>CM073448.1:3750000-5000000 GCA_037074515.1 Mimosa bimucronata
GTGAATCACCATAAAAAATCCTTGATGTTGATTATAGTAATGATGGAGAAGAAAATGATAATGACCCTGATTCTCTATATTTATAGTAGTTTGTGACTTACTTCTCTTGTTTATGACTTTATATAGTAATTTATTCAATTGTGGTATGTGGACTTTATGTGATATTTTATTTAATTGTGGTGTGTGGACCTTATGGAACAATTTATTTTTATTGTGATGTGTGAACCTTATGGAACGGTTTATTTAATTGTGGTGTGTGGACTATGAACTACTAGATGTATTATTTAACTATTCAGAACTTAATGTCTGTCTAATTGTCTTTGTATGTGTACCAAATAATGAATTGTTAAGTTGATAATGCTTGATATTTAAATATAATTTAGATTATATTTATGTGTTTTATTAGATGTTTCATTTTTTTAGTTTGCAACACAAGTTTGGAAGTGAAAAACTATTTGAAAAATTGAGACCCACAGGCCGGTCTCCTCAAGGGCAGGACTTTATAAAATAGCCTTTTTTATTAAGCAAGCCTAGGGCGGCCCGTGATGGGCTGGCCCTGCAAGACTGAGTCGGCCCGAATTCCTGATTATATGGCTAGGCCTGACTTGACCTATTTCTACCCCTAAATGTATCAAATATCTAAATTTAGCATCAACAAAAATTAAAATATCAAATACTTTAATTTTTGGAAAATCTCATGAAAAGATTTTCTAAACAGATAAAGAATAATAAGGTTTACTAAATATGTGAAATGAAATGAGATAGGTAATATGGAATGATTTGTTCTCTCATAAATCTACTATATAATCACCTAAACGCTTACCAACTCTTTATTTATTGAATTTTACTAACTTCATATTTGGGTTTAAATACCCTCTACATAGGTTTACCAATTTTAAATTTTTTCTGATTTATCCACCGATGGGTGTCCGGAGTTAGCCTACAACGGGGAAACCTAGCCACGTTGAATTAAATATCGCGACTGCATACCTAGAATTCAAAGTTAAAATCATTTGTTAAGTTAGAACAACTTATAATTAGTTGATCGAAACGTGTAATGGTGTCTTCTTATAAATTTAATGTACCTCAGGGCCTTTTATTTATTTCTGACAGTTTTTTTTTTGGCAAAATTTTCACTTAAGTTATATTGAGCGAAATTTAATGTCAAAAATATCAAATGTATCTGCATGTTTAAAACAATTTATTGTAAAAGATATTCTCGGCGTAGGCGCAGGGAATGGCGGCAGTAAAATGTGTCTTAATGTCGTGCAAAGACCGGGAAAGGAAACAGTACCCCCATACCGCAAAAGCGGTAAACCAAAAAGCAAAAGCGGAAAAATATGTACTATATAGAAAGAGAATCAATGCAGTATTGATTACTGATTGGGGAGAAATTAATCCTCTTCCGAAGAGAGAGAAAGAGAGAACATATGCTGAAAAAGATCGTTCCTTTGATATGAAGTAGGATACAGAGAGATTCAGGGTAAGATTATTCTCCTAGGTATTCTTTTGATCCCCAAAGTTTTCATCTTTACACTCTTCCTTATTATCTTCCTCTGTTTCTCTTCTCTGACATAGAAGTCCGAAGCAGAATCGAATGAAGAAAGCAAGCACACCCACTTTTCCATCAAAACCCTTATGGGTTCTTCCCTATCGAACCCAAAATCTCACTGACCTTTACACATTGGGAAGGAAATTGGGTCAGGGTCAATTTGGAACCACCTATTTCTGCACAGAGAAGTCCACTGGTCGTACATATGCCTGTAAATCAATCCCTAAGCGTAAGCTAATCTGCCAAGAGGATTACGATGATGTTTG
Organism: Mimosa bimucronata; assembly: GCA_037074515.1. Classification (NCBI taxonomy): domain Eukaryota; kingdom Viridiplantae; phylum Streptophyta; class Magnoliopsida; order Fabales; family Fabaceae; genus Mimosa; species Mimosa bimucronata. Next base: position 3,751,819 of record CM073448.1, read on the forward strand.
GAGGGAGATTCAGATCATGCATCATTTGTCTGAGAATCCCAACGTTGTCAGAATTCATGGTACTTATGAGGACTTGTACTCTGTTCACTTGGTCATGGAAATATGTGAAGGTGGAGAGTTGTTTGATAGGATTGTGAAGAAAGGGCATTACAGTGAGAGGCAAGCGGCTACGTTGATCAGAACTATTGTTGAGGTTGTTCAAGCTTGTCATTCTCTTGGTGTCATGCATAGAGACCTTAAGCCTGAAAACTTCTTGTTTGATAGTGTTGAAGAGGATGCTAAACTTAAAGCTACTGATTTTGGGTTGTCTGTTTTCTACAAGCCAGGTTGGTTGATTCTTAAGCATATTATTTATCCTTTTCTTCTTGTATCGTATTTGCACATGTCGGACATTATATATTGAATGTAATGCTTGTAGTGCTTGCGCCACTACTTTAACGGGATTTTTTTTTTTTGGTTGAATGGTGCCATCATTTCACACTGTAAAAGCAGATGATTATTTGCTGAATTTGTGTGCTTTTCTTTTGACTGTGAAAGTAGAAAATGGGGGCAATAATCATTTGTTTTGAGGCACTTTCACCATCCTAAATGTTTATAATGGGCCCATCTTCTTAATTAAATTCAATAAACATCTTTAGACATATAGACTAATTACTTGTTATTCGTTGATCTTGTTTGAATGATTCTGATGTATTTTAATACTCGACATATGCTTCCTGCTTCTAGTGCTTGCTTGCACCCTTTATATGCAGCAGCAGCAGTCAGTATACATTAAGTTCCGAGTGCTAATTATGAGTAGGAATATAGCAACATATGAGCAATTAACGAAAATTAAATAAGAAGCAATAGTCTTCTAATAATGGTTGGAACGTACAACGTGATCTTTCGTCTCTTCATTTCTGTTATTGTGAAATCAACAACAAAATTTTTCCCCCTGTATGTTATAACCCAGTGATATAAATTTCCAGGTGAAACTTTTTCTGATGTTGTTGGGAGCCCATACTATGTTGCACCAGAGGTGCTACGCAAGCATTATGGACCCGAGTCAGATGTGTGGAGTGCTGGGGTTATTTTGTACATCTTATTGAGTGGGGTGCCGCCTTTTTGGGCTGGTAACTATCTGCTATTTATATATAACTGAGATCCCCCCCTTCCCCCCCAACATGCGATTTTTTAGATTTATAAATAACAAAATATCTGTATAATATAAAAGTAATCAAGAGAAACTTGAAAGTGATCACCATGTACAAAATGGAGACCATAATGGAGCTCAAAACAACTAAATCAATTTAGCCAAAAGTTTGCATCGCATCAAGTACCCATAACATGGGCATGGGGAATGTCAGTTGGGGATGTAAGCTTATAATCTTGATGTTCATTTACTCCTCAATGCTAATATTGTTCTACGAATTCTGCCACCTGCAGAAAATGAAATAGGGATTTTCCGACAGATTTTACAAGGAAAACTTGATTTTCAGTCAGAACCTTGGCCTAACATCTCAGAAAGTGCCAAGGATCTCATTAGAAAAATGCTTGATCAAAATCCGAAGAAGAGGCTTACAGCCCATCAAGTACTCAGTAAGTTTAATTAGTCTTTGTATTGAACTAGGTATATAATTGGGTTTTGAACCATTAATGCTTAAGCAATTCTTAGAATGCTGTAACTAGTGATATACAACATGCAGTACTTAATTGGTTTGTTGTGTCAGGTCACCCATGGATTGTTGATGACAATATTGCACCTGATAAACCCCTTGACTCTGCTGTTCTATCACGCCTGAAACAGTTCTCTGCAATGAATAAGCTTAAAAAGATGGCTTTACGTGTAAGGCTTCATATTTTTTTTGTGTGTGCTGAAGTTAAATGGTGTCTACGTGCTAATAATATGTTGAGAATACTTAATTGTGTTTCTTCTTGTTGCAGTGAAAGCATTTTCAAAATGCATTTATTGGGAACATTCAGCTTGACTGCAAGCAATAAACTTTTTAAATCTCCTGGATGATTTGCATGAATCCAGATACTTTAGACAATGCTCAATTCATATGCATTTAACTTTTACATGAAGCATAAGTCATTGTTTTCGTATTTTTCTGCTGATCAAATTTTAAAATTATGACATTAACCATCTATCTTGATCCCAGGTTATTGCTGAGAGGCTCTCTGAGGAAGAAATTGGTGGGTTAAAGGAGTTATTCAAGATGATTGACACAGACAACAGCGGAACCATAACTTTTGATGAGTTAAAAGATGGTTTAAAGCGAGTGGGGTCTGAACTTATGGAGTCTGAAATCAGGGATCTCATGGAGGCGGTAAGTAAACTTTGCAAGTTCTAGTTTTATATTGTTCTCTTATTGTTATTCATTCCACTTTGCCTATTATGGAGCTTCATAGTTGGAAAATACATTATCATTTTGTCTGTGACAGGCGGATATTGATAATAGTGGAACAATTGACTATGGTGAATTCATTGCTGCAACTATCCACCTAAATAAGCTGGAGAGAGAGGAAAACCTGTTGTCTGCTTTTTCATATTTTGATAAAGACGGTAGTGGTTACATAACCATCGATGAGATTCAACAAGCCTGCAAGGACTTTGGTTTAGGCGATGTCCATATCGATGAAATGATCAAAGAAATTGATCAAGACAATGTGAGTATTTACTATTTGTCTGCCGTTTCAGAATTAGAAACTTCTTAGTTGCCAACTTGTTTGATAAGATTAATGGAAAATCTGCGGTGCAGGATGGACAAATAGATTATGGGGAATTTGCTGCAATGATGAGGATGGGCAATGGTGGGATTGGAAGGCGAACCATGAGAAACACTCTAAATTTCAGGGATGCTCTGGGATTGATAGGCACTGGCTCTAATGACATTATGAAAGATTAGCTTAAGTAATTATTTAGTATTTATATATTTTGGAAAGAACACTTAGGTGTAAATTTCAACTATTACCAAGTTTTTTGTTAACGAAAAGAACTCATAATTTGAAGTAGTTTTTGTCCATTGTTGAGATTCGATTGGGTGCGAAATTTGCAATGGCCAAGCGACCAATCATTGCCTGAATTGGGTCAGCATATTTGATTTCGCTAATTGTGGTTTTTCACTTCGTATTCAAAGGTCATTGCACCTACAAAAGCTAAAAGAGCAATAGGTAATTGCTTTCTGGTTAAGAAATAGCCCTTTTTGCTGTTTCTTTCTCTTTTCCCTTTTATCTATTCGAGGGATGCATGGCATGACAACCTTGTAAGTTGTAAGCGTTACTGTCACATGTTCCCGAGTCAATCTGGAACCAGCTTTTATAATATTTTTATTCAATCTAATCGTATTTAATCTCGATAAACACGATTCCTAGGAGAGCTGTTTTTGAATATAAAACACAAGAATATTGCTATAAATTTTTACAAAGAGAACCAATATCTAGAGGCGTGTGAAGATTCAAAAGGAACATCCTCTTGATCATAGCCCAACTGACTTCAGAGTTTGCTTGTAATTGCAAGATACTTGGTATGGCGACCGATTGCGAAAACTTTTCCGGTCTTCTTCTTCTTTAACTCAACAGTGATTACGGCAACAGCCTTCCCAACACGTAAAGTCCTGGCCTCAATCTCGATCTCCTCCTACCAAAAGAGAAAACAACCAAAGAAAGAAAACTTCTTAGACTGACATCTTCAATGCCACACAGAATCGTTCTTAAAAAACCAGCAAGGTAAATTCTCTCTTCGTATAGAGTCAAGTGGCCATGGCTTGCATCATTGCAGAGCTAATAACTTAGAAAAGGTTAATGAATCGGGAACACTCAACATTTCCGCAACCATGCTCTAAGGTCTGCTGCACTTATAATCCTCTAATTTTCTATACTCCTTCAATTAATTACATAATAATATAATACTCCATCCACTCCTAATTATAAGATCAAGTTAACTTTTTTAAAAATATTAAAGATATAAAATAAATCATTTTAAATTATTTATATTTATCATTTTAATAGTACTATAGTTAGGCCATATGGACTATTGTAGTGAAGTATCAAGAGTAATTACTAAAGAGCTTTCATTAAAGCCTCTCTTTGTGAAGATTAAGTTAAATAAGATTATATGTTAGTTTATACCTCAAATAAACTAGTTTAAAAAAAAAACTTATTTAACTTTACAAGAAAAAATTAACAAAGTAATAAACAACCCAATTGATATATGCAACAGAGCAACCATTACCAAGTACTGTTTGAGATGAATGGAACAACAAAATCATGGTTGGATAGAAATACTCACATCGGCATAGACAGCATCCAAATAAGTGACATTGATCTCCACAGAAACTCCCACCTCCGGAGCTCCGGCAGTGTAAATTGCAGCTGAACCCAACAAATCCACCAACGTTGCCGTAGCCCCACCGTGCAATGAATTGTAAGAATTCTAGGAATTTAGGAAAACCCATTAGATAATAAGATAGAAAAAGCAGTTACAGAATAATAAAGGTTTGGTTTTGAGAGAGAAATTGATACGAGTAAACGAGGGGGTATCTTGAAGGAACAAACGACACGGCCTGGCTCGATTAGGTCGACGCGAAGGCCATTCAGGGTAAGGGGTTCCAGGAATCTGGGAGGCAATTCATTGATCAGTGTTTCAATTTCGTTTCCTTCCTCTAATTTGAAGTATTTCTTCACAGACTCTTCGTCGTCCATTTGCTCTCTGTTTTCAGAATTCGTCCCCTTTCTGCAATCAATGATTGCTTCACGCCCACCTCAGGTTATCACAGTACACATACCATACTAAGGAAATAAAAAATCATGACTATTTATACTAGTAAATGATGGCTATGGCATTTGTAACCGTTATTTTGATGATTAAAAAATTATGATTATATGTTGGTAAGAATATTTGAGTTTGTCAAGTTTAAAAGATGGTGAATAAAACGTATGGCAAATTTTTAATATTCTTATACCAAGATTAATTATACAATAGATGTATTGTTAGCGATAAAATATTTTGTTGTAACACCAATACAACATCTAAGAAGAGTCTTCTATTACAAAATTGATTGTCTAAATATAAATGAAATTTATATTAAGGATCCTTGTAAAATTTATCTTCTGAACGAATGCAACTCATTTTCAGTTGTGTGTAACCTATATTTAATTATGTGTAAAAATAAAAGATAAGTTGCATACAACTGAAGAAGAGTTGTATCCACTTAAGAACCGATGTTTTTAGATACATTTGGACAATAAGTTTTGTAATTAGAGATTTCCAAACAAATTTCCCTAAAATATTTAATTACATACTTTGTGAGATTAGCCAGAGAAGAGAGGCACACATCCCAAATTTTATTCACTTATTTGAAGTACTTTTGCCATATACTGGCATGACATCTATAATACAGAGAATGAAAGATACAAGGTGGACACAGGGATGGTTGAAATTACAGTCCCCCACTTGAATTAGGAGATACTAGGGGAAACAAAGTAAGGAGTTCTGGTTCAATATATCCTGGCTTAGACCGTGGAGATGGATGCAAGTAAAAACGCCTCTCTTTGATAGCTTTCTCTTCTTCTTCTGTGTTTAGTTCATGTATTGCTAACTCTTCTTTGTTTTCTTCTTCAAGAATAGTCAATCTAGAAAAAATCGTTGAAGGGGTTTTGGGACTTGGGATCTGATTTGAATTCCCTGAAATGGGACTTGAAGGGACGCTTGAATAATCTCTTGACTTGGAGGGTGAAAAACTATAACGTTGGTTGGGTGATGATGCACATGATTTACTATAAAAAGAAGGCTTAACTATCTCAAGTTTAGGCCTTGGATATTGCCTCCTCTCATGGAGTTTTGATGTCGTCCTCTTTGCGCCGGTCCCTTTCGCTACCTCTACTTCTTGTGTTGTGCAATCTGTTGGACTTGTTAATCGTTGTACGACTTCTCTGAATGAATTTGTGTTTGTTTGAACAAATGTTGTTAAGGGTTCTGTTTTCATGGTTCCCCTTTTGATTTGATAACTAGTTTAATAACCTCCTGCAACTTTCATAATTAGACCATGATCAACATAAAAGGGGAAATCAGATATGCACATTCCATCAGTTTAACGTTGTAATCAGAATCATGATGGTGAATATATAACTTGATGAGAATGATAATTGAGGGGACGTAAGCTCTTCATGAAGTAAAAAAAGCCATAATAAAAACAAGTTCATAGACAAAGGAATTGAGTTTTCCAACCTTAGTGGATTCGCTGCCTGCAATAATGCACTGCGATCTTCAGTTATCGGATTCTTTACGTCCTAGAAAGAGAAAGGCCATGGTTTCTCAGGGGGGAAAAAAGGAGAGAAATCAGAAGTTGAATAAAAAGAAATGATTGACATTACAGATTTCTTGGTACAGATATACATGGAAGCCAGTTAGAGTCTAGGGGCAGCGAATGTTTGACCTTAGAAAATAGTGCTGGCATTCGCTTCTCCACATCAAGAGTTTGTTACCATATGCCATTTTCGTTCAAGCGACTGCCCAAAATAAGATGTCTTAACTGAGAGTCTGTGAGAATTTATCATATTTTCTACTGCTGTGTTGTTAAGAAAAAAGTAAATAATGCGTATTTTGGTTTTAGAATCCTATTGACCAATCTACCAAAGGCCAAGGACTAGGAAGGTTGAGTTATGCATCAAGAACTGTATTTAGTTGAGCGGTTAACTAGAATTGGAAACCAGTTGGCTGGTCAGCGGATCTGACCTCCACATATGTCGCAACAGTTTTTAAATAAACGGCGGATGCAAAAGATGTTAACCAAAATGACATGCCTTGTCAGCTATTAAAAGATTAAAAAATATTAAACGCGGTAAAAGCCACATAGAACGCTCCACTCATTATTGATTTGATATTAAGCCAAAACCACCAAATGAATGTTGAGATGTTATCAAACAAGCAATGGGCTTGTGCAATGCCATAAAAAAAAGGTAAGCAAAGTTAGTTCAGGGATTAAGTACGAGAAATAATCGAAGCTTCAAACCCACATGTTTTAAAAACAAACAAAAGGGGAAGGAGGATGAAAGAATCAAGAAATCGCGTAAAAAGAGGAGCGAAACCCAAATGCAAGGTCGTAGTTATATGAAAAGAAGCCTTCCATAATAAGTGCCAAATAATAGACAGACGCATGGACGCTTTCAAGTTTCTGCTCGGCTTTCTCAAACCTAAAGACAAAACGAAAACTCAATTTTCAAGTTCCCAAGCCTTAAGAAGAAGGCTGTAGTCTGTCTACCAAAAGGGAAAGCTGGAGGCTGGGGCAGTCCAGTTAAAACAAACAATCTCTACCAATAACCATGTAGCCTACCGGCATGAAAATTCCGGTGGGAGGTCGTGACATTGATCACGCTTGTAATTTGCCTGCCCCTCTAATTAGGAAAAAAAAAAAACAAAGAAAGAACAGTCTACATCATCTATATAATGTTTGCTATCTATTTCGCTGTGCTTGTCAGTTTTTGAATGCGTTTATGTATGACTTAAGCATGAAATCAGGCATCGATTTCAGGGTGAGATGGGGCGTATTCTTGCATGAGTTTGGCCAGTTGTTCATCAAATCTTTTCTCCATCTCAACCTCCTCTTCCCAATGCCTCCGCCTCATTGCAGCAAGATTGTCCTCATGAGCTTTCAACAATTTCTCCTTTTTCTCTACAAAGTTTTCCATTTCTTTGTCTTGAATTTCCACAAATTTCAAATATTCGTCAGCCCTACATCCAAACAAACCAAATTTATCCACAGTCACTGTTATAAAAACTAAAAAAAAGGAATACTTTTTGGGTGAAAACAAATTGGAAAAGGGGAATATGTACATAAACCTTGCTCCTCAAAATATCTGTTTCAGTCATGAATATTTTTTTTTTAAAAAAAAAAATTGTCCAGGTACCATCCGAATCAGAATTGCCCACTGCTTTTCATGATATTACTATTAAGTTGGATAAATAAAATACCACTATTAGATGCACATAAGCAATTTGTGAACCTGTACCCAGACACCTCATACCTGCGTCTACGCTCTTCAGCATTTATGGAACTTGTACTGGACTCCTTCACCTTCTCACGTTCCTCCTGCTGCAATCTCTCAAAATCTTCTTCCTTAGCGTTCCTTGATTCATGAATGACTTGCATCTGATCCTTAAAAAACTGCTCTTGCAGGTTCATCTTTCAATGACAAAGATAACAATAGTCAGGCAAAAGTTAACCACAACAAAAAGAATTTTTCAATGGCAAGAAAGTATTAGGTGAGTGGTGGATGGCGGGGAATGGAAAAATTCATGGTTAATCCAAATTGAGCTAGAACACCAGGTTTATTTGCATGTGTCAGACTTCCACAACATTTAAACAATAATATTTAACCTGGATAAAAAGCAGATCCAGAATAGCTTCTCGGAGAAAGTTTTATTCTAGGATATTAAGATCAATCTTGGAAAATATCCTGGAGGATTCAGAGCCAGTAAAATAGTTTTAAGGATCTTGTTTTTTCCTTCAGGAATCACGAGCAGCTTCTTAATGGACAATAAAGGCATGTTTTAGACACCACGAAAACAACTCTTTTTTGCTCCTCTCTCCTGATAATTAGGAATTTTTAAAAATGATAATTTCAGACAAGACACGTCATACAGAAATCCCACACTAAGATCAGCTTAGTTGTCCTAGAAGAAATTGTCAAAGCGTAAAAGTTTACGGCACAGGCAAAGCAAAACAGACATCAAACAACAATGCTGCTGAAATTCAACATGACGTTTGTCTCATTTTTTACCTCTTCCTGGTGTTCCTCATGTTGCATTTTGTTTCTCAATCTCACAATGCGATTCTCCTCCATAGTTTTCCGCAGCTTCTCAGTCACTATGCCAAAAGATTCTTCAAGAGCCTTTGCGTGCTTTTTTTCTTTAACAACCTTGTTCTTCAAATAGACAAGCTGCTGATTGTCCTCACTCATTTGTCGAATTTGGTTTGTGACCATCTCATGGTACGATCTCATCTCATATTTCAGTTTTGACTTGCCTATATTATTTCAGAGAAAGAAACAAGACAAGACAACAATGTCAGCACATTTGTGTCTCATGGAAACAACATGGTGAATCTGCAACAAGTAGACAAGAAACAATTTGCATAATGCGTATTGAGGAGAGTGCACATGCATAGAGGAAGGAAGTGAACCTTGGGAATGCCTGTTAAAATTGTCCAGGTCATCTTTAACAGCCATGTAACCATAAAGCAGGCGATCCCCTCCAGGAACAAATAAAATACGGTGATTTCTAAACCAAGCATCTCTGTCAGTCCCATCATCTATAAAATGCTTGTGCAAACGCTCCGCCTCAAAATAACCCCTAGCTGAGGCTTCAAAAATCAAAATACTCATCCCACGATGACCTTGTGGACCATAAGCATGTCGAGCTTTCGCAGCACCATATGAGCTAAAAGAATCAAGAAGCTCCTGGTTACCCATACCTATCCACTAAACACAAAAACAGGAGCTTTTCAACAGGTGCTTTTTTTCTTAAAAAAGCTTAGGAATACGTTGCAACATTAATATGAGATATCACAGTATTATTTATTATTTCAATTGCGAGTAATATTAGAAGCAAATATGGAAATATAGCAATACCTTCTCATTCTCATCTTGTTCAAGCCTTGTATTTTGAATGATAACCATCGGTGGCCAAACTATTTCATGATCTTTCTCCTCATCGTTCAAACCTTTCCACTTGCCAAAAGATTCACCACGCGGAATTACTGAAGTACCCCTTAAACGCAACTCTTCTTCCAAAAGCAAGGCAAGTTCCCTATGAACCTTAACCCTTTTAGACCCCTTTGTTTTGGCATGGGTCATCAGCGGCTGCAGTCCTCTGTACCAATCAATAGAACCAGGGCCACCTTGACAAGCAGGACAATGCCACTGCCTCTCAGGCTCATTGATCTCCTCAACAGTCAAGCTATCCAATATATCAAAAAACTTCTTAAACCATTTGCTTTTCTTCCTAGTCTCATGGCTCTTTTGACTGCTATCAGAGTCGTAGTCATCACTCATTAGATCATCATCAGTATCTTCCATAGCATCAGAATCATCCTCCTCCCCCTCATCGTCAACATCATCATTCACCTCAGGAGACTCTGTAGTGTACTCATTTTCTCCCTGGAAGTCAGTCTTATGCTGCATTGAACCAGGCCTAGACTGCCAATTCCAGCCATGCTCCAATGGAGGGCGAATCCAAGGATTAGAAGAACTCACATTTGTATTTTGGGGTCTTGCATTACCTCTGCCAGCAGCATTTCTGTTAAAGTTGTTAGCATTATGTGCCTGCCAGGGATTCCCAGAAGCCCTTGCAGCTCGAGCACCAGGCTTCTGAGAAAGATCTGCATTTCCCCGAGGTCTAGGGTTAGAATTATGAATCGGTGGACCCCATGGTTTTGCAGCACTGCTTCCAGCTCTGTTCTTGGACTTTTTTCCATAAACCACCCACCCACCATCTTGTCGATCTGAGTCGTCTAGGGTAAGATTATCAACACCTTGAGATAACAGGTCAGCATTGGGGTCAGATTCAGAAATGCTTTTACCTTTGGACAAGTGATCGGTGTCATTTGCAGCAGAAAAAGGTCTTCCACTACCTCGATTCGAACTCATGGCTACGATGAAAGAAGGAGATGAAGATCAAATGGTTGTTACAGGTGAAGGAGGAAAGAGCGAGAGAAAGAGAGGGATTTGGAGGGGAGGACGATGGAGATCAAATGGTTGAAGCCTGAAGGTGTGCTTTGCTAGGGTTTCAGATCATGGTGTGGGTGTGGGGAGAGAGAGGGAGACGAAGTGCTGGCTAAGTTAAGTAGAGACTGTGGAGTGTGAAAGAGAGCTTTCGGTAAAGAAGCCAAATTACAAATGGGGCAAAACGCAATTCATGGTAGAGCGGTAACCAATAATTAAGCGGTCAAAACGCATTTGGTAAGACAAGAGAATGAAAACATAAATTGAATTCAAATGAATTTTTAATATTATCTTTCTTAATATCATCACATTAATAAATTCCCATTCCTACTACTCCATCACCGTCCGGCTCAAAATATAAGTTTCAAATAACTAACTTACGTTTATAAAAAAAAAACTACTAAAATTGGTTAAAAACAATAATTATTTAGAAATATGATTTGTTTTTCAATTATTCCATTCTTAATAAATATGAAAGAGATTGCGTTGTAAATAGAAAATGAGAGAGAATGAGGAAAATAAGATATAATAAAGATGAGAGAGAATATATGGTAAAAAGATAAACAATAGATAAAATTGAAAAAAATGCAATTAATATTTAGAATAGTCTAAAATGAAACTTATATTTTGGGACACACACTTTCATGAAAGTGAAACTTATATTTTGAGACTGAGGGAGTATTAGTCCAATTAAATGATGCTATACATAAAAAATATTTAATGTTTTTTTAGAAATTAACAACAACTAGTGTCTTATAAAAAAGAAAAAAAATAGTTAATTGGTATCTTAAAATAAGGATAAAAAAGTTATTAAAATTTTGAACTTGAATTTTCTTTTTAAAAATTACTATAAAATTAAAAAAAGATAAGTTAATTACCAAAAATCTTATACAAAGAAATCAATAACATATCATTATAGCTTCTAATATACTCCCCCGTCTCAATATATAATGTTTTTTAACCAAATTGCAGTTTCTTAAAAATTTAATTAAAGTTAGTTAAAAATAATAAATGTGTAAAAAATATATCATTTCTTCTAAAAGTATCATTATTTATAAATGAGTAAGAAAGAGGATAATTATCAAAAGTAAATGAAAGAAAATGTGTGGAAGAAATTAACGTATGGGTAAAATAGGTAAAAACACATTTATCACTAAAATAAAGTCAAATAAAACCTTATATTTTAGAATAAGGTTATTAAAAAAATGAACCTTATGTTATATTATACAACGGACAGAGTATAAAATAATAATAAAGGGTGCTTACTCCCTTTGTTAGTTGTTATTGCAATCGTAATTTTTTGTCGGACTCATAATGATTCGCTCTGTTTTTTTTTTATTTGAAAAAAAAAAAACTCCACAGGTTTTCATATCAATTTCTTGAACAAGACGTTATTCTCTGCTGTCTGGTCAAGGCAAGTTCGGAATCTTTAAAGACGTTTTCCTCTGCTGTTTGGTCAAGGCAAGTTCGGAATCTTATGCTCTCATAATTATAAATCAATTAATTACGAATTTGTCTGAACTTCAATGTTTTATTCTCTGGTTTATGGGCAGTGTGCCTCAAAAAAAATATTTTATGGATCTAATTATACATAGGGTAGAGTAGTAAATTTAATAACGAACTTTTTGTTCAGGAACGCCTGGCACCATAAACTTTTTATAGGACCTTAAATACACACAAACTTTAAAATCTGGAACATTTTTAATACTATCGTTATCTCTTAACTTAATTCGTTATTTTATTAAAACTGGGATCCTACAAATTTGTACAAATGTAATACATTATTATTTTGACTACTCCTTTTCCATTCCACATCAGCCATCTTCTCACTAAACCTTTGAAATCTTGAATACGGCAGAATGACCTCCATTAATGAATCACCAAACTGCATCTCGAATTCGTGGTTTGAAATCAGTTATTCGGCTGATTTCAAAAATCCATCAATGATCTCCAAAACTCTATCTTCCTCTATTGAAGATCTTAAGCGGCGAGCACACAGAAGCAATAATCGAATTCAGCAAACCCAAAGAAAAAAGCTCAGAAGCAAACTACGAAGAAGAAAGAAATAGGAAATTTTAATGCCTAAAAGTGTTGAAAGTGCTAAACCTTACACTTCCATGGAGAAATAATCAACTTTAGTGGGTCCCACTTAAGTATAAATTAACGGGTAAACCTCCTATTAACATCAGTGTTACAAATGCTCTAGATTTCAAAGTTCGTGTGTATTTAAGATCTAAATTTCAAAGTTCATGTGTATTTAAGGTCCTCCGAAAAGTTTATGGTGCTAGGAGCTCCTGGCCAAAAAGTTCGTTGTAAATTTGCTCCTTTGCCCTTATATATATATAAATTGGCAATCAGAAGTCGTTTATAAAAGTTGTATTCTAAAATACCATATATTTATGACTGTTGACGGAATGTTTTTTATAATGAAATGTAGGTCTATAATTTATACTCACTCGGTCACTAATTATAAGGGCCAAAGAAGTGAAATTACACATATTAAGGAAGTGGTTGAGAGAGATAAATGTGTCTGAAATAATTTTGTTTTCTCAAGTTTGCCATTATTTATGATTGAGTATGTAAGAGAGAGAAATGTGATAATAGTATTATAAATGAGCATGAAAGATAATGTAAATAGAGAGAATAATAATGGGTAAAGTGGAAAAAAAACCCATTAAACGCTTTGACAAATTTGGAGAGGCTTTTATAAAAAAGGACAAAACCATTCAAATTTTTGGCTCTTATATATAAAGATGGAGGGAGTATATAAATATCATGGGTTAAGGGTAAAAAATGACTATAAACTATCCCCAGATGTGTAGCTAGCACCTTATACTATTTTTTGGTTCAAAAATGTCCATGAACTTGTCAAAATGGAGCATAAATAACTCAACCGTTAAATGGACCAAACTTTGTTAGGTGGGTCCCACATTTTTTTATAAAATAATTTGTTTTACAAAAAACTATTCACAACCTCTCTCCACCGCTCTCCCTCTTCCTCTCTTATTTTCCGGCAGTATCTTCACTTGTTCATTTTTTTCCTTTACTCCTACTTGTGCCAAACAACCTAAACTCACTGTATCGGAAATCTCCCTTTCCACAGCCTCTATCCCCTTCTTCGCCCCCTCAATTCCTCATTCCGCGGTCTTTTGCCTATGCTCCAGCCCTATGTTTGCGGCTTCGAAGACCTCCCTCACAATCTTCTTGGCGGCTTCCTCTACCTTTCTAAGATTATCAGGAAATCCGAACAGAGGAATGTCCCTCGTCGGGATTGCAATGGACGCCGTCAGGAAGAAAAGCTTTACAGAGTTTATTTCTATTTTTCTTTTTTGATGTTCTAATTTTCATTCAAACTCCATTTTTTCCCATTCACAAAATCCTGGTATGTGACGCTTCTTTTTCGCTTTCTGTAACGAGTATAAGTCTTTGGGAGAACCACACCCCAAAAGCTAGCCGTTGGGGTTGGGGAACCAATGACTTATAAGGCCCCTCTTACGAGGAAACCTCCCCGATGTGAGACTTATGACAATGCACCCCCTCCAAAGCCGACGTTTCGGCTGCTTGACACTTCACTCGGCCTTTTACCAGTCAACCCTACTATCAAAACCCTTCATACTAGTCTGCCGAGATGGCGTCCAGGCGGCTCAACTCTATGGCGCTTCACTTAACCTTTTGTTGGTCAGCCCTCTGATCACAACCCTCCGTATGTAGCCATCTCCATTTGGCCGTCTCTTAATGAAAGCACCATTGTCACGAGTACAAGTCCTTGGGATAACCGCAGCACAAAAGCTCGATGTTACAATGGTGCTTTCATTGAGAGAAGGCCAAACCAAGAGGACTAACTACGGAGAGTTCTGACCGGAAGGGCTGACCAACAAAAGGTTGAGTGAAGCCCCCAGTAAAGTGCTGTAGGCATCCCGGCTGACTAACTGGAGAGGGCTACCTTGTGCTTTGTTAACGCTCAAAGAGCTGTTATAGGTTGTGGCGATAATAGCTTTCTTCAGAAGTATTTCGCAAGCCTAGTTCAAAGCATCACTCCAGAAAATAAGGGAGGAAGAGGGAGAAAGGGGGAGAGAAATTGTGAATAGTTTTTTTTAAAAACATACATTAAAAAATGTGAGACCCATCTAATAGAGTTTGGTCCATTTAATGGTTGAGTTATTTATGCTTTATTTTGACTAGTTCATGAACACTTTTGGACCAAAAATTAGTATAAGGTGCTAGCTGCATATCTAGGGATAGTTCATGGTCATTTTTTACCTTTAACCCAAATATCATTAGTTATAAGGGTGAATGAGCGAATTTAACAACGAAGTTTTTGACCAGGAGCGTCTGGCACCACAAAGTGTTTTTAGGATCTTAAATACACATAAAGTTTAAAAAAAGGAGCAAATTCAACACTGACGTTAAGTGTATTGTAATGTCCGTTACTTTAAAATGATGGGACCACCGATTATGTGCTTCTTAGCTCGGCCTCTCAGCCAAGTACAGTTCTTGGCTTCCCTCGCATCAGATTTGTTGATACCTCCAATTGATTCACCCTCTGCATCCTTGGAAAATTCTCAGGTTTCTTTGTGTGAGCATATTTCGCTTCCACCATGCTTCACCGGAACAACAAGAACTTGCCGTCGATGTAGGGTATGAGCATAACGTCTCCAAGGTTGTCCCAAATTCGTTGAAAAGAAAACGCCGTAGCCGCAGCAGCAGCTGCAGCAATTTATAAACATTTATGAGAATGAAGAAGGTCAGACAAATAGCAGCCCACAAATTTGCGTTCAATTAGGGAATAATAGCAACAACAACATGAATAATAAGGGGAAGGTTCATGAATGTTCCATATGCAGTTCAGAATTCATGGCCGCCCTCCCTCCTTCTGCAGTGACTTGTGAAGATGCCACCACAGCGGCCGCCGTGGCTGTAGTAAAGCCAAGAGTGCTGTCTTTGGATCTAAACCTGCCGACGCCAGAGGAGGATTCCAGATTTGATTAGTTGACGGAGGTGGCGGCGGCCAAAGCTTAAAAAAACCATTAATGCTGTCTGCTTCTCCTTCTTTGGTTGGATGCCATTATTAGGCCAGCGAGGAAGGGAGGGGGAAGGGGAAAACAAAGTCTTAATTAATTAATTATTGTTAATTTGGGGGAGGGATGGATGAATATGTGAATTATTAATTAGCGTTATTCATAGTAATGACGCCAGAGTCGTCGGTCAAAGATTTGGTGGCCACACCGGTGCCGCAGTATGTGAAGGAAGGTTGTTGGCCGGTGGTAACGAGTATTGACCCCTCCGATTTTGACCTCCATTATTCCCATTTTAGCTTGGAAAGTAAGCCCCTGTCATTTCTATGGTTGTAACTTGTAAGGGATACTGAAATGGTTTGATTGATTGGGTATGGTGATCAGGTTTGTAGATGGAGGAGAAGCTACAAGATCAGTTTCATGTCTCTCTGCGACAAAGAAGAAGGCGTGTTTGCTTGGAAAGTAAGCCCCTGTCAATTTGTATCTATTTTTTTTTTTTTTGGTTAAGTCTTCAATGGAGATATGGTTGAGCTGTTAACAAGTGCGATCAAATGAGGAAAGAAAAATTCAGTGTTCAAAGTATTAGGTGACATCTGTATAGCTTGTGGGTCCCATCAATTTTAAAGTAACTGACATTACACTACACTTAACATCAGTGTTGAATTTGCTCCCTTTTTTAAACTTTATGTGTATTTAAGGTCCTAAAAAAATTTTATGGTACCAAATGCTCCTTGCAAAAAACTTTGTTGTTAAATTTGCTTCTCCGCCCTAGTTATAACTATATACTATTTCTAAGCGATACAAATGAGATTCTGAATGCTTCATCGGTTCATCCTCTTTATTCGTGTGGAGGTTTGTCAGATGTGCTGCCTACAAGAGCTAAGCTGAGAAGGTCTTCAATTTATTTCAATAATTAATGCAGTCTTAGACTTTTAAAGTTAGCAAATATACAACTATATTGTTAAAAAATATTGATCAACTTTGTTCTGAAACTAAAAAATAAAAAAGAAAACCACTATGAACAGCTAAGCCTCCTAATAATTTATTTTTTTTACATCCACATTATCTCTTCATCAATAAGGTCACTAACTTAAGAAGATACAGTAATAAGGTAGTGGTATCATCTTTCTTCAAGCAGGAGACCAACAACCTTCGTGATATCTGAGGGAAAACCTTCATCAAACCCATTCAACTTTGATGCCACCCTTGTATATCAAGACCTAGCTAAAACCAAATTTACACAGTACCCTTTAACTACCAAAATTGTCCATGTCTCAGAAATTACAGTATAGAATAGTTTTTTTACCTGTCACGGTTTTGCATCGAATATTCCTATTGAAAGATTGAAAATAATCCCTATTTGCTCTCAATGTTCCTTCTTGCAGGACTTCAACAGCTCTAAGACAGCTCAACCTGATTCCAGAGTATCTCAGCATAGGCCTTCTCCTCTTCCTTCTCTACTGTCGCAAAATCTGTTGCCTCCATTTCTTCCTCTCCCTCTGTAATTTCTTCCAAAATTTCATCTTCAGCATGATAGTCTTCTCGTGGCTCAGAAAGTTCAGCCAATACCTCTCTCATAGCCTGCATGGTCGCTGGTCTATCTCTTGATCCATACTTGGGGGCAGGCACAACAAACGGCAGAACTATTTCATCCAAGCTTCTGCTTCTAACATTTGAAGTATCGTGATCTTTTGTTGGAAAAGTGAACACAATTCCAAGTTCGTAATTGCAAACATGAAGCCCAGAGTCTAAAGAATTATTCCCTTTTTTGGGTACTTCAGCTTTCATGCCAAATGGATTTGAAATTTGCCGTCCCCAGGCAGCTGCACTAAAATTATGCGACCCACAATACACCCAACCAACAGAAGGTGAATCCTTGCCAGACCAGAATCTCCTCCGTATTACCTGCTCATATTAATTAGAGAAGGAGAAGACAAACAAAAAGTAGAAACTGCGAAGTCAATGACACAAGGTAAACCCAAAAGGAAATAATATAATAGATGTTACAAAATAACAAGATACTAGGTATTCCATGCAGTGCATGGTGCGTAAAAAAATTAGTTGCACTATTCATAAATAATTTGCAATAGATTTTATAATTTATATTTGTATTGATATTATAGAAGAGAAAAACAGTAATCTCTCAATCCCTTCCCTGCTCTATTTCTGTCATTGCAAGGGCCCCTCTCATGCATATAACATTAATACACATTAACTATTATTAAGTAATTATATTTTCCAAACAAAACAATTTGATCATCTAAAAATGGAAGGAGACGATTACCTTGACATGCATTGGATGCCCTGTTCTGTCATTAGGATAAGGAATGGCATCATGGAGTATATCCAAAGTCTTCAACCTTTGCCACGTTCTCTGATCAAAAGAAGACAATCAATTCTTCACTAACAACATCTTTGATATAATGTTACAATTCACTTTCCAAAATACAAAACAAAGAATAAAAAACCAAAGCAGATTTACAACCCAAGATAATATGTATAATTATAATATGAGAACCCTTTGAAAATAGATTTAGGGATATTCATAATTTAATGTATTCATATAATTTATTTCTTTTTCAGATCAATATAATTTCATCTGCATACTACAGTAAATAAACATGGGATCTTTCAGGAGCCTTGGAGGAAACTCCTGTAGAGTTCCATGCATCTACTAGTAATGCTAAAATCATACTCCCTAACCGTATACTTCAGAAACTTAGCAAAAGAAACAAGGTGACAGAGATAACAAGGGTCACCTCTGCCTCTCTTTCACCAGGATGTTCTAGCTAATATCCAATAGCCAAGACTATTGGTAGTATATAAAGCAAAATCCAAAAAAACCACATAGACAATGTATTTGCAACTAAATAAATAATTACGTTCCTAGAAGCAGCCTATGACCTCATTCATTTAATTGAGTTAAGCTGATCAGCTTATCATATTACCTCTGGGAAGCAAAGAATACGTCTTGAAGGTAAAACCCCATTACAGGAGTTCTTCACTCTTTCAATAGTGGGGAAAATGATCCTAATGGAAGGATTTTTCAATTCTTCCCCAGCATTCCAACAGCCCCACTGTCAAAAAGAAATCATTAAACTAATATACTGATATATTAATAAATAAATAAATAAATTAAATCATTACAAGATGCATTTCAGTCAGGTCTAAAGAAAGATATAAGGTCTTAAAATCACCTCAGGATCAGACTCTTCTGAATCAAAATGTTGTAATGATTTTTTCCCAGTTGCACCTGAAAATGCAGCAAGAAATTGTGGACTGACAGATGAACCGATTGACGATGCACCTGAAAAGGAATCAACCAATATTGTCCAACAGGATCATATAAAAAGGTCTAAATTAATTTTTAAAAAAACGATAGGTATAGTTTAACTTTTACAAAAGACAAAAACAGAAACCCTGGCAAAATCACTTACCATATATTAAATCAGACTCTGATGCTTCAGGCCATTTATACCAATTCAGAACCTAGCAAAAGACAAAATAAAAGATATTAAACGGGATCTTTCAAAAGTTATCTTAACAAAAGCACTAATTCATGCAAGGACTGTAGAGAATTTTGGGTGAAAAAGAAAAATGAAGACTTACAATCCTATAGACAAGTAAAAATATGAGAACAGATCAAACATAGAATTGGTGTCAGCACAATCAGAGAGTGCTTCAATTAGCTCATATTACGCAAGCAATGATGGGGAATTATTAAAAACTTATTCTATGCATAACAGCTCTATTTCAGATCTACTTTCTTCTTATGCATCTTCATAATTTTTACTCATCTTACTTTCTTATATTATTGGCTACTTGTAAATAACCCTACAGTAAAACAATATTTTGGGCCATTTGAAGAACATTGGTTATCTTCTTGTTTTTCTCTCCCTCCCCTTCTCTCACAATTCTCCTTTTCCTCTACTGTTCTACATCAAGCAGTAGCTGCAAAATCAATGCACACGATGCTCTCACACTACAAATTACCTCTTGCAATCTCTTCAGGCCATAACATCTTTGAATTGAAGCAATGAGTGAGCTGAACGCAACAATGTGTTCAAATTGCATCATCTTTGCTATATCAACAAAATGTCGACCCTGCACAAGTTCATAAAATTATACCAATATTATGTCATTCTAATAAATGGAAGAATACCAATATTAAAACCTATAGGAAGACACAGCCAAGCCAATATACCTCTGAAACATATAATATCAGTTGTACTGTTTTGCAGTTTTCTCCTAAAGCAGCTGCAAGTGCCTCTTTTGGACAGAGATACCCAGAAAACCTGAACAATCCAGCATCCCAAAGAGGAGAGACCCATTGTGCTACATTTCTAGGCAAAAAACCAAGTTGGACATATTCTACAGAAAGTACAAAAGAGAGATATTATTTCAGTCATACACAGCATCCATAGCCACTAGCTAAACCACATATATAAGTGAATTCCCAGGATTATCCACATCAAATTCAAACAGTATATACTATACCTTCAGAAAGCGTTCTATCAGGATCAGGAACAAGAACACTGACAGCATTTACATCAGCACGCACATTGGGATTTCTTCTTAAAACAATCTCCAACTTTCCAAGGGAGCTCTTACACGAATTTCCAAGGAAATTAGCCAGTGTCTTCAATCTTGCACCTTTTGAGTCTGCTGCTCTCTGGTAAAGGTGACTTATGCCAACCACAGATGCTACAGCTGAACCTAGAAACTAAACATCAGAAAATCCAAATTCACATTGATTAGCCTCTTAATTGAGTCAAATGATGCATTTCAAAAATCTAGTGCAGAACATATATTTAACTAAAAGTCATCAAATAATTATATGATTGGCAATACTGTTAGTATTAGAGTTTTACTTTTTTAAAAAAAAAAACTCCAACATAGAGAGAGATGAAAGAGATACTATTCCAAATCAGCACTGTAAGACCAGGGTGTAGACTAGAAATATTAAAGATCACCAAAAAGATTCTAGTTAAATCTACAAAAAATGCTCTGCGACAAGCAAAATAAATTTTAGTGCTCACGGGGAAGGATGGTGAGGATTCTGATATGATGGGAGTTCTGTTAAGGTGAATTCCAGGAACTGAAGCTACAAGATGTCCAGTTGCACCACCAAAATCATATTTTGCCAACTCTACAATCCAGTGGGCTTGACTGGGTACATCAATCAAGAGAGATGCCATAAACCCAGCCAGTTGAGCAGCAAAATCAGATTTACAATGAAGATGTAATTCCATGTTGTAAGCTTTTGGGAAAAGTGATGCATAATTAGCTGAGCTGACACGAGGAAAATCTTGCCACCATATGGTATTAGTCACACCATTCCACTACACAGACCAAAAAGGAAATAAACTGATTGTTGAGTAGCATGTATACATCAAATAAACATATCAGGATATTATAAATTGTGGACTAAGCATCAATAAAATTTATGTGTATAGTAGTTCATCAACAAGCAGCCTTAAAATTATATTTTAAAAAATATTTAGAAATTTCGTATGACAAACTACTAAATTGTAATACCATTCAAAGTCATATCCTGAGTCCTAAATCCAACAATTAAGTATGTAATTAAATCCAAAAATTCAAGTCGTTCTTGGTCAAACTTCCATTATAAATATTAGATTCTCAAATGATTTTCTATCCATACAAGAGAAATAATGCATCTATCCTGCCCTTATTGCATGCCAAATATAGGCTTTAGAGAATTTTGATTAGACAATCTAGCAAAATTTATTCTGTTAAATTAATCAATAGTAAATTAGCTGCACTAGAATTGCTTGAAATTTAGCATCGATTTACAGTATTTACAGACATCACTGCCACACAAGGCAAGGTAGTAAACCGAGGAAAGGAAATTTTAGCATCAATTAGAAAACCAAGAAGTGAGGGCATAGAGGCTATCATGCACGCATGCAATGTAAAGCATGATTAAGATCGGAATTGACACCCAGAAGAAACCTAAGGATCAAATTTGCATGCAAGAAACCTCAGAAAGTCAGTACTTTCCAGCAAGAACCAACATCGACTATGAGTACAACAGGCATTTATTTTCCCCATAGCATCATGATTGGTTATACGCCATAACAGGAGCAAATTTTTCTTATTGTTATTAGTATTATATGTAAATATTAGCAAACAAAAGTTCAGCCAATGAAATACCTGCTTTTCCACTAAATTTGCAGATGTAATGACAACTCGAATAGAATCTTCTCTTTGCACAACAAGCAATTTTGGATGATGGCAAGCAATCCCCCGCTTCTTACGGTCATTACCAAAAGCTACTGAATCAGGAAACGGAGGGTACCTATTAATCACCATAAAACTGTTAGACAATTTCTAAGAAGATGGTCTGCCTAAATAATTCATCCAACTTCTGCAACTAAAATAATGGCTTAAATCAAGCAGCATATATTTACCCCTTAAAAGAAAACTTACACTACAGCTAGGTTAGGATATTCTGGGAAAGGGACAGACATTCTATCATCAGGACTTGAGCTCCAGCATCTCTCAGTGTTTTGACAAGCAATTGTCAGGGGTAGATGGAATGGAATCTCACAATATGACAAGAACCTAATAAAATACTTCTCTTAGTATTGTCAAATAGTAACATAGTTCAAGTTCAATAATCATATAAACTGTGAAGTATGACATATCCAAAAGAATGAATACACGCAGGAGAGACTGCCAGCAATTTTCAAATTTTTAAATGCAGTCAAAAAGACAACAAAAAAACTCAAAGTTAACAAAACAACTGCCACAAAGAGAAATGAAAACAACAGAAAGATACAGGTCATCTTACCATTTTATATCACTTGTAAATGTTGCAATAAACATCCTTGAAATGCTTTCAACAGGATAAAGAAGCTCAGGTAAAGATATGACATTATGGTGGCCTGAGGAACCATAGTTTGCATATTCAAGGCGATTCAGGAAAAAATTCTTTCCAGGTGATGAGTAAAAGATGCTCTCGTGGTTTTTCAACTTCTTGCAGCCAGAAGTAGAACTACCCCCGCCTAACAGTATGGCATTCGGATTCTGATCAGCATTAGCACTCTCAAGATCAACTCCAACGTTTCCATTTAGACACAAATGGTGATGATGGTCACTGTTTACCTCAAGGGCTGCTACGCCTGAAGTAGACTGTAAGACACTAGTGATTTCATTTTCCCTTCTCCTGTCACCACCAGATGAGTTCACCTGTTGAGGTAATTCCTCCCCCAAAACTGGCTTATTGCATTTAGACTGGACTTCATTATACACCAATAATCTACCAGTATTGCCCAAATTCACGCCTGAAAAGTTGTTCAATGAGGTTCCACGGGCACCTTTGCATCCAATACTTGTATCTGGCATAGCATGCAGTATGCTAGATATAGGATCATCACTAAGCAAAATGTCTCTGCACCTATCTAAAAGAAAATTTGCTCTACCAACAACTCGTTTGTAATTTGCCATGACACTGTCTGAACACAAATCACTTCTCTTCACAGCAAAAACTCTTTTGCTTCTTTTCCCGCTTGAAGTGGGCCCTTGGGAATGTTCGGATAAAGACATGACACTCAATTTCCTCATGCTCTCAAAATCAGTATCGCCATCACACCCTTCAAAACCACCATCTCCATAATCAATACTCTGAACAAGAAACCCAATCCGATTCCCTATACTACAACAACAATTTTCATTATTCCCACAAACTAGCAATACCTTATCTCCAGCAAACAACTCAACGGCCTTGCCACTTCTAACTTTAACCCCATTCACAAAAACCCCATTAGAAGCCGCTTTAAAACCAACACCTTCCAGGACCAAAGTATTACCAACATGACATGACATTACCCTATTCCTAAATTCGTGAACAAGACATTTGGAGGAATCCTTAATAAACAAAACCCCAGACAGAATATAAAGTTTACGTAATGAACCATCAAAGAAAATCTGACAATGTTGCTTACTAACTCGGCGGTCACGGAAGACAAATTGAGAGTAACGATGTCTCCGACCGATTGTATAAGGACGGTCGGGACGAAGATGGATGGAGTGGGACCCACAATCGGTAACGTTGAATGAAGAAAACAAAGGCACATCAAAGTGCTTTAATTTAACAGTGGCTACTACTATACTCTTACCGGCAATATTTCTCGATTTGTTCTTGGATGGAGAATCATGATAGGAATTTACAGAAGAATCACCATTGAATCGTCTCTTACGAGGGTAAGAAATACTGTGAGTACTATCGTTGGGTGGAGAAGATAAATCTGAATCGATCATAGGGATTATGAAATTGAAAGCTTTATTAAATCAATCATAATAAAAATTGGTATGGAAGGAAAGCGTACAAGAAGAACAAACTAAAGTTAAGAAAGGAGAAAGAGTAATAAGGGATTGAACAAAAGAAAGGAAAAATTTGCAGAAGAATTTGGGAAAGAGGAGAAGAGAGACTCTAAAAATTGATCTCTCCTCTTCCTTTTTTCCCTCCAAAATTTTTTGTTCAACGAAATTAGGAGGCAAAGCAGACTAGCAGAGCCTGTCATGGGATGGTGAATGAAAGGGCTAAAGTAAGGGGAGACAAAACGCCATCGTTTAATACCATGACGTGGTTACTGTAAAAAATTCCAAAAAATTACATGTAAAAATTGAAAAAGGGCTCACTTCAATAAGAGAAATTCCTAATCAGTCTCAGTTATGAATAGAGGTAGGGGTGAGCAAAAACCGGACCGAACCGAAAAACCGAACCGAACCGAACCGAATGCATTTCGGTTTTTCGGTTTCGGTTTCATTTTTTTTTCCATTTTCGGTTTCGGTTTGAAACCGAAAAACCGAAAAAAAAATAATTTTATTTAAAAAAATATACAATTTTTATTTAAAAGGGTAAAGGGTTAAAAATGACCTTGTACTATTCTCTAATGTTCACCTGACACCTTTTACTTTTTTTAGGTTCAAAATTGGACACCAACTTTTAAAATTGGCTCAAAAATAACACATCCGTTAACTCAACCAAACTTCCGTTAAATTTATAGTGTGGGTCCCGCGTTTTTGTCCAACTGTGCACAATTATTGTGGTTCAAAAATGGGAATGTAATGACGTGGCAGTTTGACCAATTCTACACCATGAAGGAGCACTAAACAAGCAGACACACACACACGGGCTGTTCATGTTAATACTCCAGCAACCAACACTCATCCTCCTCACAACAGCATTCATTTTTTTCACTAATCTTTAATCAATCTTCTTCCATTTACAAGTCTGATTTTGCATTTGAAAAAAAAAAGAAGGTAAAACTTATTTTTCTTCTTCAACTCTTTTCTCCCTGGGATAATCTATTCATGGGCATCGGTTAAGCTTTCAAGTTACCCTCTTTTTTCCCATATATTTAACAAACATGGTAGGAGAAGAAGGCGAGGACTGTTCCTCCGACGGCGGTGGCGGGGTCAGAGAACATATTCACGTTTTGTTTCTTGGACTGATCGATCTCTGATGAACATTAGCCAAAACCGTTGGCTGCCCACAAATAGTAAGACACAGCCATTATTGCTGCGTCACCGCGCGACGGTGGCGCCGATGATCAGAGCTTGGAGTTATGGGATAACCATGGTGAAGAATGGGTGAAGAAAGACCCCAGGATTCTTAGTCTCAGCTAATTCAAAAACGGGTGGAGAACCAAGCAAAGTGAAAGTGAGAAGGGAAGAAGAGGAAAAGAAAAATGCAGATCTTGAAATGACCAAGAAACTTATGACAGTGATGGAGGAAGGAGAGAGAGGAGGCGGATTTGCAAGAGGAGAGAGATGAGAGAGAAGTGGTATTGCATAGCTGGATAGGAATGCGGGGCCCACACTATAAATTTAACAGAAGTTTGATGATGATAACAGATTTGTTATTTTTGAGCCAATTTTAAAAGTTGGTGTCCAATTTTGAACCTAAAAAAAGTAAAAAGTGTCAGGTGAACATTGGGGAATAGTACAGGGTCATTTTTGACCCTTTACCCTATTTAAAAATAGGATAACAATTAATAAGTATAAAAAAATCCAAACAAATAAAATATGATTTCTAAGAAAAAAAAAACTTTTTAAACATGTGAATGTTTTAAACTTTTCTTTATTTTGGACATGTTGAATTAATAGTTTAGTTACTTTGGACAAGATATATAATGTATAATTTTAAGAATTTCTTTGTTTTTGGACATGTTGAATTAATAGTTTAGTTGTTTGGGCAAGATGTAGAATTTGTATAACTATTTAGATACATTAAATCTATTTTTTTTCATTTTTTTTTAATTTTCGTATGGGCCAAATCTGAAAAAAAAAAAAAACCCCAAAAACCGAAATAACCGAAAAACCGAACCGTTAACAATTCGGTTTTTCGGTTTCGGTTTCGGTTTTGTTTTTATCCCAATTTCGGTTTTCGGTTTTTGAACCGAAAAACCGAAAACCGAACCGATACTCACCCCTAAATAGATGGAGAGGATTTTCTCCTTTCCCTCATTTTCCTTTCAACACTATTGAATATTTAATCTAATGGTCTAGATTTAATGTTTTTATAAAAATAAATATAATTATAATAATACTTAAAAATCTCATAAATAAATTTAATTTGTCAAAATTTGGTATAAACTGTTCAGAACTGTAAACTACTATTATTATAAATTTAGATTTTATTTTTTCATTTTTTATTACAGTTGTGAACTGTTCAAAATTTTGATTGATCAAATTTATTTATGAAATTTTTAAGTATTATTATAATTATAATTATATTTATTTTTATAAAAACATTAAATCTGAACCATTGGATCAAAGATCCAATGGTGTTGAAAGGAAAAGGAGAGAATCCAAACCCTCAAGAGGAATATTTGATTTTTATATCATATTAAAAAAAAAGAAACAAGTATCTCTTACATTAATATTCACAAGTTTAAAATAGAAATTTTCAACTTTAAGTTAATATTTTACAACTTTCTTGCCTTTTTTCCTCTATTTTCCATGACAAAACAAATATTGTTAATTGTTAATTTAAAATAGAAAATTGTTTATATTACAGTTGAAAATCCTTATCATAAACTTATGAATACAAGCCTAATTCACATGTTTAAAATATGGATTACAATTGTTTAAAAAATATGGATTTCAAATCGTAATAATTTCCCATTTTAGTTTAACAATTTAAGGTCATTTTAAGAAAGCTAAATCAACTATGGGTACATGTGTCTTTTAGGGCTTGTTTGTTATGAGGGATTTACAAGGGAGGGGAGAGAAAATTTTTGTGAGGTGAATTTAAAAAAATTGAAGAAGTGGGGATGTAATTATTAAACAAATATTATATGTAAGATAAAAGAGTAAAAGAAAATTATTATAAAATTTTAAACCCACATAACTAATTTTCTTAAATTTAACTCAAAAATTTTTTCTCTCTGCCCATTTTCCCTCCCCTCCCCTCATACCAAACAAACCATAATCAAATTTAGAAATTCTAGATTCCTCCTTTGATTTGGAATTTCCACGATCGGAGGGACTAATTTGTCCTTTTTAAATTTTAAAAGATTCTAGTTTATTTAGTGCTAAGCACATTTTTTTAAAAATTGTGTGATCCAAAATAAATGAGTTACGAAGTATATAAATTTTTTAAACTCTAAATTTAATTTTAAAACTAAAAAGTTTACAAACGTGACCAATTCTCGTAATAAGAAATAAAGAAACTTCACCAATTTCACTTAGACTAAGCCATGAGAACTGGGTAAAATTTCAAATGAAAATAAGAATCTAATAGTAGATTATTTTAACCAAATTAATTTCCTTGCTTGAGTAGTTAATACTCCATCCAGTCCTAATTATGAGATCACTTTGACTTTTTTAGAGAAATTAAGGATATAAAATTAATCACTTTAAATTATCTATAGTTATCTTTTTTCCTCAAAACTAATTTATTCTACTTATAAACTAACCTATAATCTAATTACATGTGACTTATATTATAATTTAGTGGTCGAATTTGCTTCTTTAACTTCTACAAAAAAAAAGTCAAAATAATCTTATATTTAAGACCGGAAGGAAGGAGTACGAGAATTCGTCAAAAACACTAGACATACCGATATTTATACATACATACATACATATCATTGATCTTCTGTCAAGATAAAGAACCATACATGTAAAGCCAAGTCAGCCCCAGACCACCTTCTTCACAAGAGCATTGATTAAGCTACGATATGACGAACATATATAAGACCACGAAGCTATCTGCATTTACTGATATTCCATTTTTCACCCTTCACTGTAACAAGGTCCAGTTGAAAAAAAAATGATCAATATATGCCTTTTTCTACTTCCAACCCAGATCTGAATATACAGAATCCAGCATCCCAAAAAAAAAAAATAGATAAAGTTTTTTGGTTCTTGAGGTGAATGAAAGATAGCTAGAAAGTGTGTCAAAGCAAGAATCTTCGAAGCAGAAAGAAATCGCATAATTCAACCCACATATAGGAGTTCAAAGAAGAAACAGTGCTAGGATCATCGAGGTTAAACTCTGGCCTTTTTATTAACTTTGGAAATCAGTACATCACTTCAACCTTATACTCCATTGATACATGAAAACATCCTATGACTTCCGAATCGCACTAGCTGCTTTTGATCAGTGGGAGAGCCATGATCGAAGTCTCCCACAGATCTATGTCGCTGATGATGACGATGATCATGGCTGTCCCCTGCATAAATATGATGATGATGAGTCACTTTCTGGGTGGAATCTGGCTCGTTAAAGACGTGTCTTTGAGATTCAATCTGAGGACAGATCTCAGCCATGTTGATGTAGCTAAGATTAGCTCCTGTTGAGAGACAATGATATTGTCGGCGAGTTTTGTTTTTCTTTATTGCTCTGAACACAAGAGGAAGAAGACCCTCCATTTTGGGAGCTATTGGTAGTTCTAAGAATGAAATATTTCAGAGTGATGATTTCAATCAAAATGCAAGATTTGGAGCAGTTAGTACTGTTTTCTGGGTTAGGTGGGGTTTGATATAATTTGCAACAAGTGGAAGAAGGAAACAATGTGGTTTCAACAGTTTTGACCCTTCTAGGAAGCTGCTCGAGTTCGTCCCCAAATTTGACTTTTTTGACGTGGACAGATAGGCAGCCAAATTTTTTATTATTCACAAACACTGTCTCAGGTCAACAAAAAAAAAAACACTGTTTGCAATCTGCATAAGTACATTTTAAATATTTTGAAACATTAAACATTAAACACTCATAAATAATTAGTCCATTTTGTAGTAATTATAAGATTAAATTGACTTTTTTTGTGGAGATTAAGGAAACAAATTAAACCACTTAATTGTAACATATATTACATGTAATTAGATGATACATTAGTGTATAAATAAAATAAATTAGTTTTGAAGAGAAAAAATAAATATATATAATTTAAAATAACTTATTTTATATTATAAACATTACGTTGAAAAAAGCACAGGAGAGGACTGGAATTTCCTGTTATGGCCTGCTAGTAACCGAGACAAGGTCATCAGGGAGATCAGATATTTTAATTTGAGAGAAATAATTTAGAATTGATTTGGCTGGGGGTTTTGCTTTTTGAACCGTTTAATATAATAGAGTGGAAAATTCAAGATAGGAGAGAAGGACTTGACAAATTTAACTTGAATCCTATCGCTAAATCCCTGGACCATATGGAAATCTAACAACCACTTGTTTGATCATGAAGCGGCTTTTTTACCTGTGTGATATGAACAGTAAATTAAATTACCTTAATACTGCACTATGAAAAGTATTTATCAGATGCTACAGTTAAACTCGTTCAACAGAAGAACGAGTTCCAAATTACAAAGAAAACGTTCATCTTGTGAACCATCTGACATCATTTGTTTTAAATTTAAAAAAAAAATCATTTCAGAGTGGGGTGCGTCCGTGCAGGAAGGCTGGGAGAGGGAGAGAAGTAAAAGAGTGCTCACAAATAGATAGATAGATAGAGAGAGGGAGGGAGGGAGGGAGGCTGGGAAATAAAAATTAGGATGTCGAGAAATTCTTGGAGAATTATAAGTATATATAATCCATTTAGATCTTATTTTTGGAGGCTTTAAATTTGATTATTTAGAAAAAATAATGATTTTTAGAATAAAAAAATTATTTTAAAAATTATTTTTTCAGACAATGATAGTTTAAAAATTTTATATTAGTATATATGACAGACAAATTAATTTAGAGAAAAGGAGAAATCCTTAGGTGCCACGCTATTTGTTGTCAGCCTAATTATAAACAAACATTTTATAAATGTTTTAATGGTATTTAGAGAATTTAGATATATTTATTTGACATTATGTTAGATAAATTTAGATAAACTATCTCTCAAACAATTGTTATGGCGTTAAGTCATATTAAAATTTTTTAAATCAGATTAAAATATTTATGAAATGTTTATTTATAATCAATCACACAACAAATAGCGAGGCACCTAAGGATTTCTCCCTTTCTCTAAATTAATTTATTTGTACTAAATAAAATTTCTAAACTACTCTATCATTGTCTGAAAAAGATAATTTTTTATTTTAAAAACCATCATTTTTCTAAATAGTCAAATTTAAAGTCTCAAAAATAAGTTCTAGATGGATTATATCCAAGAATTTATCAACATCCTAATTTCTATTTCCCTGCTAACACCCATCTCTATCTATCTATCTATCTATTGTGTGTGAGCACTCTTTTATTTCTCTCCCTCTCCCAATCTTCTTGCACGCACCCCACTCTAACATGATTTTTTTCAATTAAAAACAATTGATTTTAAATCAGTGACAATTGAAAGTCGTTCTTTGTAATTTGGAAGTCGTTCTCTTGCTGAACGAGTTTAACCGCAACATCCTGATAAATACTTTTCATAGTGTACTATTTAGTTAATTTAATTCACTGTATATAACATACAAGTTAAAAAGCCTAAAGTTGCAGTGGAAGACATTAATTAATTTACAATCGATTATAATTACTTGAAGTTGCGGTGTACTATTTAGTTAATTTAGAATTGATGTCAGATCAGTGGCAATTGAAAGTCGTTCACAAGTGTGAACGATTTCGTTGTAATTTGGAAGTCTTTCTCTTGCTAGTCGAGTTTAACCGTAGCATCCTAATAAATACTTTTCATAGTGTACTATTTAGTTGATTTAATTTACTGTACATAGCATACAGGTAAAAAAGCCTTTCACATTAATTTACAATCAGTTATACCAATAGATAGAAATTCAACCAAGATAAATACTTTTAACGAGTCAATGTGTTACCTGAAGAAGAAAATGTTCATCTGCGGATCTAAATAAAAAGCATTTATGACATCCACACACACACATATAGGGGTGTCCAAACCCGAAAACGGGATCAGGAATGGACGTTCCCGGTCCCGGAAGAAGGCCGGGACTAAGATCAAGTCCCGGTCCCGGGGATTTCTTGGTCTAAACGGGACCGGGATTTCCCAAAAAAAGTAATCAATAATCTTTGATCCTTCCTCCCTCCTTCTCATCAATTTCCACTTCCTCCTCTTCTCTTCTGTCACTCCATGTATAGATCTAGAAAGTAGAAAAACAAAAAAGGAGACGGACAACATTGAAGGTCACGTGCTAGAAAATTTTGCAAGAATGAAACAAAAATTTTGCAAGATAGAAACAGAAATTCTCAACAAAAATTTTACAAGAAGAAAACAAAGTTAATTCTCACCAATCCCCACCTCCTCCTCTATCACCCTCGGCCGCTGCAGACCATCAGCGCCAACCCCTTTATCCACCTTCATCGGCCATTAAATTGGAAATTTTTGGGGGGAGGGTGGTTCAGATTGAATCTCTCCAAGCTCAAGTGGAGAAAGAATAAATTACAAGGTTTAGATTAAAACTACTTCCTATAAAAAATTTTGTTTTCCAACATTGTGTAATGGTGTATCATGTAGAGACGACAAAAAAAAAGGTGTATCGCATAGAGGAAGGAGTCTCACTGGTTCACACTATTCATTGAAAGCCACGTGGGGTGGAGAAGGAGATAATGAATGAACGCATAAGAAATAGAGAATAAGGGTTACACATGTTATGGGCTTGGGCTTAACTAAGTTTGGGTGGGTTTTTTTATTATATGCCTTCTTGGACTTAACCTAAAAGAAACATAAAAAAAATCAGGAATCTCGGCCCCATTCCCGAATCCCATCCCGGTCCCCGTCTCGAAACTTTTCGTGACGAGAAATTCCCGGCTTAAACTTTCCGGGACCGGGATGAAATGGACACCCCTACATATATAATACAGGGAGAATTTCAATAGGACCACAGTATCTAATTAATTTTATATTGCTCCCAAAAATGTTTGAAATGTCATTGCAGATCTGGGGTCCTTAAGTGAAATTAAATTGATATGAAAAAAAGACTAAAGGCCCTTGTTTATTAACCCCACTCCCCACATGGCCTCTCTGACACTCTCCCTCCCTCTTTGACACACTCTCTCTCATCTCTCTCTCTCACATACACACTCCATTTCACTTGTTCATATGAGCTTTCCCTTTGTTCATATAACCATTTTACTTGTTCGTACTATGCTTGACATGGGTTGATTTTGAGGCACTCTAAATCATGTTTTTGCCTGAGGAGTTATTGTAAATCATACTTGAACATTTGATGCTGCTTGATTAGTATGCTATAAATCATAAACTAGTCAAATATTAGGAAGTACCAAAGTGTGGTATTAGACCTAGTACGAATTTGAATAATAGCTATGGAAAATTTGATGCTGATGATTTTATACAGCAATCTTCCATGGACGAACTGAGATTTTTCATCTTAAGGATTGAATATGAGATACTGTAAATCATGTTATTGCCTACTGTAAATCATACTTGAACATTTGATGCCACTTGATTAAGATGTTATAAATCATCAACTAGTCAAATATAAGGAAGTACCAAAGCATACGAATTTGCATAGCTAAACAAACTTTCTTCAAACTCTAGCCGGATGACAAGTTGTTGAAGATGAGCATTAAAAAGAAAATGTTAAATGGGGAGAGAAGTGTCTTGATATTAACTAACGTAACGAGCTGGACCTCCCATGCGTTACATGGGTAATCTTCTTTCAAGTGGTTTTCAAACAATCCATGATATTCAAGTTTTAATGTGAATGACATGCCTTAAATTGT
Organism: Mimosa bimucronata; assembly: GCA_037074515.1. Lineage (NCBI taxonomy): Eukaryota > Viridiplantae > Streptophyta > Magnoliopsida > Fabales > Fabaceae > Mimosa > Mimosa bimucronata. The sequence goes on from CM073448.1 coordinate 3,784,705, forward strand.
TAGTGCTGGCTGTCACCCAAGAGGGGGGTGAATTGGGTGATAGGGTAAAATTCAAAACTTCTCTTTTCTAAAACACAGTGAAGGTAATCTTTAAAATCTTTTTCTGTTTATCACAGAGTATTTCAAAACTTGTTAGATGCTCTAAGAGATATATACTAAAGATATGCTGGAAACTAAGAGAGTTAAGGGAAGAGATAATGCAAACAGAATTTATTCTGGTTCGGTCTACCCTGCCCTACATCCAGTCCTCAGGCTCCACCTGAGATTTCCACCACCCTCTTGTTTAAACCGGGCACAAGAGAAGCCTTTACAACCCACAAGTTTAGCCGGGCACTTGTGAAGCCTTTACCACAGGTTTTACAACACGGGATCACCTGCCAACCTTAACAGAGGTTTAGACTCTCTCTAAACGCTCCCCCTTACAACCTGTAAGGACTCAATCTGTTTCCCCACTCAAGATCTCTCAATCTTGAGTATCACTCACTAAGTATAGAGAATGATTACAAGGAAATCTAACTTCTCTCAAAGAAGGGATTTTGATAATCACTGAAGTACAGAAAAGAGTATGATGAAATACAAATTATAGAGCTTAATAATTTGAACAATGTGTGCTCTAGCTGTAACGTTTGGAATTTTCTACTATATTATAGCAATTTTTAATTGAATTATAACCACTTTTCAATGTCAGAAGCCCAAAAATACAGAAAAATTTAAAACTTTTCTTTTAAAACATTAGACCAACCCCCTGTTGGTTGGAATGGGCTTTTCAGACAAATTGAAATAACTTAAAATTTTTTATAAAATAAAGTGGTTAATAAAACAATTAAAAGTACACTAACCCTCTTAAGGGAGTCTATTCATAATTCATAATACTTAGGAAATTTAAATCTCTTAATAAATTTATACAATTATATTTTCTATACTTTCTACTATTAATTTAATAATTTAATTTTACAACATATACAAATAACCTTATTAAAATATTTACTGCCTCTTGCTTCCCAAATTATAATCTTAATTTCTTCGTCTACTCTTCGTCCCCAACTAGCTTCTTTCAACCTGCTAAACTGAAAAATGTTTGGGGAAGGGGGTGAGATTGGAAATCCCAATAGCAGTTTCTTTCATATGAGTTCATGCATAATAAATCATAAATCTTCACAATATGAATAATCTTTATCCTTATAACCTCTACCAACCACTACTAACGATATATTCATTAAATAGTGGTGGTACCTCTACCTACAACATGATTTCATAACCTCTGGCAAAGGGGGAGCGACCCACCTAAGCCTTGGAGTACTCCCCTCATAACCTTTAAGGAATAAAATTACTATTGTTACAGATATTATGAAATTTATGCATGTAGTGCGCTGTAATTAAATATTATATGAAATAAACTGCTACCTGATTCTTGAGCTTAATCTTCACTAAACTCCTTTATCTCTTCGTACTCTGGGGATTCAATCCCACTATCTTGTCCTATAAATATTTATGATATAAAATAATACATTAATATCTAATCTTAAATATAATAATTAAACGTCTCTCACATTCCTATCATACTACCCCCTTCTTAGTCCTATTACTATTATATTCAATTTCCTAACTTGATAATTGTTTATACTATCATCAATACACATTGCACAAATACATATTATGATATACACAAATACAAACATCAAAGCATTCTTACTTTTTCAAATTAAACTTGCATATTGAATATAATCACACTTATTTATATTTCAACCTATATCCTTGTTCAAATCCTTGCAAATCCTTAAGTATGAATTAAATTCTCAAGCTAAACTTCCAAATCCTTAGCTTGACTCCACTAACCATAAATATTTAAAAATATTGACTTTGCACTTTAAGAAATAAATAACCAATCCATTTCCTTTTATCTACTTAATCCTATCTTACTTCCAACTAAACTTGTACCAATTTAATTCTAGAAATACTATTCCCACTCAATAGTTAGAAATACCATCCAATTCATTTTTCAAATGGGGATCAAATCAAAATCCAAGACACCACTCTAACTTTCATACTCCTTCCTTATTTTCTATTGAAGTTGATGATCAATTACCCATCCAAGTTTATAATTTCAACCCCTAAATTTACAATCAACCTTCAATAACCATTACCTTCCCCCTTACCAACAACCAACAATATTAACTTCTCATTTCCTCTTCCAATTAACCATCACAGCTAACAATCCAGAAATTCCATCCCAACAATAATCAAAATTCTAAAACCTAAGTTTATAACAACACCTACAACCCTTCCCATGGTGCCAATAGCACAATTTCCTCTTTCTTATTACTAACCAGCAGCTAACAACATCAATAACATCAACCAGAACAACCAAGAATTATACCTTTAGAACCTAGAATTTTCAATCAAACAACCATAACAATCTCCTATTTTCTTATCCAATTAATCATAATGCTATTCCTCTCCACTACCAATAAACCAACAGCCATTTAATTTAATTCAAACAACAATTAGGGTTTACAATCTAAAGGCTTGCAACATATCACTAACCATTGCTTAATTATGGTTTAACTAATTACCAAAACATTCTTTCTTCTTTCCCTAATCAGTCCCAATAAGCCAGAGCATCAAATAAGCAAGAATTGCACCTTTAAGAACTTAATATTAATCAACCATACTTAAACAGATTCAGTTCATCTTCCAGAAGCAAAACAAGGAATCAATGGCCATATTTCCTCTTTTGGCCGAACAGAACCAAAAAGCAAGAAGAAGAAAATAATCCAACCATTACAAATTTCATCAATTCATCAGAGCAAGGCATTCACGGAGGTGAGATATTAAAACTACAGTTTTCAAAATTCCATTCCTCTCATTTTTCCTATTCTCGGCCAGACAGGGAAAATTGAACAAAATCCCAACTTCATCAAATCACACACCCAGACATCCATTCTAGCTTCCCATTCATGTGTATATCATTTCAGAAATTTTTCTCCTTCTTGGCCGAACTGATTCAACGAAACAGGGGAGAAGAAGAATTGCTCCAACAATTCCCTAACTTCAAAATCAGTCCTTCAATTCATTCCATAGGCTTAGAATTGCAAGAAATCATGAGTAATTAAGCTTTAAAACAATAAATTCTCAGAAATCCCAAATTTGGTCGTCGCATGAACAGTACCCGCCAGGAATTTTTGAAGAAATTTGAACCTATGTCACTTCAATCCTCAAAATCAATACTCAATCCACCATAAACAAGGTCCAGGGAACATTTCTATAATTTCAGAAGTCTCAAAACGTCCTAGGAACTCGAATCACTTCCCCCCTCATCTCGCTCAAAATCGCAGTGAAAAGAGAAGGAAATAAGGGGAAATAGCTTACCTAAGAACGATCCTAGCCTTCTTGAATGCTTCCCGCCGTGATTCGCCGCCGTTCGTCGTCGACTTGGGCCGTCTGCCGTCGCCACTTCACAGGACCAGAGGGAAGAGAGTGAGAGTGTGTGGTGAACTGAATGCGTGTGTGTGTTTTTCGGGTGAGAGGGAGTATATATATATTTTTTCTTTTAAGTGTGTGTGTATACGTGGAGAGAGGGAGTGCTTCAGAGAAAATAAGAGGAGAGTGGAACAAATAGGAAGGAACACGTGTATGGCTAGTATTTAAAGAGATCTGATATTTATTTTTAACAGGTATTTTACTATCTTGCCCTTCCCTTTTTAATTGAGGATATTTTCAACTAGGGGCAGATATTGTCTTTTCCATTTTCTTTTTCCTATTTTACCTTTAGTTGATAATTTTATTTACCATTCTCATTTGTAAATAAATCTAAAATTTGTCCCAAAATAATTTTTCTATATATGCTTTAATTTCCAAATTTATTTATAAGACTTTTTAAATGTCAAGTAATATACCAAGGTTCTAAATATTCCCTTTTTTTAAATTTATCTTGAAACTTAAATTTTATCTTACTAATTATTTTTTTCTTTATTTCCTAATAAAAATAACCCTTAAAATTTATTAAAAATACCTAAATCATCATAAATTTATTTTTAATTCTTTTTGATATTTTAATAATATTTCCTAAATCTTAAATAATTCCTTATTTTCTCTTTTCTAAAATTTGGGGTGTTACACTAGCTCTTCGTTTCTAATGCACTCAACTCATCATTTCTGGGCTCACTTGTATATAACTGATACTCTGTGTATTCTATGCAGAGCCCTCCGTTTTAGTCATTGATCCATCTTGTGTAGTGCGTTGTATGTGTATCTCATTGCTCCAGATGTCTTCAAGTCTTTATATAGGGTATTATACTTTTCTGTCCGTTGGAGACTTGGAGAACTAGCTGTTGACAATCAGCTTTCTTCTCTTGCTTCACTTTATCTTGCAGAGGATGAGCTAAGAGAGATGGAGACTGTGAGTAACAATAACCTGCTGCTACCTACCACTGTACTTGCATGTTAGCTTTTTCATTAGCGCTAGCTCCCTTGGCTATCGCTATCTTGACAGTGTAAGTCCTGCACTTAGAGCTGTTAGCTAAACAAGTATTCATGCAGTGGATGTTATCGATAGTGCATTTTATTAGCTCAAAGAGATAGAGACAATATATCATTTAAAGAATTTCAAAGCATTCTCTATCGATAGCCAATCATGCTATCGCTAGCATCTATTGCTAGTTAAGTTCATTAGCTCAAAAGATAGACAATATATCAGCTAAGGAATTTCATCAAGCATTCTCTATCGATAGACATGAACATTATCGCTAGCATATTCTTTTAGTTCAATGTTCAGCGTACTAGCTATGGTGAAGACTTTTAGCGATATAGATATTGCTCTTTCAATGGATTACTGCTAAGTCCTCATTAGCCATTGTTATCCTAAGCTTTCCAGTGATTAGCGATAGAGAATCTGATCTTTGCCTAGCTAGCTCAATTTCTTCCTATTAGCGATGATAAACATATTAGCGATAGAACTTCTACTTAGTCATCATGATTCTTTATCTCAGATTATTCCAGACTAACTTATATGCTCTTATGAATGCAATCTGAGCCCAAATCATAAGAAATCATCTATGGATATGTTATGAAATCATATATACAATGCTTTCAATAACAATAAACATATAGCAAACATAATCTAATAGATAGTAGGAGATAAACACTTTATCCACACTTTTTGCTTACAACATTTAACTCTATATTCGACATCATCAAAACTAAGCATATCCAACATAAATGAGATCGAATACATGAACTGATTTGGATGATATTTACAACACTTGTAAATTTGATCATATGAAAAGATGACATCACTTAACGCGCAAGGAAATAATATATTTTTTGAACTGCACAAGGAAATAATATCTGATAATATATATTTTCAATTTTTCCCACTAGTGATTTTATATAAGACAAAAGATAGTAGATATATTACCCCCATCAAAAAATAAAATAAAATAAAAGTATAGTGAGCATGTTTTTATGGCAATCCGTGTCTGAACTACCATGAGTCACCCAAGACGCAGTTCACCAACCATAAAAGCCCAGCCAGAGGCTTGTACTCTCCCTCATACAATATTCACAAGAGAGGCAGAGGTAGAAAAGCAAAGCTTGAGACAGAGAAGATGGGTTGTAGGGAGCAGAAAAGGATATCACTGAAGGAAAATAGGAACATATACACTAAAGAAAGGAATTATGAATAAAAAACAACATTTGTGTATGTGAGAATTGTAGATAAAATATCAATGATTGTAGGTTCTGTAAAATTTTTATACATAAAAAATATTCATTGTCCAAGCCAAACTGAATTTACTGTGTATACATCAAAACCAAATCCATAATTGCTCAATCCATAACTATCCATAAATTTATGCAAAATCCTATTGAAACCTAACTATATTGCTCAATCTTTTAGGACGAACTTCAGTTTTATGTTATACACTCTGTAAATAAGGTTGCAAGAAAAAGGGTTGACTCTCCAACATCGATTTGAGGAAAGGCTGATATTGTGTAAAGCCTATGCTAAAACTTTGCCATTTTGGTGATTTAGCAGTCATAGGTAAGAGGCTACGACAATGAAAGATGCAAGTTATATCCACTTGAAGAAACAATCACGGGTGTGTTATTGTGTACAGACTTATATCATCTTCAAGTGTAGGTTTTCTATTTGAACAGAGAGCAAACATTGAGCAGGACCCTTGTTAAAAAATCCACTACAATATTTTACTGAGAGCAACATACGTATTACTTAGATATATGAAGCTACATAGGTAAACAAATCCATTTGGCCCCTTATATTTTAGTATTCTCATAACAGACTCATTTTTTTATTCAAACAAAGAGCCTCATTCGGTTGTAAGGAAAATATAGACTGTCCAACATCGATATGAGGAAGAGATTATATGTGGCATCACAAAGCTATGTTTCAATCAAATTTGGTTCTCAGTTCAAAAAAATAAATTTGGTTCGTAAGCAGCGAGAAACCTAAGAATCTTTGGTGGAACGGTGAAATGTGAAGACACAAAAGGCTTCTATGGGTGCTAGACTCCTTAATTAACAGCTGTCCAATTGATATTTAAGAATCAAATATGTGTGTGACATGTATAACGTAAACAAATAGCCTCTTATGCAGAATTTTCAAAAAGTTTTATTTATATTTGAGAAAATATATTTTAAGATCATATTGGACCTAACATTGATTGAAGTTTGTATAATAATTTCCTCTAGCATAAAAAATTAGGCTATGGTGTGGCTATTGGATCTTTCTGTGGATAGTTGTCAAGTAAGATATATTGGTGTCATGCAAGTGTGTTGCCATATGTCAGAACAATGATTTTAACGTTAAAAGGGAGTACAAATGCATGAATCATAAATGTGCAGTAATATCAAGTAGAAGCGGTCTAAATTTAAAGCACATGCAGGGTAGTCTAGGTTAAATTAAGCTACAGTAATCCAAAATAAATCAAATTCCCAGAAAGCTTCCTTAGGTCCGTGGGAAGTTATGTTGACCCAAGAGATGCGTGGAAGCACATGACTGGTCATGTGACAAAGGCTGACAAAAGGCACATGGGACAAAATCTGGATATATAAAGGAGATCAGATATGCAGACATTCTTGATATTTGTTTTTTCCCAAATAGTTCAATTAGGCTATGGCTGAAGCACACATATTGGCCTGGAAGTAAAAGAAGCCTTGCGATAACCTTATATACTAGGGAAAATTGACAACTCATGCTTGAATATTTATGTTTCTTGGGTGAGGTGCTAGTTCAAAGACTAAGCGAACTACGCTTTCCATCTCTACAGCAACGGTATTAGAATTTTGCACAGAGAAAATATGATTAAAATTGATATAAAATTAAAAGTAAAATAATATGCACTGAGGCGCACATGACTGGATAATTGGATGAGACGTCCTGCAATGATTCTGAACAACCTTCAAGCAAATGAAGCAGCCTATCTCTCTTCCCAGAAGAAAACCTGCATGTGCTCTCGCCCACCACCCATCCCAGTTTGTTCCGTTGAACATACCTCTAGCTGAACATGTTTCATCGTGGCTGAAAGGATGAACGCCTTGTAACTCACTGTAAATCTCATCAAGTCTCCTCTCTGGTTCGGAATGATGGATTTCCCCAACAACCTGCAGGGGTGAACAGAGTTCTTATGGGTTAACATAACAGCAAGTAGGAGGTGGATCTTTCAGAGGAAGATAAAATCAGACAAGAGTAATGAAAAAATCATTAAGCTAACCCGCAATGAAGTGTAACTCGCCTTGCATCTTTCGTTCTGCAAACATGAAACATGATTGGATCATTACCACCCAGTTTTCTTGGGTATAGGCGAACAATAGTGCAAAAATCCAACAACATCTGAGAACAGGCCAAACTTGTGTTAGTTAATTGGAAAGGTAAAATGAAAGTGTTCCAAGTTGATTATCTCCTTTAAAGTCTCAATGGTATAGGGAAAAGGCAGAAAGACCAGCCAAGAGTCTCTTAAATGAGTTCTTGCATGAAACAGGAGATGATAGTCTTCATGAACACCTTCACCTCCTACCTCCACAAAAGGATTGCAGACCTTATAAATTACGCCGGGGTGAACCATCTACATGCAATGATCCATGGCTTCTTCCCACTCCAACCTAGCAACCATCTTCATCCCCTGTTTCAGGCAACATCTATTATATAGAATGATTTGACTCTTCCTAAACCAACAACAACAAAACTTGACTCACCTCTTGATCATAAGCGACGATGTCAATAGAGATGACCTCCCCTTCAGTTGATGGGAGTTCGGGCCGACGGACTGAATTAGTTCCCTGGAGAATGAATGATCGATCTTAACTGTAACCTTGAAGCAGGGGAATGCTGAGCGGATCTCCGACAATGAGGCCTGTTGAAGATAATCCATGTAACAGAAGAGGGAAGGAATCGTGGTTTGGGCTGAATGTGATTGCAAGAGCATGTAATGCGTGTATTTGACATATTGAATAACCAAGATTGCTTTAATGGTAGGAGGGAAACTCAAAATTTTGAAATTTGAATGGGATTTAGGAAGGGGTAAATCAGTCCAGCTCTGCTCCAAAGATGGCTTTCGCGGAGCCCCATGTGCTGAGAAACGGCTCTATGAACAGTAAAGCGAGTCTGAAGCCAACCAAACCTGTGCAAGCCATGTAAAATTAACACTGAAAGGAGATTTGGCAGGAAGGAATAGTAATTAATGTATAATTGATAACCCGATTGTTTATAGCTATAATCTATTTTATAAAAGCTAGTTTTTTTTTACCTGAACAAAAGCTAGTACATGGGGATAATATGTTGAGTTACCACTCTATTGCATAGGAATTAGTTAAATCTGAATTTGCCGTGCTGTTTCGACGTTTAAACGTACGTGAAGGTGAAATGTAAATTACCCATTCTAGATGATAAAGAAGAAGGATCGGCGGAAGGTGGAGCATATGTTTGGGGTGGTTGTGTCCAGACTTTGGGGGGATTTTTTTTTTAAATAAAAAATTCACATGTAATTTTAAGTGTCAAATGCTGATGAGGTGACTTATTGACTGTAACTAGCATTATGAGCCCGCGCGTTGCGCGTGGAGCTTTTATTCCTATTTCACTATCCGTTAAGTAATAAGTAACGTAAAACCTTGTCTTGAATCTATTACATGAAAGTACATCATCAGTGGAGATTCATAAAAATCTCCTTGTAAACAACATTCTTTGTCTTACAAGTAGTCTCGCCATCTTTGCGAGGGACATATATCTTCAAGCCTTCCATGCTTCGAACTCGAGAAAGTGCCACATATAATTGCCCATGTGTGAAGACAGGCTTAGATAAGAAAACACCAACATGCCTAAGTGATTGTCCTTGACTTTTATTTATAGTCATAGCAAAACTAAGGGTGATAGGAAATTGTCGTCTCCTCATGTGAAATGGCAACCTTGATTCTGAAGGATTCATATCCATCCTATGGATTAAAACAGTTTGATTTGGATGAGAACCATTCAATGTAATACCCTCGATAACATTTCTGCCAATTCTAGAGATGCGTAGACGGGTACCATTGCATAAACCAAAAGTCTGATCAATGTTTCGAAGTAACATGATAGGCGCGCCAACCTTTAACAAAAGCTTATGTGCAGGAAGGCCAGAGCTATTGATGGTGTTTAGGAATTCTGTTGTGTACAAATTGTCAATGGTATCAATGTCCTCACTCGATTTGCAAACAGAATCACAACTAAGAAATTCATGCACCTCACCAGGAAGCAATGAGCACATGTAATCATTGATTTGACTAACCATTTCAATGGTCGGTGCCAAAATAGCTCTATCGTTGAAGTAGTCATTGTTTCCTAAATTTTCATGCAAATCTACATAAGTCACTGTAACAATTGACTCCATGGGATTTTCTGATTCTGGCACAAGTAGATGCGATGGGATTTCAATATCAGAAATTCCATCTTCTGCTTCACCCAAGTTACCATCACCCACATCAAGAAGCCATTGAGTAAACCATTGGAGCTTTTCTATCTCATCACAACAACCAGTGGAAGTTAACCTCATGTTCTTGGTCAAGTGAAATATTTTGCAATAATCCCACAAGAATGAAGAACTGATCGATGCATGCACAATGGAAGCTCTAGAGCCTTTAGGCATAACAGGAAGAATCTGGCGAAAGTCACCACCCATTACAATACATTTACCACCAAATATCTCACTTGAGTGCATAATATCACGAAGAGTACGATCAAATGCTTCAAGACAAAAACGTTGAATCATTGGAGCTTCATCCCAAATAATTAATTTCGTGGAAATTAAAAGCTCAGCAAGAGGAGATTTTTGTGTGATAGAACACATTGAATATTCATTAATTTGTATTGGAATTGCAAACCGAGAGTGCGCAGTTCTACCTGAAGGAAGCAAAGTTGCTGCAATGCCGCTTGAAGCAACTGTCAGAACAATTTCACCGTTGCCACGTATTGCTGAAGCAAGAGCGTTCCACAAAAATGTTTTACCTGTACCACCAAAGCCGTGCACAAAGAAGAACCTGGGTGATGATAAATTAAGAGAGGACATGATTGTGTCAAAAATGGCTTTTTGCTCTGTAGTTAAAGAGTTTATGAGGGTAGCAGCAGCAGCTTGCAGATTAGTGCGATCATAGCTGAGTTCTTGTAAGATCAGATTGTTTGTTGAGTTAAGTGTGTCTGAGTTACTTGGAGTAGGCAGGGTTGGATAATCTTTAAGTGACTTGCCATTTGCAATTAGCATTTTTTCTATGTCACGTAAGGCAGCATCTGCTTTCATAACATCTGAAATGATAAAGCCTGTAAAGTTTAACAGAATATTAGTAATGAGAAGTGTTAAGAACTTATTGGAAATAAAAGTAAAGTGCTGGCAATTAACATTAGTCACCTGAATTTTGTTGAGCAGCGTGTGGAATGTATAACATATCTTCAGAAAGTAGCTTTGAACATCCGTTCCAAACAACTTCAGGCCTTTGCAAAGAGTTTAACACCAACATACTAACAAAGAGCTTTCTTAAACAATAACCACTTGCCCAAAATGATGCCTCCTTAATAGCATTCACATATTCTTGATCATCATCTAGCAAGCCTAATGCATGACACGCTGCTCGAAATGTTGGGTGAACAATGCCATGAACTGTGCGTATTTCTTCAAAGGAGCGAGGACCTCTTACTTTGGTAAGTAGAATACGTAAGTAATAGAATTCACCAGAACTCGGTGAAGCATTTGCTATTCTTCCAATTGATTTACCTTGCTCTCTCTTTTTCCACTTGCGTTTACCTTTTTGATAAACATAATGTCTTGGAAACTCAGCATAAGTAAGTTCGCGAGCATCATCATCGACAACATTAATTTCCATCCAAGCTAAGAACTGTGACTCACAAACTCTAGGTTTGTCCATCAAATCAGAAACATCATCTGTGTTGTTATAGACTATGTATTGTTGGTTTGGAAGGTGAAAGCTCAAACGTTGAACCGATGGGAATCTATGGTGTATGTCAAACCCAAAAATACGCCAAGCACCTTCGCACGCAGATATGTATCTGCAATTATAATAGTGTTGTATCTCATCAAGCAGAACATTTCCATGGCGATTTCTATTATTGTCAAAAATTCCAGCAACCACCCTATCGTGACCTTTACTTATGTACTTGAATAAGTACTTTATGGCAGTTGATTGGTTGCATTTTTCAATATTAATATGTGCTTGAAACTTCTTAAGCAAAATTGCATTATATGGAACAACATAACGATTGTCCAAGTCAATACCTTTAACTTCGATTCTTCTTCCATCATCGTTCCTTTGATATGTTGGGTATCCATCATCATCAATTTCAGTTTGAGGACTAAATTTTTTAGGAAAATGCTTGCTGCAACTTTTGTCCTTCATACAAGATGATTTTGGGTTTGCATAACCACAGGGACCATGTACCATGAACTTCTTGACAAGATCATAAAGAAGCGGCGACGAATTTTTGTCAGGTATTTCAGCAGAAATAACTCTATCAATTTCTTCTGGGCTTTTTATTTTGTCTGATGCCTCCAGAAAAAGTAAAATGTGTGCGTGAGGAAGCCCACGTTTCTGGAATTCGATAGTATAAACTTCTGCAAAAATAGAAGAGATACCATAAAATAAAGTTAGGACAAATGTAGCTCAACCAATGAACGGAAAACATGTGCTAATCATAAGAACGGCTAAAAAAAATGTAAATACCTGCTAAAATGGATCCAAAAATTTTCTTTTCCTTCACAAAACGCATGAGTGTTTGTAATTTTATTCGAAAAATCCGTGCAAGCATTTCTGGACAGTCAGAAGGTTTTAACTTGAACTTTTCGCAATATCGAGTTATCTCTGGCCAGGCAGGATTACATGTGAAAGTCAAGAAGATATCTGGATAGCCTGCCCAACGACATATTGCCATGGCATCCTGGTAATTTTGTAGCATGTATCTGGCACCTCCAGTGAACGTTGCAGGTAGAATAATACGTTTGCCTGTAGATGAGGCATTTTGTTCTCCCTGGAAAACTGCATCTGACAATCCCTGGTACAAATCCGCTCGAAGTTCTTTCTGGTGAGTTCTAAACCATTTCATCCTCTGTGACTCTAACATGGTGTAAGCATCAACTATAACTTGCTGCAGTAACCTGTTAGCATGTAAAAGAACTGAGACTTCATGGTCCCTACGCATCAAACGAAATGCAAAGAACTCTCTAATACTTAGCCGTTTCTTTTTCTTTGTTGTAGCTAGTGTCTCCTCCCTATGCTCAATGTCATCCCTATAACCATCTTCACCATATGGGAAGATAAGCGGATATTGCAGTGGTAAGTAAGAAGCATGGAGTTCTGTAATCCTCTGAGGCATGCCAGATTGTTCTTCAACAATGATATCTCGGACACTGAAATTCATATCAATATCACCGACAATTAAAGCGGCAACTTCGGAAGCTGAAGGTGTGTTGTAAATTCGACCATCATGATGCCTTGCGCTTATCAAGCATAATTTCATAGGAGTGTGTCCTTCATTATACAAATTTCTTGATGCAAATCGATATTGCTTGACGAATGGATTAACTTCATCTAACACTTCCTTAATTCCACTAACAATAACTGGGTCAATTGCACACTCAGTTCGATGCTTGCTAATATAATAAAGACAGTTTAGGGATAAGTTAGTGACAAAAGCAAGAATACAAAACAAAAAAATTGACACAGTCATTGATAGAAGACTAACCTCACAGCGTCAATTCGGTTTTGCACTTCATTTTCTGTATCGTAGACATATAGTTGGGAGTAAACTGGTTTAGCACCTTCACAAGGTAGCAAACTTCCAATACTATGGTAATTCATTCCTGAGAGTGAAAAGCAATATGGTCCACCACCAGTATTTTTTGTATGATCAATCTTCCCTCCCATTGATGTGAAGGAGAACATGTTGTTGTACTGTCTTATGTTTTGGTGGAAATTTTTGGAAGCTGATGATTTCTTGTCAAAGAATAATTTATGCAGAAATGTTGGCGGTTCCTTCATTATTGGTAATTCTACTTTTCCTTGCAGGCAACATATGGAGAAAGCAGTGGGTGACCTTTTCTTAGAATCTTTCTTAGCTCTTTCATTAAACCAAAACAACGCCCCACAATATTTGCAAGCATGGATAAGATCACCTTCATCAAGGTATTCTGCATAAACATCATTGCAAATGTTAAATCATTTTGATACATGCAATGCAAATGTATTTCATATCAGACACAAATAGACAACATACCTTCACAAAGGCCAATGTCATCCGGCCCATGGTTAACATTAGAATTATTTTCCACTGCATGAACTTCATCAGATTCTGTAGTAATGGATAGAAACAACAATTAGTTATTACCAATGAATTTGTGGTATAAATACATGATCTAGTAATTCACGTTACAGTTCATGTAATTTGGCAACATATTAAAATGTACCTTCATCATCATCAGAGCTTGGCTGAACAGTCTCATTATAGTTTGTTTCATTGAAGTCCAAATTGAAGTTGATGTCTTTATAGTTCGTTTCCTCGACTGCTTTTTTAGGGGTTAAGATTTAACTTAGTAAAGACGATAAAAGCACAAACATTTCAATTAAAATAACTATGACAGCTGCAATGATGTGGTAAACTAATGTAAATTTATTATATGACTCAATCTGTGCACCTATGTTTACAGGAGGTGGAAGAAACATGTCTTGATGATGGACATTTTGACCAACTGATGTCAGCTTTGAAGATCCTTGTACAGAAAAAGTTTTATAAGCAGGATGCAATCAACATTGGTGTATAAGATTTATAACACATGTAGTCATAAATAAGCATGTACACAGAATGAAGACATTAATATCTATATTCATAGTAGCTAATACATGCCTGGTTGCTGAAGACATATGTTGGATGAAGAGCTCAAACACTTGTCAATAGTGGTAATACCTTTCAGACGTCTACTTTTCCTAATAAAACTTGTTTCATTTGGTGGCGTGCAATCTTTCACGAATGCATATGCAATAAATTAAAGACCATACGTTAGGAAAATAACACTGCACCTTTCAATCCACCAGTAGTTGTTACTTGCCTGGAATCTGTCGGATGTGGGGGATTTGTTGATGTCGAAGTGGCTTTTTTGACTTCGTGTTGTAAGTACATTTCGAATCAACAACACTCCCTAGTAAGCCCTTCAATCTTGCAGACTTCCTACTAAATATTTGTTCTGTTCATTTTGCAACACCATATGATTATTGTTAAATCAGTGGGTATTTTGTTATGCAATCATTGTTCTTTACAAGAGATGGAAACCATAAAAAAGAGTAACCTCCAGGTGTGATAGAACTGAATTCAGATGTTAACTGCAACGATATATTTGTAATGTCATCAAGCGTCCTCCTTTTCCTCGCATCCTTTAATGTAGTGATTGACTTCGATGACTTTAAAGGATCGCAATGACGTATAGTAAAGGCGCCATTATTTGAAGATGGTGAAGAAGAAGATGCGTTGGGAGCATTTTCTTCGCAATCGTTGAGGAATAGATTAAAAATATATTAGTACAACTGAAGGAACATAATGACAAAATACACTGGAATTATGTATTGTTTGATGCTTGCCTGGAATCTCTGCTAGGTGGGGGACGGGTTGATGTTTACGTTGTTTTGTTGTCTTATTGTTGAAAACAGATTTTGCATTAACATTACTCCCTAAAATGCCCTTCAATCTAGCACTTTTCCTACTAAAGATTGGTTCTGCTCATTATGTCACATAATAGGATTGTAGAGATATCAGTGCATAATCTCTTATGGTAACATCCATCTTTAAAAAAAATAGAACATCTTAAAAATATAGACTAACCTGATGGAGGAGCAGACTCAAATCGAGATGTTAATTGCAGTGAGAGATTTGTAATGCTGTTAAACGTCCTTCTTTTTTTGTCATTTTTTAACGCAGTGGATGATTGAGGTGGAGTCAAAAACTCGGATGCTTGTGTATTAACAGTGTCATTATTTAGAGATGGTGAGGAAGAAGGGAACGCCGCTGCATTTTCTTTGCCGCCTGGAGTGCAACATCTGGGTTTCTTGTTCATGATGCAGTCTCAATGGGTGTAACCAATCTGACACATAAGTTGGAGTTACAATTAACTGATACTTGTTATAGAGTAAATAGTAGTCACAACATAAAGGAATATGCCACGTAAAAACTGTTAAAGGGGTAGAGTTAAAAAGGAAATAACTAAGAAAGAAATACCTGGAGAAGGATATGTTCATGTAGCTGTGGGCATCGTGTTTAATGTTTATTTGAAAGGTAGAAATAATGGCTGCAATGGTGGTGCTATATGATAAGTAAAAATTCAATGTTGAAGCAATGACCAAATTGTTTCGATCGAACTATCATACAAGGATTTTCATTGGTAGCATTTAGGTACTTGAATATAAGAATTTATTTTATGGAGTAGATATAAATTCATTTAATAGATGCGATGGTAGTCAACATATTGCAGTACAGTCACATAGCTATTAGATATAAACTCATTTAATAGATGCGACGGTAGTCGGCATATTGCAGTGCAGTCACATAGCTATGCTGCTATATTTAGGTGGGCTACGATTTAGGTTGTAGCATGGATGATGGAATTTATATGTTGAGTTTTTAAATAAATTAGCATTATTGCATCACGCACTGATCCTTCCATTAGTGGACAACATCTAAAGGGCAATGCAGAAGAACACGTGTAGGATTTAAGGCAATGAGATCAAATGAGTAGGATGTAATTTATTTAGCGGTGCAAATGTTTGAAGAAGATTTTAATAATCAACATAAGAAAACATTATTACGTTGCCATGCCTATTGTCTTGTATGATTAGCTTCGGTTTATGGATGCAAAAGCAAAGAAGCAAAATAAGCGCCAAGCTAATGGTAACCAATGTGCTATGGCCCAATTTTCCTTAGAGTCAATGGCCCAATTTATCTTAGAGTCTATTCAGCAATAAACTATGGCCCAAGTGATGCAACAGTCAAGTTGCTGCTTTCGAGTATAGAGAGCGAAAAGGAGAAAACTTATACATGTAAAAAAGAGGAGAATTCGACAAAGAAACCGTAAAGAAAAGCTGCAACATCTTTAAAACAAAGGTTGGAAATACAACCGGAATTACAAGCATAATGAAAAAGAAAGCAACAATAGACGCTGGCATTTAAACGACTCGAAAAGAAAGGCTGCAAATAAAACCATAAATAAAACTACAACAACAGAAACAACAAAGGAAATCGAAATAACATAAGGAAGCTGAATAGTTCAGCTGACAATGTCTGGGAATATGAATTCCACGGACAAATACCAAAAACAACCACTACTCTCATATCTACTTCCTCTCCTGCTTAATCACTTTCATCACTTTGGTAGTAGTTGCAAGCGAAGTTGATGAAGAATCTGATATGAGAGGAATTTCTGAAGCAGCAGCAGTTCGTTTCGCCAAGCTCTTCCTCTTTCCCTTTGCAATGGTCGTATTAGAATTTTGAGATATGCGCACAAGCGTCTCATCATCAGAAACACTAGACAAAGTAGAAGCAACTGGTCTAGAGACATCAGCTTTAGCAGTGGGCGGGTCCAACACATTGTCCACTTGTTCAACTGCAGCCCGGTCTACTGTATTTCCAACTTGGTTGATAGGACTTGGATCCAAATCATTGTCCAGGTGTTGGGCTTCAGCCTGGAAAAATATCATGCAGAATTATAAACCAAATAATAATATAAGTGACTTTAAATATGATTAGAAAAGCATGGACGGATGTTAATCCAAAGGTTCGAGGAAAAATATTTTGAATAATCACCACATCATTGACAGCTTCGTTGAACTGTTCATTGAGGTCCTCACAAATGGTATACTGTTGAACACTGATGCTAGAACTAACGTGATCAGCATTAAATGCATTTCGTTTAAGTTTTAATAGCATCCGCTTTCCAACAACTTCATCACACTGGTTAGGAAAGTCATACTCACGTTTCTCCTACAATACATAACATAAGGATGGTTGAGATTAATTCATCCAGTCAATAAAACTATATGAATTCAGAGAAGTGATAATTACATTTTTTAAGATTTGTCTAAGCTCTGTTGCTGAGCTTCCCAGCAATTGAGTTGCAAGTTTGTCCCAGAAAACAACGGATACAGTTCCAGAATCATCAACCACAGTGTAATGTAACTTGAGCCTGATGAAAAAAAATAGTGTATCAAGACTGGTGATGAATCTTATTGAAATGTATACATATCTTATAAAAGATAGTAAGTAAGTCATTACTTAGGTTCAGTTGCATTTGGCTGCTTCTTACAACCAGGGCAAAATAGTTTGTTTCCATCATCTCTAGGCTTAGAGGCACATTTGGCACAACCATCGTACGTCCACCCATGTTTCGTCTCAAGCTTTTGTACAAGAGCATTCACAACAAAACTTGCACCCTAATCAAATAATGAATATAAAGGAATAAGTGCAAAATGTCAGAAGAACTAAAAATGCAATTTCAACGTAAATGGTTATTATTGTTTCAGTAATTTAATAATTTAATAATTTAATAGGCATAGTAAGTGCATGAGTGTACAATATTCTGTTGTGCTATTTCAGACATGGGAATCCTATAGTTATTGCGCAATATGTTTGAAGAAAGTTGTTGGCTTGACTGCGATGGCATTATCTGGCTTAAGCTAGCTGTCATTGGTGTACCCCTTTCTTTTGCGCTGCTCCATGCAAACATTGAAGGTAAGTATAGTTTAAAATAATAAATTTATAAAGATGAATCATACTTTACTACCTTTCTATCAACTCTGTGACCGCAGGCAATTCTGGATTAAACAAAACGCGAGTAGCATTGAAAGAACTACAAATTTGAGGCATTCCTGTATAACAGTATTGATAAACTATTTATAATGGCACAATGCATAGAAGAAGCTTAATTTTGTTCAAATGATAAAACATATTGAAATGTAGTTAATGTTGGTAAGGCTAACCATCGTCATCGAATGCAATCCTAGCAAGATTGACCAATATAACAACAGGGGTCTCCATATTCTCGAGTTGATCGATGTAAGCATCAGAAGAGCATTCGTCAAACAGAACACATTCTATATCATTATCACTGCAGAAAAACATGTACATTAAGATCTGAAAAATGTAGACAGGAATTCCAATCGTGACATGCATATGAAACAAAATAATTCAATACTTGATGTCAGACAATATGATCCGCAGCTTTTTTTTGGTCTCATTATCTCTACGATATTCCTCCAAGGAGCCAACACTTTTCACAAAAGCAAGAACATCTGTCGCAATGAAATTCAGGAGGAAGAGCATCAAGTATTATTGAAAGCTATCAGAAGGTAATAAGTAATATTACTCATACTTCACAGAACTAACCAATCAAGTGGTCAGAAAAATTGCTCTCTTTGGACTTCAGCAAATCCACAATCGGTGTAAATGTGTATGGCTGAATGGGAAGATTAACTTGATCTTCCTTGACAAAAGTAGCCTGAGTAAAGAGCAACTTGAAAGGATGGGTAGTTGCCTTGTAGTGACTTGTATTTTGTGATACAACAAAATTTGCAATGAAGTAGGATTTTTTTTCGGACAGCGTATCACTGAACCTTTCGTGAAGGTCTTTGGCCATGATGCTAGCCTGGATCTTAGTTCCCTGCACATATAAAGTACACTTTTAGTGATAGTTTAATATGCTAATTTGACTACATAATTAAATGTATGCAATGAAATAAGAAACCTCCTCGTCAAGCAAAATCATGGTTGTACAGAAAACAATAGTTGGTGAAGACTTTTGGTAAACATTCCACCGCCTGAATACACCAACTTTAATGCACCATCTATCAGTGGCATCAGTAAGATGCCTGAGAAATGAAGGAGAAGTCATTTGAAGCAATGAATGAAGTTGGAAATAACGAAAACCAAAGGAGGTGGTGTAGGAAGATATGATTGGTCACTCAATAGAGTCTGCTGTATATTTATACTCGCATTTGTTATGTGGATTATTTGTAAATAAAAAAGGATAATTAATTATTATTATTAATATTAATAAATGAGAGAACAGAAAATTAAATGTGAGACAGTGTATGTGTAAACAAAGAATAAAGTTTACATTCAAGTAACTGAAGGTATTTGTTAAACACTCAAGAATATCATGAAAGGGACAATAAATTTTTGCATACTCAATATGCAATTCCAGCATTAACGTAAATCATTATTTATCAGATATTAAAACAAAGAAACATTTCGAAAAGCAAAAGACTGATACATGTGTGACAAGTTGCAAACTTCTACAGTTAATACAATAAGTAAGCAGACAAAACCTGCATTGGCAGTTTGTTTCAATTACTGTTTAAAGTATGGTAGTTGCAGGTGTGCCCATGCCTGTACCAACATACATCTTCAGATTTTGATTGCAGCAAATCAGCCGAATTGCGCCGCTAACATATCACAAGAATACAACACAATGACCGATTAACAATCAACAAACATTAAAAAACACAAAGGACACTGGCAATTGTACACATGATCTTGAACGAAGCAGGAAATCCATGCCAAAGATTTCTGGAAATGTAGGTAAATATCATCTACCATGTACGGGCATCTAAAATGGTGTAGGAGTCAAGATCTTCAGATATCAAAGTTAATGGTGTATCGTCAGCTATACTAACCAACCTCTTCAGATTAGCAATCCATCGCCTCAGCCGACTAACGCCGATAACTATCAGGGAGATACATCACAATTAATGGTACCAACAAACATAAAAAAGGAGAAAGGACATTGGCAATAGTAGACATGATCGTTTAATAAAACACGAAATCCATGTCAAATATTTGGGGAAATATATATGCATATCATCTAACATGTATGGAGATTTAAAATAGTGTATAAACAGGACATATAAATCAAAAGAAAGATCTTCAAATCCTAATGAATGTACATAAAATCTTACTTTGACGGTGGCGCCGAACTATACCCCCAATTGATTTAAACCAGACGGCTCTGTAGTAGATCTGCATAAGTCACACAGACTTGACCACATGTCTCACATAGCAGGTGAAGTAGATTTTAGATGGGATAGAAGCAATGATCAACGCAGAACATACAATCAATCAAACCATAAACACCATCTTTTTCAACCATGAAAGTGAAGCTATTTGTATCACGATTTCACAAGTCGTGGTAGAAAAACATTTTATGTTGAACATCTTTTTCGATTACCATGAATACCATCTTAGGCGAACTACGCCCCTTCTGTTGGTCATTCATATTAAGATGCATACGTAGCTGGATTCAAGAAGGAACACAATCTATTTGGATCAGATTTGGACCCCTTGATATTTATGACGTTTGGGACTTCGATGCAGGATATCAAGCAGTGGATGTGGTGGATTCTGCATCAGTAAGACCTAACACTCCGAGATTTTACGCCCATGAGTACACTCTATTCAGATGTCTTTACAGGTATTTCAGGGCGGAAGGCTTAAAAAATCACCAATGGGACTTGGCAGAATCAAATGACCGAGAATGCGCAATGGAGAATGCAGCCATTTATGAGCCTTATTTGAACTACTTAGGGTACATAATGGGTTCCGCTGAGGATGACGGTATCACTTTCTTTAACTTCAACGATCATGCTTACATGTGTGTTTTGCCAAACCTGCCACATGAAGGTGCGTATGCTTATCTTAACTATCGCCCTCCAAGAGGAAGGATTGAAGGTGGACCATTTTTTGGTTGTCGTACCATATGGACAAGGGAACAAATACAACGCAGGATTGAGTTGGATCATTCAAACTCTGAATCATCATCGCAAATGCAGGCAGAGAAAGAGGGACCTGCTTGGAACTTGCCGTCTTCCTCAGAGATGGGAGCAGATCTTGGGTTCGTTGAAAGCTCGGAAGAAGATGAATCAAACGTTTAAGTAAATGGATAGAATAGCATCGGATATCAAAGTTACAGTTTATTTCAAGTTATCCTTATTAAAATGAAGGGTTCCATTACAAAGGAATTAGAGTATTCGTCGAATTAAGATTACATGTATGGTCTATAAAAGATCCAAAGGAGATGGATGAAATGTCAAACTAAGTGGATAGACTGTCATCTGATTTTGAAGTTTTGTGGTTTTTAAAGTTGTCATTACTAATATTAAATTATCCATTATTATAACGTTAATGGAAAAATTACGAAAGTCTTTGTGTGAATTTACTTCCCTGTAGTTTACAAATTTCAGGCGCTTGGCACGTCTAAAGCAAAGTATGTTAAGAACTGGGCAAACAGTTTCAAGGTTAAAGCCCATTTTAATTAACATGTATGTCTACTTTGGCCCGTATTTAATAATAAGGCAACGGCGGCAATAGGCAAGAAGGAAATATATTAAGGAAAATCAACTAACCAAAAAGAAAACTGTAGGAATACACCTAATCCACCCTTGGTGGGTTAGGGCCTAAGCCTAATGAGAATTAGGGCTTATATGTAAGGCCCAATGAGACTTGGGGCTAACATATAATTAATGAGAGATATGGGATAAATTGAGTAATTTTCCCTTTATTAATTTGAAATTCAAATTATATGACTTTCCAGAAGGGATATGTCTCTCTGTATATTGTTTATAAATAAAGGGTTTGCGGGAAGAAAGAGATCCTTTTTACGTAGAAAAGAAAACTTTCTGTCTTCCTCTCTTTTCTCTCCTTATCAATGGTGCATCTGCCGTATTTCGTAATCGGGGTCCAAATCGGTGCTCCGATTCCGTGTGGGTACCAAGCGAGTCTATCGGATTCCAGGTACGCCCGAAACCGTACAGTGGCATCAGAGCAAGATGATCCTTGAGGCTAGAATTTTATTTATATATTCCGCTGCTTCTGCCTCTCGTATGATCCATGTACTTTTCTTCTTTTGTTTTTTTTATATTCCGTAATTTCTGTGATACTATGATGATGATGATTTGCTTTATCAATTCAGCAAATCTTGAATATTAGTTTGAATATTAGTTTGATTTTATCCTTCTTTGTTCCAACGGAAGAGATTTGCATTGTGATTTTCGGCCCAATCTGATTCATATGCATCTATGTTTTTTCTTTTTGGTTCTGGATTAAATATGCATCTGTGTGTATGTGTGTTCGAGGGATAAGACACGCATGAACAATTGTGTGAGAAGCATTTGTGGTGTGCTGTGCGCATATATATGTGGCTAAGATACAATTTTTTTTTTTTTTCTTTCCCTGTGCATTCCAGATTTTCTTTTTTGAATGCACTGTACATAATTGTTGGTTGATTCTGTGTGTTTCTTTTTTTTTCAAACTCGTTCTGCAAAATTTTTTTGTTGGTGAATATAAATGTGTTTATGAGTTTGAGAAACTTAGAAAAACAACATGAGAGAATCCAAAAGATTAAAATTAAAAACCAAATTGGGTCATTAGAAAAACAAGGATTTAGTCCATGAAAACTATCCCATTGTGTAGAGCACGAAAAAACGATGAAAATCGACTACTAGAACGTGAAAAACGGACACCGGACGGCAAAGTTATGGGGTTGACAAGATCGGGTCCGTCGGACCCGACCCGTCTGCCCAGCCGGGTCTGGGTTGGCCCGGCTGGAGGAAGAAGACGACATGACGTCATGATGACGTCATGTCATCATTTAAAAATAAAAAATAAAAACCTGTGCTGGGCCGCGTGTGGCTGGCCCAGCTAATAAAAAAAAAAAAGGGGGAAGGCACTGTTGGGCCGAGTCTGGTTCGGCCCAACAACCACCCCAACATCTAAAACTTAAAAAAGAAAAAATAGAAAAAAGAAATGGGCTCATGTGGCAGAGCCCAATACGAAAAAAAATAAATAAAAAAAATTTGGGCCATTCTCTCTGGGCCCAAAGTTCATAAATTTTTTTTTTTTTTTTCAGAATACCTTTTCTTTTTTACTCCTTCTAGGGACATTTGAAGGGGCATTTTAGCTCCGATTGAGGCACGGTTTGTTTCTAAAAATTTCTAAATTCAAGAGCTACATTTAGACATAAGATTTGTCTAATTTTAAAGCTTTGTTTGGATCTTCATAGAGGTATTTTGGTGCCATTTTTTGTGATTTTTATGAGTTTAAAAATCCTAAAATGTTTATAATAATTTATAAAATTTTTATTTTGAAACAAATATGAACCTAGAGAGTTCTAAAAGCACCAAACCAAAAGAATTTCACTCTTTTGGATGATACTCAAGTAGAAAAACTTAATCTTAAGTATGATTTACATAGTGGTAAATCAGAAAAAGAATAAGTTATTAGTTATTGCCTCTAAGTGTTGAACCAAACCTAAATTACTTGGAGAAATGTGAACCTCTAAGTGATGTATGAAGTAGGGATTTGTGTATTAGAGTATGAGACTCTAGAATAAAAAACTAGAAGGAGAAGATCCTTAAGAGGATCAAGAGAGAGATAATTCAAAGTAAGGTTCATTTGAACTTGAAATGAAACAAGAGGTGTAACATAAAGAAAATATTGATGATACACTAGAGGAGGAACCTGAATAACCAAAATCCTAAAGTTTAGGATTGGGATTTGGATAAACCTCAGGGAGGTTAAAATGACGATCAGATATTAAAGAAATAATATCAGATCAAATGCAAGAGGGAATTTCAAAAGGAGAAATTTCCACATCTTAACTCCGGATTATGGTGAAATTCAGGAATAAAATACATCTCAAATATCTCTTAAAAACCCACCTTAGGAGGAAAGAGAATCCGAAGCCTAGTCCAACCACCAACGATTGAATCAATAAAAGACTTAAGAGCAAAGACTAAGTGTTTCTGTGAAGAAACATATATATAAATTGCATAAGACATTTGAAATATTTCTTTGAGTAAATAGAGAACCTCTTAGAAATTACCAAAACAACATGACAACTTCTATCATGTCACTTAGGAATATGATATTCCTAAAGCCTTGCTGAATAACGGTTAGTGAGAACCTATATCAGATTTGGTTTTGGGAAGTAGAGAGACTTCAAATTCCATTTTTGATGTTATATTCAGCTGAAATTAACTTCATAAAATTATAAGAACGTTGTATAAATCAAGAAAACTCTTAAGTCACTCAAATAAGAAGTTAATAAGACATTATGGAAATAATGTAAAGAGAGACATGAAGAAGTAAATGTCAAATACATTTTGTGAGTGGGAGCAAAATGTCAAATGCTCCATCTGAGTGGGAGCTCTTAGAAAATGTGTATTCTAAGAGTGTTATATGCTCTATCTAAGTGGGAGCTCTTAGAAAATAAGTCTTCTTGGAGTTTCATATGCTTTATTTAAGTGGGAGCCAATGTCAAATACTCTATCTGAGTGGGAGCTAATGACATTGATCTATCTAAGTGGGAGCTTTCAGAAACTTAGTTTTCTGAGAGATATAACCGAGCATATTCTAGAAAGTACTTGTATAAAATTCTTGATAGATGATAATATTATTACTGGAATCTGTGTGATGGGAGGTTTAAACGTATTCTCCTGATCGTAGACCCAATAGTATTATTATTTTTCTAGTCAAGAATAATGCAAGTGCATGACATTGTATACTTCAATGTGCTACAAATAAGTTCTTGGATCAAATCAGATTGTGAATAGCCAAATAAGTGGGATGATTTGAAGTAATTAAGCCAAGAAAGGCTGCCAAGAACAACAACACAACTATAAATTTAATGGGGACAAATGTGATATCTGATATTGAAAGGTCTCATACGATTAAATAGAAGATGTTGTCATGTCATTGACTAAGAGTCATGATGTAGTTAAAGTTGAGAGTCATCTCGACTAAGCTTATGAGACAACATCTACATTAGATAACCAACAATACAAAGAGATTGAAGGAAGTTGATTGTATATTGTCCAATGAACGATTTGTTCATAAGGACGCTCTTTTCCTGTTAGGAGCACATGAAAGTCAGGTTAAACCAAAGTGAAAACTTTGTTACTTTTTCAATGATGTATCAAAGTACTTGGAGCTTGAATATGGATGTCAGGAAGTATGCAAACCCTTTGGGGCTAGCATACCGCAGAGGTAGCAAGTTCTCTACACTCTAAACCTAAATGAGATAAGGGTAAGAGGTTCTACAAAAAAGGAATGGGAGGACTACCCTGACATCACAAGAGTAATAAACTCTTTAAGGAGGAGATTGACCTAAGTAAGGTCGAATGCTTTTCCTACTAAAGGATAAACCATTTTGAGATGGATTTTCTTTTCTGTCAATAGTGAGCAGGAAAGGACTCGAGCTCTAAAGACTCGAATAATAAGGATCAAAGATCCTTTATTAAATATCGTTGATTATCAAATTTAAGCATAAGGCTTTAAATTGATAATGACGTGAGGTTTGGGGTAAAAGGCATTAGAGCCTACAAGTTCATTGTTTCATGCACCAATGCTCATGGGTTCTAAATGAACTATCTTGACTTTCATGACAAAATTAGCTGTTTGTGATACAATCTTCCTTGACATTTCTTTGTTTTTTCGTCATTGTTTGTGATCTTTGTGTGTATGACTGCTTTACCACCCTAATTCAAGTGTTGACTTGAATACATGTCATGGTGGACTAGGACACATAATTTGAATTGGCATTTTTCGAGAATGCTATGTTCATCACCCAATAGGGAAGTGTCTAGTAGGTAAAGCAATAAGAAAAGCTTTTTCAGTAAGGGAACTGAGATAGAGAAAATATTGCATTTCTTCCATCCGACTATATATGGTTCAATGAATGTGATGGCATGACACAGAGCTTAGATTAATTATCATAGTTGATGATTACTCACGTAATTATCATTACTTTATTTCACATAAGTTTGAAGCTCAAGCGCTTTAGACAATAAGTGAATAAAGTTGAAAATAAAGTGCATACGGAATTTAAGAATTCTACGCACTAATAGAGATTGTTCCTGACCAGTTTCAATGAGTTTCATGAAAAAAAAGGGATATTTATTTAGTTAAATGACCCTTCGTACTCTGTCACCAGATGGAGTTGTTAGGAGGTGTAATGAAATGTTACTAAACATGGTCCTGTATAAAGTGATTCAAGATAACCCACCAAAAGTGAGTGGGAGAGTGTTGTTTAGTCCACCTTTGGTGGATTAGTACACATATTTGATTGATCAAGTATGGTTTTCTCTTTAAGGGAGATACAAACTTTATACTTAACCATGTGTTCTCCTAAGTGGTCTTTTCCAAACCACATGAATTATGGTCAAAGAACAAATCAAGTCTTTTTGAGTTCCCCGTAGGCCATAAAGGTCAATTACATGATCTCATAGTCGTTGTAAGTGGGAGCTTATTATGGCGACATTTTCATAAGTGAATATGAAGATGAATTTGTATCTGAAAAGAATTGAAAGGAACCATATATATTATGGGTGAGTTTTTTCCAAATAATGGTGAAGCTTATCACATTGTGTTTCTCTGTATCTCTTTATGAGACACAGTGACAAGGCAATACGGAACAAGCTCTAAAGTCCTCAATTGCCCATGTAAGTGGGAGCTTGTGAAAGGTCATTAAAGAGACCTAAAAAAAAATGTTCTGTATATGAGGCCTTACCTACTTCTTAGAAGGAATGGAAGAAAGCAATATTAAAGGACGTAGATTCTTTAAGAAAGAATCAAGTCTGAGAGTTAGTTGATCCACCACAAGGATGAGAGATCATTTATAAGCAAATGAATTCTCAAGATTAAAAACAAGTTGGTTAGATCAATTAACAACACAATACTCTTTTGGTTACAGAGGGTATACATAGGCATATATTGTGAGAATAACTTCTCAAATATTATGTGCTTAAAATAATACTCATTTTGGAAATAGTTGACTGTTTGGTTTAGGTTTACATCAAGTGGATGTGAAACTTGCATTTTGAGTTATGATTTGGATGAAGAAATCTATTTGTTTTGACTATTAGATTTCACTACAATACATGTTTGAGGTTTACAATGCGATGACCTCATATTACATATTTTGGCATTAGTCAATTCATGGACTGAAGCAATCATCCAAACAATGTAATTTAAGGTTCCATATGAGTGGTAACCTAATATATTTTCTTATGGTTGAAGAAACCATAACCAAGCAGTTAGTGATATTATCCTTTAAGCGGATGATATACTATTGACCAAAATAGTTTGATTTTGATAGTGCCTATTAAGGAATGGTACTAAGAACATGGATAAATCATTGTATATTTTTGGAGTTGAGATCCAAAGATATAGCTCAAGTAGACTCCATTCTCTGTCACAAGAGAGTTATATTATGAAAATTCTTGAGCGGTCCAAGGTAAATGATTGTGATCCCATGAATACCTTAGTGACTTCAAGAGTGTTTGAGTATTGATAGATATCCCTAAACTGAATCAACGTAAAAGTAAAATGGAAAAGGGTTTCCATGTAAATGTTGTTGGTAGTTTGATATACACAGTGGTGTGTAAAATATCAGATATCCATTGTGGTAGGACTTTGTAAGTAAGTACAAGTCCAACCATTGTGAGAGGTATTTGATGGCCCCACAAAAATTCTCATAAATACTTTAAAGGGCATGATAATTATGCGCATTTAAAAGTACTTACTATGGTAGTACAAATGGCTATACGGTCAATGATGTCTAGTGGTACATCTTGGATTTGAAATGGGAATTCAAGACTAGTGTTAATGCATTGTGAAAACACTGCGACCATTGCCTAAATAAAAGACCCTAAGTATCATAGCATGAGTAAAATACAAAAAATGAATATGTGAGATATGTTGTAGCACATAAGGTTGTTACTAAACAACAAGTTCCTATGCAAAGTCCCCTGATTGAGCCTGTGGCCAAGGATATACATGAGAGACATGATAAGTCCTTCGGCAAGCATAGGATATGAAGTAATTGATACTTCATTAAGGCTTTACATGTGTATGTGATAGTATACAATGTCTAGTATGTCGTACAGGTAGATGAGGTCGGCTCTCTCACACGAGCGACCGCCTTTGACACTCAGGAGTAGTGTGCAAAGATGAGACAATGTGTTCACCAGCAAAGCAGTGAAAATACTGATATGGTAGGGAAGAAACACAAACTATATGTCGCCTCGACTCAAAAGTGCAGCAAGTCGAGATGAGATCCGTGATTACACACATATGGATCGAATTATGGATACCCACGTCCGTAATACCTGTAGCCAGACAACAAAATTCTTCAAAATTGACGTCATACAATATGAGAAGGGTTGAAGAATTTTGGGTTTAGATACAGTGTGTTTCTATACTGAAGTCTGTACGGTGTTAATGATACAATCAAATCGACGTACGCTCTTATAGAAAAAGAGTAACACCGTAGCATGCGATTCATACCGCGTGTGCTAAAGTTACCGCAAAATGGAAGCAGTGAATGGATCCCTGTTTCATTGCTGTGTGGGTCCAAGAAAGGTTCCATACTTTCTTGATGTCCTTTGACTTTGACAATGTCATGGAAATATGTTTTAGTGTCTGCTACCTTAGCGTATATCCTATGGTCATGATAAATGCGATCTAAAGGTGTTACGTTAGAAAAGCGGTTGATTCATATTGAAGTGATATTTGGGCGAAAGGAAGATTACTTGCAATACACACACTTATGCTAGTGTCTGAGACCGGTCCATTATGATATTAGTGTGCTAATTTCATAAGTGTGGACACTGCATATGAGAAAGGCAATCTGAGCTTTATCTTGGCTCTAAAGGGATTAGATTGGCCATGAGAGAAGTGTATTTCTGTAAATCTAGGATATCTGAGGCACTATATCAAAATGATCGAGCTGCACTGCAAGGTTGTTTTGTGCTGGTCTCTGTAAAAGGGATTTCTAGTACAAGACACCTAAAAGAAGACGTCGTGCCCACGCGGTTACGACAGAGCACTTAGTATGAAAGAAGGATAGAAGAGAAAGAGACTTGACCCATAACATCCAACCCACCAAGTGTGAGTGGGAGATGTAGGAATACACCTAATCCACCCTTGGTGGGTTAGGGCCTAAGCCTAATGAGAATTAGGGCTTATATGTAAGGCCCAATGAGACTTGGGGCTAACATATAATTAATGAGAGATATGGGATAAATTGAGTAATTTTCCCTTTATTAATTTGAAATTCAAATTATATGACTTTCCAGAAGGGATATGTCTCTCTGTATATTGTTTATAAATAAAGGGTTTGCGGGAAGAAAGAGATCATTTTTACGTAGAAAAGAAAACTTTCTGTCTTCCTCTCTTTTCTCTCCTTATCAATGGTGCATCTGCCGTATTTCGTAATCGGGGTCCAAATCGGTGCTCCGATTCCGTGTGGGTACCAAGCGAGTCTATCGGATTCCAGGTACGCCCGAAACCGTACAAAAACATTTCAAACTGCAAAGTTTGTAAACTTTTTTTACATATCAGAAACCAAATATAAACGCTAAAATAACAACATGGAAACACATAAATGCCTTTTACATATAGAAAAGGTAATGTAAACACTAAAATACAATCAATCTACTTAGGGAGGGTTGATCTTCCATTTCTAAAGTAGAGGAATCAAGGGCTGGGAATCAGATGGACAAAGACGGCCGAGCATTGACATCATTTGTTCCTGCACCTCAGGGAACGTAGGATTGAAAAAAACACGAGTAGCGTTGTAACACGATGTCAATGTATGTTCACCTATTAAGCCACGAAAATATGCGGTTAAAAGAAGAAAAAAAAGGTCCTAAATTTCAAAATAAATGAATCAACATATACCTTCTGGTGTTACAATAGGCAATGCATGTTGGACCACGACAAAAACTGGGTCTATGAGTTTAAGTGAGTTATACAACCTCATGGTAGTGTCAGCACATGAGCCATGTAATGTACAAGGCAATAACTTTTTGTCACTGAATAAACAATAGTGGTTAAGGAATCACACAAAAATAAATAACTTCATCCATTAATTAAAAAATGTGTCTACTAACCCGACTGCTAATACACCGGTCTCTTCAAGCAGAAGAACAACTTCCCTAGTCTGTATTCCAGAATCCTTACCCATGCCAGGCTCGTATATTGAGACCAAATAACCGCAAACATCTGAACACAATATGAAAATGAAACAATGAAAGGTTCATACGACATCATTTAAGTCAGTAGGCATTAGCGAATAAAAGGACAACTTAAAGTACCTACTAATCCACCACCACTTAAAAGACCACTTGTAACATGAGGCACTGTAAGAAGTTCGAATGAATGAGTAGGAAATGAAGTCACAACATTCTGAACTTGGCTAGACATAACCAACTTCATGTGATAATGCAGATGACTGGGCTGGAAATTGTTGCAGACCAAAAAGTTCGAGACACGATAACTTCCCTCTTCTGCAAACAGGTGTGCAAAGCGTTCGAGAACTAAAACCTCATCCATTACAATGAGAATTCGTGCTAGCTAACATGTTTGTCAAATATGTAATCAGTACATAGTAAGGAAACAAAATAATACGTTATTACAAAATAGTTATACGAGAAAACAACCGTTTCATCAAAGACGATGAGATGGATTGCCACAACCTCCTTCATAGGTCGGCTTGGTCCAAGAGGGAACCGGACAACCTCCTTAAACACGATCCTGTCCACTTTCACAACAACTGCGTCCTCGCATAAGCCACCACAAAGGGAACCGAGGGGGACAACTTTTACAGGAGATGCCATAGCACAGATAGTTTGTAGCAACGGAGGACAAGAAAAGTGAAACACTCACGAAGTTAAATTGTGTACTGCGTCTGTTTTTTGTGTATGTGGTCTCTTAAATAGCAGATTTGTGAATTCCTTTGGGCGGGATTTTTTTGAATCGCAAGTTCCATTTGAGCGGGATGTGTGGTGTAGAAACAGGGGGGATCATGAAAAAAAAACCCAACAGGGGGAATGGGCATTTATAATTTATATTTATAATTATAATTATAATTATTTATAATTTATAATTATAATTTATATTTATAACATATTATATATATCTTACATTTTCATCATTTTCTTTAATATTAGAAGATATAGTCATACGGTTTTTTAGATATATGAATATATATAATAGTATATTTATTTAGTGATATAATTTATATTTATAATTATAATATTTATATTTATATTTATAATATTTATATTTACTTATAATATATTATATATATCTTACATTTTCATCATTTTCTTTAATATTAGAAGATATAGTCATACGGTTTTTTAGATATATGAATATATATAATAGTATATTTATTTAGTGATATAATTTATATTTATAATTATAATATTTATATTTATATTTATAATATTTATATTTACTTATAATATATTATATATATCTTACATTTTCATCATTTTCTTTAATTTCTTTAATTTAATTTATATTATATATTATATATAATTTATATTTATATTTATATTTTATATTTTATACTTATAGGTCTCAGTGTATAGAGCTCTCTATGAATAGTGTTATGAGTCTTATTTAGTAGAAGTATGCTGTTCACAGGAAGGTTATAAATAGTGTATTGTGTCTAAATCCTTTGAAAACCACTATTCATAGGGATGATCATGAATAGTAATATAAGTCTTTGAATCAAAAAGTAAGGAAGGGGATGGTGGCTTAGATTTATATTTGATATTGATGTGAAATACTATTTGTCATTTAACAATCCAATTCTAACGTCGATGAAGGAATTGTACCTTTTGATTAGGAAAAATAATAAAGAATTGCCATGAGCAACGATGAGGAATCTGGTTCTAAACCAGCAATGAAAAGTAGTAACAATTGAAAATATTTTCTATATTCTTAAATATTATAAGATCTAATTGATTTTTTTTTTTTAGAAATTAAGAAAGTTAAATAAATTTTTTTTTTATTATATCATATGTTAACTTATAAGTTTAATAAATTAGTTTAAAAAATTTGGATAAAATCAATTTATAAACATCTTATTTAGTTTTATTAGAATTCTCTAAAGAAGTTAACAAGGTCTTATATATAAGAACGGATGGAAGTGGCACTTTAATCAACACATAAAAATATTACTATACAATTTTTTTTTTTAAAAAAAAACAACTCTCGTTGACATCTAAACAAAGATTACATAATAAAGCCAAATAAACATGGCCGCACAAAATCTGAATGCACCATCTCAACAGATTCACTCAAATCTAACCAATCAGAACCTATATTTCTACAATCAAACTCCATGCTATATTCCGGCAACATTGATAGTCCATGAATCCACGTTATATGCTGTTCTTGTTATATTCCAGCAAATCTGAGTGCAGATAGGTTACTTCGCTTCAATAGATTGCTTTTAACTTTTGCACGGCTCAAGGAACAATTTTTTGTAGAATGATAGTATTTGATTTCCTTTCTATCCTCTACCTGCCACCAACATGCAAATGAGATTTCCTAGTGTTCTCTGTGACTCTGTCAGGATCAAGTATATTCCATGAAAAATGAAAACATATTTTAGATGCAAAACAATTAAAGAGATTAAAAATCAATCAACAGCAGTTATCAACTGGATTTTCAAGGTGAGAAAGAAAAATGCACTACAACAATACCAGTTAGTTATAATAAAACATTTTACTTTCAACAATGTTTGCTACATATATTATGGTGAAATTAATAGATTAGCGGGTTGGTTGGTTAGTCATCTCACGAAATCCATTGATTAAACTGAGTTTTTTTAGGGACCTTAATTGTATTAAGTTATAAAAAAAAAAAATCATCTTCCGAACAAATATTGTTAGCGACCAAGAATTTAAATAGCTGCGAATGATGCATTTAATGTTGTACAAAAAACCAAAAAAATTGTCACCGCTTGGACTAACAATAGAACAAGAATTAAAAAAGTTATGAATGATTATAACTTAATATAATTAAGGTCTTTAGAGACATCAATTTAATTAAAAGATTTTGTTCGACCTCATCTTAATTAAGTCACATGGTATTGTAATTAATTTCAATATTTCATATGGATAAAAGATAATGTTCCTTATTTGATTCTCCTTTCATTTCCTAAATATAAGACATATTTATCTAATATGATAAGATTAAGATGCTATTTTAATTAGTTAAAATCACATGATATTGTCAAATTATCCTAAACAAATACCTTTTTTTCCAACTTCCCTCACTCACTTGTTTATTATTGAGGAATTTTATAGGGGTAATTTAAAAAAAAGTTAAAAAAAATTAGAGAGAGTTCTTATATTTAGCAGTAAATTCACCACCTCAAATAGATTTTACTATTCAGGAAAGAGGATTAATTTTTTTCTCGCCGAATTCTTTATTTGATAATTCATTCGTAGTATCCCAGTACAAACTTAACCCTAGTCCCTAGCCGCCTCAGCTTTGTCAATCCTAGAAAACATCCTGTTATCCGTCGAACTCATCACCGCTTTTTATGAAAGGAGAACTCAGTCACGAACTATCAACCGCCTCGAATGGCGACTATTTCTTTATCCCTCTTCATCTTGTTGAGGAAATTTTGCTTAGACTAGACGCCCACAACCTATTTCTATGCTCCTTCGTGTGCAAAAGTTGGAATCATCTTATTTCTAGTCCCGATTTCATATCGGTCTATTCAGATCGAACTTCTCATTGCATAGAACAAATTCTCCTTATTAGAGCTCCTTCTCCCAAGGAGAGATTGCATCATTACGGAAGGGAATATATTTCTTTTCCTTGTGGCACACCAGTTTATACACTGCATTGGGATAACGACCAATTTGATTTATTTCGCACAATAGAGAGCCCTGCCATTGATGATTTTAGAAACACAAAATTAATAGGAGTAAGCAATGGGTTAGTATGTCTTGCCAAGAAATCACCTCTCAAATTCATGTTTTGGAACCCAACCATTAGAAAATATGTATGGCTTCCCCACCCAACAACTTGGGATGAAAAACTATCTTATATAGGCTTTGGCTTTGATA
This sequence comes from Mimosa bimucronata, assembly GCA_037074515.1. NCBI lineage: Eukaryota > Viridiplantae > Streptophyta > Magnoliopsida > Fabales > Fabaceae > Mimosa > Mimosa bimucronata. Next base: position 3,819,163 of record CM073448.1, read on the forward strand.
GTAATAGCAATGATTTTAAGGTTTTAATCATTGTCCATCGTTACCGTGGACGTGGTGAAATTGATGAAGAGATTGACTCTGTTTGGGTTTTTTCATACGTCACATGGTCATGGAAACATATTGTATGTGATATCCCTTGGTCTATAGCGCAATTTGGCTCTTCATATGTACTCTTCAACGGTGTACTTCATTGGATGGCCTCTCATATAGAAGAAGACTATTATTGTATACTTACATTTGATCTCACAAGTGAAATATTTGGGCAAATATTGCTTCCTGGGGATCTTAGCACATCAGACGATGGTTGGAGTGATATTGTCACAACAGGAGACTCACTTCTTGCTATACAAAGAAAGTATGTTTTAGATGACGAAATAGATGACCTTGTGCCTCGTGTTCTCTCCATTTGGATCATGAAGCAGTATGGACACCCCGAGTCATGGACAAATATTTTCTCAACCACAACTTTAGAGAAATTTCTTTATTATGTGTTAGGTGCACGAAAGAATGGTGAACTCATACTAGAAATGGAGGGTGGAGAAGTTTGTAGGTATAATCCGACAGCTCCAATTAGCATTCCGGTAAGAGCTTTGGAAAACATAGTTTTTTTCCGCTATTATAAGGAGAACTTGTATTTACTAGAAAAAAGAGAAGATGTTAACTCCTATTAATAAAGAAAATGTTGCAAATGTTTGATAAGATGCTTGTTTATTTGATTTATATGAGAATGAAAAGTTGGCTATTTATTGGTTTATTTTCACACATTTTTTATTGGATGGTGGAATGCTCGTGAATGATTGTGAGTCCCATATTAGTTGCATCGAAACTAATACCATCTTATAGTAAGAATTCATATATAATATGCCTCTCATATTGACACCTTTCAATACCTTAAAAGAGTAATGTGGCATCAAAGCAAACAATTTCGATATGTTACAAGTGACACTTTATGAGGGTTCAAATATGGCCGTAAAAAAAAAAACACTTGGACTGTGCATTTTGTTTTCATAATTCAGTGGATTGTTATTAAACAAAAACTCGTCTCTCATTTACAATTATAAGACTGCTGTTTCACCAATTACTCATCATCACTATCAACTTCAGCAAACATTTTCAACTTACATTCTTATAAAAAGTGGATCAAATTAAGTGGCAATAGACGTCTAACAAGACAACAAAGAAAACAAAGACTTATGAAGGAGGTCATTGTTTTTTAAGAGAGAGAAGATGATGTTGGAGAGCTAATTCACATCAACCACAAAACGCACAGCTCAACAACGTATAAATGATAGTGCACATTCAGCCAATGGAATTTTCAATTTCCGTCTAAGTTTAGGAGTTGTCATAAGAATTCTATCTCTAGTGTTTTCACTTGCATTCATTCTTCTCTTGTATGCTAAGTTCTGCCAACGCAGAGTTTCAGCTCATGTTCACCCTGAGATTCCCCTGCAGGTCCAGATTTTTAGAAATCGACAAGACTGTCGTTGAACCTCTCTCCCTATCTCATATTCTCTTCCCTCAAAGGTTTAAAAAAAGGTCTTGAATGTGCAGTGTGCTTGTCAACGTCTAAAAATATCAAAATCCTCTAGCCTTTCCCAATTGTAAACGTTCATGCCTTCCACACCAGCCAGGGAATGGTGAGGAACCCAATATAGAGATATTTGATCATGGGAAGAAGGTCGCCTTGGTTCTCTTCTATATTCTCAATCGGAAACCGCTTTAGGAATTCTGGAAAGTGTATTATCCAAAAAGAAGAATCGCCGATCCAAGAAGAAATAGAGCATGGTGGTGGATAGATAAGTTGTGCAACAAACATAACCACAAGATTATTGTCAGTGATCAGATCTGGATGCAACACACCCAGTTGTTTTTTTTAACCTTTTTTTCTTCAAAAAACTTATTATAATGTGTATAAAATCTCAAATAAAAGCAACATTTTAAACATAATTTTTTAAAGAATATTTTTTTATATATAAATCATTAAATCCGTACTATGAGACCTACGAGGTTTGGGTGACCATTACTTTAGTAAGCACCAAAACCCATCTCCTTCCGACTTGACGCTTTTGAAATTATAGTTGATTAGTTTTAGGAGGGAGGCAAAGCAAAAAGCGAAACATGCAAATGTGTGGAAGTCAAGGGAAACAAAGTTTAACACATCAGAATCAGATGATATGTTAAACTTTCAGCTGTTTATGCATGTTCGAGATACACGATATATAGTTATATACGTTAAATTATGGGAGCATTAATTTATAAACAGAGATTGGCAAAATGACTCATGACCTACCAAGTTATTTGATAAATTAAGATTAAATATATGACATATTTATAATTTTATCAATTTTTTCAATAATACCCCTTTTGATGATTATTGTTGGTGGATAATTAGAAAAAAACATACCATATTTACTAACTTTATTGGCATAATTTATATAATCAAATTAAGTACATAAGTCATACTTAGAAACAGAGAGAGAGAGAAAATCTGGATGATACAACTGTATATGTCTTCTTGCCTTTGAGGGCTCAACTGTCCTCACTGAACTGAATCCGATGATAGATGGCCTTCATACGATCATTTTAAAGATGTCATGCTATCAGCTGTGTTTTGAGCTCATGGTTGTCATTCATTCTTATCAAGCTTAAGGCAGTGATCTTCTTGGCCCTCTTATTGGCACTCAACAATCTCCTGATCTTGACTACATCATCCCACTGCTGTGTGTTGGCATAAATATTGGCCATAATGGAATAAACCCCACCATCTTCTGGTTTTATCTCCATCACTTGTTGGGCTGCTTTCTTTGCAATCTCAAGATTCCCATGTGTCCTACATCCTCCAAGCAACCCTCCCCACACGAAAATATCCCCACCATATGGCATTCCTCTAATAATCTCCATTGCCTCTCCAATCAAACCTGCTCTCCCTAACATGTCCACCATACAACCATAATGTTTGAGCTCAGGAGGAATCCCATATACAGGTCCCATTTCATTAAAGAATTTTCTAGCTTCATGGACCAGACCTGCGTGGCTACATCCCATTAAAACTGCTAAGAAACTCACACCATCAGGTTGAATTCCAGACCCAATCATTCTAGAAAAATAGTCCAGCAAAATCGAACCTTTGCCGTGCATCGCAAGGCCAGCAAGCATTGCATTCCAAGTAAACACATGTTTATGAGTGCTTGAATCGAATATAGCTATTGCAGTCTCAAGACATCCACACTTGGCATAAAAATCCACCAAAGCAGTGGTCAAAAAGGAATCAACTTGAATGCCATTTTGATTAATATACTCATGGACACTCTTCCCATGTTCAAACTCCCCCAGCTGAGCACAAGCAGAAAGAACAGACACCAATGCTATGTTATCTGGCCTAAGTTCTAAAGCAAGGATCTGACTAAAGAGTTCAATGGCCTCACTGAACAAATTGGCTTGGGTATAGCCAGCTATCATAGTGCCCCAAGACACAGCATCACGTACTGGCATATGATCAAACATCTCACGTGCACTTGTAATCCGCAAAGTCTTAACAAACCCATCAATCATAGCATTATAAGAGACAACATCCTTGTAAGAACTTTCAACAAACACTTGGTAGGCATTGTCAACACGATCATGGATAGAGTAAACATGTACAAGAGAATTCAGCACAAACAAATGTGCCATGAACCCGAATTTGAAAGCTTGTGAATGAACAGATTGTGAGAGAGCAAGAACACGAAGTTGAGCGCAGGCTTTGAGGACAAATGGGAAGGTGTGAAAGTCAGGGACAGAGTGACGGCGCAAAAGATTAAAAATTTGGAGTGCACAGAGAGGCTTGGAAAGAAGATTGTGAATTCTAATGAGGTTATTATATGAGAATGTTGATGGGTTTGGAATTGAACGGAAAACAGAGAGTGCATAGGTTGATGGGTTGAAAGTGGTGAGTTTGGTTAAGTTATTAATGGGTATGAGAATGGAAGCAAAGGTGTGGAGAATGGTATTTAAGAAAGGTGAATGATGAAGGAAGAGGAGACCAGAAGTGATAGAATAAGCATGAAGCTGATGAAGTTGTTTAATGGATTTACATTGCTTTATCCCATTTAAGATATTCATGTAACCAAGCTCCTTTGATTCAGAGATGAATCAGAAAGGAATTTCATACCTTCAGATTACAATATGAACTGGCTCAAACTTCAACCATCCTTGGCGGCAGAATCTGCCTCTTTATTCTTTAAGATGGTGCGAAGGAACAGGAAAAACATTAAAAAAAAAAAAAAAAAAAGAGTCTGATCGTGAACGGCAGGATTCGAACCTGCGCGGGCAGAGCCCACATGATTTCTAGTCATGCCCGATAACCACTCCGGCACGTCCACGTCACTGTTAAAGTTTTCTCATAAAGTTTAGTCGATACTCGTAGTTCCTTTTTAATGGGCCGGTCTGTAAAGATGGTAAGATTTCATTCATGACCAAAGTTTTTCTTTTAATGTTAGTATTAAATGGAGTGATTTTATCATTTACTGTTAACATATTTTTTTAAAGTGAACCTTAATTTTTTAATATGATAAGGTAATATAGTTATGTTTGAAACTTTAAAACAACATTGGAACCGAAAATAATTTCTACAATATAACTCTTTGAGAGAAAATTTGTGCTTGAACCCTTTTTTAATTTGGTACAAAAAAATTGATGAGTACTCCCTCCGGTTCTTAGTATAAGGCTATTTGGAGAGTTGAATTTGTTCCGAAATATGAGACTGATTTCTAATTTATGTTGATGTTTTTTTAAATAGCTTCCATTGATACTCCATCGTCAATAATCAAGAGAGAAATTTTTGCTTGAATATGGTGTACCACGTCATTTGTCCATTGATATTCCCTCGTCAGTAATCAAGAGAGAAATTCTTACTTAAACATGATGCACCATATCATTTGTGATCTGACCAATCACAAGTAAACACATAAGGTCTAACGTGAAATTTTTAATTTGACTTGACACCTTACAAAAATTAATTAGGACATAAAAAAAAATTAAACCTCGTGACTGATGAAAATATTTTCAACATTGAAATTATGAGATTTTAATTTTTATGTGTTAATTAATTTTTTGAGGGTGTCAAGTCAGAGTGAAAATTCCAAGCCATACTTTATGTGTTTACTTGTGATTGGTCAGATTACAAATGAAGCGGTGCACCGGGTTCATACAATAATTTCTCTAATCAAGAGAGATGTGAAGGGGATTAATGAAGATGGTCGAGTTGTCTTAGAAAAAGCATGTTATATTAGCTAAACTAATTAATATAATTAATTCAATCAAATTAACAAAATATAACTTATATTTAGGTATTATAGAGAATTCCCTCTCGTTCTAATTATAAGAGCAAGCGGACTTTTTTGGAGAATTAAGATGCAAAATAAATCACTTAAACTTAAAATCGTTAAAATTTAATTGTGTATTTTACTTTCTTAATAGTAGTAAAAAGTCAGCTTACCCTTGCAGGATCGGAGAGTATAACATAACCTCCGGCCCGAAACGGGAAAAAAGGAAAAAGAAGCAAGCCAGCCGTGTAGAAGAAGTCCAAGAAGCCACTTGTGTCGCTGCGGGAAGAATCTCCGACGTCTCCTTCAACGCCGGAATGGAAGATTCTACAAAACGCCACAGCCCAGAGGCTCCAAGTGACTCCGAACAGTGAGCGAAATCGACATCTGAAGAATTGGTGACAGGACACGAGAAAGATATGGGGAAGAAGAACAAAGAGAAAGCGAAGGAGCGAAGAGAAACGAGGATGCAAGAGATATCTATTCTCAGAACCATTCCCTATTCTGATCACCAGAGGTTGGATTATTCGCTCCTTTACTCTATTTTATTTTCAGAAGAATATAATAATTTTGTGTTTTCTGAGCTGGGGGGGGGGGGGATGGCATTACCAGCTTAAGAGTCGTAAATTTTATATGGCAGTTAAATTTGCAAGGATAGAAACTTACCACTTGGTATAACTTGTGAAGGAAACATTTTTGGATGTATAATATTTTATTTGTCATTTGCTTGATCAAATAATATAGCTCTAGTCTAAGTGTTGTCTTTCCAATGGGATAATTGGATTCGACCTGAGAATATTGGTATTAAGCAGGCATGTAAATCTGCATTTTTTTTTCATCCAACCATGATTGATGTTACACTTTATAAAAATTTAGAATCTTCTCTACACTTCATGGCATTATACACACACAGTTATATATATTAATTGTCATAATTGCAGGTGGTGGTCTAAGGAAACAGTTGCTGTGGTTACTGGTGGAAACAGAGGCATTGGATTTGAGATTTGTAGACAACTTGCTGGACATGGATTGACTGTTATATTAACATCAAGGGATGTGAGTATTGCTTGTGAGGCAGCTAAGGTCTTGCAAGAAGGTGGTCTTAGCGTAGTTTCACATCAAATGGATGTGTTAGATTCTTCGTCCATCAACCATTTTGCCGAGTGGTTACAGAAAAATTATGCTGGTTTGGATATTCTAGTTAGTTTCAAAGCTCTCTCTCTCTCTCTCTCTCTCTCTCTCTCTCTATATATATATATATATAATCTGGTTTCAACACAAGCATGGATTAACTGACTCATCTTGGGATATTTATAAATGTTCACAAATTCTAATTACTTATAGTTTATCTTCTCACTATGTGTTCCTATATTTTAAATTTATTCTAATGCCTTCTGGCCATGACATTCTACTCCAATACAACAAATTTTAGTAGGAAATAGGGAGTGAAACAGGCCCTCGATTCATGTTTCTAAACAATGTTATTATCTGCAGGTAAACAATGCAGGAGTTAATTTCAATCTTGGTTTTGATAACTCTGTTGAAAATGCCCAGAAGGTTATTGAAACAAATTATTGCGGCGTTAAGCGAATGACTGAAACTATGATCCCATTGATGAAGCCTTCTGCTAAAGGCGCTCGTATTGTTAATGTGAGCTCACGTCTTGGTAGACTAAATGGTAGACGCAATGTAAGTTTAAATTCCTTAGGTTGCTTTCTGAAAATACGTCTTTTATGTGCTATGTATGAACATATATGCATGAACATATGTGTGTGGGTGTATGTGTAAACAATGTGATAAATCCTGAAGCAAGTTGGTCTTCATCCTTAATTCCTTCCCTTGTTAGCACTTTCTTCTTGTAAATTTGCTATTTTCTTGCTGTTACTCTTCCTGCCTTCATATTCTGAATTTGCTATTATTGGGACTAAACTAAAACATTTCTTGTTAACACTTTCAATGTCATTGTATGTTAAAATCCGTAAACTCTTTAATTGTTGTCTACTAGTAGTACTTGAAATCAACTTTCAGCTAGGTTGAAGCTTTAGCGTTAGAGAAGCATTAGGCTTTATGACACATCAGAATTTCTTTGGTCACTCTAATACTCCATTCCTCTTGACTGATGTGTTAGACTGAAAATTTTGCATATAATTATACAGCCTTCTGTTTTGTCACATTTATTCTGCCATTTAATTTGTGATTTGTGCCTTGAGGGCGATATGTAGTTGTTAGCTGCTTTGAATTACAGTAGAACCATATATGTTGTAACCAAAAGAAAAGACTGGTTATATATGTGTTGCTTTTGAACGACAGAGAATCGGCGACGTAGCGTTGAGGGAGCAATTAGACAATGAGGAAACCCTTTCAGAGGAACTGGTTGACAGGACTATGTCCACTTTCCTGCAACAAGTAGAAGATGAAACCTGGACATCAAATGGGTGGCCTCAAAACTTTACTGACTACTCAGTGTCAAAACTTGGAGTTAATGCTTATACAAGACTTATGGCAAGAAAGCTGTCTGAGAGACCTGAAGGTCAGAAGATTTACATCAATTGCTATTGCCCCGGGTGGGTGAAGACTGCTCTTACTGGCTATGCAGGAAATAACACTGTTGAGGAAGGAGCTGATACTGGAGTATGGCTTGCCCTTCTTCCTGACCAAGCGGTATCAGGGAAATTCTTTGCGGAAAGGCGGGAGATTAAATTTTAAGCTATTTGGATTTTGAGAAATCATGTAGGAACCACTTTTGAAAGCTATAAAGGAAAGGAACTTTGGAAATCTTATTCCATGTGTTTCTGTGTGAAGGGCAGCTAGCTATCACCTTTTTGTTGGGATGGACTATGGAGATGAAGTCGACTAGCCTGTAAAACTAACCACATTTGAAGCCATTCTGATGCTTGAGGAATAATAGCATTTTGGTCTTTTAATCCTCGGATGAGTTGGTCACAAGTTTGTTTAATTTATTGTGCATTTTATTTTTATCCGTTGTATATGCACATGTAATATTTTTTTCCCATTTTGGTAGATATTTAGCAAAGGGTTAAAGGTTGTAATGAAATTTAATTTAGATGACACATGAACAATATAGTATTTCTATGTGTCGATATATTTTAGTATAAAAATTTAATTATATAGCACCGGATATAAGCTGTATATGTTTATTTATGAAGTCAGATTAGTATGCAATTGTCAAAATGTACCTGATTATTGATTCAACATATAGTCATTTAAACTGTTTTATAAGTAACTAATAGATGCATTTAAGAGGTTTATAAATAAAATCTGAAAGAGTGCGGTACATTGTCCAAAACAGGACTGTAGCTAATAGATTAGATATGTTTATTTGGTGTCTTTTTTGCAATGATAAAAAAACCGGACCTGACCGGACCGGACCGGCCGGTTCAACCGTGAACCGGCTGCTGGTTCGGTCCAGTCAAGGGGAAAAACCGGGATGGAGGTTGACCCGGTCCCGGGGGGTTTCAACCGTCCAACCCGGTCTACCCGGTGGTTGAACGGGGTTGGCCCCCTTTTTAAAAAAAAATAAAAAAAAATTATTTTATTATAATTCACCTAATTACTAATTTTCACTTAACTCAATTTTAGAAATTATGAAACTATAATACTTTAAATGCTATTTTACTTGCATATACTTAATATTTAATTGTTGTTGCTCTTAATATTTGTATTTTAATCTGTGGATTGTAGAATAATATTTATTTTTACGTGTAATCAACTAATATTTTCTCTTTTTCCCTTTATAGAAACATTAAAATATTCATATTTGATGAATCATGCATACCTATCTACATTTACATTTTGATATTAGTGATTATTAATGTTAATATCAATAAAATTTTATTATTTTAATATAACCGGTTTGACCCGGTCCGACACCAATCCGACCATTGACCCTTGAACATTGAACCAGTACCTCACTCGGTTTGATGCCCGGTCCAGTTTTTTGAACCTTGCTTTTTTGTCATGAGTATATAGGTGTTTTATTCCGAGCCAATCAAGCCTTGTTTATCCAAATCGGGCTTCTTTGATCGCTGTCGGTTTTGACGTCGTAAAGCTTTCAATGATGTTAGGGAGATTACATATTTCAACAAATGAGCATTCTAATTGACATGAGTTCTTTGTCTGGACTCTGGTAAAGAGTCCCTCCATGTTGCATATCTCGATGGTTATAAGCATCTCTATTGAAGATAGACTATGGTCTATTATGTTCGTGCTTGTTAGAAAAGACCTCATCACTTGGATCTGCTTCTTACTTTGTTTACTTCAACTATTATGCTTCAACATATTTAAGATGTAATGGTTTTATGTTGTCTTGGGTCCATCACTTATTACAGCTCAATGTAACAACAAACAAGGCATGTTTTGTTTAACATGATGGGTTGAGTAGTACAAGTTTGTAACTTGGTCTATCTTATAATATACTATTCCATATAAGAATCCAAAATTTAAAAGAAATTCCTCTTTTTTATAAAAGTTTCTCTAGATTTGTAAAAACATTTAATGAGTGTTTTTTTATTTTACCCATATTATTCTATATTAACATTCTCTTTTACAGTACTTATACCATTATCATATTTCTTTTTCTTATATATCCGGCCATAAATATAGGGAAGCTTTAGAAAAACAAATCATTCAACACACTTGTAATTTTCAATTGCTTAGATTTTACCACTTGATTCTTTATTTATGTATGGGAGGGAGTATTTATATACATATAAAAGGAGTGCGGTAAACAAGAAAGATTCCACGTGGCATCTGCTACGTGTGATACTGTAAAACGTCCGATTGATCCAACGCTCCAAAGCAGCTCAAAGCTTTACCCCGTGGACGAAGGAGTGACACGACATTCGGCGCCCAGCCTTGGCCGTGCTTGATTTTAGCTTCGGAGGGCCAAAATCCTTTCTCTCTCGTTTTCTGTAATTGTCAATTACAGCGCTGCAAATTTCTTTACCGCTAAAAGCCCATTCCTTCTAATTATACCTTTCTAGCTCCCATCGACCAAACCAGGGAGAAAAATCGTGGGATTAGTTTCTGCAGAAATCGCAATCGGATTGTTATGGCGAATTTGCGAAGACTTGTCATTAACGTTTCCAGGGTCCTCAATTCTGCTTCTACCAGCTCTATCCAATCTGCTTCAAATCCCCCTCTCAGGTTCTCCTTAAAGCATTTATTTTTGCTACGAATTTGAACTCTGATTGGTGTGTCTCTCTCTCTTTTTTAAAATCTTTCTCTGATCGTAGTTGGGGTTTTTTTTTTTTTTCGTTAATCCTTTTCAGGCCTTGTTATGGATATGCTTTGTCTTCTCGATTCACTTCCCTGAGTAACGACTCTCAATCGCTTGATATAGACTTTTCCAATGAAGAAAGCAAAAGGCGCCTGTGTAATAGGTTCCATTCTGGAATCTCTCTCTCTCTCTTTCTTTTCCGCATTTCTCCCCTATTCTTATGATTATGTTCCTCCCATTTTTTTTTTGGTTTTTAATGATAGAGTTGACATGTTGATATACTTTGCGCTTCAATTTATGCGTAGATTATTGTATAGAAGCAAACAACGAGGGTTCCTGGAATTGGACTTGGTACTAGGCAAATGGGTGGAGGAGAATATCCATTCCTTGGATGAAAGTCGGATTCAATCTTTGATTCATGTTCTGGACTTGGTATTTTTTCGTTCATCTGTATAGCTTTTTTTTTTTTTTTTCATGTTTATATCTTTTATTAATTACACAATTGCTGTATTGTGAGGGATCAAGTGTTTTTCACTATCTGCCATTGCTTTTGTGTGTGTCTCTGTCTCTTAATGAATGCATGCCTGCTTAAGATTTAATGCTGCTACTTAGTACTTCATAATCCTCTCATGGATCATCTTTCTGCCACTGATATATTGTCATTAAACATCATCATGATAGGAGAGAGTAGTTCAGGCTTGGAATCTGATGTGGGAAGAGAATCCTAACTTAGTTAATAAGCACCAGAAAAGAAAATTTTTTAAGCCAGAATCTAGATGGTGTTTGGTGCTATAGAACATGATAGTTGAATGAGGGCAATAATGCTTCTCTGTAAACTCAAACCTTAACAATCTTCTAGTTCATGGCACTTCAAACATCTAATTTCTGTTCTGCAGGAGAATCCGGATTTATGGAAATGGGTATCGGGGCAGGAGCAACCCCCTGAAGCAGTCAACTCAAATCCAGTGAGTTTATTCTCATCAGTTTAATGTTGACATTCCAATTCAGATTTCCCTTCCCTGCGTTTGTCTTTGGGGATTACAATGATTACAATTCTCATCATACCAAGTTACCAACTATCTGTTGCAATATAGGTCTTTGCTGCTGTGCGGGAAGAAGTGAAGAAGAATCTTGATAGCCATGCTGCCCCTGAAACAAGGGCAACACCTGGCAGACCATGGGTTAGAGGTTGGGATGATATCAAGAAAGGTCGGGACGGTCCTGTTGCTGGGAATCAGTAGCTCCTTCTTCTTCTTGATGGGTTGGAGTTGTTTGAGTTTGTTACTTTGTTTTGTTAGGAAAAGAATCGAATAAAATCCTGCCGGCCAATGTTGTTGCAATTATGTAGGGGCTGAGCAACTGCAATTTCAAGGCTTTGTATAAGCTGCTGCATGGGACATGAAAAAAAGGGGCCTAAACTCTAAACTAAAAAAATTACTAGTTTGGAGGAGACTTTAAGCTGTATCCGATGTTTGTGTTCTATGTGTAAGACTTGTTTTCCAAATTGTTTATATTTTGTTGCTTAGCATGTATGATCCTTGATTTCTGTTCTACCAACAGGGGTGATTCAAGTCATATTTTAAGTATGTGGTTGGAAGGAGTGAGCATGTCTCATGGCTCACTCATCTCTTTTTCCCATTGATAAACCATTCTCACTCTTTTCACCTTTATTCCCTGTACATCTTCCCCAACTCACTTTCTGAAAAATAGAAGAAAAAGAAAATAAAATGTAGAACGAGTTAGGAAGAGAAAAGGGAGGGGGGATGTGAAACAGAGGGAATGGGTATGAAGAGCAGACAGAACAAGAGGGAGAATTTGAGAGGAGAAAAACTCAATTTTTATTCCATTTACTGAGTTCTAAGCGACTTGACGAAACCCTAGATTAATCTTGAAGTAAAAGAAATTATAAAATAGGAAACTTTACTAAATAAAATCATTTAATTAAAAAATTTAAATACGGATTAAAATCCTAAAAAAGTATAATTATAAAATTGATCATGTATTTTCCTCATTATAAAACTTTACTCATAATTGCCATATTCCAATTATCTCTCATTAATCACATTCTATCATATATATATACATGGTTTATTTCTCATAAAAAATGATGTGACTGGAATGAGGTCATCAGTATCAGTAGGGGATTTGGCTTCTCTCCTTTACTTTTCTTGTCCGCTCTCGTCCTTTGTTTTAAAATTATTTTATTTTGGGGTAAAATTTTTTATGTTTGTTTATACCATCAGATTTTACATAAAATATATGACATTTTGGGAGACCTAATGAAGGATTGACATGTCATTTGCAATACTTGTTGGGCTGGAATGGCACATTGGAGTCAAACTATGGTCTTGAGGGACTAAAGAGGCTATAATGGCCCATAACATCTGAACTTTGGGCCTCCACGAGGAAAAGATGAATAATCGCCAATAGTCATACTCCATGTTGGGATATTGGAGGCCTAGATGAATATATATAACCTTCAAATTTATTTTGGGTTTGATACTACTTCGCAAATAACAGACCCTTCACATGAATAATTTATATCAAACTTTGATCTCTCCCAAACAAAAATTGTAAAGTCATGATAACTGTAACTTATAAAACACATAATCAAAATAGCCATTTAATAACCTACTACAGTAAAAAAAGAGAAAATGATATGGTAAAATACTATAGAAAAGTGTTTATTCACCTTTCAAACACTAATCATGGTATAAAGAAACACAGTTCAAATCAAAACTATGATATGTGTTCTAAGAATAATGGGCAGCATCTACGTCGCTTGAATTTCTCTAGCCACATTATTGTTGAATTGCTGTTGGAGGTGCACATGTTGATGACGCTCATTTCCACATCCATAAAAAGCTCGGACATGGTTTTCTCAACCAACTTCTTCAGCAGGCGGATCCCGACGGCATGACTGGCCAAGAATTGCTTCCTGAAAAGCTTGAAATGCCGGTACACCGTTGCTGGAGAAATCTTTAGTATGTTTAAAACGTTGGTTGCGGCGGCTCTCTTCTATTCTTCGTTCTTCGCTCGCTGGAATGTGAGCATTTGAGTGTCATAATTTGTAGAAGCTTGTATAGCCATTTTGAAAAGAGAAAGAGCAGGTTGTAGAGATAAAAATCCAACGGACAAGGAATATCCAAGAGAGAAGGTTGTTATCTAACTAATAATTTGCCCTGTGATGCGCACACACACACACAACACACATATAAACGGTACAAGAGGTGTGTTTTGAGCTTGCAAATAGCAAAGAAGAGTGAAGAGAGCAAGCATGATGTGTATTGCCAAATGGACAGCCAACAGAATGGCCATATTATATTTTAAAATTTTCAAATAGATTAATTCACTTCGTAAAAACTCTAAATCATGAAAAGTATCATAGGATTCTCAGACTATTTAATTTTCCATTCAATATTTTTTAATTTAGAAAAGTCTCAAATAATGACTTGAATGCACATTTTTTTTGCCTACTCGATTGGATATACTTAGTAGGCCTCAAGAACCAAATACTACTTATTAGGTCTAATTGTTTCTTAAATTAAAAGGATTAGACCTTTCTAAGATGTTACTATTATTTTTTTTATATAAAGACAAATTTATTAAAATTAGATAAAACAATACATATAAAAAGGCCTCCTTTTACTGCTTAACACATAAGTAGGAGGCCTAAATACAGTACATAAAACTAAAACTAAAATTAAAAGAAAGCACAATATGTAATATAATGGATCCAGTTACAAGTCCCAATCAACATCAGCTTACAAATCATGAGCCAAAGCGCAATGATAGCACTTTATCTTTGTCGTCCAATGCCATGCAACGTTGTAGATGAACTAGAGATGAAAATGCAAAAGCCAACATCGAAGAGCCAGGTTGATCCAAAAAGTTACGCCACCACGAATCCTTGATTGAAACCAAAGATTCACGACGTCTACACCGAAGGTGTTGAAAAGAAGCCTAGTAAAAAGCACCATTGAAGAAGCTTGAAAGCAATAGGTGCCATAGGCTTGAGATTGAACAAAAAATATAAGTAACAAACCTGTAATAAAAACAAACAAGACACAAAACAATGTAATAAAAGAAGCCAAAATAATATAAAAGGAAAGGAAAAAGTGTGAAGGAAGGCGGTATAACTTTATTATGTAAAGAAAGGCGGTGGAGTGGAGGCAAAGAAAGAAAATGTATGATTAAAGGCGGTTGTTTTTTTTAAAAAAGTTGTGAATAGATAAACAGAAAGAAGAAGGAAGGAAAGTTTCAGGCAGTAGTGAAGGCAGAGAAACAAGACAAGAGCAAGAAAAAGGTTTTTTTGTTTTTTATTTATGGCGGTGGACAGTGGAATAGAGGCAGAGGAATGAAGGGTTTGGACGTGTGATTTAGGCGGTGAGATTTTTTTTTTTGAGGCTAAGAAAAAGATGCTCACAAGAGGAGAATAGGAAGAGGCGGTGAATGATGGAAACTTGAGGAAAGATGAATAAGAACAGAAAAATAAAGCACACTTTGAAAAGGATTTAAGAGCAAGATGGAGGAAATAAAATCTAAAGAAGGGAAGAGGATGAGCTATGAAAAGGATGATGAGAAGGAAAGATAGAAGAGATGGTAAAGGGTGCCTGAAAAGAGAGATTCAAAGCTCTCCCTTCTCTCCTAGAGAGAGAAGCATGGTGAAACCCTCATGTTACTATTATTTGTCACAGTCTAATTGAGTTATATACATTAAAATTTTTGTGGGTAAATATATTATTTCTAGTTTTGACTTATAAAGGAGAATCTCATCTAAATCCAATTAAAACATCTAAATTCAAATTCATGTCTTCAATTTTAACAAATCCCTCGTTACGCCTCTTAACCTAATTAGGTCTTTTTCAATGTCATTAAAAAACTAAAACCGAATAACCGTTAACTGGCTAAAAGGAAAGCCGAAACCGAAAAACCATTATTAACAAATCCCTCGTTACGATTTTTTGTTTTATTTTTTGGGCCTTGTTTTTACAGATTAGGTCAATTGGAAGAATCATCATTAGGGATGGAAATAGACCAAGCCTGGCCTGGTCATAAATAGGCCTGGTCTATTGCATAGTTGATTGGCCTGAAACCTGTAATCGGCCTTTCTTCTAGGCTTGAGCCAGGCCTGTTCACAGACAAGGCCTGCCTAAAGCCTGTTAAAAGGCCTGTTATGATAAACAATAATATGATACACAACAACAATGTAAGAATACAAATCCGATGTAAAAGCAACAAGATTCTAAAAGACAGAGGAAATACAAAGCAATAAAACTAATAGACTGATACAACCAATAAGAGAAAGGGAAACATTAAGAGCCAGTGAAAAGTGAGAACACGTAAATGAGAATGGAGGCGCCGCTGAGAGTGAGTGGAAAAAACTATATACATACATGTGTAATTTTATTTCAAATTAAGGATACAAATGTAATGTTAATTACTAAAATATTTTTTTAAATATAACATACATAGGCCGGCCTATTAATCCTAATAGGTTTATTTAAAAGGCCTGGGCCTAGCCTGTTTAGTAAAATAAGCTTTAAAAAAAGCCTGAGCCTAGGCCTGTGGTCTGTTAAGCCTGGGCCTAGAATAGGTCAAACCTAAAACCCTTATTAAAGGCTTGACCTGTTTCCACCTCTAATCATCATCAATATCAAAATGTAGTGAAGCATAAATTCAAAAACACCCATGCATTAATTGAACATTTGGGCTATTTTTTGGGTCTTTTTTTTTTTTTTGCAGATTTGGCTATTTTTTTAGGACCGAAGGACTTTGGGCTAGGATTTGGTCATTTGGACTTTTTTTGCTATTTTAAAATAAATATTATTTGCATTGGGTCTGGGCATTTTTTTATGGCATAATTTTTCGGTTCTCGGTTTCAATCTGAATTTTTTTAACAAAAATGAACCATAAAACGGAAACCGAAAATTTTGAAATTGAAAACCGAAACTGAAAACCATTTGGTTCGGTTTTGTTTTCGGTTCCGGTTCGGTTTTACTCACCCTTGGTAATTGGTATAACTGGATTATTCCAATTTTATATTATATTTTAAAACATTAAATTTTTATTAAGGTGGTATATTTTTCTATATTTTATTTCTCATACATTTATACATGGCCAGCAAATTCTGTGGGGAAGTGTTCTTACAAAAAGTTAAGGTCTGTGCCTCCATCTTGGATTATGAGCCTTTCTCGTATCAGGCCAGTGAAGATTGTCGAAGCAGCTAGGCTGCAAATTGCAATCCCTCCCTATTCTTCTGTTTCTCCTTCTGTAACTTCATTTTCACGAACCCCTTTGATTTTCTACCCTCAAATTCTCCATATTCTTGTTGTACTTGCGTCTTTTGGGTGAAGATGAAGACGATGATTGATGTATTAAGAATCACAAGATTTAGATGAGTCATCAATTTCGCGGCTAAGTACACATCTTTACATGGCTAAAGACTCGGATTCGAATGATTCCAACGGATGGAATCGTGCTCGAGGATTAGTGGTGAAATCTCTAATACTCCTTGGTGGCGCACTTCTGGTGAAGCGACTTAGCAAATCTACCACACGGTGGGACCATGCTCGTATTGTATCTCAGTCCCTCGCTGGCGAAAAGGTTAATCATCTGCTTTTATTTGCACTTTTTGCTGGTACTTATTGTTTGTTGTGCGTGTATATGTGTGCGCTAAATTATCATTTTCTCTATGTTTGTGCTTAATTTTTTGAAAAACTTTTTTGGTGCAGTATTCAAAAGATCAAGCGTCTAGAGACCCAGATAATTATTTCAATATGAGGTATGTTATTCATTATTTCAGTTTCTGACTGGTATTGTTGCCATTATCTGCACTTTAGCTGCTTCTGTTTTGCCTATTTTACTTCCAGAAGCTTCAGATTGTAATTAGTTTCAGTACTTGTATGATATCTATACTTTTCACCGTTTCTGAAGTTGCATTCCCTGGAAGCATAATTTCTTCATGATTCCCTTTGTGAAGTTTTCAGTTGGAGAAGGAGGAGGGGTGGTGGTGGTGGATGGATTTATTTTGTTTACTTGTTTTTGGAGAAGAAAGCCACTTATGAATGCATAATTTTTTCTTTAATTTTGGCAGAATGCTCACATGCCCTGCGGCAGAACTAGTGGATGGTTCGAAGGTCCTTTATTTTGAACAGGTGTATATAACTCAAGTCTATTAACATCTTCATTGTGAATATTTTTTCTGTCTTTTGAATCTTAGTATATCTCGTGGGAATTAGGATGCTCAATGAATATTTTTCTGTGTTGATAGGCATTTTGGAGAACTCCACAAAAGCCCTTTCGGCAGGTAGTACACATTTCTTACGAGAATTGCTTTTAAAATTTATTTTCTCTATCTCAATTTTTGAAACCTTAACACAAGCCAGTGGCCAATAAAAGGTGGGAAAAAAGAAAAACCTGAACACAAGCAAGCTCACTCCACAATGTTGACTTTCTGGAAACTTTGCCACACTGCAGATTATTGTTTTAGTTTTTCTGATAATGCTTTGCCTAAATTATCATTTATCATTTTCTTGCAGAGGTTTTTAATGGTGAAACCTTGTCCAAAAGAGTTGAAATGTGATGTTGAGGTTTGTATGCGAACACTCTAAAAGTTTACTTTTTGTGGTTCTTTTAGCCGTTTGCATTTATTTGTATGGAGATTTTTGTATGGCTGCTGTTGTATGGTTATATGCTGCCCCCCAATTTAATAGTTATGAGGAGTTCATTCAGAGAAAATTAGTTAAATTCTGCCGCATTGTCCTTGAGCATTATGATTTACATTGTGTAATTTATATTGTCTTTGCTTGCTAACATACCTAACTTCATAAATAGCAACAACGTCTTTAAAAGGAATGAAGCTTTAATTTTTAATGGAATGGTATTTAGATAGTGTATGTTTTCATGCATTTCTCTCTTCTTCACCTGTTCTAGATCATTTATGCTCCCTTACCCAAGGAATTACCTCTCCTCTGAACTATTTTGACTTTTGAATTGGTTTCTGGTATCTATGGCCAACTATAAGCAAGTGGTCTAAATTATAACTAGGTTTTGTTGAATTTCTCTGATAGAGGAAGCTGATGCCTCATATTTAGATGATAATTGTATTCTTATTCTTGTTGCTATCAATCAACATTATATGTTTCTTTGAATTAGTGCCTGAATGCTAGCTTCTATCAATTGTAGTTAAGTACATATGCTGTTAGAGACATGGAGGAGTACAAGAATTTTTGTGATCGCTCAAAGGATCAGCGTCCACAGCAAGAAGAAGTCATTGGGGTAATGCTAGTTTAAGTGCATAAGGCTATATAAACTTTCTGAACGTTAGTCAATTTTATCTGATTTTCAGCTATATAGTGTATGCTTATTCCATACAATATTACTCAATTCAAGCTTCATCACTTGCCTCTAACCTCAAGTCAAATTGTGTGAGAGGGGTGCTGTGAATCAAGTTGATTAGGAAATGATGGGTGTTTGTTTATAAAGGTAGTGTATGGTGTCAAAAAAAATTGCGAGTATAGTGAGAAAAGATATTGATTAGAAAACTGAAAATTTTGTTTAGGAAAAAATATGAAAATCTTAAAAACATCCTGATAAAACATGATAGATGTTTGCTGATTGAAGAAAGTGAGACTTTTACCCTAAAAAAATTACGAGACATCATCTACTGTCGAAAGATAAAATAAGTCCTAGAATTAAATTTGAAAATAAATATCAAGTGTGTTATGGAACTGAATTTAGATATGTATGATTTTCATATACTGTATAGGCATGATTGTCTTCTGAGTAAGTGTAGCATGGTTTGCAGGACATTGCAGAGCATTTGACAACAATACATCTCAAGCGCTGTCCACGTGGAAAACGCTGCTTATATGAAGGTTCAACCCCTCCTGGCGGGTTCCCTAATTCATGGGTAATTTGTAGTTAAACTATTGCCTTCTAGAACTCGTCCCCTCCCCATCGATGGTTTTTGCTGATGTTTTTGTTGAACCAGGTTTTAGTATTATCAATTTATTGTCCAGCTTTTGTTGAGCTTCGACTTTGAAATTTTTGTCTATTTCTTCCCATTGTTTTGTTTTTTTCATCCTTTTGTTCTCCAGATTCTAATCCCTTTCCTTTTTGAAGGGGCTATCCTAATTCTGTACGATATCTTGTCCCTTGCTATTGCAGAATGGAGCATCCTCCTGTACTACAGAACTTGCAATCATGAAAAATAAGGAGATACATACTTGGGATCGGGGTTTTGATGATGATGGAAATCAAGTTAGTTTTGTAGCCAGTTCTGCAATATTTGTGATCTAGTTTGTTGAAATGGGTCCCTGGAATGTCTACTTGCAAATAGGCATTTATCTAAGGGGAAAAGATTTAATATTATATATTTTTGTTTCTGATTGCAGGTTTGGGGGCCGAAGGAAGGACCTTATGAGTTCAAGCCTGCACCGACCTCCAGTTTCAACGATATATTTTCTCCCTTGAATTTCCCCCCTCCTCCATCCATGGAGAGAAGAATAGAGGGCTCATTCATCTTGCAAGAATGAAAAAAGTGAGAGAGAAAATGCTCGTGAACTTATCTTGTTTCATGATCTTTTTGAGAGGAAGTAACCGCCTTCCCTAGCTGGTTTTCTTGGTTATACTTTGATAAAGCTACTGCGG
Source organism: Mimosa bimucronata (assembly GCA_037074515.1). Classification (NCBI taxonomy): domain Eukaryota; kingdom Viridiplantae; phylum Streptophyta; class Magnoliopsida; order Fabales; family Fabaceae; genus Mimosa; species Mimosa bimucronata. The sequence goes on from CM073448.1 coordinate 3,839,359, forward strand.
AGCTGCAAATGCAAGAGAGTTAGGAAATTGAGAGCATTGAAGAAAATGACCTTGAATCATTGTGAAATAACCCCAAATCACGCCTTTCATGCAAAATTTGTAATTGTTTTATTTTACACCGTTCAATACCCATTTTTCTTAGATCATGAGTTAGTCACCACTCATCGGTGATATCTTACTGTCAATAGTGTAGCTCTATATTAAAAGCAAAAGCCAATAAATAGGCCGCTGCTTTCTTAATCGGTCACATTGCATGAATTTTATAGCGTATCCTGATATCCTTGTAAAGAACTATATAGGTTCCTGGAAGTTATTTTCTCCGAGTGGTTGCGTTATCTGTATTGTTTCTGCACTTTTAGTCTCCTGGAGGCTATGTAAAGAATCGTTACACATTTATTAGCTTGAGTTAAATTCTGTTATATAATTATCTAATTATATTAGATATATTCCATTGGTGCAAATGAAAAAAAATACGCGGTTGTTGGAGGCGGCAGTGAGCATAATGGACAATGGTCAACACACGATAAATTAGGAATGAACAAGTTGTGAGTATAAGATGATCATACAAGAGAAAGACTACAAGTAATCATTATTATCTTTGAATCTACCTTACCAGACATGCTCTGGTTCTAATCAACAAGAAATTATACCACCAGCTAACCTCAAGCTTTTTTAAAATCAACGCTCCTAATTGAGTGGTGATTAAAAACACAAGAACTTTACACCTTCCTTTTATGCACACGATAAGGGCGGGGGGTCAAGAAACGTACAATGGAAGAGATATCAACATCAAGGTATAACAACAAATGAACACTCCATCGTAGCTGCAAATGTTCAACATATCTAATATATTGTATGGAAGAATTATCAAAATTTACAAATGAAAATTGAAACCAGCATCTCGATTACAACCAACCCCTATGAACATGTCACAAGTCCCACATCGGGGAGGTTTCCTTGCAAGAGGGGCCTTATAAGTCCTTGGCTCCCCAACCCCAATGGCTAGCTTTTGGGGTGTGGTTCTTCCAAGGACTTGTGCTCGTTACAATGGTGCTTTCATTGAGAGACGGCCAAACGGAAAGGGCTACCTACGGAGGGTTCTGACCGGAGGGGCTGACCAACAAAAGGTTGAGTGAAGCGCCGAGTGAAGTGCCGTAGAGTGGAGCCGCCGGGACGCCGTCTCGTCTGATAGACCGGAAAGGGCTACCTACGAAGGGTTCTGACCGGAGGGGCTGACCGGCAGAAAGGCCGAGTGAAGCGCCGAGTGAAGTGTCGTAGAGTGTAGCCGCCGGGACGTCGGCTCTCGAGAGGGGTGCATTGTCACAAGTCCCACATCGGGGAGGTTTCCTTGCAAGAGGGGCCTTATAAGTCCTTGGCTCCCCAACCCCAATGGCTAGCTTTTGGGGTGTGGTTCTCCCAAGGACTTGTGCTCGTTACAGAACATTTGGAGGATTGACCAAGCAGTATAAAGAATCCCAATTGCCTCAAAAGAAAAACTGTTATAAACCTCTACCAAATATCATCAAATGGTAGGACAATATCATCAGCAATAATAACTGGGATGCAACCAAATATCACAGCTTCAACCAATCTTGGACTCCAAGGGGCCCACCCAAGAGGACACAGACAAAACACAGCTCGTTGCATGTCCTCATAATATGTGGTTGGATACTCAGTGGGAATGTCAAGAAGTGGGTCGTTCTTGAAGTTCTCCCACACTGCTGCTCTTGCACCTCCGTAAATTTTCAAGATACAATCACTTTGACCGATTAGATTGTCTGCAGTTGTGTTAGTTTGACATTATGAAAAGATACATGCATAGCACCAGACTTTAAGCATATTTTTCCTACATTTTAAAATGGAATCTCAAGAACCAAGTTTTGGTTACCAGAGGACTAAGTTCCAATTTGATTGACTAGTTTTGACTTTTGATAATTCAATGGTAATAATTAAATACCTCAACTAAATTTTACTTGCATTTTCAATCACAGGATGCAGCTACATTCTTAGGCAAATATGCTTTGAAAATATACAACCTACCTTCCCTTGCATAGTAGCCGCCTTCAGGGTCATTTCCAACATCATAAAACAGTCCTCGAAAGTAAACAAAAATGGATCTAGGAGTTTTTTTCGGGAATTAAGAGTAAAGTGGGTATGCATTTTCTGAGGTGGCGCATATGGAGGAATGGTGATTGAGCCATCTTTCAGGCAGACATGATTCCTCTGTCCAAATGTCTGAACCAAGGTAGCACATTGTAGCAATGTCAGAATTCCTCTTTCAATCGCCTTCTCTTCCTGGAACAAAATAACATGACAAAAATTTATACTTTCATGTGAAATCCTTTTTTTATATTACAATATGATCTACTAAATTTCTTACTTGATAATGGAAACATGCACCAACGTCGTGAGGAACCACAGAGAAATGATCTGCCCCTTCTGTCCGATTCCAATAAGGCCAGTTTGAAGAAATAAGTGTGAGAATAAGACAGCTATACATATAACATATATCATTCATACATGTTATCTTTAATTAGAGCCGGGAATTCGGGCCGAGCCCGTCGGGCCGGCCCTTTTAAGCCCGAGCCCGAGGAGGGCCGGGCTTTGATTTTTGGGGCAAAAAAGGGTAACGGGCTTAAACGGGCTAGCCCGTCGGCCCGCGGGCCGGCCCGTTTAAGCCCGTCTAAGCTTCTCTTTTTTTTTTTTTAGAAAATAAAAATTAAAAGGAAAATTGTACTATGTTATTATGTATTGGTTTATTTTGTGGCGTGTGAACTAGTTTTTTTAAATGTGTTGTGTCATGAGAACATTATGTCCTTATGAAACATTTTAATATTCTATGTAGTTGTATGTAATGTATGACTTCTAATTCTAGACTTGCTACTTATGGATCATATTTATGTTTTTTATTTATACTTGGTCCATTGTTTTTTTATTGTCTAATATTTGGAGTAATGAATTATTGTTTCATGTCACATGCTCTTCTTTTCCTTTTCAATTTTCTTGACTACTTTTTTCTGTTCTATTTAATCTCATTTTTTGAATTGTGATGTATCTTTGCTTTTGTTGTCTTTATCTAATAATTAATTAATTATTTGTGTAACATTGCCAATTTACTATTATTAATTGGGAAACCACAAAAATTTATCATGTTCTTTCTGTTTAAGTTTTACATATACCATTTTTGACAAATTATGTCACTTGACTTTGTTGCACAATTTATTTTCAATTACCCATATTTGTTTCTTTAATACTTTCGCAGTGCAATTTCATTTATTAAAAAAAGCCAAAGCCTTTCACTAAAATATGTAAAAAAAAAAAAGTGAAAGCCCGTCGGGCCGGCCCGAGCCCGACCTCTTAAGGGCCGGGCTTCAATAAATGGGTACTTTTTTGCTCGCGGGCTTAAACGGGCTTGGCCCGTTTAAGCCCGGCCCGTGGCGGGCCAGCCCGTTTAAGCCCGGCCCGCCCGAATTCCCAGCTCTATCTTTAATCAGAATAAGTAATACAGCGGAAGTTGAAATACCTCTCGGCATTGCTATTGTTTGATGAGTGAAAGATCTACGTGGAACTGCAAAATAGAATACTGTTAGAAATCACCCTGAGCTCTTCTAACTGGAGTACGGCACATTGATGGTATCTGTTGTAGTAGCATTAACCAGTTAGGGAACCCGGAAGTTAGAGAGAAGAAACGCTCTCTGTAATTTGGTTATCTACCGTATCTAATGATTTTGGCGTTGGTATGTTTTCCCCATCAGAAAATTCCCCTTGTATAGATAACCTATGAAAAAACCGTAACTTTGACAACTGGGCCTATATGTTGACTATGGGCTACCTAAACATTATTATTAATCCTAAATATAACTAATATGATATAATAATAATAATAATAATAATAATAATAATAATAATAATAATCAAACAATAAGCTGTATAGCACTTCTCATTATTCTCAGTGATTTAAAAGGTAAAGGAAGTCCATTAGGTGTCAGATCATAGGTGGTGTACACTAGGGTGTAAAACTAATCAGCTTCTTCAGGATTAAGGGTTCGAACAGGACTAGGTAAGAGAAACTTTACGAAAAATCACCCATTAATGTAGTAATGTAGTGGAATCTAATTACTTTTAGTAGCATTTCTCCCCATACCCTATAGGATCATTTTCGAACCAATAAATCTATAAGGTTTTTTTTTTAAAAAAAAACTTCACATAACTTTTTAAAATTACATATCTAAAAAAATAATGAATAGATCAACTCTCAGGAAAGACAAAACATTCATCACAATCAATAATTATATATGATACGAAAAGAGAAAAAAAAAAAAGATAGTGAAAAGATCCGCTTCAAAATTTAGGGGGAGTGTGACCTATTTTGATGCCTAATTTTTGGGACCCAGCTTCTCTCTTCTACCTCCTTCATCACCATTTGATCAAATTTTAATGGTCTAGATTTCAAATTTGATAAAAATATTATTATAATGTTCCTTAAAAAATACAATAAATTTAAACTTCAAAAAATTTGATCTGAACAATTCATAATTGTAATAAAAAAATAAAAAAAATCTTCCTAACTAATAATAATAGTCTACAGTTGTGAACTGTTGAGCTCAAATTTTAACAATTTAAATTTATTTATTTATTTTTCATATAAAATTATAATGACATTTTTATTAAATGTGAAATCTGGACCATTAAAATTTGATTCAAGGGTGATGAAGGGAGTAAAGAAGAGAAAGGGTAGAGGGAAGAATGTGGGTACTAATTTTTTTATTAAATTGATACCCACAACAAATCTTAATAAAGAAAAAGATAATATATTAAAATTGTTTATCTGTTTTTGTGACATATTGGTGATCACATATTTTTATGTGAATGAAGTCATATAATTGACGATAATAATAACTCATCATATCTCGAATTTAACGGTTAAAGGGTTGAACATCCTCGATTCGATTTCTACCAAATGTCTAGGAAAGCAATTTCAAAGCCAAACACTTTTAAAGCCAATATCTGACACCTTAGATTAGTTTGCAAAGAGTAATGCCATATGACCATATCTGGTGATCAAGGTCACATTTTAATTGTTCTGTGGTTGACTTGTGGTTGAGTGTGACTCCATTTATATTAAATTAAAATTTTGATCTGAACCGGAGTGACTATATTACTATCTACTTTAATATATTAAATTTTTTATATTTCTTTTATCTAAATACGATATTTATACTTTAAAACATAATAAATGATTTAGGTTTCAATGCTTTGACTCAGCTTATCACCTTCAAGGCCTATAGAGAGTGTAAGCAGCTCATTAAAATGACGTCATTACTTGTCAAAATTTTTTTTTTTATGAAAAATCGGCCATTAATTTAGGGGAATCCGGTTAATCTTAGTAGCACTCCTCCCTATATCCCTTAAAAATATCATTTCTCACCCATCAATCTGAACCGTTAGAAAAAGACACCTTATACATTTTTAAAAATTACATATCCACATAAAATAATGAATAGATCCACTCTCATAAAAGATTCTAAAAAAAAAACTCTCATAAAAGACAAAAACTTTATTATAATCTATAATTCTCAAGGTTCAAAAAACCAAACGGGGTATAGAACTGGACGAAGCATTAGTTCAAGGGTTAATGGTAGGACCGGGGTCCAATTGGTTCTATTAAAATAATAAAATTTTATTAATATTAACATTAATAATCACTAATATCAAAATGTAAATATAGATAGCTATGCATGATTTGTAACACCCCAAATTTTAGAAAATAGTAAATAGGAAATTATTTAAAATTTTAGGAATGTAACTAAAATATTAAAAATCATTGAAAATGAATTTATGATGTTTTAGGCATTTTTAATAAACTTTAATGCTTATTTTCTTTAAGGAACAAAGAGAAATAATTATAAGATAACACTTCATTTGAAGAAAAGAGATAATAAGGATTTATTTGAGGTCTTAAGGCGTCATTTAAAAATTAAAAAGCCTTATAAATAAATTCTTGAAGTCAAATGTATTTTTAATAATTTTTAAGGCTTATTTTATTTATTAATTGAGGAAAAATAGTTGGAAGATGGATTTAAATAAGGGAATATTTAGAACCTTAGGGTATTACTTAGTATTTAAAAAGCCTTATAAATAAATATGGAAATTAAAGCATATCTAGATAAATTATTCTTGGGACAAATTCAGGTTTATTTGTAAGTGGGAATAGTAAATAAAATTAACATTTAATAGAAAAATAGAAAAAGGGAAATGAAAAAGACAATATCTACCTCTAGTTGAAAATATCTCCCGTTGTACAAGGAAGGGCAAAACGGTAAATGAACCTATTCAAAATATCTCTTCCTATTAAAGATGCAATTTGTTTTGTTTCTATTTGAGGATTGGACGATCAAAGAGTTCTAAAGGAGCAAGGTATTAGTTATTTATGTTGTGCAATTATGGAAAATAAAGAGGGAAAAAAGATTTAGTTGTTTAGTGGTTCTTATAAAATCGGTGGCTTTTCTTAGATGTGATAATTTTCGTATAGATTGACTGATTTATCCAAGCTTTGGATTTGAAATTTACTATTGAGTAGTTTGAAGTTTAAGGTTGATGATTCCTAAATGTAAACCTGGGAAATTTTAGAGATTCAGTAAAGATAGTGACTAAATAATTGGCTTGAGAGTGATTGAAATTAGGAAATGAGTGTTAAGATTAATGTTTTGAAGTTCCTAAGTTTTATGGAGGATGTCATAATGATGAACTACACTTTTAAGTATTAAAAGCATGCTTACATATTCCATCAGGTTAATTTAATTATTGATTTGGAAACTAGAACTTGTTTTTACAGGTAAGAGTGGGGAGATTTATAATGGTTGTTGAAAATACGATGGGAGGAAGTTGGAGATGCTAGGAGAATTGTTTAAGGCTGGAATTTTCTTTACAAAAAGAATGGAAGGTTGTACAGTGAAGTTTGTGTGGTGGCTAAATATTGTTGATCATGTTGTAAAATGAAGGTTTGAATCTTGTCATAAGAACTAGAATTCGAAGCTTAATAGAGATTAATTAGATTATGCTTGATGTGTGCAGTAATGGCATTAAGGATGCTTCGAATATGTATAATATTTAAGTGGTTCATAGTTAAAGGAGGTGGTAATGCTAAAAGTAACTATTTTGATAGTTGCGGTAATTAGGAAGAAAGACTATTTAATAGTCCAGTTGTAGGAAGGAAATTATGAAACATAGAAATTTATTTATAATACTATTTTCGAAGACTGATGCTGGTTTTGTTTAAGGTTTAAGGAAATGAATCTAATCATAGATGACGTGTAAAGATCAAATCCGGTTGTAGTTATTATTATAAGGTTTACATTATTAGAGTTTAGAATGACAAAGCAAGTATTTATGTAGAATTGATTTTTAGGTTCTAAGTTTTGGTGGTTTCCTACATGCTATTGAGGGAAGTATAATTGGTTTCTTTGTGTTCTGTAATGTGAAGTATTGATTTGAAGTAGGAAAAAGAATTAGGTGGTATCCCAAAAATTAAGTTGAGCTATAAGTGAAATTAACCAGATGTGTAGTGAATTATGAAAATTCTAGATTGAGAATAAGAAATAGGATTGGTTTTACACTCTGTTTTAGGATTAGGAAATTATTGATTGTTTTAGCAGAGATTCAGGAATAAAGAAGAGCTAATGGTATTTGTGTGTTATTTTGGGTTTTGGTTGGAAAAGATTTTTAATAGTGAGTTGATTACTCATGATTCTGGTTGAGTGATGTTTTGGTGGGGATAGGAATAAATGATAGGGCTAGAGGTGGAATTTATTATGGATTCTTTGAGTGTTATTTGAAATTGAATTCCTGACTTTGTTATATGTAACAATTTTCTGGATTAGAGATCATCTAAGAGTTAAATAGAGTTAATATATGTGATTGTTTATTTGATTTTTGTTTAAATGTTAGTAATTGTACACTGAAAATGTTAGACTCTATTTCACTTCCTTTCATTGCTGTCACGTATTGCTGTGGTTTCGAACATCGAAACTTATGTGATTAAATACATATAATTATTAGAGAAGTTCTAATAATTTTGGAATTTATGTATTAAATAGTAAATGGTTAAAGTCTTTCGATAATGGTTTTTATACAAGCTATTGATCAAACTTTGAGAATAAGAAAGATTAATTGGAATAGAATAATTAAAAGCCACCTTTTTTTATCTTAAATGGTCAAACTAATTATAATAAGTTATAATGCTTCACATATATAGAGTTGGGGTAGCATCAAGTATTTAAGATCCGTGAAAGACGCTGGATAATTATATAGGAATACATGTATTAATTTATTATTTATATATTACATGTAAATAGGTATTGATAGTGACATAAGTTGAGGAGATCAGTGGAAAGGAAAGAGCAGGTCCAGGACTAAGCTTTGGTATCCAGGTAGCAGTTTATCTCATTACACTAAATTGCATGTATAATTTTGTAATACCTGTTGCATTTAAGTGATATGTCTTTTATTTCTCAGTTGGAGTACTCCAGGCTTAGGTGGTTCGCTACCCCTTTGCCAAACCAGTTAGTTATAGCTTTAAATGTTATAACGAGAAGTCTTGTAGGTAGAACATCCACTAGTTAACGAAGATATCGTTATCAGTAGTTGGTAGGTGCTTATGTCACCCAGATTAATAGGATAAATGCTGTCATTAATTTGTAAATGTTTATAAAATTATATATGGCAATGCATGCATGAAATTTACAGTTAATAACATAAACTGTGTTGAACTGTTGTTTTTCAGAGAAGCTGGGATATAGTGAGATGGTTGAGATAAGGCAGGAGTGCTGGAAGATGACTAGATGAAGGAATTAAGATTATGTTTTGAAAAGTAAGGTTATCTGTATATGATGTAAATTTAAATTATTAAATTATTAAATTAATAGTAGAAAGCATAGAAAATGGAATTGTATAAATCTATAAAAGGGATTTAAACTTCCCAAGCACTATGAATAAAAAATAGATACCTTGAAAGGGTTAGTGTACTTTTAATTGTTTTATTAACCACTTTCTTTTATAAAAAGTTTTAATTTATTCTAATTTGTCTGAAAAGCCCATTCCAATTGACAAAAGGTTGGTTTAATGTTTTAAAAGAAAAAATTTTAAATTTTCCGTATTTTTGGGCTTCTGACACTGAAAAGTGGTTATAATTAAATTAAAATGCTATAATATGTAGAAAATTTTTAGGTGTTACATGATTCATCAAACATTAATATTTTAATGTTTTTATAGAGGGAAAAAGAGAAAATATTAGTTGATTACACGTGAAAATAAATATTATTCTACAATATGCAAGTAAAATAGCATTTAAAGTATTATAGTTTCCTAATTTCTAAAATTGAGTAAAGTGAAAGTTAGTACTTAGGTGAATTATAATAAAATTAAAAAATATATATTCTAAAAAAAACAACAACCCAGTTGAACCTCCCGGTCCGGTCCCCCTTTTTTTTAACACTGATGATTCTTAAATGATACTGAAATGAAAAAGAAAAAAAAAAGACAGTAATTTTAATTTGTGTGCAAAGGTTCAAGTTTCGCTCCAATTTAAGGTGAGTATGGCATATTTTGATGCCTAATTTTTTGGCGCGCATCTGTTATGGGCCACATAGCATAGGTGGGGGCAGGCCATTGAGGAAGGAAGGATAGGCTAAAGAGAGACTTTCCGTACACCATGGAATAAAAAGGTCGTGAGGAATGAGTTATTGCCCTCCTTTCTACTTTCCATTTCCCAATTAAATTACCTGGCTTCTCCATGAAGTAGTCTTTTTCTCCAAGGACTCTCAAAAGTCAGAAGTCGACCAACACCACCAAGAAAACGTAAGACCACTCACTCATGTGTACGTATACAAATTTATTCATTCATGCTTTGTTGTTTAGCTGAGAAAATCTGTTCCAGGCATTGGAAGAAGTGGGTGATTAAATAGAGTGATAATGGAATCCAAGCCCAAAGGAACACATTGAAGAGATACGAAAGAAAAAGCATTGGAGGCACAGAAAAGAGAAAACCCTTTGAGCATCGAACCTTCACGAAGCCGTCAAGATTCCTCTGCTGAACTCTATTGTAAAGACGTTCACTTTCTCACGGAGCTCATTCAGTTAATGGGGTTTAGGCTTTCTATGTCTTGTTTGTCTGTGTGAAACATGTTGAAAATGACTTATATATAAAATAAGAGAAGTACACAAATCGTTAAAATGGTTTCATTATTTGTCAATCTTTCTGACTTATAAATAGGATCATAGGACTAGAGGAGTACACAAGTCATTAAAATGGTTTCATTATTTGTCAAATTTTTGAAAAATCACCAATTAATCCAATGGCATCTAATTATTTTTAGTAGCACTTCTCCCCTTACCCTCACAAGCATCATTTTCGACCAATGAAACTGAAAGGTTAAAAAAAAAAAGATACCTCACTTAACTTTTTAAAATTACATAATAAAAAAAATTAATGAATAGCTGTCATGAAAGACAAAACATTCATCACAATCAATAATTCTAATGATATTGAAAGAGAAAAAAAAAAGACAGTGAAAAGATTCGCTTCGAAATTTAACGTGAGTTGAAGTTCAAGTTTTAAGTTTCAGCTCCAATAATTTAGGGAAAGTGTGGCCTATTTTGATGGGTCCGGCTTCTCTCCACTGCCTTTATCATCTACTGCCGTTCTCAGCTTTTAAACGACGTCGTTTCTATTGAAATGGGAGAACCAAGGCTTTAAAAAGTGAAGAGGAAGGAAGGGGTGTAAGAGAGAATAAATAATCTGTGGTGTATAATATTTGTTTTAAAAGACTCAGGTCCTAATTATAAGATTAAGTTGATTATTTTAAAGAAATTTAGGATACAAAATAAACCCCTTTAAATTGTTTATGTTTATCTTTTTTCTCAAAACTAATTTATTTTAGTTACAAACTACTCCCTTCGGTCCTAAATATAAGATTACTTTGACTTTTTTTGTGGAAGTTAAGGAAGCAAATTAGACCACTAAATTATAATATATGTCACATGAAATTAGATTATAGGTTAGTTTATAAGTAGAATAAATTAGTTTTGAGGAAAAAAGATTTTTTTTGTACTGAAACTACTTTTTTTGTAATAGAAAAAAGTCAAAGTGGTCTTATAATTAGGACCGGAGGGAGTGACATATAATCAAATTACATGTAGCATATGTTAAAATTTAGAGGTCTAATTTGCTTTCTCAATCTCCACAAAAAAAAATTTGATCTTATAATTAGGATCGGAGGGAAAAGCAAAATAGGTGGCAGAGTGAGAGATTAATAAAGCAAATTAGACATCTAAATTTTAACATATGTTACATGTAATTTGATTATATGTTAGTTTGTAAATAAAATAAATTATTTTTGAGAAAAGAAGATAGATATAAACAATTTAAAGTGGTTTATTTTGTATCCTAATTTTTTTTAAAATAGTCAACTTAATTTTATAATTAGGACATGGGGAAGTATTTCTTTTAAAACAAATATTATACACCACAGTTACACCCCTTTCTTCCTTTTTCACTTTAAAGCCTTCGCTCTCCCATTTCAAAAGAAACGGTGTCATTTAAAAGCAGAGAATGGCAGTGGATGATAAAGGCAGTGGAAAGAAGCCGGACCCTATTTTGATGCCTAATTTTTGGGACCCAGCTTATCTCCTCTACCCCTTTTATCACCCTTGAATCAAATTTTAATGGTCTAGATTTTACATTTGATAAAAATGTTATTATAATTTTCCTTGAAAAATATACATCAACAAATTAATTTAAATTTCAAAATGTGATATGATAGTTCACAATTGTAATTAAAAAAAATAAAAAAAAACTTTCTAATAATAATAATAATATAAAGTTGTGAATTGTTGAACTCAAATTTTAACAATTTAAATTTATTTATTTATTTTTCATATAAGATTATAATAACATTTTTATCAAATCACTACTACAGAAAGGAGTTTCCATGTCTGTTATTTAGGGGTTTTCATGTCACTTTTTTATGTGACATAAAAAGTAGTGACTTAGAAAATATGGAGATTTTACGTCACTTAAAATAGGGGACGTGGAAAGTCATATTTTCCACGTCACAACTTATAAAATAAGCGACGTAGATAAATCCCTGAATAATTTTTTTATTAAATGGCTGAGATTTCACATCACATGTTTAGAAAACATGTGACGTGGAATGTGGCGTGGAGAAACCACGTCACTTATTAGCCAAATAAATGATAAACCACGTCACATTTTTAGTTATATGTGACGTGGTTTTGGAGAAACCACGTCACTTATTTGGCTAATAAGTGACGTGGTTTCTGTAACACTTACTCCCAAATACACTTTTAAGTACACTTAATCAACTTAACTCATAATATAAACGCTAACTATGTTGGAAAAGGAATTAACTTAATAAAATAACTAACATAGTTAGAAAAAGATCTTTCCATAATATTTATATATATTTCAAACCTCAATTCCAATCTCTGTCATCACAATATAACTTCCTTCACAGTACAATAACAGAGAATTTCATTATGCATAATTAAACTCCACACATCATTCTCAAAATACCATACCATAATAGGTATTATATAATAATTTTCCCCCAGAATAATAACAAGGTTCAGCGGAAGCATCATACAAAATATGATCCTAAATGTGGCAATACCTCCTGTCCTTCTGGTACAGAATATCTCACGATATCAGTGAGAAGTTCCCGGATCCTTCCCTTGACCTCCTACTTCGCTCCTAGGACCTGCAAAAGTGAGATCAACGGGGGTAGCCCCAAACGCAACCACTGACTACTCATCTAAGTGCGGTGTGTGCTAGCAAGGTGTCCAGTGGAATATATACATATATATCAATTCAGAAGCATGCTCAAGTATTCACATATAATGCACGTCTTATTCCCGAAATCTCTTTTTATCGTTTATAATTGTGGAATAACCCATCACAATTCTTCCTCAAGAATAGTATATATATCATTGATAATTACAGACAACCCAAACAAATCTTACTAGAAATGTTGGGAAAACATGTGGGACCAGTCGGGACCTTCCACCCGCCCCTGATCACCACAGTACAGTTCACGAGGGACTTTCTACCCTCCCTGAATAGTACCACAGATTAGAAGGATCTCTGTCCTTTCTGAATCCGTGAGGGGCGATCTCCCCTATTTCGTCTTTCTCCCCTTTTATTTCTCATAATATATCAATTAGTCCCTGTGGCGCAACAGGGTACCTCATCACGTGATGGCACAATTTCCAATTCACCGGTGTCACATACACAAATAATTTCTCGCATACAACACATAGATATGCAACATCACTATCAGGCATCAGGCCTTTCAGTATTTTCATGATATACATATATATATGAAATAGTTTCCAAAATCACATATATTTCAGTTCAAATATTTCAGATCACAAATTTATGCCATTTCAAAATAATACTCCACAGGACATTGTATTATGAACATAATAATAGTTCAAGATCTCATTTCCATATCTCATCATATTTATCAAATAATATTTCAAACTACTTACTAACACCACACACACACATAAACAAGCAGAAAGCGGTTACCTGATGGCTGACACCAATCTCACAATAGTGCAGCTCCCCCGTGCTAACTTAGTGCAATTCAAGCACTACACAACCATACATACAATCAAAATTAATTATTTATCCAACAATTTCACATGTTGGAAAATAAATTACTTACTACCCTTTCTTTGCCCTTACTTATTTTAAATTTCTATTTAACATTTATTCTCCCTTTCTATCTCCAAAATTTATCTCTACTCCATTTATACATATATCCAAAATTATTAATCGTTCCAATAACTATTTATAAAATTCCTTAACATCCCATAATCCCTCAATAATTCTTTAGGTGCAAACCCCAATCAAATCAATTAATTCAATCCCCTCATATAACCTTAATAAACATCTAAAAATCATCAATTTACCCATAAGCACCTCGAATAATTTAAAAGCCCCAATTTCTAAAATTTCCATAAATCCAAAAATTCCTAATAATTAGGAAAACTTCCAACAATGAAAAATCTACTCAGAAAAACTCATAATCGATGCCTAAGCTTCAATTTATTAATCTTAGGACTCCCAAAAATATCAACTTAGACAAGGCCTAATTTTTCAAGTATAGCCAAATGAAAAACTAATGACATAGGAATGTAGATGAGACTTACGTGATTCCAAAAATGTGCTTAGTTGGCCGAAAAACGTACTATTCCTATGCTGACGGACTCTGATAAGTCCAGTGATAGGAATATATATGGTAGAAAGAGAGAGCAAGAGAGAGAGACGAGAGAAAAGAGAGAGAGAGAGAGAGAGGGTGAGAGTGAGAATGAGAATGAGAGAGGGGAACAGAGAGTGAGAGTATATATATATAATAATAATATAATAATAATATAATATTTAAATAATATAATATTAATAATAATATAATATATAAATAGTAGTTGAGTGTGATTGGTTGAGGAATAATAATTGAAATAGTAAAAGTCAGGCGAGGATGGAAAGAAATTATTGACGGTGTCGGCAGAGTGGAAAATACTACTGGGCCCTAAAATTCTCAAATAAGATATTTCTTTTGAACAAAAAATTTTCTTTTCACTCTCAAAATTTTCTCAAAATATCCTTTATTTATTTCCTCCCATATTAACCTCTTTTGAGCCTAAAAATAATCTCTCCCAAAATTATTATTGTCCAAATAAGGAAGAAACTAGGCCTTTAAAATACTCAAAAATACCTCAAAGCCCATCAAATATTCTCACAATCCATAATTTCTCATAAATAAATTTCTAATTATTCTACTAATCCTTAATTAAATATTTAGGATGTTACAGTTTCTTGCCAGAACATTTCACGTCACATGTTTAGAAACATGTGACGTGGATTATTATTTTTTTAAAATTAAATTTTACTATTTTCGTTTGATCCCATTTTCTTTTTCTTGTTTTTGCTGTCTCAGAAAACAGATTCACCACAAATAGCAATCAACCAAGCTAACATAAGTAATCAATCATACTAACCATATATAACTTGTGTTTACTACTACTTCACAAATTAACCATTAGTGTTACACAATTTAGTATTTCATACAATGATCAATCATCTCTACTAACCAAGACTAACCAATTCTGAAAGCAAAAATTCAGCAACATTCTCACGAATTGAATCAAGATCTTCATTTGTAAATGCGTTGGTATCATAAAACTGCAACAATAAAGATGTGATTATCAATGCAAAGAAATTATATAAAACATTATATATTTATGTATTAACTGTATCAATCATACAAGAATTTAACTTATACCTGTGAGAATGATCCGGTTCGTTCACTAATAATAATGTCAAAAATATATTTCATGACGTAATATCCGCACTCCTTATTGGTCGGTTGCCTAGGGCACTTCAATCACAAGAAACGGTATAAATTAATAGCAATCAATTTAATAAATCTCAATTGACTAACATTGAAAGAATTTAAATCAAAAGTACTTACTCTAGGTCTTTGTAGCACGACGTCTTGATGTTCTTGACCAGTTTTTTCTATTGAATGCCACTGAGATATACCCCTAAAATGGAACCAAAATGAGTACATATATATGTGACTAATTTATTTGGGACACTAGTATATAATAAAGATATTAACACTACTCACATCGATAGGAGAGTTCTATGATAGGGGGTTATATTACGCCTCAACGAGTCAAACCAAACCAGACAATGATCCCTAGGGCAAACGACAGCTAGTGCCCAGTGCCTACTGAAAGACATTAAAAATAATCATAACATTTACAAATGTGTATAATGATGAAAAGTTGGCAAAAGGAAACAATCAAACTTACTCTTCAAGAATAGGTGCAAAATAGATAATTCCCCGGTTCACTGACATTTGATGGTTAACGTATGCCTGCATGTTGTCATCATAATTCCTCTGCTCCGCCGGGGTATTGAAATTATCCCTCATCACCAATGCCATTGGACTGAAGAATCTGTATTGTCCCCTGCCTAATCTGTTACACAAGCTGTGGAAGTACCTATATATCATATACAAGTTGAAATCAAAAAGGGATTTAATAAGAAATATTGCTGAGACATAAAAAGTAACGGTCATTTATTACATAGTCGCTAACTCAAACCATCCAAGGTCAATTTCCTGCAGCAGCAAAAAGTCCCTGATATCTTCAGAACTCTGAAGCAAAAATTTGTATGTACGGTCAGGACTGACTACTCCTGGAGGCATCGTAAAGGGCACAGACTCCAAATTTGGCTGCATCTCCCGTAGGAGCTGGAGAGAAGGATATTCGTCTGAAAAGGTCTGCAGGGAGATGGAAAAAATCATTGTTATGTTATGCCTAAACCAGAAAAATATCAAACAAGCAGTCTCAAGACTTAAGTGTACATACCACATCAACCGGCGGGTCAGGCCTCTTTTGCGGGCTCTTGTGTACAAGATATCTAGGCCACAAGATGAATGCCCCGACCGCCTCGCCTAATTTGGTGACTTCATGATCGGGAAAGGGTACATCTACCCCCGCCTCATTGCTCAGGACAGCTCTAACGGACACCTTCACTTGGTCCTCATCAATAGGAAAATTATGTATGAGGGAGGCGTTCGGGAACTGGAGAGCTTTGGCTACCGCGCGCAGGCGAGGGAAATCAAGATGGAGATAACACTCCTCTTCATAGTCAGGGTTGTTTTCTGGTGTGGGATCTGAGTCGTCCTCATGAATTGATCCTAACTGTCCAGGCTGATTGCAGCTGTCTTTGCCGCTTGGACCGGCGGTACCGAGAGACTCCTGTAAGGGATGAAAATATACAGAGTAAGACTATAATTGATGAACCCGGAATATGGAAATCAACATATTTAGTAGATGATCAAACCTGATTATTTTGTCCAGAAGAATTCGTCGTGAGTCCGAGCTGTACCGTAGATGCTCGGACCTGTGCCTCAACCTGTATCTGGATTTGCTCATTAAGCTGCTGGATATGTACATCCAACTGTTCCTGGAACTCGGCCTTCATCTCCGCCCGAGCCCTGGCCATAATCTCCTCAGTGGATTCTCTACGGGCGTGAGATCGGGGTTTGCGACTGAAATACTTGGTCAGCCCTACATTCCTCGGCTCCCCGATAACTCGACCGTGGTGGTCGAGCTTCCCAATTGCCGTGGCAAGGATGTCCATCCTCCTAGAAGGTGTGAAGGACCCTTGGGTGGCTTGCTCCTCAAGTTCTTCTTGTAATGACCCAACAAAATCATAATTTGCAATGTGCTACAAAACCACAAGTTAAATGCATAAACACCAAATAAAATACTTACAATCCTCTGTGCAACTTTCTCAACCTCCGGAGTCACAAATTTTCCTTCTTTATTCTTCCTTCCCTCAGCCCATTTCGTATGACGTGGGAAGGGCGGCAGAGGCTCTACAACAAAGGTAGGATCGGACCGTGCAGCTTCCTCCATTTCTGCAATTTGTTTCTGGGTCAACTTTTTCTCTAGCCACTTGTAACCACCCCGAGACATCGTGTGCTTATAGATATTCTTCGCTTGTCGCTTCTTTTGTTTTTCGCTCTCCTCCTGTGAAACTAAGACTAAGTTAGTTAACTAATATAATGTGTTAACAGTGCAATTTTTAACCAAAGTTAAAAAGCTATTTATGAAATATACAGACCTTGAAATTTTCGTCTAGCCGTGATGCAACAAACTGCTTCCAAGTGTCTGGGTCAATATTGGGATAGCTCTGACCCGGATCTTGACCCTGCTTGTCTCCAAAGACGTATTCTCTGGTCAGGAGATTCTTGAAATTCTTCCATATCTTGCGCCCTTCTCCCAACCAAAAATCCTTGAAAAATTGTGTGTTTGGGACATCAAAATTTTGCTGAAAATAATGACGAACACATTAGTTGAATTAAGTGGAAATAAGAATACATACATATTAGGAACAAACAGAAGTATAATGATAAAACATACCAAAATATCTGACCAACATTGATCCTTAACGTCTTTGTTGACTCTCCGCCAATCGTTAACCAAGATGCTTATCCGGTTCCTCACCACAAAACCGATGTAGCTGATGAAATTCGCACCAACATCCCCGATAGGATTCATGTCATCGTCAAAATCCACACGGATAGGTTGCACATTTGTCCCCTGACGGACAACAACTTCATTGAGCTTCGTCGGACCTCTTCCCTTTCTCCGAGGGGGATCGTTCCGTTGCTGATTGTTATCACTGTCTGCCATGTACCTGTTAACATATCAAAGATGTGATGAGTCACAATTCCACAACCTTCACAAAACCAAAACAAAAACATTAACAAGAATTAATACATGATAATTCAAAAAGGTTCTCACTTTATATGTTATCCTATATCCCCTCACAATGATCATTTCTAGAGGCAAATTGGTCATCATCATCTACCAATTCAAATTCACTTGGTTCAGGTGGTCCTGCGCCTAAAGGTTGTATCTCATCTAGATCTAAATTGGGAGCACGGTCCTTTTGTTTTTTACCTTGCAAGACTATGGACAATTGCTTATTTGCGGGATCTGTTACATAGAACACCTGTTTCGCGTGACTTGCTAAAATAAAAGGCTCATCTCTGTACCCAACCTTCTGAAGATCAATTGAGATCATACCAGTATGGGGATCAATCACAACTGCGCTATTGTTAACCCACTTGCATTTGAAGATTGGAATTTTGAACTTTGTGTAACTAACTTCCCAAATTTCTTCAATTACGCCATAATATGCCATGGAAGCCAATCTTGGGTTTTTATCTTTCGAACTGGAGAAGTGCATCGCTTCGGCTACCACCATCACGCCACTGTTTTGCATGGTGCTATTATTGTCCTGGGCCTTAGTGTAGAAGGAATAACCATTTATGTCAAAAGAGCACCAAGTGACAACCTCAAAACGAGGCCCTCCGGCTAACCATCTTATTGTATCCGGCGCACCAGTCTCCTTTTCAACATACTCCTTGAACCACCCAATAAATGTCCTATTATGCTCCTTAGAAATCTGCATGTCACTCTTTTTCGGATTATTTTCTTTTAGGATCCTCTTATGCTCGTCCAAATAAGGCTGCACTTCTTCCATATTATTCAATATGTACAGGTGTGCTTGTAACACCTCTTCACGGCACATAGTCTTCACTTTAACGCCCCGTACCCCCTTACCGATCCCATCTTCATGTCGGGGGATTTCCTCAACCACTTTTAGATACGATTTGCAAAAATCCATTGCCTCCTCAACTAAGTATCTTTCAACAATTGATGCCTCAGGTCGATGTGGGTTCTTGGAATACCCTTTCAAAACTTTCATGAATTGATCGAAAGGGTACATCCACCTCAGATAAATAGGGCCACATAGCCTTATCTCCCTTACCAAATGAACAATCAAGTGCACCATAATATCGAAAAAGGCTGGAGCAAAGTACATCTCTAATTGGCACAATATAATGTAACCCTTATTTTCCAACTCGTCGAGCTTTTCAGTGTCGATGACTTTGCTGCAAATCGCATTGAAAAGCATACACAGTCTTGTTATAGTCATCCTCACATCATCTTGCATAATGCCTCTTATAGCAATTGGTAAGAATTGTTGCATTAATACATGGTAATCATGCGACTTCATTCCAACCAACTTCAACTCGTTCATAGACACAAGTCTACTAACATTAGAAGAATAACCCTGCGGCACCTTGATCCCACGTAAACACTCACAAAGACTTTTTTTCTCCTGTTTAGAGAGTGTATGAGCAGCAGGTTCCATATAAGCCCTCTTTCCATTTTCACTGACTATAGGATGTAACCGTTGTCTTATACCTATTTCAACCAAGTCTAACCGTGCACTGAGTCCGTCCTTAGTCTTCCCTTGTATATGCAACAACGTTTCAACAAGACTATCACCGACGTTTTTCCCCACATGCATCACGTCTATACTGTGCCTCACATCCAGAAATCGCCAATAAGGTAGATCAAAGAAGATTGACCTCTTCTTCCAAATGATCTTCTCAGAACTGGTCTTCTTCTGTTTCTTACCGAATACCACATTAACATTCTTAACACGGCTGAAAACTTCCTCCCCGGTTAAGGGGGTCGGAGCAGATCTATATTCAGATGAGCCATTAAAACACTTCTTTAGTCTACGATAAGGATGAAACCGATCAAGAAACCTCCTGTGACCGAGGTAAACGGTCTTTCTTCCATGTTTAAGCTGGTGGCAGTTTGTGTCCAACTCACATATAGGACATGCCATATAACCCTTCACACTGTAACCAGAAAGATTGCCATATGCAGGGAAGTCATTTATTGTGGTAAACAGCATAGCTCGCAACTTGAATGTCTCCTGCCTGTACGCATCAAACACATCGACGCCTTCCTCCCATAACATCTTCAAGTCCTCAATCAAAGGTGCAAGATAGACATCGATATCGTTCCCAGGCTGTTTCGGCCCAGAAATCATCATAGACATCATCACATATTTGCGTTTCATGCACAACCAAGGAGGCAGGTTGTAAATGACCAGCAAAACTGGCCAAGCACTATGTTTGCTACTGAGACTCCCGAAAGGATTGAATCCATCTGTACACAGTCCAAGACGAAGATTCCTCGGCTCACCACCAAATTCAGGAAACATGGAATCAATTTTCTTCCATTGAGGAGAGTCAGCAGGGTGCCGGAGATATCTTCCATCGGAGATTCTCTCATCACAATGCCATCTCAGTTTCTTTGCTTCTGCCTCATTTGCAAACAAGCGTTTAAACCGTGGTACAATTGGAAGGTACCACATTACCTTCAAAGGTACCCCTTTCTTTGATCCATCATCATCACCAACGGCATCCTTTCTCGGCTTGTACCTCGGAGTATCACATTTAGGACACTCTTTCAGGCCGGCATACTCATTCCTGTACAACACACAATCATTAGGACAAGCGTGTATCTTCTTATACTCCACCGCCATCTTTCTTAAAACTTTTTTAGCCTCATACATACGCTTCGGAAGCACATTACCGGCAGGGAACATATCACTCAAAGCTTCAAGCAACTGCGAGAAACCCGTGTCCGCCCACCCATTTTCTGTCTTTATTTTCAACAATTTCAGTACGCCGGTCAACCGAGTATACTTAGTACACCCCGGGAACAACGGTGTCTCTGCATCACTCCGCAACTTCTCAAACTCATCTACCATAGAAAATGACTCAGCCCTAATGTCATTGATCATCTCGTCCATTCCATCATCACAAACATTATCCATCACTGCTTCTACATTTTGTGACGTGCACTCATCTACGGTACTTCCCAATTCCCCATGCCAAAGCCACTTCTTATAACGGAGATTGATCACATCACAAAGAAGGTGATCCCTTATATCATCAATGCTCTTACAATAAGCATTTGCACACTTCACACAAGGGCAACGATACATGTCATTCTTACTAGCCACGTTTCTTTTGGCAAATTTAATAAATTCTTCCACCCCCATTTGATACTCTTTAGTGGTTCTCAATGCATGCATCCAACTACGATCCATTCTATTAAACCTATGCCATATGTCCAATAAATTAGTCAATTTTAGCTCACTACCTTGTGAAGAAATGGGCATGCCATACACTTAACTTCACTTCATGCAAATTTTTTAAAAAATTTCGCAGAGTTTCCCCTTGTAAGTGTGATATCCAAAAATTACATTTACAATCTAAGATAATCCAAAATGAAACTAGAAATCCCAATGAAATCACATATTAATTCAGGGGAATAGAGAAAACCAACAATCAGATCAATGGCTTACACAAAGCACAAACAAGCCAAGTAAAATTAGAGAAACACAAGTTGTCAATGGAAATTATCATAGTAGTCACAAGAATATTAGAGCATAGTCATATTCCTTATTGTTCAATGGAGGAGATAAAATCAATAACATACCTCTAGGTGGCTTAGCAAGACAAAGATTACCCTTATGGTGATATGGGTTAGAAGAATCGATTTCTGATTTGGACCAGTTACCTGTATATATTGGAAAAGGTTAAAAATAAAATCTCCAACAAGATTCAACTGAAGAGCTAAATGGTTTTGATACTCCTCTCTACATACACTTCACTTGACACAACCAATAATCAACAAACCAAAGAATTAGACTTCAAAATAATACATTTAAAACCATACATGCAAAACCACGGAATCAATGTTTAAGAAGAATAAGGTAGTGAACACTTAGAAATATTAAATCAATTACTTCCATATTTCAGACAACTAATTAATAGTTAGAAACACAACCTCCTTTCTTTACAAAACCATTGATCAAGACTAAATTTCCAATCATAATTCACAAAACACAAATCAAACACTAAATTTCCACTAATCAAAATGTACATCATTTCTCAAACTTAAGCCTATTACTTTTTAATCCAATTTTAGTTACCAATAACAATGTCTTTTGAATTAATCTCTTAGCACATTAACCTCCATATTTGTTTTAGCTCAATAAAACCTTGATCACCCAAAGTTCTAGACAAAATCAAATTAGCCATTCTTTTAATTCCCTTTTCAACATAATTAAGAACATAAGCCATACCATTCTCTTACTAGTCCTTAATTATTTAATCAATGATTTACACTTCACTAATTAACATTTAAACATCATCACCTCTTATCAATATATTGCAGCATAATCACCCAAATAATGTATATAGAAACATATCAATCAAAAAGCATTTCTAAACACCATTATACACTTGTACTATTTGTTTTCCCCCTTGTTAGATTAAACCCAGAAAATCACAACTAGCAATTCAAAGAATTGCACGAAAATCAACAAGAAATGAAAACTAAACAAATTAGAGATGAACTGGGCACTAATGAAAACAAATTAAACAAATTAACAAATTAATTAGACGAACTGGGCAGCATTCCAAAATCAACAAGAAATCAGAGACAACTGGGCACTAATCAACTAAACAAATTAATCAAAACAGAGCAATCAAACCTAGAAATAAACACAACAAAATGAAAACGAAAATGCAGGGGAAAATGAGTTCACAGAAATTTCAACATAATGCAAGGAAACCAACACCCACCAGAACCCAGAAAACGAAAATGCAAGGGAAAAGAAAACCAAGAACACAGAAACGAAAATGCAAGGGAAAAGAAACCAAGAACACAGGATTTGGACGAAAATGGGGAAGATTTTGCACCTGATTGCAGAGAGCTGAGGGAGAGAGCTGAGAGCTTCTTCTTCAACCGAAGCTGAGGGAGAGAGCTGAGGGGTGAGGGAGAGAGGAGAGAGCTGAGGGATTTGGAGGGAGCTTAAGGTTTCTGGTGCGAGCGAAATTTGGGCAATGAAGACGATGAGGCTTAGCTTAAATCAGGTTTTGTATTTTTTTTTTAATTTTTAAGAAACCACGTCACATATAGAAAATATGTGACGTCGTTTAGGAGAAACCACGTCACATATTTTCTATATGTGACGTGGTTTCTTAAAAATTAAAAAAAAATTCCCTGATTATCTATGAAACCACGTCACATATTTTCTATATGTGACGTGGTTTCTAAAAAATAAAAAAATAAAAAAAGAAAAACCACAAACCACGTCACATATTTTATATATGTGACGTGGTTTCTTAAAAATTAAAAAAAAATTCCCTGATTATCTATGAAACCACATCACATATTTTATATATGTGACGTGGTTTATTAAAAATTAAAAAAAAAATTCGAAAACCTGATTATTTACTACAAACCACGTCACATATTTTCTATATGTGACGTGGTTTATTATAAAAAAAATTAAAAACTTGAGGAAAACGACGTCACATAATTATAATATGTGACGTGGTTACTCACACCCATAATCCACGTCACATTTATGCCATTATTGTGACATGGTTTCTTCTTCAACATGATATTTAATTACAAAAATGTCACCAAGCTCTTTTCAATGTCCGTTTTATAATTAAGTGACGTGAATTAAGGATAAGAAATGGACTTTTTGTAGTAGTGAATATAAAATCTGAACTTAATGAAGGGGGTAAGGGAAGGAAATGGTGGAGGAGAGCTGGGTCCTCATTTTTGGTGCGTATCTTTGATCGGCCAAGTAGGTGGGGGAAGCCATTGAGGAAGGATCCGCATCTAAAGAGAGACTTTCCGTACACCATGGAATGGAAAAGGTCGTGAGAAATGAGCTAGTGCCATCCTTTCTACTTTCCCATTTCCCAGTCAAATTACTTACCTTCTCCATTAAGTAGCCTTCTTCTCCAAGTACCCTCAAAAGTCGACCAAGATCACCATCGTATATAAGACTCATCACTCATCTATCACTCTCATATCATCCTCTCTGTGTGTGTGTGTCTCTATATATTTGTTCATACTGTGCTGTTTATCTGTGAAAACCTGCAGGTTTCAGGCATTGAGCGAAGTGAGTGATTAAAGAGAGTGATAATGGGGACTCCAAGCCCAAAGGAACACATTGAGGAGATACGAAATAATAAGTTCTTTATTGGAGGAACAGAAAACCCCTTGATCATCGACCTTCACGAAGCCGTCAAGGATCTCTCTGCAGAACTCTATGCTAAAGATGTTCACTTTCTCATGGAGCTCATTCAGGTTTTCTCTCTCTCTTTTTTTTTACTACTTGTGCCTTCTTTATTTCACCCCTCAGATCTTAAATGCCTTAAAGTTTGTAAATTTAACACTATATGTCTATTGCCTTAGTTAGCAAAAAGAAAGATCATGTGTTAGGATCGGTTTGTAGTTTCTAATACTGCTAGGGAATGTCTGCATTAAAGCTCGCTTGTTATATATTTACTCTTCATGATGAAATTCCAGTGTGATTGCATGATATTGATCATTACTATATTCAAAATTTTTTAAGATATAAAATATGAAGACTAAAATAGAAAGAGAAAAATTAAGATCAATTTGTAAGTTGAATTTAAAAACTAAAATATTTTGTAAATTATAATTGGAATCAGCTATGGAAAATAGAATTAAAAACTGTATATTTATCCATTCAACTATTCAAGAATCAATAAAATTTACAAAAATATATTTGTAGTTATATAGGCCTTTTTTTTTAAAAAAAAAAAAGTTTATTGACTTTTAATTCGTCATAAAGTTAATGTCCTGTTTCTGTTGACTAAAATTCTACTATCAAATGGATGTATTCTAGCCATTAAATATGATAAACAAAGCAAGGGCTACAAATTAGTATGCTGTGCTTGTCTTTTCTCACTATAATATCGATTTATTGAACCAAGACCGTCTACTTCACTGCCTTTCACCACAAACATTTTACTGTTTCCTCTATTTTTTTGCTGAGCTTTCAGAAATAACTTGTGCATAGAATCTCATCTTGCTTTTACATTTATTCTTAATAATGCATGGCAAAAGTATCAACACAGAAGAAGGGTTGTGCATGAATAATGTTACATTTCTGATTTACAGAACAACGAATTCATATAGTAGTATTAGAGTAATTGATTCACTAACATCACTAAATTGCATTGCCATTTCAGAACGCAGAAGATAACCAGTACGATGAGGGGGTTGATCCAAAACTTCAATTCATCATAACATCAAAGGACATAACAGCCACACGGGCTCCGGCCACATTACTCATTATGAACAATGAGAAAGGTTTCTCTCCCAAAGATATTGAATCCATCTGTAGTGTTGGAAGGTCTACCAAGAAGGGCAATAGAAGAAGTGGTTACATAGGGGAGAAAGGTACTTTCTTACTCTTGATATTTCCTTAGCAACTCTTAATCACTATAGATGAGGTAGAGAATTTAATAAATATCATTAGGCCTAGATAAATGGCAATTCATATAATTTATGATAACCAGTTTAATTTGTATTGTGAGGTTTCACAGAGGATGGGGCGATATATTTACATATATAGTTTTAATTTTAACTTGTTTACAACTATATGATTTATTGGGCATGTTGCTGTTTCATAAGCAGCGTCTAAAGTGATGCTGATAAAAGCTACTTTTGTGGTTAAATTGCAGGGATTGGTTTCAAGAGTGTATTCTTGATTACTGCTACACCTTATGTTTTCAGCAATGGCTATCAGATACGGTTCAATGAGGAGCCTTGTCCACATTGTGGTCTTGGGTATATAGTTCCAGAATGGGTTGAGGAGAACCCAACACTTGAAGGCATAAAGCAAATATGTGGTGAGGGTAATTCCCTTCCAACCACAATCATTGTATTGCCTCTGAAGCCAGACAAAGTTGAACCAGTGAAACAACAGCTCTCCATCATTCACCCGGAGGTTATTCTATTCCTTTCAAAAATCAAACAACTTTCAGTGAAGGAAGATAATGAGGATCCTAGGCTAAATACTGTAACTGCTATAGCCATTTCGAGTGAGATTGATTTTATGACGAGAAAAAACATGAATACTGAGTCTTATATTGTCCGTTTATCTGTTAAGGAGAATGAGGGTCCTAAAAAAGAATGTATGTACCACATGTGGAGGCAAAGATTTCCTATAAGGCCAGAGAATAGAGTAGAAAGAAGAATAGATGTGGAGGAGTGGGTTGTCACATTAGCCTTTCCAAATCAGGAGAAGCTTAACAGGGGAAGGAGTTCACCTGGGATCTATGCGTTTCTTCCTACAGAGATGGTAACCAACTTTCCTTTCATAATTCAAGCAGATTTTGTGTTGGCTTCGTCAAGAGAGACAATTCTCTTGGATGATAAGTGGAACCAAGGTATACTCGACTGTGTTGCTTCTGCTTTCATGGATGCATTCAAATCACTTGTTATATCAGTAGATGACACTCTAGTGTCCACTTTGGCTCGTTTCTTTGAGTTCCTACCAGTTGATGAATCTTCCTATCCAGAGTTGAATGTCTTGAGGGATAAAATCAAAGCAAAAGTGGTAGAAGGAAAGTATTGTTCCTGGTGAGATATACTCCAAACAGAAGCACTTTCCATTCAAGTAGGTTTGCTGGGAATAGTTTCTGCTATGCTTATTTCTTTCTTGAGTCTGTATTGAAGTCTGTGTTGTTTTGAGTTTCATAAATTGTTAAAGCTTTCTCATGTTTGCCCTTGTTTGCTTTTTAAATATTCAAATAATGTAATATTAAGTGTTACTATGTAAAGACTTGGCCAGGCTACTAATATAGTTCCAATTTGATGATGGTCAACATGTGTTCCAAATAAATTGTTATACTAAAAAGAAAAGTGTAGATTGTGGGATATATTGGATTAAATATTTGAATGACTTATTCTGTTTCGTTCATTTTACATACTTTTCCTCCCATACATCAAGGTAAAAAGTACTATTTTTACAAAATCTATCCATATTTCTATTGATTTTGCAGGATGCATAGTAGAAGAAAGAAAAGGAATAAGAAATCAAGAAAGTCACAGAGTGCGAGAGAATGGTGAGGGCATAAACGAATATTATTTTTCTACACACAGGCGTACACACAAATATTAAAGAGTGAGATGGAACTCAAATTATTAATACATAAAGGCTCTAGGAATTACAACAGAGTAGAGACATCCAATCACTAATGTGAGTACTTTAGGATTTTTTTAAGATATTTAGATCCTGCAAAATCATCTTGAAGGCGGAGTACGTACTCTTAAATTTCTTATATTTTGTTTATCATTGGGAGTTATAGACCATTGTTATTTATGATTTTTATAAAAAAATGTTATTTATAATTCCTTTTATTCTGTATATTCCCATCCATTGATCTTTTTTAGTTAGTAAAAGCAATTAAGGGCAACCTGGATCCAGAATACTCCCATCTTGCACATTTGCGGGAGCTATTAGATCAGTCCATATTCACTGCAGTATTCCTTCTCTATTTTTTGTATGGACAAAAGACTATTGCGTAGAGGTAAGCCAATTCAATGTTGGAAACAATCATAAAGCACGTAGTACCCCGCATTACATGAAGAACAAAGACCAAAATAGTCTATATGGTGTAGAGGTAAATCAATTTAACATTGAAAACAATCATAAGACACATAGTACCCCACATTACACGAAGAACAAAGACCAAGCTATCTATATGTTGTCTGTATTATAGATAATGGAATTAATGCTCCCTAATAATCCACCTGATGAGGGGAACTCAGGAACGAAAATGAAACATTAAGAAGTGAAAATGGAGAATACATACGTATATAAATATGTATATATAGGTAAACTGTCCTCAATCTTTCTAATATCTATAAATATGTTAATGTGATTTCGTTGTTTTGGCAGCAACAAGACGAGTTCTGTCAATGCCAGCGCAAGAACAACTCGCGTATAAAGATTTAACAACCATTATGTTCTTCACAGCCCTGAATGTATTCTTCATGTTTTTTCTTCTCTTACTCGCTGTTTGTGTTTCAGCAACCTGAATCGAAGAAATAACAAGAGAAATGTGAGGAAAAAACATCATGAAACAGCTTGTTTTGCATGCCATTGTTGTTGCATTTGCGGAAATAATAATAAATAGATAAAACGAGCTCACTGCACAGGACTTCTATCAGGTTGGGTCTTAAAGAAAATAGAAAAAATGTATCGTAATGCAAAAGGCTTTCACCATGTGGGCATAAGGTATAGATAAAACGCAGTGTAATGCATAAAGGTTCCACCAGTTGGACCTAAGCTATAGATGCATGCAGCCTTATCTCTCACTCTAAGAGAGGCTATTTGAAGATATAAGTCCATGGTTTCCAAATCATATGGTGGTAACCTTACGATTGCTCCAAATCCCACCGTGTTGTACAATAAACAGATGAAATGCAACGTAGCACTAAGGGATTCCGTGAAGTGGGGTTAGAAATAGATGTATGCAGGCTTTTCTTTCATTCAGAGAGAGGCTTGTTTCGAGGATTTAGCTTTGTGATTTCTAAGTCACATGACAACAACTTTATGGATTGCTCCAAATCCCACGCTCTTATAATAAATAATAAATAGATAAGACTAAGAATGAAAACAGAAATTGCTCACCTCGTTCAAGGATTTTGAGTTATGTGATGATGAAGCACTATTTGTACTGTCAGCACTCGGTTCCTTGACGTGCCCTGAAGCAGGGTCTTGCATACTCTCAACACTTGTTGATTTCTGATGCGTGTCCATTTCTTCTTGGCTCTTGCCTGCATTTATTTAACACAAAATATTGTGTTTAGATGCGGAGAATAACAATATCTACGATCTTTCTAAGTATATATATTCACATACATAAAAGCATGTTAAAGTCGATTTTGTTTGAATTTGCAGAAAACACTCACTTTCTTCCTTGTCATTCTGGGGAGGAGTGCAATAAATTTTAAAGCTTGGGGAGCCAGGACATACGAGTCTGTCACCCAAATCATAAGCATCATCATCATCATCGTCTGTGTCATCTTCTTGTTCATCTTCATTCTTTGAAACTGTTTCCTCTGTTTTCTGAGTGTCATCCTTTTCCTTTTCCTTTTCATTTTCTTGGAGCGTTGGTTTTGTGTTGTCATCATTATTTTCTGCATCTGTAATAGCTTCATCTTTTGTGTCTGATTCAGGCAATGGGGCCACTTTATTAATGGGTTCAACCTTCCTAGGAGAAGTCACCTCCGGCTTTAATTCTGCTTCAGCTTCATGTGAAGAATTAGAATCAATTTCTTCATCTTCCTTCAACAGCAACTTCTTCTTGGACAATGTGGGTTCTTTCTGCATGGTGGCTGGTGAACCCTGTCTTCGTCTTTTAATCTCCTCATAACGACGAAATAAGAAAGGTCGGATTTTTTCAGGCACCACCTCAGAATTCATCCTAGAATTTGTACACCCCATTGTAGGAAAAAGAAGATGATGAAGATGAAGATGAGGTTGCGAGCAGAAAAATTATTCTGCTGCAACTCTCAAAAGAAATTGAAAGTTTGTTGATACTAAGAATGGGTGGAGAACTATAAAGAGGTATTGTCTATTGTCTTGTCTTTTGTGTACGTACAAATTGTGATCACAGGTAATGGTGGATATTAATAGGCAAGTGATCACAGGTAATGGTGGATATTAATAGGTGGTGTAAGGATAAATGGTTTCATTTAGATTAATATTAAATTATGTTGATGATAAATTTGACAGTTTCTTTATTTCTTCTTTATAAAGAACATAAAAAAAATGGTGTTTTTTTAGCTGGAAATGAGGTTTCTTCATTGTTTCTCCGTACATCGTACGACGTTTTTGGCAACCGATGAAGTGGCAAAGAGTACTTACAATCTTGTAAATAATCTAATTAAAGATTGTAATAACGAATTCTGTTATTACAAAAAAAGTCATTGGGGTAATGCTAGTTTAAGTGCATAAAGCTAAAAAAACTTTTCTGTACGTTAGTTTATTTTATCTGATTTTCAGCTATACAGTGTACGTACTTTATTTCATACAATATTACTTAATTGAAGCTTCATCACTTGCCTCTAACCTCAAGTCAAAATTTATGGGAGAGAGGGGGGGGGGGGGGGCGAATCAGGTTGATTATGAAATGATGGATGTTGTTGATAAAGACAGTGTATGGTGTCAGAAAAAATAAAATGGCGAGTCTGGAGGGAAAAGAGATTGATCAGAAAACTGAAAACTTTGTTTAGAAAAAACAATAAAAATCTTAAGATCTTGATAAAACATGATAGACTTTTGCTGAATATAAAAAAATGAGCCTTTCACCTAAAAAAAAGTTATATATAAGACATGATAGACTGTCTAGTGTGTTATGGAACTGAATTTTTGGTGTGGATGATTTTCATAAACTGTATAGGCATGATTGTCTTCTGAGTAAGTGTAGCATGGTTTGCAGGACATTGCAGAGCATTTGACAACAATACATCTCAAGCGTTGTCCACGTGGAAAACGCTGCTTATATGAAGGTTCAACCCCTCCTGGCGGGTTCCCTAATTCATGGGTAATTCGTAGTTAAACTATTGACTTCTAGAACTCATCCCCTCCCCATCCCACCCTTATTTATCGATTTTCCTGTAAAAGATGGTTTTTGCTGATGTTTTGTTGAACCAAGTTTTGGTATTATCAACATATTGTCAAGCTTTCATTGAGCTTTGACTTTGAAAATTTGTTCTATTTCTCCCAATTGTTTTTTTCCATCCTTTTGTTCTCAAGATTCTAACTCCCTTTCCTTTTTGAAGGGGTTATCCTAATTCTGTATAATATCTTGTCCCTTGTCATTGCAGAATGGAGCATCCTACTGTATTACAGAACTTGCAGTCATGAAAAACAAGGGGATACATACTTGGGATAGGGGTTTTGATGATGATGGAAATCAATTAAGTTTTGTAGCCAATTCTGCGATTTTTTTGAGCTAGTTTGTTGAAATGGTACTCTGGAATGGCTACTTTCAAATAGGCATTTATCTTGGAGGAAAAGATTAAACATTATATATTTTTGTTTCTGTTTGCAGGTTTGGGGGCCGAAGGAAGGACCTTATGAGATAAAGCCTGCACCGACCTTCAGTTTCAACGATATATTTTCTCCCTCGAATTCCCCCCCTCCCCCTTCCATCTATGGAGAGAAGAATAGAGGGTTCATTCATCTTGCAAGAATGAAAAAAAAAAAGAAAGAAAAATCCCTCCTTGTTTAATGATCTTTACAAGAGGAAGTTACCGCCTTCCCCAGCTGGTCTTCTTGGTTATACATTCATGAAGATACTGCTTAGCTGCAAAGGCAACAGAGTTTGGAAATTTAGAGCATTGAAGAAAATTACCTTGAATCATTATAGAATGACCCCAAAATCGTGCCTTTCATGCAAAATTTGTAATTGTTTTATTTCACACCGTTGCAATACCCATCATGTAGATCCTGAGTAATCAGTAATATCTTACTGTCAATAGTGTAGCTCAATATTAAAAGCAAAAGCCAATAAATTGGGAGAAATTTTTAGGTGAACTTGCTTTGCCACGCCATTTGTGGTCTCCCACAATCACAAATAAACATGTAGGATATGACGTGGATATTATAACTTAAGTAGGCACCCTAAAAAATTACTTGTTAAATAAATAAAATTATTCTGCGTTTTTTTAACTTTACAAGGTGAAAAAAACAAATTTATTTAACAACTAATTGTTTTAGGGTGCCTACTCAGATTATAATATCCACGTCATATCCTACGTGTTTTACTTATGATTGGGGGAGACCACAAATAACGTGGCGAACCAAGTTCACCCGAGAATTTCTCATAAATTGGTCCATGTTTTCTTGATAGGTCAAATTGCATTAACTTTCTCGCATATCCATGTAAAGAATAATACTCCATAGAGCCTCGTGGAAGCTATTTTCTCCCCGTGGTTTCGTTATCTGTATTGTTTCTGCACATTTATTATCTCCTCGAAGCTATGTAAAGAATTTCTACACATTTACTACCTTGATTTAAATTCTGTTTTAAAATTATCTAATGATACTAGATATATTCCGTTGGTGCAACTGAAAGAAAAATACGCGGTTGTTGGAGGCGGCAGTGGGCACGATGGTCAACACAGTAAATTAGGAATGAACAAGTTGTAAGTATAAGATAACCATACAGGAGAAAGACAGATGCTACAAGTAATCATTATTATCTTTGAATCCACCTTACTAGACACGCTCTGATTCTAAAACAACCAGAAATTATACCACCAGCTAACCTCAAGTTTTTTTAGAAACAACGCCCCTAATTGAGTGGTGATTAAAAACACAAGAACTTTACACCTTCCTTTTATGCACACAATAAGGGCAGGGAATCAATAAACGTACAATGGAAGAAATATCGATCAAGATATAACAACAGAGGAAAACTCCATCATAGCTGTAAATGGACAACATATCCACTATATTGTCTGGAAGAATTATCAAAATTTACAAATGAGAATTGAAACCAGCATCTGAATTACAACCAACCCCTATGAACACTTGGAGGATTGACCAAGCAGTATAAAGAATCCTAATTGCCTCAAAAGAAAAACTGTTATAAACCTCTACCAAGGTTTCAGGTCACCCACAGGACCAGCGGTCCAATTCAAAATCTTCTCCCCTGGTTTCAAGAATATACTCTTGTCATGTGGCAACTTACGCGCGAGCCCATTTAGAACTTGATGGAAAGCATCTCCTGGTTGAGCAGGCTGAGGGAATAGCATGGCTTGCTTCATGGAAGGGTTTGCAAGTAATCTCTGCTTCCTTAGTATTACCTCTGGTGGGATAGATGTGAGTATAGTATCCAACTTAGGGACATCCTCTTCATCAACAAAAACACCGATCTCTTCCCATGGGATTGCGTCAGCAAATGGTAGGACAATATCATCAGCAATGATAACTGGGATGCAACCAAATATCACAGCTTCAACTAATCTTGGACTCCAAGGGGCCCAGCCAAGAGGACACAGACAAAACACAGCTCGTTGCATGTCCTCATAATATGTGGTTGGATGCTCAGTGGAAATGTCAAAAAGTGGGTTGTCCTTGAAGTTCTCCCACACTGCTGCTCTTGCACCCCTGTAAATTTTCAAGATGCAATCACTTTGACCGATTAGATTTTCTGTAGTTGTGTTAGTTTTACATTATGAAAAGATACAAGCATAGCACCAGACATAGAGCGTATTTTTACTACACTTTAAAATGGAATCTCATGAGCCAACTTTTGATCACCAGAGGACTAAGTTCCAATTTGATTGACTAGTTTTGACTTTTTATAATTCAATGGTAACAACCAAATACCTCAACTAAATTCTACTTGCATTTTCAAGCACAGGATGCATCTATATTCTTTGGAGTATATGCTTTGAAAATATACGACCTACCTTGCATAGTAGCCGCCTTCAGGGTCATTTCCAACATCATAAAACAGTCCTCGAAAATAAACAAAAATGGATCTAGGAGTCTTTTCGGGAATTAAGTGGGTATGCATTTTCTGAGGTGGCGCATATGGAGGAATGGTGATTGAGCCATCTTTCAGGCAGACATGGTTCCTCTGTCCAAATGTCTGAACCAAGGTAGCACGTTGTAGCAATGTCAGAATTCCTCTTTCAATTGCCTTCTCTTCCTGGAACAAAATAACATGAAAAAAATTTAAACTTTCATGTGAAATCTTTTTTTCTTTTTTTAAATTACAATATGATGTACTGAATTTCTTACTTGATAATGGAAACATGCACCAAAGTCATGAGGAACCACAAAGAAATGATCTGCCCCTTCTGTCCGATTCCAATAAGGCCAGTTTGAAGAAATAAGCTGGATAGCACTTCGCATCATTCTCGGCGATTTAAAAGGTAAAGGAAGTCCATTAGGTGTCAGATCACAGGTGGTGTATACTGGGGTATAAAACCAATCAGCTTCTTCAGGATTAAGGGTTCGAACAGGACTAGATAAGAGAAACCTATGCATAAAGATCTCAGCTGCAAACATATGAGTGAGGCATCTTGGATCTTTTTGCAGAATTTTCTTATTATATTTGCTTGGAAGTTCATAAACAAAAACCTTCAACCTTCCCACTGGGTCATCTTCTAGTACATCACCAGCACTACCTGCAATAGTTCAACCATAATATAGACACTGATAATCAGTCTTGGTTGTACAGATTAAACATAATCTTGATTCTGAAGTAGTTCTGATCACACAGAAGTTTAGCAGATTTGCATGAGTCAAGTTCATCACTATCACTTCCACAACAGCATAACAGAGCCACCTTCAGAAATATCATATTAATTACAGCATTTATCTTTCACTTCACTCATCTTTACGTTGATGCTACATAGTGCCCCAAGATAGCATCACTTCAATAACAATTAACAACAATTTTTTTTTTAAAAGAAAAAAGAAATAACACTACACACAGGCAATGATTAATATTTTCCTACACTCTTGCAAGAAATTAGAGCTTTTTTTCCTAACAGCCTGTTTGGTAGAAAGAATGTATTTGATGGAAAGAAAAGAAAGAGATTCATGCTCCATCTTGCTATGCAAACTTTAAAATGTCTACAGACCCTGAAGCTAAAAATTTTCCAAGCTCTTAAGATAATTGCTGACATTCCTCAAGATAAATAGCCAAGTGAAAAGGGTCAGAAACAATATATAGGTGTCTCCTCATAAACCTCTTATTCCATATATCAAAGTAATATATTTTCTTTGACACAAATAAAGGGTATGAGTTTGGCTGGCCGTGACATCACAGAAGGCTTTATTACCTTCTATCAGCCTGCATATCCCTATCTTAAAGAAAATTGACCACAAGAGCTTCTGACGATATTGCAAGCAATTAGCGGACTCAATTACAGCTGATAAAGCCACTCAATTAATTCTTTTTTTTTTTTTAAAAAAAAAAAAGATCAGTTGATGAGACTGATAATAGCTTCTATATCATCTATCATCTATTACAACTGGAGCAGCTTCAGAATGTCAGTTCTTAAATGGGTTGACACTCAGTGTTGGAGGTCCGCCCGCCCATGCTAAACCAACAAATAATTCAATGTGAAGGATCAAACTAGCACGTTAGCAAGTACCAAATGTGATTTTAGGACAGTGGTGTTTCACACAATGCTTAAGAACCAAAGATCTATTCCGAGACCACTGGACATAAATTTGGCAAAAACCAAAAAGAAAGTCAACAGCTTATACAGATATCCAAGTGAACCTCAATATTAAGTAGATCTTAATTGAATACACGTCAGAAAACCCCGGGAAAGCACCATTGAAGACCACAACTCCAAAGGATTCAATCATGACCAAAATTAAATCGACTATAATCAGCAGCTATAAATCAAGGGAAGATAACAAAACTGCCGAAACAAATATAACTTGAAGATTAGATAAATCGTAAAACCAAATGGATCAATAAAAGGAACTGCACCTGAAATTCTTTCAGTAGGTTGATTTCGACCCCGCTCTACAGCACCACTTGTACAAAGAAAAGCAACACAAAGAAGCCAAACAAAACCCCATTTCCCAATATTCATTCTGATTTTTTTTAATTGCCCAAGAAGTTTTTGATTCGAGGAAGAAGAGGGGAAGCTGGTCCCAAATATAAAAGAAAGAAAGGAAGTCAATTTTTGTCAGAAGAAGAAAGGGAGGAAGGTTAAGACGTCACAAGGCAAAGTAGTTGTGAGGGGATTTCTTAAAATTTAGGCTTTAGAGGCTCCGCTTGAAGAAAATGAAAATTAAGCTCTTCTCAGCTGAAACGAGAGAGACAGATTTGGCAGAATAAGAAGAGAGAGAGAGAATATTGGGTTTGAAGAAACAGAGGTAAAAGGGGTTTCAACAACTATAGAGAAATGGTGGATTATTGAAGAAGGAGAAGGAACTGGATTTGAAAATTTTCATATTCCTTCCTTCGATTTCTTTATCGGCGGGTGGATGAGCAGTCCATTTCAGACTACCATATACACACACCTAAACCCACCTACGTCACCCTCTCAAAGTTCAAACCTTTGTCCTCCGTCTTCTACTATTTCTTCGACCAATGAATTCCTTCCAAGTGTGATATCGCTCAGAATTTTATGTTTAAAATTTTAAATTGACCTTACTAAAAATCTTCCTGTTTTAATTATTACAAAGATTGGGGTAATTAATTATAAGTCCGTATAAGAAACTTAATTAATAACAGTTGATAACAACTTTTAATTAGACAATAATAACTTTTAACTAGACGATAACAACTGTTTATCCTGACAATCACAACTTTTAGCTAGACGAAAACAATTTAGAGCCTGATGATCATAACTTTTAATCCCTTATTCAGTAACAACTTTTGGGTTGCCTATATTAACTTTGTGGGATCTGAGATTAATTTCGTGATTTTGTGGGATCTTATTTTAATTAAGTTTTTTGTACGGGACCTATAATTAATTATCCCCAATAAAATTATAAAATTTTAACGTAAAAAGCAAAATTTTAGACATAAATGGTCTTGATTTCTTTCCATGTTTCCCTACGTAGTACGTAATTTATCGCATGAATACCCGTATTTAACAGAAATTTTCACACGTATTAATCTTTCCCCTGCGTTCATTATGTAATTACTAATATGCACCACTACTGATTACTTTCAAAATTTGCAGTTTTCTAACTAAAAAAAAAAAAACTTGCTGAAAATAAAATTTTTCATTTATATATACTCCTATATATTGTAATCAATCATGCTTCGTATATTTTATTAAATCTAAACTGAGTTTGACTTTTTTAAAACTTATCCATGGTGAAACTTGTTGTATAGGATTAATACTAGTCTATATGTACTTCATAATTTAAGTATTACGTATTCTATTATGACATGAATTTATTTCCGTTTTGCAAGTTTACTAAATGAAGTATCGGGAATTTTATAAATTATATATAGCCAGCAGTGGTTAGGATTAAATTTGCAAACGTGCCCCATGCTGCTTGTGATATCTTTATTCTAATTGAAAATTTTCCCTCGTAATTAATTCTATCAAGTGCATCATTTAACTTATTTTAAATGTTTTGTCTCATCCAACAAATAATGCTGATCTTAAATGAGGTGTGCGATGACTTCTTAATACTTTTAAATTCCTGTGGATGAAAACACTATTAAAATTGATATCTTCAATTCAAATAGGTAATTCTCCGTCCAACCCTAAATACGGGGTATAT
Organism: Mimosa bimucronata; assembly: GCA_037074515.1. Taxonomy (NCBI): domain Eukaryota; kingdom Viridiplantae; phylum Streptophyta; class Magnoliopsida; order Fabales; family Fabaceae; genus Mimosa; species Mimosa bimucronata. Next base: position 3,876,977 of record CM073448.1, read on the forward strand.
TTAACTAATTTGATTAAATTAAGGATGTTAGTTATGTTAGTAAATATATTGTGTTTTCTCTAAGACATCCAAATCATCTTCACTTATTCATTCCCACATCTATTATTTGATTCTTGTTGGGATAGAAGTAATAGGGACAATTCATAAAGAAGTTGACAAAAATTAAAATTATGTACTATATTTAGGACTAAGACAAACTTTTTAGATGTCATATATTTAGAACCGGAGGGAGTAGTCGAGTCTATATCACAACATGATCGTCTGATCAATGAAATTTGGGTAAGGTCGATTCTCATTTTCTTGTCTTATCATTGGGTTGACTCAATCTTTATTTACATAAAAGAAGTTTAGGTGAATTGGGTTCTTCTAAAAGTTTATTAGTTTCAGGACATATGCTCCAAATTTAAAGAACATTTTTTTTAATTAAGGGGTATGCACTAATAATCTGAGGTTACAACTGGGATCAAACCTACAACCTCCCACTTATCGGGAGATGTCATACCATTATGTTACTAGGCTTTTGGTAAATTTAAAGAACATTTACATATGTCCTTATTACCTTATAGGTTATTTACAAAGTACTAACAAGGCTCTCATATTTTTGGGATTTGAATTTGTAAGATTGTTATTATGGGCCAATCAATTTAGCAATTGGACCCATATTTGTTGGCAACTAGTATTTTTTTAACAAATGATGGTTATCATCATATTTTGAATATGGAAGAACGCCAAGCTAGATGGATCAGTGTCCTTTTTTCCAGCATAGTTCCAGCTGTATGATACTCCGATGCTACCCATTACACAGTAACTAACAGCTCAGATACAGAATGTAATGAATGGCCTATACTGGGTGTCAGGCCCATTTTAAAATGGCCAACATATGTTTTAAAGGATAATTATAACTGTTTTATACTTAAAAAAATTCAGTAGTTTTTACTATCCAAAGGAGATCAGGCCCAATGGGCCACCTGAGGCTTGCGCTTATGGCCCACAATCAGAATTTCTTGTTTTCTTCTTTTTTTTGTTTTAAAAAAACAATCGTGTCTGTGATCGTGTGATAGCAGAAAAAGGGATTATGCTGAGCTCACCTCAACCTTCAGGCTGGACTGGTCATCTGGATCGGACCAGGTTTTTTTTCACCCAATGGCTCATACATACATAACATGATTATCTATTTTAATTAAACTAAAGATGTTAATTAAATTAATTGATAACTTATGATTTTTTAAAAATACAGTAATCATTTTCCCATATATTATGAATAGGAGTAATTTGGCAAAACACCAATAAACATTAGAAATAAATCATTCGTTTATTTTAAAAAAAATAACAGAGTAACTTGCATACCAAAGGAGGAAAGCTTACATTATGCAGAAAGAAGAGTAAATAAACAAATGCCTGCCTCGCTATTTAAATTTAGTGGAATGCATATTCCATCCATGAGATCCATATTCAAATATTTTTATATATGTAACAATGAAATGATTGATTTAGGACTTAGGAGAGTTGATGGAAGGGAGGTGATTTTATGGGGAGGGACATATGGATGGTAAAAAAAAAAAAAGGGATATAGGTATATGTATGAAGGTAGGTAGGTAGGTAGGGAGAAAGAAGTAAAATATATATGGGCAGCCAAAAGAGAAATAGGAGAAAGACGCGCGTGGGGATGATCGACAAAAACACTAAACAACGGTGAGAGAGGGAATGAGGGATTGCCATGAAATGATGAACCATCATCATATTGCCAATCACACTCACACCCATTCACATCTCCACGTGCGTTTCTTCCCCCTCCTCATTCTTCTATACAATTACTCTACATATTGTATTTTGTTAGGTGATTTTTTTTATGCCTTCTAAGTAAATTTTCTTGTGGGAATTTCGCTCTTCATGTAATTTACTCTTTTTTTCAATATAATAAAATTTTGACGGTCATATTATTATTATCATTCGAAATTCTTAAGTCAAAATCTGCATCTTCATTCAAGAAAAAATAGCTAATGCATATTTAACATTATGATGTACTACACTACTACTCCATCCTCCACTTCACATCTAGAGAAGTGGCCAACAAAAGCATACAACCAAGGAAAGCAGGGTCAATATTTATTATGGGTAATTTTTTTTTGATTTTAACCTTGCATTATTTATCATATACTGCACATCTCTTCTTTTTACGTTAAAACCTTTCAAAAAAATAAAAATAGAAATTAAGTATTTATTATCTTAACTTTTTTTATTTTTAACAGGGTAAGGAAATATTCTAGAATTATGGACTTACCAAACAGCACTCCATTCAATTTACAACTACATAATTAATAAAATATAAAAATCATTATTTAATAATTCTCACATTTAAGATATTTGGATAATGTACTAGTACTACATACTCCTAGATTTGGAATCAATTTTTTTGGGGGCTCATGAGTCATTTATGAACCAAAACTGTTTGAAATGATTATGTTGTAATGCATCCTAGCTAGTAAAGATGTGGAGTTTTTTACTTCTTTCCCCCGGTAATGAAGATGTGAATGTTTAGAATTAATGGAGGGAAGATAATTAAGGAAATGACCTTAAACTCCTCAGTACGGGCTCACCACTAAGCACTGAGAAAAGCAGAAACCGTCTTCCTCCTCCATCTTGTCTCTCTCTCTCTCTCTCTCTCTCTCTCACACAGACTCAGTCTGTTGCACTTGCAGGTCGCTGCGAGCAAGCACTCGTAACATCCTTCCGTATTCTAAGGTAGGTGCCCTCCTTCTCTCTCTCTCTCTGTAGAATTCAGAAGAGGAGGCCTAGTACTAGTACTATACTATCGTTCATATAGGTTGGCGTCTCATCAACACAAATGCCCGATCCTCATCGCCTTTTTCCCCCATTCTCTCTCTCCTTCTGTTTTGTCATTTCTGTCTCTGCCACCTTTGTCCCTCCCTTTTGCCTCTCTCCTTCCCATGCACTCTCTCTCCCTCTCCTTCCTCTTCTTTCATTTCCCATGCTTTCCCTCCCTCTCTCCATATATACACTATCTTGCAAATTAATCCTTCCTACTACTACTAGGACCATTTTCCATCTCTCTATCTCTATCTCTCTCTCTTTCTCATGGAGAGATTTACTTTAATTTCCCGCTTCTCAAGGGAACTCTATTCTTCTTCTTCTTCTTCTTTTCCACCACCATATTATCACCGCCGCTGCTATTCTCTCTCTAGCCTTCGATTTTCGTGATCTTCTTCTTTATCCTTCCTTCTCACGGTTTTCTCGACATATGTTGTATGCATTACCTTATGAGTTTAATGTTCATCGCCTTCGCAGTTTCTTTCCTCTTACAGCCACTTGATTGACACTCATAAATTGCTTTCCCTTCCTTTTCTTTGGAGCTACCTTCTTCTCTATTCCTTTGCCTTTTCCTTTTAGGTCTCTCTCTCTCTCTCTCATCCTTGTCCCGTGACCGTGAGTGACTCTCCCTCCCTCTCTCTCTCTGTGTCTTAGTCTCTACGTTCAATTCAAGTCAAATCTCATCAGCTTCTCTCTCTCTCTCTTTAGGATCGACGGCGATTCGTTGACTGATTTCTTATTTTCCTTTTTCGTTTTTCAGATGATGTGATGTCTTTTTAATCAAACTTTATATATATATCGTCATTTTCTGCAGATCTTTCACAATCTCTTTGGCTCTCCCTTCCATGCTCGTCTAGGGTTTCGAGTCTCTTCACTCACCACTCACCAGTCACCGCCTAACCGTGTTGTGTTTTCCTGCGTGGAAGTAGCGACTGCGAACTGGACTCGTTTACTGTGCTGATATCGTTCATGGATGCGTATTCGTTCAGACTAATCCTTATATTCTTAGCTTCTTCTTTGTTGCTCTTTGGAATGCTTCATTTTCTTGCTGGTGAGTCTGTGCTTCTGAATCCCCCGGTGATCCATGTTGCATACATTCCATTAGACAAATTCCTGGTTAACGTTGTTGTTTTTTTTCCCTTTTCACTGTTCTCATGATGATGTTATTGAGCGACATCACATTTAGCTGCATGTTCGTTTAATTATTATTCTAATGATTATGATATTTATCACAGATTCGGATGTTTGGATGGGTAGTATGGGTTTCAAGGAAGAAGACAACGGTTTCTCCTTTACTCATCGCAAGCTTCTCCATCATCGTGGTAATTTATCTATGCAACCTCGTTGATTTGTTTGTTCTTATTCACCATTATTATGGCCTCTGCTAAACGAGCAAGAATACAAAAGATGGGTTGATGTGTTTGGGTGGGTGAATGGGTTTTACTTTTCCCTCTTTCCGATTATTCACCCCCCGAAAATGGATAGATAAGGCGTTTTGAGGGGATCATGTATCAGCAGAGACATTTGGTATTTGCTTCAGAAAATGACGCCTCGACCTGTCGGACACATACTCTGTCTGATACGGTACAACTACGTCGTCACACCAGAGCTTTGCTCTGGAATTTCATTAAAGGGCGGCCAATTTCTTGTTTAAGTGTTCCACTGGGGATGACGACCTGAAAAAACAAAACTCTTCCACCGGGAACGGTTTTTTTTATTTTTCTTCTTGTTATGCTGATGCATTTATTATACTTTTGATTGGATATTTAGAGGCTAGTTAATTAAATAGATTGTACTTATTAGAATTCATATGGGAGGGTTCACAGCTTAATTATGAAGATGCACTCCTGGTTAATTTGTATTCCTTTTCGGCTTAAAAGTTAGTTGGGTTTAACCAAATGATCATTGAGCAGAGAGCTTTTGAATTAGTTTTTCCTCCATGGGAAAGTAACAGATAAAAAGGCAAACTTATTAATTTAAAGGAATTTGAAAACGAGTGGGCCTGCTTTTGAGTTGTTAGTTTGCTTTGTTTCCATTTTGATACAAAGCCTCAATATTAGTGTTTTGTCGTTGTGTGACTTCCTGATTAATCCCTGTATGTAGTACACTCCATGTAACCATGGATGTGCTGTCTATCAGTGCAACTTTTGAAGCATGATAATTTACTACTAATTAGTAATTACTACCCCCCATTTATCCATTTTTCAATGTTCCTCTTTCCTTTTCCTCTATTTGTCGATTTGTTGAATGCACTGACCTCCTTTATGCTGCAGCCACTGCCACGGCGGAGCCAGACCGAATGTGGGGTGACAAGTGCAGCAAATCTGATATTGTTATACACCAAGGGCCCACAGCTCCTCTCCCTAGTGGCATTCCCACTTATACAGTTGAAATCATGAATCTGTGCGCAAGTGATTGTAACATTGCTGGTATTCATCTTAACTGTGGCTGGTTCAGCTCAGCTCGCCTCATCAACCCCAGGGTGTTCAAGCGCCTTCACTATAATGACTGTCTCGTTAATGATGGGAAAGCCCTCAAGAATGGTGGTATAATCTCCTTCCAATATGCTAATACTTTCCTCTATCCTCTCTCAGTTTCTTCTGTGGTCTGTGCTTAATTACCTCATGAATTATAGAGGCCATTGTCATTGTCAATTGGTTTTTACCTTTTTGGGGGGCACATATTTTTGACATGTATATATAGAGAGATATAGGTATATGCCATATTGCTTTCTCATGTGCAGGCTGCTGTGTGAGCTTTTGAATTGTGATTTTAGAGGAAATGGTTTAAATTGGTTTTTTGATAGTGACTAGGTGAAGAGGTAAAGTTTCCGACCTTAACAGTTTGACCTGTTTGCCTATTTTTGCTCCTGTTGGCATCTTATTCTTTTGGCTATCGTGTACATTCATTAATATAGAACTGTACCAGCATTAAGTTTTTTGCCCTCGGCAAAAATTTATGGCTTGCTCCACACAATGTTTATATAGTAAATCGGCTCTTCTCCACTCATAAATATATTCATTAACTCCTGTGCACCCTTTTGGCTGGGCATCTTAGGAAAGCGATTTTTTTTTAGTTTTCATCGCCGAAATGATAAATGTTAGTGGTGCTAATTTCATTCATGATGGCGTAATGGTATAGAATTAGAAACATTGTCTTAATTGGGCCACTTGGTTCCGGGAGAGTGGGTGGCTGTCACAACTTCATCATGGCCTGTTTTGTATGATGAGTTTGGATTAAATGATATATTAATCTGAGAGAATGATTCTGTCGCTTAATTATTAGATTCCATCAGGTTAATCTTATTGGCAATCATAATTAGGTGGGCATATTATGCAATTAAATATTGATTAAACATCTGAGTGGGAATTGAAATCTTCAGGTGATTCAATTATTATTTTACATTGTCAGATTAAATCAAGTCAAAACTCATTCTTTTTTTTTTTTCCCTTCTTTTTTTGGTTTTTTATTTGATTTCTGCACACTTTTTATAAATTCAGCTTAGTAGAAAATATATCTGAATGTTGGAGGAGTTTATCATGGTCTCGGGTTTATCATGGTCTCATCATATGTACCATCATTATTTGTCACATTCTCATATTAATCAACCCAACTACCTATGTGCCACTCAGTCCAAAAAAACTACCTATGTGTCAACCTCACAGAGATGAAGGGTATTATTGGCCATGGCCTCCGGGACTCTACTTATCTCTTAAGCCTTAAATGCACATTCCTCAAACCTCGCAGAACATAATTGGCCAGAGGGTTTGTTGACCGAAAAAAAAAAAAAAACAAAGAAAGAAAGAAAGAAAGAAAAACAACTTGAGGGTTTAACGTCTTTCCATGATAAAAACGGGGGTTTAACTGAAAGGGACCGCACAGTTCAGATTAGACTCTAGACCTCGTAATTTAAAAAAAATAAAAAATTTGAGTACCCCAAAAAGTGACGATTTACCACATTTCAAGAAAAATCCCATACAAAAGTCAAATGTATGGTAGCCAACCAACGATACAAACAATCAATGAGCACACCCCAATCACTAATTTTTTATACAAAAATACAAACAATCCTCTTTCCAAATGCCTTCAATCTTTATTTTAAAAATCACAGGATCATCAAATCTTATGCGACTTAAAGTTGCAGAATCTGGTGGCAAAAAAGATGCAGAATCAATAAGCAGTTAAGCACAACCCAATTATGAGCGTTTTATTATTTATGTGCATGTATCTATGTGCATGCATCTGATTTAGTAATTGGGTATTATTTTTATGCAGACGGATAAAATCTTAATTTTTGTGTTCGGAAAATTGTAGTTTTTTTTTTATATTTAATCTTTGCTTTATACTCTTCCTGTTCTAAATATAAGATCATTTTGACTTTTTTTTTGGAAGTTAAGGAAGCAAATTAACCACTAAATTACAACATATGTCACATGTAATTAGATTATATGTTATTTTATAACTAGAATAAATTAGTTTTTTTAGGAAAAAAAGATAACTATAAACAATTTAAAGTGATTAATTTTGCATATCTTAATTTCTCCAAAAAAGTCAAAGTGATCTTATAATTAGGACCGGAGGAAGTATATGCTATGCTTGGCTCGACTTATTTCTGGGAAATAAATGCTCATTTTGGGGCAAAAGTAACTTATTTTGTTGGTATCTTATTTTGTATGTTTGTCTTTGCTTATTATCAATCTGACTTATAAGTAACTTAGAGCTTATAAGTCAAAATAAGTATAAGCTATTTAAAACAGCTTATTTATGACTTATAAGTCACTTATAAGGTGAGACCCACAAATTCTGACTTATTTTTCACATCTAATCACAACTTATCCAAACATACACAATCTGACTTATGCAAAATAAGTCATTTATAAGTCATTTTTCACACAGCCCATCCAAACATAAAAATCATTACACAATCTGACTTAATTTCAATCTGATTTATATATAAATCATTTTTTAAATCGATCCAAACACACCCTATATATTTATTGATATTTGGACTATTGACTTGTGCACATATTACATCTCATTCTCACTCTTACCATCAGAGAGGCTCTGATCTATCGTTATGTTTTAATTAAACTTGAAACATTTGTTCATTTCTCGTTTTTCTTCCAAGTTTTCAAATATTTAAACTATTACTAAAATGTTTAAAAACCTAATAAAAATTATATACAGATACTAATTAATGGAGAATGAGGTGCACGGAAATAGGTTGAAATTTCTTTAAATAAAAAATAGCAGAACCTGAAAAGAGCTGACTAAGCTAAAGCTTACTGATACTGAGAGTTCCTGTACACACAATACTGTTTTGTACGATATTAATAATTGGAGAAAATTTATCTAATAGAGAAACCATAATTAAGAACTTTAAAGGTTTTAACATTAAAAGTCCAATTTGAGAAGTCATATTTGAGGAATCAGATCGTTATTAAATTGACCAAAAACCAATTCACACCGTCCACGCTAGAATATACGGTCCTGTCCATTGGTGATGAAGCATAACAAAAACGTTGTCCTGCATTCCTGAGCAATATCATATCGTACACATTACCAGGGAAAAAAACTAAAATAAAAACGTGATGCACAGAGATGAAATCAATTGGCCGCTATCAAACCTTTAAATCTTGTCATTAAAGAATGCAATTTTTGGAAATCATAATCAACACAATCGTTTTCTTTGAATATATATAACTGCACGTAGACTTTTTTTTACACATGAATGCTGAAAGTAAAATGGTTTTGGCACCAGACAATGATTTCTGTAGTTTACGGCTAACTCATGGTTTTAGATAAGCACCTCCAACTTAAGGAACTGTCTTCACAATATGGAACAAGAACACAAAACCTTCTTGGGTGAATCATCAATCTTCTTCTCTGCTCAGGAAAATAGGAATGCTAATGTTAAACTGAAAGTGTGGGTGAATCATCAATCATCAATGTGGGTGAATCATTCACAGAACTAAAAATTGAAAACGAAAAAAAAAAATCCACAACTTTTATAGCAGTTAATATTGATCTAATTTGATGCAAGATCCCCACTCTGATCTTCTAACTTAGGGATGGCCCTTTTCACTTCTACCCACATTATCCTTTCACAGGAAAATATTAAATCAATGGTTGCTTCAATAACGGAAATGAAACTATATATTGGAGTACAATGATTGCAGCAGATCAAACTGCCATTATGCAACATCTTTTTCACCACTAAGCTCAAGTTAGATTGGAAACCATGAAACATACAACAGCGATAACCTTCAACCTAGATGCAGAGTCAAAATTCGAAACCATTAAAAGTGTAGTTATCTTCATATATAATAAGTTAGTACGAAATTACCAGCTTTAGTTTTTGATAGAGATGGCTGTACAACAACATGCATTATTATAACTCCCCCTGCATCACCACCAAACGGTGCTTTACAATGACCAACAGTTTTGTTGTTTTCCAAGATTTTACCAGAATTAATCAGTTTTACTTCATTTGCTGCCTTTGGGACGACTGTTTTACCTACAGTAGGGGAAAAATTAAAAGAATCAAATGAAAGAACACCTGAAAAGAAAGAATCTAACAGAAGAAAAAGCACCACTTGTATGTAGTCCAGAAGGTGTCTTGAGACAATCAATGATGGTGCTCTATCACTGACAAGTCATAAGATAAGGACTGAAACAATCCACAGTTACAAAAGTCATAAATAGTTTATTAAATCAGTAGAAGCTTTCACACTATTAGAGAGTTATTAACCATCAACGGCAATAATATTCAACATCCATAGTCCAACTCATAAATAAGAATGATGAGCATGTTCAGTTTCATCCTATGACGTCTTGGTACATAAAAAGCATACAACAGGCATGCCCTCCAATTCCTTCGAGTAAGCACAGAAAAAGAGGGGTCTTCTAGGAACCTCATTGTGAATGAATGGAAGTAAAGAAGTGACCACAACAAGAAATTTAACTTGAAACACAAATTCAGTAAGGGAGAACCTTTAAAAGGAAAAATGTCCTTGCAAAAAGTTTGGCTGAGAGTTGCAGATGTAGTGTGTATTTATCTAGTGCAAAACTAGTGCAGTTCGCCTTAGGCCCTAGGATGCTCAAGTGAAGTGCCATACATCTCCCGCACCTCTCAACCTTGGGAGAGGCACTGCCTTTACATTCTGCCAAAAGGTGCTTGCCTTTTGCACCATTTCCTTGTGAAAGGCGCTCACCTTTTGTTGCCTTGCTCATGTGAAACAGCCCAAGCCCATAAACCAGAAAACTCACCTGGAATAGACTTGGCTTCTCTCATTTTCCCTTCCCATCCGCCTGCCTTTTCCCCTCAAATTATGTCATTTTGGGGTCAAATTTTTTGTAGCTGTTTTTAATTTTATCATTAGATTCTACATAAAATTAGTGACATTTAATGATCTAACTTTAAAAAAACCTCATAATTTAGAGGATTAAATTTTTGAAAAATCATATAAAATTGAAAACTTAACCAATTTTCGTCCATAATATATCAAAATGTCACTAATTTTATGTAGAATCTAATGATAAAATTAAAAACAGCTACAAAAAATTTGACCCCAAAATGACATAATTTGAGGGAAAAGGATGGGAGCGGATGGGAAGGGAAAATGAGAGAAGCCAAGTCCACCTGGAACATGCCAGGCTAGCATTTTATATTAGGGTAAAATAGTAAATCTCACTTTAAAACAGTGTTTAAGATAACATTTGGCCTTCATGTTTTGTATGAAAAACCATCTTCTGTCACACTTCCAGTTTTCTAGAAAAGGTAAACTACAAATTAACTCCAAAATTATTTCAAGTATATATATATATATATATATTAGGTTTATACATTGTTTCTTACTCTAGTGCCTTCATTCCCATAGGTGAGCGCCATTCTGGCAGCACCTCTTACCTGAGGTGTTTTAAAAGTCTAGCGCCTTTCACCTATAAATACCTTGATTCAAAATGCTTTACATTGACCATAAATTGGATTTTGTTTCCTTTTAAACATCTAAGCAATGCCTCACTTGTTTTATAATTTTAGAGCAAGGTTGACACAGAAAATAAGAGGGAAAGTCATCAAGTAAAATAAAGAGGGAAAAACACTTGGGTTAAAGTTCTAAAAGGGAATCAAGGTAGAGGTCTAACTCACACTATGATTTGTATTTTTCAAAAATCAGAGGTTGTCAGCTCATATACATGGGCGTTAAAGATGAAACCAGGCGACATCAATTTTCAAATATGAACCGATATTCAGGTCCTTACTATTACTCTTTATCAGAAACATGCGATGAGGAAAAGATGAATCTCTGCATGTTCATGATGAAGATAATGGAATGACTGTAACAGTCCAGAAAAATATTACTCTTTATCAGATGTGTTTTAGGCTAAACCAGTATCTGCATGCCTGTATGCCTGTACGAATAAGAAATGTTATGAAATGCTTGTATCCTTAATCCACACCTAATCAACCCAAACCAAAGCCCCTGAGGCATGACAGATAAACGACAAAAGAAAATGAAAGCTTTCTGCAACTTTGATAACAATAGTGGTCATTATATCAGTAACAACAGTCTAATCCTTAATCATGTACGCATTCATAAATCAGCAAGACCTACTACAATTTCCTTCATCTCATCATTTCACTGATAGTTGTGAATACACTTTCTAGCAACAACAATGAACTAGAATTTATTAATACAACAATGAAATGGAACAAAGATGCGATAGTGCAAATGTTTAAATTAGACTCCCCAAGTATCGTTACACTTAATATGCCTAAGCAGGTGATGGAATGTGTCTGCCTAAAAATTAAGCAGTCAAATTGAAATCACTCAACAGCCAGCTCGAGACATTTCATAGTATCTAAAAATTCTTTTCAAACAAACCGCGTTCATGACTCTAAAATCTCAACTACCAACAGCAATAGAGTTGAAAAACTAAGATAAAAACCAAATAACGATCAATAATCCTGTCACAGAACATAATATGCTAAAAACAAAATTTGTGAGAGCTAAACTAACATTTACCTTTAGGCCAATCGGACACAATCCTTTGCTTGAGCATATCAACCGTGGCGGCCGATGAATACCTGAAAGGTCCCATATCGGACCCATCGTACAGCCTGAACTTTATGTCAATCAAATCCTCTTCAGGCATTTGAATTGACTTCTTCAATTGTACCCACCGATCACAGATAAATATGTAACAGCTCTTTGATCTATAATTTGTGCTTAACAATCTCACCCCCTGAATACCTAAAATTCAATCGAAGTGGTTTTACTCTACTTAGAAAGAAGATAATATATTCAAAGATCTATAATTGGATCAAAAAGCGTTTAAATATCAATAATTCAGAGAAATCAAGACGGAAATTACTGGGAATTGAACGGTACCTTTAACAGTTTCACCGGAATTTTTCGCTTTGCTTTCAATGGTGGTTTTTGACTTTTGATGAGAAATCGGTGTGTGCGCTCTTGTGGAGTCTGCTTAAACCGTTTAACTGTAGAAGACAAAGCAAAAGTCTTCACGTCTATGAACGGAAACCGAACCATACCCAAACGACACAGTTTAATATCCTTGCCAAAACGACGCCTTTAGCCTAAGGGAAAATTGCGCTCAATCCCAAGTAAAGTACAATAAAGTTCCTTAAAATCTCAAAATTACTGATAGGTCTCAAAAAAACCTAAAGGTAGCCTTCAGTCCCCATATAATAAAAACCCAAAATTTGAATGATATTATATGTTTTAAGTAAAACATGTTTGAATTTGATGAAGCATTTAATGAGGTTTTTTTTCCATTTTATTCATTATTATTCTCTCTTATAACATTCTATTTCATACTTTTTCTATCATTATCATCACGTTTCTCTCTCTTGTATATCCCATTATAAATAAGACCAAAGCTAAGAAGAAAAATTGTTTTAGATATGTTAAACATTTTCTGTACTTTTTTAATCTGTGTAATTTTACTATTTGAACTCTAACGGGATAAGGAGGTAATATCATCATACTCAGCACACTTATTATTAACAACTATTATTAATAACTAACCAATGTAAGATAACTTGGTAGTTTTACGATGGAATTATATTACGCCTTGTCCCTTAAAACTTGTTAGTAATTTTGAAACTTTAAAGGACCTTATAACATTAATTTGTATTTATTGGGTCACGAATTGCAATTTTCCCTTAGTTTAATAGCTAAAGCCTTTTGCAACGACGTTACTTGCATCGTCGTTTGCATATCGTTCCAAGGCTTCTGAGAAATAGAAGAGCACGGTTTCAAAGCAGAAAAAGTTATGAAGAGGAAGAGAGAAGGCGAATGCATGGATATAGTGTGGCAAACCCCTGCGAATCCCCCAGAAGCACGAGACTACATTTTCCGAAACGGTAACATCATTATCGCATAAGTTCCAAAGATTGATAATGAAGAAGCTATTAAGGTTTAGCTTGTTTACGAGAAAGATAATCTTCGATTTTGATCTCCCTTTTTCTTTATGAATTTGCAGGTAGAAGGCATGTTAGACCATACTACTTCGAATTTATTGCTCACGTTAGTTCTTTAAGTCTCTCTCTCTCTCTCTCTCTCTCTATATATATATATATATATATATATCTCTATTTTTGGCTGCTCTCAGTGGCTGCAGTGAATATCTTGTAAACACTGATTAAACCCTAAGGATGGTTGATTGCTTGAGAGCAGGTGAAAAATCGGTGGGCAGGAAAAACGATTGTGGATTTGTTTGCTGAAGAGTTCAAGGGTCGACCTTATGAATATTATGTAAGAAATATGCATAGCTTTTTGTTTTATTTTATTTTATTTTTAAATCAGTCTCCATCCTCTACTATGCAAGCAGCTGTTTTTCAGCTTTAAAGTGACGTTTTTGAAGGTCTTAAAGTAATGTTTTTGAAAGTTAATTGCTCGTTTCTTAAAGTGATGTTTTTGAAGGTCTTAAAGTAATGTTTTTGAAGGTTAATTGCTCGTTTCTTTTTAATGATACTTTTTATACGTTCGTTAGTTGATGGATATATAATGTGAATGATAAAATCTACCCGCATATTCTAGTGGGGAAATTTGATTGAATATTATCAAGTTTATCCCAATGAATAAGTTGATCCAGAATGAGTTAATTAACTTCCATGCTGAACATTGTAGGTTAATGCAGTGGAATGTGGAAGGATACAAGTTGATGGTGAGATGGTACCAGTATCATACATTGTTAAATCATCTCAGAAGATTAGCCATTTCTTACATAGGTTTTCCCCTCTCCGCTTGATGCTCTGTTTAAAGGAAACGATAGTGCTTGAAAGTGAACCTGATGTTATAATGGTTGTAGGCATGAACCGCCTGTGATGGCTTCGGGTGTTTCTATTCTTAAAAAAGAACTAGACGTGGTGACGGTTTGTAAGCCAGCATCTGTCCCTGTAAGTATGCTGTGAACAGAAAGGAATCCAAAAATGGTGCTTTTCCTTGTTTTATGGCTCTTTTAATAAAATATATACTTCAAGTTTCCTTATCCTCTGGTTTTACCCTCTCACTTGCAGTTGTTCCATAAGTTCTGCTTGGTGCACTGAAATTTTTCAGTCATATCACTGTTTCGTCACTATATTCAGATAATATATTACTTTATGGGCATGCTTTTGCAATTGTATGAAAGTGTTGCTGCAAGTAACTAATGCTTCTATTAACTATGGTTCCCTTTATTATAAATGATGCATAATAATTAGCATATACTGAACTTATTTTAAGGTTTAGGGAGGTGGATACATTTCCATGACTCTTACATACATGTCAACAGTTCTTGCTTCTAGAATATTCATACTTCATTGTATCGAGTTTCTAGATTTTAACATATCTAAAGAAGCCTCAAATCAGTATTCTGATATCTGTTATCAGTATCCAAGCCGAAGCTTTTTTATGTTGGTTTTTTATTTGCCTTTACAATGAGAAGCCCCCATATTCTGCATGGATTTTTTGTTAATTACCTAATTAAAGATATATATGCTTCTTGATATATGTGTTTTATACATGCTAAAACTGTCAATTTTAGCTGTGATGTAGGTCCATCCATGTGGTCAATATCGTAAGAACACTGTTGTTGGCATCCTTCAAGCAGAGCATGGGCTGGCCCCTCTATTTCGTATCCAAATTTTTAGAAATAAATGTCTAATTTTAATTATATATATATTGTGTTTAAAAAGAAATTTAGTATCAAAAGTATCTTCTTCAACTTTGGTTTTTTGCATACTCTTATCCTTTGGAGATTTTCAAATCTATCATTGCGTCATCCTTGACTTGTTTATGTCAGCTATTCATCGACTGGATCGTCTTGTCTCAGGACTTCTCATTTTGGCCAGAAGTGCTCCAAAAGCTGATTGCTTCAGGCAACAGGTGATTCATTATTGCATCTCACTTTAAAAATTGTAACAATTGATGAGTTCATTTTCTAGAGTCTGCTGGCATGATGTGAATTGTATAAAAAACGAATAATAAAGAATGGACAATGATATTGACTCCTGGGGGTTGTGACTAAGGCTTCTGAGTGTTGGGTTGTATTTGTGACCAATTTTGAAGATTGATTTTGAATTCTGAAATGTGATGCACATTTATTAAATGAAGATATTGGCTGTCTTGGCTTCATGGAATGTTCAATTTCTGTGTCCTGCCATCAAATCGGAAAGACAGAGATTTGTGACGTTTATTTTATTTATGTTTCTGTGAACAGAATCAGAATATTATTTTTCTTTCAGTAAAAATATTGAAGGTGATTTTTGGATTTGTCACAGATTGAAGCTGGTTTAGTCCAGAAACAATATGTCGCAAAAGTAGTTGGTGAATTTCCAGAGGATGAGGTATTCATAAGTTTGAGCTTGATAATTTGAGTTAAACATGATTTTACTTTGTGTTGTGTTCGTGAGATAAATCCTGCAAGTATAACAATTTATATACCACCTTTGGACTTATTTATTTATGCAGCTGTCAACTTATCTATGGACCATCCTTAAATCAAGCTTTTCTTGACGTTTTAATGAATTTCTAAAATGTAAAGAAAAGCTTATTTGCATATTTGAGATACAAGTAGGCTTATTTTGAACTTACCTTTGACTACAACATTGCCACTATGGAAGAAATCAAAATGAAATTTGTGCGGATGAATGTTTTTCAAAAAGTTATTGTTAAGAATTAACTCTGAAAGTTGTTTTCATGAAGCTTAGTTTGTACTTTTTATGGTGTCAGTGTGATAGAGTTTAGGAAAGGTAAGGGAAGAAATCAGAAATTAATCTAGAGTCCAGTATCTGAAAACGCTAGCCAACAGACAGGGGGGATAAAACAATTGCAATACTTCATTCATAATCACAACTGAACGTACATTCCAAATAAATAGACAAAGTACTTAGCATAACTTCCTAGTGATCCACAACTCCACTAACACAGACCACTGACCCATGATCCCCACTATTTCAGATCATGTTTGGTAACCACCTAAGCATAAAAACAATATAACACAATACTAACAATTACAACTGAATAATAATTAATTAAATAACAAATAACAACAAACAATAAACTGATGAGAACAAATGAAACAAATGACTAAGGCTTCGGCCTCCTAGAATAGACTAACAGTGGTGCCTTTCTAACACAGTGAGAGTAATTTAGTCAAAGAAATTGTTGTTGTAGATGGGTGTGAGTAACATTATTTGTTTTGGTGAGGAAAAACGGCTTGTTCTGGGAAAGCTGCTAACTGATCCCATTGGAAAGGAACCCCCTCCCCCCCTCCAAAAAAAAAAAAACCCACCTGGGGTTTTGTATTGTAAAAGTCTTTGACTACAAGATTGGCAACATGGAAAAACTGTTGGATTTTTTTTTTAGAAATAGTTGAACATTCAAATGGAATGAAAAAGAAGATTGTCAATTGGCGCATAATTCTTGTGTTTGGTTTTCTAGTTCAGCATCTGATTTGTTCCTTTTTCAAAACATTTCAAGTGACAGTTTTTAAAGGAAGGTTTCATCTCAAAGCATTGATTATTCATGAAAATAGAAATTGTGGATTTCATCTTTAACTGATTCTTACGTCTGAGACTGGTAACTCAAAATGTCATCCCAGTGAACTTGCATTTGTAAAATAGATGATTGTTATAAATAGTCTGGTGTTATTCTGTTAGTTAAGATTGAGATACTTCTCTCCCCATTTAACATTTTCCTTTTAATATTCATCTACAGCAAATTGTTGATGCCAATATAAATTATAATGCTCGAGAAGGAAGAAGTACAGCGGAGGTGAGGTTTTTTGTTTAAAGGTATACTATGAGAAAAATAAAATTCTTAATTTGTTAAAACTTCAATACTAAAGAGTACAGATAATATGAATTTGCAATAGTGGACGGGCCTTTATGGTTTATTCATATATTCTAGGTCTTCCAATGTGTTTTCTATGAATGTAACAAAGACTAACTATTTTGAGGGACAGTGGTGGACAAATTTCTTTTTCCTAGTAATCTGTTCTTGACTGAACTAAAACTTTTAGCATGTTTTGGTATTTAAATAGTTAAATTTAACCATAGGACTTACAATGTCTTGATTTATGATAGGTTTTTAAAAATTTGAGCCATTATTATAATGATGCTGTTTATAAATACTTGAGTAATTATGGCCATTGTTGGAAGAAAAATAAAGTTTATGTATTCTGCCCTTGATGAGTAAAGTACAGTCAAGGTGGAGAGACTGGAAGTTGATCTAAAATTAGGGTTATGACTAAAAATATCCTTCTTTCAGGTCAAAGACTCTGCCAAGGGAAAGGCTGCCTGCACAAAATTTACTCGGATAAGCTCAAATGGCACTTATAGTACTGTTTTATGTGAACCAATCACTGGCCGGACTCATCAAGTAAGAGCTTGCAGGCTGTTATGTAATAATAATAATAAAGGGTAGTTAGGAGTTGGTTAGCAATATAGCCGTTAGAAGCCTATAGTGCTAGTTTAATTCTAAGCCTGTAAGTAGGACCCTCTGCTATCAATTATATGCAGATTGTGATTTGTTTTGTTTGGCATAACGTGATGGCCTAGTGGCTTTTCCCTTCTCTCTCTCTAGTTCTCTGTTTTTTCTTCACTTATCCGTCCCTGCTAATGGTGCTTCACATTGCAGACTTATTATAAATTTCATTTAATTAGTATTTTCCGTCTTTTGCAGTTTTGCTTCTCAAATGAAGATGATTAATCCTTACATTGTGCCGTATGTTGTTGTAGCCTCTTTTTTGTGTCTGTACTTGGCATCTTTTGTCTTAGCCTCCATCACCTTTCTGATATGTGCTAGCTGTAAGCTTCTACCTTGACACGGATGGCATGTCTCATGTGATCATTAACTGTGACATGTGACTCACCAGTATTGTCACTTTTTTACATTCATATGTTAGTTGATGCTCTCTATGCTGTTTCTGTGTAGGCATAAGTAGTATCTCTCTATCTTTTTGATAACATGTGAAAGAGATGCAGGAAAGAAATTGGCATACAAATAATACAGTTTGTTTAATCCTTAAAAGTCCTCTATAATATCTAAATCTATCATGCACAGCTTTTTACTATTTTAGTCATAGTTGCTTGTGAAATTCATTTTTTTACTCTCACTCTTAAATACTTAACCTCTGGTGCAGATACGTGTTCATTTACAGTATTTAGGACATCCAATAGCCAATGATGTTCTGTATCTCCCAGCAGAGACTGGTGATAGATCTAGTAAAGGGTCAAGTGTTGATGGGTCTGTGCTTGTGTCAGATGCTTCTCTTAGACCAAGTTTTGATGAAGAAGTGCTCCACAAAAGCGAAGGAGAATCCAATGCTGAATTTAGCATTGACCCCATGTGTACAAACTGTCCAAATTTGGCTCCAAAGGGGTACAAACTCAAACTTCTTTGTCCTATAATGTAATGGAAAATATCTTAAAATTGAATTGCCAAAAATGCATGGCCTTCTTTACTATGAAAAGGAAGAGTATATGTCCTATGGTTATTCCTTTTGCCTAGTTGCGAAAGTATGAGCATTGTGCTAAGCTGGTTCTCAGACTTTTTGGGCTATTTGAAATGTGCCTGTCATAATTAAATCATTAAACCATGATGAATCACTGTTAAAAACCTTAACTAAATGAGTTTGATGTTTCACTGTATTTCTAGCATGGTTAAAGCGAAACTGTTACAATATCAGGATGTCTTGAGCTCAAAGGCTCAACTTTTATCGTGCTTAGACATGCAGATAATTGTTTAACTTGGTTATTTCGTGTGCCCAGTTTTGTTGCAAAAAGCTTTTTATTATGTTAATGATGGCACTGATGATTCAATAACTAGTCTGTTTGGTTGAATTATATTGATCATCATGTTATGATTAGTCAAAGTATGCACGTTTTTATGTAGTGTGTGACATTTTTTTATAACAACCATTCAGTCACTTTGTGTAGTGATTGAGGACTTTATTGTAGCTTACCTAGTTACCTGTGTGGGTCATGAATCTGTGTTTGGTAATTGCAGGTATGATGGTCTTGAAGAAGGTCTATGGCTACATTGTTTTCGGTACACTGGACCTGAATGGACGTACGAATGCCCATATCCGGATTGGGCAAAACTTAGCTGATCACTGATCAGTCAATTTTTGTTTTTTAATTTGCAATTTTTTTTTCTTTGGGAATACCCTTCTAAGAATTATACCTCACATATTGAAACTTGATATGAATGGTTACTTTTCCATTATATTATCATCATCATCATCATCATCATCATCATCATGATTTATTGTTTAGAGGAGTTTGGAGGAGATATCAACTTGCTGCCAAGAAATTCATTCGTACCAAAAACCTTGCTTCCAAGAAAAGAAAGAAAAAACTCTTCTACTCATTTTATATACAGTAGTACTGTGATTTAGATTATTACCGGTAATAAAAAATTTTCGGACAACTATCCCCCAGTTTTCCCCATTTGCCCATTTAGTGGATCGTGTTTGATATAAAAGGGGGAAAAGACTCACATAAGCGTTATAATCAGATTTTTCATCGAGGTGCAAAGTTTTGTTTCGATGCCTTGGAAAGCTTAGGAAGAATTCATGCAGCGAATTTAATTCTAAATTAAACAGATTTATTATAGTCTAGTCATCAAGGATAAACGTTAGTATAGTTTAAGCCTAATCTTATAATTACAGTCCGCTTACGTTTGGTGGGGCATAAAAGTGGTAAAGAAAGTGTATATAATTTAAGCCTAATCTTATAATTACAGTCCGCTTACGTTTGGTGGGGCATAAAAGTGGTAAAGAAAGTGTATATAATTTAAGCCTAATCTTATAATTACAGTCCGCTTACGTTTGGTGGGGCATAAAAGTGGTAAAGAAAGTGTATATAACTCTTGAATTCTAGAGGGAAGCTTAACATAATTATTAATATGATTTTTACATGGAGAGAATAAAGTAGGGTCTCACATGCTATCTGTGATGATGGTAATTTCTTTTATGGAGAATTGCTTTCGGGTCTCAAAAAAAACTAATATCAAACAAGTCCGGTGACTTTTCTATGACAAGTGAAATGGTTACTGTTAATAAATTAAAATGTATCACTACAAGTCATCATTAGGATTTGTTTGGTATTAATTGTTTTCCTTAAGGTTTAAATGCAATTCTCACCAATTTTTTTCTGCGATTATCCATTTGCCACAAAATGATGGGACTGATTGAATACGTTAGAAATAAGATGGTTTCCCCTCTCCATATAACTAATCGATGGGGCTGATTGAACACAGTCATCCCACTTTTAGTCTAATTGATTGTGTTGGAATTCCATCTTGTTTAAATTAACTCACGGAGAGAGACATCTTAGTTACAAACTTGATCCAGATTAATTATCTGCTCAGTAATGTAGTAATAGGATAAAAAAAAGCGTTGGTTAGTTGGCCCAAATGATTACGAAAAACAGAAAGTGGAAAGGGAGATATACTTCATTGTTGAATTAAAGCATGAGGTCAGCAATTAAGGTCCGCCTCAAAGTTGATGCAGACACATATGTATGGTATGGCATTGTTTATCACAGATAAACCTGATCAAATCATTATACACACACACATTCATATATATATATATATAAAAATATAAAGACAATCAGCATTATGAGTCATTGATTTATGAGATAAGCTCTTAACAAGTTTTTATTTTCGAGGACGAAGATAAATTTTAATTTTAAATTAAGCTTAGTGGTTATTAGTGCAGACATCAGGCTCACAATTTTATTTTTAAAGTTGATCTTAACAACAGTGATACCATTACTTACATCCAGCCAGAGATATATTGAAGAGTTGGCAGCACCTTTAAAAAAACAAGCCGAGAGTGCAAAAAATTACAGAATTGAGCGAAAATATATAAAGAAGGCTATTAGTAGAGGTTTATTATGCAATGAAAGAGATTATTTGACATGAGGATGATCCGTAAAAACTGATAAAGCAATGAAAGAAGACCAGATTTCATAGTTGAAAAATAGCACTAAATACTTTATAAATGTAAAACATATTTATTTAATGTAAGTAAACAAATGAAAAAAGCACTTAATTATAGCATATGTGACATGATCTCTTAAAGATACACTTATGTATAAGTTCATGTTATATGTATCACTCTGTTTCTTATTATAAGTTTAATTACTACAGTTTCTTTGTTCCTAAATATAAATCCAGTTTGGAATCAGTTAATGCTACTGTGACTATTTTGTACTTCTATGCTGGAAATAAGGAAGATGAGAGATAAAGTTTACAATGTATGAAATATTATTTTAACACATTCTTAAATAAGAGTAAAGTTGGAATTTCTTTTTTAAAAAAATAGGACATATTAAATGCTATAACTTCTACTCCTTCGTATGTGAGAAGTAGTTAGAGTGAATTTATATTAAGGAACAGAATGGTAAGTTTATAAGTTAGACAAATTAATTTGAAAAAAATGATAAACATGAGAGAGATAATTTTAAAAAAATATTCTTACATTTATGACCAAAATTTCACTTTCAAAGTAGGTTCTATGTTAAGGACTAGATGATTAATAATATATATATATATATATATATAGAATAATGGACACAGCCTTTTACAAGTGAAGTGCTTTATTACATCACTCACAACTTATCAAGCATAGCGATGCATGCATGGCGTCTGAAGCGCGGGAACCACCAATATTAAAAAGATCACACATTATTGCATGTTGTTCATGCATGGCATCCTTATCTTCCCACAAAATCATATAAGTATATACTCAACTTTTTAAACCATAGTCCCATTTTGCATATAAAGTTCTCTAAAACTCACCCTTATCTTCATCACTATATATACGTATATATATACATGCTTCTACATACTTTAATGTCCTCCATTATCTCCTCCTTTCTTTTTAGTGTTTTATCTTCTTTTCTGGTACGGTATTAATTAAAGTATATGTACGATTTGCATTATTCCTCACCTATTGCATGCATGTTATTCGTTTGAATTGAGTTTATTATTAATTAATTTTCATCATTCTGATATTGACTTCCCATTAAAAGCTCTAGCATGGTGCTCAAGATACGTACCACATTCATTTTATATTAACCACTCATGTAACCCTCACAAACACAAAAAAGGCTTAAGATTTTTTTTTTTCTTTTTTTGAATAGGAAATTGATAGGAAGGCATAAAGATATAACCAAAAACCCTCCAACTTTTGGATCGGTATGCCTAACTCTTATTTTTGAGATGTTCAGTTCGCCCGCCTTGCATATGGGAAATAAAGCTACCATACAATTATTCATGCGTGGTTGTCATTCATATGGTCCTGTTTCAAACCTCTCATTAAGAGATGAGTTGTTTTTTTAATTCAAAAATTATAACCAGGAAGATTTACTAGGTCATATTTTAATCATAGTTGGATTTCGAGATACACTCACACACATAAAAAGATTTGAAACCACCTCTTAAACCAAAGTCTTTTTCATCAATAGCAATACTGTTACGACCATAATTGTTCATGCACTCAAGACTGTAGCTTAATTCAGACCTAACACTGTTCATTGAATATCCACAGAACTTTTTCTCCCCCTCGTAGGCTTAACTATGTTCACAAACTAATGTTGCCTGTATGATTCAGGGAGGAAATATTAGAGAGAGGGAGGGGGGATTTCTTTATTTATAAATTAAAGCAGAGCAAAACTGGTGGATTACGGAGATATTATTATTAAGCATGCACAGATATATTAAATTAATTGTCGATGCGTGAGAAATTTGATCGCACATGCGAATGAATACAAGACTAGATCGACGACGGGAAAAGAATGCAAATTAAAAACTCAAGTGGATTCATTGTAATTTAATGTATTGACAATCACTAATTAGCTTGTTGCGTTTAAAATTGATCCTCTACGTAAAGTAGGAATAAATGAATAATATTTTAAAACTGGATTGCATCCCTTGGCCTTGAGAGAAATTAATCCCACTTTCACCATATCGTAAGCACTTTTCCTGGACTTTGACATTTTCCCTAGATAACTTGGACCCCTGTCCTTTTATACTCACTTTAATTATTTGATCAACTTGGTAAATGTTAATTAAGAAACAAGCAACTTTTTTTTTTTTTGGGTGTTGTGATCCGTAAATATATGTTTATCACTCCAATAATTGGGATCTTTTAATACGATGGACTTTAATTTAACTTTTGATGAACGGTTTGGAATTGGTGGAGCAGATTAGCATCCTATACTCTTAGGTGTCGGGGGCTTTTGTCATCTTTTGATATCACTGTCGTTGATCGATAGATGCATTTTGCTTTTAAGCATATTACCTTTATGGGCCTCTTGTCTCCTTGACATCTTTATATTTTAATATGATCAATTAAATGTATACTCCATTATGGTATGGG
Source organism: Mimosa bimucronata (assembly GCA_037074515.1). Classification (NCBI taxonomy): domain Eukaryota; kingdom Viridiplantae; phylum Streptophyta; class Magnoliopsida; order Fabales; family Fabaceae; genus Mimosa; species Mimosa bimucronata. The sequence goes on from CM073448.1 coordinate 3,900,704, forward strand.
TTCAATAAATTTTATTAACTATGTAAACATTATTGGTAGGTTGATAAATCTATTGGTGAAGTACCCATTTAAGCTGTAAAACTTGCATGTATAGAATTCGCTTATAACTTTAAGCTCTTAACATACTTATTATGACCTTAAAAAATTTCAATTATAATATAAGTCGTTTATAGAGTAATTAATGTAAGTATTGACTTTATGTTTCAACAAAGGGAAAGGTTAAAGGAAAATAAGCGCTCGTGATGGAATGCTAGGAAGGAAAGCTTCTTAAATAGTAAAAATATTGATTCTTTCGACCCCTTCATTCACTAAGAACGCCTATGATCAGTGTAATAAGATGTGTTACTTAGCTATCTCTTAACGCAAAATAGGAGCATGTTAGAAAAAGGATTTTAGAGTATTTAGGGTTGGGCTAGGAGGGTCTCTTAACACATTGTTTTTCTTTTTTATTGGAGTTCTTTTACAAAGATTTGCTATGATAAGGAAGAAGGGGGAATATACATACTTGGAGAGTGCAGTACAACGAAGGGTTGTACGCTGCGTCTTTCCTCCTTAATTCTCCTCCCATTTAAACATTGAGTAAATGAACTTTGAAGTTTGTACAGTAAAAATTTGTCATTATCTTCAATTGATTATATATACGAGGTATTGAGTCTCTCTTGCCAGGTAATTTAATGTTATTAATCCTTAACGTAACATTGATTTTTGTAGTAAGATACTCCTATATACGAGTAAAGTAAATGAGGATAGAAAATAATGCAAATTACTGAAAATAAAAAGGGAAGAAAAATGCATGGGATTTCATTGAGGGAAAGGAGTATACATATAGATCCATGGGTAGAGAATATACCAGCACGTACTACATGAGTGAGTGAGAGAGAGCTAAAACATTTCTAACTACATTAATTATTACCTGAGAATTACAACTACAAGTAGCTTAGTAGTAGTACAATACAGGCAAATTTAAATTACAAAATCCCCCTTACAACCTTAATTTGCACGTAAATTAATTAATCAGACGTTTGCCATGTTATTTTGCCTGTTATTAGCTTCGACATTGTCTTGTGTCACATCATCATCATCATCATCATCATCATCATTATTCGAACTCAGCTTCCCAACTTGAATGACATGGTCGCTTTGGCTATTCTGAATCTTCACTGGATCTTCCAGTACTAGTGGCTTAGAGTTTCTGTACATCATATAAAGTACCATTTGCACTATTCCAAACAGGAATCCAAGTGTGTTCGGCAGCTGCATTTATAATTTGGAGAAAAAAAAAGTTAGTGCCAAAAATCTTGAAAGGAAACTATATGAAAAGAATATATATAATAATAATCATGAGCTACTATGGGGCCCGCATTTCGCTCAGATATTGGGAGTAGCTCGTCCACTAAGAATAATAAAGCAAAGAAACGCGCTAGCGTCTAATCTTTGTATTAAACTTAGCGAGCAAAGTGGAAAAGAGAAAAAGGGATTTGTACCCAGAAAAAGAAATGAGAAAAGCTAAGTTGCAACGGACACGACTTTGGAAATATAAATGGAAAGGTGATCATATATTACTAATTAATACACGTATTAACGTAAATGGTACAAATATGTATAGTGATGAGAAAATGAAAATCGTGGAAGAATTACTTACAGCGATATAGTAGTCCTTGAGGAAAAGACCATAGAAGAACCACATGACGGCATTAAGAGTTAAGCACATGGATAAATTGAAGGGCATGTACTCCACACTCTTGGTCTTTATAACACGTCTCTTCATGCATAAAAACAAGTATATACATAAGTATAATTATACATACATACATATATATATATGAATGACGAGGCAGATATGAAATTAATTAGGCTTATAAATATGTGTATATTGGTGAATAAATTAAAAAGGCTAACCATGATGAAGAGAGGGGCAGCGAAGACGCTTATATTGAAAACAAGAGAAATCCAGCCTATAATGTTGATGCGTTTTGATCCCCCAGTCAAATACAAAGTTGATAGCAGCATGGATCCATATCCAAATACATTCAGCAGCAAAAGAAGCTTTATAGTAGAAATCTGCTCCAATCATAATAATAATATATCGTACATGATCATTAGAATGAAATCAAGCTCCCAAAATTATATCTGGAATCAATATACACATAGATTTATGTGATGTAGCCAATGGCCTTGTGGCCTAGCTAGTTTCATAAAGTTTACCCTTAAAATGGAAAGATGTAGGTTTATTCCCGTTTGTAATCTCAAGTTATTAATGTCTCTCCTCTTAATAAAAAAACACATGTATGTATGTACCCTGAGATTCTTGGAAGCATAGAAGAGGAAGATGGAAATGTAGATAGTTTCAATGACGCATCCAAAGGAGTTGATGGTGATGAGGAGAAGGCCAGAGTCCTTCTTGATGAGTGCGTAATAAATCCAGAGCATGCAGCTAAATAGAGCAACCACATATGGAAGAGACTGAAACCCTTCAGTGGATTTCTTTTTGTATATTTGGTAAAACGTTGGCCTGCAAATATCACAAGAATATATTTATTACTATTATTGCTTATCATCATGATATATATATATATATATGTATGGTCCCAAATTCATTAAGATGACTTACACAGGAGCAAGAAACACCAGGAAGGAGATGACGTTGCCTATAATATATAAAGAAGAAAAAACATGTATACATCAGTACAATTTTCATGACATTTATGAAGAACATACCTAGCTACTACAACTAACTTGTAATGATTAATAACAGTAATATGAAGAAGAATGAAAAATAATATAATATCATGTTTTTTCAAGCTGTCAATATTGCTTGACATAGTTTTGGGTGGCAAGATGAGAAAGAAATTAATATTAAAAGGATGACGAAAACCACAATAAAGAGAGAATATAGTATTAGTATGTACCAATAAGGCCGAAAATAAAAGCAAATGACTGGTGGTGAACGGCCATATCTCTTCAAAGTTGAAAATTAATTGAACCCCGCTTCAAAATTGTGTTAGGTTGGAGTAGTTCTCTTTCTCTCACTCACTCTTTTCTCTGAAAATTAAAGGATTGAAAATGATATATTCTCTCCCTTTGGGCTATGATCTCATCTCTCTCTTTCTCTCTCAATCCCACGATTCCATAATGGCAAGGGGATATAAGCTATTTATAGTCGGGAAAAAGTGAGCAAGTTGTGATTGAAATTTAAAGAATAGGAAGGCTAGTGTCGATCTATTATATTGTAGCTCTATATTACTTTCCAGTTGTTCCTGCTTAGTTATAACCTCTTAATATGTATACCTTTTCAACACAATGTCTTTAACCTATTGCTCTCTCTGTCATAACCTAATTCAAGTTCACATTTAATTTCCATTGAACCGAAGAGGTCCTCGTCTAGTGCTGTCCCATAAATGGTTGCTTGCACCATATTAATTCTGAGGCCACCATAAGATCACTTTAATTTTTTACGGGCAAAAGTGTACTCCTCTGTAACTATTTATAAGGTGAAGAAAAAATGTTTTATTTAGTTCTATTTATAAGATATGTCATTAAATTTTGTGTGTGAATCTACAAATTTACCCTTCATTCATTATGTGTTGATTTTGTTCTCATGTAGTGTAGTGGATGTTAAATAAAGGTAAATTTAAAAAGTTATTGAATTTCAAAGTAAAATTAATTAGATTTAAAGTTTTTTTTTTGTCTGTGTGAAATATATGCTGGAAGTACTTTTTTTTTTTATCAATGATCAAGGTATCCCTCCACCCGATAGGTGGAAGACTAATCCTTCGCTGATTTGTAAGCACCTCAAGGGTGAAATAGTTGGCCCGGGAGATTTAATACTTCTCCATACCTAATGTCAAGAATCGAACCCTCGACAGTTGATTAAGGGTGAATAAGTCATTGCCACTCAACGTCTCAACCACACACCCTGGGTTATGCTGGAAGTACTTATAACTAAGATCAGAGGAGAATATTTTGTCATTTAGTTTTATGTAAGATTTCATTTTGTTCCATTAACTTTATAAAATGTCTTTCTAACCGTTCAGCCTCAATGAAATTATTAAAAATGATTATATTAGAAATTGAAATGTTGAAACTTGAAACAAACATTTTCGAACGCTGAAATATTAAATTTAATTTACTTATAAAATAAAAATATGATCGTTGCAGAAACAAAAAATCTTAATTTAAGAGTAAAAATATTAGAGTTGAAGAACTAATTAAAAACATGCTTTTTAAAATTAAGAGGATATACCGAAACTTTGTATAAAGTTGAACAGCCAGGTGTAAACCTTTATCTCTTTATGATATGTTATTTCACCCACCAAATAGTTTTTTACAGCCTTACAACTCATGGCTTTCAGTTATAAGGCCTCCTTGCTCTTTCTAAAGGCCATCTACTTCTTCCATGTTGTCACCAAAACTTCATTAATTTGGTATCAAAGTCTCACATCGCTCAACTCTGGTTTGTCCTTCTTCTCCAGGCAAATGAACTTCGCTCCTTTTGGTATCTATAGCTATATTAGTCATTCCTTTAAAAAAATATAATTAAGTAAATGCACTTTACTCTCTTATATATATGGGCAAAAAAGAACTATCAACTTGCTTCTGTGAGGTGGGGCTCTAGGCTATTGTAAAAAAGTTTGAAAAATAGGTTGAGTTGTTGCGGTATAGTTTGTTGTAGGTTGTATAATTTTTTTCATGGATTGATTTAAGAAACAAATTGAACTTAATATACACACTTAAATCAACAAATTGTAAAATTTTAGTTAAGAAGTAAAATTTGATTTGAAGGCCAAGGCACCAGATTGAGACTTCTATATATAGAATATAATTATTATGAAACCAGAAGAGTAACTATTATTTAATCTAAAAATAAATAATTGGCAAATACGTTTTTTTCTTTGGGTGTGTTGAGTGGTGACCATATATTTGGTGTATTGGGATGGTTGAATTCCACTTGCGGATCACTTAATGGTATATATGGTCCGCATAAACCCCTTTATTTCTAAATAAGTACTCTTATGGTCTTATTTATAGGGCAGAGAGAAAATGTTTTATTTGGTCCTATATATAAGTCACCTAATTAAATATTGAGTATGAATGTACAAGTTTACCATTCATTTATTATGTGTTGACTTTATTTTCATGTGATATAGTGGATAATTAATATGAGTAAAGTTGTAAATTTGTTAGATTTTAGTAGAAAGTTAATGAGTTTTAAGATTTTCCTTGGTCTGTGTGAAATATGTTAAAAGTGACTTATAAATAGGACCAGATGACTATAGTGTTACCGTAAATGGCTCAATTATAACTAATTAATGGAAAGGAAACGAGGGAATGGGAAAGATTATTGTTTACAAATTAGCCTACGTAATGCCCCGAAAATAATCAATTACAATCATAAGCTAATTAAATAGCTTGTTTTTTGAGGAAAATAAATATCCGTAATTGGCCCTGGTCCCTGCTCCACGATCACCACGCTTTGGATCTTTCAAATTTATTTCTTCCTTTTTTTTCTGGTCATCACAAAAGATTTAGGATCAACTAACATGGACCAAAGTAGAATCAAAGTGAATTCATAATTCCTCGCTATAGATCTTGGAAGAAGACACAAACTTGTCCTTGTGAACTGTAATGCACTGCATCAAATCACTTTCATGGAAGCTTCATGAGACATAAATAAATATATATATATAAATATATATATATTGATTATTCAAATTGCTTTGTTGAGTGTTTGATTCTTATGGAGTATCTCACTTAATTGTAGTTTGAGTTGTAACACTTGAGGTATCCCTATAGTAAATGAAGCTGGGTGACAACTATCTATATAGACAGAATAAATAATTTGTTTGTCATGGAAGCCATAGTCCTCAAAGACATGCTCCAATTATTCAACTCTCTTCCTAAATTTGTTTACAAAAATATAAAAATCCTCAATATATACAATTAATAAATATAGTTAGGAAATAAACCTATTAACTAGCTTCTATGCACTTAGGATGGCAGGAAGTAATTTAAATTTAAATTAGAATTAGGATGTCACTAAAATACGGGAAGCTTTTTGACATGGAAAAATCGCAATGGGCCGTTTAGATCTGAGATTGAGACATCGAGTGAATGAACGGTTGGATACGAAACCAGCACAGCATCGCATATCTATGTTGAAGGCTTGAAGCTGTACTCCTCAAATGAGAAGCATCTTGGCTTCTCCATCTCTATCATCACGTTTCAATAATATCAATGTTAGTGCGTGTGAAATGTAAAATATATAAAAGAAGATATTTATAACTCATTTTAAATTTCTCATTAATACTCTCTTGACCCAAAACCTGATTATTCTCCGGCCTCCACCAGACCACCACCGTTCGAATTTAATTTTGCTTTTATGGTATTATTTACTATTTGTTATTTAAACTCACGTGACAAACTTGGCTCACCGTCGCCATCACTCCTGCCAACAAATATTTAGTTTGACTTAATCATTAAATAAAAAAAGTTGTGCAATAAATTGAATTATAAAATTACACTTAGATTGATTCTATTATTTGATACTTATTTTATATACTATTCCTTATTATAAGTTTACCTTAACTACTTCTCACATACTAAATATTGGAAATTATAGTATTAAATATGTCATATTTTAAAAAAAATTTAACTTTACTCTCATTTAAGAATAGATGTTAAAATAATATTTTATGCATATGAAACTTCTCCCTTATCTTCTCTATTTTCAATATAGGGATACTATAATCACAATAACACTGGTTGATCCCAAAGAAGATTTATATTTAGGAACAAAAAAAATTGTGATAACTGGACTTACAGAATGGTAGGTGCTATTAAGGAGTAGCTGTGTGTATGTCAACCATCCTCAGATAAATCCTTCCAATGGACAATCATGATGTGTGCCAAAATTTTAACTTCATTTTTTCGTTTTCATTTTTTGTGGTTGTTCTCATCTATATAAAACTATTTTATTTTTTAAATATTTAAATACCACCTTACTCAGATAATATATTAAATTTGAATAATTAAAATCTGATTTCTAAATATATCAATATAAAATGCGCAGAGGAGATGAGAGCGATGATGTGTGGCAGCCACCAGCTTAATGCGTTGTCCAAAATACTTCGTTTTTTGTGAGATATATAAGTTCGATGTTAAAATAAGTAATCAAGTTAAGTGGCCACCTATTAAATAAAACAAAACAGCACACATGCACTCCGTATATAACAAATGATTATAAGAGGAAGATATAAAGAGAGGGAAGAAAAGTGTGACTAAATTAAGGTTGTGGCATGCGTTTTTATTTTTTTTTTAATAAAAGGCAATTTAATTATAAGTAAAACGATTATAATAACAAAATTAAGGTTGTATGTGGCATGCGTTTTGATGATTGTGTATGATCAATCAATCATATAATTAAGGGTTACCTACCGAACATAAATGAGATATAAGACGTACATTACAAAAACAACTAATGTGAAGCATGCAGTGGATTTAGAGATTTGGTAGGTACATAATTTCAAAGGGACTTTGAACTTAAGGAGATGGCTAGCTATTGTGTCAAAGGCAATATAATCAACACTTTGCGACGTGTGTCAATTAAGATCGACTATGCTTCATTGCTTTGTGACTTTGATTAGACCCGGAAAATTAGGTCCCGGCGCCGCCAACAACAAACCATATTCATAGTCCAAGTCCCATGATGTTTGATTTCCCTTTATGTGCTGCCACTAAAACTCCATCGTTAGATTAGCAAGAAAAATAGGATTTGGATTTTTAACACATAATTGCTCTAACAGTTTAGGACCTTAATTGCTAGATTTTTGGGGTCCTGAGTTTAATTTTTAGAGAATTGACAAATCTCTGATTTGTAATGTTTTTATATGCCGAATTTGAGGAAATTAACATGTTTAAGATGCAAGTTTGGTCCAAAAATGCTTAATTGAATATCTTAAACTCTCAAGTGAAATGAGTATAAAATTAGGATTAATTAGCCATAATTGTAGATTAATTGTATTGATTAATTTATAGGGCTGTTTGATCTTGGTTCAGTTTTGTTTCCACTTGCAGGGTCGCCCAGGACCAAAAGATCGGACCCAAGATGAAGAAAAAGGCCAAACAAAAGAGGCAGAACTGAAGGCGCCTCGCCGCGACGAGCAGACGGCGAGGAAGGCCTAATTTTGGCAGAGAAGACATGAGCTCGCCGCGGCGAGAAGGCCCCAGAGTTCCAGAAGCAACATCATCTCGCCGCGGCGAGAATACGGCGAGCGGGAGTTTTTGCAGAATTTTTAGTCGCGAATTTTGGGCCCAAATCAGATCTAACTCATTACCCACTCACTTGACCCGACTTGGGGGAATTAAAACACGAATCATACACCCCATTAGGGCAGATTTGGTTCACAATTTCACACCCCAAGCCCTAGCTTTCTCTTCTCCATCTTCATCTTCATCTTCTTCACCTTTTCCTTCCTTCCATTCCTTCCTCTTCTCTTGTTGGTTCTTCCATGGAGAGTAGCAACTAGGCTCCACCATTCTTGGTGGTGAGAGCCAAGGGATGAGCTTGAAGCTTCAATAGGGGAGTTTTCCTAGTTCTAATCCTTTCCCCATTTGTTGTATTTATGCTTTTCTAGGTTTCTAGGGTTGCATTTATGACATTTTGGTGGGTTGTATTAATTGCTATTGCATTTGGTTGAGGTGCATTTATGGCACTTAGTTGGATGCATTTATGTCATTAGGGTTAGAAACTATATTTATGTTTATATTGTTTCCTTCTTGTATAATGCTTGACATTGCTACTTATTAGCTTTGAGTTTAATGAAATTTATGGGTTCATAGTTTTGTTATTCTCTTAGTGAAAATTATGTGCTACTGCAAGGTGGCTTGGTTAGTGGATTAAGAATGTTAAGCTATTTGCTTGAGGGAGATGGCATAAGAATTAATTGGTTGTGTTGAGACATTGGGCAAACACTCTCTAGGTCCTAATTTATTGTATGGGTGGCCATCAATGGATTAGGGTTTAGAGAGAAATTTAGAGCAATTATGGGGTGGCCCAAATTGTAGATTTAAAGTCTTGCATAATCAATTATTTCTTGATTTGGAACTTAATCAACTTGGGTTAAATTAAGTAATGTGCGGGGTTCCGGCATTAATTAAGTTAACCTAAGCCTAGCCTAGAGGGGTTCCTCTAAGGCTCTTTAGAAATCAATTAAACTCCCTAAAAATATTTAGAAGCAATGATTCTCGAATCTCTCATCATCAAGAATGATCTTTATCCCATTTTCATCCAAATCTCACTTTTAATTTCCATCTTTTACTTTACCTTTTTGCACATACCAAACTTCACACTAAAACCAACAAAAATGCTTTTTACCCGCCTTTTCAAGTTTACATACTAGCTATTAGGGATCATATTACACTAGGCTCCTTGAGATCGACACCCCGGGTTAGCTTCCACTAACCCCTCGGGTTTAATTTTTTGGAGAGCGGACTCGAGGCGGCACTGCTCTGATATAACCCCAACGGTTAGGTGCTCTTCAAGAATACACTTGAGTTGAGAGGGCATAAACCCTCAACATAGAGAAGTAAGGCGTTCAAATACCTAATAATAGAATTTAAAAAATGCATTAGCTATCAATTGGTTGATAGTATTAAAGAGAAGAAATAAGATTTAGATTATCTTCTAATTTTTTTTAATCTTTTTCTTTCTTATTGTATCATCCTTATAATTGAATCAACATCTGAATGGTTGGGAATATTTTATAAAATAATTTCTTTCAGGTTACCTATAATATTTGTCAATTTTTCAAATTGAATTATTAAATCTCAACTGGCTAGTCACTTGTTGTTATAATTCATAGTACATAGAGATGAGATGAGGAGGAGGAAGGAAAAAGAGGGCGAGGGAGAGAAGATCCAAATCCTACAAAATATAGAAAAAATGAAAAGAGGAGTAACAGAATAATAGGAGAACGTTATAATTTTTGTTTTTCTATCTCGAATCTTAGATGATAAAAAATGGGCACATAGTAAAGTCATCATTCAATCATATGTATTTTGCTCACTGTAGATAAGCAGTTTTTATCCTACATTTTGTTTTGATAAAAAAAAATTCCTCCAGTGCTAAGTATAAGATTAAACTGGTTTTTTTTTTAGAGATTGAGGAATATGTAAAATAAATAACTTTAAAGTATATATATTTATAATTTTTTTAAAAAATAATTTTTCTTACTTATATGATAACTTATAATCTAATTACATATTATATATATTCAAATTAAGCAACTTATTTAACTTTTTTTTTTAAAGAAAAAGTCATATTAATTTTATATTTAAGATTGGAAGGAAATTAGATGACGGGATGATTGGACTATGTGTCTGGAACATTAATTCTTTTATCTATAAATTAAACCTTACGGTTGAAAAAACTTTAGAGGCAACCTAAAAGAAGAGTATTGGAGGACACTTAGCCCACTATATATTTACGTTACGTTGAGAGAAAGATCATCACTTTTAAAACTTCTTTTCATATGAGATTAAAAAAATAGCCCATCATCTGCATTATTATTTTAATAATGTCTTTAATTATTTCTGTTGCCTTACAATTATATGGTGGGCTCTGCAAAGTAAGGAGAGTCTATCTTGGTTGTTCCCACTGTTGTGGATATGAACCACGCAAGCAAGCACTACACATGGCGATATGTATATGTGGTGCCTACATGACATAATAATAATAAAATGTAATGTGTGTGTGTGTGTAGCCTTAATGTGAACTTGCTTTTCCTATTTTAATTTTCCCAAAGTTATTGCTTTAGGGAAAAGGGCCTCATTACAAAAGTTGAAGACAAGATCACGTTTGAACTTTAATTTGAATTATCGTTCATGACGTACGTCAATTAATTCAATTATACTACTGTGTATCATTTTTTTCTGAAAGCATCCGATAGATATGCAATCATGTCTACCAATTTGGAACGCGTATAATTGTTTTCAAATCTCGTGAATCTGCTATTTGTTTTATTTTTTAAAAGAAAAATATCAGGCTTTTTTCTTGGACCGCAAAAAATAATACAGTACAATCCAATTTCTCACATTTTTTGGGGTGGTCGATTATTCGTTCATAGCCCATACTGTCCGAACTTAGCTGGCCCGTTTTGACACTTTCTACTTGATATTTTATTGTTCCAGAACTATTAGATTTTCAGATTTTCTTAGGAAAGAAATATTGGGTTTTCATTTTAATGTGAATGCTATATATCAAGTTTTTTTTATAAAATCCTTTGGAATATACACTGTTTGAAGCATTTTTATATTTCATTACTATGTATATAAACAACGAAAACTTTATGAGTACAATGTCTTTTCCCAAAAATCTTTTTGAACAAAGTGGTATTCACCCTCAAATCGACCACCTTATAATGTAGTTAGTCTTCCGTTAGATCAGCTCACTTAAAGTAATCATGGACTAGGATCCTCTCCTCCATCCCTTATCTCTTTTGTCCTCCTTTTTTCTTTCACAACATTGGATCAAAATTTAGGGTAAATATTTTTATAAAAGTGAATGTTATTATAATATTACCTAAAAATCACCAAAATAAATTTAAATTGTCAAAATTTGGTGTTAACAGTATATAACTGTAATAAAATATGAAAAAGAATCTAAATGTATAGTAAAAGTCTACAATTTTGAACTATTCAAATCAAATTTTGATATGTTACATTTATTTATGTAATTATAGTAATTTTGATTATTATAACAATATTTAATTTGAACCATTGGATCAAAAATCCAACGGTTTGGTGTAAAAAAGAAAAGGAGGGCAAATGAGGTAAGGAGGTAAAGGACATGATCCTAAGCCATAAGTCATAATAATCTAGTGAACCGCTATGTTTTTTACTATAAGTCTACTGGCTCTACTTTAATTAATTCTCACATACCAAGAATTGTTAATTAGATCATTAAATATGTCTTGGATTTATAAAATTTTTCAACACTATCTTTATTCAAAATTTCCATATATCTCTCTACATTTATAAGTTATTCTCACATCTCTCTACTCTCTCTCTCTTTCTAACAAAAATTAAATAAGGTTAAAATTGAAAAACAATCATTAATAACCTCTAATAAGTGGACTTATATTTAGGAACAAATTTTTTTTTAGTTAGACTTATAATAAGGAATAGAGTGTTATATAACAAGCTAACAATTAAGAGAATTTAGGTTTTCAAACATTAAATTGTTAGGAGGAATATAGTTATACTATATTCTACTATATGATTTCAAATGTAGGAATTACATAACTAATTTATTTATAGTACATCTCTTCATTATTATTTGTATTTAAAACTACTTGACTGATAAAATATCATTACAACATATATAATTAACAAAAAAATTATAAAAAATAGAAATTTAATAGAGAATATAATGTGAATTGGGGTGTTAATAACCAAAATGAACTATTTTAATTCGTCTTAAACTATAAATAACAAGAAGAAGAATATAATTAATATAACAAGCTAATAACTAAAAAAATTTAGATATTCAAACATTAAATTGTTAGGAGGAATATAGTTATATTGTATACTATACGATTCCAAATGTAAGAATTATATAACTAATTTATTTATAGTACATCTCTTCATTATTATTTGTATCTAAAGCTACTTGACTGATAAAATATCATTTTAACTTATATTATTAACAAAAGAATTATGAAAAATAGAAATTTAATAGAGAATGTGATTTGGGGTGTTAATAACCAAAATGAACTCTTTAATACGTCTTAAATTCGAAACAAGAAGAAGCATACAATTAATTGTATAAAAACACATGTGGTGGTGAATACTTTATCTTAAAGTTGATGGTTGTCACTCTTCAAATAAAAATGGTTTAATGTTGACTTTCCACTTCCTGTACAATATTTTTGTTTTCTGTTATTTGTGTAATATGATTTATTTTTATATATGATCGATATTTTATATATTAAAAACGCTGATACTAGTATAAAATAGTGAGGCCTAGGTTAAAAAAAAAAAAAAAAAGTGTGCGTGTCACGTGCGCGCGCGCGTGTTCGAGTGTGGCATGCAATGCATGAGTGTGTGTGTGTGTGTGACATCGACTTCTCTGGAGTCTGGACTCTGGACATGCGTGTGTACTTTATATATGTAGAGTGAGAATACACGCACGCACACAGTCCATGCGATTTCTTTATCTTAAAAGACTTACTTTTATTTTATTTTAGATATCAAGGAATCTAAATGGGACACCTAATTATAATATATTTTATGTATAATTATATTATATATTACCTTATAACTCATCAAATAGACTGGTTCAAAGAAAAATTCAAACAAATCAATATATAAATAATTTATCCTAAATATAAGTCCATTTTGTGATCAATTAATTAATGTTACTGTGACTATTTTACCCCTATATTGAAAATTGAGAAGATAAGAGAGAATGTTTATAATGTATAAAATATTATTTTAACACATATTCTTAAATAAGGGCAAAAAAAAAATTTTAGTTCAAAAAAAAATAAGGGCAAAATTGAATTTTTTTTAAAAAAAATAGGACATAATACTATAACTTAATATCCTTGGTATGTGAGAAGTAGTTAGATAGGACTTGTGATAAAAAAATAGAATGTGAGTATATTATACTCCCTCCATCTCTATATATAAGAGCTAAAAATTTGAATGATTTTGTCCCTTTTTATAAGAGCCTGTCACAATTTGTCAAAGCATTTAATGATTTTTTCCCATTTTAACCATCATTATTCTCTCTATTCACATTTTCTTTCATACTCATTTATACCACTATTATCATATTTCTCTCTCTTATATAAATAAGGGCAAACTTGAGAAAACAAAATTATTTTAGACATGTTTATCTCTCTCAACTACTTCCTTATTCTGTGTGATTTTACCTATTTGACTCTTATAATAAAGGACGAAGGGAATATTTGTTAATCAAAGTAAACTCTTAATTATAGCATATTTTATGTACAATTATATTATATATTAGCTTATAAGTCAAATAGACTGGTTTAAACAAAAATTTAGACAAATCAATATATAAATAATTTATTCCTGAATATAAGTCCATTTTGTGATCAATTAATGCTACTTTGACTATTTTACCCCTATATTGAAAATTGAGAAGATGAGAGAGAATGTTTATAATGCATAAAATATTATTTTAACACATATTCTTAAATAAGGGCAAAATTGAATTTTTTTAAAAAAAGTAGGACAAAATACTATAACTTAATGTCCTTGGTAGGTGAGAAGTAGTTATATAGGACTTGTGATAAAAAAACAGAATGAGAGTATATTATATTCCCTCCATCTCTATATATAAGAGCTAAAAATTTGAATGGTTTTGTCCTTTTTTATAAGAGTTTGTCACAATTTGTCAAAGCATTATTAATGAATTTTTTCCCATTTTAACCATCATTATTCTCTCTATTCACATTTTCTTTCATACTCATTTATACTACTATTATCATATTTCCAGTGTTGTAAGAACCGGACCAGACCGGGCGGTCCGACCGGTTGGACCGTCGAGCGCTCCATAGGTCGTTTCGGATTTTATGGTCTGACCGTTTATTGTGTTAAGCCGGATCGGGCCGTTTCCAGCCGGACATTGGACCGGAAACCGGAGTTAAACCGGGAACCGGAGCGGTTTTATAAAAACCGGGCGGTCCAATCTAAAACAAAAAAAAAGATGAAAAAAAATAAAATCAAGCAAAAAAAAAACCCAAGTTCTTAAAAAGGAAACCCAAATTCATTAGCTTCATATTTTTCTCCCAAATTAAAAACCCCAACAACCGTTTGAAAATCTAAGGGCTGTGAAATTTGATCTCCAAAACTCCAACCAATTGGTGAACATCATCTCTCTCATCACCATTCCTCTATTGTTGATGTTTAACGTCTCTTCCAAGCTTTTATTCTATATTTAGCACTTGTTGTCTTTCTACATTTTACATTTCTTTTAAAATTTTTATCAGTTGCATATTCTATCTCTTACCTTTTGCATAATAAAAATTGCTTGTGTTCTTAACTTCCTAGTTCTTCTATCTCGACAAAAATTCCTGCAACTGTGATCCTCAAATGGTCCTATATGCCTTCTTTGTTTTGCTTACCTAAAGACAAGAATAATTGTTTTCTAAGTCTGTAATGGCTATTTATTTCTTGGTCAATGGTCTTTTATTAAAAATTAAGAGGTGAAGGAACCATAATTTGTTTATATTTAATTTACATTTAAAAATCATATATTTTTCCTTAATTATTACGTCATCGGTCCGACCTTCGGTCCGACCGATCCGACCATGCGAACCGTGACCCGATGCCCTCTCCGGCTCACCTTCCGGTCCGGTTTTTACAACATTGCATATTTCTCTCTCTTACATAAATAAGGGCAAACTTAAGAAAACAAAATTATTTTAGACATGTTTATCCCTCTTAACTACTTCCTTAATCTATGTGATTTTACCAATTTGACTCTTATAATAAGAGACGGAGGGAGTATTTGTTAATCAAAGTAAACTCTGAGATATTAGTTATACTCCCACTTATCATAATTATAAGAGAAAGTTAATTTTTTTTGAGAGATTAATGATGCAAAGTAAATCATTTGAAAGTATTTATATTTATCTTTTTTTCTGAAAATTACTTTACTTCATTTATAAACTAATATATAATCTGATTATAACTAACAAATGTTAAATTTAAACGACTTATTTGACATCCATTCATAATTTTTTTTTTATAAAAAAAGTCTGAGCAAACAAAAAACCTCTGCAAACAGTTAATTTAATTTTATATCATGGAACCCCGGGGGGGGGGGGGGGTTTTATTATATTAAAGGCCTTAAATGAGCAGAAAAATATAAAGAAGTTCGGGTGCGTGCCGCAAAATTAAAAAGTCACTGAACACATTAATACTCCCGTATTTATTTCCCTTTAAAAAGTTACAACCTGACATTTATTTTCAACTGACATAAATTAATTACTATTCCCCTAAAAACGTTGATTTAATTATGTTTATCTATCATTTTAAAGTAATTACTAAAATAAATTAAGAGTACATTACAAAAAATTAGTACAGGTTCTAATATATATTTTATTACATCAAGATAATAAATTAATAACTTCATCACTTGAAATTAATTAACACATTTTTCGTATCTTGACTTTTTTAGCCAATAATTTGTAAATTGACTTGCTGCATAATCATCATCTCTACTCCATATATCTAATACGTTGAAAATATGGGTACTGATGATTGATCTTAAGATAATTACTCTCTCTCCGGTCCTTATTATAAGAGCCCGGCCATTAAATTACGTTTTTTAAGAAAATTGTTAAAAGTTAATTGCAAGCAATAAATATATTGTAAATAAAACTTTTTTTTTCAACATTATTCTTATTTATAATGGAACTATTAAGATAGAGAAATATTGTATTAATAAGTATGAAAGAGAGTTGGGGTAAAATAGAAAAAAAAAAGGCATTAAATGATGAGACAACCCAATATGAGCTTTTATATTTTGGACTAAAACAATTTAAAATTTGAGCTCTTATAATAAGAGCCGGAGGGAGTACCAACAAACTTTCCATAAATCCTTATATCACCATGTTCCTTATTATAAGTCCAATCACCACAAATTTTTTGGAAGATGATCCTCTCATAATCCTCTTTCTCATTATCTCTTCTCATAATCCATCTATTACCATTGGATTTGAAAATGAATGGTCAAAATGTACTTCATATAAAATATTTTTAACATAGGGTTAATACCATTATTAATCCTTATACTTTCTCTTCATTTGGGTTTTAGTCCCTAGAGTTTGAAACCAGAGCTTTTAGTCCCAGAACTTT
Source organism: Mimosa bimucronata (assembly GCA_037074515.1). Classification (NCBI taxonomy): domain Eukaryota; kingdom Viridiplantae; phylum Streptophyta; class Magnoliopsida; order Fabales; family Fabaceae; genus Mimosa; species Mimosa bimucronata. The sequence goes on from CM073448.1 coordinate 3,917,594, forward strand.
ACCCCATCCATGGCCGTTAACGGTGTTAAAGTCGCTTATGTGTCATTAGCACTGTTAAATTTGTGATGATTGGGTGTGCTGATGTGGCAACTCATACATGCTGACTTAGGTATATGAAAAAAAGAAAGAAAGAAAATTATTTTCCAAGCCACGATGCCGCCGCTCCTCCCACCACCCATCTCCCCATCTTGCTGTATCTGCTTGATGAAGAAGTCCGCCTCCACCTGACTCGAACCCCAATTCGCCTCCGGTGCCTTTATTGCAGTCACAAACTCCATTGCCACCTTCTTCTCCAACTGGAACAATAGCCCTTTTGAGTCCACCCAACTTGACGCCAATAACCCTAAGTCCTGCACATGTCTAGCTGCCATTGACTAAAGGAGCTAGTGTAGATTTTTCTTACTGGGAAATTGGTTCTTGTCCGATTCAAAAGCTTTGCATAGGAAAATATGGGTTCATTAATTGGTATTTATTTGTTCTATGGCTTTTACGATCAGAGCAAGCATTCATGAGCTTGGATTGATTAACATTCTGTTTATAAGCCGGATTTCTTGGATAATCTGCTATGGGTTAATCATCATCATCATCATCATCATTATTCTTGCTCGATCTCTACCTCCTATCAACCCAAAGGTGTACGAGCTGAATTTGTCAGAGAAGCTGGAAATTTCATTCGCCGGCGTTGATGACAGGGGCAGAGTTGGTGGCATTTGCCCTCTCTTCTCTTCTTCTCTCTTCGCCGGCGATAATTATTTATGAATGATGAGTATGACATTTGGGTGAAGGGAATTAACTTCATGGATTTTTTTTTCATCAAAAGAATGGTGGCCCTGGTACAAAGACGTAAGACCCACATATCAGGCCCTCTCTTCTCTTCTTCTCTCACAGTTCTCCATCATCTTTTTCATTCCTCATCCTCCACCCTCTTCCTCATCAAGCAAAGGCAGTGAGAGAGGGAGCTGGGTGGTCGGAGGAGTGGTGGCACAGTTGACTGAGTTAGACATGGTTTTTAGGAAATTATTTGTTTTTTCCTTTTTTTTTCTCATGTGTTCAAGTTAGCATGAGTTGCAACATCAGCACACCCAATCATCACAGATTCAACGGTATTAGTGACACATAAGTGACTTTAACACCGTTAACAGTGACTAATGGCCATGGATAAAGTAAAGTTCAAGGATCAAAAGCATTGGTTTGAAACTCCAGGGACTAAAACCCAAATGAAAGGAAAGTTCAATGACCAATAATGGTATTAACCCTTTAACATACGAATTAATAATTTTATCATGTTAAATTTCAATCAGAATCGTATGTGCACATTATTGTTATAAAAAATTAATGTATAAAATATTTTAACAATAGTTTTATAAAGAACCACATATCTACCATTGTAACATCCCAAAAATTATTTAAGAATTAGTAAGTGATTTAAGAATTGATTTTGGGGTAAAGGGTCAAAAATGACCCTGTACTTATGTCCAGGGTGCGGCTAACACCTTCTACTTTTTTTTGGCCTAAAAATATCCTTCAACTTTCAAATCTGGGTCAAAAATGACTTTACTGTTAATTCAAGGTTAGTTGATCGTTAGTTTCAAAATTTTTGACCAAAGACTGTAAGGTTGAAGCTGAGTTGGCGCATATGTGGCATTCATTGAAGGAGAAACAACAAAGGCTGAAAAGAAAAGGGACACGTGGTTGAATATGAACCAACTGATTATCTTTCTACTTCAACACCCTCTACCCCCATCCATGTACTCATGCGGTCATGCCCCGGCTCCCTCCTTCATCGCAGTACGGAACCCAAAGAACTGAAGAGCCCCCACAACTGTTCTCACCATCAAGAAGAGCCCCCACAACCTTTCTCACCATCAAGAAGAGTATTGATTGAAAAATATCCTCAGTACTCCATCATAATCAAACCCCACATAACCCAACAAATTAAACAAATCAAAGCAAGACAGCTCTCAGGAGTATGTTCCGACAGCGTCGTCGGTCCAGCGGCTAAGTTGAAGAACCTGGGAGATGAGTGCTCGTTGGCGGAGTGCCGGTGGATGATTCAGTGCGCCGATAGCGACGGAGACGAGAAGATTGATTTATGGCTTGACTCTTTACTGTGCATAACAATAACGCCGAGATAGAGAGTTTGAGAGGGGGGAGCGCCGGCGGGAGCTATTCCAGTCCGACCCACCTTCTTCTTCCTTTTGGTTGAGAGATCGCTGTTCTTTGTGCTTCGCTTACAACATTTCTTGTCACTAAAATTCCTTTTTTTTTGTTCTCACTTAGCTCGGACACAAGAATGAGGCATTCTATTTATGCCCCTTCAATGATTTCGGTTATGTTTAGTCATATTCTTCCTCAATGCGCTAAAGCTTTATACCCCAAAATTACTAAGTGCTCTTGGAAAAAGAGATGGCTTTAGTCAAGTCTTGGTTTGGGGCTGCCACCATGGTCTGAATGGGAATGAGATGATCGTGAAGAACAACCTGGGAAGTGATGGCAGAAGGGTATTGTTGAGAGTTTGAAGGGGAGAGAGAAGTTATGGTTAAGGGGCCCCACACAAGTAAAGTAACGGTGGTTTTAGTTGAATAGACGGTGGAGTCATTTATGGTCCGGATTTAAAAATTTAGGGATATTTTTGAGCCAAAAAAAAGTAGGTGTTAGCCGCACCTTGGACATAAGTACAAGGTCATTTTAGACTCTTTACCCTTGATTTTGGGATTAATTAAGGAGTTTTATGATTTTTATAAATAAGTTCGGGATAATGGAATTATTTTGGAAATTTTTAAAGGCCTAGTTTCTCCCTTATTTTGAGAAACCTAGAGTTAGAAAATTATTTTTTAGACCCAAAAGAGATCATAGTGGAGGAGAAACCACAGTAGATATTTAAAATAAACTATTGAAAGTAAAAGGGGGTTTTAACTTAGAGAAAAGTATCTTATCTTAATGAATTAAGGGCCTATTAGTAATTTTATTACCCTAACTATTCTTAATTATTTTCTTTTATATTATTCCCACTCCCTTCCTTTATTCTCTTCCCTGCCTTCAGCCCCCATTCCCGTGCCATTCCTCCCTTCTTCCTTCAACTGAGCGAGAGAGCAGAGTGAGGGTGAGAGAGGGTAGCGGACGTTGTCGCCGCCGCACCGGCCAGGGGGATAGCCGGAGTTCTTCCTCTTCTTCCTCCCTTATTTCCCAGCGGCTACAGACTCGAAGAGAGGAGAGAGATTGGTGAGGTTTGAGAGGAAAGTTGAGGCGGAGGGATAGGCGATTTTCCCGGCGAGTTCAAGAGCAAATGAGAGCTCTAACTTCTTGGGTAACATCCCTATTCCTTTTCCCTCTTGTTTCCCCTCTCTTTTCTTCAAGATTACATTGAATTTTTAGGGTTTTTGCTACAGTCCGAAATCTATGATGTGTTCTTGTTTTTCCTAACTCCAAACTTGGTTTCTAAGCCTTCTAATTTATCCTATTGTGTTGTATTGTTGGAAAAGTGATTGGTATGCTATATGGCTTATTAAAGTTTAAAGAACTTAGGGTTTGTGATGATTTTCGAAATCATAGGCTGATTGAAGCTAATTGGTTATTTCCAAATGTTTATTGAGGTTATTTGTTGATAATGATATGATTAGTTTGGTAAGATTTGCCGATTTGAGTCTAAATGACATTTTTCTTGCTTAAAGTAGGATTAAGATAGGTTTTGATCAAGAAATCCTTTGAATCTGGGCTTTTGAGCTTGATTTATGAATTCTAGTGGGTTATTGGAGTTCAACGATAATGTTGGTTGGGTTTATTGAGTTAGATTTAGAGTTGGATGAGAACTGGAAGTGTGTGGTATTTGTGTGAGGGTTAGAATGTTGAAATTTTTTATGTTGGATAGGATGATGATTTAAATGGGTTATATGAGGATATTGGGTGATATTTGAATGGGTAAATGGTGAACCTTGATTTAGAAGGATTGTGGAAGAGCTTTTGGTAATTAAAGGGAGTGTTAGACAAGAAAGGGGTTTGTGCTCCTCAGGATTTATGTGGATTATGAGTAAATTAGTGATTCTAATATGTTAATTGATGCTATTAAATATTTATGGAATGATGAGATTGGGAACGGTTTGAGTAATTTGGATGTTCGGTGATTTTGATGAATTTTAGTGTATGAAGGTTTTTGGGGATTTTGAAATCTATGAGTTCGATGGTTACGGGGTATCATTCAAGTATTTGAGGTTAATAAGAGTTTCTAATTGGGTAGTTTTGTTGGAATCGGACCTTATATGGGATTTCCTTGATTCAAACTTTGAAATTGCTTCCAAGAGGGCTTTTGATGTCTAAATGATGGTTTTGATTAGTTTAGTTTTGTTATATTGGAATTTAAGTATGATTTGAAAGAGTTGGATGGTTATGTGAGAAATTAGATACGGAATTGACATGAGGAATATCTAATGATGGTTTAGATGATTAAGATGTTATGATTAGAGTATATTGACCGAGAAATAGAATTGAGAGGAATTGTAAGAAATAGATGACCCTAAGAAGTTATTGAGGTAGGATGTTTGCAATAAGTTTGATATGAGTTTAATTTAACTTAACCAATCCAAGTAGATATAAACATATCTCTGTGTAATCCGGACTCCTTTATTGGCTAAGTCCCGTAGTGTTAAGTAAATGTTTCATGATTTGTATATTGATAGTGTATACATGCACTTGTTTTGATTGTAGACGCTGTTGGATTGAGTTGAACTCGAGATCTGCACTATTCTGGTATTTTATATTGCTTTTGACAAGTTCAGGTAACCACTCTCACCTCACTATTTTGTTGTGTGTGATGTTAGTCGGGTTTTTCTCAACAACAAAAATCCCTTTTTATATATATGTACATGTCTATTAGCATGTAACTAGAATTTCAAACGATATGTTTATATTAAAGTGCCTGCCTATTGGGTGCCTTTGAAACCCCATATACTTTCATATGAAAATCTCATGAGTTTTGTTATGATATATTTAGTACCCTGGCTGGTGATATTGATGGATTATGTTTTATCTGAGATGTTGAATATTGTGGTTGAGGTATTAAGAAATGGCTGGTTAATGGTTATTGTTACATGGATGGTAAGGGGTGAGCTATGGTGTAAGCCTTGTAAATATTTTTGATGTATTTATAATTGCACGACACTGAAATGTACCATCGCGTGATGTAACCCTCGGCTGATCAACCGAGCGGTTATTTGTACCGGTCATTCTGAGTATAGATAGAGACGGCCTCCTTGATTATAAACAAGGAGGTCCCCATCCTGATTTTAGACAGAGGGAGTCCCCATTCTGATTATAGACAGAGGGGAGAATGCCATCCTGATTATAGACAGGGGCACAGTGTCACACACGTTTATTTTGTCTTATGCATTTGAGAACTGTTATTTTTGTGATAGTGTGGTTTTATCGCAGATTGATATGCTGGTGATGAGATGGTTATATATATATTTGTTGATGTATTTATAGTTGCATGACACTGAAATGTACCATCGCGCGATGTAACCCTCGGCTGATCAACCGAGCGGTTATTTGTATCGGTCATTCTGAGTATAGATAGAGACGGCCTTCTTGATTATAAACAAGAAGGTCCCCATCCTGATTTTAGACAGGGGGAGTCCCCATTCTGATTATAGACAGAGGGGAGAATGCCATCCTGATTATAGGTAGGGGCACAGTGTCACACACGTTTATTTTATCTTATGCATTTGAGAACTGTTATTTTTGTGATAATGTGGTTTTATCACATATTGATATGCTGGTGATGAGATGGTTATATATATAAATTCACTTGGTGTTGGTGATTAAATATTTTTAAATGTGGTACCCTTTAGGTGCTCTGCTAACCCACTCATACTCTTGTATTGAGTTGAGTTGTGGTTATTGAGACATATTTATCTCACCCCGTGGTTATTTACATTTTTGTAGGTGATCATGCACAACAGAGGGAGTAGTGGAATGGGGCCGCCGAACCATTTTGACTGTTTAAGTCAGGGACGATATATTTTATAATGGGATTTGTATATTACCAAATTAATTAGGCTCGCATTTACTTCCGCATCCTTTGTTTTGGGCTAATAATGTATTCTAGATATTTGTACTGGTCATGGTTATTGAGTATGGTATTATTCTGGAATATGGATTGAGCTATTGTAGAGAGGGATTTTAGGCTTTAGGCCGCTTGTTTTGAGTAATTATTAATTATTGATAATTAAAAGTATTAGTTAGTTGGATTTTACAACTTGGTAGCTGAGCTGTTACAAGGTGATTTTTATTAACCATGTTAGGGAAATTATTTTTCTAACATGGTTAGTGTTTTTATTATCTGTGATAGTCTGTATTGTATTAAGGTCTTGCTTTTCTATCATAGATAATTCTTTGAATGATTAAAAAGATTTTTTTCTAACTATGATAAGGTTAATTGATTTGTATGAAAAGTCATTTTCCTATCATAGTTAGTATTAATCTTTGTTGAATTAATTGATTATTGGTAATTAAAAGTATTAGTTAGTTGGATTTTACAACCATTCATTAATTTTGATCAATTAATACTACTGTAATTATTTTACCCTTATGTTGGAAATAGGGAAGATGAGAGAGAAAGTTTATAATGCATAAAAGATTATTTTAACACGTATTCTTAAATACTCTTCTGGTCCTATTTATAAGGATTTCTAGCATGTTTTACACAGATAAAGGAAAACCTTAAAACTCATTAATTATTCCTTGAAAACTGACAACTTTCCAACTATACCCCTATTTAATATCCACTACACCACATGAAAATAAAGTCAACACATAATAAATGAAGGATAAAATTGTAAATTTACATGAAAAATTTAATGAGATTCCCTATCAATAGGACCAAATGAAATATTCTCTCTTTGTCCTATAAATAGGACCTGAGGAGTAAGGGCAAAGTTGAATTCTTTTTTTAAAAAAATAGGACATATTTAATGCTATAACTTCCATTCCTTAGTAAACTTTCACTCTTTGGTAGAGGAGAGTAACGGGCAGGTACGGGTGGCCCGTGGATGTACCCGTGGGAAAGAACTAATGAAAGCATAAACAACACTAAAAAACAAGAACTAGTCAAGATAATTAATTGATAAAGTAACAAGTATCAACAACACTAAAAAACAAGAACCAGGCATGATCAGGAAGGTTCAATGGCGGAGAGCGGGTTGTTGAGTACGAAGCCATCTCTGATAACAAGAACCGTTCGATTACAGGCCGTCAATTCGATGGTGAAGCTCAGTGAAGCCGTCCGTACAATGCTTTCCAACTTCGAATCGGTGATCTGGGCTAGATCTACGGCGAGGGCGAGGGAGTTGGAGGTGGAAGAGGGGGATGAGGAAAGGTTAGAGCGGTTGTCGTCGGAGATCAGAATTGGCGGAGGGAACAGAGGGTGGTGCACGAATTCCGGCCATTGAAGAAGAAGAAGAAGAAGGTAGGGATTTTTGAGATTCGTTACTTCTGCTATTGTGTGTGGAAATCTGAGAGAGAGGGGTTTAGAGAATTTGAGGGGTATGTAATGAAATGGGGGGATTTCTGTGTTGCCTTGCTTCTTCTAATGGGGGAGGAAGACGATGGACTGATGGTGAGGGGTGAGGCAGAGGAGGAGGAAGGGGAAGATGGAAAGAAGGGCGAGAGTGAGACTGTGAGAGGCTTTTGGGGAGGCATTTTGATTAAAAAAATGGGAGGTTTTTAATATTAATTGTTAAAAAAAATTAAAGAGGTTGGAGAGGAGAAATAGAGAGTCGATCCCGTGTACTTGAAGCTATGGAACCAACGCCTAAACCATTGAGGCAGCAACAACACTAGTGTTATTGTTTGTAAACTTATATATTTATAAAAAAACGCATAATTGTTTTTAAAAAATATAGGGTAAAGTAGCAATTTTAACAATAAAGTTTGGTGCCAGGAACAAGTGACACCATTAAGTTACATATGGTCCAAAAGTACACATAAACTATTGAAAGTTAAGCAATAGTACCACTCATGTCAAAGCACAATAACGTCCGTGAGTTGAATAAGTAAGCGGGTCCCACTAAAGGTCTCAAAGACCTGTTCTTGTCCTCCTCCTCGAATTTGAACTTGAAGGAGGTGTGACCATGGTGAAGGAGGCCGAAAACAGAGGCAGCACCTCCTACAATTAATGGTGAGGTTGAATGGGTAAAGTGGCAGGTGAAATCCATAAAAGTGTAAACTAATTGTAACACCATTAAAATCAAAGGACGCTAAGGAAAAGGGACAAACACGCTGAGGAAAATGGAAGAGCACGAGAGGATCTTAATAGTAGAACTTGGCGACTTTGTGGCCTTCATAGCATCCTGAAACATCCTCATCAAGTACGTAATCGGCGGTGCCGCCATGGCCAGATCATGGACCTCCTACTTTGCTCCACATAGTGGTCCCCCATCTTCGGCGTTGTCCTCTTCATCATCTGTATCGCCACCTACTTCAGCACCAAAGCCTCCTCCCTCTTCAACTACATCACCTCCGTCCTCACATCACCGTCATCGCCTTCATCATCGCCGCCGGCCTTACCAAAACCGAGACCAAAAACTGCCATGACTTCATCCCCCACAGCCCACGTGGCGTCTTCATCTCCACCGCCGTCCTCTTCTTACCCTACAATGGCTTCGACGCCGTCTCAACATGGCATCTTTATGCAAATTTGCTCGTTGTTTTAGGTGACAGGATATGAAAAGAGAAGAAAGGTTAGGAAGGAAGAATTTAAAGAGTCAGTGGCAGAAACATCTTCAGATGATTGGCAAGACATTGACCCTAATTTTTTGGATGCCGTGGAAGCTGAACAATGGTTTGAAACCGCTGAAAGCTACCCACCTTCACGTAAGGATGAACACCTAATTTTCTATATCTTATCAGAGTAACAATGCAGTTAAATTATTTTGGAATAAAGTCATGAACTCATTGAGAAGCAACATTTTGAATTTCTAATAGACTGTGCAGAAAGTATTGGGTTTGAATTTGATTTTATTGGTTCATTGTGTTGTGATAGCATCAGATGAGATTGAAAGAATGCTTTTCATCGAAAGTCATGCCCATTGCCCAACTCACTGAATATTAATTACTGTAATTATTTTACTATTTTTTATGAAAATATTTTTTTTAAAATTTTAATTATTTAACATTCCAACGTGTGTTAAGCATATGAATCAAATAATTAAATTATAGAGATCGAAAATTTAGTTATAAAAAGGTGTCTGGTTTTTCATAAAGTACTTTTTTTAAAAAATATTTGCATTGAAAATTTTTCATTTAATGAAAGAGCAAATATGTAAAATCAATGTAAAGATTTCTGAAAAGATTATACATGTTTGAGATAAAATGTTAAAAATGTGCAGATCTCAGAATTAAAGGATTTTACTCAGTAAAGAGATTATAAATATGTTTGAGATAAAACGTTAAAAATGTCATGTTGGTCACACACACAAAATCGAGCTGCCCAAACTTTTTTTTCCCGCCACATTTTGTTTCTAACTTTCATTACTATCACACATCAGGTGAAAAGGTCCTCTCTATGCCACCTAACCCACTAAAATGCCAGCACAAGCACTTCTGGGACCCACTTGCTTAGTTAACTGACGGACGTTACTATGCTTGGATGGGAGTGGTCCTTTTGCTCACTTTTGAATTGTTTATGGGTACTTTTGGACCTTATGAAACTTAATGGTACCACATGCTCCTGAGACAAAACATTATTGTTATAATTGCACCTTTACCCAAAAATATATACTGGCGGGGAACGGGCTACCCGTGGGTGAACCCATACCCGTATACCATAACCGGGGCGGGGCCCGCCCGTTTTTATTACAGGCCAAAAAGCCCGGGTGGCGAGCCGGCCCCGCGGGTTGCGGGTCTTTTGCTCACCCTTACTCATTGGTATGTGAGAAATAGTTAGGATAGACTTATAATAAGGAACAGAATGGTACTCCCTCCGTCCCTATATATAAGAGCAAACAATTTGAATGGTTTTGTCCCTTTTTATAAGAGCCTATCCAAATTTGTCAAAGCATTTAATGAGTTTTTTCCCACCTTACCCATCATTATTCTCTCTATTTACATTCTCTTTCATACTCATTTATAACACTATTATCACATTTCACTCTCTTATATACTCAATCATAAATAAGGGCAAATTTGAGAAAACTAAATTATTTCAGACACATTTATCTCTCTTAACCACTTCCTTAATATGTGTGATTTTACCTCATTGGCTCTTATAATAAGGGATGGAGGGAGTATGTATATATATATCCACGTCTATGCAGTCAGAGTCTTTGAGAACTATCACAATTATAATCCGTAATTACAACCTTATTGATGTCGCTATCATTGAATTTGGGATGATTATTACTTGTATTAGATTCAAAATCCACTTGGCTTGGCTCAAGGTAGAGTCTTAATACAGAGATGAATCAGATGGTTACGTCTCTTGAATGTTACCAAATTATGATTGCAAGATCCTTTTTTGTACTCCTACATGCATATGATTATTTTGACATATGTTTCATAATTACAAACTAATTTCTAAATAAAAACATTTGAGATATAATACAGAATTAAAATCATCAGCTGTAGAAGTGCCTCGAGTAATTTTGTTATACTGTCATTACATGTATATTGGTGTGTGTATTAAAAGAGGGTGAATCAATTTTATATGATATAATAACAAAGATCCATATAAAACAAGATTGAAAACTAACAAATCTCTTATTTTTATGGTTTTCATATGCCTAATTTGAGGCATTTAACATGATTGAGATGCAAGTTTGGTCCAATAATGCTTACTTGAATGTCTTAAGCTCTCAAGTGATATTAGGATTAATTAGCCATAATTGTAGATTAATTTTATTGATTAGTTTATAGGACTATTTGATCATTGTTTAGTCTTATTTCCACATGTAGAGTCATGCAAGGACCAAAGATCGGATCTCAGGTAAAGAAGAAAGGCTTTTCAAAGGGGCAGAATGCAACGCCACGGCGAGCTCACAACGAAGTAACCCCCAAAAGAGCCAGAATGCATGCTTGCTCACCGTGGCTTCGCCACGGTGAGCCCACGGCGAGCCAAGCCAAAATGACCAGAAGCATTGCTAAGAGGCCACGGCGAGCTCACGGTGAGCGGCGTGCACCAGCAGTGTATCAATACTTAGTTTTGAGTCCAATTCAGATCCAATTCAATACCCACTTTTAGACCCTGACTTGAGGGACCTATAAATACGAAAAACTAAACCCTAGAAGGCAGGTTTGGTCACCCACACGAACCCTAATTCTCTCATTCTCTCATCTCATCTTCCACCCCTCTTCTCTTCCAACCTCCATGGCCACCATTCTTTCCACCTTAGTTGTTGTTCCTTCCATGAAGAGCATCAACTAAGCTCTTCTATTCTTGGTGATGGAGCTCAAGGGAGGAGCTTGAAGCTTCAAAGGGGAGTGTTGTTCTCCACTCTCTCTTCCTATTGTATATTTCAAATTATCTAGGGTTCTAGGATTTGTCTTATATATGCATTTGGTTGGAAGATTATTTTATATCTTGTATGAGAGTGGTAGAAACAATCTATCTTGTTTATTTTCTTTGTATGGATGGTTGACATTGAACTTATTGACTTGAACATATTTATTTGTATGGGTTCATCATTTAATATATGTTTTCTTGTTAAAATCTTGTGCTAAGTGAGGGTTCTTGCTTGGTGGATTATGGTGTCAAATAATTGGCAAGTAAATCTACTAATTGCTTGAGTGATATTGGACTTCAACCTATTGGGTTCAAGTTATTGGATGGGGTTCCACCAATGAATTGGAATTAATAGGCTGATTTGGTTGCGATTCGGGGTTTCGGTTATAGGATTATTAATCCTTTGCGATTAGTAGATTTAATTGGGTCAAGTGTTTAATCAACTTAGGTTAAGTTTATTAACGTGCGGGGTTCCGGCGTTAGTTAAATTAATCTAAGCCTAGTTTAGAGGGGTTCCTCTAGGGTTCCTTAGAAATTGGCCCCTTTTTAATTCCCAAAAATCTTAAGAAGCGATTATTCCCGAAAGTTCCATTTACCAAGAATAGCCATCCAATTTAATCCAAATCTCCCTTTGAATCCAATCTTTTTATTTGTATTTTGAACATACCACACTTTTTAATACAAACCTTTATAACTAAAATTAACCAAAATTGTTTTTACCCATTCAATTGTTTGTATATAGCTATTAGGAACCATTTGCATTTTTAGGCTCCTCAAGAGAACGACACTTGGGGGTAGCTCCCACTATCCCCTTGGTCCCACCATTTGCATTTTTAGGCTCCCCAAGAGAACGACACGTTTAAAGAATTGTAAAGAGAATTAAGGGAGTTCAATTCTAGTTGGCTGGATTAAATAAGGATAATATGATTGATAGTGATGTTTTGAGGTGGCATGTATGTTAGAATCGATTGCTAAAAGTGCTATTGTTTGAATAGTTTGAAGAATGAAGGGTTACTGTTTCAGGATGGTATTAGGAATAATAAATTATGGTCCGGCATTTTATGAATAGTTCGAATAAATTTCCAAGAATGCAAGGTTAAGTTGTATAATGTTTGTGCTAGGTGTTATTTTTAGAGAATTTTGGGGACAAAATTCCTAAAAGGTGGGGAGAGTTGTAACATCCCAAAAATTTAATTAAGGATTAGTGGTAATTTAAATATTGATTTTGGGATTAATTAAGGGAGTTTTGAGAGTTTTATAAATAAATTTAAGAGAATAGAAGTATTTTGGAGATTTTTAGAGGCCTAGTTTCTCCCTTATTTTGAGAAAATTAGAGTTAGAGAAATCAATTTAGGACCCAAAAGAGATCTTATTGGGAGAAAAATCTTAGTGGATACTTAAGATAAATTTTTGGAAGTGAAAGGGGAATTTTATCTAAGAGAAAAATAGCTTATTTGATAATTTTAGGGCCTATTGGTAATTTTCCCATACACACCATTTAACTTATTTATTTTATTATTTTATATACTCCCTCTCCTCCCTGCTTCTCGTTCGTGTTTGTGTGTGTATATGCCGTGAGAGAGAGAAAGAGATTGAGGGGAGGTTTGTGGTGGTTTTTGGTCGACGATTTGGGTGGCGGACTCGGCGTTTCCGGCGGGTTTTCAGAGGACCTTAGAGAGCTTATGGAGTTGGGTAATTTTTCCTTCATTCCTTTCTTCTTTGTTCTTGATTTTTCAATAGAAAATTCTAGGGTTGTTTGATTTTCGAATTTTCTGGTTTGATTGGGGCAATTTCCTGGTTCTGCATGCTTATTTAGACTACTTGATGATTTTAATGTGGTTCATTTGGTTTAATTTGGCCCAATGTGAGATTTTGCTTGCTTAAAGTTGAATTAAGCTAAGTTTACAATAAGAAATCCTTTGAATTTGGGCTTTTGAGCTTGATTTATGAATTCTAGAGGATTATTGGAGTTAAACGATAATGTTGGTTGGGTTTATTGAATTTGATTTAGAGTGTTGTTGAGAAGTGGGATTTTAGGTGTTTTAGAGAGGTAGAGTGTTGCAATTGGGAATATTGAACACGAAAATTGAGTTAGATGAATTAAATGAGGATGTTTGACTATGTTCGAGTAAGGTTGATGAAGAATTTTGTGTGGAAAAATTATGGAAGAATTTGAGTAATTATAGGAGGTTATGAGGTGAGAAGGTAAGATTAGTGTTTTCTCGGGATATTTGTTGGTTAAGAATAAATATTGGTTCTCATATGTTAATTGAGGTTGGTAGGGGATTATGGGCAAATGAAATTCGGAATAATTGAAGTGTTTTGGATTTGTGAGTAATTCGACAGATTAAATTGGGAATAGGCTAGAGCTATTTGAATGGTTATGGACGATGATAACTTGGTGATGGATTTTTTTTGTATTAATGATTATGTAGGAATGGAGCAGAACTGTGGTAGAGCTAAATGGTAAAGGTTTTGATATATATATACACATAAACATTGATGAATTTTGGCCTAGGATGATTTTGGGATTTGTGTGGGACGACGAATTAATAATGATGATTAAAGGTTTGGGTGAGTTAGATTGTTGACCGATATGAATTTTTGGGATTATTAAAGCTTGGATGAGTAAGGGTGGTAGGTCAAAGTCTTTGAAATTGATCAATTGAGGTTATATGAAGATACTAATAAGTAGGGTTTAGTTGGAATTTTTCTTTGGAATGATCCTTGGGTTATTAGAGTTGATTTAGTTAAGATTCTTGACGAATTTAGGTTATTATAGTTGTTTGAGAAAAGGTGATTGAAGAGCTCATCGAATGGGGTTATGTCGGAGCAGTGCCGCCTCGGGCCCTCTCTTCAAGAAACTTAGGGACCAAGGGGGATAGTGGGAGCTACCCCCGAGTGTCGTTCTCTTGAGGAGCCTAAAAATGCAAATGGTTCCTAATAGCTAGATGCAAACAATTAAATGGGTAAAAGCATTTTTGGTTGATTTTAAGTATGAAGTTGGTATAAAAGTATGATATGTTCAAAATGCGAATAAAAGATTGGATTAAACTGGGAGATTTGGAATAAATGGGAATAGATAATCCTTGATGATTAGAGGCTTAAACAATCATTGCTTCAAGTTGTTTTTGGGAAATTCTTTGGCTAATCAAAAGATCCCTAGAGGAATCCCTCTAGGTTAGGCTTGGGTTGGGTGGATTAGCACCAGAATCCCGCTTACTAATCCCTCCAACTTCAAGTTGATTAAGCTCAATAATCAAGGTGAATTTGCTAATTGTAAGGGGCTCCTAATCCAACAACCGGAATCCCAAATTGCCACTTAATTAATCCTAGGGTTTAAATTCATTATTGGAATCCCAAATAATAAATCAAGACTCTAGGATTAAAGCCCAATGCCACTCATGCAATTTGACAAATTCAAGAGCCAATTCACAAATGCAAACACTTGACAAAATAATCCACTACATGAGAATTCTCAAATAGCACAAAATATTAACTAAAACATTCATTTAAAATGATGAATTCATACATCTAAACAAAGTTCAAGTCAATGAAGAGCAATTGTCAAGCATACACAAATGAAAACAAGCTACAAATGTTTCTACCACTCTCTTACACAAGATAAATATGAAGAATACAACCAATTGCATAAACAAAATCCTAGAATCCTAGAAATATGTAAATACAAAAGGAAGAGAGAGTGGGAGAACAAAAACTCCCCTAATGAAGCTCCAAGCTCAAGCTAAACACCTCCATCACCAAGGATTAATGCCTCTTAGTTGCTGCCTTCCATGTAGAAACCACCAACAACAGAGATGAGAGTGGGTGCCATGGAGATTTGGGGTGGAAGAGATGGAATATGAAAATGAAGATGAGAGAGTTGAGAGAATATGAGAAACTAGGGTTTTGGTGGCTTCCCCATCTGTCCAAATGAGTGCATTTTCGACCTAATATGTTCCTCAAGTCGGGTCAAGAAGTGGGTACCGAGTATGGACTTGGATTGGGCCCAAAAACCAGAAAAATTATGCAGAATCGCGACTGAGCTGCGGCTCAGTTTGTTTCTGTAATAACAGTGAGCTGCGGATGGAAACTTTGAGATGCGGCTCAGTTTGTTCTGTGAAGAATTGAGCTACGGCCCAGATTTCTGAGCTGCAGCTCAATTCTCTTTTGAAAAATTGAGTTTTCTTTTCCCATTGCAAATGAAATGTTCCACCCATGGTTCTTCAATGGTCCTACAAGTAAAAACATAATAGAAAAAGGATCAAATGCCCTAGAAATGAATTATTTTTAACTAATTACCAATTATGGAAAATTAATCCTATTTTTATCCTAATTTCACCTAAAGGCCTAAGATCTTAATTAAGCACAATTGGACTAAAATTGCATCTCAATTATGTTTAAAACCTCATTTTTAGCATATCAAAACTATACAAATCCAAGGATTTGTCAGTGATTGTCCTTATGAGATTGTTATATTAAATGGTGGCTATGATTAAAGTGAGGGGGTCCTTGACTCAAGATATGAATATGGAGGGAGAATGTTGTTATAGGTTTGGTATGGGTTTAGTTTAACTTAACCAAACCAAATAAATGTAATTTGATTTCTTTGTGCAATTGGGACTTCTTTTTGGCTAAGTCCCAAAGCATCGGGTTAACGTCACTTGAAATTTGTCTTGACCGTGTGTATGTATTTATGATAATTGTAGACGTAAGTGAGTTGATCTGAGCTTGAGGATCTTCGTATTCTGGTATTTTTCTTTTGGTTTGACAAGCTCAGTTAACCGCTCTCACCTCACTACATTATTGTGTGTGATGTTAGTCGGGATTTTCTAAATCCCTTTTTATACATGTATGCATCTCTTGACTTATAACTAGAATTTTAATGTTACTTTCATATTAATGAGCCTATTGGGTGCCCTCGAAATTCAATCTATTTTCATATGAAAATACCAAGATTCCTGGTATATGTGTTATCTATTCTGGCTGACTGAATGGTAGTACTGAGTAATGGTTATTGATATATTGATGGTTGAAAGTTGCATATTCTACAACTCTAGAGAATAATTATTTTTATTGTTGTTGCATGACAGTAAAATGTACCATCGCGCGATGTAACCATCGGTAGGCCAACCGAGCGGTTAGTTGTACTAGTCGTCCTGATTGTAGATAGGGACCATCGGTCATCCTGATTGTAGACAGGGACCGCTCCCCATTCTGATTGTAGACAGAGGGGACATTGCCACCTGATTGTAAACAGGGGCACTGTGTCACATCACATTTATTTTGGCATGAGTTGTTGAAATCTGTTGTCTCTACAATAGCATAGTTACAGTGTAGATTGATAGTCTGTTGATAATATGGTAGTATATATATATGTAAAGATATACTCTGCTATGGGTTCAATATTTTTTTAAATGTGGTACCCTTTAGGCACTCTGCTAACCCACTCATACTCTTGTACTGAGTTGAGTTGTGGTTACTGAGACAAATTTGTCTCACCCCGTGGTTATTTATATTTTTCAGGTGATCATGCATCGGCCAGGGCGAAGGGAAAGGGGATGGAGCCAACCGGTTCATATGGAGCCGGTGAGTTGGCCGGTAGAGTTGTTTTGGAACTGTATATTGCCACTGATAGGCTTGCATTCGCTTCCGCAAGTTTATGTTTTGATTGATATTTAAATTCTGGATGACTGTATCAATATTTGCTTGATTGTTGTGGAGTTAGCGTTTACATGTGAATTTTTATTAACCATGTTAGGAGGCTCCTTATCTAACATGGTTAAATCAATTGTTAATTGTTAATAAGGTAAATCTTTACTAACTATGTTAGGGGAATCATTTTCTAACATAGTTAGGGAAAAATATCTATGATTGTATGATTATGTGTTTGCCCTTTTCTATAATGGATTATCTTATGTTTCTAAGATAAATCTTTTTCTAACTATGATAGGGTAATTGTTGTAATTGTATGTAAAACTCTTTTTCTATCATAGTTAGTAATGTAATTATGATTAGGTTTGATTGTTGGGGGTTAGTGTTTAATTATCCATGATAGTATATATGTGGTGTACATGATTGCTTTTCTATCATAGATAGTGCCGTAACATTATTAAAATTCTTTTCTAACTATGATAGGATTGTTGTATTTATATGAAAATTTCTTTTCCTATCATAGTTAGTATTAATCTTGACTAGACGGATTGATTATTGGTAATTAGGGTGCATTAGTAACCTGGATTTTACACCTATAGCATCATCAAAGATCAAACAGTTCAAACCATGTGTGTGTGTGAAAGATATATACTATACCACCGATGATTACACAGTATTATATTCTGTCTAGTTAGAATATAATGTGATTATCCGTCAATACGTTGTTGCCAACTTCAGTCACCATCTCTTAAGACCACAATTTCAATCCTTCATTTGTTTGTTGATCATCTCTCAATGAAAAATAAATTACTTATGAAGATCCACCTATAGTCATAACGTTTTTGTGTGAGTGCTATTAGCAAAAAGCTCACGTAATGTGCAATTCTCACTGAAAAGTTAAACCTTATTGTTCACAGTTCACACACACAAGTTAAAAGCGTTAACCTAGGATGTGATGGATATTAAAATATCACAGCACAACGATTTATTCCTGTAATAAATCTAGGAAAATAGACGAGGAAGAAAATGGTTATATTACATTATTTACTTCCGTTTTCATCACTTTCTTTTTATTCTCTCTTTCATTGAATAAAAAATACGTAGCGAATTATATGATCATATAATTTCAAAAATGGTGTCACTTTCGGCTGTTTAATTTTGTTCCCTACTCCAACATCATAATCATAATTTATGACTTGGGGGCAATATTTCACGAACCGCGCAAATTGCTTTTGTTGATAATCTTCCAAAGAGAGGACCAAAAAAATAATATAATAAAGCAAAAAGACAAAAGCAAAAGCACAATCGGAATCGGAATCTCTTCATGCAATTGTTAACAAGCTAAAAATAAGCTTTGACAAATTAACACAATGGGGACACACTTCGTACGAAACAGCCTCATGATGAGGGCTTTAACTTTAATTTATCTGTAAACAAAGCATAAGTTACATGGAAAATATGGAAGCATATAAATATAAAGTATAATAATCATATATAGAGAGAGATCATAGATACAGATATGGAGAAATCTACATCTTCATCTTCCCCCATATACGTTTCTTAAATGGTACAAACATGTATATGCAAAGGAAATCTCACTATCACAGACCCCAGAGAGAGAGAGAGATGATCATCCTGATGAGAAGCACAGCCAACATGCATGGGACGAAATTCCAAATCTTAATTTCCTCAAACCTTGGAACTAATCTCCCTCTCTCCTCCTTCAGAATTGTTTTTGTTGTTTTGCAGTGTTTGGTTTTGAATATCATTCTCTTCCATCTTCTTCTCTCCTACGTCGATATGTCCTGATGGTTGAGAGATCATGACTAGTTGTTTCTCGTCCACGGTGGTGACGGTGGTGATAACGCCGCCGTTTTCGATGTCTCCTTTGTGTTCGGGGAGTTTTTGATCTTGTGCGGGCTTGTGATTTCTGTACACTGCATACAATACCATCTGAATTGTCCCAAAAGCAATACCCACAAGGTTCGGGAGCTGTCCATGCACAAAATAACACAATATAATAAGTATCATGCACCATGTTATCACATACTTTAAAAATATGTGGAAAGATCAAATATACGACACACTTGATATAAGAGCCAGTTCGAGTTCTCGGATTTGAGAAGTTTAATAAAGTAAAGTAAATTACTTTACAGTATTTATATTCGTCATTTATTTCAAAACTAATTTTTTTGACAAATTGATAGATAATATAATGATATACTAATACGCATAAATATTTTAGAGTGATAAGGTAACATATGTCATAATTAATTAAATGAGACTTACAGTAAGGATTAGATGTGTTTTATTTGGGGGACTTACAGAGATAAAGATGTCTTTGAGGAGAACACCATAGGTGAGCCACATAACAGCACTAACGGTGAGGAGGAGTGAAAGAGTGAAGGGCATGAACTCAACACTCTTGGTGCGAATAACCACTCTCTGTATAAATTAGAAATAGAACATGCATGTAAGTAATAATTAACAAGTCGTCAATTACTGATGATTCTTATATAAATAAAAAAAGGTGATTATATAGTACTCACGATAATGCTTAAAGGGGCGACGAAGACACTAGTTGAGAAGACAACACAAATCCAACCAAGAAGCTTGATACGAGCTGCACGCTCTTTAGAAAGGAGATGGGTGAGGAGGACGATGATGCAAATGCCACCCAAGTTCAACAGAAGAATGAGCCTGAGAGTGAACATCCTAGCTTTCTTGGGGCAGTATGTGATGTAAATGGCCAGGTATATTATCTCTATAACACACCCCACCGAATTTATGGTGATGATCAGGAATTCACCAGTCTTTATATACGCATAGAATATCCAAAGCATTGCACTGAACAAAGCTGCCACATAGGGAATAGACTGAAAACCCTCCGTTGTTTTCTTCTTACACACCCTGTAAAACGTCGGCCTGCAGGCAACAAAAAATGTCTCACTGCTTAGTAACAAGAATAAAGCTGAGTACACCAATATGTACGGAGAGAAAATATACAACAATCTAATTGATAAACCCTAATGAAAAATAATAAATACGAATCAAATCATATCTACGTTACACACTCATATATATGTACTTACAGTGGTGCGAGGAAGCACATGAAGGAGACGATGTTTCCGAAGATACCAACGATGAAAGCTGCGGGAGGAGCCATGGATGGTTGGTTTGTAATACGAAAGAATCTCTCTCTAACTCTCTCTCTCTCTCTCTCTCTCTCTCTCTGAGTCTGAGTTTGAGAAATCCCCTAAGGGAGGGAGAGAAGGGATGGTTGGTGTAAAGCTAAGGAAGCTTTAATTTTGATGATACCCTGCCACGGAAGAAATGGAAATGGGAGGTCCCTTATATACAGGGGAGTCTCGAGAGGTGATCCCATGCATGCTAGCTAGCTATAAGCTAGATAGATTAGGTCTATTATTAATAATATTATTGGGATGGGATTATTGCATGGACACCAAGCAATTCAAGTCTCTATGATAATATCGAAGGGATCGCTTTCAAAAGCAAGCTGGTAGTAATAGCCATATGGGGGGAGTAGCACAGAAGACTCATGCACCCAACTCAACTCAACTCAACTCAACTCCATCAATTATTGCCAACTCAGCGCAATATTATTGCAAGTGGTTGGTGTATTGTAGTTTTGCATTTAATGTTCTGGCCATATCCCCCCTTTGCTTCTACCACGCGTTACTACCTGTACCTCCGTCCTCATCATGCTTTCATTTTTACTAATACCACTCCCAAACGCTCCCTTAAATCTGGTTCCAAACATGGTATGAGTATTACATCTTATAATCATAAACATAAGAGTTAGTTGATGTTACCTTTCTCGAAAAAAAAAAAATTTGAGATTATTTTCGGTGATAAATTTAAGGCATTTTTCATTTTATCTCATATAATTATATCATTTTTCTTCATACTTATTTGTTTAATTGATAAACTAATACTATATAAACTAATGATACACCAAATTTGTTTTATACATATTATGTAATATATGTTATAATTAAATAGTTTGTTTAGTTTTCTTAATTTTTTTTCAAATTACTCAACTGAACCTTAAATTTAAGAGTTCATTTGTTATTTTATCATAAGTCAAAATTTTATTACCTTCATTTGTTAATTTTATTACTCATCATTTACTACATAAGCTTCTACTTTCTTCTATCATCTATATATTCAAATTGTGTGCATATATTATTCATCGGGAATAGGACGCCATAATTAATATTGTATTCCTCGAAGATAGAAACTAAATATTATGATATTGAGTAGGTAAAAAAATTCCCTGCTAATAGAATTCTAAAAACACATTGATAGCTGGCCACGTATTGAGGTGGTGAGAGGCAGTATATGATGATATACAGCCTGGTGGTGCCAAATCAGCCAAAGCAAAACCACAAGTCACCCATATTAGGCTACCAAATTTTCATGGATTGTAAATATAAGGTAGACACGTGTAAAACCAAACGGGACCAAAGCATGCATGAAAGCTTTTTTAAGTGAACAAAATGGTCCTAGCAAGTATAAGATATGTTTGGAAGGTGAATGAATGAAGAAGATTTTGCTGGAGAGACGAGAGAAGCATTGTATAGGAGTATTGCGATAAATCTAGCTGATGAGAACTTTTTGACTGAGCACGAGTGAACATAATGAAATATTCAAAATCTATGTATCCTTTTAGATCACGACGCGTGTCACCGATCTAGTCACCCGACAAGTATAGGTATCTACCCATTCCATTATAGTAGTATACGTGTATTATATTTTCACCTGCTTGGTTCACAGGCATGCATTTGCATTCAAGAATGTGTATACACACACACACATATTCCCATTCACACTTTTTCTTAATTCTCATGGATATATAACGAAAAATCATATCATGTAAACAGATAAAATGAGTTTTTGCGTACAAGATCGGCACTTAATTTCGTATAAAATAGTAGTAGTACTAGTTAAATTTGTACTCAAATGCGTAGAGATTTGTTAAGATGAACAAAGTGATGAATACATATATACGGGTGGTCTCGTGAATTGTGATCACATTTAATATTGTTGGCTTCTCGGTGGAAGGTGAAGAAGTTCAGAACGACGGATGGCAAGCTAAGAAAGGATATAGGTTTCTCATTTGTGCCAACTGCCAAGTCGTCTAATGACTCAAAAATTTATTTATGTGACTTTACCATGACAGTGAAATTATATTCAGAGATGAGCTAAGTTCCTTTCCCGGTTCAAAATATGAAAATATAAGTCCCTTTCAATAATCTCACTTATACAAAGAAAGAATTATTTACTCATTAAAATCTAACTTAAATTAAAAAAAATTAACTTTATATACTGGTATTAAATAATTTTTCGAAGGAGCGAGAATAATATGATGAGTCTTACACATATTAAATACACGAGTGAATTTGATAAATAGATATTATTAACTTTTCAAATAACGTACCACTCCGTTCCTTATCATAAGCCCACTCTAATTACTTCTCACAAACCAATGAATGGAAGTTATAGCATTAAATATGTCATATTTTTAAACAAATTTCTATATTTGCCCTTATTTAATAATATGTGTTAAAATAATATTTTATATATTATAAACCTTCTCTCTTATCTTCCTTATTTCCAACATAAGGGTAAAATAGTTACAGCAGCACTAATTGATCCCAAACTGGATTTATATTTAGGAATAATAAATTTATGGTAGTTGGACTTATAATAAGAAACAGAGTGATCTATTAAACCTCAATTGTAGAAGATGACTTATTCCTTCTGGTCATTATAAGGCACCAACTAATAAGTTCATTTGATCTTTTTTTATAAGGCACTTGTTAGTTTTCAAGAAACATTAAATATGTTTTTTCATCTATGCCCTTATTTAATAAGAGTAGTGAGAGAGAGAGAGAGAGTAATAATTAATATGGTATTAAAGTTTAGTGTAGTTAGTATGGGTAATATTGTAAATCACTTGAATTTTAAAACAAATTTAATGCTTTTATTAACTAATTTTATTAGTATGTAAGATTTGTTAGTTTGTGCCTTATAATAAGGATCAGAGGGAGTACTCCCTCTGATCCTTATTATAAGGCACCAACTAACAAAATTTTTTGTCTTTAATATAAGGCACCGACCACAACCGCATTAATTGCTTTTTTCCTATTCTACTCTTATCATTAATGAGGTTCAAAATTTAAAATGTTAAGTTATATCATTTAATGAGGGGTATAATTGGAAAGATTGGTCAATTTAGTCTAAATTTTATGATCCAACTACCATTCATTGGTTTGTGAGAATTGGTAGTTTGTGCCTTATAATAAGGACTAGATGAAGTATATTTTAGACAGGGGTATATGCATTAATAAATTATTGGTTTACATACTCTACCTCAAACTTTACATATAACGCGTTTCGCCGTGAAAATACATGGGCTAATTGTTGTGTGAAAACTAAGCCGTATAATTCCCATGATTAGAGAATTAAGAAATGAGGGAGTAGCATAATTTGTCAATTGATGGTAAATAAGCTTGGGAGAATGGAAAGCTAAGTGAGAGATATTTTTGGTCTGCGTGCACGTGTTGTTTTGTTTTGACATGTATGAAAAGTTAATATGATAACGGCGTCAGGCTTAAAAAGACTTAAATGCCAATAATTGATGATTAGGGGGATCGGTATATACAATACCAGCTGGATGCATGACCTCTCCAGCTAAAATTGCTACTTTCCAAAATTCAAAGATATAACCCCTTCCCCAAGAAAAGTGCCTTCTTAAACTTTATCTTGACAATTACAACCACATCAACCATGCACGTCTCCGTCTAAATCACCTTTTAATTTCTTTTTTGGAACGTGTGAGAGTTGAGACGAAAGCTGAAGCTCAGAAATGATTAATTTGCCGAAAAGCAAAACCCTATCTAGGGTTTGTGAGGGAAGTGACTGCTCGTCCTTGAATTGTATTAATCCTTTTTATAAGATCATACTTGAGTTATCTAAGAATTTAGTGTGTACCAACTTAATCGTATTTGCTCTCCTCAGCCCTCATTATCACCTATCTTTCATATTTTCTCTTACTATCACTACTATATTTACCTTTCTTATTTGCCCCCTCACAAATAAGTGCATATTTGGGAAGGGAAAAAAAACTCATCACTTCTCACATATTTATTAATTTTAACTAAATTTAACCAATTTCTTAGACCATGCAATTCCAATTATATCAAACTCCTATAAAAAGTAACATGGGGCATTTTTTTAAAGAAATTTTTAAAATTTCAAAGACATAAAAGGTAGCAAGAGAGTATAAATTAATGTGTTAGAGTTTAGGGTTGTTAATAAAAGGGTTAAAGGTCATATTTACCCCCGGAAGTGTTCACGGTGGATCACATTTGCCCCGGAAGTATTTTTTAGTCCAATTTTGCCTCAGAAATGTGCAAACTATATCATATTCGCCCTTTACCATTAAAAAACTCACGTTGACAGTTAAATAGTTGACGTTAACCATTAATATTTTAATGGAAAATGGAAAATATGATTCATTTCGTGCACGGGGCAAAATTGAACCAAAAATGATTTTCGGGGTAGATATGATTCACCGTGCACATTTCCGGGGCAAATATATAACATTTAACCCTTAATAAAAATAACTTTGAAATTTATGCCAACTTTTTGTTTAATTTATTATGTTGGTATGTGAGTTAAATGTCTTGTAATAAGGACTAGTTGAAACTTGAAAGTACCCTATGCAGTGAAATTAATTTTAGAAAAGAAAAAAAAAATTATCATTGAGTGCCAAATACTCTTTGTAACCTTTCTCTCATCCGAGCCCTCGCTCTCGCCAGCTTCGAACATGGTACCTCGTGAAAGTCTGAAAGACACATTCTATGATTCGCCATGAGGACCACTGTGCCAGCTAATTAAGTGACAATACTCTATATATAAATTGCATGAAAGTCTCCTTAATTACTGAACAAGTTGATAAAAAATCATTCGTTTATTTACTCTCTTCTTAGTTCATAACAACGAAAGATTATATATTTTTAATTACTGTCATCTGTTGCAACCGATCATCGACTGATTTTTATGTTGTATTTATATGAATTTCTATCATGCAGATTATTCGTTTAAATTCAAGAAACGAATTTTTAGTGTTTATGCATGCATGTGGCATATAATTAAGCATTTAGAAAGTTTGGATCATAACGCTAGCTTACGCCATAAAACGGGTAAGAGGGCAATATAGAATAAAGAAATACAGAAGATCGAAAAGAGTCGTATGGTCCTAATAATTTTCATGAGTGATACATTACCTGAAGAATTTAATTATATATACGTGTAATATACATGTGGATGGAATTGCGTGGTTGTTTTTAAATCGAAATTCAGCCACGTATATATATGTGATTGCCATATGATTGTATCTTATTTTTTATTTAGTGAACAAAATATGAACCTCTTAATCTAAGGGGGTTTTAATTTATGTGGCTCGAAATGCCAATAACAAGGACAACACCTGAAGCTTGATCAATTCGTCAACAACCAACGTTAACATAGCAGAACAAGACCTTATTTGAAATGAAAATGGACTAAAGCTAATTAATTATAGCCATGGGCCCCTTCTTTCTTCCGTCTATTTTCATTCCACGTTCACCAAGAAAAATATTTAAAACTTTTATTATCCTACTTAATTGTGAATATGGATACATTTGAAGAGAAAATATATTATAAGACTATATACAAGATCACTTTCAACTAAGTGGTTAAAATTAAGGTAAAATTGTTTAGTACAATCTGTCTTACCTTAAAAAAATTTCAGTTGTCCCTGTACAAAGCTGTCTCGCAACTCTCACCTTTCTTGATGTCCAATATATACCACCCATAAATTAACGTAGAATTGAAAATAGTAACTAATAATTTTCCAAGTCACTAATGTTATGGACCAATTAATTTCTTCTAGAAGACGCCCTATATATATTGTATATGGGAGAGAGTATAGCATGTAATTAAGCTTTACATTAATATTTTATTTTTTATATGAATGTAAATATGGGAGATTTATACGGAGATATATATGACAATTCATATACCTGATTGAATGCATGTAGATGGAAAACTAGGATTAGAATAGGGTTGTGGGAATCAAAGGTGATGTATGTGGGCAAATGAAGGCCAGGAGGAAATGGGAGGGATTTTGTATGATTTACATTATACAGCAAATTGGGATGCGCAATTAATAATGATGCCATGCTCTTTCTATTTTGGGTTGAATTTTGATTAGATATTTTGTCTTGTGTCTCACCCCTTTCAAAGATCCCTTTGCCACTTTCCCATCCATGAATTCACGCTAGGAAAGCGACAACACTCCTCTCATTATTTCATTTTGGCCCTATATTATATTAATATGCACCTTCCACAATAGAATTTTCGCCAAATTCTTCATTCCAAAATTATGAATCTTCAATATTATTCCAAATATAGCCAATATTTAACTACTTTAATTAAATTAAAAATATTAGTTGTGTTAGTTAATATATTATATTTTTTTTAAAATACTGTAATCATCATCCCTTATCCTCTCTTACATCTCTTATTTTATTATTATTGGAGGAGCACCAACGTGGATAATTTAAGAAAAAGTTGACAAAAATCATAATTAGATCTTATATTCAATACCCAAACTAACTCTCTAAATACATTTTATATTTAAAATTAGAAGGAGTACTATTGATAATAGGTATTTTATGGCAGCCACATACGCCTTTATCAGTATATGGCTGGGTCGGATTCAATCCAACAAGCTAAGTCATGTAATAGTTTTGGTTTGCGGAGCTTATATATAGGGCTGGTTGGGTGGGTATGGTTTAATTCAATCAACAATATGGTTTAATTCAAATTTTTAAATCTAATTACACCATTGAAAAGCAAAGATGAGGATTTTTATGTTGCCTAGCGTCACCAAGAACCCGATCGAGCTATAATAACGATTATATTATTTTTAGTACTTATAAATATCTAATCAGATCAGACAGTTATAGACGACTCAGTTAAGATGAAATGAAACAGATCAAATGTTGCACTAACTGTTAACTACTGTAATTAAAGGATCACGAGTCAACTGACGTGAAGAAGAAAACGACATGCATGTAAAATAGTAAAATTAATTAATTATCAATGCGTGATTTATAAGGCTGATCTCACTGGCTATGAAAAAAAATAAAGAATTGACATGCAAGTCCTTGTAAGAATAATGATGAGGGGGAAGACCCTATCTCCACAAGACACGGTGGTGTAGAAGAAAACAATCCCTAGTGTCAACACCATACAAACACTACTTTTCAACCTCTTCAATTAAACCACTATTTGTGTATTGTGTGTATATATGTATATGTGTTGTGTGTATATGTGTCTCTTCCATGAATAGCACTCAAGCCTTCTCTCTTTCCCATATCGTCGTGGTAATTTCTACACACCCCACCACACACTTAATTCCTTCAATCAATTATTAATCCCATCTTATTTATAAGTAACTTTAAAAATATTTCGTAAAAAAAAAATAGTCTTCATAAACTGTGTGTTAAAAAGATTTAATAACTTTACATCTTTAGCTATGTATTTAATATTGTGCTCTGCCGTGAGAGTTTAAAGTCTCCGCAATAATAAATAAAAGATATAATCATGTATTTGTATAGAAAATTTAATAATGTAAATAACAACTTAAAAATATTTTTTTTCTTTATACTTTATAAATGAGATGAGAGGAGCAATACTATGCAAACTCAGATACGGAGACATGCACGGACCCTTCTTTTCTGTAGCTACATTAATGTCTTGTACTGACTAAGGTTGATCAATTAGCTAAGGTATGTTATAAGTCAGTTTTTAATGGCAACTACTATAGTACATTTTCTAAATCAAGAAATTCGAGGAATTTTGTGTTAATTGATGTTTCTTTGATTGACATGATGAGAATTCAACTTCCATCGCCACGCGATAAAGGAGTACTCCATGATCACTTGCGATATTTATTATTATTATTATTATTATTTAGAAAAAGGGAATAATTATCGAGATTATGTGGCTCCTATCATCTCGTATTATTTTGGTTCATGCTGGCTTCTTCGTATATATAATCCCAATTAAACACATGCACCCACACCACACACGAGGCATCTTTAAGTTGATTTGCCAAATTTTGTCTTGTACCCCGATAAATCCATATTCTTTACCTGATATATTTAAACCTAAGTACAAATTACACTATAAAGAATTTGATATTTTTGCATTCGTGAAGTAGTGCTTAATTGTATATTTTATTCTGATAAATCAGTAGTTAAAACTTGTGGTTCTCATTGTCTTATAAAAATTTAAGAAAATTAAATAAATGTCAGTCAAGCGATAATATTAGAGTCCTTTTCTTCACAAACGGGTTGTATCGCACAATACACTGCTATTAGGCTGGCAATAAATTGATAGTACAAATCACTGATGTGTATATATTGTTGGTTTATGTATTAATACATGGAATTTGCCTAAGAGTCGGCAATAAAAAAAAAAAAAAAATTGCCGAGAACGTGGCTGCTATGAAACTTATCATTAGTGAAGCCATTAATAATACACGTTTATAAATGTGACCATAGATTACATTACTTTGGCTTTAGGTTAAGGCAATTAATTATCTCCTCTGATACTCCTGTGCTCAAGCCTTTAATTGATCAATCTATCAAAAATTAATGATGAGGATGAAGCAACAGATTATTTGGTAGATAAATCACTTTTTGTTGTTTTGTCCTAACCTAACGTACTGTTGTTGCTGTATAATGGAACATGTAGTAAATTGAGCTGTGAATTTAGGCAGAAAGAGAGGACTCCAAAATGAAGAGTCATAATCAAGAGAGAATTATCGGTGAGGTGTCTTAAAAGATCTGATATCGGCTGACCCCATGAGCCACATTATTATTGATGACAAAATTCAATGAACTCTACAAGCTCTTCCTACCCAGTCTTCAACATTTTGACAATATTATTAAATATTAAATTATTTTATTCGGCGTATTTAATTCACTTTTGTCGCTGCAATGAAGAAGCACGCAAATTGTATAAAATCTGTGTGACAGTAATCAAATAAGCGTGGTTGGTTCCTTTGTACGTGTTCCTTTTAATGTCTCTTTCGGTAATGTTCTTTTCATTTCCCGTCATGTGAAGGATGGCCCGAATCTCATTTAATTCCTGAATTTTGGTACGTCCTAGATTTTTATTCCATTATTACAGATCCAACGAAAGTTTTGTCCCATCAAGCTTCAACCCAGGACAATGGATTACGCTCTAGGGAAGGGGTTATTATTGGTTGGAAGATAGGGAATGATCTCAGCTATTTTGAGAGGCCCAATTAAAAACTGGCTTTTCTGTTGAGGCCCAATAATATGTTTGCCATTCGTTTTTTCAGCTTGACATTGTCACCTTCTCAATCTCTGGATTTTCCACGAAAACAAAGAGGAGTCTAGAATTGGGCCAACCCAGCTACTCAATAGACAAAAATAATGTCTGGTGGAATGTTTTTGTTTTTCCTTTTTTTAAAATAATGTTTTTGCCTCTAACCTAGCACTTGCCCATGATGGAGACACAACCATTACATATCAACTTTGAATTTAGATCCCACAACCTTTTAATTATTTAAAGGGGTGTGTGCTAACACTTGAATTAAAGGCTCTTAACGGAATTGTATTACTTATTAAACACTGAATATTGTATTTTTGTTTACTAAAAGAAATTTCTATGTAATGGCTGACCTAAAAAAATAAATGTTTTCAGGGTTTATAGTTGGTGAAAACAAAGTGACTACTGACTACCCTGAAAAAGAAGAAGAAGAAGCACTGATATTGGCGTGGACTCCGAAGCAACAGGAGTAGCTCCAGAGACAATGGGGTTTCCTATTACTAAATTGAGGGGAAAAAAACTATTATTTCTCACAACATACCTTATTTTTATGGAAAATGATACAAAAATACCTTTCAAATTTGGGTTAATATAACTTTTGGTCCCTGAACTTTCACTCAATTTTGGTTTTGGTCCCTGAATTTTAAAATTTTTGGTTTTGGTCCCTGAACTTTCGGTCAATTTTGGTTTTGGTCCCTGAACTTTGAAAGTTTTGGTTTTGGCCCTGAACTTTCGGTCAATTTTGGTCTTGGTCCCTGAACTTTCAGCAATTTTGGTTTTAGTCCCTCAACTTTTTTTTTTTGAAGCTTTTTTTAAACTGAGGGACTAAAACCAAAACTTTCAAAGTTCAGGGACCAAGACCAAAATTGACCCAAAGTTCAGGGACCAAAACCAAAATTGACCGAAAGTTCAGGGATCAAAACCAAAAATTTTAAAGTTCACGGACCAAAACCAAAATTGAGTGAAAGTTCAGGGACCAAAAATTATATTAACCCTTCAAATTTTAAAATCTCAAACAAGTGATTTTGAGTTTTTAATAGTTGTTAATACATGTACTGAACTTGTTAATACCTATATTGAAATAGTTATTGGAATTTTGAAATTTAGAAGGTATTTATTTTATATTTTTTCTTATTTTTATACTATAATGTAATTGCAGGCCCTAAAAGATGGTATAAATTTCCTTAGGGCTACAAAAAAACTCGTTGGCCCGGTGGCCCGCCCAAACCCGGCTTGGCCCGAAGTCAACCTGGTCCTGGGACATATTGGCTTGAACCATAACAAACAGGATGTGACCAAACCCGACAGCCAGAAGTGACAGGACAAGGGCATAGACATTAGGACTAGAGACCCTGCCTGGCCCGGAGATATTATTATTTTTTATAAAAAAATAATTTCTTTTTCTTAATTTAAAAATACACCATATAATATTTAATACTTAATACACCATGTAAAAATATTTAAGACTAAGATTAAACATTCAATTCCTCCGACCCGATGTTGACTTAGAATTCTTTTTCTCAGTTTCTTTTATTTTTTAATTTATTTCATAATATTTTCACTATTTTTTATTAAATTAAAAGGGTTTAAAAATCAATAGGACATATCCTGTGACCCACCCAGAAAAATTAACCCAAATTTTTTAACAGAACTTCAGGCATATACGTACGACCTGACCCTATCTTTGTGCACCTCTAGATTTCCTCGTATAGTTAAAATGAGGACTTGTAAAAAAACTCAATAATTTGGTGATGTGAAATGATTATATTTTCAAAAAATAAAACGATGCGCAGAAGAAGTCAAAGTCGGAAATCTCCGGCGGAATGACAAGTGGACATTTGAATTTAATGATGGAACCGGTCAATTCAGCCTTTATGTCATTATCTTAAAGTCCTATGATCTTGAGTGTGTTTGGATGGGTTTATGAAAAAACAATTTATAGTTAAGTTAGATTTAAAATAAATCAAATTAAAAATAAATCAGATTGTGTAATGAGATTTATATTTGGGTCAGCTGTGAAAAAAATGACTTATAAGTAACTTATTTTCTATAAGTCATATTGTGTATGTTTGGGTAAGTTGTGATTAGATGTGAAAAATAAGTCAAATTTTGTGGGCCCCACCTTATAAATGACTTATAAGTCAGAAATAAGCTGTTTTAAACAGCTTATACTTATTTTGACTTATAAGCTATAAGTTACTTATAAGTCAGATTAACAATGAGCCGAAACAAACATGTAAAATAAGCTACCAACAAAATAAGTTACTTTTGCCCCAAAATAAGCACTTATTTTTTTTATTTTAAATCAAGCCAAACATGCTCTTTGTCTTTCTTCTACCTCATGTTATGTACTTCCTCTCCCTTACTATAGGAGTTGTTCTTACGATTAAGACAAAATCACACCTATCAAAAAAAATTGTTGAGATTTAAAAGAGATAAATATGTTTAAAATAAATTTGTTTTATTAAGTTTATCTTTATTTATAAGGTGTATAACATAGAGAAATATAAAGTACTAATGATAACAATTAACATGAAATATTCAGAAATAATGAGGAATAAAATGGAAAAAGTCATTAAATATTCTAATAACCTTATGCAAGCCCTTATAATAAGGGATAAAACCATTTAAATTTTAGACTCTTATAATATAGGATTAAGGGAATATAATAAATAATTACAGCATTGATCTTTTGAGAAAAAGTAAATTGGATAACTATAATTTTGGGTAGTGCTTTTTACGTAGGTTTTTTGAACCAATATCTCCATGAAAGCTATATGAAAAATATAGCAATATTGTTGTGAATTCATAGAGACGTTAATGGACACACATCATGATATTCGTGAGAATAAAGATGAATAAATTTTGTCTTAAAAGTTTTCCTCAATGAGTGGTTTTGCCTGGAAGTATTTTATACTTTCGGGGTGACATTGCACTCAAAACATATTTTCCGGTGCAACGTCACTTATCGAAGAAATTTTTTAAAGTAATAAGGATTCATCTTTATTCTTCTGACGTGATTATGATAAAGTTTATTATCTATAAGTTTAGAATTACATTACTACACTTTTCATAATTTTGTAGTAGCATCAATATTAAAAAATCATTCGTGACGCAAATACTTAGAGGACAAAATTATTATTGGTATGTAGCCCAAATAAAATACCATTAATCTTTTTTTTAAAAATTTTTAACTACTACTTCCTTCGTTCCTAAATATAAGACACAGTTGAATTTTTTTAAATAGAAATTAAGGAAGTGAAATGAACCACTTAATATATTTTTAGACCATATTTTAATTTATAAGTCAAATAAATTAATTTAGAGTAAAAATTCAGGAAAATCAAGATTTAATTAAGCTATTTAGTTTTGTTACATTCTCAACATTAATACTAGAAGTATTGACTTTGTGATCATTGACCGGGCATCGAAGAATGGTGATTTTTACCAACTCTGGTGAAGCCGCATCAATCAGAACATCCCCCATCTCCTCTGAACAAGATATTAAAGTCAAACTTCATCATCATCATCATCATCATCAATAATCATAAAAAAAAAAAAAATCGTGCGAATTTATACTACTATTTCTTATACTACATTCATGTAATTATTCGTGTTTAATTAATTTCCAACAAAGAAAAAGCCTCCTTCTTTCCCCCTCTTTTGACTTTTCCATTCGATTCAATTGCCTCATGATTCTACTGTAACATTCCCATTCTCATTGGAGTTTTCGCCCACACAATCATGCAACCACCTCCGCCGGTGTTTTCGGAATCTTCCGCCGCCGGAGGAATCACCGATGATCCTTCAATGATTCGAACTTACCGTGCCTGGAAGGGTAGTAATGTAAGTTTTCACACTTCTTCAAATCACTAATTATAATTTTCTTCCTTCTCCCTTTTCCATTTGCTCCTCATTTTTTAGTAATTAAGCAAAGGTTTTTGCTAAACTCAGTTCAAAGCCTTATCCCATTTACCCACGTAATGGGTTTCACTGCATGAATCATATGACGCCAATTTTGTCTGGGTATATTTTAGTGGAGGTGGAGCTCCTTTTATTGGGATCTCCTGTTTCTGGGTTATCCTTGAATGTAATTTTTCCCACTTGATCTGATTTTTACGTTATTGTGTATATTCATAGCTGGAAATTTTTGAAAGCTTTAATAGTCGTTTGATTTTTATGGTGTCACTTTTGCAACCTGTGGAAATAACTGACGTTTACATTAGCTGACTGAGAAAGGGAGAGTGTTGATGTTGGTCTAAGAAGAAGGGTGTGAAGAAGATACACATTTATAGTTTTGATATTAATCATCTGAACTAAAGAGAATCACTTGAGTTATTCTTCAGATTTTATCTCAACGCCTCGAAACAGAGCAAGATGATTGTGTATTCATTTTATATACTGGTAGTAAAGATGGAATCATAGGTTTAGGTACCTTATAGAAGGTGTATCGATATGGTTCAAATCCACGTTCCACATTATACTTCTTTGGCATAAAAATTCCAATAACATCTATCAGCATGTGGAAACAGAAGTGTAGGGTACTGGATGTAAATATTTTACCAAACTTCTGTTGTTAAGTATTGAGAATTTAAATTTACATTGCGGGGAACAAAACAATGAATGAATTATTTTTTCCCAGAGAACAAAGATCAATTTGTATTATGTGCATCTTCTTCTTGTTGAACTCATTGTCTTTCTATTTTGCCAGGTATTTTTTCTTCAGGGGAGGCTTATATTTGGACCTGATGTAAAATCTATATTTTTAACAATATTCCTTATTGTTGCCCCTGTTGCCGCTTTCTGCGCTTTTGTGGCCAGAAAATTGTTAGATGATTTTCCTCATCACTCAGGATGGTTAATAATGGTCATAGTTATTGCCCTCACCATATTTGTAAGTTATCTTTTTCTCTATGACCTTTCCTAAGTTCCTGACTCATGTATTAATAACATAATTTGTGCCTATGAATTGGTTTGATCTCGTGATAGTTCTTAATAGTCTCTATATTCAAATGACTGATGCTATCTTAGTAGTCCGAGAGTTAGAATCACCTTGAACTGGAAGAATTTCCATTGTTCTTATATTACACCATGGGTTTAACAATGTGCAGCTCTGCACATTAATGTATTCATAAATTCTAGTACATTACTAGTTTTAACTTTTAACCTTTAGCCTTTCGTTACTTTTACTCAAACAAAAAAGATGATTCTTTCCTGCATAAATTCTTTCCTGATCTGTTACTGCACTCTTTTTCATTTATGGTTCTACTCTCAAATCCTAAAATGCATCCCCAGGTTCTGATCGTCCTTGTGCTGACCTCAGGAAGAGACCCTGGCATAGTACCACGTAATGCTCATCCTCCAGAGCTAGACGAAAATGGTGGGAGTTCTAGATTCAACAATGGACAAATTCCCCGGCTAGGTTTACCACGGACAAAGGATATAATTGTCAATGGCATTACTGTGAAGATCAAATATTGTGAGACTTGCAAGCTGTACAGGCCTCCCCGCTGTTCTCATTGTTCAATCTGTGATAATTGTGTGGAGCGATTTGATCATCACTGCCCTTGGGTGGGTCAATGCATTGGACTGGTAATGTTCATTCTTTGGCTTTCATGTTACTGTATGATATTCATATTTCCCATCATTAAAGTGATACTTATTATATACTTAACTTTATCTGAACTCTTTCTAGTATACATTTGTCTTCTGTCTTACTAATCTATGGACTACTAGACAAAACATACTTTCCACATTGTGACAAACAACTTAAGCCAAAACTATTTCGTGTACTTTTGTATTTTATTGCTCTCACAATGGCACAAGCTCAAGAACGTTTACAATTAATTAGCAGTTATATTAGTAGCTGATATGGTCATGAAATTTGCTACTTTGAAGTTTTCATTTTCATAAATACTTCTATGTACATGGCTGCAGCGAAATTACAGGTTCTACTTCATGTTTGTCTCGTCTGCAACATTGCTTTGCTTATATATACATGGCTTTAGCTGGGTCTACGTCAGGAGGATCATGGATTCTGAAGAGATTTCCATCTGGAAAGCAATGATCAAAACTCCTGCTTCTATAGCACTAATAATCTACTCGTTCGTCTGTGTTTGGTTTGTTGGTGGCCTTACTGTTCTCCATACGTATCTCATCTGCACAAACCAGGTTTGCTTGCCTTTCATACTCGTAGTCCCTCAAAACCTTAAACCTGACTTTGCACTTTATTAATTTAAAACGGTATTAACTATTCCTTCTGCTTTTATGTGCAGTCCACATATGAAAATTTCAGATACCGTTATGATCGTCAACTGGTCAACCCATATAACAATGGAATACTAAATAACTTCAGAGAAATATTCTGCTCTAGTATTCCCCCATCCAGGAACAATTTCAGATCTAAGATTCCAAAGGATCAATCATCACCTTCATCAAGAGTTGAAGACGGAACTGTGGGCCCCATGATGAGAAAAAACATGTCCATAGGTGATTTGGAATTAGGGGGAAGGGAAGCCTACAGTGAGGCCGATGAGGAGGGAAGTGAATATAATAAAGGTGGGTTTAGCAACAATGAGGAACTCAGTAAGGATAGTGGATTAGTTGATTCTTCCCTGGAATTGAGCATAACTATTCCCAAACAAGGTGTAGAGGCACATGATGCTTCATATATAATGCATTCTCATTGGGAAAGAAGCAGTAGAATGGAGGACATTGCTCCTGAGATTCTTGATGGGCTACCTCAAGCTGGTTAATTAACAAAAGCATCTTCATAGAGTCAGGAAATTTACAAATGCAAGTAAATTATTTTTTCTTTTATGAAAAGGTCCGAGTTTACACAGTCTCGTTACAAGCTACATTCAGTCCTCCAATCAATCAAAAGTTTCTTCCCTTCACTCATCTTAGTTTCTCCATTTCATAATTGGTCTCCTGGTAAAATATCTGAAAATATAATAATTTTCATCCATCCCTTTTCCTCATTGTGTTTAATAATAAAATGTCTTAATTATTCATACAGTACAAGGCAATCTTATCAAGACACTGTCTGGCATCAAATATAAATACATCTCTTAACAAAGATTCAAACATTGATTTGTCACGTGAGGAGTTAATTGAATAGCAATAGTTTAATAATAAAATGTGTTAATTATTCATACAATACAAGGCAATCTTATCAAGACACTGTCTGGCATCAAATATAAATACATCTCTTAACGAAGATTCGAACATTGATTTGTCACGTGAGGAGTTAATTGAATAGCAATAGTTTTTTTTTTTGTGTGCAAATAGCAATAGTAATTTTTTTTTTTTTTTTTGGGTACAACAATAGCAATAGTTAACTGCCAATAC
This sequence comes from Mimosa bimucronata, assembly GCA_037074515.1. Lineage (NCBI taxonomy): Eukaryota > Viridiplantae > Streptophyta > Magnoliopsida > Fabales > Fabaceae > Mimosa > Mimosa bimucronata. Next base: position 3,954,528 of record CM073448.1, read on the forward strand.
TGAACCAGACAAACAGGCACACAAAGAAAATTTTACAATTTAATGGGCTGAGGCCTGATAATACAGTAGTCAATTTTTCGGCTACATAAACCAATTCAACTATGTGACGGCCCAATTTTTGTGGTCGTCTCAACTTCGTGAATCGTTTTGCCACTTTGCCTATAATGGCTTTAATGGGGTCCGTTTGGTACTCCCTCTTCTCCAAATTTAACTATTTTAATTGAATTAAGTATATTAGTTATGTTAATTAATATATTGTGTTTTTTTCTAAAACACCCCTATCATCTTCTCTTATTCCCTCTCTTATCTCTTATTTGATTATTGTTGGAGAAGCACCAAAAGGATAATCTGGGAAGAAGTTGACAAAAAATAGAATTATGTCCTATATTTAAGAGCAAGACCAACTTTTTAAATATGTCATATATTTAAGATCAGAGTGACTATGGGGGATTTGGAAGGGAAGGGAAGGGAGGGGAGGGGAGGGGAAGGGATATTTTTGTGAGTTGAGTTTTTGAAAATTGAAGAATTGGAATTATAATATTTTAAAAACTATAAGATATAAGATAAAAGAGTAAGAAATATTTATTAAAAAAGTAAAATGCATTGACCTCCCTTCTGTTTCGCCTTAATTACACAGAGACCTCCAACTATTTTGAAAAGAAATCCCAAATATAGCATGAGGTTTTTGTAACATATATTTTAATTTTGAGGGAGGTTTATATATGCTTTCAAAATAAAGGGGATGTTTCTGTAATTATGGTAAAATAGAGGGGCTGAATGTATTTTACTCTATTTAAAAACTTATAACCCAACTTCTCTAATTTATGTAAATTCAAGTAAAAAAAAATTTTCCCTCCATCCATTTTCCCTCTCCTCCTCTCATACCAAAATTTGTTTAATATGCTTTTGAAAGGTTACTTTGACATTGTTTAATGATTTAATCTGAATTTAAATTTCAAGATCATTAGATAAATATTACTCCTATATCATGGCAACGTAGTCAGCAAAACATTAAACATCGCTTGAACGAATGTTTTAAGGGGGAATTTTAATATAGGATTCTGGTAGCCAATTAATTTCAAAATAGAACCAAAAGATTCTGAAATATCACTTGAGTCTTGTGGGGGTAAATTGAAATTAAATTGAGAGAAGAAAAGACAACATTGACCCCACGTGTCAGAGAAAGAGAGCGTCAGAGGAGAGAGAGGGTAAGAGGAATATTTTATTTTTTTATTGAGGTTTATTCATATGAGCTTTTCCTTATTCATATGAGATTTTTCTTGTTCGTGTGAAAATGAGTGGGGTATGTGTGTGAGAGAGAGAAAGAAGAGCGTGTTAGAGAGAGAGAGATTGTGTCAGAGGAGAGAGGGGGTGAGAGGAATATTTTATTTTTTATTGAGGTTCATTCATATGAACTTTTCCTTGTTCATGTGAAAATGAGTGGGGTCTGCGTGTGTGAGAGAGAAGAGCGTGTTAGAGAGAAAGTGTGTTAGAGGAGAGAGGGTGTCAGAGGAGAGATGGGATGAGAGGAATATTTTGTTTTTTATTGAGGCTTGTTCATACAAGATTTTCCTTGTTCATATGAGTTTTTCCTTATTTATATGAGATTTTCCTTGTTCGTATGAAAATGAGTGGGGTCTATGTGTGAGAGAGAGAAGAGCGTGTCAGAGGAGAAATGAGGTGAGAGGAATATTTGGTTTTTTATTGAGGCTTGCTCATATAAACTTTTCCTTGTTCATATTGGTTTTTCCTTGTTCGTGTGAAAATAAGTGGGGTCTGTGAGAGAAGAGAGATAGTGTCAGAGAGGTCATGTGCGGGTAGGACTTTTTTTTTCTTTTTCCATATCAATTTAATTTCATTTAAGGACTGAGAATTTGAAGTGATATTTCAGAATCTTTTAGTCATACTTTTTAATTAATTAGCTACCGCGGTCTTATACTGAAATTTTCCCATGTTACAAAGTAACTCTATTATGTTTAAAAATTCATATCTCAAATTTGCAATCAGGTTGTCAGAAAATACCATGCATTAAGATAAGAAAATAGTATCTTCATTTATTTGAAACAAGTAAATTATGAAAAAAATTAAAAGATGAAAAATTAAATGCACGGTCAAATTCTCCACTTGGACCACTTCCAAATTCCAATAGATGATTTTATTGCGAGTCTGATATCATACTGTTTGATAATAATTACTCATATAAAATTCGGTACTATCAATCACATATTGTATTTGACCATCGTCACCCATTTAAAGATCTTTTTGATGATGTTAGACTCTTGATTGCTAGGGATTGGCAAGTTATTCTTAGCCATGTATCAAGGGATAAGAACGTTCTTGCGGATCTCCTAACTAAAATGGCACATAATTTGGAAGACAATTTTAGGATCCTTGATCAACCACCATTACCAATCTTAGGACATGGTGGATGATCGAGGAAAGCTCTTTGCCATGGTTTAGTCTACGTCCTTATTAGCTTGTTATTAGAGTTTTTGCCTATATATAATTTGTATATTTGATAGTTTCAGATGCTTTCTGTAACCCATGTTATGAATTAATGTAATCCAGCTTATTATTCAAAAAATTTAGCATAATCTTTTTTCCTACTTACAAGATCGAAATTCCTAATTTTGCATCAAGAATATAATTTCTTTTACTGGATCCAGCCAAAGTGAAAAATTATACATAGACTTAATTAAGAATGGGAAGGGGGGAGAGAGGGCCAGTTTCTTATGAGCTAAGAATGAGTTGCTTTTTTTTTTTTTTTTTATTTCTTTCTTTTGGAGGTGTTAGTGTTGGTAAACAAAGCACACTCACTATAACCTCACTTTGTGATGCATATGTATTTTTGAAGCTTTCACAAATTAAAATTATTATTAATATTGTTATTTATGGCTATAAAAGCAAAAGCATAAAGCAGAGATGAGACCACCCCCATGTTCTCTTATATTGCTGCCATCTTAAGCAATCAACACATCCAATTCAAAATCCACCATTCTCCACTTATCATTTTCTTTCTTCTTTGAATTTTTTTTCCCTATTAATTTTGACTCTTTCCACATATCTCACCTAATGCACAAAATCTCCTTCTTAGGTAAGCAAAGTACCAATCCTTTCTTCTTGTTGACCCTCCTTCCTTCTTTTCTGGGTCCCCTTTTGAGCCTTTTCTATTCTTTATTTCCCCTCAAATCGATTTCTTTCATTGCTAAATCATAAAACAAAATAAAGAATAAAACAAACCGAAGTCTTAATAAAATAAAGGGAAAAAAGAACTTTTTTCCTGTGAGCTTCCCCACAGAATACATAATTACAATGGATCACCAATCTTTATTACATTGAAAACAAAATTAACCGTTGATTTGTTCTGATTAAGGTTGACGTGTCATGTGGGATGAAAGACACTGAGAGAAGAGTCTGATTCAGGATCAAATGCTTAGATATTAGGGAAAATTTCAGAAAAAGACTCTCGAATTACTAAAAGGACACTTTGATACAGCGAATTTAAGAAATGACCAGTCAGTACAAATCCGTACAGTGACTGAATTGTCATTTGACAAATTTAAAGGAAAAGTCCAAAATGCCCTTAGTTCAATTATAGGATTTCCAACTTCCCTTAAGGGATTCCCAACTTCCCTCAAGGGATTCTCAACTTCCAATAAGACTTCCCAACTTCCTTCAAGGGATTCCCAACTTCCCTCAAGGAATTCCCAACTTCTCTTAAGGGATTCCCAAGTTAGTTGTGCAAAGGGTATTTTGGACATTTCCTTTAAATTTAGGTTTGGATAGTTCAGTCATTGTACTGAACTGTCCTTTTCGAAATTTGTTGTACTGAACTGTCTTTTGTGTAATTCGAAGGTCTTTTTCTAGAATTTTCCCTAGATATTATGGTATCAATTCGCTCAATTTAAAGTGATGTGAAATTCAAGGAGAGTTTATGAATGATAAGAAAAGTCAGTTTTTTTTTTTTATTATTATGATGCTTTTCATCTAAAACATATGATAATTCATTGCAAACAACTTTTCCTCTGTCATCCAATAGAGAATGGACAGCCTGACAAAGCTGACTTATTATTTCACCTTCAACCGATAAATTCACTCTCCATGAACATTAAGCAAACCCATTCCTCAGTGAATGTGGTTCATTTTCACTCTTTAGTTTCTGTTCAGAAAATTAATGTGCCTGCATTTCAGGGAAATTAGTCTGAGCATCTCTTAGCTCACCAAAATGCTCAATCTACTTTGACTTTTTTTTTAAAAAAAATAATTACAATGATAAATATTCATTCATAAGCTCTTTCTCTCAGGCCATGTCATCCAACATTTTTTTCATGCACATGGAATTTATCTGAACGTTGGAACGAGGAACATATTTCAACCTTGTCACTCAACTAGCATCATTTCTCATACAAGAATAACAAAGAAATCTTTAAAGGTATGGCCTAATAATAATAATAATAATAATAATAATAATAATAATAATCAAAAGCAAGAGAATTCAAGGATATCTCTCATATGTCGGCTGAAATACTGATTCAACTACGGATGAAGGAAAAAAGACTGCTTTTCTTCTCACACATGCTTCACCAACAGAAATTTCTCTAATTGTGGAACATTTCTGTGTAGATTTTAGCCAAGTGTACGATTCTTTGGTTTTTTCAGATATGTGTTGTTGCATCATAGTACAGTGGATTGAGATATTTCTAAAACTGAGACTAAGTTTGCCAGCAAGAAAGCAACAAAGGGTAAAATAGACCAATTTTAAGGTAACTTTCCAGTAGGACCAAAGATATAAATTAGGAAGGCATGACTTCATATATGACATCAATCATCATAAAGGATATAACTTATTAAAGGGAGGGAAAAAGGAAAACAATCATTTAAATTTCTACAGTAAATTAATTCCAATCACTCAACAACCCTAGAAGTTGAAATTAGTCAATAATTTAACCCAATATCAGATGAAGGAATAGCAGTAAACATCAAATGAAGAATTGTTTTAGTTTTCAAGGCTCTCAATTTCAAACTAGAAATTAAGTATTTACTAATATGTCCCAATGAGATTTCAACACATGTAAACACAAGATTGAGAGGCCAATCTAAGAATCTCAGGAGATACCTCAAATTAAATAGAATAATTTAATATATTAATAAATAAACTTCACGTTTTGAATGATCATTTTATGATTACTTAAAAAGCTGAGACATAACAAACAATAGACAAAGCAAAAGACTTTAGACTATTCATTACATCTCTGATCTAAAATAATCGTCAAACATCAAACTTAGCCTGTTAAGTATTGTCCCCCTTTATATACTGGTCTGGTCTCCCTCCTTGAATCATTATTCTACAGTTTTTTCCTCTCCTTATATTTTCTGGGCCAACAAGATCCCAAGAAGATCAACCTAAGTTTGAAGCGAAGAATTGTGAGGTAGATTGATTATAGTTAGACTGAAATAACGCAAAAGATGAATGTTATGAAGAACGGAGTTTGCAGATTGCCTCCTGGATTTAGGTTCCAGCCAACAGATGAAGAACTTGTGTTTCAGTACTTGAAATGTAAGGTTCTTTCATGTCCATTGCCTACTTCCATCATTCCTGAAGTCAATGTCTGCAACTACGATCCTTGGGATTTGCCAGGTAGAATAACTCAACTCTAAAAAACCTCTACTTATTATTTACACACACACAAAAAACATTGTGTGTGTATTATTACACTGCATCTTCATTAATGATTTGGTTCAAAAACTTTAGACAGTTGAGTTCAAAAATGTTTTGTGTAATAGGTAATGGTGAAGAGCAAGAGAGGTATTTCTTCAGTTACAAGGAAGCGAAATACAGAAATGGCAATCGCATGAACAGAACCACCAAGTCTGGTTATTGGAAGGCAACTGGTTCAGACAAGAAGATACCATCATCTCCAATAAATGATAACAATAACATTTTTTCTGGGGTGAGAAAAACCCTAGTTTTTCACCTAGGGAAGGCTCCAAATGGATCTAGAACTAACTGGGTCATGCATGAATATCGCCTTATCATTGCAGAAACAAGTGCTCCCAACTCAACCCACATGGTATGTAATAAACTCCAATCTGGTTCACAATTTACTATCCTTTATTTGACTAATTCTGAGAGATTAAGGAAATTATTGTTTTTTCTATATTAACTTATAAATTGATACATAATATAATGTTACACATGAGCATTCCAGAAACATCATGCATGTGGTGTGATTAAGTAATTTATTTATATTCCTTGATTTATCCAAAATAGTTGAGTATGTCTTCTTAGGGGAGGTGGTATAATGCAATATAGGGAGCATATGTTAATATGAATCAGCAGAGAACTAACAAAGATGAAAAGTATTTGCAGGGTAACGGGAAGGAGGTAGGAGACTGGGTTCTGTGTCGGATAAGCATGAAAATGACAAGAGAAGGTGGTGAGAGGAGAATCATGGGAGAGACAAGATTCTTTGACTTTATGAGGCCACAGCTCCATTATTATGACACCTCATCGTCTTGTTCCAGTTCAAGTGACATTACAGAAGTGTCTTCTGGCGTAGCAGATCATGAAGAAACCAGTGGCTATAGCTATACCAATTTTGACTTTTAAAACTCAACTAAAAGATCCAAGACCTTATATATAGAGAGAGCTATTTATATACATACATATATGTCTGAGTATATATGGATCAAATGCCTGAAATTAAATTATCCACCTAATTTCCTCCTAATTAACACAATTGAGGAGAGATATATGAAATGCATAGAATGTTGGTTGATGCATTTGAATGGGATTCATCTATAATAAGCTCATCATATGTTAGGTTCAACATTATATTATATATGTCTATTATAAATTTTCCCGTGGACTCAATTTATTTTGCCCCATTGACTAATAATCTTCCGATTTTCAAAACAAAAAAGCGGACAATTTAAAAAGTCAGCTTCTTTCTTGCCCCCATTAGCTAATATAATGAGATTGAAACTAAATATTAGGTGATAGTAGTAGGTTGGTAGCTAAAGTCTATATTGAAATTTAATCATAGTAATATTAGGTTATCAGAAAATTAATTCCTTTGACCATAAAGAGACACACTTACATGTGGACATATTATGAATTTTTTTAGGCTTTTAGTGTGTGTGTGTGTGTGTGTTTTTTTTTTTTAAAAACTGTCAACAGTTTTAAATGGGTGTAATATGAGATTTCACATGTTTATTATAAATAATTCAACGTTTGAACAAAATTAACATTCAATCTTCGTAGGTAGAATTTTAAAATGTTCTCTTCACTCTTCTAAGAATTAGCAGAGTCGATTTATTTACAGATCATTCTTGTATAGTCCAAATTTTTTGATCAGAATATGATAAACGTATTCTTATATATATATATATATATTTGGTATCAGTTATATATATATAGATATAAAATGAACATGTTGTACTTTTACACACATGACTATGAAAATGATATATGTGCATATATTATTTCAAACATCAACTTGATAAACTTCAATTAAAAAACTAATAGGATAACGATTACATAACACATACCACTCCGTTCCTTATTATAAGTCCAACTACCACAAATTTTTTGTTCCAAAATATAAGTCCACTTTGGGATCAATTAATGCTATTATGACTAATTTACCCCTATGTTGGAAATAGTGAAGATGAGAGAGAAGGGTTATAATGTATAAAATATTATTTTAACACTTATTCTTAAATAAGGGTAATGTTGGAAAAATAGGATATATTTAATGTTATAACTTCCACTCCTTGGTATATGAGAAGTAGTTAGGGTGGACTTATAATAAGAAACGGAGTGGTATATTCATGGTCTCCAATATCCTAATATGCAGCATAACTATTGGCAATTATTCATCATTTCCTCATCAAGGCCCAAAGTCGAGATTTTATGGGCCACTATGGGCCTTCAAGGCCCACATGTTGATTCCAATGGGCCATTCTGGCCCAAATCTTGCAACTGACGTGTCATTCCCTCGTTAGGCCTCCCAAAAAAGATAATCCTGAATTAAGTCAACCCCGCTCAAATTGTCCGTACCAAACAGTAACAGAATTCGTTATTACAATCTTTAATTAAAATATTTGCAAGGTTGCAAGTACTCTTTGCCACTTCATTAGTTGCCAATCCGTCGTACGATGTTACGAACAAACAATGAAGAAACCTCATTTCCAGCTAAAAGCAGCATTTTTAATGTTCTTAATAAAAACAAAAAGAAACCAAAAGAAAAAAACTGTCAAATTTTAAATCATCATCAGTTAATCTTAATCTAAATGAAACCATAATACCTTACCTTACCTATTAATATCCACCATTACCTGTAATCACAGTTTGTACATACACAATAGACAATACCTCTTTATAGTTCTCCACCTATTGTTATTATCAACAAAGCCTCAATTTCTTTAAAGAGTTGCAGCAGAATTATCTTTCTGCTCGCAACCTCATTTTCATCTTCATCTACTGCTTCCTGCAATAGGATGCAGAAAATCCAGGATGAATTCTGTGGAGGTGGTACCTGAAAAGATTCGTCCTTTCTTATTGTGTCGTTATGAGGAGATTAAAAAACGAAGACACAGATCAACAGCCACCATGCAGAAAGAGCCCACCTTGTCCAAGAAAAAGTTGTTTAAGGAAGATGAAGAAATTGATTCTAATTCTTCACATGAAGCTGAAGCAGAATGAAAGCCGGAGGTGACTTCTCCGAGGAAGATTGAACCCATTAATAAAGTGGCCCCATTGCCTGAATCAGACACACAACATGAAGCTATTACAGATGCAGAAAATAATGACGACAACACCAAACAAAGGCTCCAAGAAAAAGAAAAGGAAAAAAGATGATACTCAAAACAGAGGAAATAGTTTCAAAGAATGAAGATGAACAAGAAGATGACACAGACGATGATGGTGATGCTTATGATTTGGGTGACAGACTCGTATGTCCTGGCTCCCCAAGCTTTAAAATTTATTGCATTCCTCCCCAGAATGACTAGGAAGAAAGTAAGTGTTTCTTGCAAATTCAAACAAATTTGACTTTAACATGCCTTTATATATGTGTATATATATATAGTTACCAAGATCGTAGATATGTATTGTAACACGTGGGATTTGGAGCAATTGTAAAGTTGCCACCATGTGATTTAGAAATCACGGATTTAATTCCTCAAAATCGGGATTGAAAGATAAGGCTATATATATCTATTTATTACTATTGTAGCAAATGCAACAACAATGGCATGCATAACAAGATGTTTCAAAATGTTTTTTTCTCACATTTCTCTTGTTATTTCTTCGATTCAGGTTTCTGAAACACAAACAGCTAGTAAGAGAGGAAAAAAAAGGAAGATGACATTCAGGGATGTGAAGAACATAATGGTTGTTAAATCATTATACGTGAATTGTTCTTGCGCTGGCATTGACAGAATTCGTCTTGTTGCTGTCAAAATAATGAAATCACACTAACATATTTATAGATATTAGAAAGAGTGAGGACAGTCTACCTATATATACATATTTATATATGTATGTATACTCCATTTTCACTACTTAACGTTTCAATTTTGTTCCCAGGTTCCCCTCATCAGGTGGATCATTAGGGAGCATTAACTCCATTATCTATAATACAAACAAAATATAGATAGCTTGGTTTTTGTTCTTCATGTAATGTGGGGAACTATGTTTTTTATGATTGTTTCCATTGTTAAATTGATTTACTTCTACACAATATTCTGTCATACGAGTCAATTTCTTTTGTCCAGACAAAAAACAAAGAATGAATACTGCAGTGAATATGGACTGGTCTAATAGCTCCCGCAAGTGTGCAAGATGGGAGTATTCTGGGTCCAGTTTGCCCTTAATTGCTTTTACTAATCAAAAGAAGATCAATAGATGGGAATATACATAAAAACAAACATAAATAACATTTTTTTTCATAATAATCTTAAATAACAATGTTCTATAACTCCCAATGATATACTCATAAATAGCATTGTTTTTTTTTTATATAGTAATCATAAATAACAACATTCTATAACTCCCAATGATAAACAAAATCACAAGAAATTTAAGAGAAGGCGCTCTGCTTTCAAGATGATTTTGCATGCTCTAAATAACTTAAATAAAAAAAAATCTTTAAGTACTCACAGTAGCAGTTGGATGACTCTACTCAGTTGTAATTGCTAGAGCTTCTATTTATTTATAATTTAGTCCCATCTCACTCTTTAATATGTGTGCGTGTGTGTCGATAGATAATATTCGTTTAGGCCCTTACCATTCTCTTTTCCTTTTTTGGTTCCTTTCTTTTGTCCTTTCACTAGGGCGTAGCACACTCTCAGACTTTCTTGATTCCTTATTCCTTTTCTTTCTTCTACTATAAAGCCAGCAAAATCAATAGAAATATGGGTAGAGCTTTTTACCTTGATGTATGGGAGGGAAAGCATGTAAAATAAATTAAATAGAATAAGTTATTTAAACATTTAATCCAATATATCCCACAATCTACACCTTTCTTTTTAGTATAACAATTTATTTAGAGCACATATTGACCATCATCAAATTGGAACAACATAAGTAGTTGCCTGGCCGAGTCTTTACATAGCAACACTTAATATTACATTATTTGAATATATAAAAAGCAAACAAGGACAAACGTGAGAAAGCTTTAACAATTTATGAAACTCAAAGCAACACATACTTAGATACAGACTTAAGAAAGAAAGAAGCATAGCAGAAACTATTCCCAGCAAACCTACTAGAACGGAAAGGAATTATTGAGGAACTCCTCATCTTCCAAGAAAATCTGCAAATCCTTGGACTCCATCAGGAATTCAACTGCTTCCTCATCGAACTTGAGGAGAAATCCCAGCTTGATCAGCTCAGAAAGATACCCTACATGATCAACTTTCTCACACAGTAGGCCCATAGAGATTACTTCTGAGAAATAAGTTGCATATTTGATCACGCTTGCATTTCCAGTTTCTAAGTCCATCTTCTGGACAAAAAGTTTGGAATTTTCCCACCGCATCATCCTGTTCGCCTTCTTGGTAATGGTCCTCCCTGATGATAGTGACAAACTATAGCTTACAGTGATTGGCTCAGCCACCTCATAAACTTTAAGTTCAAACAGACCTTGTACAGCTTTGTGCCTCTTCTCTACATCCATTTTGAGGCTAGAACAGGCAAGAAAACTAATTATAAGTTTAGCCAATCCCTTTCCAATGAAAATACTCCTTGGCTCCACCTCATCGAAATCTGCATCATCTAGTTGGAATGATTCTTCCTTCTGTACAGATTCAGAAATGGTGCAAACACCAATTTCCTTGTACATGTCTAATAATTCAAGCCTGTTCAATGATGGCAAGCTTGGCTGAGGATACCACACAAATACACTCTCATTCTCAAAAAGATTCTTCATATAAAGATTATCAGCAACAAAAACATCAGATTTGTCAGACAAAAGTATTCCATTTGAATTTGATGTAACAGGTAGTTTCATCAAGCTCTCAGAGAGCATATTCTTTGTCTTCTGGCTGTTGTGCTGCAAAATGAATTTCCAGAACTTACAAGATTTTTCGTGTGTAAATTGTTCAACTGAATTCTCCCATTCTTTCCAAAGCTCTATATAGTCATCAACCTGAGGATTGCTTCTCACACCCAAAGCTGAGGAGAAAAAAGGAAGTAACTTCTTTTCATAATGTCTCTCCAGAACATAAAACTTTGAACTAAAAAGATTATCCTTGTCATGAATGACACAATCTTCGGGATTTACCAACTCTCCATTGTGATCCCCATTTGGAATCCAAATCATTTTCCTTTCATTAGTCTCTTTCTCTGGCTTCCAATCATGCCCACTCAAGTACCAGTAAATTCGCACTATGGTAGATAATTCAGAATGGTAGCCAAGGTAACTAGCCATTACTGAGCACCCATTCATGCAATCACCAATAACCCCTATAGCAATAAGTTCTGTTTTGTAAGATGCAATTTTCGGTCCATAAAAATTCTCATCAATGAAGGGTCCATCCATTGGCGCCAATTTCCACAGAGAATCAAACAATAAACATCTTTTTGGAGTCTCATAGCCAGCTTTGGTCTTCAACCATTTTCTTGACAATTGTTTTGCAAAGCCATCATCAAAGGATAAGGGATTAGGAGGCTCTTGCATTAAGCGAATGCATTCCAGCAATGTAAACACATTTTCAGGAGTTATGGAGGAAGGATCTGAAGGAAACCTTAGACCAGTAGAGATTAACTTAAGTCCATCTTTCACTTTAATAGCAACCCCCATCATTTTCAACTCTTTCTTATACTCATGGATGCCCTTGCCATAAAAATGATCACCATCATCTATGAAAGGGAGACGGGTAATTGCAGAGAGCGATTCCCATTCTGGGCCAAACAAAATGCACTCTTTGGGAGACTTATAAGCACCAAGGCGAGTCCGCAACCACTCGGCAGTTCTTACAGTTTTTGAAAACTTTGAAGGAAATGCAATTTGAGCTTCCTTCAGTGTTCTGCAGCAGGAGAGAAATGACTCAACATGCTGCTTGGTAAAGGACTTTTGACATGCCTTCTGCTCAAAAACATCTCCAAATGCTTTTATTGCACCCTCAAAATGAACCACCACTCCCATTCTCTCTAACTCATTCTTGTAACTCATGATCTTCTCCCCATAGAATTTATGATCAATCAGAGGAAAACTATTGAATACCTCTAGAACACAACCCCATATAGGATCATATAAGTAACAGTCACATGGTGCTTTGAACCCCTTAGTTGTCATTAAGCATTTTGATCCTTGAAGCACGCTAACAAGCTTGCCAGAGTCCCTTGAGAAACGAATGCATTCTAGTATCAAGAAAATGGCCTTAGACTTGAGATTAATCAAATTAGAGGATGATTTCAAGTGGTCAACAACAAGTTGATATCTTCCACTAAATCCAACCATCACACCCAACAATTGAAGTTCCTCCTTGAAATCATATATTTTTTCACCATAGTAAAATTTGTCAATGAAAGGAAAATTGCTAATTTGTGAAGCAGTTTCCCACTCAGCATCATACAAGATCGCTCCATCAGGACACCTGTAACCACAACATGTCTTGAGCCACCTTCCATTTTTTATGCCGCTCACAAATCCTTCCATGGGAAAACGATTACGCCTTAGATATCTGATGAATTCAAGCATTGAAAAAACTTGCATTGCACTTAAAGTGAAAGAAGCTGCCCGAGACATGAGCTCATTCGCAATAAATTCACATGCCTCCTTAGTACTAAACATCACCCCAATTGTTTTCAACTCTTCCTTGTACTCGCCAAGTTTATCCCCATAAAATGTTTGATCAAGCATTGGAATATCCACAAGAACAGATCCATTTCGCAAAAGGTTTCCCAATCTTGGGTTGATGAAGAATGATTTCGATGGTGGCCTGTACTCATTGATTGTAGTTTTCAGCCAACAACCTTCCCTTATGGATGTCAGGAACATCTCTGGTAGGACTCCCCTATACTTCAATTTCCGAATCCAATCTAGTAGCAAGAAAGCATTTTCCTTTGTTAGAGGATTATTCACAGAGGAAAAGCCAATATTAGGAGGAGATATGTGAGGTATATCACAAGCTTCAACATAAGTTTTAAGGAAGCCTATGAACTGCTCCTGGTTGGCACATCGGCCTGCATAGAAGCGTGAGTGCAAATAGTCTTCTTTCAACTCAACATATCCTGCACCCCTCCATGGATTTGAAACAATCAAATCTGCCCATTTACTCCCTTCAGCTGGCACAAGAACCCCCTGTCTATTAGTGGACACACGACCATAATTGTCGATTAGTGGCATAGATTTGCATAGATCTTTAACCTGCCACTCTAACAAATATCCCTCTGAGAATGAGTGATATAAGAAATGCGAATATGCAAGGGCAAGGTGGCAGTCATTTTTGATAGAATCGCAGATGAGACTTGCATATTCGTATGTAGTCAAAGTAGAAGTGTTAATTTCATTTTCCAGCCATCCCAACAAAGTCTTTTTACAAGGGAATTGGTGTATTGCCTCCTGTGTGATTTCTGGCACAAAATAATGATCGCCAGCACAAGAGAATTCCTTGTTCCATGAAATTAACCATCCAGAATAGAATGTCCGGAGAATGTTTGGAGAACTACGGTTCTTTCTGCATTGTTCAAGACTGAAATAGGACAGGCTTCCATCCGAACCAACATATTTGATTAGTGGAATGGACTTCATGTTGGAGAGCCGGAATGTGGATTCCCAATTCTCAGCAATAAAAAGCAAAAGCTTCAAGTAGATGTCTTCTGATTTTACCTTCATGAGATTAGAACTCTGAATACACTTTGCATACCACTCTTTGTCGACTTTCAATACACCCAAGAAGTCCAGTATGCGACTATACCGAGCTTGGTCAAATGAAGAGCTTATAATATAAGTTCCATGGGAAGATAGGTTTCCCAAGTATACTCCTTGCTCTCGGGCCTTTGTTAAAATGTCCCAGAAAGCAGGCAATAGTCTGGAAACCTCATGAGGCTTATAAAAGTGCTTCTGTTTCGAGTATGTCTCACAAGGAACAATACTTTCTTCAACCACTTTTGCTTTGATTTTATCCCTCACAGCATTCAACTTTGGATAGGAAGATTCATCAACTGGTAGGAACTCAAAGAAGCGGGTCAAAGTGGACACTGGAGCGTCATCTGCTGATATAACAAGTGATTTGAATGCATCCATGAAAGCGGAAGCAACACAGTCGAGTATACCTTGGTTCCAATTATCATCCAAGAGAATTGTCTCTCTTGATGAAGCCAACACAAAATCTGCTTGAATGATGAAAGGAAAGTTGGTTACCATCTCTGTAGGAAGAAACGCATAGATACCAGGTGAACTCCTTCCCCTGTTAAGCCTCTCCTGATTTGGAAAGGCTAATGTAACAACCCACTCCTCCACATCCATTCTTCTTTCTACTCTTTTCTCTGGCCTTACAGGAAATCTTTGCCTCCACATGTGATACATACATTCTTTTTCAGGATCCTCATTCTCCTCAGCAGATAAACGGATATTATAAGACTCAGCATTCATGTTTTTTCTTGTCATAAAATTAATCTCACTTGAAATGGCTATAGCTGTTACAGTGTTTAGCCTAGGATCCTCATTATCTTCTTTCACTGAAAGTTGTTTGATTTTTGAAAGGAATAGAAGAAGCTCTGGTTGAATGGTGGAGAGCTGTTGTTTCACTGCTCCAACTTTGTCTGGCTTCAGAGGCAATGCAATGATTGTGGTTGGAAGGGAGTTACCCTCACCACATATTTGCTTTATGCCTTCAAGTGTTGGGTTCTCCTCAACCCATTCTGGAACAATATACCCAAGACCACAATGTGGACAAGGCTTCTCATTGAACCGTATCTGATATCCATTGCTGAAAACATAAGGTGTAGCAGTAATCAAGAATACACTCTTGAAACCAATCCCTGCAATTTAACCACAAAAGTAGCTTTTATCAGCATTACTACAGACGCTGCTTATGATATGAAACAGCAACATGCTCAATAAGTCATATAGTTGTAAACAAGTTAAAACTAAAAATATATATATGTGAATATATTACCCCATCCTCTGTGCAACCTCACAATACAAATTAAATTGGTTGTTGTAAATTATACGAATTTTCATTTATCTAGGCTCAACAATATTCATCAAGTTATCTACCCCATCTTTAGTGATTAAGAGCTGCTAAGGAAATATTAGAAGTAAGAAAGTACCTTTCTCCCCTATGTAACCACTTCTTCTATTGCCCTTCTTGGTAGACCTTCCAACACTACAGATGGATTCAATATTTTTGGAGGAGAAACCTTTCTCGTTGTTTAGAATGAGTAATGTGGCCGGAGCTCGAGTGGCTGTTATATCCCTTGATGTTATGATGAATTGAAGTTTTGGATCAACCCCCTCATCATACTGGTTATCTTCTGCGTTCTGTAATGGGAATGAGAGTTAGTGATGTTAGTGAATCAATCACTCTAATACCATTATATGTAAATTCATCATTGTGTAAATCAGAAATGTAACATTAATCATGCAACCCTTCTTTTGTGTTGATACTTTTTGCCATGCGATATTAAGAATAAATGTAAAAGCAAGATGAGATTCTATGCTAAAGTTATTTCTGATAGCTCAAAGAAGAAGTAGAATAAACGGCAAATTGTTTATGGTGAGAAGCAGTGAAGTAGATGATTTTGGTTCATTAAATTGCCATTTAGGTGAGAAAAAACACTCATAACACTTATTTGTAACCCTTACTTTGTTTATCATATTGAATGGCTACAACACATCCATTTGATAGAAGAATTTGAGTCAACAGAAACAAAACATTAACTTTATAACGAATTAATAATCAATAAACTTTTTTTAAAAAAAGGCCTATAAACTACAAGTATAATTTTGTAAAATTTATTGACTCTTGAATAGATAAATATACAGTTTCTGATTTCACTTTCCATATCTGATTCCAATTCTAATTTACAAAATATTTTTTTTTATATTGAACTTAAGAAATAATCTTCATTTTTTTGCCAGTTAAATAATAATCTTCATTTCTCTCTATCTATTTTAGTCTTCATATTTCATATTATGCTAAATTATGCTTTTAGTCCTTTACGTTTACACCAATGTTTTAAAAGCCGGACAGGATAATGAGCCGGAAAGGTCAGCAGGTGATGCAATATTTAAATTTGAAATGATATTATATAGTACATATATAACAATATAATTATAAAAATAATCTGAAATTGTTACCTAATTTATAAATAAATACAAATATTAGCGGTATTTTATTATAAATTCTAGCCACAAAATTTTAAAGGCAAAATATATGATATCTATCTCATAGAAAATTCAAAATATACATTCATGTTTGTGTATAGAAGATATTTTCAATCTTGAAATTGATTCAAAAATAAATAAACATATGAAATTAGTCAAATTACAATGAGCTTTTGAAAACTCTAGTAAATCCAGAGTGAACCTTTCTGGAAAATATATTGGGTTGAAGTTCAAACCAATGGTTAACCAACATATCCCACTAAAAGACAAAATATCAAGTATGAAAGCTACTCAGAGGGTCGCATGGTAGAGTTCACATTCAGTGCTAAGCGAATCTATGAGCCTATGGAACTAATCTCAAAAAGTTACCTTTTTGGGAGAGAATTTGGGGGTTGGGATATTATTTTATTTAAAACAAATGTAAAATATTCATATATTTGATCTAATATAACCCAATATATATATATATTTAATTATGATAGGTATATTTCCTAATATAATATGGGTAGAAAATCACAACTAGGCATGGAAGCGCCCACCCAGTCCAGCCTACTCTTACCTAGTCTAAAATAATTAGGGCTCCTACAGGGCATGAAGGATCAGTCTAAAATAATTAGAGCTCCTACCGGGCAGGAAGGATAAAATATTTGCGTTCAATTGGGCAAGAGCAGGTTGGACTGGGTGGTCGCTCCCCTGCCCAGTGGTGATTTTCTACCCATATTATATTAAAAAATATACATATCATAATTAAATAGATATATATTTTGGGCTATATTAGATCAAATATATATATATTTTATGTTTATTTTAAATAAAATAATATCCCCACCCCTAAAATCCTTTCCCAAAAAGGTGACTTTTTAGATTAGTACTATAAGCTAATATGTCCGCTTAGTACGTAATGCGGACCCCACATGGTATGGCTTTGAATAAAAAGAAAGAGTCACATGGCAAAAAGGTTGGTGATTGAAACACGCAAGAAAAACCAAGTAGCTCACCGTCTCTCTCTCTCTTATAACAAACACATACTCTCTCCATCTCTACCACCATCGATCTACCTTTTCTATTTACTTCTGGCAAGCTCGTGTTCAACATCCTAAACAATATCAACAATTTTGTTTCTGAAAGTTTGTTTTTGCAAATATCCAAGAGAAAAATACTCTGGAAACGATAAGAAATCTAACGTTTTGGTCTATCTGAGGATCATTTCATTTTTGATTCTTCTTCATCTCCATTACCTGCTCAACTTTTAACTCGCCGTGAAGGTTGGAGGAGAGCCGTCCGGTTTTTGAACATCCGTCCCGGCTCCAGATCGGATAACGGTTTCCAGTTCCATGATGGCCTTTTCATGGTCTGATTCGGCCTAAATCTTAACGGCTTATCCCATGAATGAATCCGAGTGCGGCTTTAAAAACATTTGTTTACATCAAGTTTCGTTTTAATGTTATATGTTTGAAAAGTAAACTTCTAGTCCTTTTTAGTCACCCGTAAAATATAAGAACAATTATATTTAAAAAAATTTAAATTTAAACATTTTAAAAAAAATATAAGAACGATTATATTTAAAAAAAATTAAATTTTAACATTTTTGTCCACATTTAATTATAGAATCACATTTTAGATTTGATGAGTCAGCATTTTCCGTTAAATGAAACTAACACCTTTAGCTGAAAAGAACTAAAAATGTACTTTTCAAGCATAAAAGATTAAAATGAAACTTGACGCAAATATAAAGGGTCAAAAACATACTTTAATCTTTATGTTATAAAATATTTTAAATATAGTAATATTCAATATCTATATATAATATAAAAAATTTAACAAAAAAAATAAGTCTTTTTGTTCTTGAAGTTTTGACTAACTTAAAACTTAGCTCATCAACTATGACTTCATATAAATCATTTTTTGAACTTTTAACTCAATTATACTCGTTCTGGTCCTAATTATAATATCAAGTTATTTTTTTAGAAAAATTTAGGATGCAAAATATACTACTTTAAATTATTTATATTTATCTTTTTTTTCTCAAAACTAATTTATTTTACTTATAAACTAACTTATAATATAATTACATGTTGCATATGTTAAAATTTGATGGTCTATTTTACTTCTTTAATCTTCATAAAAAAAGTCAAATTAAAATTTTGACTAGCTAATAACTCAATGCTTACTTTTTTTTTAATAATCTTGTCCTTATGATTATAACACATGTCAAGTCAGCTCATCCTACATGACAAAAAAATGCAAAGAAATTCTTAGGTACCGCTAAGAGTACCATGTAATCCATGCTCTGACTCTACAAATCATACAGTGGGACGTATGCATCTTACATCGTTTCATCTCTATTCCTTCTTTCTCCAAGCGTGCATTCCCACACTCCCCTTACTTCAAATTTCATCACTCGTATGTCCTCTTAACTCACACTTTTTCCCTCTTTCATCCCCACCTCCCTCAATCAATCAAACACTTTCACACTCCCCCTCTCTCATGCCTTTTTTTGTTTTAAAGAAAAGTTAAGGTTAATTTAATTAGAACATTATAATTATAAATTATATTGTTAGCAAAAAAAATTATAAATTAAATTTAGGTAGACTAAATTTAAGGTTAATTTAATTAAGACATTATAAATTATATTGTTAGCAAAAAAATTATAAATTAAATTTAGGTAGACTAAGTCTATTTATTTTCATTCTTAATGTTTTATATTCATTTACATTTAATTAAAATTATGTGTGCAATTAATTAATTTAATTTTTTATTAACGTACATATTAGAAAATACTCCCTCTGTTTCTAAATATAGGACCTATTTGGAGAGGTAAGCTTGTTCTTAAATATAAGACCTCTTTATATTTTTTATCAACTTTTCCCTAATTTTCCTTTACTGATACTCCCTAATAACAAATAAGCAAGAGAGGGGAGTGAGAATAAATGTAGGTGGTTAGAGTGTTTTGATAATATCATATGATTTTAATTGACTTAACTAACTACATTAATTTAATCAAATTAGGTAAATATGTCTTATATTTAGTAATTGAGGGAGTAATATTACACTTATATATTTATCTCCAACGCACATAGATTTTAAAAGTATATACTATCTTTGGAACTTGATTAATTTAAGTAGATTAAAGAAGCTATATAGACTTCTTAATCATAGGATATCACACTGGTCCTATCTATAAGTTTGTTTTTATTTTACTAAAATAATGTGTCTAGCTTATAAACCCATATATAGTTTAATGATATAGATAAGTTTATCAAAAATATCATATGACATGCCTCTTTATTCCAATTTATAAGTCCTTTTTTTGTTCAAAAATTTATAAGTCCTTTTTAACTAGTTTTCACATAAGAGTGGTACTTATGCATTAAATTTGTACAAGTATGATCAATCTTTCCTATTTTATCCTTATGCACAAGTGAATATTAAAATAATACTCCCTTGACTCCGATCTAGTTGATTTTTTTTGGAAAATATTAAGAAAGTTAAATAAGTTATTTAAAAATTGAACTGCTTGAATTTTTTTTCTAAATTAATTTATAAATAGGAACAAAGTGATATACTATAATTAAGTAGTTTACATAGCTTCCTTAATCTACTCAGATTAATCAAGTTCCAGAGTTAGTATATACTTTTAAAATCTATGTGCGGTGGAAATAAATATCGAAGCACAATGCTATTTACTAAGGTATATGTTAACAAAAAAATTATATAAATAAATTGCACACATAATTTTAATTAAACATAAATGAATATAACATATTAAGAATGAAAAAAAATAGATTTCAAATCTCTTAAAAGAAATAGACTTCAAATTTGTTAATCCCTCTGGTCTTAAATATAAGACATATTTACTTAAATTGATTAGATTAAAGATGTTAATTAAGTTAGTTGACATGACATTTTTCCCCAAAACACCCCAATCATATAACTTAACTCTCCCTCCCTCTCTTATTTGATTATTGCTGAGAGGCATCAATGATGATACTTTTGAAAAAAAATGGTTATAAATTAGAAATAGGTCTTATATTTATGATCAAAGCTATCTCCCTAAATAGGGGGAGTAGTAATTAATTTTATAACTAAATATAATTTGTAATTTTGTAATTAAATTAACCTTAAGTTTTTCAAAAACAAAAAGAGGCATGGAGAGGGGAGTGTGAGAGCGACTTGAGGGAGATCGGAATGAGAGAGAGAGAGAGAGAGGGAGGGAGATTGTGTGTGTGAGTTGATAAGACATATGAGAGATAAATAAAATTAGAGATAAGGGGGTGTTGGAACGCACGTCTTGAGGAAGAAGAAAGAGAGATAATACCGTGTAAGATATATGGCTCCCACCGTGTGATTTGGAGCCTTCCCATTAGTCAGAGCGTGGATTATATGGTACTGTCAAATTAAAGTACCTAAGAATTTCTCACAAAAATACATTCTAAACAAGTTGATTGTGGCATTGCAGCTCAACTGTCTAGGTGATTTGATAAAAAAATGGGGAAGAAAAAATAAAGCTTGAATCTATAGAGGACACGTACACGGAGATGAAAAATTGCCTGTGACCTTGGTTAAAAAAAATTAAAAGTTAAATGATTGAGTTATACCGAGTCATAATTTAAAGTCTAATTTTCAAGTAAGTAAAATCTTTAAAAGGATTAAAAAATTAATTTTTCATATTTTATAGTTTGCGCAGTTCATTTCTTTAATGAGAGGATTGCTTACATCCTCAAATGAGCCTACCTAATGGAGCCTTGAATAATGGTGCCATTTTTTTACTCATTTCTCCGATGCTACTCCCTCCGATTAAAAATATAAAAGGTAACATGACAATTTTTTTTTTCAAAATATAATAGGTAAAATGAAAAAATTATAGTAGTAATAAATACTTATTTTTCATTTATGCCCTTTATATTAAATGATAAAGGAGGAAAAGAAAGTCTGTATAATAAATAAATGAGCTTAAAAATAGAAAACTTTATTAAATATACCAATAATAAATGATTCCAACATGTTTTACTAGTGTGTAAGTGTAAAAAAGTTGAGTAGAGGTAGTATAAACCATCCTGACCCTCTAATTTTATATCACAAATAAAAGTCGGATTAACATGATGCTCACTAAGTAGGCGAACTAGAAGGCCCTGAGCAGTAGTGATAATCAAATTAAAACCTACAAGGCTAGGCAATCAAACTGGAATTTCATCATGCAGAGTAAATACATAACAAGCGAGCTTTAATGCAGACATTCCCTGGCAGTATTAGTGATTACAAACAGATCCTAACACATTATTTTTCTTTTTGCTAACTAAGACAATAGACATATAGTGTTAAAGTTACGAACTTTAAGGCATTTAAGATCTGAGGCATGAAATAAAGAAGGCACAAGTAGTGAAAAAAGAGAGAACCTGAATGAGCTCCATGAGAAAGTGAACATCTTTAGCATAGAGCTCAGCAGAGAGATTCTTGACGGCTTCGTGAAGGTCGATGATCAAAGGGTTTTCTGGGTAGAACTTGGTCTTTCGTATCTCCTCAATGTGTTCCTTTGGGCTTGGAGTCTCCATTATCACTCTCCTCAATCACTCACTTCTCTCAATGTCTGAAACCAGATTTTCACAGATAAACAACAATGTACGAACAAATAAAGACACACACACACACACAGAGATGATGATATAAGAGTGATAGATGAGTGATAAGTCTTACGATGGTGGTCTTGGTCGATTTTTGAGAGTCCTTTGAGAAGAAGACTACTTAATTGAGAAGTTAAGTAATTTAATTGGGAAACGGGAAAGTAGAAATTATGCACTAACTCATTTTTCACAACATTTTCCATTCCATGGTGTACGGAAAGTCTCTCTTTACCCTTTAGACGCGGATCCTTCCTCAATTGCCCCAATTACGCAGCTCATTAAAGATACGCACCAAAAATTAGGACCAGCTTCTCTCCAGTACCTTTTCCCTGTTTGGTAAACTTGAAAAAAAATGCTTTTTTGGGTCAAATCTAGATTTCAAAATTTAGGCAGACAAATACTCTCAACTTTTTTAGAATAACTTTTAACTGTCAAAACCTAGGTTTCAGTTAAGCCAGACAAACACTCATAACTTTTTCAGAATAGCTTTTTTGCCTGAAAATCTAGGTTTAGGGCACAAAACCTAGGTTTTGTCAGAAGCTATTTTTTTCCTATAATTTCAGAAGCTATTTTCCAGAATCTATTCTCTAAAAGCACTTTTTAGCTTTTTTCTCAGAAGTTATTATCCAAAAGTTAATCCAAACATTTTTGTGCCCCAAACCTAGGTTTTTAAGCAAAAAAACTATTCTGAAAAAGTTATGAGTGTCTGGCTTAACTGAAACCTAAGTTTTGACAGTTAAAAGCTATTCTGAAAAAACTAAGAGTGTTTGTCTGGCCAAATTTTGAAACCTAAATTTGGCCCCAAAAAAACACTTTTTTCAAGTTTTCCAAACAGGCACTTAATCACCTTAGATCAAATTTTAATGGTCCAAATATAATTTTATATTAAAAAAATTTAAATTGTTAAAATTAGAGCTCAACAGTTCACAACTGTATACTATTATTATTAAGACGACTTTTTCCTTACTTTTTTTACAATTGTGAATTTTTTAGATCAAATTTTTTAAGTTTAAATTTATTGATGTATTTTTCAAGGAAAATTATAATGACATTTTTATCAAATGTGAAATCTAGACAATTAAAATTTGATCCAAGGGTAATGAAAGGGGTAGAGGATAGAAACTGGGTCCCAAAAATTAGGTATCAAAATAAGCAACACTCTCCCTAAATTGAAGCCAAAACTTATAACTTTAGCTTCGACTCACGTTAAAGTTGAAAGCGGATCTTTTCACTATTTTTTTTTTTTCACTTTCAGTATCATTTAGAATTATTGATTGTGATGAATGTTCTATTTTTAATGAGAGTTGATCTATTCATCATTCTATTGTAGATATGTAATTTTAAAATTTTATGTGAGGTACTTTCTCTCGTCCTTATTATAAGATATCAAAACTATCAATTTTCAAAAACCAATGAGTGGTAGTTGGGCCCTTACATTTAGGCTTAATTGACCATTTTCTTCTAACTTCGTCTCTCATTAAATGATATAATTTAACCTTATTAACTTTGAACATCCATTAATGATAAGGGTAACCAACACATAGTTAGTCTAGCGGTGTAAGGCCCCGCTAGATCCTTTAAGGTCTCGAGTTCGAGTCTTAGATGAGACACTTGTGACAGGGGGAAAGCCATAAACCCAAAAATTTGAGTAGTTAGTTGCTCGGATACCTAGTAATATGATCTAAAAAAAGCGTCAATTGCTAGTTAATGTATAAAAAAAAGACAAGGATAACTAAGGGAGAAAGTAATTAATGCAATTGTTGATATCTTATGTTTGAGATTAAAAATTTTGTTAGTTAATGTCTTATAATCATGATCAGAACAAAAGAGAGTACCTTTTTCCAACCTTTCAAGTTGATTGGTATGGGGAGAAGTGCTACTAAAAGTAATTAGATTCCACTACTTTCGGTGATTTTTTTAGAAAGTCTGACAAGTAATGAAACCATTTTAGTGACTTGTGTACAGTGTATAGGCCTTGAAGGTTGCCACAAGCTAGATTAAAGCCTACTAAAACCTAAATTATTTATTAATCCCTCTGTCCCATAATATAAGGTCCATTTTTTTGAATGATCTTGTCCCACAATATAAGGTCCTATTTGACTTTATTTGAGTAATAAATGTTTTTTCCCATTTTACCCATGCATTAATTTTCCCACACATTCTCTTTCATCTTCTTTTCATAATTACCCCCTCTCTTACTCATTTATAAATAAGGGCAATATGGTATATTTCCTACATATTTATTGTTTTTAACTAACTCTAACTAATTTTTTAGGAACCCACAATTCGGTTAAAAAGACCTTATATTATAGGACGGAGGGAGTACGTTTTAAAGTATAAATATCGTATTAAAAAACTATATAAACTACCAAACGACTGTTTGTGGGTTATTCTAAATTAATGAGCCTAATTATTTGAAGGTAGCTGACAGGTCATATATGTAAGGATTCAAGAAAAAAAAAGCCTAACTTGTTTAAATAATAAGGCCTCTAGATAGACCTAACCTATTTGTTAAATACATCAATTCAGTAAATCCTTAAATGGGCGCTTAACTTATTTTTTATTTATGTCCCTCCCTAAAATCATTGGGTATTAAAACCGCTAAACCACCAGAGCATATTTTTAAGTTAAAACCCAGCCTTTGAATTGGTTGGCTGGACTGTGGGTTGCTTTTCTTATGTCCTTTCAAAAATTGAGATTATTTTTTATTTATTTTTAAGTAGACAAAATAAAATAAAATAAAATTGTTTTACAAATTTTTAATTCAAATGATAAATATTAGAAAAGTAAAATGTTAAATCAAATCGTTACATTAAACCATAATTAAAAAAATCAATAATTGCATACATATTTTGACATTCTTGCATCATGTTTAATCATCTAATTTAAATAATCTATCAAAGTTAAATTAAGATAATTTTAAATAATCTATCAAAAATCATTTTAAATAAGTATTAGTTTAGGAATAAATAAATATAAATTTTAAAATGGTTAAATTTTTTTAGATGGTTAAAATTTACCTTAAATGAAAAAAAAAACAATGTATATGGGATCAATTTGAACAGGTTATCCTAAATTCTCCTAAACCCTACAGTTTAAAACCCTTTTAAAAATCCGCCTACCATATGATAATATTTTTTAAGCAAGCATGTCACTTAAAAGACACACACAGAGACGATGATATGAGAGTGATAGATGAGTGATGAGTCTTCCGTTGGTGGTCTTGGACTCTTGGTCGACTTTTGAGAGTCCTTGGAGAAGACTACTTAATGGAGAAGGTAAGTAATTTAAGTGGAAAGTGGAAAGTGGAAAGTGGAAAGTGGAAAGTGGAAAGTGGAAAGAAGGGCAATAACTCATGCCTCACAACCTTTTCCATTCCACGGTGTAAGGAAACCTCTGTTTAGTGCTTGTTTGGTAAACTTAAAAAAATTGTTTTTTTGGGCCAAACTTATATTTCAAAATCTGGGTAGACAAACACTCTTAACATTTCTAGAATAGCTTTTAATTGTCAAAACCAAGGTTTCAGTTAAGTCAGACAAACACTCACAACTTTTTCAGAATAGCTTTTTTGCCTGAAAACCTAGGTTTGGGGCAGAGGGCAGCAAACCTAGGTTTTTTCAGAAGCTATTTTTTTTTCTATAATCTCAGAAGATATTATCTAAAATCACTTTTTTCAGTTTTTTTCTTGGAAGCTATTTTTCAAAAGATAATCCAAACAAGTCCTTAGACATGGATCCTTCCTCAATGGCTTGCCCCACCTACACAGCCCAACTTCTCTCACTCTCACCTACCCCTCTTTTACCCCCTTATCACCCTGACATCAGAATTTAATGGTCCATATTTCATATTTGATAAAAATATTATTATAATTTTATATAAAAAATAAATAAATAGATTTAAATTGCTAAAAATTTAAACTTAACATTTTACAACTGTAGACTATTAGATCATTAAAATTTGATCTGAGGGTGATTAAAGGGGTAGAGGAGAGAAAGAGTAGAGGTGAGAGACTGTGTCCCAAAAATCAGGCATCAAAATAGGCCACCCTAAATGGGAGCCGAAACTTAAAACTTGAGCTTCGCACTCACGTTCAATTTTGGAAGCGGGTCTTTTCACTATCTTTTTTTCCTCTTTCAATATCATTTAGAATTATTGATTTTGATTGTGATGAATGTTTTGTCATTCATGAGAGTTGATCTATTCCTTTTTTTAAGATATGTAATTTTAAAAATTTATGTGAGGTATCTTTTCTTAACCTTTTGTCACGTGGTTGATGGATAAGGCTGCTGATGTAGGGGTTGGGCTTGTAGTAGAGAACCCAACAACCCAGGAAGGTCCAGCCCAAGATAAGGATCAGGCTGATGTCATGCGTGGCGACCAGATAAGGAATATAAAGCGTTTGCGCAAGCTCACATGGAAATTGCGTGAACAAGGGGATATATAGTTACTCCTGATGACCCAATGATGGCAAGAAGTTTGTTAGAAAGATTCTTCCCTCTCTAGCAGTTACCTTTTCTCTCTGGAATTCTTCTGCATCTTCTCTGCTCTGTATTCTTCTGCATTTCACTGAATTGCTCTTGTATTTGAGCTTCTTTTATATTGCTTTCAGTATTTCAATTACAGAATTTGTATTTTTCTTTCAGTTGTTATTTCGATATGTCTGAAAACTTGGATCTATAGCATTAATTCCAGTATTGAGAGTGTTAACTGTCTTTGTTCTTAATTGTTGCTTGGTTGTTTCTTAAATTGCATAGCCTCTGTATCACCTTTCAAATTGATTGGTTGGAAATGATGCTTATGAGGATATAGGGAGAAGTACTCCGAAAGGTAATTAGATTCCACTACATTAATGGGTCAGAAAATTTGACAAGTAATGAAACCATTTTAATGACCTGTGTACAGTGTAGGCCTTGAAGGTTGCCAAAAGCAAGATTAAAGCCTATTAAAATCTATATCATTTATTATGTTTTAAAGTATAACTATCGTATTAAGATAAAAAAAATATAAACCAACAAACATTTGGATCAACAGACTGTGGGTTGTTCCAGCTTAATTAACGGTTTTAAATTTGAGCGTAATTACTTGGATGTAGCAACAGGTCATATATGTAAGGATTAAAAAAAGCCTAACTTGTTTAAACAATAAGGCCTCTAGATAGACCTAACCTCTTTGTTAAATACATCAATTCAGTAAATCCTTAAAAGGGTCCTAACTTATTTCTGTCCATGCTTAAAATCATTGGGTCTTAAAACCCCTAAACTAAAGCATATTTTATGCCTCGTTTAGTACGGTAGAAGAGTTTTTGATGGAAGTAGAAGTGAAAATAGAAGTAGAATTGGAAGTAGAAATAGAGGTAGAAGAGGGTTTTAAAATATGTTTGGTAACATGATGGAGTTGAGATGTGATTTTTAATAAAATTATATATTTATAACATAAAAATACTAAACTACCCCTGTGAGCGCAAAAAAAGAAAAAAAAAACTCCCCATCCCAAGCAAGCTGCCCAGTGTCCGCCGAATAGTAAGCATCAAGGTTCAAAAAACCGGACCAGGCATCAAACCGGGTGAGGCACTGGTTCAAGGGTCAATGGTCGGATCGGGGTCGGACCGGGTCAAACCGGTTATATTAAAATAATAAAATTTTATTGATATTAACATTAATAATCACTAATATCAAAATGTAAATGCAGATAGGTATGCATGATTCATCAAATATGAATATTTTAATGTTTCTATAGAGGGAAAAAGAGAAAATATTAGTTGATTACACGTAAAAATAAATATTATTCTACAATCCACAGACTAAAATACAAATATTAAGAGCAACAACAATTAAATATTAAGTATATGCAAGTAAAATAGCATTTAAAGTATTATAGTTTCCTAATTTCTAAAATTGAGTTAAGTGAAAATTAGTAATTAGGTGAATTATAATACAATATTTTTTTTTTTTGAAAAAGGGCCAACCCGGTTCAACCACCGTGTTGGCGGTTAAACCCCCCCGGTTTGGACGGTTCAACATCCGGGTTGACCAGGTCAACCTCCATCCCGTTTTCACCTTGCCCGGACCGGACCCGTGGCCGGTTCACGGTTGAACCGGCTGGTCCGGTTTTTCCATCCTTGGTAAGCATCCAACTTCAATCCAAATGCACACAATCACCAACCACCATAGCTACCTTCCTATAACCTCAAAAAATGGCCACAATCACCCCCCTTTTTTTACAAATATCAACCATCAATAATCAATAATAACACAAATAAAAATCAAGATCTATAAGAAAAGCTGTAGCCAAAGAAGAGGACGACGATGAGAACAGAGAAGATTTTTTGGCCTAATCGTTGCCTCTCCCTTGTGGCTTCATGGTCGTAAGTCTGAAACAAGGAAATAAGGACAATAAGAAGATAGTTGAAAGTCTCCCTCATGGCCCCAGATATGAAAATATCAAAAGCTTTGGCCGTTGTGCCTCCGTCGCAGTGGTGGAGCGTCACCGTCGTTACGGTGGAGCTTCGCTTTAAAGATCTAAGGTCGAAGATCTGATAAAAGGTAATGGCTGAAGAAGATCTCACTGAAGATGTCGCCACGGAATTAGACATAATTATTATTGTTCCTTGCAACTCATCATCGTGGACAATGGAGATGGTGCTGAAGGGTGACGAAGAATAAGGGAAAGGTGTTAGCTAGACGATGAGAGATAAGTGAGGGTGTGAGTGAAAAGTAAAAAGGGTAAGTAGTCAATAGACAAAACTTTTGAGGGTAGATTTGTCAGGAAAAAATGGGTTCTATGGAAGTGGTCCAGTTCCATGGGGGTGGGTTGGAACTCAGTTCTATATCAATTTTGATGGAAGTAGGTTCATGCACACTAAACATTCCAACAGCCCAATTCCACTTCTCTCTTCCCAATTCCATCTTACCAAACAAGCCTTTAAAGTTGATTTGAACTGGTTGGCTAGAGTGTGGGTTGCTTTTCTTATGTCTTTTTAAAAATTGCAATTATTTTTTATTTATTTTTAAGTAGACAAAAAAATAAAATGATAGATATTAGAAAAGTAAAATGTTAAATCAAATCGTTATATTAAACCATAATAATAAAATCAATAATTGTGTACATATTTTGACATTCTTGCATCATGTTTAATCATCTAATTTATTAGAATTAAGATAATTTTGAATAATCTATCAAGAATAGTTTTAGATAAGTATTACTTTAGGAATAAATAAATAAATAAATATAAATTTTAAAAAGGTTAAAATTTACCTTAAATGGAAAGAAACAATGTTATGGGATCAATTCACTACAAAAAAAATGTGTGTTTGTCACGGTTTATAAAATCGTGATAAATGTATGAAATTTGTCACGGTTTTGTCATAAAACCGTGACAAAATTGTGATAAAATGGGAAAAGAAAAAATTCGATATATTTGTTACGGTTTTAAGAAGACAACCGTGACAAATGTGGCGCGAAGCTTCCCCTTGTCACGGTTTGGGACTCTAAAACCGTGACTAAGTTTAATTTGTCACGGTTCATCTAACAAAACCGTGACAAACTTGTCACGGTTCTACGTTTGTCACGGTTTTTTTATTAGAACCATGACTAACCGGAGCTTGTCACGGTTCACCTAACAAAACCGTGACAAATGTGACGGTTTTTTTTTTAAAAACGGTTCTATGTTTGTCACGATTTTGGAAGAAGAACCGTGATAAACTTCGGTTTGTCACGGTTCTGATGAGAAAACCGTGACAAACTGTGACATTTGTCACGATTCTCACATTAGAACCGTGACAAACCGGAGTTTGTCACGGTTCTTCTTCCAAAACCGTGACAAAAAACCGTCACCTTTGTCACGGTTTTGTTAGGTGAACCGTGACAAGCTCCGGTTTGTCACGGTTCTTCTATCAAAACCTTGACAAACATATTTATTTGTCACGGTTCTTTTAAAAAAACTGTGACAACAAGGGTACGGAATTATATACCGTACAACGTTTGTCACGGTTCTTTTTAAAAAAACCGTGACAAAATGCAGGCCGATTTTAGTATATAAATGTAACACCCCAAAATTTAAGAAATTGATATAAGGCATTATTTAAAATTTTAGGAAAGATATTAAAATATTAAAAAGCATTAAAAATGAATTTATAATGTTTTATATATTTTTAATGATTTCTAAGGCCTATTTTCTCTAAAAAACAAATAGAAATAATTAGAAGATAAAATTTAACTTTCAAAATGGATTTAAATAAGGGAATATTTTGAACCTTGAGGTATTATTTGATATTTAAAAAGTCTTATAAATAAATTTAGAAATTAAAGCATATCTAGAGAAATTATGTTGGGGACAAATTCAGGACTATTTCTAAATGATAATGGTAAATAAAATTATCATTTAAGGGAAAAATAGAAAATAGGAAATGAAAAAGACAATATCTGCCCCTAATTAAAAATATCTTTAATTATTGTAGTAGGGGCAAGATGGTAAAATACCCATTAAAAATATCACCTCCCTTTCTTCAATAAATATACTCCCTCATCCATTCTAATCATCATCACCGCCTCTCACTCTCTGCTCTCACTCTCTCTCGCATTCTCACTCTGCTCTCTCCCGTGCTCCCTCGTTCCAGCGGTGAACTTCGGCCAAAGCGACGGCGATCGGCGGCGAAAGGCGGAGGAAAACGTTCAAGACACTGAGGCTAACCTTGGGTAAGCCTTTGCCCTTCTATTTCTTCTCTTCTTCGTCTGATTCAAGCTCGAATGGAGAGGGAGAGATTCGAAATCTTAGGAAGTTTTGAAGCTTCTAACTTCATTAAAAGGGTGTTTAAGCTTCGATTTTGACGTTTTGGGGACGATTTTTGGGTAATGATTTTGAGTAGTCGATTTGCTCCAAAAGCCCCAAATCGGGCACTGTTCACCGTCGGCCTTAGCAATGTTTTTGGGGGGAAATTGATTTAAAACCATAAATAAGCTTGATTAGAAACAAGATTGAACCAAGAAACTGAATTTTCTGTGAATTGTGGGTGGTCTTTGGTAGATTCGATTTTTCCTCTGCCTGGTCGAGCTTTTTAGTTCTTGTTCTGTGAATCTGTGCCTATGTGATTCTGTGGTTTTGATTCTTAATATGATAATGGGAAAGATGGGATTGATGTTGGTTAATTGTGGGATGTTAATTGGATGCATGAGTTGTTGTAATTTTCTCCCTCTTGAATAGTTCTGTTCTGCGGGTGCAGCGAAGGGGGAAGGTTTTGTTAATATTAGGACTTGGTTAGAGCTTCATTATGTGTATTTGAGTATGATAGGAATGATTGGAAATCTTTGGCTTCTTTCCCTATGTGTGTGCATTCGGTTAAGGAGGAAGAAGAGGAAATTAGGAGAAGAAACTTTGATGGAATGTCGAATGATTAGTTGCCTTTCTAAATTATGAGTTTTTGGAATTGGTAAGAAGGGGGCAGATTTGAGATGCTAAATGATATAAATAAATATGCTAAAGAATGCGGTTGAACTGATTTTGGGGGCATTGTTTCAGGGCTTAAATTGGTTAAAGTAAATTATGATTAAAGGCTTTAGATGTGTTCTTGTATTTATGGAGAAAGTTTGAATGCTAAATTTAATTTGGTTTAAAGGTTTATCGTAGCCAATTGGCTTAGGATCCTATATGTTACTTTTAAGGTTAAAAATCTGACCTTGATTACCGTTATTAAGATATGATATAGCATATTAAATAAGAACTTAGTTAATGTGTTAAAACTGAATTTTCTGGATGATTGAAGTGGTGGTTAAAGGTTTGGCTTGAATATGGTGAACATGAGCTGGAGTATAAATAAAAGCATGATAGAAGTACTTAATAATTAGATGTGATATTGAAGGTTTTGATTAAGTGATAAATTGGAAATAAGGTGGTAATATTGATTCTTTGTTTGATTATTCTGATGGTGTTGTGGATTAATGCTGAAGCGAATTGAAGTTAAGGAATTAACTTATTGGGCTATTAATAATAGGTGAGTAGGCACAATAAGCATTAGGATAGAGAATAAATTAGTTCACTATAAATAAGGGGTTCTTTGCTAGAATTGGAATTGAACTAGAAGTTAATTATGTGGGATGGAAGTCCTTTAATGATAATGGGAAATTTATGTTCTGTTATGATTATTCTTGTTGCGTTCAAGTTTCAATGGATGCTTTTCAAATCTGGGATTTTG
The DNA here is from genome assembly GCA_037074515.1 of Mimosa bimucronata. NCBI lineage: Eukaryota > Viridiplantae > Streptophyta > Magnoliopsida > Fabales > Fabaceae > Mimosa > Mimosa bimucronata. Next base: position 3,987,177 of record CM073448.1, read on the forward strand.
GAGGAAGTCTTGGTGGTGTTAGAAATAATGATATGTAACATGGAATTGACAAGGAGAAGAAATGAAAATTCTTGGATTGATGCTTAATGGGATAATTATATTGAAATTTATGGGGTCTTCATATCATGAGATTAGGGGCTGCTCTAAGTTTTGTTTTATGTTTGAACTCGTCAAATAGTTGTGTTAAATAACCGTGTTACAGTTGGGAGATGAATTAACTTGAGCATTTACAAAATAGTTGAATCACTTGTATGTTTGGGGAGTGTCGATTGGTTTGAATTGGATGCTAGAGCTTATGATTGCAAATCAGTTTTGGAAACTGGAAATTCATTTAGAACTCGCTATTTTAATGTTTTAAATGATATTCAAGTCCTTATAAATGTTTGAAGCTTTGGGAAATATACATAGAGTATTGTATCATGTTCTTGTTCACTATAATCTGATAAATGATTGATTTTGTGTGATGTTTCCATGGTATATAAATTTTGTTATGATTTTGATACCTTTGTCACAAATTCAACTGGATGTAACATAAATATTTCAATTCTATTTGCAAACTCTTTTGTGCTTGAAGGTGTAAGTGTCTCTTGGTATTCTACAATGACATACTTAACGTTAATTATTTGATCTTCTGAAAAGTTGTACAATGAATTATTAAAGGTAAAGGCGAGTTAAAGTTACTGTTTTGAGGTTTATATACTCTAAACCAACGAGTTTAAGTGATCAAATAAATGTTAAGGATTTAACAATAATTAATTGAAATTTCAAGGTTATGTACTAATTCATGGATTAGTAAGAAAGTTTAATAAAATTAAATTATTAAAGTAATGTTTAGTATGTTTAAAAGTTCTTAAAGATCGTCTTGAGATTTATAAAATAGTTCTTTGAAATTGAAATAAGAATTTGTTATGATTGTGTTAAAAGTTTAGGTAATTCAACTTATGTTCAATCCGTAATGTTGAAAGGTTGCCATTTAGATTAACAAATGAATTAAGCCTTAGAATTTGATTTATGTAGATGTGAAGTTAGGAATTGTTTGAAATCTTTAAGAATCTATAGCAGTGATTGTTATTTAAGCATAAGAAAGCGGGAATCTAGGACCATGAGTGCTAAATATACAATTAGGCTTGTATTATGTATATATATGAGTATTGTTTAATAATTGTTATAATCTTTATGTGATGATATAATGAAAATGATTGAATGGTTAATTATGTTTTAAAATATGCGAGTAATGTTTGATGATTGTTGAGAGGTTCGTTTGATGATTACGCAAATAACAACTGAGTAGAAGCTAGTAATGAAATATTTATTAGTCAAAGGAAGGGTAGAAATATAGGTAGCACTATAGGAACGTGAGAGACGCCGGATAATTATCCAGGAATATTTATATTAATTCATTATTTACATATTACATGTAAATAGGTATAGATAATGACATAAGCTGAGGAGGTCAGTGGAAAGGAAAAGAGACAGTAAAGGATTAAACTTGGAGTTCAGGTAGCAGTTTATCTCATTACAATCAAATTTGCATGTATAATTTTGTAATATCTGTTTCAAATTTACATTATGCATGAAGTTAAATAACCTTGTTAATTCCTGCATAGAAGTTTATGGAGTACTCCAGGCTTAGGTGGGTCGCTCCCCCTTTGCCAGATCAGTTTCGTTATAGCTTTAAATGTTATAACGAGAAATCCTGCAGGTAAGGCCTTCACTAGTTAACGAATATATTGTTATCAGTGGCTGGTAGAGAATGAGCGCAGGAAGTATGTGTGATTGTAATATTTGTTCAGGTTTATAAAATGTATACATGGCAATGCATGCATAAAATTTACAATTAATGACATAAATTGCGTTGAACTGCTGTTTTTCAGAGAAGCTGGATTATAGTGAGATGGGTGAGATAAGGCAGGAGTGCTGGAAGATGACTAGATGAAGAAATTAAGTTTATGTTTTGAAAAAAATAAGGTTATCTTTATATGATGTAATCTTAAATTTTTAAATTAATAATAGAAAGCATAGAAAATAGAATTGTATAAATTTATAAAGGGATTTAAATTTTCTAAGTACCATGAATTAAAAATAGATACCCTCAGAGGGTTAGTGTAATTTTAATTGTTTTATTAACCGCTTGATTTTATAAGAAAATCTTAAGTTGTTCCCATTTGTCTGAAAAGCCCATTCCAACTAACAGAAAGTTGGTTTAATGTTTTAAAAGAAAAAGTTTTAAATTTTCCGTATTTTTGGGTTTCGAACATTGAAAAGTGGTTATAATTCAATTAAAAATTGCTATAATATAGTAGAAAATTCTAGGTGTTACAATAAACCTCCTCCTACTCATTCATTTGCACTCATTTCTTTTTTTCTCATCTTTTCTCTCCTCTTAGGTATGTTTTTGGCTCTTCTTTCTTCTCTTTGTTTGGTATTTTATTTTTAAATCATTTATTCTTTTTGTTTTATACTCATTTAATTCAAATATTATCTCTGATAATTTTTAATTTTTGTTTGAATTGTTTTATTGCAGATGTCTTTCAAATTTTGTGAAAATAATAATTATTCTTCAAAAATATATATTAGTAGTATTTGATAGCTTATAATTATAGACATTAAAAATAAAGAATTAAGAATGTAATATTAGACGAATTATTGTATAAAGTTTTTAAAATTAAATAGATAAAAAATGTTTCTTTTTTTTAATAAAAATACAATTTGTCACAGTTCTAAATGGAGAACCGTGACAAATTTTGACAAAGTTTGTCACGGTTCTCCAAGAGAACCGTGACAAAATTGACCCGCTTGAACCGTGACAAATAGCTCATCTTATCACGATTTTTTGGTTTCTTTGTCACGGTTTTTTAAAAACCGTGACAAACCCGCTTGTCACGGATGTGTCACGGTTAAAACCGTGACAAACTTTCAATTTGAACCGTGACTCATGTCATATTTTCTTGTAGTGATTTGAACAGGTCATCCTAAATTCTCATAAACCCTGAAGTTTAAAATCCCTTTAAAAAACCGCTTACCTTATAATAATATTTTTTTAAGCAAGCATCTCACTTAAAACGGCCCTTTTTTGGCTCTTCATGTCAGATTTTTTTCATTTACATTTTGATGATGTAATGAAAAAGGTTAAAAGAGATTATTTATTTGCAATGATAAACTCCCTTGCTATAATCTTTGTTCGTTATTTATTTGCTTAAGATTCAAGGTTAATTATATATAGAAATATAACTGCTAAGAAGTATGATGAATAGTTGAAGCATAAATTTAAAAGTTTAGAGAGAATCGTTAGTAAATTTAAATAGTTAATAAAATTATTTATAAATTCAAGATTGAAGGCTTGAAGCGACTTAGATGGTTTCAGGGCCTATTTGGTCCGGAGGGAGGAGAGGAAAGGGAAAGATACTCCCCTCACCTGATTTGGTTGGAAATTTTGAAGGGGAGGGCAGCCAAAATTATCCCTCCCCTCCCTTTTCCTCTTTTTGGTCCCTCTAAATCGGGGGTTCTTGAGGGAGCTAAATTTTCTCACCAATTTACCTATGTAAATTCTTCATTCAATGCACCCACTGCCGCAACCTCTACTAACCACTATGAGGTGTGTCTTGGCTTCCTTCAACCAAGCAAAACGGTATCTTCGTTCTTCAACAGGCACCGCCGTGTGGGAACACAGCCATCGCGCGGTACTGTATTGGGTCATTTGTCGGCATCTTTACCGAAGGAGCTTAGCTTGGAGGCGTTTTCGGTGCCGTATTTGTCGCTGAAATTCGATCGGATGCGGCTAAAGATTCAGGTTGAAGAATGAAGAGGCATAACAATCACGACGCACTCATGTCAGTGTGCCATGCAACATTCAGGTTGAGCTATTACATTTCAGCAAGTGAAGTTTCAGTGATGGCGCGGTGGCTCCCCACTCATTAGCGATGAATCGAAGAATAATGGTGTCATGGAACATTCAAATACGAGGAGCCTATGATGATGTTGATGAGTTTTCATAATTTTTTTAGTGTGTGTATGTTGTTTCGCTGAAGGATGATGAAAATAATGGGGGGAGGCGGAGAGGAAGATGGACCTGGAGATAGTGAAGTAAAAAGTAATATGGCCCAAAAAAAAAGTAAATAAAATATTGTATTTTGATTTTGAAAACATATTATTATATTAAATACAAATATAAATACACACATTTTAACCAACTATGAGTTTTAATAAACTATATAATTAACTGCACAAATTCAACTAAGATGTAAATTAATTTTAAAAAAAAAACATAAAACAAAAAAGTTGTAAACTAACACATGAGGATAAAATAGTAAATTAATTATTTTCACCCCACCCCTCCCCTCTTGAACTAAACAAAGGATCATTAGAAATAATCCCCCTCACCTCCCTTAAAGTTAAACCAAACAAGGTAACATTAAAGCCTCCCCTCCATTTCCATTACCTCCCCTCCCCCTCCACTCCCTCAAACCAAATACACATTAAACGTAAAATTGATGACACACCCCCCCCCCAAAAAAACAAAACATGTTGACCCCATTTGAGGAATGCGTACCAATGCTTTCAATCTTGGAGGGTCGACCTTATAACTTCTAGCTTTATCCAAGGCTTAAAGAAATGTTTGGTGTCGGTTCACTCGAACCGCTCAAACTACCCAATAACTTTTTTGACAAGAGGTTCCTTGAATTGAGGAAAGAGATGGCAAATATATATTATATGTCACACAATTCCACACCATGACTCCATAGTATTTAGTATTCATCCAAGCAACGTTATTAATTTGTGCATAAACATTCTGGAAGTTGGATATGTAACATCCTAAAAATTAATTAAAGATTAGTGGGTGTGACTAGAAAATTAATTAATGAAAAATGATGAATTGTGGGGATAGTTGAAGAATTTGAGGTATTTTTGAGGACTTTAAAGGCTTTGTTTCTCCCTTATTTTAAGAAAAATAATTTAGAGAAATTACTTTTACACTCAAAAGAGCTTTTAGTGGGAGAAAATAATTAGAGAATATTATAGGTAAATTTTTGGAAGTAAAAAGAATTTTTTTTGTTAAATACCGTCTGGTAATCTGGCACCTATTGGCAACCAACTAATCCGGACTTAAGGGGTAGTAGTGCTGCCCACATAGGCAATGTTGTCCCCTCTCCCAACGAGAGCGCTTCCTAGGATTCAAACACATGTTCTCATCCTTACGGGTGGTGAGTCCACTTACCAGCTCAACCAACTACTCGTTGGTGAAAAGAAAATTTCTAGATAAAAAAGAAATATATTATTTAAGGATTTTGGGGCCTAATAGTTTATTTCTCCTTACCTCTTTATGTTTATTTATGTTTCTTTTCCTTTCTTCTTCCATTCCTTTATACTATTTCCCTTTTTCCTCCCTTGCATTTTGACGTAATCGAGCCCCCTGCATTTTTCCTGTTGCCAAGAGAGATGCCACCTCCCTCCATGTCTGCTCGTCGCTGGCCCGTCGTCCCTTCCCCTACCTTAAGCCACCTTTTTTTCCTTTTCCTGCTCCCTCTTTCCTTCCCTCTCGTCGTCAACCCTAAAAGAGAGTGAGACCGAAATTTTCGGCGACCATAACTGAAAATGGTGAGCCACCGCCTCCTGTCACCTTCCCCAACCTCTTACATCATTCTGTCGAGTTTCTACTCCGATTTGCTTGTGTATAAGAAGATCAAAAAAGAAGTGGCCGGATCTTTTGGAGCTTGCCTGCACCGAAGCGGGAGTCTTTCCGGCCAACTAAGCGCATATTCGAACTCCTGTAAGTTTCGTCTACATTCCTATGCCCTTTGTTTCTTCAAATTGCTCCGTTTCAAAAATAGGTCTTGTTTGAGTTGAGGTTTTTGGGTGTTGTAAGCCCATTAAATCAAAGTTTAAGCTTTGAATTAGTGTTTCCCTAAAAAGATTTTCAACTTATTGAGGTTTTCTAATTTATTTTGGAATTTATGGATTTTTGAGCTTTTGCAAAAATGGGGATTTTGTGATCTGCTTATTTAAGAATAAATTGCTGATTCCTAGAGGTTTCTTATGGTTATATGATGATATTAGTCTGGTTGGGTTAGTTGGAACTCCTTGGAGAAATATTGGATGGATAATGTTTGGAATAAGTTAGAAATTAAGGAGGAATTCTTTGAATATGGGTATTTGAGATTAAATGGTATTCAATGATGCTAAATGATGTTATCTGGTTTATTGTGGCTATAATTGGGGGTTTTATGGAAATTGGGAAGATTGGATTGAATATGTGATGTTGGATATTGTAGTTTTATGATGGAATTGGATTAAGGATCTTGATGGTTGGAGTGTAATTTATGGAGTGTGTTTGATGGAGAAGTAAGGAGAGTTTTAATTAGGGAAAATTTCATTGTAGGACCACTGTAGCAATTTAATGTCAAATGAGGACCAAAAAAATCTGAAATTTCACTGCAGGACCTAGATCCTTAAATGAAAAAAAATTGTTGTGTGAAAAGACCTAAAAGCCCTTGTGAATTAAATTGTTGCTGACACTCTGACAAAACGTACTTCCTTGGCTGACAACGTACTGTTAGAATCTTAAGTTTTGATGAGGACTGGCCCATAGATAACATAAGTAAAATAAGTGTAAGTTACCTTTGAATTAAACAAGTAAAATCTGATAGGTAACAGATCACTATCGCTAGAGTAAAGATATATCGCTAATGAAAGGATCAACTATAGCAGATGGAAACTTAGCAGAACATTAAAATAAAAATCTCTATCGCTAAGTGTATCCCTATCGCTAATAGATACAATGGAATAGCAAATGAAGACTTAGAAATATCAAAGTTAATATCTATCACTAAGTCCTTCACTATCGCTAAGAAATTTCCTATCGCTAGACTCTGTCTCTATCGCTAAGGTCCTCAGATAACATGAATAAATACTTAAAGGGAAAAATGTTAGATCAGTTAACATAGTTAGCTAGCGATAACAGATTTAGCTATCGATAACAGGATACCTGAAATAACTTAGAATATTCAGCTAGCTCAGTATCCTTAAGCTAATGAGCAAACAAGTAACTAGCGATAATGGGATTAGCTATCGATAGAGGAATGCTTATTAAGATGACATAGCTAGTACGCTGAACATTGAACTAAAAGAATATGCTAGCGATAATGCTCATGTCTATCGATAGAGAATGCTTTGAAATTCCTTAGATATTGTCTCTATCTCCTTGAGCTAATGAAATGCATTATCGATAACATCCACTGCATGAATACTTGTTTAGCTAACAGCTCAAGTGCAGGAATTATACTATGCAGTTAGCGATAGCAAAGCATGCTAGCGCTACTGAAAAAGCTGCTATGCAAGTACAGTTTGTACAGGTGCTCAGAACGATCAGTCTACATCTCTCTTAGGTCACCCTACGCAAGAGCAGTTGAAGCTAGAGCAAAAAGTTAACCTCGATAAAGAAACTGCATTTATTGCCAACGGCTATGAGCTCTCAACGACCATATTCAAACGGCCTCATGAAGTTTTGAACGCAATGTAAAATCTGAGAAGAGATATAAATACAGAACTTGAGCATTTATGAAGGACTGACGAAAAACAAAGAATATTCACGAACACATTCATTGCTCTCTGATCTTTGTATTTATTGTTCTTAGTGATTTTACTTGTACTTAAGTGATTATCATAATCTGTTCATTAAGTGAACTTTATTATTGAAATCCTCTACTGTTTGAGGTTGTTCTAAAGCTTGGTGCTTTGAGAACATGGTAGTAACCTTACAGGTAGTAAGGGGGAGTGTTTAGAAGGATTCTAAAACTCTGTAAAGGTTAGCAGTTGAACCTGTGTTGTAAAACCTGTGGTTAGTGGAACCCAACGAGGAGTTGGAGAACTGGACGTAGGCAGTGTTGGCCGAACCAGTATAAAGATTGTGTTGAATTAATTAGTTATTAATTTTCGGAAGCACAATTCACCCCCCTCTTGTGTGATTGACATTCTCATTTGGTATCAGAGCATGTCTTCTCTGTTTGATTCCAACAAATCTGAGAAATAAAGATCATTATGGCATCGCTTGAAAATATTCTACCTGAGGGAAGCTCCATTAACAAACCTCCTGGCTTTGATGGGAAGCACTACACCTTCTGGAAACTTAAGATGAAGATCTACATCAAAGCAAATGGGTACAAACTATGGAAGATCATCGAAGAAGGAGATATCGTGCCTAAAGACACCTTGGGCCTTCCAAAGGCTGAGGATGAATTTACAGATGAGGATATTGCTAATCTAGAGTTGAACAGCAAAGCAGTCCTCATGATCCAAAGTGCTCTAAGTCAAACTGAGTTCTTCAGAGTGAGCCATTTGGACACTGCTAAAGAAATGTGGGAAGCTCTGCAGATTGCTCACGAGGGAACCACTTGAGTAAAAGATAGACGTGTTGAAATGCTAGTTGAAGAGTTCCACAAGTTCGAAATGACTGAAAGAGAAAAGATAAGAGACCTGGAGATCAGATTCACTCATCTCATCAATAATCTTGCTACTCTAGGAAGGAAAATTACAGAGAAAGAGCAAGTCAATAAGATTCTGAAAGTTCTAAAAGGAGATTGGCTCATGAAGGTCACTGCCATACAAGAAATGCAAGGAGAATCAACTAAGTCTATCACAGCCCTGTTTGGCAGCCTTGCAGAATATGAGCCAACCTTGATAGCCCAAAGGGAAACTCAAGGAAATTCCAAAAAGAAGTCCCTTGCTCTTGCTGTATCTGAGAAAGAAGAAATTGATGATGATGATAAAGATGAAGATCTTGATGATGAGGACATAGCTCTCATAGCCAGAAAGTTTAAAAAGTTCTTCAGAAGAAGAGGAAGATTCCAGAGAAGTGGTTCTAGCTTCAAGGACTCTCAGAAGGACAAAGCTCCTGTGTGCTTTGAATGCAAGAAGCCAGGTCACTTTAAAGCTGAGTGTCCAAGTCTTCAAAGATTAAAGGAAAAGGACAAAAAGAAGAAGACTTTTGGAAAGAAGAAAGCTTATGTGTCATCCATCTGGGGTGATAGTTCTGATGAAGAAGGTAGCGATAGCGAAGAGTGTGCTAACCTCTGCCTAGTTGCTCGAGAAGAGCAAAGTGACTCTGAGGTATCTGATTCTGAACCTTCTTATTCTGAACTTCAAAGCTTGTATGATGAAATGCACATTGAACTAATGAAATTTGCTAAATAAGTTGTCAGGTTAAGAAAAGAAAACAAGGAACTTCAGAAAAATTCCTCTTCACAAAAAGTTTCTTCTTCACTATCGATAGAATATGAGCTATCGCAAGTTCCCAGAAATGAGCCTTCGATAGCTGAGCCTCTATCAATAGCAACTCCTTCAAATTCTGAAAATTGTTCTAACTGTGAAAAATTATTGAAGGAAAAAGAAAAGCTTTCAAATGTTTTAGAAAAATTTACGAAAGGCTCAAAGACGTTAAATGTGATTTTGAATAACCAAAAGGTTTTTAGAGACAGCACTGGTATTGGTTATGAGCCTAAGCAAAAATTTTCAAAGAAATGGGTTGAACCCAAGGTGAAGACATATATGAAATATTTTAGAAAATCCTCTGAATATTCTTCACCGTATAGTTTTTGCAATTATTGCAACAAGAAAGGCCATACACAATCTACTTGTAATCACAGAAAATATGGAGTTAGTAGCTCTTATAAGTGGGTTCCTAAAGGAACTCATGTGCCTAAGGTTTTTACAAACTTAAAGCACAAGACTAACCTTAAAGGACCTAAGAAAGTTTGGGTACCTAAATCTGTTTAGTTTGTGCAGGTGTGTCTTAAAGCATCCAACAAAGGAAAATGGTATATTGATAGTGGATGCTCGAGGCATATGACTGGTGACAAGGACAAAATCAACAATCTAGTGATGAAGGATGGAGCCAAAGTTAGTTTTGGTGGAAACCAAAGTGGAAAGATCACTGGAGTTGGTGAAGTTGGTCCAGTCAAGGATGTTTACCTAGTAGATGGTCTCTGCCACAACTTGCTGAGTGTTAGCCAAAGCACAGATCATGGTAACTGAGTAATTTTTTTTATTCTAATGAATGTCTTATTGTTGATAAAAATGATTTAGATATAAATAAGTCTAAACTCAAGTGTAAGATAAAGGCAAACAAAAATGGAAATTTATACACTTTGGATTTATGCCAACAACTTGAAGAAAAATGGTTTATTTCAAATGATGAAACTTGTTGGTTATGGCATAAGAGACTAGCTCATGTGAACTTCACTCAACTTGATAAGCTAGTCAAAAGAGAGCTAGTTATAGGCATTCTTAGCTTTAGGACTAAACATGATTTAATCTGTGAATCTTGTCAAAGAGGTAAACAAACAAAGTCCTCTTTTAAAATCAAGAAGGCAGTCTCCACAAACAGACCATTGGAACTAATCCACATGGATTTAGTTGGGCCAGCAAGAGTGAAAAATCTAGGTGGAAGTCTATACACCCTTGTAGTCGTGGATGACTATTCAAGATTTACTTGGACTATGTTTCTTTCCTCTAAACATGAAACTTTTGATGCCTTTTTGTGTGATTGCTAAGAAATTGCAGAATGAAAAAGGCAAAAAGATTGTAGCAATCATGACTGATCATGAAGGAGAATTTGAGAACAAAGAGTTCATGGAGCTGTGTGATGAAAATGGGATTGAACACAACTTCTCTGCCCCTCGTACTCCTCAACAAAATGGTGTTGTAGAGAGAAAGAACAGAGTGCTCACAGAAATGGCAAGAAGCATGCTGAACGAGAAACAAGTGCCTCAAATATTTTGGGCAGACGCAATGAGCACAGCTTGCTATATTTCAAACAGAGCCTATATCAGAAAGGGGATGGAGAAGACTCCATATGAGCTCTACAAGGGAAGGAAGCCCAATATCAGTCACCTGAGAATTTTTGGATCAAAATGCTACATTCACAACAACGGAAAGGTAAACTTAGGTAAATTCGATCCTAAATCTGACATTGGCATTTTCATAGGCTATTCAAATAGAAGTAAAGCATATAGAGTCTATAATAAAAGAAATCAAACTGTTGAAGAGTCTATGCATGTAGTATTTGATGAAACACCTCGAGAAAAACAACAATCTGTTGATGAGGATGAAGATTTTTCAAAGTTTTTAAAACAGTCTTTATCGATAGCACCTAAGCCATCGATAGTAAATCCTGGAAACAATTCTGAAAATGATCTGGATGAAACTAAATATAATCTAGATGAAGCTAATGAGCCTCAATCTTCCATAAGACATCTTAAGAATCATCCTCCTGAACAGATTATTGGAGAAATTTCAAAAGGAGTTAGAACCAGAAGGTAACTACAAAATGAAATAGAATTTTCTTGCGTTCTTTCTCAAATTGAACCAACTTACGTTGATGAAGCTCTTGCTGAATGTGACTGGATAGTTGCAATGCAGGAAGAACTTAATCAATTCAAAAGAAATCAAGTTTGGGATTTAGTACCTAGACCAAGAAATCATCCTATTATTGGTACTAAATGGGTTTTCAAAAACAAACTTGATGAAGTTGGACAAATTGTCAAAAATAAAGCCAGATTAGTTGCCAAAGGATATAACCAAGAAGAAGGCATTGATTATGAAGAAACTTTTGCTCCAGTTGCAAGACTTGAAGCAATAAGAATTCTTCTAGCTTTTGCATCCATAAAAAATATTAAACTTTATCAAATGGATGTTAAGAGTGCTTTTCTTAATGGATATATTAAAGAAGAGGTATATGTAGAGCAACCTCCTGGTTTTGAAGAAAAGTCTAAGCCTGACCATGTTTTCAAACTTAAAAAGGCTCTTTATGGTCTCAAACAAGCACCTAGAGCTAGGTATGAGAGACTTAGTACTTTTCTGCTTGATAAAGGATTTTCTAGAGGAAAGTCAGATACTACCTTGTTTATCATGCGTAAAAATAATCACATGCTCATCGTTCAAATTTATGTTGATGATATTATTTTTGGTGCAACTAATGAAAAGCTCTGTGAAGATTTTGCTAAGACAATGCAGGGAGAGTTTGAAATGTCTATGATGGGAGAATTAACATTCTTCTTAGGCCTGCAGATAAAGCAAAAGAAGGATTGAATCTTCATCTCCCAAACCAAATATTGTAAAGAAATTCTCAACAAATTTGGGATGGATCTATCCAAAGAAGACGACACTCCCATGAGTGCCTCTGCTAAGTTAGATGCTGATGCACAGGGCAAAGTAGTGAATCAATCACATTATAGAGGAATTATTGGTTCTTTACTTTACTTAACTGATAGTAGGCCTGACATTCAATTTAGTGTAGGCATGTGTGCTAGATATCAAGCAAATCCTAAAGAATCTCATTTATCAAATGTTAAAGGATTTTGCGTTATTTACAAGGGACTCAAGAGTTTGGGCTGTGGTATCCCAAGGGAAATCAAGAGTACCTTCTTGCTTATACTGACTCTGACCATGCAGGTTATAAGACAGATGGAAAAAGTACAAGTGGTCAATGTCAATTTCTTGGTGGCTGTTTAGTCTCTTAGGCAAGCAAGAAGCAAAACTGTGTCTCTCTTTCATCCACAGAGGCTGAATACATCGCAGCAGCAAGTTGTTGTACTCAAGTCTTATGGCTTAAGCATCAACTAAGAGATCTGGGTTTGGAATTCCCAGAAGTACCCATTTTCTGTGACAACACTAGCACAATAAGTTTGGCCAAAAATCCAGTTCAACATTCCAGAACCAAGCATATTGATGTGAGACATCACTTCTTGAGGGATCATATTCAGAAGAAGGATGTCAAGGTGGAGTTTATATCAACTCATTTACAACTTGCTGATATATTCACCAAGCCTCTTGAGTCAGATCAATTCATCTATATCAGAAGAGAGTTAGGAATGGTAAATCCAAATGAGTTGTAAATATTTTTGACTTAATTCTTGATTTATTTTCATGTTATTCATATGAATTAGCACTAACTTAGGCATCGAAGTGCCAAATCTTATGTTTTTGCAGGACTGACCCATCGATAGTGAGTTCCACTATCGCTAGCTGTATGCAGAATAAAAGCCAAAAGTCTGAGTCAAGATTGCCATCGCTAGCTAAATGCATTATCGATAGCAAAGTCAGCTATCGATAGATGAAACTTGGAAGGAGTGAGTGAAAAGCCTAAGTCACTTGCTCAGCGTGGGATCATGCTTGCTAGCGATAGCAACTCTTACTAGCGATAGCAAGTCAGTTAACAGGTCAGAATACGAAACATTAGCTAATGTACTCCACAAATGGTAAAACCCAAAACCCTAAAACTTATAAAGATGGATCACTTGCATTTGCATTCATTCACGAAACATCTCTTTCTCTTCTACTCTAAAAACTCTCTGAGCATTCCAGCATTCATTTGTTTTTCAAAAACCTCTCGTCTCAAAACCCTAAAATGGCAAGAACCAAAGTACCCAATGTTGGAGCAGATTCTAGCGCTAATCCTTCTTCCCAATCCGCTAGCAAGAGGTCCAGAACCCAGAAAGGTGTATCATTCTCTAAAGATGTGGTTGAATCAGGTCAGAAGCGTCAAAAGCGAACTACCACAGATCTGCCTTACGCATCAGAACCTCTAGCAGCTCCCAGCGCCTTCTTTGCAGAGAAAGGAACCCTATATAGGGTTACAGTTTGGGTGGACCTTGAATATTTCAAGCAAAATGGTTTCGATTTAAATGCCTGGCTTCTACCTTACAAGAGCTGGCTCAGCATTCAGAATGACTACAATGAGGAAGTGCTGAGGTCATTTTACTTAACCATGAAAGCCAAGCCAAAGTATAAGAAATCGAAGCTGGTAAATATTGTGTTTGAGGCTTCTGTGAGAGGAAGGGGGATTTCTTTTGACTGGTTGTTTATCAACAAGGCCTTGGGGATATTTGAAGAAGAATACAACAAGTGGTATTCCCCTGAGCCCTACTCCAAGGAGGATCTTGAAGAGATTTATGAAATCTCCTCCAATAAGCTAGCCAGCATGCTTGTGGTCAACAGAATACTGCATTATGTGTATACCAGAATCATGACTCACAAGGCAGGGAACTTCAGCAGCTTTCCCCAGATAGACAACCCCTGGCTGCCCAACCTGATTTCAAAAGTTCCTTTAAATCCAGGGCAGTTGGTATCAATGGAGCTTCACATATTCTTATCTGACAAGTCTGCCAAAGCTCCTCTCCCATATCCTCAGCTAATTTCATTCATCCTGGAGTTTTCAAAGATTAAATCCACAGGGGATGGAGACAATAAGAAATGCAAGCAGCTGACCACCACCACCCTTAAGAAAATGAGGATTATGCTGGAAGATGTTGGTGCAGCCTCTCCCTCAAAATCTCAAACTTCTCGTGCTGTCTCTTCAAAAGCCCAAACTGTCTCTGCACCTCCAAAAGAAGAAGTTCAGTCACAGAGAGCTCCTCCACCTCCTCTTGCCACTCCACAGCCTGCCTCATTCTCTCGAGAAGAAGTGGAAGAACTAGTCTTTAGAATCTCAGCTGAATTCACCTTGGCTCTGGAAGCTCAGAAAGCAGAGCTAATGAAGCCAATTTTGGAGCTCAAGGCACAGGTAAAGAACTTGGAAGAAAGCCTCTGCCTTATTTCAGAAAATATCAGACAAAGAGCAGCTGACCCCCCTCTAAAGGTACTTCATCATCAGATCATCATCATTCTCCTTTACATTATTTCCCTTCCCCCTCCAATTCCTCTCCCCATCTCTCACCCCTTTCTTCTATTCATCTCTCTCACTATCCATCTCCTTCCACTTTCCATCACCCTTCCCCTAGCGATAGCCACCATTCCCACACCAAAACACCTACACCTCCACCTTCACCATAAACCAAACAACCAACACCTCCAGACACTCCTATCGCTAACCCTTCCCCTAGCGCTAGCCCACAAACACAAGCCTCACCCTCCTCAAAACCCAAAGTCCCAACACCACAAGCAACCCCTATCGCTAGCCCCTTTCTTAGCGATAGCACCCATACTTCTTCTAGCGATAGCCCTCCTTCTCCTCCCATCTCTCCCCAAATTCCTGTCCAACCCTCTTTCCCTACCCCTGCCAATGATGATGACAAAAATGGGGAGAAACACATGGAGAAAAATGTGGAGCAAAGTCTGAAGGATCCCATGATAGCCGAAGAAGCTGAGGAAGTAATCAGAGCAATTGCACGCTGCTACATGGAATCAGAGGAACACAGAACCCCTCCTCCTTAAGAAAAAGCTCAAGCTCCTCCAGAAAAGAGAAAGAGAAAAGCTACAGCTGAAAGCCTAAAAGGAAAAAGGACCAAGAGAAAAGCAAGGAAAGATATATCTTTCAAGGTCACTCCCAAGGCTCCCTCGAAAGCTACAGCCAGAGCTCCAAGGATAAAAATGTCAGCTCCAAAGCCAAAAGCCAAAGCATCTGAAAAGCTATCTCTTCCTCCAGAATTGTCAAAAGAAGACAAGAAAGTCATAGCTGAGATCTTAAGGCAAGATAAGAAAGAAGCAGCTAAAGCCAAGAGGGCAGCTGCTAGGGTAGATAAGAAAGCAATTGCAGCACTCTTAAGGTAAGACAAGGAGGAAGCCAAAAGGAAAGAATTAGAAGATGATTTAGCAAAAGAAAAATCTGCTAAGGATGAGATGGCTGCATGGAAGGATGCTTATGAAGCAAGAAAGTCTAAGTTGGCTGCATGGAAGGTGAAATATGAGGAACAGAAAAAGGCTGAAGCAGGAAAGAATGAGAGAGCTAAAAAGGTGCCAGTCCTCAAAGAAAAGAAAGTAGCCACTTCTCGCCCTCGCAGAATGTCAAAAGAAGAAAAGGAAAGGGCTGAAAGAGAGGCTGCTAACAAGAAAGCCCTTGAAAAGGCTATGAGAAAGCATCAAGAAGCCCTTGAGAAGAAAGCTGCCTTTGAGGCAAGGAGAAGGGCAAGAATAGAGAGAGATGCAGAGGTAGCTGCACAAAAGGAAGAAGAGAGAAGAAGAAAGGAAATTGCTCAAGGAAAACGGGTATGGAAATACAAGAGAAGATTTTGCAACTCCAAGGGTGGCTCTTCAGGTATTTCCCTCAGAAAACTTGTTCAGAAAACTGAAGAAGAAAGAGCTAAGGGTGGTCCCAAGAGCATTGACGAAGACAAATTCTTCTACTCAGACTCTGAGCTATCTGACTATCCTGACGAAGGGTACTTTGCCACAGCCTCTGAAGAGAATTTCAACAATGATTACACCCTAACCTTTAGAAATTTCTCTGAATACCAATCATACTTAGCTAGTCATGACATTTCTGATTTTAACTTTGATTTTGAAATTTCTTTTGAAAGGCCAACTTATGAATATGAACTTGAAGGCTCTGACTCTGATGAGTCAAAATAAAAATGTACATTTTTCATCTCAATTTTTGCTCTGAACATACTTATATTATATGCTCTGTACATGCATTGCTTTATGTTCTGATATATGCTTATGCTGATATATATTTATGCTCTGAACGTGCTTTAATGTATATGGTTTACTTATGTTTTGTCATCATCAAAAAGGGGGAGAATGTTATAATCTTAAATTTTGATGAGGATTGGCCCATAGATAACATAAGTAAAATAAGTGTAAGTTACCTTTGAATTAAACAAGTAAAATCTGATAGGTAACAGATCACTATCGCTAGAGTAAAGATATATCGCTAATGAAAGAATCAACTATAGCAGATGGAAACTTAGCAGAACATTAAAATAAAAAGCTCTATCGCTAAGTGTATCCCTATCGCTAATAGATACAATGGAATAGCAAATGAAGACTTAGAAATATCAAAGTTAATATCTATCACTAAGTCCTTCACTATCGCTAAGAAATTTCCTATCGCTAGACTCTGTCTCTATCGCTAAGGCCCTCAGATAACATGAATAAATACTTAAAGGGAAAAATGTTAGATCAGTTAACATAGTTAGTTAGCGATAACAGATTTAGCTATCGATAACAGGATACCTGAAATAACTTAGAATATTCAGCTAGCTCAGTATCCTTAAGCTAATGAGCAAACAAGTAACTAGCGATAATGGGATTAGCTATCGTTAGAGGAATGCTTATTAAGATGACATAGCTAGTACGCTGAACATTGAACTAAAAGAATATACTAGCGATAATGCTCTTGTCTATCGATAGAGAATGCTTTGAAATTCCTTAGATATTGTCTCTATCTCATTGAGCTAATGAAAAGCACTATCGATAACATCCACTGCATGAATACTTGTTTAGCTAACAGCTCAAGTGCAGGAATTATACTATGCAGTTAGCGATAGCAAAGCATTCTAGCGCTACTGAAAAAGCTGCTATGCAAGTACAGTTTGTACAGGTGCTCAGAACGCTCAGTCTACATCTCTCTTAGGTCACCCTACACAAGAGCAGTTGAAGCTAGAGCAGAAAGTTAACCTCGATAAAGAAATTGCATTTATTGCCAACGGCTATGAGCTCTCAACGACCATATTCAAATGGCCTCATGAAGTTTTGAACGTAATGTAAAATCTGAGAAGAGATATAAATACAGAACTTGAGCATTTATGAAGGACTGACGAAAAACAAAGAATATTCACGAACACATTCATTGCTCTCTGATCTTTGTATTTATTGTTCTTAGTGATTTTACTTGTACTTAAGTGATTATCATAATCTGTTCATTAAGTGAACTTTATTATTGAAATCCTCTACTGTTTGAGGTTGTTCTAAAGCTTGGTGCTTTGAGAACAGGGTAGTAAGGGGGAGTGTTTAGAGGGATTCTAAAACTCTGTAAAGGTTGGCAGGTGAACCTGTGTTGTAAAACCTGTGGTTAGTGGAACCCAATGAGGAGTTGGAGAACTGGACGTAGGCAGTGTTGGCCGAACCAGTATAAAGATTGTGTTGAATTAATTAGTTATTAATTTTCAGAAGCACAATTCACCCCCCTCTTGTGCGATTGCCATTCTCACTTACTTCCTTGTACATATGGCGATTTCCTTGTGCATATGGCTATTTCCTTGTGCATATGGTCATTTCCTTGTGCGTGGCCAATTAATTACTCCTTGTGCATATGGTCATTTCCTTGTGCGTGGCCTGGACATAGCACGTTATAAGGCCAATTAATTACTCCTTGTGCATATGGCGATTTCCTTGTGCATATGGCGATTTCCTTGTGCATTTGGGCATTTCCTTTGTGCGTGGCCTGGACATAGCACGTTATAAGGCCAATTAATTACTCCTTTTGCATATGGCGATTTCCTTGTGTATATGGCCATTTCCTTGTGCATATGGTCATTTCCTTGTGCGTGGCCTGGACATCGCACGTTATAAGGCCAATTAATTACTCCTTGTGCATATGGCGATTTCCTTGTGCATATGGCCATTTCCAGGCCACGCACAAGGAAATGGCCATATGCACAAGGAAATCGCCATATGCACAAGGAGTAATTAATTGGCCTTATAACGTGCTATGTCCAGGCCACGCACAAGGAAATGACCATATGCACAAGAAAATGGCCATATGCACAAGGAAGTACGTTGTCAGCCAAGGAAGTACGTTGTGTAAGTTGTGTCAGCGTCAGCGTCAGCGTGTCAGCACAGGTCCCTATCTGAAATTAATTCACAAGGGCTTTTAGGTCTTTTCACACAACAATTTTTTTTCATTTAAGGACCTAGGTCCTGCAATGAAATTTCAGATTTTTTTGGTCATTCTTTTACATTAATTGTCTATAGTGGTCCTTTAATGAAATTTTTCCTTTTGATTAAGGAGAGGTTTGGATTAAATTGTTTGAAGATGGATGTTTTTGGTTTGGGAATTTAATTCCCAAATTGTATAAAGATACTATTAAGTGTTAATCTTGTCTATATGATTGTTATGTAGAGTGTAATTTGTGTGGGATTAAGTAGGGGGAGCTTCGCCATGTCAATGAATTGTGTGTAACAGCAAGATGTAACTGCTCCTATTTGTTCTATGTGTGTGGGTGTGTTGTTGGTAAGAAATTCAATTCTCTTTCTACTATGGATGTCCAAATTATAGTGGTATATGTATTGTATGATTTCAATTGGTTATTTGATAGAAAATGTCATGTGGGATTCTTTCTTTTAAACGTGGCATATTATGTGGATTGTATCATGATTTAGAAAGGACACACACACACACACACACATATATATACACTAATTTAGAAATTGTATTGCATGAGTTTTTGAAATATGGAAAGGCCAAGTACCTGGTTTTGGTAAAATTGCAATTATGGTTTGTGATGCATATATTGTTGTCATAGTTTAGCATCGATGCACTGATTACTGTTAGCATCACGTGATGAGGTACCCTGTGGGCCTACGGGGAGTAATTATATCTACTGATGTACATGGTATGGGCAGGAACCCCATGGAGTACTACCCTATTTGGTGTACTAGGTATGGACTAGACCTCATCAAGCATTTAGTGTACTGGACATGGGTTAGGACACCATAAGTACTACACTCTATAGTTTTGGGTATGTGTTGAGATCCCCATCAAGTTCTACTTCTCCTTGATTATGGGTACGGGTTAAGATCCCCATCGAATTCCACTTTAGTCTACCTAGTGGTAGGGGGATAATTGTAACAATTCACAAGACGAACGTTTCAGATGGTTGTGTAACATGGTTTTGAATGGTTTTGCGAAAGTTATGGTATATAATATATATCTGAAATTTTGAAAAGGGTTTTGACATATTTCATATCCTTGGTGTGTGCATTGCTCATACATGTTTTGAACATACATATATATATTAAATAGTTTCCCACATTGACACCTTACTAACACACACATTCACATGTAGGCTAATAAGTAGTGGTTACTATAGACATTGTCTGCCCCCTTTACTCAATCCTTGCAGGTGTTAGCCAGTTGCGGGGAAAGGAGACGTGTGGACCTCATTGGTTTATAGTGAGATTCTCTTTTGGCCTATGCGGAGTTTGTATATTGCTACCCATATGCTTAGGCTTGCATTGCTTCTGCTGGTTTAAACAACACATGTAATGATTCGATAATTGTTATAAATATTATATTTGTATACTTTTAATTGAAGTGTTAATTTTGAATTTGGTTGGGACCGATCCATTTCTGACAATTAGGCCTGAGGCCTTCTTGTTTATTGAGTCTTTCTTAGTTTAATGAATTGTCGGAATTATATTTTGGGACTATATGATATTTTACAGGGATGATTGAGGTTATGTAGAATTGTGAATGATGAATGGTCATGGTGGATATGGGTTTGTTGTATTATTGATCGGCAAGGTGAATTTTGTTATCCATGTTAGCTGTAACACCCCAAATTTTAGAAAATAGAAAATAGGGAATTATTTAAGATTTTAATAATGAAACTAAAATATTAAGAAATATTGAAAATAAATTTATGATGTTTTAGGCATTTTTAATAATTTTAAGGTTTATTTTCTTTAAGGAATAAAGAGAAATAATTAGGAGATAAAACTTAAATTGGAGAAAAGAAATAATAAGGGCTTATTTAAAGTCTTGGAACAGCATATAACAATTAAACAGTCTTATAAATAAATTTATGAGGTTAGCTGTATTTTTAATAATTTTTAAAGTTTAATTTCTTTATTAGTTAAGGAAAAATAGTTAGAAGATTAATTTAAATAAGAGAATATTTAGAACTTTGAGGTATTACTTGATATTTAAAAAGTCTTATAAGTAAATTTAGAAATTTAAGCATATCTAGATAAATTATTTTGGGGACAGATTTAGGCCTATTTCTAAATGATAATGATAAATAAAATTATGATTTAAGAGAAAATATAAATTGGGAAATTAAAAAGACAATATCTGCCCCTAATTAAAAATATCTTTAAGTATAAAGGAGAGGGCAAGATAGTAAAATACTCATAAAAACAAAATATCACATTTCTCTTTAAACATACACCATACACGTGTATTCACTCTTATTTCTTTTATTTCCCTGTCCCTCCACGTATATACACACACAATTGAAAAAAAAATATATACTCCCTCTCCAAATCAACACACGCATATACTCCCTCCGTTCATACTCCCTCCCCTGCCTCGCTCCTCTGTTCTTCGAAGCTAGCCCGGCGGCCACAGCTTCTGACGGTGAAATCGACGGCGATCGACGGCGGAATAAGGGAAGAAGACGCTCACGGAGTTTGGGTAATCTATTTCTTTCATTTTCATCTCCCTTCTGGCGCGATTTTGAGCGTGATAAGGTGAGAAGTGATTCGAATTCTGGGGGTTTTTGAAGCTTTTAAATTCATAGAAACGAAGCTTAAGATGTGATTAAAGGTATTCTTGAAGTGATTTTGCGTTTGAATGGTGTTCTGGGGTCCGATTTTTATCATTTAGGCCGTGGGTACTGTTCATGCGAGTTCGTTCCTCGTGATTTCTGAGCAAAAGTCAATTGGAAGCTTAATTAAACTCAATTAGGAGTAAGATTAAACTAAGAAATCAAGATGCATGTTGAATTTTGGGATATTTCTGGCTTGTTCGATTTCTTTGTTCATTATCTTCTTTTCTCTGCTTCTTCTGGCCCTTTGTTTTCATTCTTGTTCCGCTCTCGGTCTGGTTCGATTTCTGGGAAAATGGGAGCTTAAATTTCAGAAGAATTAATTTAGAGTGATTAACTTTCGTTGCATGATGGATTACTGCCTTGTATTGGAATTCTGAGCTCTATCAATTTGGCTGTGTTTTTATGATGTCTGGTTTATATAATTGAGAATGTCTATGCTTGAATTTCTGATTTATATGAGAATGCATGTGAATGTATATTTTGTATAACTGTTGCATATGTTTCTTAAAAGTTTGAGCTTAAAGTGAATAAGGGAAAGTTCATAATTGGGTGTTGTTGTGATCTTTGGACTGAATCATTAGGATGGATGTTCTAATCTGAGGTTTAGTTTGATTAAGGGGAATTAATCATGTTGGATTCTGGATTTCTGGAATTATGGGGATTGTTTTGTTTTAACTGATTTTCTGCTCTGTTTTGGGCAATTTGGGGCGTGCCCTATGAATTTAATTTCTTCTGTTCTGTGTGACTATTATGAAAATATATAGTAAGAGCTAAATAAGGATTTATGTTGCTAATTTGATTATGAATGCAGTGATTAAATATTGGGGAGGTGCTTAATTGATATAGAATTTAAAAGGGATTTGAATTCTTACTTAGGATATGTTTTGTTGTAGCTGTCTAGCAAATGAGGGAAATAAGTAGGTATATGTGCGCGATGATGTGGAGGTTTATTGGATTTGTATAAATTAGTTAGTGTTTGATTGTGAGGTAAGAAAGAAATCAAAGATTGTAATGATAAAGAGGGCTTGAGGATTTAATTAGAGGTAAATGCAAAGAGGGATTTGGGTTCCTTTGTTTCAAATTAAGGATGATTAATATTATATCAAGGACAAAGTAGAAAAGTTCAAAGGATCCAATGATTGAGGTTTTATTAAATTAAACAAGTTCATGAAGTGAGGTTTGATTTGTTAATACGAAGATATAATTATTTGGAATTTCCATTATGCAGAGTGTTGATTGTTTTGATAAAGGCATATGATTAGAGGTTTATGATTGTGAGGAATCTAATAATAGGTATTTGAATAAGTTGGACAATACAGATTGGGGGAAATTGTTATTAAGATGTAATGAAAATTGAATCCTTAAATTATTGGTTGTGCTTAAGTTTGGTAATGTTGGAAGATAGAAGTATGTTTTATAACATGTGAGAAGTGATTAGCTTGATGAGATTGATAAGCATTTGGGATATCAAGTATAGTGGTTGCTTAGAAATTCTTAGTGGTAAGATAACTTGGTATTTAACCAATAGGAATGGAATAGCCAATGGCTGATATGAATATCAAAATATGAGGTTTTTATATTGTGGATGATTTAATAGGAGCAACGTTAGTGTTTGAAGATTCTATGGTTCTTAATTGAATATGAATTGATTTAGAGATCTTGTCATGAAGGTTTAGGGATGAATCTAGAAATAAAACTAGTTATTTATAGTTTTGAATATTAGCTTATAGTTATAGAAGTTAGAATTCTGTTTTGAATAATATGAATGTTAGGTAAGGGATTTTAAAAGGATTCAACCTGATTAAATAAGGAAATCAAGATTTCTAAGTATTTATGTTATGGTTGTTTGTCGTGTTCTAATATTCAGAGTTTAGGTAAATTTGAGATTGAAATCTCTGTTTTAGTTCTTTTCCCTTAAACAACATTTTCAGTGACAACAGTGAATTAATAGTAAGCTATGATTCTGATAAGCTTAAAGTTATACTGTATAAAGATAAGGAATTAATATATGGTAAAGGATGATAATGAGAATTAGAATAATTAATCGAAATGAATTATTTTAAGTGGTCCTTTAATTCTGAAAGGGTCAGAATATTTAAAGTAAAACCTACTTATATACGATATAAAGAATGGGGTAGCATCAAGTATTTAGGATTCGAGAGAGACGCGTAGAATAATTTATTAATAGGATTTTAATAAGCTTATATATGTATATAGGTTATGAGTAGTGATTGGAGTTCATCGAAATAATATAACGGAAAGGAGCTGGTACAGGACTAAAGTCTAAAGAAGCCAGGTAGCAGTTTCATTCAATATCATTTATCATGTATGATAATTGCATAACATGTTTTATAAATTTATAGTAGCTTTAATCTTGTCAGAATTATTCATGGGATCCGAGTACTCGATGACTAGAGGGCTAGCTACCCCTAGTACAGTTCAGTTATGACCGAAAGGTTATATTCAGGAGGTTAAACCTCACAGTAGTGCCTTAAGTGCACTAGCAACAAGGTTAATGTT
Organism: Mimosa bimucronata; assembly: GCA_037074515.1. Classification (NCBI taxonomy): domain Eukaryota; kingdom Viridiplantae; phylum Streptophyta; class Magnoliopsida; order Fabales; family Fabaceae; genus Mimosa; species Mimosa bimucronata. Next base: position 4,010,960 of record CM073448.1, read on the forward strand.
TACTCGTATGGGATGAGTGCGGGGGCTCACAGAAGGGCAACATCCCTACCCATACAGACATGATTTTAATTATACATATTTTATTAATTATTATGCATGGTAATGAATGAAATGAACTGCGTTAAATTGCTGTTTCAGAGAAGCTGGTAGATGATAAGATGATTGAGATAAGGCAGGAGAGCTGGAGGAAGATTAGATGAGGATTTTAAGATTATGTTATAAAAAGTAAGGTTAATTGTATATAGTGTAATCTTAAATTTTTAAATTAATAATAGAAGTATAGAAAATAGAATTGTATAAATTTATAAAGGAATTTAAATTTCCTAAGTATTATGAACTTAAATTAGATACCCTGAGAGGGTTAATTACTTTTAATTGTTTTAATAACCACTTTATTCTATAAAGAGTTTTTATTCAATTGTCCGAAAAGCCCATTCCAACTACATTAGAGTTGGAACCTTGCTTGGAAAGAAAAAGTTTTAAATTTATTCGTATTTTTGGGCTTCTGACATTAAAAAGTGGTTATAATTCAATTAAAATTGTTATAATATAGTAGAAAAGTTGAGGTGTTACATTAGCCTGTATGTTTAGTGAAATTCTTTTTTAACATGAATAAGTCTCTTTTCATGGTTGGGTTTTCATATCTAAGTTAGCTTTTGTACATTTGGGAAAATGCTTTTGTTAAAATGGATTTCTTCCTTTTAAATTAAGACAAACATTTTCCTAACCATGATAAATCTTTAAAACGTTTTAGAAGCTTTCCTTTCTAATATAGTTAGCTATCTTGATTTTTGGATCCAAAGATGTTTTAGTCAAAAGCGTTTCTAACCATGCCTCTTTGTTAATTATGACAGTTTGTACTGTGTGATTTGGATTGTTATTTCTATTATATGGAATGATCATGATTTTAGTAGGTTAACTATTGTTTAGTAGATAGGATTTTACACTAGCAGTCTTTCATCATTAAACTATAATAATAGTTAAATGAATTTGCAGGACTTTTTTTAGTTGTTCCATGTTTGTTACTGATAAGTCAATATCTTTATATATTTTATCACACCTTATTCAATATTTTGGAAATAATTTTAGGCTATATTGGTGATGACTTCCCATATTTAATAGATTTTTAGAAATATTTTATTGTATTTGAGGAGTCATCAATTCAAAAATTGAGAGATTTTGTTGTGATTTGAAAAGATACCAAATTAATACATTATTTGGGGATTTCTTTTGAATTATCTTGTTTTGAATTAAAATATGAAAGTTACCAAAAATTAAAAAAATAAGCATATGTCAAAAAAAAAAGTTTTAGTTTATTATAATTATTGTTATTTGATTTGATTTAAGTTTCCTTTTTTTTTGTTTCTTTTCTTGGCAGCCATTGCACACATGTGCATGATGGAATTGGAAATAAAAGAGACCCAAATTATAATCAATCATCATCACGTGAGGGAGAGCATATGAGGCCACTCTTTATATAATAATTCATTCATCATGAGAGGAGCCACGAAGATCACTACACGAAGCTCCCATACACACCAGAGGGAGCCACCCTCTTCTCCATCGACGGCAAACATAGTGAGGACGGGAGGAACTCATTTGCCATCTCCGTTCATCCATTTTCATCTTCTTTGTCGAATAGGAGGCAAGTTCCAGACTTCTTTGTTCAGTAACGGAAGTTGAGTTCGAAGGGTCAGAGGGAGCTTCTTCTTCGTTTCACATCTTCACATTGTGGTGGCTCTCTGCTTTGATTTATTTGTGGATTTTATTTCTAAATTTTCTGTCGCTATGATGGATTGTATTTGGAGCATATGTAGCTAATTTGTTTTGCACCTAGAGTAGTTATGAACTAATTCTTGGATTAGAGCAAGTTTGAACCTTTTATTTGTGTTTAATTTTAGTTTTGCTTACTTGATCTTGTTGTGTTTATCTACTTAGTGCTTGATCACCACTTAGTATGAATTAGGGGAATTTAGATTAGCCTTAGAAGAGGGATCTTAATTGGATCTAGGATTGAGTAATGTGGGATTAGAATTTATTCTAATTTGCCAATAGGATAGGGATATACCTATTGGACCCATATAGTCCTATTAGAGTGAACTTGATTTTTATAGACTCTTGAGTAGCTTAGTTAGGAATAACAAGTGGAACTTAAGAGAGGGATGTAAGAGATTGGGAGATCCTTATGTCTATTAATACTCTAGATTAACAAGCTAATTTTAAATGCAATTAATTTGGTTATTACATGCTCTATGAATTGAAAGGGGAAGGCCACTCTAAGTTGCTTCTTTTGTCATTTGCATTAGATAGTTTGTTTTGTTTTGATTTTAATTTCTTTTCACTAATTAAAAATCAATTTGGTCTTCTCAAATTAAACAAAAGTGTAAAATCAATGATCAATTGAAATTGTGGTACCAAGTCTTCGTGGGAACGATACACGATTTACTCTTTATTACTTGACGGCCCGTGCACTTGCGGAAACGTAGGTTCTATTTTGTGCCTATCAAGTTTTTTGGACGAATTAAGAAACATTTGAATAATTAGCCAATTTTAGAAAATAATGTAAATTTGAATTAATAATGAGATTATTGGGCTTAAAATTGTCAATATTCTAGTTGACTATTTTGTGATTGAGCAATTATTTCCAAATACGTAAAATCACAATCTCATTTAATTCTTGCAAGTCAAGGAAACAGAGAGTAGAAGATCCCACGGTGTAGAATGAGTCCTAAAAGTTAAAGGGGAATCTAGTGGTTAAATTTTGATGGGCTAATATAATTTTATTTTATTATACCCAAATCCGATACCTGAATTCCCCTACCATGCTTATAAAAGGAATGCGCACACAGTTTCGGCAGTGTCATTCAGAACCTACTTCCATCCATCTCTCCACCTACACCATTCCAATATCATTCCCTTCACTTCTTACACGTAGCCACATAAACACCCATTATTCCTATCAACTTCACTTAATGGATGTGCGTTCAAATATAAAACATGAAGGCGGAGTGATGGTGATGGAAGCTTAAGCTAACTAGGAGACAACTTGGCAGGAGCATGGAAACGACTAGAGCCTAGGCTTTACACTTAAAAACTACAAGGGAGTGCTTGTCCTTTTATCTTTTTTTATCCAGAACTTAAGATTATTTAGTTTTAAATAATTTTGAGTTGTGACTTTTGAAATTAATCTAGTTATAAATTAAAGACTCATTTGTTCTCTGGATTGGATTGATTTCTGGATTTTATTTGTGTTTTATTGATTATTGAATTTTATGTTTACAGAACTTTTGCGTGGCAATTAAATTCATAATTGAGTTTTCTTTATTAATTTAATTGTTACTGTGGTTTCTATTTCAAATTTGGACTTTTATCACTTGATTGTTTAATTGAGTGGTATGTTATTTAATTGTTCAATTAGATACTTTGAATATAATTTTCACAATTACTTGAATTAAATTTTATTGGTTTTAATATATCTAATTAACTAACACTTAGTCCATTATGTGTTCTCTAGTGTATTAAGTGGTGTTGTACTGAGGGTCAAGGTTGTCAAACTCGTGAGTTTAAGTAAACTCGTGAGAAGAATGTAAAATCAGATCGTAAACTCGAATCGTAAACTCGTAAGAGTTTACCTTTATTAATAAATACGTGTTTCCAGTATATAATTAAATAAGAAATACAAAAAATAATAATAATTTGAAATGAATATATTTTAAATATAAATAGTTGATATTAAATATATCAACATTCATACTTTATCTAATTCAATAAACAAATTTCTATGAAATTTATATATAAATTCATTGAATATAGTCAAATAAAAATAATAAACATGATATTTATAGCGAGTTAACATGATTTTCTATAAGGTAGAAACGTAAAAACGGTAAATTCGTTAGGTAAACTCGTGAGTTTTTACCGAGTTTACAGCCAGTACAAATTTAAGTGACTCGTGACACGTTTTGGTTAGGTAGAGTCGTAAAAACGGTAAAATCGGAGAGTTAACTCGCGAGTTTGACAACAATGCTGAGGGTTCCCCACGCAATACTTAGATAATTAGATATATTAATTCTAATCTTTGGTGATCTCCCTTTAGTCTAATTAATTTATTTAGGATAAGAAAGTTAATTTTATGTGATTCCTAAGTTGTTCCCATTCATTGTAATCGAATCAAAGTTCATTTTCTTTGTTAATTATTAATTAGTTTCTTTGCTTAGGATTTTAACCTCGCTTTAAAAAAACCTCCAAATTGCATTTGAGTTCATATAGGTTAGTTTCATTCTAATTTAGGATTTAGATTTGCATTCTAATTTAGGTCCATTTTTCTGCATTTTTATCACCTAACTTTAATCCAAAAGAAAAACCCATAGATTGTTCATTGGAAGAACGACATAGGTTGCCACTATATTGCATTATTAGTTGGACCTAGTTTAATTGATTGCTTTAACGACAAAAGCAGGACATCAATTACCTACTACTTCATTTCTTAATATAAGATTTAGTTGACTTTTTTGGAGAGATTAAGGGAGCTGAATAGCCACTTAATCATAACATATTTTGTGCACAATTAGATTGTATGATAGTTTATAAGTCAAACCAACTAGTTAATTGAAAAAATTCAGGAAAATTAATTTATAAATAACTTATTTAACTTTTTGAGGATTTTCAAAAAAGTCAATTAAATCTTATATTTACGAGCGGAGGAAGTAACATTATCTTTTAGAGAAAACAATACTTCGTTGATAGCCTGTTTTTTTACTTAGAAAAAAAATATCAATAACCTTGTTCCAAAAGTACCTTTTATTAGTTTAACAAGACGAATATCCCCGTGTGTCGCATTGGTTGTTGATTTTATACGTAGTCTGTATATTTACCAATGATTTGAAGACATTGATTACATGATTATAACAAAATATTCATCATTACCCAAAGAAAATGTTATATTAAAAAGTGCATGATTGTAGAAATGGATACTATAGCTTTTTAAAGGATGTATTGTAATTCTAATTTTTTAAAGCATACTGTTTTATGTTGTTCACATACTTGTTTAATATTGGTGATATTGATGATGTCTCATGATCTCATATCTAGGAAATAAAAATACTCCTCTACAGCTGATATTACAATTGTTTAGGGGGAAGTTAAAGCAAATCATTGTGTCTTTATTATATTGTTTATTTTTCATTATAATATAACATAATTATAGGAGCTTATGAGGCTTTTGTTTTATCTTGATCACATGACTTTCAATGAATAGATTACATTTTTAAATATTATTTAATTAACTTAATTGTAAGGTTGTTACCGAATATAAGCCTTTTCACAGATATTGTGGAAAAGTCAACGGATATTGGAGCTTCTTTACAACATGTAAGAGACGATGCCTAACTGTTATTTAGGGTAAAGGGGTGATTAGCACCTGAATAAATTTTTAAGGTGTAATTAGCACCCTAAAGTATTTTAGGGTGCAATAAAGCAAACACCCTAAAGTATTAAAAATGGGATCAATTGACACCCCAGCCTAACCCAATATATACGCCCTTTACCATTCATGAATTCTTTATTAATTTATATTGATTATATATATATGTATGTATGTATATGTATTTCAAAACACTTTATTTTAAAAGTAAAGTGTATTTTCATGTGAAGTGCGTCTAGTTTGCGTTAGGTTAATTAATATAATACTATGACATGATCGTGAGGTGGATATGTAATTCCAAGAATTAAGGAACCTATTATCATTTTTTTGATTTAGCTATTTATTATAAGTGGTTTTGTTTTCCTTTTTTGGGATTGAAAAGTGGTTCTGTTTTCCTGGCAAACATAATTAGTGATATTATTTTAATTTTTTACTTGTTTATCAATACTGGTGATGGTGATACTGATGATTGCTCATGATCTAATATTAATTAATATAATAAAAATCATTTATGGAATAGGATACCTAAAATTAAGGTCTAATTGTGAAAAGAAAAATTAATTTCATGATAAAACTAATTAGATTGGGATGGGGATATATAATCCAACAATTAAGGAATTTGTTTTTAATTTTTTCATTTACCTATAGGATCGTATAAATAACCTTTTAACTAATCTCATTAAAATAATAATATTAGTTTTAATTCTTCATAAAATATTCCCTACATGATCTAAGTCACTTATATGTTGCCTAAATAATTATAATTTTTTGGGCACTATAATTCAAAACTACATTTCACAACAAAAAACCAAAGAGAACAGAAAACTTAAATATAAATATTGATTTTAAATGTGTTCAAATGTGCTATCCTCACGATTTTAAAATGATTTTCGTTAATGGGGAATATGATTCAAATATATTTGATTCTCATTTCATGCTATCCTAAAATAGTATGATAAATATTTTCTTATTAATTAATTTCCCAAAGTTTGTCTTGGAGTTTAGATATCATTCAATTATATTAACGGTTAGGGCAATATGCAATTCCCATAATTAAGGAATTTTCTTCTTAATTTTTCAATGAGATATGTATTATTTATTGTTGTTATAGTGATGATTGCTCACATTTAATATGATTAAAGGCAATAATATCATTAATTCCCTCATCTCATGATCGGTAAAATTTAAAATATGGTTACATTATTTTTGAACTGAATAAAATATGATAACATGTATAAAGGTGTTCGGATTATGATTATACATGATAGAATATAAAAAAAAATTATTGCTCACAAGCAAACCATAAGGTTTCATTAAAGTAATGCAGCTGCCTCCTCAAGATGTCAAAGACACAACAACAAAAACTTACAGTTACAACTAAAAATATAGCTTTTAATTGAACAATTTTTGTAGTTTTCATTATTCTTTCTCTGAAAAAGCTTCTCCCTACATTATATTAAGGTTGGATTGTTTAGAAGAATAAAAGATAAAATAATATCTAAAAATCCGTAGCACATAGTTGTTTTAAAAGGTAGGAACGCCTCATTTTCCCTTATATCATTTTTCCTCATTTTCTCTTAATAACCACTAGATCTTCTTTCAATGGTTTAGATTTGGATTTATACAAAATATATTTTCATACAATGTCGCTCTTGAAATAATTAATCAAAGTGAGGATTTTGAACCTAGATCAGTTGACGAATATAGACATAGGAGTGGTTGGTCAAAGTGGAAAGAAGCAATTCAAATAGAGTTAAATTCACTCTTAAAACGAGAAGTTTTTGGACCTGTCGTCCAAATAACAAATGGTATACGACCCGTTGGATATAGATTGGTATTTGTGCGAAAACGAAATGAGAAAAATGAGATTGTTAGATACAAGGCACAACTTGTAGCACAAGGATTTTCACAAAAGCCTGGCATTGAGTATGAAGAGACATATTCTCCTGTGGTGGATGCAATCACTTTAAGATATTTAATTAGCATAGTAGTAAGAAATAAACTTGACATGTGTCTAATGGATGATGTCACAGCCTATTTATATGGCTCTTTAGACACTGAAATTTACATGAAAATCCCTGAAGGATTTAAGTTGCCAAAAGCATATAAAAATTCTCGAGAAAATTATGTGATCCGCTTGCATAAATCCTTATATGGATTGAAACAATCTGGAAGAATGTGGTATAACTGTCTTAGCGAATATTTGTTGAAAGAAGGTTATAAAAATGATCCAATTTTCCCATGTGTTTTTATATAAAGGAATGGATCACAGTTTGTCATAATCGCTGTATATGTGGATGATTTAAATATAATTGAAACTTCTAAAGAGCTTCTAAAAGCAGTTGATTGTTTAAAAAGAGAATTTGAAATGAAGGATCTTGGGAGAACAAAGTTTTGTCTTGGATTACAAATTGAACATCTCACAAATGGAATTATTCTTCATCAATCAACTTATATTGAGAAAATATTAAAGCGATTTTATATGGATAAAGCTCATCCATTGACTACTCTAATGATCTTAAGATCACTTGATAAGGAAAAAGATCATTTTCGTCCTCAAAGCGAAAATTAAAGGCTTCTTAGTCCAGAAGTACCATATCTTAGTGCTATAGGTGAACTAATGTATCTTGCTAATTCAACACGTCCCGATATTGCATTTGCTGTAAATTTATTGTCAAGATTTAGTTCTTGTCCAACAAGAAGGCATTGGAATGGAATCAAACATATATTTCGATATCTTCAAGGGACAAATGATATGGGATTATTTTATTCTAATGAATCTGGATCACAAAAGGTTCCGACAGTATTATATGAAGACAATACAGCATGTATAGCTCAACTGAAAGGAGGATATATCAAAGGAGACAGAACAAAACATTTTTCTCCAAAATTCTTTTTCACTCATGATCTTGTAAAGAGTGGTGATATAGATGTTCAATAAAAAGGATATAAGGGAAAATGAGGCGTTCCTCCGTTTTGAATTGGTAACCTAATAATTAATAGAAATAATTTATATGGATATATTAAAATAAATTATATTAATACTTTTAATTATTAGAACATTAATTTTAGGGAAAATGACGAAAAAATACCTTCCAAATTTCAAAATTTCAAATAGGTGATTTGCAGTTGTTAATACTTATACTCAACTTGTTAATACCTATATTGAAATAGTTATTGGGATTTTGAAATTTGGAAGGTATTTTTTTGTCATCCTCCCTTAATTTTACTTGGATGGGAAGATGTAATTCCAAGTAACGAATATGTTTTAATTTTTCCACCTACCTATAAAATCCTATAAATTTTTTTTAAACTAATCTAATTAAAATAATGATATTATTTTTAAATCATTAACTGATTCAATAAAATCTAATGCTTATACATTTATTTTGGTATATGAATAAATGAGAGCTAAAATAACGGTCAATGCACAAATAAATATGCAAAATTTATATCGGATTTAATGGTATGGGAGCCGGAAAGAAATAACCATCAATGCACGATTAAATACAAAAAAATATAGACTAGATTTAAGGGCATGTGAATTGAAAAGAAATAAATAACCATCAATGCACAATCAAATACCATGAATATAGACCAGATTTAATGACATGGGAATTGGAAAGCAATAACATTAAATACAAAAAAATATAAACCAGATTTAATGGAATGGGAATTGGAAATAAATAATAAAAAATTAACGGCATTGGAGTAATGGCATGGGAATTGAAAAGAAATAACGGAAATAACCATCAATGCGCAGTTAAATACCAAAAATATAGACCGGATTTAATGACATGGGGATCGAAAAGAAATAACATTAAATACAAAAAATATAGACCGGATTTAATGAAGTGGGAATTGGAAAGAAACAACAAAAAATTAATGGCTTCATAAATACAAAAAATTAACAACAAAAATTAATGGCATCTAAGAATGCAGTGTATTTGCTAATGGATAATGATTTTCTCTGATGCTGTCACAACAGGATTTAAAGTGTACATTGATTGATCATATGTCTTAATTAGGAGTTATTAGTGTTTAATAAATGTTAACGATATTTTTAGAAGTTTATACATAGTATTTTTTTTAAAAAAAATAAAGTGGTTGACTGTATTTAATGACATTCATTAATCTTTAATTTGTACTTAATTTGCTCTAGAAACATCTTACTATAAATTGAAATGAAGGGGTATGAGTTATGTTTTTAACCAACAAAATGCACACGACAACGATACACAAAAATCCCTTCCCTATCCAAAAAGAAAAAGAATTTACAAAATACTAGTAACATGGTGTGTGGTTAAAACTAAAGTAAAATAACCACCAAATGTTAAGTCAATTGGATGTGGGTACTATGACAGTTTTCAATGTTAAATTGATTTACCTTTCCACAATATTCTGTCATATGAGTCAATCTCCCCCCCCCCCCCCCAATAAGAACCAAAATGATATTAAAACTAGAATATTTATATTAGCATTTCAAATCTAGGACATGAATTTAAAGTAGACATAATTCCATCAGAAATTAATAGTGAAAAAGAGACATTCAATTTTATAAGTCAATTTCTCTTGTCGAGACAAGTGTGCAAGATGAAGTATTCAGGTTGCCCCTAATTGCTTTTACTAATTAGAAAAAAGATCAATAGATGGGAATATCGTCAATATACAGAATAAAAAGGAATTATAAATAACATTGTTTTTTTTTCATAATAACCATAAATAACAATGTTCTATAACTTCAAATGATAAACAAAATCACCAGAAATTTAAGAGTAGGCACTCTGCGTTTAAGGTAATTTTGCATGCTCCATTCTGTAAATATCTTAAAAAAATCTTAGGTACTCACAGTAGTGATTGGATGCCTCTACTCTGTTGTAACTCTTAGAGCCTCTTTTTTTTTGTCGGTCGCTCTATAAGTAACCAACGTTATATTTCACCCGTTTAACCAAAAGAATAGTTCACAAAACAACGACATCATGAAAATACAAGACTCCGACTACTGTTCACCACAAATACATTAAAACTACTTCTGTTTCTTAAAAGTCTGTAGGAAATACAAGAAAACCCAAAATGAGCACTAGCATCAGTGTTCAATCCTATCCCAAAAACACTAAAAACTGAGAAATAAAGAACTACTAAGCTACAACAATAGAGCCTTCAAACACCGACACGAGAAATCCACAACTATTTCACGCAGATTATAGCAGCAACTAAGTTTTCCTGTGGTGCTTTTATCACACCATACTCTCGAGAGCGAGACTATTTATTTATAATTTGAGTTCCCCCTCACTCTTCAATATGTGTGTGTAGATAAATAATATTCATTTAGGCCCTTACCATTCTCTTTTCCTTTTTTGGTTCCTTTCTTTTATCCTTTCACTAGATCTTGATTCCTTATTCCTCTTCTTTCTTCTAATATACATCCTTCAAAATCAATAGAAATATGGGTAGGATTTTTTACCTTGATGTATGGGAGGGAAAGCATGTAAAATAAAATAAACAGAATAAGTTATTTAAACATTTAATCCAACATGTGCCACAATCTACACCTTTCTTTTTAGTATAACAATTTATTCGGAACACATGTTGACAATCATCAAATTGGAAATATATAAGTAGTAGACTGGCCAAGTCTTCACATATATAGAAACACTTAACATTACATTATCTGAATATTTAAAAAGAAAACAATGGCAAATGTGAGAAATTTTGATAAATTTATGAAACTCCAAACAACACAGACTTTGATACAGACTCAAGAAAGAAATAAGCAAAGCAGAAACTATTCCCAGCACACCTACTGGAATGAAAAGGAATCATTGAGGAACTCCTTATCTTCCAAGAAAATCTGCAAATCCTTGGACTCCATCAGGAATTCAACTGCTTCCTCATCGAACTTGAGGAGAAATCCCAGCTTGATCAGCTCAGAAAGTGACCCTACATGATCAACTTTCTCACACAGTATGCCCATAGAGATTACTTCCGAGAAATAAGTTGCATATTTGATCATGCTTGCATTTCCAGTTTCTAAGTCCATCTTCTGGACAAAAAGTTTGGAATTTTCCCACCGCATCATCCTGTCCGCCTTCTTGGTAATGGTCCTCCCTGATGATAGTGACAAACTATAGCTTACAGTGATTGGCTCAGCCACCTCATAAACTTTAAGTTCAAACAGACCTTGTACAGCTTTGTGCCTCTTCTCTACATCCATTTTGAGGCTAGAACAGGCAAGAAAACCAAGTATAAGTTTAACCAATCCCTTTCCAATTAAAATACTCCTTGGCTCCACCTCATCGAAATCTGCATCATCTAGTTGGAATGATTCTTCCTTCTGTACAGATTCAGAAATGGTGCAAACACCAATTTCCTTGTACATGTCCAATAATTCAAACCTGTTCAATGATGGCAAGCTTGGCTGAGGATACCACACAAATACACTTTCTTTCTCAAAAAGATTTTTCATAAAAAGATTATCAGCAACAAAAACATTAGATTTGTCAGACAAAAGTATTCCATTGGAATTTGATGTAACAGGTAGTTTCATCAAGCTCTCAGAGAGCCTATTCTTTGTCTTCTGGCTGTTGTGCTGCAAAATGAAACTCCAGAACTTACAAGATTTGTCTTGTGAAAATTGTTCAATTGAATTCTCCCATTCTTTCCAAAGCTCTATGTAATCATCAACCTGAGGATTTCTTCTCACACCCAGAGCCGAGGAGAAAAAAGGAAATAACTTCTTTTCATAATGTCTCTCCAGAACATAAAACTTTGAACTAAAAAGATTATCCTTGTCATGAATGACACAATCTTCAGCATTTACTAACTCTCCATTGTGATCTCCATTTGGAATCCAAATCATTTTTCTTTCATTAGTCTCTTTCTCTGGCTTCCAATCATGCTCACTCAAGTACCTGTAAATTCGCACTATGGTTGATAATTCAGAATGGTAGCCAAGATAATCAGCCATCACTGAGCACCCTTTATTGCAATCACCAATAACCCCTATGGCTCTAAGTTCTTTTTTGTAAGATGCGATTTTCGGTCCGTAAAAATTCTCATCAATGAAGGGTCCATCCATTGGCTCTAATTTCCAGTGAGAATCAAACAATAAACATCTTTCTGGAGTCTCATAGCCAGCTTTGGTCTTCAACCATTTTCTTGACAATTGTTTTGCAAAGCCATCATCAAAGGATAAGGGTTCATGACACTCTTGCATTAAGCGAATGCATTCCAGCAATGAAAACACATTTTCAGGAGTTATGGAGGAGGGATCTGAAGGAAACCTTAGACCAGCAGAGATTAACTTGAGTCCATCTTTCACTGTAATAGCAACCCCCATCATTCTCAACTCTTCCTTATACTCATGGATGCCCTTGCCATAAAATTTATCACCATCATCTATGAAAGGGAGAAGGGTAATTGCAGAGAGCGATTCCCATTCTGGGCCAAATAAAATGCACTCTTGAGGAGGCTTATAAGCACCAAGGCGAGTCCGCAACCACTCGGCAGTTGTTAAAGTTTTTGAAAACTTAAACGGAAATGCAATTTTAGCTCCCTTCAGTTTTCTGTAGCAGGAGAGAAATGACTCAACATGCTGCTTGGTAAAGGACTTTTGAGATGCCTTTTGCTCAAAAACACCTCCAAATGCTTTGATTGCACCCTCAAAATCAACCACCACTCCCATTCTCTCCAACTCATTCTTGTAACTCAAAATCTTGTCCCCATAGAATTTGTGATCAATCACAGGGAAGTTATTGAATACCTTTAGAACACAACCCCATATAGGATCATATAAGTAACAGTCACATGGCGCGTTGAACCCCTTCGTTGTTTTCAAGCAATTTGATCCTTGAAGCACGCTAACAAGCTTGCCAGAGTCGTTTGAGAAACGAATGCATTCTAGTATAAAGAAAATTGCCTTAGCCGTGAGATTGACCAAATTAGAGGATGATTTTAAGTGGTTAACAACAAGTTGGTATCTTTCAGTAAATCCAACCATCACACCCAACAATTGAAGTTCCTCCTTGAAATCACATATTTTTTCACCATAGTGAGATTTGTCAATGAAAGGGAGATTGCTAATTTGTGAAGCAGTTTCCCACTCAGCATCATACAAGATTGCTCCATCAGGACACCTATCACCACAACATGTCTTGAGCCACCTTCCATTTTTTATGCCGTTAACAAAATCTTCCATGGGAAAATGATTACGTCTTAGATATCTGATGAATTCAAGCATCGAAAAAACTTGCATTGTACTTAAAGTGAAAGAAGCTGCCCGGGACATGAGCTCCTTCGCAATAAATTCACATGCCTCCTTAGTACTAAACATCACCCCAATTGCTTTCAACTCTTCCTCGTACTCGCAAAGTTTATCCCCATAAAATGTTTGATCAACCATTGGAATGTCAACAAGAACAGATCCTTTTCGCAAAAGGTCTCCCAATGCTGAGTTGATGAAGAATGACTTCGATGGTGGCCTATGCCCATTGATTGTAGTTTTCAGCCAACTACCTTCCCTTATGGCTGTCAAGAACCTCTGTGGTAGGACTCCCCTATACTTCAATTCACGAATCCAATCCAGTAGCAAGAAAGCATATTCCTTTCTCAGAGGATCATTCACAGAGGAAAAGCCAGCATTTGGAGGAAATATGTGAGGTATATCACAGGCCCCAACATAAGTTTCAAGGAAGCCTATGAGCTCTTTCTCGCTGGTATATTGGCCTGCATAGGATTGTGAGTACAAATAGTCTTCTTTCAACTCAACATATCCTTCATCCCTCCATGGATTTGAAACAATCAATTTTTCCCATTTACTCCCATTAGCTGGCACAAGAACCCCCTGTCTGTCGGTGGACACGCGACCATAACTGTCGATTAGTGGCATAGATTTGCATAGACCTTCAACCTGCCACTTTAACAAATATCCCTTTGAGGATGAGTGATATAAGAAATGCGAATATGCAAGGGTAAGGTCGCAGTCATTTATGATAGAATCGCGGATGAGACTTGCATAACCGTGTGTGTTTAAAGTAGATGTACTAGTTTCTTTTTCCAGCCATCCCAACAAAGTTTGTTTATGAGGGAATTGGTGTATTGCCTCCTGTGTGGTTTCTGGCACAAAATAATGATTGCCAGCACAAGAGAATTCCTTGTTCCATGAAATTAACCATGAGATAGGACAGGTTCTTTCTGCCAAGAGAATGTTCACAGAACTATTGTTCTTTCTGCATTGATCAAGACTAAAATATGACAGGTTTCCAACCAAACCAACATATTTGATTAGTGGAATGCACTTCATGTTGGAGAACCGGAATGTGGATTCCCAATTCTCAGCAATAAAAAGCAAAAGCTTCAAGTAGATGTCTTCTGACTTTACCATCACGAGATTAGAACTCTGAATACACTTTGCGTACCATTCTTTGTCGACTTTCCGTACACCCAAGAAGTCCAGTATGTGACTATACCGAGCTTGGTCAAATGAAGAGCTTATAATATAACTTCCATGGGAAGATAGGTTTTCCAAGTACACTCGTTGCTCTCGGGCCTCTGTTAAAATGTCCCAGAAAGCAGGCAATAGTCTGCCAACCTCATGAGGCTTATAAAAGTGCTTCTGTTTCGAGTATGTCTCACAAGGAACAATACTTTCTTCAACCACTTTTTCTTTGATTTTATCCCTCACAGCATTCAACTCTTGATAGGAAGATTCATCAACTGGTAGGAACTCAAAGAAGCGGGTCAAAGTGGACACTGGAGCGTCATCTGTTGATATAACAAGTGACTTGAATGCATCCATGAAAGCAGAAGCAACACAGTCGAGTATACCTTGGTTCCACTTATCATCCAAGAGAATTGTCTCTCTTGATGAAGCCAACACAAAATCTGCTTGAATTATGAAAGGAAAGTTGGTTACCATCTCTGTAGGAAGAAACGCATAGATCCCAGGTGAACTCCTTCCCCTGTTAAGCCTCTCCTGATTCGGAAAGGCTAATGTAACAACCCACTCCTCCACATCCAATCTTCTTTCTACTTTATTCTCTGGCCTTACAGGAAATCTTTGCCTCCACATGTGGTACATACATTCTTTTTCAGGATCCTCGTTCTCCTCAGCAGATAAACGGATATTATAAGACTCAGCATTCATGTTTTTTCTTGTCATAAAATTAATCTCACTTGAAATGGCTACAGCAGTTACAGTGTTTAGCCTAGGATCCTCATTATCTTCTTTCACAGACAGTTGTTTGATTTTTGAAAGGAACAGAAGAATCTCTGGGTGAATGGTGGAGAGCTGTTGCTTCACTGCTCCAACTTTTTCTGGCTTCAGAGGCAATACAATGATTGTGGTTGGAAGGGAATTACCCTCACCACATATTTGCTTTATGCCTTCAAGTGTTGGGTTCTCCTCAACCCATTCTGGAACTATATACCCTAGACCACAATGTGGACAAGGCTCCTCATTGAACCGAATCTGATATCCATTGCTGAAAACATAAGGTGTAGCAGTAATCAAGAATACACTCTTGAAACCAATCCCTGCAATTTAACCAAAAAAGTAGCTTTTATCAGCATTACTACAAACGCTGCTCATGAAACAGCAACATGCTCAATAAGTCATGTAGTTGTAAATAAGTTAAAACTAAAACTATATATGTGAATATATTACCCCATCCTTTGTGCAACCTCACAATACAAATTAAACTGGTTGTTGTAAATTCTGCGAATTGTCATTTATCTAGGCTCAACGATATTAAGTTATCTACCCCATCTTTAGTAATTAAGAGCTGATAAGGAAATATCAGGAGTAAGAAAGTACCTTTCTCCCCTATGTAACCACTTCTTCTATTGCCCTTCTTGGTAGACCTTCCAACACTACAGATGGATTCAATATTTTTGGGAGAGAAACCTTTCTCGTTGTTCAGAATGAGTAATGTGGCCGGAGCTCGAGTGCCTGTTATGTCCTTTGATGTTATGATGAATTGAAGTTTTGGGTCAACCCCCTTATCGTACTGGTTATCTTCTGCGTTCTATAATGGGAATGAGAGTTAGCAATGTTACTGAATCAACCTTCTTTTGTATTGATTTTTTTTGCCATGCAATATTAAGAATAAATGTAAAAGCAAGATAAGATTTATGCAAAATTTATTTCTAAAAGCTCAGCAAAAAAATAGAATAAACGGCAAATTGTTTATAGTGAGAACCAGTGAAGTACATGATATTGGTTCATTAAATTGCCATTAAGGTGAGAAAAAACACTCATAACACACTGATTTGTAGCCCTTGCTTTGTTTATCTCATTTAATGGCTAGTACACATCCATTTGATAGAAGAATTATCTGATTTGCCTTTAGTAGGCAATTTGAACCGTGCCCCAATTAGGCATTTGATAGAAGAATTTGTCAATAGAAACAAAACATTAACTTTATAACGAATTAATAATCAATTAACTTTTTTTTAGAAAGGCCTATAAACTACAAATATAATTTTGTAAAATTTATTGACTCTTGAATGGATAAATATGTAGTTTTTCATTTCACTTTCCATATCTGATTCCAATTCTAATTCTAATTTACAAAATATTTTGTTTTTACATTCAACTTACGAAATAATCTTCATTTCTCTCTTTCTATTTTAGTCTTCACATTTTATATTAGGCTAAAGTATGCTTTTAGTACTTTATGTTTACACCAAGTTTCATTTTAGTCATATGTTTGAAAAATACATTTCTAGTCCTTTTTAACTAACATCATTATTTTCATTTAACAGAAAATGTTGGATTTAACTACAGAATCACATTTTAGATTTGATGAGTCAGCATTTTCCGTTAAATGAAACTAACAGTATTAGTTAAAAAGAACTAGAAGTGTACTTTTCAAATATAAAAGACTAAAATAAAACTTGACGCAAACATAAAGAACCAAAAGCATACTTTAACCTTTATGTTATAAAATATTTTGAATATAGTAATATTCAATATTTATATATAATATAAAAAAATTTAACAAAAAATAAGTTTTGTTCTTGAAGTTTTGATTAACTTAAAACTTAGCTCATCAACTATGACTTCATATAAATCATTTTTTCAACTTTTAACTCAATTATACTTGCTTTGGTTCTAATTATAAGATCAAGTTATTTTTTTGGAAAAATTTAGAATGTAAAATGTATTAATTTAATTTAAATTATTTATATTTATCTTTTTTCTCAAAACTAATTATTTTACTTATAAACTAACTTATAATATAATTACATGTTGCATATGTTAAAATTTGATGGTCTATTTTACTTCCTTAGTCTTCATAAAAAAAGTCAACTTAATCTGATAATTAAGACTGAATGGAGTAACTCAGCTCCTAAAATTTTGACTCGCTTATTTCCCAATGCTTACTTATTTTTAATAATTTTGTCCTTATGATCATAGCACATGTCAGGTCAACTAGAGCTGGTAATATGGGCGGGCCCGTCGGGTTCGGGCCGGGCCCAAAAAAACCCGTGAAAAAACGGGCCGAGCCCAACAAAACCCGTTTTGAATATGGGCTTGCTTTTTCGACCCGGACCATATTGTTCGGGTTTCGGGCGGGCCCAAAAAAGCCCGTTTTTTAAGCCATTTTTTATCACTTTTTTTTTCTTTTCTTCGAATGAGCCCCTCGAGAACCGAGGTTTACAATATAATTATAATACAAATATACAACATAAGATTATAAATTCAAGTTCAAAGTTTTAACTTTTAACACATTAAAAATAACAATAATGATAGTAAAACATAGAATATATTGTTCAACTTCAAATATTCCAAAATACAACAAATCCCTACACATCAATGAACCACACAATTCATTTGCCTAATAAATTAATCATCAAATTAATTCTATTATAACAAAAGTCTTAAGTAACAAATCTGCAGTTTGTTCCACATTACACAATATCAGCACTTTAATATATAGTACATTACATATCTCAAATTAATTATTTATCCCAAGTTTCATTGGTTCAAAAAACATCTAGAGCATAAAACATAGAGCTTTTAATAAGAAAAATGATTTCAAATTCGTACTATCATCAAATGAAAAATATGAATGATGAAAATTACTTTCTAATTTAACTCTATATCCCTATAATCTTCTATTATCAAAACTCAAAACATACTCAAAATTCCAACCCAAAAATTTATCCAAATCAGTGCAAAAATGGCATAATTATAAAGACAAAATTATACATAACAACTTTCATGAAAAAAATTTCTGAAAAAAAGTAGACTTAATTACCTATTTGAACTTATAAGATAGAATTTTAGACTGCAAAGAGAGAAAGTGCCGCTGTATTTTATTAATTTTTCTTTTTTTTTAGTCTTTACATTCTTCTTTTCCGCTTCTCTCTCTCTATTTTTTTTAATATATATACATATATACAACAGAGGAGCACGTAATATGTGTGTGTATATTCCTTTTCCTTTACTTTCTTTTTCCTACATTTGTAATTTATATATATATATATATTATTTAATTCTCCTTCCCTTAAACAAATCAGATTTTTGGTAAATAGCATTTACTCCAATAAATATTCAATAAATCTTATTTATCAAAATAATTATTTCTTAAAGCTGTTTAAATTATACTAATTAAAAATCAGGATGTTACAACCGAGGTTAATCCACTTTAACTATGATAGTATTTTAAAAAATTATATCTTGTCATTTTTCTATCATGGTTAATGTTTTATAAAGTGATGTTGTTCTCTTTTAACCATGGTAGAGCTTTTTATAAAGTGTAGTTAAATTCTTTCTACCATAGTTAAACGATCAACCTGATATTTATTCCAACATGAGAGTGAGATGAAGGAAGGTGAGTGACTGAGTGAGGAAGTCAAGAAGGGAAGGGTATTACTTTAGACTATTAGGGTTTAATTTGATTTTGTTTTAAAATAAAAAAAAAAGAAAGAAAAAAGGAAAATGGGTTCGGGTTAGCCCACGGGTTTAACGGGTTAGCCCGTCACGGGCTCGGGTTTGACGGGTTCGGGCCCAAAATACCCATTTTAATATGGGCCCTATTTTTTCAAACCCATAACCATATTTTTTTATCGGGTTTCAGGTTGGCCCACGGGCTTCGACCCGTATTACCGGCTCTAAAGTCAACTCGTCCTAAATGACAAAAAAGTGCAGAGAAATTCTTAGGCACTCCGCTCCTCCGTGTAATCCATGCTCTGACTCTTTAAATCATACGGTGGGACATATGCATCTTACATCGTTTTATCTCTGTTCCTTCTTTCTCCATGCGTGCGTTCCCACACTCCCCTTACTTCAAATTTCATCATTCGTATGTATCAACTCACACTTTTTCTCTCTATCATCCCCACCTCCCTCGACACTCTCACACTCCCCCTCTCTCATGCCTTTTTTTTATTTTAAAAAAGTTAAGGTTAATTTAATTAAAACATTATAAATTATATTTTTAGCAAAAAAATTATAAATTAAATTTAGGTAGACAAAGTCTATTTCTTTCCATTCTTAATGTTTTATATTCATTTACATTCAATTAAAATTATGTGTGCAATTAATTAATTTAATTTTTTATTAACATACATAGTAGAAAATACTCCCTTTGCTTCCTAATAAATGACCTATTTAGGGAGGTAAACTTGTTCTTCAATATAAGACCTCTTTATATTTTTTTATCAACTTTTTCCTAATTTACCCTTTATGATACTCCCCAATAACAAACAAACAAGAGAGGGGAATGAGAAATGTATGTGGTTAGAGTATTTTGATAATATCACGTGATTTTACTAACTTAACTAACTATATTAATTTAATTAAATTAGGTAAATATGTCTTATATTTAAGAATTGATTGAGTAGTATTGTGATTATATATTTATCTCCACACTGCATAGATTTTAAAAGTATATACTATCTCTGGATCTTTATTAAAACTACCCATAATAAATGATTCCAACATGTTTTATTGATATGTGTAAAAAAAAATTGACTAAATGACTGGAGGGAGTATAAAGTATAAACCATCCTGACCCACTAATTTTATATCACAAATAAAAATGGGATTAACATGATGCTCACTAAGTAGGCGAACTAGAAGGACCTGAGCAGTAGTGATAATCAAATTAAAACCTACAAGGCTGTGCAATCACACAGTAATTGCATCATGCAGAGTAAATACATAACAAGCGAGCTTTAATGCAGACATTTCCTGGCAGTATATATCAGTGACCACAAACCGATCCTAACACATGATTTTTCTTTTTGCTAACTAAGACAATAGACATATAGTGTTAAAGTTACAAACTTTAAGGCATTTAAGATCTGAGGGATGAAATAAAGAAGGCACAAGTAGTAAAAAAGAGAAAACCTGAATGAGCTCCATGAGAAAGTGAACATCTTTAGCATAGAGTTCAGCAGAGAGATTCTTGACGGCTTCGTGAAGGTCGATGATCAAAGGGTTTTCTGGGTAGAACTTAGTCTTTCGTATCTCCTCAATGTGTTCCTTTGGGCTTAGAGTCCCCATAATCACTCTCCTTAATCACTCACTTCTCTCAATGCCTGAAACCAGTTTTTCACAGATAAACAACAAAGTATGAACAAATATAGGGACACACACAGAGATGATGATATGAGAGTGATATATAAGTGATGAGTCTTACGTTGGTGGTCTTGGTCGACTTTTGAGTCCTTGGAGAAGAAGACTACTTAATGGAGAAGGTAAGTAATTTAATTGTAAAATGGGAAAGTAAAAGGATGGCAATAACTCATTTCTGACATGGTGTACGGAAAGTCTCTCTTTAGACGCGGATCCTTCCTCAATGGCTTCCCCCACCAACTCGGCCAATAAATGATACGCGCCAAAAATTAGGACCCACGTCCTTTGATTCTTCCCTCAATCCTTTCTATCCTTTAACTAAGTCACTTTTGGATCAAATTTTAATGACTCAGATTTCACACATTTGATAAAAATATTATTACAGTACAATATTTTTATGTAAAATTAATAAATAAATTTAAATTATTAAAATTTGAGTTTAACAGTTTAGACTATTATTATTAGGAATATTTTTTTTGTTTTTTTATTATAATTGTGAACTGTTCAGATCAAATTTTTTAAGTTTAAATTTATTATTATATTTTTTAAGAAAAATTATAATAACATTTTTATCAAAACGGATCTATGCACTATCTTTTTCTTTTTTCTTTCGGTATCATTTAGAATTATTGACTGTGATGAGTGTTTTGTGTTTCATGAATGAGTGGTCTTAAGTCTTGGTGGTGTTGGTCGACTTTAGAGTCCTTGGAGAAGAAGACTACTTCACGGAGAAGGTAAGTAATTTAATTGGGAAATGGAAAGTAGAAAGGACAAAGGACTGAAGGAGGGCAATAACTCATTCCTCACCACCTTTTCCATTCCATGGTGTACGGAAATCTCTTTAGACGCGGATACTTCCTCGATGGCTTGCCCCACCTACATGGTCCATTAAAGATTCTCGCCAAAAATGCCCACCTTCTCTCCTTTCCTCTACCCTTTCATCACCTTTAAGCTATGTTTGGTTTAACTGAGCGAGTGGAGATCAAGTATTAAAAATCTGACCGGAGAGTGAACCAATTAAGGCAGTAATTGAAGGGTTAGTGGGTCAGATCATGGGTCAACTCGGAGCCAGACAGGTAATAATTAAAATTATATTATTTATTTAAAATGAGTAAGAATATGTATATTTTAATTATAAAAATCTTTTAAATAAAAATAATATATTAAAAAACTGCATTAAACAACGAAAATAACTTATATTATACAATAATTAGGAAAACAAACTAGGCCACTTCTCACCCTATCTATATTATAACGATTATATTTATATATACATATATAATTATATAGGAGTTATTTTATTGTTAAGAAAAATTATATAGGGTGTGTTTGGATTGGCTTTTTTTCAGAAAGACTTTTTCAGAAAGTCTTTTTCATAAGGTCTTTTGGAAAAAAGTTAGATTGTAGAAGTGATTTATGTTTGGATTAGTAATGTTAGAA
Organism: Mimosa bimucronata; assembly: GCA_037074515.1. Lineage (NCBI taxonomy): Eukaryota > Viridiplantae > Streptophyta > Magnoliopsida > Fabales > Fabaceae > Mimosa > Mimosa bimucronata. The sequence continues at coordinate 4,033,408 of CM073448.1, forward strand.
GTAACTTTTTTTTTCAATCTGACTTTTAGAACATGTTTGGATGATTATTTTGAAAAGTAAGTTTAGATGAAAAATTACTAAAAAGGGAATTATTGTTATTAAATAATACATATATAATATGCATATATTCTTATATATAGTTTATAAAGAAAAAGTGAAATTTCGGTTTTTGAAGGATTTTAAAGGCTTAGTTTCTCCCCTATTTTAAGGAAAATAATTTTTAAAAAATTATATTTTTTTTTTTGGTAAAAGAAAAGGGGCAAACGCCCAGTTACATAGTGACACTCATTGTACGAGGTGTTGTGGCTCCCTCTTGGTCTTCCCTTAGAATTATCTCAATTGCCTCAGGTGGGGTCTCCCATGATTTATGCGTTTGACTTTGCTTTCTGCTTAATGCCGCTAGTCCATCTGCACATCTGTTCCCCTCTCTCATTATATGCTTCACCGAAACCTGCCATGTTTCCTCCATTAATTTCCTGATGCTTATCCATGGTTCCACCCGAAAGTCCTTGTAACTTTGACTATTTATCAGTTGTATTAATTGCAGTGCATCACACTCTACTTCCACTTTCCTGAATCCCCTGTCCCAACATGCTTCTAGTACTTTGAGTAATCCCCAAGCCTCAACTGTCAAGATATCCGTCTCCTCCAATCTATTAGAGAACCCATATATCCATTCACCTTCTTCTCCTCTTATTACTCCACCACACCCTGCGCCTCCTCCTAAAGTTGTCATTCCATCTGTGTTTACCTTACACCAACCTCTTTGTGGTTTCTTCCAGCTTATGATTCTCCTCTCTTCTCTTTTCTCTTGACAGGAACTGTTATCCCATCTCTGGAAATAATTTAATACATATTGTCTTACTTCCCTTTCTGCATGCTCAGGTATCCCATTCCCTTCGTCCTTCAATTGTTTATTTCTCCAAAACCATATTTTCCAGCAGCACGTAGCAAACATTTCCGGCCAGAATTCCTCTTCTTCCTTCTTGTATTTTTTAGCTCAAAGGAAGATATTGTGGGAGAAAATAATTAGAGATTATTATGGTAAAGTTTTGGAGATAAAAAGGAAATTTTAGGGGTCTAATAGTCTAATTTTCTTATCCACTTTTATTAAATAACACACAATAAAAGGTGTGGGACCCATTATTCTTCCTCTTTCTCTCTCCAAGAAGTCCTTTTTCAGCTGAAAAAGCAACTTCATTTTGCTTTTGGCTTTTCAGGTGAAAAAGTCCTTCTCAGCCAGAAGTCCTTCTCCACCAGAAATTAACCCAAACAAAACTATTGGAAGAAAAATTGCTTCTCCGGTGCAGAAGGACTTCTGAGCCCAAAAAAGATAAACCAAACATACACATAGAAATTATAGAAGCAAGTGCATCATTACCTACTGTGTAGAAAGCTAGACACCTAAAAGGTTAACCCCAATTATCAAGTCTAATAGTCTATACTAGCATTGATGTAAAGTAGGCTGGCTTGGGGAAACGTAAATAGAGAAATATGTTCAATTCAGATTGATTTTTTCTTTTTTTCAGTTTGAATGTCATTCCCGAGAAATATGCAAACATGTCCTTTCAATTCATATTGATTTTTTCTTTTTTCCAGTTTGAATGTCATTCCCCGTGGTGCTTCATTTTCCTCTCTTGCTCTTTTGAAGCCATGAACCCCATCACAAGCTCTCCCTCCCTCTTTGAGAAAGCATTCTTCTCCAGTCTCTTTATGCTTCTCATATCACACTAAAAATCTTGTTCACTCCATTTTCTATCATAAATCTTTGTAAGTTTTTTTTGCAGCGAGTTTTTTGAAGGTATCTCTTTCTCTCCTATGTCTCTTCTCTTCTTCTTCGTTCTTTTTCTAGGAACTTTTCTTCCCATATTCGTGTTTGTAAGGCACTAGATAAGGATTTCAGGTCAACCCGTAACCCGTACGGGTTACCTCGGGTTAGTCCGGGTTACACCGGTTTTGGACGGGTTGCTCCTAGTCAGAATCACCCATTGTTTGCCTGTCAACCAGGCTAGACTTGTGCCCGGGTCGCTGGTTTCCGGTCTAACCCGGCCAGTCTGGTCCGGGTTTTCATACACTGGTGGAGATTCATTAAAATTAGGAAAGAGGAGGGTGAATTTTGGACTTTGTTTGCTTGGAGGGAAGAAAGGAAGGGGAAGGGGGCAAATTATAAGTTGATAATTACGGCATTATAATTTTATTTTAATTTTTTCCTCCTTTTTTTAACTTATTTATGTTAAATTAATTGTTTTCTGTTTTTTGAATTTCAAAAAAATATTACTTAGCCAAAATTAATAAAATATATTTATATTAATTTTAAATGGATTGTAATATTAATTTTTATATGTTACTCTCTTCGGTTCTAAATATAAGATCATTTTGACTTTTTATAAAGATTAAGGAAACCAAATAGACCACTTAATTTTAACGTATCTTACATGTAATTGTATTATACAATAATTTATAATTAAGATAAATTAGTTTTGAGGAAAAAAGATAACTATAGACATTTTAAAGTGATTAATTTTGCATCCTTAATTTCTCTAAAAAAAGTCAAAGTGATCTTATAATTATGATCGGAGGGAGTGTTTCATTAATTATTAAATAAAGCTGTGAATAATAATATGATTGATATCAATATAATAAAGTTGGTACAAAAATATATTAAGACAACTTATGCAACTAGTAAAAAATAGTTTATACAAAATCATCTAAAATAATAAACATCACATAAGCATTCCATAGTTTGTACACATTTCACTTTTGCGTCATAAGCATTTCATAATAGTGTTCATCTACAATCAAACGGACCTAGCTTCTCTCCACTGTCAGGTCCCGTCCTCTTCCCCTTCTTTTCACTCCACACCATTGGATCAAAGATCCAATGGTCCAGATTTAATATTTTATAAAAATAAATATAATTATAATAATATTTTTAAATCACATAAAAAATTTAATCTGTCAAAATTTGATCTGAATAATAAAGAACTGTAGATTGTTATTATAAATTTAGATTTTATTTTTCATTTTTTATTACAGTTGTGAACTGTTTAGACCAAATAGTGACAGATTAAATTTATTTATGAGATTTAAAAGTATTATTATAATTATATTTATTTTTATAAAATATTAAATGTGAACCATTGGATCTTTGATCCAATGGTGTGGAGTGAAAAGAATGGGAAGAGGATGGGACCTGGCAGTGGAGAGAAGCCAGGTCCCAATCAAACATCCAAAATATAAACCATTTCACTATGATAATCATAAACCATCTACCATTACAACATCCAAAATAAGAAACATTACATGGCAACAAAAGTTTCCATAATCTCAAAGTAATAATCATCAAAAGTCTACAAAAGCCACTACACGATGCCGAGTTGTTTCACGGCCAATGTCATTAGCCACTGATAATTCATTAATTAAAGTGTGCATTTTGAGATTAAAACTAGGGGATTAATTGGGTAAAATTTGCATTATAGTACAATTAATTAGTATGTGCACTTGAGTAGTGAAAAATTGAGATTAATTGTGATTCTTTGTCTTAATTGTGAAACAGATTTGCCCTCTTTTTACTTCTTGTTATTATTTCATTATCACAGGGGCAGAAATGGAATTTGAGCCAAATTAATTAAGCTTCAGTTTTGAAGCTGAGTTTCGACGAAGCAGAGGGAAAACACGAAGCTAGGGCAAGAAAGGGAGTGAATTCGTTCAAGAAGAGAGAGTTCCCTTGCTTGGCCGGCGGAGAACAAGAGAAAGCAAGTGGATTCAGTTGAGTTTTGGGTGCCAACATGGCAAGTGAACAATTGGAGAAATTGAGGGGAAGAAGAGATTGAAGAAGGAGAGGGCAGTTGAACGTGGAATGGAATTTGGTCCAAGTTCACAATGAAGCTATATATATATATGAGGTAATCGATTGAGAGAAGGGGTTTTGATTCAGATTTTCCATTCTTCCTTCTTTTCTTCAATTTCTCTCGCCGATTCCATCGTCTTCACCATCTCTTACTTTTTCATCGCCGATTCTGAGTTGCAAGTCTGAGCCATCTTCATCGTGTTGAGCTACTTGATTTTCAGCCATGTTTTCCTCAATTTCATATTATGTTGTGGCTGATTTTCAAGGAATGCTTGGCTAATTCATTCGATTTCTCTTGAGATGAAACTTGAGCTAGAGCCGAGGATCTTCATTGCTAGGGAGTTCTTCTCAATCTTCTATATAGTTCTTGCTAAATTCTTGGTCTAGTTGTATCTAGAATCTGTAACATCCTGAATTTTAATTTACAAATAAATTGTTATAATTTCCAAATTTAGGATAGAGGAAATAAAAAGTTATTTAAAGTTTTAAGGTGTATCTTGAAAATATAACAGCCTTATAAACCAATTTACAAAATCCAAAATATTTTGGAGGATTTTAAGATTAATTTCCATTATAAATTGAAGAGAAATAATTAGATATTTATTTTAATTTTTGAATTTTATGGAATTTATTTTAAAGCTAAAAGGGAAGTTTAGTGAAATAGAATCTCTAATTTAACAGAAAGATAAATTTTAAGAAATAATATGATCTTTTTAGCCTTAGTTGTAAGATATTTCTAATTAAAAGGGGCAGCTTGCTAAATTTTCCCCCAACCTCTTTAACCCAATTTCTCCTTCCTTTCCATTCACTCTCTCATTCTCGATTCCCTTCTCCCTTCCCCTCACCTGCGATGCAACACACACACTCACCCACATCCAGCCTCTTCTTCTTCTTCAAGGTCCGCCGCCCCTCCCCCATCAAATCCCTGAACCTTCTTCTTCTACCTCGTCTCCAACCCATTCGGTATTCATCACCATCGTCACGCCCTATCTCTATCAATTGAAGAAGCTGGAGGCAGAGGGATGGTCGGCCAAAGTTCCACGGCGTCGTTAGTGACGTATGGGCTTCTCTTCCTCACCGATTCATCATCTTCACATCCATTCTTCTTCCTCTATATATCTAGCCGAGAGAAAGAGAGAGAAAGAGGGAGCAGCACTGCCAAAATGAGCACCTGTCGTCGTACGCCGCTGCTCGTTGTCGCCGTTAGCCGAGTTCGCCGCCTCCTCTCCTAGGAGTAACATCTTCAGTTCGTGCTTCTTCATGCTCTATAAGGCAGTACTTGAGGATCCCAAATTTTCCCATATGCTTAAGCTCTCTAGTTCTTTTCGGGTAAAGGATTTCTGTACATATTGTTCAATTAGTTTAAGCTTTACTTCTGATTGGATTAGAGGATAATGTGTGGTGTTATGGAAATTTTGTGTGGCTGCCTGCATTGAATATAAACCGATTATGTTTGCTCTGTTTAAGGATCGTTTAAGCTAATGATTGTTTTGGGGTGTTAAAGAGTTTTAATAAAATGAAGTTAGTTCTTATAATCAGTTTGAGTCCGAACATAGATGGAAATATTATAGGGTGATGAGATGAAAATGAAGTGGATTAGAGAGAAGTTATCTTTTAGTCTATATGAAGAATTCCCAATGGGTGGTGATTTTGAAATTATAATTATATTAGTTACAGCATTGAGAGTTGAGAAAAGAATTTCGTGTAGTGATTGGTCATCTTGGGAAAAATCTTAGTTTTCTTTTAAAATGACTTTTGTTGGAGATTAGTATTGAAAAGTGAGCCGTAAGTTTAAAGTCTCAAGGCTTAAAGCTTAGGGGTGTAAGAATTGATTGGAAATTTGACTTATATCCCGAATTGCAAAGTAATTGTTAAAGAAACAAGTAGAGTGATTTTTTACTTCAAGATTCAAGATGGTTCTAGGAAAACATAGCTTGCCTAGATATAAAGAATTGGGAGGTAAATGAGGTTTAGAAGTTGATAAATTGGTATTGAATGGGCTGTTCATATTGTCAAAGTGTGAAGTTTTAAATGTGGTTTAGGACTTGCATATGGCGTTATGTAGCTGTTTTACTTTGTACGTTGTAGAATTGAGGGGAATTATTGTTTTGGCATTGTTGGAGCAAGTTGTAAAGAGCGTAATTGGGATTTTTGATATCAAAGTGGTACATTGAGGATGATTGTGGTTTAATAGGCTAGATATGGGTTATATTCACTTAATCTAGTTGTGTAATAATCGTTTTATTATCAAAAGCAGCATTAAGGGCCTTGTAGGGATTGATTCCTTAAGTTGTGAATGGTAGCACTCGATTAGTTACTAATCAGGTGCATGTGTATAATACTGTTTGTAGACTCTAGTTTTCGGTATTGAGCACAGGGGCGCGTCTGCGGTAACTTTTGATTTAACATCAAGGAGGTAACTACTTCTGCTCGTTTGCGTGTGTGTGTGTGGGTTAGTAAGTATTTGGAACTTGAAATTTTGTGATTTGCCTATAGTCTAAACGGACACGAATTTGAAAGTTTATTTTATAATACAACTGTTTGGTGGAGTATGTATGTTGAACTAGCATGGAAATGTGTATGGTAATGTTTTGAAAAGATATGGTATATTGGATGTTTATTTCATTATTGAAGTTGAAGGAATTCTGGAAAGGGACTTGTGCCATATAATTATTGATGGTTGCATATATATATATGTGTGTGTGTGTGTGTATTTGTGACTTTATTGTGATGATTGTGTATGAACACCGGACAATTAAATAATGTCATCGCGCGATGATATTCCTTGTTGGCCCATAAGGACTAAATTAAAAAGAAAGACGAAAATGGGGAGAACGCCCCGGTCCCAAGCGAGGGTTGTGAGTCCCTACTGGACCGTATGATAACGATGTTAGTGCGTTATATGTTGATTATTGATTCTGTATTAGTTATATGCATGTTGAAAGTATGGGCTGTTATTCATTGATGTCAATATGCATTTATTTGGTACTTGTCATGCTGTTTAAATTAATTTATATTCTATAATGCTCCACTGAACACCTTGCCAGCACACACCGTAGGCGAGTAGTTAGTGGTTACCTAGGTCTACCCCCATCCTGCTCAATTTTTTTAGGTTTTAGTTTGGGTCAGGAGTCACGGGGAAAGGATCCGGCGACTGCTCACTACTAAGAGTGATGGTTTTCGGTCATCAGTGATTGTATAGTGCCACATAGATATTAGGTATGTTTATTTTCGCTTCCGCATGATTATTCTGAATTATTGGGTACTTGTATGAATTGATTGTATTTAATGGAACCGGTCCCTTTCTGGTAAATTGGTTTGAGACTCTCTAATTGTGTTGAGTCGTATTGTTGAAGTTGGGAGTATTCCGGTTTAAGTTAGCCATGACTCGTTATTATTAATAGGATTATTTATGTTTTAAAACAATCGTAACTGTGGAGATATTGTTTAGATTCTGGATGATGAATGTTTCAGTTATAGGAACCTGCATTTTATGGTATATGGTATTCTCAATTACCATGATAGGTGTATTCTTTTCTATCATAGTATATGTCGAAATTATTTTAAAAGGATTTCTTAGATATATATATATATATTTGTATTTAAGTGATGTATTTCAAATATCCATGTTAGGTAAATCCTTATCTAACATGGATAACTGGCTCAAGGGTATTAGTGATTTTAAATATCCATGTTAGCTTTATAATTTTAGGAAATTCCTTTTTCTAACATGGATATCTGTTTTATTAAGTAAAACTCTTTTCTAACATGATAGAGTGTTCTTTATTTTGGAAATCTCTTTTCCTATCATGGTTAGCTTGTTGAATTTGTATAAACAGAAATTTATGTAAGACCTTTTTCTATCTATGTTAGTATTTTATCAGTCAATTCATTTTTTTAACATAGTTATAAATTAGTTTTGAAATGAGTCAATGGTGATTTAAAATATATTTAAAAGTGTATTTAAACAAAATTTGTATTTTACTAAAATTATGAAAAATCATTTTCTAACTATGTTAGTTATTTTTCTATAGTAAATTCTTTTTCTAACATAGTTAGCCCGCCAAGTTTTGGTAAGCAGTCAGTGGTAATTCAACATGTATTTAAAAGTGTAATTAGGGTACAAATGTTACAGAATCTATCTTGAATATTGTAGAAGATAAATGTGTATTGTGTTTGTGATACAACCGAGTTGATTCTGGACTTATTTCTTTGTAATTCAATTTGTGAAACTTCATCTAGTTGTATGGACTTTATAGGTTGAATGAATGAGATTGAGATATTTCTAGTTGAGATATTACTTGTTTAGATTGTTGTTTCTCAAATTAGTGCACATTTCTCTTGTTCTAATCGGCTAGGAAGGTAAGAGTGGATTCTCAAGGGAAAATTTGATCGCTGTTACATATTTTCATTCCTAATCACCTTTCATTTCTTCGGTTCCAAATTCATTTGTTTTCACAGAAAAATATAAAAATATATATAAATTAGTCTTAGGTAGTTCAATTCACTGAAAATCTTGGATTAATTTGTTCTTGCCTTTCATTTTAATTACACATTGTGCCAAAAAGGTGAGGAAAATGACCTAGGTTCTTCCCTATCCTATAGGAATTAATCTAGTTGTTTTGATAGCCTATATGACAAGGTTTGATTAGCCACATTAGTGAAGGCTTCCTCATCAATTGTTTGATACTCTATCACTTGCATATAAGATTACCATCTTATCATAGTTTGGAAATGATTATTTCTCCACGTTGCAACTTGAGTCTTCGACTGCACAAGACAAAGATACAATAATATACATTAATAATGAATAAATATTATGCATGGAAATTAATTTAAAGAATTACCAGAAAAAAAATATGAACATGAACTAACCTCAATAAGTTGGTCCCAAACTTGATTTTCGGCCTCCCAAAGTTGGGTTGATGGGTGATTCCATTTTTAAAAATATCATAAATTTTACAAGGAAATTTACAAAAATTGTTTGGTAAATGTCAATACTTCAAGTTTTACAAGGAAATTTACTAAAATTGTTTAAAAGGCAGGAGCATAATGTCCTTATAAAAGCAATAAAGATAAAGTGACCAACAAATGCAGATAAAATCATTCCCACATTTAGGTTGTGTCGTAAGATTATACCTGAACTGCCTTTTAGAAAAAGAATTTAGAGACATCACTTTCCAACAGACATTTAATGACGATTAACAATATAAATGGTAAAAAATGGATTAAAGAAACAAGAAAGAATTTTATACAAGAGAAACGTGCATAATGTATGCTACGATAGGAACAAATTGTAATATGTAATAATCTTTTGAAGCTTGTTGTTATTGTCATCCTAAATGAAGTAGGCAGCATCGTAAATTCCAAACCAACATCCATTTCCGTTGTCATTTTTCCAGATTGGGCTTTAAATAGAGTTTACAGGCAAACGGAGTTTACACAGATCTAATGAAGAACGGTTGCTCTCTTTTCTTGATACAAGCAAACCAGTGCAACACTGGCCTGTAGTTATATTGATCAAATTAAAGAGCCTATTCTTATATTATATCACATGATTATGTCACATAATTTCCCCCCTTGAATTCAGCTACAAGGTGTTCATATAGAAGCAAATGGCAAACTTTAATCTTCTAAATGATCAAAATGACTACAAAGCATATAACATGCCCAAAGATTAGAACAAAGAAAATTGATAAGCCAAACAAAGAAGCATGTGCCAACAAAAAAAAATTAGGGCAGCATGAAATCATAAGGTCTCAACCAAATTAAATGTGCTCCTTTCAGCACTTGAACACACAGTAACAATTAATCAACTAGCACTTGAATACAGAATTATACGCTTTAGAAGAAAACTCAGATGATGACAAGCCTCAGGAACAAGACCAAGAACGCCAGACACAAAAGGAAAGTTATTGGCTTTAATTGCTTGGGAATATGGCGCCAGTGCTGCAGGGGCCTTCTCGGTATGAACAACTTCCTTGAGACCTAAATTTCACAAAAGGATGACCACCCCACAACATTAAAATCTTTTACTGCATCAGATTTGACACCAAAAAAAAAAAGTGGCATGCATAACGGTAACTGAAATCCTGGAGCAAATAGCTCTCTCTCACACTGGGGCCTCTAGATAGACCTAAACTCTTTTTTTTTTTTTTGCCGAAAGACCTAAACTCTTTGTTAAATACATCAATTTGGCAAATCCTTAAAAGGGGCCTAACTTATTACTTATTTCTTATTTAGAAGGTAATTAAACCCGGACCGGAGTCCAGACTGGGTGAGGCAGTGGGTCAAGGGTTAATGGGTCAGTTATGAATCGATTCGGGGAGTCAGACCGGTAGTAATTTAAACAATATAATTTGATTATAATTTATCATAATATTTATATTTTAATTATGAAAAATAATTTTTGAATACACATCCTATTCTCTGAATATTCAACTATTTATATAAATGAAATTCCCTCATATTTTTATTTTATTTCCTTCTTCTTCTTCTTTTTTGTTTTTTTTTTTTTTTGATAAGTCTTAAGACAATTACATTAAACCACTAAGCAACAAAACAAAACTACGAAAGAAGAGTTCTTGAAGCTTCGCCCGGAATGGCTGTACACCAAGGCCCATGCTCCTTCTCTTCTTTCTACCTTTTTTTAATTAACTTTAGTTTTCTTTTTTTTGTATTTTATTCCCCACCCTTTCTTTACTTCTCTCGTCACGTGAACCCTCCCTTATTTCACTCAACATCAATAGGCTTTAGCTAGCCATCACGCTTCACGAAGGCTTGAGACAAGACACCTTTTAGTCTTTAGTCCTCTACCATCTTTACTCCAACACGCATAGTCATAAGCTTATCTTTTTGCTTTCTTTTTCAGTTTTCTTCTTAATGGTTCCTCTTGTAGAGGTCCAACATCCATGGTTACCGATGAGTGATGGGGGAGAAAAAGAAGTAGCAGCAGCATCCATGGTCTTAGGCTATTAACAACTTCGTTTTTATTTTTTTGCTTCTTATGTTATTCATCTCCTCTCCCTCTCTTGTTTATTTCTGCTTCTTATCGTCTTCATCTTTCATCCCTTTCATCCTCACCATTTTTCTGGAAAAAATGGCGTCATCTCACGAGGTAAATGAAAATTTTGTAAAACCCGGCTGGCTCACACAACCCGACGAGTCTGCCGAGTTACGTCCCGGTCTGGCCGAGTTGACCGAGCCACATCCGGGTTGCTGTAGTGCCGGTTTGGGTGCTTACTCGGACCGCTCTGAACGCCGGTCCGGCGAGTTCCGGGCCGGACCGGTCTGAGTCTGATTACCTTGCTTATTTATGTCTCCACTTAAAATCATGAGAAAATTAATTACAGATTCCTTGGAAGGGACTTAATTAAAGCCAAGATCCACAAAATCTCCAAATTAAAATAAAATCTCTAGAAAATTAGATTTAATGATGTATAAAAGTCTAATTACAATTTTAGGCATGTGATTCTCACTCAGTTCAAGCTGTGGGACTTTCTCACCCAACTCTGCGCCCTCTCCATCTCTGCCCCCATAATCCCTCCCTCCAATCATATTCACTCCTTCTTCAACCACCAAGCCCTTCCATTTTCTACCGTCAAAATGTGAAGATTACCCACCAATCTCTTTTCCTATGTTCACTCATCATCTTGTTCTCTTCCGATCCATCTCCACTTTAGCCCAAGAAGCCATCCCCGGCGGCCCCAAAGGCTTTGGCCAAGCCATTGGTCCCCACATTGCCTCAATCACCCGACAAGGTTCTTCTTCCAGCTGGCCTCAACAACGCTGTTATCGTCGCAAATTGATCCGCCGGAGGTATGCCACTGGTTCTCCAACACTGAACGGCCCCGGAGATGGTGGTATTCCCCACGTTTCTGTTTGGGTTTGATTTGGATTTCGGACATTTGCTTATGTTCGCCGTCATGTCCCTTAACGGTGGTGTCTTTGTGGCGATCGTGGTTGCTCTTGCTATTGGCTATTTCCTTTTCAGGTCTGAGGGTGAACAAGCAACTTCTCTAATCGCGGATACTGCCTGTGCCTGTCGATGTTGCTGGAGAGAAGGGAAGGAGGAATGGATGGGGGAGGATATATATATGGAGAGCGAGCAGTAGGTGAGGTGGCTGGCACAGATGGAAGAGAAAGTCCCACAGCTTCAAGAGAGAGGGTATCACATGGGTAAAATTATAAGGGACTTGTAATTAATTTTCTCTACCATCTACAATGGTTGGGTCTTCAAACCTCTAAGCCTCAGCATATTTTTAAGTTGAAACCCAACCTTTCATTTGGTTGGCTGGAATGTGGGTTGCTTTTCTTAAGTCTTTTTTCAAAATTGGGATAATTTTTTATTTATTATTAAGTAGACAAAATAAAATAAAATCATAAATGTTAGAAAAGTAAAATGTTAAAACAAATCGTTATATTAAACCATAATAAAAAAAATCAATAATTGCATACATATTTTGACATTCTTGCATCATGCTTAATCATATAATTTATCAGAATTAAGATAATTTTAAATAACTATTAGTTTAGGAATAAATAAATAAATATAAAATTTTAAAATGGTTAAAATCTACCTTAAATGCAATGAAACAATGTTATGGGATCAATTTGAACAGGTCATCCTAAACTCTCCTAAACACTAAAGTTTAAAACCCTTTTAAAAATCCGCTTAGCTTATAATAATATTTTTTTAAGCAAGCGTCTCACTTCTTATATTTTTAGAACGGCCATTTTTTTTTTTTTTTTTGGCTCTTCATGTCAGATTTTTCATTATTTATATTTTGATGATTTAACGAAAAAGGTTAAAAGAGATTAATTATTTGCATAGATAAACTCCCTTGCTATAATTTTTGTTCGTTATTTATTTGCTTAAGATTCAAGGTTAATATATAGAAATATAACCGCTAAGATGTATGACTAATAGTTGAAGCATAAATTTAATAGTTCAGAGAGAACCGTTGAGAAATTTAAAAAGTTAATAAAATTATTTATAAATTCAAGATTGAAGCGACTTAGATGGTTTAATTTTAATCTAACTTCTCTCTCTACTCTTTATACATGTACATTATATACGCCATACCAATACCAAATTACCAATTTCTGTTCCTGCTTCACATTACTTGTGTTCCTTTCTTCTCTCTTTTCTGCATCAGCTTGATGGTCATTTACTTTACCATTGTCCCCCTGCTGAAGCTTAAAATCCAGCAAATATTGTCTGGCTCTCTCCAAAGTTTTTTCAAACATTTTTTATCACAATGGAAATAATATGTTCACTAAAACGTTGCTTCATCAATCATTTAGAGCCTGTTTGGTTGGAATCATAAATTCTTCATTCAATGGTTCCACAGCCACAACCTCTACTAACCACTATGAGGTGTGGCTTAGCTTCCTTCAACCAAGCAAAACAGTATCTTCGTTAAACAGCCATCGCGCCGTATTTTATTGGGTCATTTGTCGGCAGCTGGAAGCCTAGACTTTACCGAAGGAGCTTAGCTTGGAGGCGTTTTCGGAGCCGTATTTGTCGCTGAAAATTTGATCGGATGCGGCTAAAGATTCAGGTTGAAGAATGATGAAGAATGAAGAGGCATAACAATCACGACGCACTCATGTCGGTGTGTCATGCAACATTCAGGTTGAGCTATTACATTTCAGCAAGTGAAGTTTCAGTGATGGCGGTGGCTCCTTCGTTCACGACGCACTCATCATTAACGATGAATTAAAGAATGGTGGTGTACGTCATGGAACATTCAAATACGTGGAGCCTATGATGATTGTTGATGAGTTTTCATAATTTTTTTAGTGTGTGTATGTTGTTTCGCTGAGGGATGATGAAAATAATGGGGGTGATGTATGGAGAGGAAGATGGAATTGGAGTTGTCCGTGTGTGGTTGGATTAATTTTTTTCTAATATATGACTTTTTTATAAGTAAGATTGGATAAAAATCAGATTGTATGAAATGATTTATGTTTGGATTTGTGATAATAGAAATGACTTTTTTTAATATAACTTTTAGAAACATGTTTGGATAATTATTTTGAAAAGCAAGTTTAAATGAAAAATTACTAAAAATGACATTATTGTTATTAAACAATACATATATAATATGCATATATTCTTAAATTTGGGGTTTTTTGAGGATTTTAAAGGCTTAGTTTCTCCTTTATTTTAAGGACAATAATTTTAAAAAATAATATTTTTAACTCAAAAGAGAATATTGTGGAAGAAATTAGTTAAAGATTATTGTGGTAAATTTTTAGAGATAAAAAGGAAATTTTAGGTTAAAAGAAAATATCTTATTTAAGAATTTTAGGGTCCAATAGTCTAATTTTCCTACAAACTTTATTAAATAATATACAACAAAAAGCGTGGGACCCATTTGAATAAGCAAAAATCAGAAGTCAGAAGTCCCAAAATATTGCTTCTAGCTTTTGGACTTCAGAAGCCCATTTCACCAAAAAGCAATTCAAAAATTAAGGCAGCCCAAATATAAAATTTTTTTTACAGAAGCCAAAAGCTGGTTTTTGGGGGTGGCAACGCAATTCTAGGCTATCCCAAACACACCCAGAGATTGTGAAATAAAAAGTAATTCTGCCAAAAAAAAATAAAAAGGAAATAAAATAAGGTAATTTCATTTTGAAAACATATTATGTATTAAATAATACAAATATAAACCATAATTATATCCATTTTATACACAGTTTTTTAACCAACTAAAAATGAGTTTTAATAAACTATACAATTAACTGCACAAATTCAACTAAGATGTAAATTAATTTAAAAAACATAAAAGATTAAAAAGGTTGTAAACTAACATATGAGGAAAAAATAGTAAATTAATTAATTATTTTCACCTCACCCTTCCACTTTTGAACCAAACAAAGAATCATCAGAAATAATCACCCTCGCCTCCATCAAAGTTAAACCAAACAAGTTAACATTAAAACCTCCCCACCCCCTTCATTCCTCAAACCAAACACACCTTAAATGTAAAATTGATGAAAAGCACACATCCCCACATGTTGACCCCATTTGAGGAATGTGTACCACTGCTTTCAATCTTGTGAGATGTTTCATCTCAATGGAGGGTCAACCTTATAACTTCTAGCTCTATCCAAGGCTCAAAGAACTGTTTGGTGTCAGTTCACTCGAAGCCCCAAACTACCCAATAACTTTTTTAACAAAAGGTTCGTTGAATTGAGGAAAGAGATGGCAAATATATATTATATGTCACACAATTCCACACCATGACTCCATAGTATTCATCCAAGCAAAATTATTTGTTTGTGCATAACCATTCTGGAAGTTGGATATGTAACATCCTATAAATTAATTGAAGATTTGTGGGTGTGACTAGAAAATTAATTAATGAAAAATGATGAATTATGGGGATAGTTGAAGAATTTGAGGTATTTTTTAGGATTTAAATGTTTAGTTTCTCCCTCATTTTAAGAAAAATAATTTGAAAAAAATTATTTTTAGACTCAAAAGAGGTTATAGTGGGAAAAAATAATTAGAGAATATTATAGGTAATTTTTTTGAAGTGAAAAGAAAATTTTTAGATAAAAAAGAAATATAATATTTGAGGATTTTGGTGCCAAATAGTTTATTTCTTCTTACCTCTTTATTTTTTATTTATGTTTCTTCTCCTTTCACTTTCTATTCCTTTATACTATTTTCCTTTCTCCTCCCCTACATTTCGACGTAACCGAACCCCTGTGTTTTTCCCGTTGACGAGAGACACTCAGCTGCCCTCCATGTCTTCTTGCCTTCGGCCCGTCGTCTCTTCCCCTACCTTAAGCCACCTCCTTTTCCTCTTCCTGCTCCCTATCTCATTCCCTCTCGTCGTCAACTGTAGAAGAGAGTGAGAGCAAAATTTCCGACGACCACCACCAAAAATAGTGAGCCATCACCTCCTATCACCTTCCCTAACCTCTTGCATCCTTATGCCCATTTTTGCTCCGATTTGCTCATGTATAAGAAGATCAGAAAAGAAGTGGCCATATCTTTGGGAGCTAGCCTACACCGAAGCAGGAGTCTTTCAGGCTAACTAAGCGCATATTCGAACTCCCGTAAGTCTCCTTTACATTCATATGCCCTTTGTTTCTTCAAATTACTCCGTTTAAAAAATAGATCTTGTTTGAGTGGGGGGTTTTGGGTGTTGTAAGCCCATTAAATCAAAGTTTAAGCTTTGAATTAGAAATTCCCTGAAGATATTTTCAACTTATTGAGGTTTTCTAATTTATATGGAACTTATGGATTTTTGAGCTTTTGGGAAAATTGGGATTTTGTGATCTAAATTGTTTGAGAATAAATTGGTGATTCCTAGATGTTTATTATGGTTATATTATGATATTAGTCTGGTTAGGTTAGTTGGAACTCCTTGGAGAAATTTTGGATTGATAATGTTTGGAATGAGTTAGAAATTAGGGAGGAATTCTTTGAATATGGGTATTTGAGATTAAATGGTATTCATTGATGCTAAATGATGTTGGTGTCTGGTTTATTGTGGCTGTAATTGGGGGTTTTATGGAAATTGGGAGAATTAAATTGAATATATGATGTTGGATATTATAATTTCAGGATGGAATTGGATTGAGGATCTTGATGGTTTGAGTGTAGTTTATGGAGTGTGTCTGATGGAGTATTAAGTAATGTTTTAGTTAAGGAGAGGTTTGGGTTAAATTGTTTGAGGATGGATGTTTTTGGTTTGGAAATTTAATTCAAAATTGTATAGGGACACTTGATTAAGTGTTCTTCTTGTCTATATGATTGTTATGTAAAGTGTGATTTGTGTCGAATTCAGCACAAGGGAGCTTCGCCATTTCACTGAATTGTGTGTAGCAGCAAAAGGCAACTGCTCCTATTTGTTCTATGTGTGTGGGTATGTTGTTGGTAAGAGATTTCAATTCTCTTTCAACTATGGATGTCCGAATTATGGTAGTATATGTATTGTATGATTTCAATTGGTTATTTTAATATAAAATGTCATGTGGGATTCTTACTTTTAAACCTGGCATATTATGTGGATTGTATTATGATTTGGAAAGGACATATATATACTAATTTGGAAATTGTAATGCATGAGTTATTATTGGAACACTCGAAATGCCAAGTGGCTGGTTTTGGTGAAATTGTAATTGTGATTTGTGATGCATATATTGTTGTCATAGTTTAGCATCGATGTACTGATTACTATTAGAATCACGTGATGATGAGGTTCCCTGTGGACCCACAGGGACTAATTATATCTACTGATGTACTAGGCCTGGGCTGGAACCCCATTGAGCCTTTATTGTACTGGATATGGGCTGGGACACCATAAGTACTACCCTCACATGATGAGGTACTCTGTGAGTCCATAGGAACTAATTATATCTATCGGTGTACTGGGTATGGACTGGAACCCCATTGAGTACTATCCCATATGGTGTACTAGGTATGGGCTGGAACTCCATCAAGCCTTTAGTATACTAGATATGGATTGGGACACCATAAGTACTACCTTATATTGTTCTGAGTATGGGTTGGGATCCCCATCAAGTTCTACTTCTCTGTAGTTCTGGGTATGGGTTGAGATCCCTGCCAAATTCCACTTTGGTCCACCTAGTTGTAGGGGACATCTGTAACAATTTGCAAGACGAACATTTTAGATGGTTATGTAACATGGTTTTGAATGGTTTTGCAAAAGTTATGGTATATAACAAATATATATCTAAAATTTTGAAAAGGGTTTTGACGTATTTCATATCCTTGGTGTGTGCATTGCTCATACATGTTTTGAACATAAATATATTATATAGTTTCCCACATTGACACCTTGCTAATGCACACATTCACATGTAGGTTGGTAGGTAGTGGTTACCATAGACATTGTCTACCCCAGTTTGCTCAATCCTTGAAGGTATTAGCCAGATAGCGGAGTTGCGGGGAAAGGAGACGTGTGGACCTCATTGATTTATAGGAGATTCCCTTTTAGCTTATGCAAAGTTTGTATATTGCCACCCACACATGCTTAGGCTTGCATTGCTTCCACTGGTTTAAACTACACATGTAATGATTCAATAATTGTTATAAATATTATATTTTTCGTACTTTTAATTGAAGTGTTAATTTTGAATTTGGTTGGGACCGATCCATTTCTGGCAATTGGGCCTCATGCCTTCTGGTTTATTGAGTCTTTCTTAGTTGAATGAATTAACGGGATTATATTTTGGGACTATATGATATTTGACAGGGATGATTGAGGTTATATGAAATTGTGAATGGCGAATGGTCATGGTGGATATGGGTTTGTTGTATTATTGACCGGCAAGGTGAATTTTGTTATCCATGTTAGCCTATATGTTTAGTGAAATTCTTTGCTAACATGGATAAATCTTTTTTCATGGTTGAGTTTTCATATCCATATTAGCTTTCTTAAATTTGGGAAAATGCTTCTGTTAACATGGATTTCTTCCTTTTTAATGAAGGAAAACCTTTTCCTAACCATGATAAATCTTTAAAACATTTTAGAAGTTTTCTTTTCTATCATGATTAGCTATCTTGATTTTTGGATCCAAAGATATTTTAGTCAAAAAAATTTCTAACCTTGTCTCTTTGTTAATTATGATAGTTTATACTGTGTGATTTGGATTGTTGTTTCTATTATATGAAATGATCATGACTTTAGTAGGTTGATTATTGTTTAGTAGATAGGATTTTACACTAGCAATCTTTCATCATTAAACTATAATAACAGTTAAATGAATTTGCAAGACTTTTTTTAGTTGTTCCATGTTTATTACTGATAAATCAATATTTTTATATATTTTATCCCACCTTATTCAATATTTTGGAAATAATTTTAGGCTATATTGGACGAATTAAGAAATATTTGAATGATTAGCCAATTTTAGAAAATAATGTAAATCTAAATTAACAATGAGAGTATTGGGCTTAAAATTTAAAAATGTCAATATTCTGGTTGCCTATTTTGTGATTGAGTAATTATTTCCAAATATGTAAAATCACAATATCATTTAATTCTTGCATGTCAAGGAAACAAAGAGTAGAAGATACCATGGTGCATAATGAATCTTAAAAGTTAAAGGGGAATCTAATGGTTAAATTTTGATATTTTGATGAGCTAATATAATTTTATTAGACCCAAATCCTATACCTAAATTCCCCTACCATGCTTATAAAAGGAATACGCACATAGTTTCGGTAGTGTCATTCAGAACCTCCTTCCATCCATCTCTCCACCTACGTCATTCCAATATCATTCATTACTATTCATTCCCTTCACTTCTTCCATGTAGCCACAGATACACCCATTACTCCTATCAACTTCACTTAATGGATGTGCGTTCAAATATAAAACTTGAAGGTGGAGTGTTGGTGATAGAAGCTTAGGCTGATTGGGAGACAACTTAGGAGGAGCATGGATGAGACTAGCGCCTAGGCTTTACACTTGAAGACTACAAGGGAGTGCTTGTCCTTTTATCTTTTTTATCCAGAATTTAAGATTGTTTAGTTTTAAATAATTTTGAGTTGTAATTTTTTAGATTAATCTAGTTCTAGATTAGAGACTCATTTGTTCTCTGGGTTGGATTGATTTCTGGATTCTATTTGTGTTTTATCGATTATTAGATTTTATGTTTACAAAACTCTTGCATTAGCAATTAAAATTATAATTGAGGTTTTGTTATTAATTTAATTGTCACTATGGTTTCTATTGCAAGTTTGGGTTTATATTACTTGATTGTTTAATTGAGTGGTAGGTTATTTAGTCGTTCAATTAGATAATCCGAATATAATTTCCACAATTACTTGAATTAAATTGTATTGGTTTTTATATATTTAATTAACTAACACTTAATCCATTATGAATTCTCTAGTGGATTAAGGGGTGTTGTACTGAGGTTCCCCAGTCAATACTTAGTTAATTAGATATATTAATTCCAATTTTTGGTGATCTCCCTTTAGTCTAATTAATTTATTTAGGTTAAGAAAGTTAATTCCATGTTATTCCTAGGTTGTTCCCATTCATTGTAAGTGAATCAAAGTTTATTTTCTTTGTTAATTATTAATTAGTTTCTTGTCTTAGGATTTTAACCTCTCTTTCTTTAAAAAAACCCCAAATTGCATTTGAGTTCATATAGGTTAGTTTCATTCTTATTTAGGATTTAGATTTGCATTCTAGTTTAACTCCATTTTTCTGCATTTTTATCACCTAACTTTAATCCAAAAGAAAAACCCATAAATTGCTCATTGGAAGAATGACCTAGATTGCCACTAGATTGCATTATTAGTTTGACCTAGTTTAATTGATTGTTTTAGCGACAAAAGCAGTACATCAATTACCTACTACTTCATTTCTTAATATAAGATTTAGTTGACTTTTTTGGAGAGATTGAGGGAGTTGAATCACCACTTAATCATAACATATTTTGTGTATAATTAGATTATACGATAGTTTATAAGTAAAAAAACTAGTTAATTGAAAAATTCAGGCAAATTAATTTAAAAATAACTTATTTAACTTTTTGAGAATTTTCCAAAAACTCATATAAGTCTTATATTTATGAGCGGAGGGAGTAACATTATCTTTTAGAGAAAACAATACTTCATTGATAGCCTTGTTTTTTCATTAAAAAAAATCAATAACCTTGCTCCAAAAGTACCGTTTCTTAGTTAAACAAGATGAATATCCCCGTGCGTTGCACTGGTTGTTGATTTTATGCATAGCCTGTATATTTACCAATGATTTGAAGTCATTGATTACATGATTATAACAAAATATTCATCATTACCCAAAGAAAATGGTATATTAAAAAGTGTATGATTGTAGAAATGGATAGTATAGCTTTTTAAAGGATGTATTGTAATTCTAATTTTTTAAAGTATACTATTTTAAGTTATTCATATACTTGTTTAATATTGGTGATATTGATGACGGCTCATGATCTCATATTTAGGAAATAAAAATCACTCCTTGACGGTTGAAATAACAATTGTTTAGGGGGAAGTTAAAGCAAATCATTATACCTTTATTATATCTTTTATTCTTCGTTATAATATAACATAATTATAGGAGCTAATGAGGTTTTTTTAGCTTGATCACATGACTTTCAATGAATTGATTACATTTTTAAATATTATTTAATTAACTTAATTGTAAGGTTGTAACCGAACTGAGTAAGAGTATTAGCCTTTTCACGGATATTGTGGAAAAGTCAATGGACATTGGAGCTTCTTTACAATATGTAAGAGACGACACCTAACTATTATTTAGGGTAAAGGGGTGATTAGCACCCGAATAAATTTTTAAGGTGTAATTAGCGCCCTAAAATATTTTAGGATGCAATAAACCAAAAACCCTAATGTATTAAAAGGGATCAATTGACACTCCTGCTTAACCCAACATAAACACCCTTTACCGTTCATTAATTCTTTATCAATTTGTATTGATTATATATGTATATGTATTTCAAAACACTTTTTTTAAAAGTAAAGTGTATTTTCGTGTGAAGTGTGTCTAGTTTGCGTTATGTTAATTAAAATAATAATATGACATGATCGTGAGGCGGATATGTAATTCCAAGAAATAATGAATCTATTTTTATTTTATTTTTTTGATTTAGCTATTTATTATAAGTGATTTTGTTTTCCTGGCAAACATAATTAGTGATATTATTTTAATTTTTTTCACTTGTTTATTAATACTGGTAATGGTTATACTAATGATTGCTCATGATCTAATATTAATTAATATAATAAAAATCATTTATGGAATATGATACCTAAAATTAAGGTCTAATTGTGAAAAGAAAATTAATTTCCTGATAAAACTAACTAGATTGGGATGAGAATGTATAATCCAACAATTAAGGAATTTTTTTTTAATTTTTTTCATTTATCTATAGGATTGTATAAATAACCTTTTAACCAATCTCATTAAACTAATAGTATTACTTTTAATTCTTCATAAAATATCCCCTACATGATCTAAGTCACTTATATGTTGCCTAAATAATTATAATTTTGAGCATTATAATTTAAAACTACATTTCAGAACTAATAAATACAAAAGAGAACCAAAAACTTAACTATAAATATTGATTTTAAATGTGTTCAAATGTGTTGCCCTTGCGACTTTAAAATGATTTTTGTTAATGGGGAATCTAATTCAAATATATATTTGATTCTCATGAACATCCCAATATAGTTTGATAATTATTTTCCTATTAATTAATTTCCTAAAGTTTGGCTTGGAGTTTAGATATAATTCAATTATATTAATGGTTGGGGAAATATGCAGTTCCCATAATTAAGGAATTTGCTTCTTAATTTTTTCAATGAGATATGTATTATTTCTTTTGGACTGAATATTTACATATTTATTATTGGTGACATTGTTTGGATTTTTTTTTCATTTACTTATTTATTGTTGTTATAGTGATGATTTCTCACATTTAATATGATTAAGGACAATAATATCATTGATTATCTCATGCTCGGTAAAAGTTAAAATATGGTTACATTATTTTTGAACTGAATAAAATATGATAACATGGATAAAGGTGTTCGGATTATGATTATATGTGATAAAATATAAAATTTTATAGCTCGCAAACAAACCATGAAGTTTCGTCAAAGTAAAGCAACTACCTCCTCAATATGTCAAAGACACAACAAAAGAACTTACAGTTACAACTAAAAATACATCTTTTAATTGAACAATTTCCGTAGATTTCATCATTCTTTCTCTTAAAGAGCTTCTCCCTACACTATATTAAGATTGGATTGTTTAGAAGAATAAAATATAAAATAATATCTAAAAATCCATAGCACATATTTGTTTTAAAAGGGGTATAATATTTCTTGAATTAAATTTTGTCTTACATTGCTTGTGGAGTATTTGAAACTGTCCAGTATATGATCCTCGGAAGAAAATTGAATTACAACAATGCTACTATTTAGATACTACAAGTTTTGCTCATTCAATTTCAATCTCATTACATACGCCTTTTAAACATAATGAGATAGACACCTGAAAAGTGACATACGTCATTTTGCTGAAAGAATGGCACGTAAGAACATACGTTGTGATGACACGCAAGAATATACATTATATATTAGGATAATTATTCTAACCTTTGAGAGTTTTCCTATTTCATGTTACAACACTGAAAAGGGAAAATAAAAATATGTGAATTAGTAAATTACATTTGAGTGGTGAAAGAGAACTTATTTTGCAAAAAAAAAAAACTGATTTTCCCCCATAAAAAAGTATGACTATACTACAATTACACACCTTTTCGTCAACCAGAATCATACTGATTTTTTAGATCTGATATAAGGAAGCTTTTATCTGAACAACCTATTTTCTAAGGACATGAGCAACAATCACCCAAGTTTTTTTGTCATATTGACATCCTCAACCATATCATGATGAATATAAGACATATTGACTTCAAGTAAATAATCAGAAAGAGAGAAGAAGAAAGATATGGTGAGAGGTCTTATTAGCTTTTTGGGCAGGCGTACACGTATATATAGAACCAAAAGCATGCATGTTCATATTGAAGAAAGAATACATAAACATTAGGAAGTTGAAGCAATTGCCTATAAGAAGAATTGGGAGGGGTTGAATGAAACGCTTGTAAGGGAGTGGAAGCGGCCAAGACAAATTGGTGGCGCTTGAAGCACGTCATTTGTTATATCATCAATTATTCATTTTGATATAACGAAATAATTGGAGCTGATGGACCTTTTTTTGAGCTTTGATCAAAAGGGTTTCTTCAATTTAATTTTAATATAACAAAATATAAGAGCTTATGGGCTTTTTTTAGCCTTGATCACAAGAGTTTAAAGGAATTTTATGCATTTAAAAATGGAAATTAATTAACTCAATAGAATCTTGTTTTTAATGGAAATTATGGATGTGATAAAGGAAAAACACACATTATCATATGGATCTTGTTTTTAATGGAAATCCTAAATGTGATATTGAGAGATGATGCCGTGATCACAACATTTAGAGGATATATTAACATGTTTATGTTATTACCGGTATGGTTTAGTCAAATCATTTTTTTATCTGCACCCCGCATGTGTCGTTTTGAATTGGTAACCTAATAATTAATAGAAATAATTTATATAGATATATTAAAATAAATTATATTAATACTTTTAATTATTGGAACATTAATTTTAGGAAAAATGACAAGAAAAAATACCTTCCAAATTTCAAAATTTTACATAGGTGATTTGCAGTTGTTAATACCTATACTTAACTTGTTAATACATATATTGAAATAGTTATTGGGATTTTGAAATTTGGAAGGTACTTTTTTGTCATTTTCCCTTAGTTTTTCTTGGATGAGAATATATAATTCCAAGTAATGAATATGTTTTAATTTTTCCACCTACCTATAAAATCCTACAAACAATTTTTTTAAACTAATCAAATTAAAATAATAGTATTAGTTTTAAATCATTAATTGATTCAATAACTTCTATTATTTATACATTTATTTTGGTATATGAATAAATATGGGAGCTAAACAAACGGTTAATGCACAAATTTATACACAAAATTTATATCAGATTTAATGGCATGGGAGCTGGAAAGAAATTATGATCAATGCACAATTAAATAAAAAAAATTCAACTGGATTTTTTTGGGTAAATGAATAGATATGGGAGCTGAAATAACAGCCAATGCATAAATAGATACACAAAATTTATACCGGATTTAATGGCATGGGAGCTGGAAAGAAATAACCATCAATGCATGATTAAATACAAAAAAATAGAGCAGATTTAAGGGTATGGGAATTGAAAAGAAATAACGGAAATAACCATCAATGCATATTTAAATACCATAAATATAGACCGGATTTAATGACATGGGAATTGGAAAGAAATAACATTAAATACAAAAAATACAAACCGGATTTAATGGAATGAGAATTGGAAAGAAATAATAAAAAAATTGACGGCATAGGATTTAATGGCATGGGAATTTAAAAGAAATAACGGAAAAGAACCATTAATGCACAGTTAAATACCAAAAATATAGACTGAATTTAATGGCATAGGAATTGGAAAGAAATAACATTAAATACAAAAAATGTAGACCGGATTTAATGAAATAGGAATTGGAAAGAAACAACAAAAAATTAACGGCATCATAAATACAAAAAATTAACGGCAAAAATTAATGGCATCTAAGAATGCATTGTATTTGCTAACGGATAATGATTTTCTCAAACGCCGTCACTACGGGATTTAGAGTGTATATTGATGATATGTGTTAATTAGGAGTTATTAGTGCTTAATGAACGATATTTTTAGAAGTTTATACATAGTATTTTTTTAAAAAAATGGTGGTTGACTGTATTTAACGAAGATTCATTAATCTTTATACTTAATTTGCTCTAGAAATATCTTATAAAGTGAAATGAAAGGGTATGAGTTATGTTTTGAACTAAGAAAATGCACACGACAACAACACACAAAAATCCCCTCCTTATCGAAAATGAAAAGGAAAAATATAAAATACTAGAAACATGGTGTGTGGTTAAAACTAAAGTAAAATAACCACCAAATGTTAGATCAACTGGATGTGGGTACTATGACTATTTCCCATGTTAAATTGATTCACCTCTACACAATATTCTATCATATGAGTCAATTTCTCTCCCCCTCCCCCTCTGAATAAGAACCAGAATATGTACATTAGCATTTCAAATCTAGGACATGAATTTAAAGTAGACATAATTCCATCAGAAATTAATGGTGAAAAGGAGACATTCAATTTTATAAGTCAATTTCTCTTGTCCAGACAAGTGTGCAAGATGAAGTATTCAGGTTGCTCTTAATTCTTTTACAAATTAAAAAAAGATCAATAGATGGGAATATAGTCAATTCAAAGGAATTATAAATAACATTGTTTTTTTCATAATAATCATAAATAACAATGTTCTATAACTACAAATGATAAACAAAATCACAAGAAATTTAAGAGTAGGCACTCCGCCTTTAAGATGATTTTGCATGCTCTATGCTCTAAATATCTTAAAAAAAATCTTAGGTACTCACGGTAGTGATTGGATGCCTCTACTCTGTTGTAACCAACATTATATTTCACCCGTTTAACCAAAAGAATAGTTCCAAGCATTCCCACAAACCAACGACACCATGAAAATACAAGACTCCGACTACTGTTCACCACAAATACATTAAAACTACTTCTGTTTCTTAAAAAGTCTGTAGGAAATACAAGAAAACCCAAAATGAGCACCAGCATCAGTGCTCAGTCCTATCCCCAAAACACTAAAAACTGAGAAATAAAGAACTACTAAGCTACAGCAATAGAGCCTTCAAACACCGACACCAGAAATCCACAACTATTTCACGCAGATTATAGCACCACAGGAAATATGTGTGTGTAGATAAATAATATTCGTTTAGGCCCTTACCATTCTCTTTTCCTTTTTTGATTCCTTTCTTTTATCCTTTCACTAGAGCGTAGCACACTCTCAGACTTTCTTGATTCCTTATTCCTCTTCTTTCTTCTGCTAGACATCCTGCAAAATCAATAGAAATATGGGTAGAACTTTTTACCTTGATGTATGGGAGGAAAAATATGTAAAATAAATAAACAGAACAAGTTATTTAAATATTTAATCCAATATGTCCCACAATCTACACCATTCTTTTTAGTATAACAATTTATTCGGAACACATGTTGACAATCATCAAATTGGAACCATTTAAGTTATAGACTGGCCAGGTCTTCACAAAGAAACACTTTACATTATCTGAATATCTAAAAAGAAAACAAGGACAATGTGGGAAAGATTTATAAATTTATGAGACTCAAAACAACACAGACTTTGATACAGACTCAAGAAAGAATTAAGCATAGCGGAAACTGTTCCCAGCAAACCTACTTGAATGGAAAGGAATCATTGAGGAACTCCTCATCTTCCAAGAAAATCTGCAAATCCTTGGACTCCATCAGGAATTCAACTGCTTCCTCATCGAACTTAAGGAGAAATCCCAGCTTGATCAGCTCAGAAAGTAACCCTACATGATCAACATTCTCACACAGTATGCCCATAGATATTACTTTTGAGAAATAAGTTGCATATTTGATCATGCTTGCATTTCCAGTGTCTAAGTCCATCTTCTGGACAAAAAGTTTGGAATTTTCCCACCGCATCATCCTGTTCGCCTTCTTGGTAATGGTCTTCCCTGATGAAAGTGACAAAGTATAGCTTACAGTGATTGGCTCAGCCATTTCATAAACTTTAAGTTCAAACAGACCTTGTACAGCTTTGTGCCTCTTCTCTACATCCATTTTGAGGCTAGAACAGGCAAGAAAACCAAGTATAAGTTTAGCCAACCCCTTTCCAATGAAAATACTCCTTGGCTCCACCTCATTGAAATCTGCATCATCTAGTTGGAATGATTGTTCCTTCTGTACAGATTCAGAAATGGTGCAAACACCAA
This sequence comes from Mimosa bimucronata, assembly GCA_037074515.1. Classification (NCBI taxonomy): domain Eukaryota; kingdom Viridiplantae; phylum Streptophyta; class Magnoliopsida; order Fabales; family Fabaceae; genus Mimosa; species Mimosa bimucronata. The sequence goes on from CM073448.1 coordinate 4,060,770, forward strand.
TTTCCTTGTACATGTCTAATAATTCAAGCCTGTTCAATGATGGCAAGCTTGGCTGAGGATACCACACAAATACACTTTCTTTCTCAAAAAGATTTTTCATAAAAAGATTATCAGCAACAAAAACATTAGATTTGTCAGACAAAAGTATTCCATTGGAATTTGATGTAACAGGTAGTTTCATCAAGCTCTCAGAGAGCCTATTCTTTGTCTTCTGGCTGTTGTGCTGCAAAATGAAACTCCAGAACTTACAAGATTTGTCTTGTGAAAATTGTTCAATTGAATTCTCCCATTCTTTCCAAAGCTCTATGTAATCATCAACCTGAGGATTTCTTCTCACACCCAGAGCCGAGGAGAAAAAAGGAAATAACTTCTTTTCATAATGTCTCTCCAGAACATAAAACTTTGAACTAAAAAGATTATCCTTGTCATGAATGACACAATCTTCAGCATTTACTAACTCTCCATTGTGATCTCCATTTGGAATCCAAATCATTTTTCTTTCATTAGTCTCTTTCTCTGGCTTCCAATCATGCTCACTCAAGTACCTGTAAATTCGCACTATGGTTGATAATTCAGAATGGTAGCCAAGATAATCAGCCATCACTGAGCACCCTTTATTGCAATCACCAATAACCCCTATGGCTCTAAGTTCTTTTTTGTAAGATGCGATTTTCGGTCCGTAAAAATTCTCATCAATGAAGGGTCCATCCATTGGCTCTAATTTCCAGTGAGAATCAAACAATAAACATCTTTCTGGAGTCTCATAGCCAGCTTTGGTCTTCAACCATTTTCTTGACAATTGTTTTGCAAAGCCATCATCAAAGGATAAGGGTTCATGACACTCTTGCATTAAGCGAATGCATTCCAGCAATGAAAACACATTTTCAGGAGTTATGGAGGAGGGATCTGAAGGAAACCTTAGACCAGCAGAGATTAACTTGAGTCCATCTTTCACTTTAATAGCAACCCCCATCATTCTCAACTCTTCCTTGTACTCATGGATGCCCTTGCCATAAAAATTGTCAACATCATCTATGAAAGGGAGACGGGTAATTGCAGAGAGCGATTTCCATTCTGGGCCAAACAAAATGCATTCTTGGGGAGGCTTATAAGCACCAAGGCGAGTCCACAACCACTCGGCAGTTTCTAAAGTGTTTGAAAACTGTGAAGGAAATGCAATTTGAGCTCCCTTCAGTTTTCTATAACAGGAGAGAAATGACTTAACATGCTGCTTGGTAAAGGACTTTTCAGATGCCTTCTGCTCGAAAACAACTCCAAATGCTTTGATTGCACCCTCAAAATCAACCACCACTCCCATTCTCTCCAACTCATTCTTGTAACTCAAAATCTTGTCCCCATAGAATTTGTGATCAATCACAGGGAAGTTATTGAATACCTTTAGAACACAACCCCATATAGGATCATATAAGTAACAGTCACGTGGCGCTTTGAACCCCTTCGTTGTTTTCAAGCAATTTGATCCTTGAAGCACGCTAACAAGCTTGCCAGAGTCGTTTGAGAAATGAATGCATTCTAGTATCAAGAAAATAGCCTTAGCCGTGAGATTGACCAAATTAGAGGATGATTTTAAGTGTTCAATAACAAGTTGGTATCTTTCAGTAAATCCAATCATCACACCCAACAATTGAAGTACCTCCTTGAAATCATTTATTTTTTCACCATAGTAAGATTTGTCAATGAAAGGGAGATTGCTAATTTGTGAAGCAGTTTCCCACTTAGGATCATACAAGATCGCTCCTTTAGGACACCTATAACCGTAATATGTCTTGAGCCAACTTCCTTTTTTTAAGTTGTTCACAAACTCTTCCACAGGAAAAAGATTACGCCCTAGATATCTGATGAATTCAAGCATTGAAAAAACTTGCATTGCACTTAAAGTGAAAGAAGCCGCCCGAGACATGAGCTCAATCGCAATAAACTCACATGCCTCCTCAGAACTAAACATCACTCCAATTGTTTTCAACTCTTCCTTGTACTCCCCAAGTTTATCCCCATAAAATGTTTGATCAACCATTGGAATGTCAACAAGAACAGATCCATTTCGCACAAGGCTTCCCAATGTTGAGTTGATGAAGAATAACTTCGAAGGTGGCATATACCCATTGACTGTAGCTTTTAGCCAACTACCTTCCCTTATGGATTTCAAGAACCTCTCTGGTAGAATTCCCCTATACTTCAATTTCTGAATCCAATCCAGTAGCAAGAAAGCATTGTCCTTTGTCAGAGGATTATTCACAGAGGAAAAGCCAACATTTGGAGGAGATATGTGAGGTATGTCACAAGCTCCAACATAACTTTTAAGGAAGCCTATAAGCTGCTTCTGGCTGGTATATTGGCCTGCATAGAAGCGTGAGTGCAAATAGTCTTCTTTCAACTCAACATATCCTTCACCCCTCCATGGATTTGAAACAATCAAATCTGCCCATTTACTTTCTTTAGCTGGCACAAGAACTCCCCGTCTGTCTGTGGACACGCGACCATAATTGTCAATTAGTGGCATAGAGTTGGATAGATCATCAACTTGCGACTTTAACAAATATCGCTTGGAAAATGAGTGATATAAGAAATGCGAATATGCAAGGGCAAGGTGGCAGTCATTTCTGATAGAATCGCGCATGAGTTTTGCATAACCGTATGTAGTCAAAGTAGAAGTGTTAATTTCATTTTCCAGCCATACCAACAAATTCTGTTTATCATGGAATCGGTGTATTACCTCTTGAGTGATTTCTGGCACAAAATAATGATTGTCAGCACAAGAGAATTCCTTGTTCCATGAAATTAACCATGAGATAGGAGAAGGGCAAGATAAATTAAGATCAGCCAAGAGAATCTTCACAGAACTATGGTCCCTTCTGCATTGATCAAGATTGAAATAAGATAGATTTCCATCTAAACCAACATATTTGATTAGTGGAACGGACTTCATGTTGGAGAACCGGAATGTGGATTTCCAATTCTTAGCAATAAAAAGCAAAAGCTTCAAGTAGATGTCTTCTGATATTCCCATCACGAGGTTAGAACTTTGAATACACTTTGCATACCATTCTTTGTCGACATTCAGCACACCCAAGAAGTCCAGTATTTTCCTATACCGAGCTTGGTCAAATGAAGAGCTTATAATATAACTTCCATGGGACGATAGGTTTCCCAAGTGCACTCCTTGCTCTTGGGCCTTTGTTAAAATGTCCCAGAAAGCAGGCAATAGTCTGCCAACCTCACGAGGCTTATAAAAGTGCTTCTGTTTTGAGTATGTCTCACCAGGAACAATACTTTCTTCAACCACTTTTGCTTTGATTTTATCCCTTACAGCATTCAACTCTTGATAAGAAGATTCATCAACTGGTAGGAACTCAAAGAAGCGAGCCAAAGTGGACACTGGAGTGTCATCTGCTGATATAACAAGTGATTTGAATGCATCCACGAAAGCAGAAGCAACACAGTTGAGTATACCTTGGTTCCACTTATCATCCAAGATAATTGTCTCTCTTGATGAAGCCAACACAAAATCTGTTTGAATCATGAAAGGAAAGTTGGTTACCATCTCTGTAGGAAGAAACGCATAAATCCCAGGTGAACTCCTTCCCCTGTTAAGCCTCTCATGATTCGGAAAGGCTAATGTGACAACCCACTCCTCCACATTCATTCTTCTTTCTACTCTATTCTCTGGCCTTACAGGAAATCTTTGCCTCCACATGTGGTAGATACATTCTTTTTTAGGATCCTCATTCTCCTCAGCAGATAAACAAATAATATAAGACTCAGCATTCATACTTTTTCTTGTCATAAAATCAATCTCACTTGAAATGGCCATAGAAGATACAGTATTTAGCCTAGGATCCTCATTATGTTCCTTCACTGAAAGTTGTTTGATTTTTGAAAGGAATAGAAGAACCTCAGGGTGAATGATGGAAAGTTGTTGTTTCACTGGTCCAACTTTGTCTGGCTTCAGAGGCAATACAATGATTGTGGTTGGAAGGGAATTACCCTCACCACATATTTGCTTTATGCCTTCAAGTGTTGGGTTCTCCTCAACCCATTCTGGAACTATATACCCTAGACCACAATGTGGACAAGGCTCCTCATTGAACCGAATATGATATCCATTGCTGAAAACATAAGGTGCAGCAGTAATCAAGAATACACTCTTGAAACCAATCCCTGCAATTTAACCACAAAATTAGCTTTTATCAGCATTACTTAAGACGCTACTTATGAAACAGCAACATACTCAATAAGTCATATAGTTGTAAACAAGTTAAAACTAAAACTAAATATGTTAATATATTGCCCCATCCTCTGTGCAACCTCACAATACAAATTAAACTAGTTGTTGTAAATTATATGAATTGCCATGTATATAGGCTTAATGATATTTATTAAATCATCTACCTCTTCTTTAGTGATTAAGAGCTGCTAAGGAAATATCAAAAATAAGAAAGTACCTTTCTCCCCTATGTAACCACTTCTTCTATTGCCCTTCTTGGTAGACCTTCCAACACTACAGATGGATTCAATATCTTTGGGAGAGAAACCCTTCTCATTGTTTAGAATGAGTAATGTGGCCGGAGCTCGTGTGCCTGTTATGTCCTTTGATGTTATGATGAATCGAAGTTTTGGGTCAACCCCCTTATCGTACTGGTTATCTTCTGCATTCTGTAATGGGAATGCGAGTTAGTGATGTTAGTGAATCAATCACTCTAATACCATGATATGAATTCATCGTTCTGTAAATCACAAATGTAGCATTATGAACCCTTCTTCAGTGTTGATATTTTTGCCTTGCAATATTAAGAATAAATGTAAAAGCAAGATGAGATTCTATGAAAAAGTTATTTCTGAAAGCTCAACCAAAAAACAGAGTAAACGGCAAATTGTTTATGGTGAGAAAGGTAAAGCAGTGAAGTAGATGATCATGGTTCATTAAATTGACATTAGGGTGAGAAAAAACACTCACAACACACTGATTTGTAGCCCTTACTTTGTTTATCATATTTAATGGCTATATCACATCCACATGATAGTAGAATTTGAGTCAACAGAAACAGAACATTAACTTTATAACGAGTTAACAATCAATAAACTATTTCTTTTTAAAAAGGCCTATCAACTAGAAATATATTTTTGTAAATTCTATTGACTCTTGAATGGATAAATATACAGTTTAAAATTTTATTTTCGGTATCTGATTTCAATTCTAATTTACGAAGTATTTTGATTTTTATATTCAACTTAGGAAATTATCTTAATTTCTCTCTTTCTATTTTAGTCTTCATATTTTATGTTGTAAAATATTTTGAATATAGCAATAATCAATATCTATATATAACATAAAAAAATAATAAAAAATAAGTCTTTTTGTTATTTAAGTTTTGACTCACTTAAAACTTAGCCTCTCAATTATGTTCACTGCCTCAGCACAGTCGCATTCTACCACAATATCTCTGAATCCTTTTTCCCAACATAGATTTAAACCGTTCACCATTCCAAGCAACTCACTTTTTAAACTTTTAACTTGATTAGACTCTGTTACTGAACTTTTAACTCACTTATAATTCAATACTTATTTATTTTTAGTAATTTTGTCCTTATGATCTATAACATGTCAAGTGAGCACTAAGTCATTCTACATGACAAAAAAAAATTGTATTTTAAACAAGTTCTTTGTGCGCATTCCAGCTCAGCTCTATGGTGGATTTGATAAAAAATTGGGGAAGAAAAAATAAAGCTTAAATATACAGAGGACACGAAACCTCTTGTGAACTTACTCTCTCACTCTCCTCTTCTATGTAAACTTGGTTACAAACAAATTAAAAGTTTAAGGACTGAATTTTATCGAGTTATTATGATTGAGGGTCTGGTTTTTGCGTAAGTAAAAACTTTAACGACTAAAAGATTAATTTTTTCTAATTTATAGTTTGACTACTCATTTCTCTAATGAGAGGGTTGCTTACATTTATCCCTTCTCAAATGAGCCTACCTAATGGAGCCTTAAATAATGGCGCCATTTTTTTTCTCCTTTCTCCAATGCTATAAACCATCCTGACCCACAAGGCTATGCAATCACACTAGAATTTCATCATGCAGAGTACATATATAACAAGTGAGCGTTATTGCAGACATTCCCAGGCGGTATTAGTAACTACAAACCGATTTCTTGTTGCTAACTAAGACAATATAGCGTTAAAGTTTCAAACTTTGAGGCATTTAAGATCTGGGGGATGAAAAAAAGAAGGCACAAAGTAGTAAAAAGAGAAAACCTGAATGAGCTCCATGAGAAAGTGAACATCTTTAGCATAGAGTTCAGCAGAGAGATTCTTGACGGCTTCGTGAAGGTCGATGATCAAAGGGTTTTCTGTTCCTCCAATAGAGAACTTATTCTTTCGTATCTCCTCAATGTGTTCCCTTGGGCTTGGATTCCTCATTATCGCTCACTTCTCTCACAATGCCTGAAACCAGGTTTTCACAGATAAACAACAAAGTATGAACAAATATATAAACACACACACAGAGGATGATGGTATGGTAAGAGAGTGATAGATGAGTGATGAGTCTTACGTCTTATTGGTCGACTTTTGAGACTACTTGGAGAAGAAGACTACTTCATGGGGAATTGGAAAGTGGAGGTCAATAACTCATTCCTCACGACCTTTTTCCATTCCATGTGTACGGAAGGTAACAGTACTATGCCCTGACTTTTGGACGAGGATTGGCCTGCCCCACCTACGCGGCCCCTGACAGATGATGCTCGCCAAAAATTAGGCATCAAAATAGGCCACAATCTCCTCTCCCAAATTTAAGACTTGAACTTCAATTCACACTAAATTTGGAAACGGATATCCTTTTTTTTTCCCTCAGTATCACTTTGAATCTTTGATTGTAATAATATTTCAATCAAAGAATATTTTTGTCATTTATATTTGTATCAGATTTAATTTTACTCCGTTAAGTTAAATTTGAAAAATGTACTTTTAATTCTTTTTCATTGACATGTCAATTTTAGTTAATGGAATATTCCGACTCGAAATCGAAGTAATGATTCTCTAGTTAAATGTTCATAAAATATGGATAAATTTTAATATACAAAATAATTATACTAAACAATCAAAATTTAAATGTATTTTTCAGCATTTAACTACAGAATCATGTTAGATTTTATTAAAATTTAAATAGTCAATATGATGCAGATATAAATAACCAAAAATATATGTTTTTGGCTCTTCACGTTAGATTTTTTGTTTTTTATTTTGATGATTTGATGAAAGAGGTTAAAAGAGATTATTTATTTGCATGGACAAACTCCCTTACTATGAGTTTTGTTCATCATTTATTTGCTTAAGATTCAAGGTTAATTTTATATAGAAATATAACTACTGATATATATGATTGATAGTTAAAGCATAGATTTAAAAGTTTAGAGAGAATATGTTAAATTTAAAGAGCATGCTTGGACTGACTTATTTCCAAGAAATAAGTACTTATTTTGGGGCAAAAGTAAATTATTTTGTTGGTAGCTTATTTTGCATGTTTGTTTTGGCTTATTGTTAATTTGACTTATAAGTAACTTATAGCTTATAAGCCAAAATAAGCTGTAAGCTGTTTAAAACAACTTATTTAAGGTGGGGCCCGCAAATTCTGATTTATTTTTCACATCTAATCACAACTAACCCAAACATACACAATCTGACTTATGGAAAATAAATCACTTATAAGTCATTTTTTTCACAACTAATTCAAACATAAATCTAATTACACAATCTGACTTATTTTCAATCTGACATAAGTCAATCCAAACACGCCAAAAAAAGTTAATAAAATTATTACCGATTCAAGATTGAAGAGACTACAGTTTTGTGTACATGTACATTATATGCACCATACCAATTGCTGTTTCTGCTTCACATCTGCTCGGTATCTCCCTTCCCATTGTTTTACACTACTTTTACATTATTTTACTTGTGTTCCTTTCTTCTTTCTTTTCTGCATCAGCTTGAAGGTCATTTGCTTTACCATTGCTCCCCTGCGGAAGCCTAGAATCCAGCATATATTGTCCGACTCTCTCCAAAGTTCTTTCAAATATTTTTTATCACGGCGAAAATAATTTCTTTCGAAAAACTTTGTTACAACAATCCCATTCCCCAGCATATATTGTCCGGCTCTCTCCAAAGTTTTTTCAAATATTTTTTAATCATGGCGAAAATAATTTCTTTCCAAAAACGTTGTTTCACCAATCCCTTAACGTATAATTGATGAAACACACACATCCTCCACGTGACCCCATTTGAGGAATGTGTATCGAAGCCTTCAATATGATGAAATGTTTCATCTCAACCTTGCAACTTCTTACTTCAGTCAATAGTTAAAGAGATGTTTGATGTCACTGCAAGATAACGGTTCAGACTACCCAATACCTTTGTTCTACAAGGGATTCCTTGAGTTGAGGAAAGAGATGGCAAATATATATTATATGTTACACTAGAGGTGTTTATGAGAAGGGTTGAGTAGGGCAAGACATCGGGGATAAGTAGGGCAGGACCCTATCCCGATGTCCTACCCCGAAAGATGGGTGGTGCCATGCATTTTGCAACTCTTTGCCCGGCTTTACTAGTTGAAAGCCCGAGTAATTCTAGGCTGGGTCAGACAGGGTTGGGTGGACAGTTATAAGTGCCATGCCTTACTTCAATCCTAATATATATGATTATTAATGTAATGACTTTAAATACTTTTAAGATTTCATGATTCCACATATTATATTATTCCAAAATAAATCTACAACTTGTGTCTTGAATTTTCTTTTTAAAAAAAATAAAAACTATCATACGTTTTGATAAATATTCACACTACATAAATACTAAAGGAGGGGGTAATTTAAAAAAATTGTTAAAATATAATATTAAACTATAAGATTGCACTATATATTACAATATTGTAATAAAATATAAAATAAAACATTCCATGTAAAACTAATATATATTATCTTAAATATTTTCCAGGTAGGGCGGTATACACCCACCGCTCGGTGCCCAGCCCTACCCGCTAATATGTCCGGCCCGAATGTACTCATTTTTTGTTGGGCATCTTCTTTTCGGATGAGGCTGGACATTTTTCAAGCATGTAAGAGTGGGCACCCCAGGCCGCTGATGAACACCCCATATGTTACACATTTCCACACCATGACTACATAGTATTCATCCAAGCAACGATATCTTTTTTTACATTAGATTGTGGAAGCTGGATATTGACAGATGATAAAGAACACCAATTCTTCTGCAGAAGTCAATCTACTATTGAAGTAACCCCAATCCTCATGTTTTTGTGACAGAGCCAATCAACAATTAACAAGTCCGGCTAGAGTGTGGACTTTTTTATTTCATCGCTTTCAAATGGGAGTTGGCTTCTCTCCTTTTCCCTTCCCATCCTCTTCCCTCTCTACCCCATATATAGTGTTGGGGTCAAATTTTTTTTGTTTGATTTCATCATTAGATTCTACATAAAATTAGTAACATTTTGATATCTTATGGACAAAAAATGGTTTAGTTTTCAATTTTATATGATTTTTTAAAGATTTGATGCTTTAACTTGAAAAAAATACATAATTTTAAACATCAAATCTTTGAAAAATCATATAAAATTGAAAACTACACCATTTTTGTCCATAAGATATCAAAATGTCACTAATTTTATGTAGAATCTAATGATAAAATCAAACAAAAATAATTTGACCCCAACACTATATAATTTTGAGGTAAAAGAGGGAAGAGGATGGGAAGGAGAAGGGAGGGGGAGGGACTCCCTTTCAAATGGGATCATTTCTTCCTCATTTGTGGTTCTAAGTTCTGACCTATAAAAAAAATGAACAAGGAAGTTACATGGAAGATGGGAAGACACTCTCAGATGACCAGAGAGTTGACCTTAAGATTCTTTCCCTTTTGGAGAAAGAGCAGAGGGGTACTATTGCTTAGGATGTTTGATGTTTCAGACTCTACATCAGGTCAAGTATTTTGGGGACTGTGCCCCTTTTTTGATTGAGGATGCATGAAGGAAGATCATCCTTCCTTCATCATTTTATCATTATGTTTCAATGTCTTTCAGCACATCAACTGATGTTTCAATGTCTTTTGTATGCAATGTGACTCCCTTCTGTTCATTAGGGGAGGTGTTTGTGAACAGCAGTTTACCTATAACACTACTTGTCAGGTTTGGACGGATAATCGATTTAAAAAACTAATATTCCATTTCATCTTTATGCAGAATTAACTTTTTCTGAAAAGATTAAAAAATTTAAATGAGTAATTATAAAATTATATATAAATCCAATAACATATAACATATGTTATAGTTAAATAGTTTATTTTCTTTTATAATCTACCCAAAAAAGTCAATCGGGTCTTATATTAAAGACCGAATGGAATATAATATATCAATCTAATGTCATATAGAAGTACTTTAGGAGATCATATCACATTTTTCATAATTTGTTCAAATTCTTAATATATCCAAATTAATCCATTATATTTTATACCAAGGACCTAATATTATTTTGGGTAAATTAATTACAGGTCACATGTAAATAACTTAATTAATATGAGGCCCCACAAACACGTAATTATTAATCTCAAGTCCCATAAAATTGTTATCTCATGGTCATTAAGTTGTAATCGACAGCTCAAAAATTGTTATTGAACAAGAGTTTAAAAATTATAATCATCAGGCCCCAAATTGTTCTTAACTGGCCAAAAATTGTTATCGTTAAGCCAAAAACTTGCAATCGCCTACGTTTGGTCAAATGTTGTTAGTGATTGAGAATTTAATTATGGGTAAGTAACAACTTTTGACGAGACGATAACAACTTCCTAACATGGATTTGAAATTAATTACATAATTTTGTGAGACCTCATCTTAATTAAGTTCCTTACGCGAGATGTATTATTAATTTTTTCCTATTATTTTTTTCCCACGTTTAGGTCACACTCAAGTCGACTCCCAACACATTCTTCCCTTTTCGGCCTCGATATGCTTTATAAATGGGGCGGTTGAACGTTTTCTAAGCATTTGAAGCCCATATAACCTCTATAACAGTCAAGAGACTCACAAGAGCCCATGACTCTAAAAAGTTCAAGAGATCAACATTTTCAAAAAACAGAAAACAAAGAAGAAGCTATGACCTCTCCATCAGAACTCAACCGAACCCAAAGCTCGTCACACAAAATTTCTCCGTTAATATGTCGTTGCTAACTTCAACTTTGAATTATTCTCATTAACAATGTTGCAGTTCACCTAATTCAATCTATGGTGATTAGTCAAAGTCAAATACACGCATGATGGATAACAGTTATGACTATGAGATCATTAGTGTAACTTAGAAGTTAGAACTTCATGCCTTCCTAACTTCAAAGTGATATTAAGATTGACGAAGACATTAATTACGTTGAGCCAAAAATTTTAACATCAACCTATTCAGGCCAAACCAAACACCCGACTCTTTAACTTACCATGAAACAATAATCCAGTTCAAAATTAAAACAAATATCTTGTCTCTATAATGAGTAAATATCTCTGAATATAGAGCATTGTGGGTTCCATTCTCACGGCTTTCTCGAGGTTCTTGTATTTTTTCACCCTTTTTTATGGCCGTGTTTCAGGATATGGCATGGACGTATTTTTACAGAGACAAAGAAAGAGGTGTGTCACTGAATCCCCACAAGAAAATTTAAAAGAGAGTGGAGACTAAAATCAAAGCCTCGTAATATAAAAACAAAAAAAATCAAAGCCTCGTCCAAATTCAATTGTTATGCATTCAAATTTAACGGGATTCAGCCTTGCCGTGTTAACGTGATTCCAAAACAATTTGTCATTCATCGTTTATAGAATAACATGACTTTTGTTGAGAGAAAAAAATTGTCTGACTTTTAATTTTCAGATCACCTTGCCCTAACTTTGTTCCAACTAATTTATACTATCTTGGTCCTTAATATAAGGTTTATTTGATTAATTTTTTAGATTAAATTAAACTATAATCACACAAGTGTGGTATAGTGGTTCTTCACTTGGTTCCTTAACCAAGTAATGGGAGTTCAAATCCCAGCCTTAGGTATGGAGAGCATTTCCTAGCCATCATTTTACATTTAAGTGGAGGACTTGCAGCGAGGGGATTAGTCACTACTATCGGCGGTGAATACCCTGAATTTAGTTATTCAAAAAAAATTAAATTAAATTATTTAATTACTTATGTGTTTTATATGATATTTTAAAAAAAAAAATAGTAATACGTATCGTTATAGAGATAGAATGAAAATTGACAAGGACAACAAGTCAACCATTATCTACTAATTACCTGAAGCGGTTTTAACGGAGTGAGAATGTTATACCTATTTGGTCTTATTTTTCCTATTTTTCGTGTATCAAACATTCAAACTTTTTAATGGGGTGGAGAAAATATTGAACATTGACAGCTAGCTTAGTTTGACCATTGACAGCAGTTTGCTCGTTTTGACAATTATACACCATTTTGTTTAGCCCATGAATAAAATGAATCGCTTAATCATGCCACAATTGCACACATTTTGTTATCTCAGTGCCACAATTAGCAGTCTTACGTCATTAAATTATAAGAATAATTAAATTAACGGAAGATATTGCATATGGAGAGAGAATACGAAGATTATATAAATCCCTCATTCAGTTTGGATTTGCAGCACTTTTTTTAGGTGTTCTATGTTTAATGCTTACTCTTTTTCTTAATATATAATATTTAGTTGACCTTTTTTAAAGGATTAAAGAGGTAAATAGTTACTTAATTATAACATATTTTGCATATAATTATATTGTGCTATGTTAGTTTATAAATTAAATAAACTAGTTTATTAAAAAAAAATAAGACAAATCATTTCTAAGTGACTTATTTAACTTTATGAGGATTTTCTAAAAAACTCATCAAAGTCTTATATTTACAAACGGATGGAGTAATATAATATCTTTTAAAGAAAACAATACTTCATTGATAACCTTGTTTTTTCATACCCCCAAAAAAAAAAAAAACTTGAACCAAAAGTACCTTTTCTTAGTTGAATATGTGCTAATTAGGAGTTATTTATGTTTAATGAACTATCAACTATGCTTTTAGAAGTTTATACATATTTTTTAAGAAATAAAGTGTTGGACTGTATTTAACGAATATATTTGTTTCCTTTTTTTTATAAATTTTACTTTTGTAGTCAATAATGAATTCATTTTGGTAAAATGTATATGTTAATTTGCAAACAGTAAATAATTTTGTTTTATTATAAGATTTATTTACTAATTTGAAAATTATGAATAAATGTTAGAACAGTGCATTAATCATTTATTCACTTGGGAAGTTGTTTAATCGAATTGTCATTTCCATAGTGACAAACCATAAACCCTAACTTCGCTATTATTTTTTAAAAAAAGATATATATCTATATATATATAAATATCATACGCACTTATAATTTTGCGTTTCAAACTTAAAAAATTAATGTGATTAAATAGGTGAATAAATTATACAACATAGCATTAATCATATACGAAATTATCGAATTTATTAGACAGAGTAGTGATTTCCAATGTGAAAAATGACGTGTGCCCAAAATAATTTTAGAAACATGAACATCCGTTATCATTAAATGCATTCAAATTCACCTATAGTTTCACCAAAACAAAGCTTACATGTTTTAAGTAAAATTGTTATAATAATTGGAATAATTTATTCATTATTTTAGCCAACAATCAAACATATATGTTAAATATGTAATTCCTGCCATTTCTCCTAAATAAATGCACTTACTAGGTCAATTTCAATATTTATTTCCTCAATTTTTGCCATCAAGTTTACCTATCACGTTTAGATTGCAAAAGTTTAAATAGGTGAAAAAATGTTATAACAATGAACTAATGCTTTATTCCAAATGGGTGATGTCTTCCCCACCATATCTCCTAAATAAACGTGCTTACTTGTATTTTAATTCGAGTTTTTCAACCATAAATAATTGTGCTTTTATACACAGTATTTTAACTTTTTGAATTTTATTAGCAAATTATTTTCCAAATAGAGGTCAATTTCAATATTGATTTTCCTAATTTTTTACAGCAATTTTGCCTATCACGTTTAGGGTGTAAAAGTTGTTCTAATTAAAACAAAGTCATGCGCGTGTACTCATACTCCTTTGGATAGACCTATACTGTTTAATCCAGTGTATTAAAAATCGGACCGGCCCGACCGGGTGACCCGTGAACCGGTGACCGGTTCGAGTTATGAGGAGAAGTAGTGCAGACCGTGAACCGTCCAAACCGTAGCGAACCGGACTAACCCGGCCTGAACCGGCTCAACCCGGGTTACTTATAAAAAAATATTTTTCTTATAAACTGATGCCATTTTGCTTCCCTTTTTGCTGTTCTGAACTTCATTTATAGTGTCTCACAATCACAGACTCATCATATTGTAATTATGATGGGATTTAGAAATTTTAATTATGATACTTTATATTTGCATCATATTGTTTTGATTTATTTATAAAGATACTGTACATATAACTGATTACAACTATTCAACACTAACACACATACAAAAATGATCCACAATTATGGGATTAGTTACATAGACCCATTCAAAATGTTTGCAATATGGAATATATATTTTTATTAGCCCCGGTCTAACCTACGGGTTGACCCTCGGTCTGACCCACTGACCCTTGACCCTCCACCTCGACCGGTTCACTATCCGGTCCGATTTTTTATTCCTTGGTTTAATCATTGGGTATTACCATTTTTCACGTAGCAACCAGTGTTTACTATTATCAATCTTTGACTTCCAGTTTCTTCACAATGACCATATATGTTACTTTACAGATGGCATATATTTACCATTAGTACCTACAATGTTGCTTTTGAAACCAAAAAATTTAATGCGCTTAAATAGGTGATTACATGTTACATCAGTGCATTAGTAATTTTTTACAAATAGGTGATGTCTTCCCTTCCATATCTACTAAATAAATGAAATTACTTGAATTTTTTAACAATACGTAACTATGCTTTAATATGCAATATTTTAACCTTTTAAAATTTATGAACAAATTATTTTGAAAATAGAGGACACTTTTATAATATTGATTTTCTTAATTTTTTACTACAATTTTGCCTGTGACGTTTAGAATGTAAAAGTTATTCTAAGTAAATCACAATCATGTGAATATATTCATACACTTTTTGTTGAACCTAACGTTTTGTCATTGGTATTGCTATTTGTTAGATTATTGTGGTTCATCGCAAGACAACATTCATAACGAAGAGTCTGAAGGGGAAGCAATTGAGGATCCATCTACTGACGATGAAGGGCGTCCAGCATCAGAAATTGACATATCCAATTCCCACTACCTTGATGAGGGGGATCCAATGTACCAATGTGAGTTTTGTGGAGCTATGATGTGGTTTAATGAGAGGCTGAAAGGATACCCCCCAAATGAATACACCAAGTTTTCAATCTACTGCGGACATGGGAAGGTTGTTGTCCCTTTGTCAAAGCTGCCACCAAAAAAATTATGGACGCTATTTTTTGACAAGAAAAGCTCAAAATCAAGGAATTTCCTTGCAAATATAAGAGCATATAACAGTATGTTCTGTTTTACGTCAATGGGGGGACGAATACAGCACTCACTCAATAGTATAGGAGGGGGTCCTTACTCATTCATCATGTCAGGACAAAACTACCACTACTTAGGCAGCTTGCTTCCTGAAGAAGGACACCAACCAGTTTACTCACAACTATACATCTATGACACAGAGAATGAAATACAAAATCGCATTTTAGCAGTGAGGTAGTTTCTTTTTATTAGCTGTTTTGGTTGATCATATGCGTTAATGCTTGTACATTTTACAAAATTGATCATATGAGTTACAAACTGTTAAAAAATTTGTTCAATTCAATGGATATGCAGTATAAAGAAATGAATTGGTCCAAGGTGTTCACTAGTTCATTTTGTACTCTCTTCTATATTCATTGTGCATATATCCATACTCACATTTTTCTTATATTATGTAAACAATGCAGACAATTTGCCTTACTTCTTGTCGTAATCATGCATACTTTTTATTTACGTCTATACCGTACACATGCTCCTACTATATCACACAATTATTATTGTTGTATACAATAGGTGAAGGGGTTAAAAATTAGTTTTCTGCTATTGTCATTACAATTAATAGAATTATTTATAGAGTTAGTAATCACTCTGTTCACATCCAATGTTGTGCTTAACATGTTATGGAGCAACACTAACAACTACCACATATTTCCCCAGCAAGCACACAAACAACAATGTTTTAGACGAAGATGTTGTTCGAGATATTAAAGAATGCCTTGATGAGCACAACTCTCTTGTCAAAGAGTTCAGAAATGCTGCTGAGGTGATAAAGAACAACATTCATGCCGACCTCAGGATTTGCCTAATTAGACAATCAGGAAATGACAGTCGTACGTATAACACACCAACAACTTCTGAAGTTGCAGCACTCATTGTGGGAGACTTTGACAAGTCATATTACAGGCAAGACATCATTGTAGAGAAGAGGAGTGGAATTTTAAAGCGAGTTGATGAGTTACATAAATCGTATCTACCACTTCAATATCCAATTCTCTTCCCTTATGGAAATGGTGGGTTTGACCCTGAAATGTGCCATAATCACAAAGCTATTGCATCAACAAGAAAGAGAACAAAGCTTACAATTAGAGAGTTTTTGGCATTCAAACTCATGAGAAGAAGAAATGAAGCTCCAGTGTTACTTAAATCTAAAAGGTTACTACAGCAATTTATCGTTGATGGTTACGCAACAATGGAAAGTGAAAGGCTTGACTACTTACGAAGGCATCAAAAGGAGTTAAGGGTTGATCTTTACAAAGGCCTGTCTGATGCAATCACTAGGGGAGAGGTGGATGCATCAAGAACTGGGAAGCGTATTATTCTTCCATCATCATTTACAGGAGGTGCGCGATACATGATAAATAACTTCCAAGATGCTATGGCAATATGCAGATGGGCTGGATATCCAGACCTCTTCTTGACATTTACATGTAATCCAGCTTGGCCAGAGATTAAGCGGTTATGTAATGAAGAAGGAGTTCAACCATCAGACGGTCCAGAGATTTTGAGTAGAATATTTGAGCTCAAGCTACAGGCTCTAATGAAGTTCATCAAGGGTGAAAAAATTGTTGGTACAGTCAAAGCAGGTAACTATGCCATATATATAATATCACTTTTTTACATTGCATCATGAAACCCCTTCCATTCAGGCTTAAACTTTTTACGCAATCATATACCACCTAATAAATTTTATGAAAATGCAGAGCTCTACACCATCGAATTCCAGAAGAGAGGATTACCACATGCACATATTATTTTGTTCCTCGATAAATCTGATAAGTTCAAGACACCTGATGATGTGGACAATTTTATATGTGCTGAGATACCTGACATAGAGGAAGATCATTTGTTGTATCATTTGGTTAAAACCTACATGATCCATGGCCCTTGTGGGTACCGCCACAAAAAATCACCTTGCATGAAGGATGGTCGGTGCTCCAAGCACTTCCCGAAAAAATTTCAACGTCAAACTGTTATGGACGATGAAGGGTACCCAACATACCGTAGAAGAGATAATGGACGGTCTGTTGAAAAAAAAGGTACATTATTAGACAGTAGGTATGTGGTGCCATACAACCCAACTTTACTAAAATTATTCCAAGGGCACCTAAACGTTGAAAAGACAAATCAATCTAGAGCAATCAAATATTTGTTCAAGTACATTAGTAAAGGGAATGACCGTGTTGTCGCTGGTATCTACAACAACAACGTTTCTGCGGGTGATCCAAATGCTTTTGATGAAATAACTCATTACCTAAATTGCAGATATGTTTCACCTTGTGAAGGTGCCTGGAGAATATTCTCCTTCGATATACACTATAGGTATCCTGCAGTTGAGAGATTGAGCTTCCACCTTCCTGAACAGCAAGCAGTGTACTACTCAGGAAAGGATAGCATGCCTACGCTACTTGAAAAGCCTCGAGTGAAGGAGTCAATGTTCCTTGCTTGGATGGATATGAATGTTGACAACCCTATTGCTCAGACTTACACATATGTCGAATTCCCCTATAAATATACTTTCGATAAAAAAGCTAGGATTTGGAAGTCAAGACAGCAGAGTGGAATGATTGGTAGGTTGGCACATGCATCACCATCCCAAGGTGAATTGTACTACCTCCGCATTCTTTTGACCAAGGTGAAAGGACATAAGTCATACGAAGACATAAGGACAGTGGATCATGTAATACATCCAACATTCAAGGCTGCATGTTATGCTCTTGGGTTGTTAAATGGAGACGAGGAGTTCATTGATGCAATCAAGGAAGCGTCCGGATGGGCCTCAGGACACTACTTACGAAAATTCTTTGTTACTATGTTGTTAAGCAACTGCCTTACGCAGCCTCCTAAGGTTTGGGAGGCAACGAAGAAACTTTTATGTGAGGACATGATGTATATTCCGCGAAGCAACACTCAAGTGTCAGGTGAGATGCTTATTTGTATGGAATTCCGTTGATGATATTTTTTTGTAGATAATTTCATTTTATGTTTAACATTAGCCTCTACTAAATTGACATATTCTCCATTTGCAGTTAATATTATCAAAGATTCGGACAGGGTGCAAGCAGGTTTAGCAGAGATTGAGGACTTACTTCGTAAGAATGGGAAGTCTTTGGGGGATTATCCAGGAATGCCTAAGCCAACAAGCATTGGATGCTTTGACACCAGAAACCATTTGGTGCTACAGGAGTTGAACTATGACCGTGATGTCTATGAATCCGAGTCTGTGAGACTGAGACAATCCCTTACAGATGAGCAACGATGCATTTATGATGAGATATTGCAAGCAAAAAATCCATCAATGGGGGGTTTTTTCTTCGTTTATGGGTTTGGAGGCACGGGTAAAACTTTCTTGTGGAATGCATTGACAGTAACCATCCGAGCAGCAGGAGAAATCGTTATCAATGTAGCATCTAGTGGGATTGCCGCAACCTTATTACCATCAGGAAGAATTGCACATTCAAGGTTCGCAATCCCAATTGAAATAAATGAAGATTCTACATGTAACATCCCACATAATTCGGCATTATCTAATCTAATAATACAGTCAAGCCTCATAATATGGGATGAAGCACCAATGGTCAGGAGATATTGTATAGAATCGGTAGATCGTACGTTTAGAGACATCATGAAGAAAGATGAACCATTCGGAGGCAAGTGTGTGGTACTTGGAGGTGATTGGTACTTGGAGGTGATTTCAGACAAATCCTTCCTGTAATTCCAAAAGGTGGCCGAGCAGAAGTTGTTAATGCCTCCATAAATTATTCGAGCCTATGGTCAAGCTGCAAAATATTCAAGCTAACAAGAAACATGAGGTTAACATCGTGTGCTCATAATGCTGAACAGGCGGAAATCAAATCGTTCTCTGATTGGTTGTTGAGTGTGGGTAGCGGAGAAGTTGGGCTCCCCCATGATGGGGTAACTGAAATAAAAATCCCTCACCGGCTACTTATCTTGCGTTGCGGAGATCCATTGAAGGAAATAATTTCATCTACATACCCTGACTTCCAGAGGAGATTAAACGATTCCAACTATCTAAACAGCAGAGCAATATTAACTCCAAGGATAGAGGTGGTTGACCAGATAAATGAATTGATGTGTTCAATGATAGATGGTGAAATTATCGAGTATTTGAGCTCGGACAACGTGAGTACGACTGATCAGGACAACATGGCATTCCAAGAGCTATACACAACAGAGTTCTTAAACACTATCAACTGTTCAGGTCTTCCCCCACACCGACTACGCCTAAAAGTTGGTGTTCCAATAATGCTTATGCGGAACATAGACCAATCAGCTGGGTTAGTCAACGGTACAAGGCTGAGAGTTACTTTCCTGGGGAAACATTTCCTAAAGTCTGTTGCCTTAAATGGGACGAGTGCTGATCAAGAATTTTTAATACACCGCATGGACATGAATCCATCAGAGTGCAAACTTCCATTTACAATGACAAGAAGGCAGTTTCCAATCATTCTTTCATTCGCCATGACGATTAACAAAAGCCAGGGGCAATCAATGTCCAACGTTGGATTGTACCTCCCCAGTCCAGTCTTCACTCACGGACAGTTGTATGTTGCTTTGTCAAGGGTCAAGCGTGTTGATGGTCTTAAGATTCTTATTCTTGGTCAAGACAAGCTTCCAACGGATGTCACAATAAATGTGGTGTACAGGGAGATATTTCAGAATATTGAACCTTAAACATCGGTTAGTTATTGACGTCATTTCACATCACCATTATTAAAGCACACAAATGTTCTGTAGTTTATTTGGGCGCATCTGAACTACTAAATACATGAAATAATCATTTGATATTATTTTATCCAGGGAGACATCACCCTACTCAAGTCGAGGATCATTTGCAAAAAAAATAATGATTTTTTATGTGCTTCTCCATTTATTTACTTGATGTGAACATTTTTCCTTTCTCATTGACACCAAGTTGTTTTCGCATACTCCGACAACTTTTACAATCAATTTTTGATAGCATTATAGTTTTGTTAGATGCAAACGATAAACAATCTTTTTTTTTATAATTCAATTTTGTGTTAACACAATCCGTGCATCGCACGGGGGGAATCACTAGTTTGGTCTTATTTTTCCTATTTTTCGTGTATCAAACATTCAAACTTTTTAATGGGGTGGAGAAAATATTGAACATTGACAGCTAGCTTAGTTTGACCATTGACAGCAGTTTGCTCGTTTTGACAATTATACACCATTTTGTTTAGCCCATGAATAAAATGAATCGCTTAATCATGCCACAATTGCACACATTTTGTTATCTCAGTGCCACAATTAGCAGTCTTACGTCATTAAATTATAAGAATAATTAAATTAACGGAAGATATTGCATATGGAGAGAGAATACGAAGATTATATAAATCCCTCATTCAGTTTGGATTTGCAGCACTTTTTTTAGGTGTTCTATGTTTAATGCTTACTCTTTTTCTTAATATATAATATTTAGTTGACCTTTTTTAAGGGATTAAAGAGGTAAATAGTTACTTAATTATAACATATTTTGCATATAATTAGATTGTGCTATGTTAGTTTATAAATTAAATAAACTAGTTTATTAAAAAAAATAAGACAAATCATTTCTAAGTGACTTATTTAACTTTATGAGGATTTTCTAAAAAATTCATCAAAGTCTTATATTTACAAACGGATGGAGTAATATAATATCTTTTAAAGAAAACAATACTTCATTGATAACCTTGCTTTTTCATACCCCCAAGAAAAAAAAAACTTGAACCAAAAGTACCTTTTCTTAGTTGAATATGTGCTAATTAGGAGTTATTTATGTTTAATGAACTATCAACTATGCTTTTAGAAGTTTATACATATTTTTTAAGAAATAAAGTGTTGGACTGTATTTAACGATATTCATCAATCTTTGTACGTAATTTGCTCTAAAAACATCTTATAGATTGAAATGGAAGGAGTATAAGTTATGGTTTTTCTTTTCTTTTCTTTTTTTACTTTGTATAAGTTACGTTTTTAACTAACAAAATGCACGTGACAACGACATACAAAAATCCCCTTCTTATCAAAAAAGAAAAAGAAAAATACAAAATAACATATGGCGTGTGATTAAAATTAAAAGTAAAGTAAAATGAAATGAAAAGACTTAACAAAAGCTTACTAACTTTAGGCAGACCGACCGAATAGAAATATGGTCTAGAAATTTAGATGATGTACCAAAACGAGTGCACGTCTCATAGCTTTTACACTGTCTTTACTGAATTAAACGAAAGAACCAGTATTTATTGCATTTCGGTAGGTATGGTGGAAGTCGCTACTTTTCCCTCCCATATTTTAATGCTCTCCCTTGTGCACTCACAAATATTTTTTACCATAGACTAACTGATTTTTTTTACAGTCATATCTAACAGTGTCACGAGTCACTTAAATTTATAGTTATAAATTCGTTCAAACTTACGAGTTTACACACCAAGTTTATCGTTTTAACGTTTCTACCTTACGAAATAATCCTATCAACTTATGTCGAATTTCATGTTAATTATTTTTATTTGACTATATTCAATGAATTTATCTATAAATTTTATAAAAATTTCTTTATTAAGTTTAATAAAGTATGAATGTTGATATATTTAATATCAATTATTCATATTTAAAATATATTTAAGTTAAATTATTGTTATCTTTTGTATTTCTTATTTAATTATATACTTTAAATACATATTTATTAATAAAAGTAAATTCTTATGAATTTACGATTCGATTTTACATTCTAATAACAAATTTAAGAATCTTGCTAACAAACCACTCAACCAATGTAGCACTTTCATTTTCGGGCAGTGAATTAATTATCTCTTGTTTTTTCATACAATCAGCACATAGCCATAAAAAGAAGTGAATTATTACCTTGTGTAGCGTCGCAGCCAGGTGAGTGGTTCTAGCTTGTACACTTACTAGTCTATGTTAATGATCAAAAACTTCTCTAGTATTGTTGTTAAACTCACGAGTTGACTCTCCGATTTTACCGTTTTTACGGCTGTATCTAACCAAAACATGTCACGAATCACTTAAATTCGTACCGGCTGTAAACTTGGTAAAAACTCACGAGTTTATATCCCAAATTTACTGTTTTTACATTTTTACCTTATAGAAAATCGTATTAACTTGCTATAAATTTTATGTTATTTATTTTTATTTGACTTTGTTCAATGAAATTATATATAAATTTCGTAGAAATTTTTTTAGTGAGTTAGATAAAGTATAAATGTTGATATATTTAATACCAGCTATTTATATTTAAAATATATTCAAGTCAAATTATTATTGTTGTTTATATTTCTTATCTAATTATATACTGAAAACATGTATTTATTAATAAAAGTAAACTCTTACGTGTTTACGATTTGAGTTTACGATCCGATTTTACATTCTTCTCACGAGTTTACTTAAACTCATGAGTTTGATAACCTTATTCTCCAGTGCATACAATCTACACTTCTTCTCCATTTAGTCTTTTTGCAATTGAATTTGCTTTTAATGTATAAGCTTGAACTACTCACCTATAATATTTAAACATTGTAATAAATCTCGATCATTGAAAACAAATTCAATAGTTGAAATATTAAGTGGAGAATTTATGCAGTGGAGAGGCCCCTAACCAGTATATGAGTATTGTGTATAGTAGCCATAATCATTATTTAGAGGTAATGAGATTATCTCATTATGAAGTTTCGTCGTAAAAAAAAACTAACTACTTGATTTCTATTTATTTCGGATGCTAGTAGATAAATAAAAATTAAGTAATTAAATTAGTTTTCTTAATCTTTTCAAATTAATTAATTAAATGTTATACCACCTATAAGATGAATTAATATTATATAATTAGAGACTAATTTTGGCTACAATAAAGGAGTAATTGGAAAATTTGCTCTAAACTATCCTCCTTCCTTTTTAATATATAAGAGTCCAAAATTTGAATGAATTTGTCCCATTTTATAAGAGTTTGTTAAAGTTGATCGGACTAGTTAATGAATTTTTTTCCTATATTACCTATCATTATTCTCTTCCTTGACATTCTCTTTCATGCTAATTTCTATTATTATTATATTTCCCTCTTAACACCCATCATATAAATGCCAATTTAAGGAGAAGAAATTATCTCATTTACCATTTTCAATTACTTTTAATATAATTTTATATTAATGTCATCTTGCCTTTAATTTAAAAAAAAAACATAATTTTACATTTGAACTCAAACTGCCTTTCTTTTTTATTCTTTTCAAGTGATTTCGTGGCCTCATGCATAAATGACGCAGTCTTAATATAAAGTTTAATTATAAACACAAATTGACTCTCTTTTTTTTGTTTGGGGATCCAAAATCTATGATTGTGTCGTTTTGGACTTTTTGGCCCCCTGCAGTCTTCAGTCTTCACCGTTTCACTGACACCTCCCAACTCAGACTTTCAGAACAGAGAGAGAGAGAGAGAGAGAGAGAGAGTGAGTGGCATTTTCGTTATTCTCTCGAAACCCCATGCCTCCTTTCCTCTCCTCCTTCTCTGTCACTCCTACTATTTCATCTCTCACCAATCTCCTTCTGCACAACACATTTCTTTCTTTCATTCCCATGTGATTTCTTTCGATTCTCTGCCATTATTCGAAGCTAACGGATGGGCTGTGTCCTTGGAACGGCGAAGGATGATCCTGAAACAAGTGTGGGCCCCCGTCGTGACCAAAACTCTGCTTCTTCTGACGGACGTAATAATGCCGTTGTTACCGCTAAGCTGAAGGAGAAGAAGAAACAAAGGGCTCTTCAACACTGCGGCGATTTTGTTTATAATCTCGCCGGACCACAACGCCGGAAACCTAGTCCCTATCCGTACGATCAAAACCAACAGGGATGGCCATCTTGGTTGATGGCTGTCGCTGGTGACGCTATTCGAGATTGGACTCCTCGCCGTCCCAACACTTTCGAGAAACTTGCCAAGGTGATTACAGAGATTCACCTTATTTCTGTGATTACCGAACTTATTTTCCTTCATTTTATTACGTTGAAATATGAATTAATTGTATGTGTGTGTATATATATTAGGTTTGTCTTTCTCAAAAATTGAAAGTTTGAGTGTTGGTGTGCATTTTTTTTTTTTGTTGGTGTATTGTGTTTTCAGATTGGACAGGGGACGTATAGCAATGTGTATAAAGCGAGGGACCTTCTTACTGGGAAGATAGTGGCTTTAAAGAAGGTTAGGTTTGATAATTTGGAGCCGGAGAGTGTGAAGTTTATGGCGAGGGAGATTCTTGTTTTGAGGCGGCTTGATCACCCAAATATAGTGAAACTTGAGGGATTGGTTACTTCTAGAATGTCATGCAGTCTTTACTTGATATTGGAGTATATGGAACATGATCTTACTGGGCTTGCTGCTGGCCAAGGTGTTAAGTTCACTGAGCCTCAAGTATGACAATTTTTTTTAGCTCATGTTCGTTCGTTGTGAAAGTGTTTCCCTCCTTATTTTTCTTTTGTCGTTTTCAATTTGGACATACTGGCTATGTTTAGGCTTGCATCCTTCGGTTGTGTTGTGATTTTTAAATTTGTCTTTTAGGTTATCGTTTGGTTTCCTTGCCAAGTTTAAAGGCAAATCCTTTACCATTTTTCAGTGGTTATTATTAGTGTGGGGCGTAGGTGTTTGATGCTGCTCTGAACTTTCTGGACTGTATTGAGTCTTATGCAAATTGCTCTATATGTTTAGTTTCGGTAGTTTTGTCATAGCCATACGATGCCTGAAGATTTTATAGTGGTGTTATTAGCTACCTTTCTCCTTCACGCACTTACTTTGAAAGTTCGTCTGGTACATGGCACTATAAAGTAGAGTCGTTTAGTTTTTACTTCATTTATTATGATTTGAGTACTAAGTACTGAAATGAAGGAATCTTTTCCTCTTCCTTTGTCTAGAATGCTTGAAATTCTATATCTACAAATACTGATATACGGACCCTGATAGGATAACTATTTGTGATGCAACCATTGTTATGTTTAATCTACCCCCTGTAAGTTTTATTTTTTTGGTAAAAAACCTGTAGTAGTGTTAGCGGGTAACATATGGGGATTCATTATTTGCTTCCTGGAAATTTTGTTCTTGACATATTTAGTTAAAGAATTTCTGAAATCTTTGATGCCTGAGGAAGTGACAATAAAACTAGAGGTTATCCTCATTTGTTTGTCAAAAAGAGGGGGGAGTCATTGTAGAAGGCTGATTCGTTTCTCAGTATTTTCTCTTTGGCAGGTGAAATGCTATATGAGGCAATTACTCTCTGGCCTTGAGCATTGCCACAGCAAAGGTGTCTTGCACCGTGATATCAAGGGTTCAAATCTGCTCATCGATGATGAAGGAATGCTGAAAATTGCAGATTTTGGATTGGCAACTTTCTATGATCCTGAGCACAAGCAACCCTTGACAAGTAGAGTTGTCACGCTTTGGTATCGTGCTCCTGAGCTTCTTCTTGGGGCTACACACTATGGTGTTGGTATTGACCTCTGGAGTGCTGGCTGCATCTTGGGAGAGCTGCTTACTGGGAAGCCGATCATGCCTGGCCGAACAGAGGTATTGCACTGCCATTTAAGGGATTAGATGGGTTTCATTAAGCATAAGACTAACTAGTTAAAGGCCAAGACATTAGGAAGGAAGAAAAAATTAACTGAAACAGAGGACCTTTTTGAATCTTATTGGAAAATGAACTACAAATCAGTTTATTCATGTTTTCATTTTCAGTACTGTAACCACTAATGGCTTGTATGTGGCGGAATTACTATAAATCCTGAATGTGAACTTTGACATTTCTGTTTTGCAGTTAATTAGCCAATTATTTTGAAGCAATCCATTCATTATAGATTTACCTTTTGCTCTGCCATTGCATTTTTCAGGATGACGTTTGACTGATTTTGAAACTCTTTTTCTGGGTAGGTTGAACAACTGCACAAAATATTTAAATTATGTGGTTCTCCATCTGATGATTACTGGAAGAAATATAAATTGCCAAATGCTACACTCTTCAAGCCTCAGCAGCCATATAAAAGATGCATTTTAGAAACCTTCAAGGATTTCCCTCCTTCTTCCGTACATCTAATATGTACTCTTCTTTCAATAGATCCCGATGATCGTGGCACTGCCTTGGCTGCTCTAAATAGTGATGTGAGTGGTTACTGTGGGTTAAAACATTAACTTAACGTTCGAAATGCAATGCGTTTACAAGCTTTTTCTCTGTGCAGTTTTTTACCACCGAGCCCTATGCTTGTGAACCATCAAATTTGCCAAAATATCCTCCCAGCAAAGAACTGGATATAAAACTGAGAGATGAAGAGACTAGAAGGTTCTTATTCCTTTCTTGTGTTTGATAACTTCTGGCACTGATTCTGTCCAGGTACTGACAGTGGTGGCACTTGTTTCATTTTTAGGCGAAAAGCTCTGAATGGGAAAAGTAATGCAGTTGGTGGTGCCAAAAGAGTCCGAATACGTGAGCGTGGTCGGGCCATTGCTGCCCCAGAAGCCAATGCAGAGATCCAATCAAACTTAGATGTACGTTAGATATGTTTTCATTATAATTTTATGTTTCCTTGAAATTGGCTTCTGCTCAGTTTGGATTTTGCTGTTATAAAGCTTTGAATTCTTGTTCTTTCAATCTGTATAACTCATGCTTATGCCTTTGCATTGATTTTTCATACAGACTTAACACTCTGTCTTAGCAATAAATTATAATACTGATCAGCATCTAACTATGTAAGACATAGGTTTTTTTTCCCTAGCTTACTTTGGATTCTCTGATCTTAGGCTATCCTGTCAGTTTAAATATCATTTTTAAAATGAGTCTTTAATTTTTCTTTCAACCAAATGAAGTCATAAAACTTTGTGAATCTGCATTGTTTTATCTGATCAGTCTTGGTAAATTGAGCTTTGGACTTGAGTATATTGTCCACTTTGCTACCTGGAATAACATCACATGTCACGTGTTTCTCTCTGAATTTCAGAGGTGGAGAGTTGTGACACATGCAAATGCAAAAAGCAAGAGTGAGAAATTCCCGCCTCCTCATCAAGACGGAGCCGTCGGATATCCATTGGATGCATCTCACAAGGGACCTGTTTCATTTGGTGCCACTGATGATGCTTCCTTTAGCTCCGAAGTATTAAATTCAAAACCTGCGGGATCTGTAGAAAGTCATGCTGCATCAGGACCTCACATAGGTAAGAAAACAAAGAAAACAGATTCTTCATCATGGAAATTGATGCGTCCATTCAAGTAGTCTATTCATCAAGTAGGGCCTGTAAATGGTTTTTTGTTTCTTCTGGGGGCAAATAATCAATCTCTGCAGTTCTTGGCATTTCATGGTGGGGCCTGAATGTTACCCCATTCATATTGCTGCCATTTTTTTTTATCTTTTTGTTCATTTGATATATAGTTTTTGCTGTATTATAATGCACAACGGGGATCCTTAGATTTGTATATTCAGGATGGAATCCCTTTGCTGTACAGTTTCCACCCTTATCTCTGGTATGAACCACAAGTGATCCTTAGATCTGTATATTCAGGATGGAATCCCTTTGCTGTACAGTTTCCACCCTTATCTCTGGTATGAACCACAAGTGTTCTTATTGGAAAGCAAACCCCGCCCCCCGGCCCCAAAGAGAAAAAAAGAAAAAGAAAAAAAACAAGTGGGCAATAAATTTATTTTCTTCTATCATGTTGATACTTTTCAACTTAGAAGTCTCCTATTCCTGGAGAAAAAGGAGGGAAAAAGTGAGTGCACATTTTTCTTTCGTTACCACTTAAACGAAGTTATTGAATTGGACATTTTGATTAATAGTTTATCCAAATAAAGCACAATTGCGATGTGTAATCTACATATGTATCACTTTAAGTACATTATCACTATATGAAAAAGAAATAAACCGATGTAATTATAAGCATGGGTTAAAGGGGTTAATATGATATGCTCATCTAACCTATTTATAAGGCATATAAGGCATAGATAAATAGAAGGATTTATTTAGTCTTATATATAAGTCACCTCATTGAATATTTCATATGAATATACAAGTTTACTCTTCATTTATTATGTGTTGACTTTATTTTTATGTGGTATAGTAGATATTAAATATGGGTAAAGTTAAAAATTTGTTGGATTTAAATGAAAAATTAATGAGGTTTAATGCTTTCCTGTATAAACTGACTTATAAATAATAAGTTGAGAGAAGTACATGTAACTAGTCTCTCTATCCATCTTTCTGTGTGTGTGTCAGTGCGTGAACCTGATTGGCTGGTTCAGCGTTGTTTTGTGAATTTTAGCCGCACGAAGCTACGCATGGTGCTAAAGAAGTCGCTTCCCTTAATAAGCTGTCTTTATCCATTCACTTTTGCGGTCTGAATTTTTGTCATTGCCATTTGCCATTGTTTTGAATTTGTTAATTGTTTCGTGAAAAAATTAAGCTCGAACATCCGCCTTATCTATATATCGAACTCAAAAATAATAAATTGAATTGACATTTTTGAACAAAGAATCCCAATACTTATCATCAATACATGGGGGCATGCCTAACATCTAATCTGAATACAACTCGGTCAAAATCCAAAGGCACTTGATTAATAAATAATGTGTAGATTATTGTAATAATCCATATTGTTGAATATTGATGATGGAGACAGGGAGAGAGAAGAAGTGGTTTCCTTTTTGAGAGCAGTGGTTTTCAAAAGTACAAACGCAAACCACAAGAAAATTATGGCTAAGCCATGCCCCACATTCCCTTCCTTTCTTCTTCTCCTTCCCTAGCTTCCTAGCATTTCATCCCTTCCTTCATTTCTTCTTCTTCTTCTTTGAATCCCTTGGATTCGATTTCTTTTTGACTTCTTGAGGCTACATTTTGCCCCTTTTTCTGGATTGTCGTTTTCTTTGGTGCGTCTTCTCATCGCACCCTTGTCTTGTCTGGCCCCCTTTTGTTGCTTATTTCTTCGAATTTGAAGTATAACGTTGGAAGGCATTATCGCTGATCCATCTCTTGGATGTATGGCAATCTGGATGATGGAAAAAATCATTTTTTTCTAAATAACGAAACTGGGGTTTATTGGCGGTTTCTTTTTAGTTTTCCTCCTGATTCTTGTTTGAGTCTTGATATGGTTGAACTTGGGCTACTAATTTGGTGGTTTTAAAATTGTGTCTAACTTCATCATATCTACTATTACTTACTAATCTATGACAAAGTGGAGGAATGAATTCTGAAACTTGCTGATTTTTCTGTTAAATGATTTATTTGTATTAACTACTAAATCAGCAAGAAGAAAAACTGATAGACAAACATTTCTTTGCAATAATTCAGCAGGGGATCGCGTCTGGTTTGAAAATGTTGTTCACAAGGCTTCACTATTTGCTTTTTGACATTGGATGAGGTGTCTGAATCTGCTTAGTAAGAATGACTTGTTTCACTGCATAGGAGTTGGTCTTGTTAGTTTTCCTGGTACAGCTGGTAAATGAAATTTGCCAATTCGTATGCATCAATGTTCTTAAAACAAAGTGTTGATTAAAGAAGGAAAGTGCAACTCAAATTTTTTGAAGAATTGTGTTCTTAAAATAGAAATGGGGTTACCACATATGCCTTCAGGCTGTGTTGCTGAAGAGGTGGCTGCATCACTAGGCACTCTTGTGCAAGCTCCACCAAGAATTGCCAACTTTAGCAGCTATGATTTGAATGCGTTACCTGGTGAAGACATAAATAGTTGTATGCGTCTTGACATGCTCACCACTGAGAGGAAAAAAGTCACAGAGCTTTCAATGGAATCACAATTTCTAAATATGCATAATGATGGTGGCTCCAACCTGCAAAAATTTAAGCTCAAATCCATGGAACGAATTGGCAGGTTGTCTGCCAAGGCTGGGAATCGTATTATGCATGTACCTGCTACAAGAACTGTAGGTTTTCAAATTAAGGCATTATCTTCCCCTGCTAGTAATGATGGACATGGATATTCCTCTACCATTTTTAATGTCAACATAGATACCAGTGAGGGTACCGGTTCACATGCCAGAAAAAGATCATTGTCGCCCTTGAGTGGGATGCTTCTTGCAGATCATTTCAAAGGTGATCCTTTGGTCATTGACAGTGGCACATGTAGGAGTTCTCCAAACAGTGGTGATGATAGTTACAAGGCTCCTGTTCTGCAACAGTATAAGAGGGTTCATTTTGCAGACACTAACAATCTCCACTACCCTATTTGGTCTCAATCTTGCTTTCTTGGTACAACAAATTCATTCAGCACTGGATCTAGAGAAAACCATGTCCTACCAAATGGTGACCTTTCACTTCGCAAAGATGAAGAGCCATATTCTTATAGCAAACTTGATAGTGCTCAAGAGACAGGCAGCATAAGTTTCCGACCAGCAATATTGTCTATACCCCACAAAAAAGTGTGTACGCCTCCATCCTTCCCATTATCTCCTCTAGGTCCAAAATTTTCTCAAAGAACGAAAATGAGAGGAGAACGTGGTGATGTTTCAATTATGTTGGATGATGACAATGTCAATCTAAAGGACATGGAACTTACACCAGATAGAACTCTCACAGGTTTTTTATCTACCCCGAAGAAGGATAGCTTTAGTGTGCCGAGTAATTTACTGCAAGAGTCTAACAATTTGCACCATACATTCAACTTGTTTACTTTTGATGACACCAGTGGCATAGAAGAATGTTCTCATGATGCAAGTTTCCCTCCTCGGCATGCCAAGTTTAGAACTTTATGTGGACTCCCAATAAGAAGGTCATTAGTTGGCTCATTTGAGGAATCCTTGTTGTCTGGCCGTTTACTTGCTGGGAAAGTTAGTCAGGTTGACATTATTTTTATTTAAGATATTTCTTCTCTGCATTTATTTATAATGAAGTTGGCACTTTTTGAGTGATCATTTGTTTGTTTTAGTCTTAAATGTTACCACCATTTTGCAGAGCATTGATGGCTTCCTTGCTGTGCTGAATGTAACTGGAGGAAACTTTTCGCCACAATCACAGAAAATTCCATTTGCAGTGACAAGTGTGGATGGAAATAAGTACATGTTGTATTATTCATCCATTAACATTTCAGGAAAGCTAACATCAAGGAATTCTAGAGTAAGAAAAGTTCAGAGAACCCTTAGAATGGATGAATTCCGCTCTAATAAGAGCCGCATACGTATACCAATGAAAGGACGTATTCAACTGGTACTTCACTACTAAACCTCCCAACTTCTTAATTAGTTGAGATATGAAAGCATACTGAGTTTTTTTACAACATATCATTATCAACATGACAAGAATCATGATACAGTGTGGATTTAAAATTATTGGATGGAAGTGAGATTACTCTCAATTTTTAGATTCAGGATTATTATTACTGCTGAGCCAATAAGTTGTGCCGATAGATCATTGATTATTTTTAACATATTTAATGCTGGGTAGAAACGAACAGAATTTCACAAGTAACTTCTTAGCTACATGTTTTCATGTGTGGAACAGTGCGTGGTGTACAAGATTTGCGTGTTAAAAATGTCTGACCTTCTAACTGCAGGTCCTCAGCAATCCAGAGAAGACTCCTATTCACACCTTCTTTTGCAATTATGATTTGTGCGACATGCCAGCTGGTACTAAGGTAAGGAATTTTTATATTCAAAGTTTAACAGCGTGCAATCATCCATTTGCATTTGATATGCCTTCTGCTTTTTGATGAAAATTGCAAAATGTAAGCTGAGGGTTATATGAAGATTGAAGATATCCGGTTCTATATATATAAATGATCTCCAATCTTTATTTATTGAACGCTGAAGTACAACTTCTCATGTTAAAAAGAATTAAATCCATCTTATCATGGTCATGCCTTGCATGATTAAGCTGCAAAACTTTCGGTACCATTGTTTGATTTGCTTTGTATGTGAATATTTGAATCAGACATTCTTGCGGCAAAAGATCAGTTTGACGTCATCTGGTTCGAATTCTATAATGGGTAAAGAATGCCAAGGAGATTCAGAGATAGGAGTGGATGCTAAGTCCTCAATGATCTCAAATACTAGCTGTAGAGATAAAGACGTTCTGAACTTAAAATGCGGTGGATATGGTAGTGGCAGACATACTAAGGAGTGTAGTAATGGAGTTCTGCTTTATGCTCTTCACCTCCGCTTCTTGTGCCCTTTGCCAACAAAACGTTCAAGGGTTGTTCATAAGTGTAAATCTGCAGAACTGAGAAGTATTGCAGAAATTGAAGATGAAAGGCGTTTCTATTTGTATGAAGATATGAGGGTAGTGTTTCCACAACGTCATTCAGATGCAGATGAGGGCAATGTGTGTGCAAGTTTTTTTTGTAGTCTTAAAAGCATTTATGGCATCAAATTCAAATTATTTCTGTTTTTATTTGATGTATTATCATCTGATCATGGCCTTCTCTTGTTTACTCTGCAGTTACATGTGCAATATCATTTTCCTTCTAATCCTAAATACTTCGACGTCAGCAGCTGAAATCACGTCGTTTACCTCCCAAAAGTGGTTGTTGTAAATGCAGATGTAAATAGTTGTACATATCTGTACATATCCAATTCATTTCATCTGAGACTTGGGGCCATTTTCCCCACTCAACTTGTAAATTACATTGGTTTCAGTCCATATTTGATTCAAAATTTTAGCATGGCTTTTAAAGGGCGTACTTTTTGTTCCCTTGCGAGGTGTCAGAGTATGAAAAGAAAAATATTAAAGACAGAAAGAAAGAAACTCTTCTTCAACTGGCTATCTATGACAATAATTCATAAGATTACAGGAAGAGAGCCTTTGAGACAAGGGAGATAGAGTGTTTCCTACGCACTGGATTTAAAACGGACTACTAAGAATGCACAAAAGCGCATACTTTGTGGTTTTGGGCATCTAGACTGCTACATTTACAAAGATAATATTTACAGATATCCACATTTAGGAATAGAAGTTGGGTCAAGCTATACCAGTAACTTAAGTTAAGCAAGAGGACCAGCTTCATTTTGAAAAATTCCCTTGCTTCAACTAACATTCAAGCATATCAAATGTGTCAAGACATAATTTCAATTAATGGCCAGGAAGAGGAGGCAGAGATGGAACACAACCCATGTAGAAGGAAATTTTACAGATTATTTGATCGTGATGTAGCGATTTGTTCCATGTCTGGCCCAGTAGTCCTTGAGATCTACTGGCATCGATAAATCACAGCCTTGAGCAGCCACTCTGCTAAGAAGTCTTGTAAAGACACTTCCACTCATCTTCCGCCCTCCAACTCGTGCATGTCGCTTGTTTGGAAGCTGCGGTAATGGATACATGGACAGGGTGGTGGTACAACAAGATGACTGCCACCCACCATTCCCCCATTTATAGCATTGCCTTGGCACTCCAGTACATGTGCAAACAGGAGCTGGCATGGTATTTTCATCAAATTGAATCAAATTCAATCCAACATCCTGTTTATCCCACTCAGATTTGATCTTTGTCACTTCAGAAGAAGCCCTCCTATTTAAGTCCTCACTCACTTTTTTCCCTTTGCCTAGTGGTTTTGACGCCTTGGAAGAATCTGCCTTGTTCTCCCTTGTTCTCTTGGACTGATTATAGTTGCTCGCTTCAGAAGCTACAATAGTTACCGGGAAGGCATCAGTTGTTGTCAAATCCTTTGTTCTATAAGCACCTTCTGCCATTTGACCAAAATGATTCGAGGAATGGTGCATCCGCTTTGATCCACGTTGAGTGCCACAACCCAATGAGAAGTTGGTGGCATTATCCTGGATTTGAAGGGCAGCAAGAGCATTATCCCGTTCCATCAAGGCATTATCCCTCTGGAGAATAGCTTCGTCCCTCTGCCGAAGGGCTTCGTCTCGAGCAGCCAAGGCTTCATTCTTTTCAGATAAAGCTACATTCCGTTCTAGAATTGCAGCCTCTCTCTCAGCAATAACAGACATAATTTTCTTATTCATAACCAGGGCATTTGGTTCCTTTACCTGATACTGGGGGGCCATACCCCACTGCATAATTAAACTCCAGTCAATGAAATGATTCCAGAAGAGCATGCTTAAGAAAAACATGGCAAAATTTTAAGCATACTATTTACCAGGGAATGAGCTCCTCTATAGTAGTCCACTTTCTGTCTGCCATTTTCACGCTGGTGGCCATCATCCATCTTGCATCCAGGGGATTTAACTACAGATGGAGAAGTTGGTGCAAGCAGTCTCAATCAATATTAACAGCCGAAAGACATATATACAATTAACAAATCCGAATAGCAACAGCATGCAATATAGTCAATCAACACATGTTGGTTGAGACAATTTTTGGGAGAGATGAAAGGCACATGCTTATAAAGCAGTCTAGTATCAATACAACAACCAAAACAAAGTAATAACAATGAAAAATCCCCAAAGACCAGTCTAGAGAGCAGAAACCTTCAAATTTGACCTTTCACCAGGAATTGAAGATTACTAAAGCTAACCAAATTTTTTAATTGAAAATAACAAAAGAAAATAGAAGGTCAGTTTTCCTATTAGCCACATATCTTAATAAATTCCAATGATATACAATATAAATTCTCCAATATGATAAGACTCGAGTAAGAGTCAAAAACAACCTAAAAATACATGCAAACGACGATTAAAGTAATATTCTAGGAAAAACTGTGAAACTTCAGTTCTCCACCATGATTGTCTATTCTTACAATAGGCCAGAGTTGCAATGAATACAATTATCTATCAACATTGTCAGTTGTGACCGGTTTATATATCAATATATGGTTAAAAAACAGCTTGAGGATTTTAAAAACATTTATAAATTGAGTTGAAAGTTTCATGCTCAATTACACAAGATTTTGGTACATGTTTCAACTTCTCTGCAACAGATCTTACCATTCTATCATAAAATTCTAACTCCAACACTTGGCATAAAGGAAGCAAATGCATATGGTTGACAATCATACAAATACAATGACATCCTATGTCAATTTATGGACACACTGCCGTGCTAGCCACTGCACTTATGTTCGAATGGCATTCTAGGATAGTTTGAAATCAATCCCTAAAGCCTTATTTTAGTTCTCCAGCACTACAGCACACCAGTATAGCCCTAACAAACCATATAACATGCGTAGCCCCAAACTTTTGCAAATTGAAAACTCGTCCATAAGCTAAAACAAAAAAATGCATGCACTCTACAAGTCAGAATTAAATGCTTAATTTCTAGCTTCCCCTAATTGGAACTGAAGTGAATGTTGTACTGCAAGTAAAAACAAACAAACAAATAAATAAAGCATAGCCATACGTAACTTGCACTAAAGTTAGGCCGCTAAAGCCCGCGTCAAAAGCAGACAAATAGTATACCTAGAAAGCTAAGAATACGTACAATCTGATAATTAGGAAACGAGGGGGAAAGGGGAAAAAAGTAAAGTAATAAATGTAAGCAGAAAGAAGAATTACGTTACAGAAAAGTCACCAGAAAAACCGTATGCAACTTAGAAAGACTTGAATCACAAAAGGGGATGGCTAAATTCTCTAACTTGATAGCGAGAGGAAGGAGAAAAGGAGAAGATTTTGCAGATTACATTTTCTTAGCTAGCAAGAACATGGTTGAACGACTTGTCGTTTAACCTATAAACGTTGCTAGCTCATAAAGGTGAACGCAGCCTTTTTTTTAGTTTTGCTCAATGGACTCCAGCCATTTGGTTTTCTTTTTCTTTTGATTTTTCGTTTTAATCATTAATTAACATTTGAGGGATTTAGATTTAATGTTTTGTAAAAAATACTTTTTAAGATTTTAAACTATAGTAAATAAATTTATGATTTAATAATTTTAATAATAATTTTTGAAAAATATTAAATTTCAACTATGTTTAAAATTAAATCAAAAATTTCATAAAATGACTGTTGAAATATGCAGAGGGCAGTTAAATGTAGCGAATTTTAAAAAAGACCCATCTAAGTATTTTTTTAAAAATTTGATTGAAAGGATAAAAATGCCCCTGCACTAAATTTATTTATTTTTTAAAAAATTTTAAATGAAATTGGTAAACCATTATACAAAGTAACACACAATACCAAGTTGGTAACAAACAAAAGTAAGTTGAAAAGATTATGGTAGTTTTTTGGACTGAGTAAAGTTATGGTGGTTGATAAATAAAAATTCACTTGATAAAACATTATATCAAGTTGGTAAACCATTAAAAAATGATGGTACATATATAGATTCTTTAATATATATATATATATATATGTGTGCGCGCGTGAGCGCACGCTCTAAGGAGGCTTGATGGCAATCACCAAGCCTCCAAAGCACCATCCCCTCCACTTTCTAATTATTTTTGCATCACACTCCCAACCAAATTAAAAAAATAATAAAATATTCTCATCGGCCGGGCCCAGAGCTCCAGCACCGATGGATACCTTGCCGACCGGAAGCAAGAGACAGTTGATGAAGGCCAGCGGTGGTGGAGCCTTTTTTAAAAAATAAATAAATAAATTTAGTGCAAGAACATTTTTGTCATTTCAATTAAAATTTAAAAGGACACTTGAGTTCATAACATGTTATGGTTTTTTTTAAGTTTATTGCATCCAACTATTCTTTACATTTTTTTGACAATCTTTTTGTGAAATTTTCCCTTACATATATTGTATAAGATGAAAAGAGATGGGAAGTGAAGACCATGGAATTTGACCCCAAAAAAAACATGGAAGAAAGAAGAAGGAAGTGGAGAAAAAGCAAATCTCATACATATCCCTTATAAGCCATGCTGAAAACAGAGGGCCCTTTTTTTGTTGCTTTTTGTAGTGCGATATTTGATAACTTTTTGGCTTCAAGTCAATACATTGTTGTGAAAAAAGGTAGAAATATGATATACTTTTTTGTCTTTTTTTTCATGGGAAAATTCCAAGAAAATACTCTCAAAATAGCTAAAGGAGATTTTATTATATCGAAATTTGGAAATGACAATTAAGTACAAATGACTGAACTGTCCAACCCAAATTTAAGTGAAATGTCCAAAATTCCCTTGTTTTACCAACTTCTTTTGTTTGTTCCCAAAATCCTATAAGGGATTACCAACTTCTTTTATTCGTTCCTAGAATTTTATAAGGGATTACCAAACCCGGATAAGAGATTACCAACATATTTCTATCCAATTACCAACATCATTACCAACTTCTTTTGTTCGTTCCCAAAATTGTATAAGGGATTACCAACTCTGGATAAGGGATTACCTACATATTTCTATCCAAGTACTAACATCATTACCAACTTCTTATTGGTAATCCCTTATCTGGATTTGGTAATTCCTTATACAATTCTGGGAACGAATTAATAATGAATGGAGTTTAGAAATTTTTTTTTAAAACAAGGGCATTTTGGACATTTCACTTAAATTTGGGTTGGACAGTTCAGTCATTTGTACTGAATTGTTCTTTCCAAATTTCGGTGTAGCAAATTGTCCTTTAGTTATTTTGAGGGTCTTTTTTTGGAATTTTCCCTTTTTTTATTCCCTTTCTCTCCTTTATTCATATTGACGGTACATATTAGGGTAAAAGGAGTGCTCCAGAAAAGCCGATACACATTTATTTTTCTAATTTTCTCAATTAATCTAAGTGAGTTAACTGATTTATTAAGAAATTTGTTGAGGAATGAGAAGAAAACTATTAATAATAAGTATTGTCACTCTTTATATGATTTTCTTTTCATTCGATTGGAATTTGGACAATGAAGACTTTTCAAAAAAAAAACTTCCAAAATAACACCTAGAATAATGAATGGATGTTGATTGTTGAGTCGAAGAAGAAGAATGGAGGGATGAGATGAAAAACAAGAGCTTGACACTCGGCAGCATGGCGGAGCATTAAAGATGAGAATAATGAAATTTATGAAATGCTTTTAATTTAATTTTAAATGGCAACATGCTCCTAATTAATCATTTCATCACAATGTTGCATGCCCCTTAAAATCTGAAGAGTGATGAATTTGGCATTGTTGTTACTGAAGGACTCAACGTCATTCATCACAGGGCAGCCACACAAAAACTGAAAGGAATCTTCAAGTATTGTACCTCACCCAAATGCAAAAAGGGAAAAAACAGGGGGAAATGGCCATTTTTAGCTCGTAAGTTTTGTTTTTGGAGCAATTTTGGTTTAGAAGTTTTTTTAGGACCTATTTTGGCCCAGAAGTTTATAAAACGTAGTAATTTTGACCTGGGCTAACGGAAATATAACGATGCCGTTAATTACTTATGACACATGGCAAATTTAGACTACTAGGCCCTGAAATTTTCAAATAAGATATTTATTTTTGAGCTACAAAATTCCTTTCACTTCAAAAGTTTTACCTACCAAACCCCTTAATTATTTTCTCCCATAATAACCTCTTTTGAACCTAAAAATAATTTTTTCAAATTTATTGTCCTTAAAATAAGGGAGAAAATAAGCATTTAAAATTCTTTAATGTCAATTTACTTTAATTTAGCCACAATCTAGAAAGAATCATTGATGAACAAAACCACAAAACAATTTCAACTCAACTGAAAACAACACAAATATGAGAGAAGGAGGTTTTAGATTAAAAATTCCAATTGCAGAGCAACAATAAATCATACAGTCACCATAATAAACTATAATGTAATTCTAATCTAAGCTTATACCTCATCTTGCTCCAGATTAAATCGAAAAATTGCAAGTTTAGGAATGGGCTAATTAGGAATTGCAGATGTAGATGGAGTTTATTTTTGGTTTGATGGTGGGTTCCTCACTGGTTTTTGGGAATCAAAGTGTGCTGGTACGGTTTATCTTGCTATTGAATTGAGCTCAGTTTTGAGGTCAAAAGCTATATGAACATAGAAATTGTGTCTTATGTAAACATCCTAGAAATTTCGTTGAGGATTAGTGGGCTAATTAGGAATTGATTCATGATAGATTATGGGTTATGAGAATATTTGAGGAATTTTTGAGGCATTTTTAAGAATTTTAAATGCTTAGTTTCTCCCTTATTTTAAGGACAATAAATTTGGAAAAATTATTCTTAGGTTCAAAAGAGGTTAGTATGGGAGAAAATAATTAAGGGGTTTGGTAGGTAAAACTTTTGAAGTGAAAGGAATTTTGTAGCTCAAAAATAAATATCTTATTTGAAAATTTCAGGGCCTAGTAGTCTAAATTTGCCATGTGCCATAAGTAATTAACGGTCAGCGTTATATTTCCATTAGTCCAGGTCAAAATTACTACGTTTTATAAACTTTCGGGTTAAAATAGGTCCTAAAAAAACTTTCAGGCCAAAATTACTCTAAAAACAAAACTTCCGGACCAAAAATGGCATTTTTCCCAAAAACAGAGGGAAAATAGGTGAATCACGAAACCCCTCATTATTTAATATTTTGCTTGTACACATAGCAATGCACTAATGCTACTCCTAGCAGCACAAGTTGGCTTAGGAGGCCAATATTCTTGTAGTTTAATCACACGAAAATTTCTATATAAGTGAGTGCTATGATTCGATCTCATTTGTAATTACTTATAACCTGAAAATTTTACTATAAGTGAGTGCTATGATTCGATCTCATTTGTAATCTACTTATAACTAGCAATATTCATCCGCCCCATCTAAATTCTGCAAGTAACCTCACTGAAAATCTCAGATTTTTAATATATAGAACAAATCTGAATTAATCTAATATCTTAGTCCGACATGATTTTTAGTTCCTAAAAAATTTACTCATTATTAATCAACAAAACAAAGGCAAGAGCACACATGTTTCAAAAACTAATAAATCTCACTTAACAATAATTACATTTCCTCTGTTAAAATATTTAGACAAAGTATGGACAGATTTGGGGCTTAAACTAATAAAAAACCTATAGCTTTTCCTCGAATGGGGACAAGTTATGATTGCCATAACTAGTAAATAGTGAAAACCAAGAGGGTGATCTCTATCATTTGATCACCGTACAGTAATCCTGTGAACTTACCAAACATGGACACTATGGCTCCATCCTTGTAGGCATGTTCTTTTTCATCATAGAGGGCAAATCAGATTACAATTATGAGCTTCCCACTTGATTTTACTTGCTTTTGCAGCCAAGGATGTCATGATCTGATTTCCCCTGTTCTCAAGTGCTTTTTTATTTCAAACTATAAATTATCTTTTGCATATGACACTTTACGTTTTAAGAATTTACCAGGCATATATCCTAATAACATTATAAATATCTACAGACATGTGATAACATTTTAAAAATCTGTTAATTCTAAACCCATCAAGGGGCAAAAACATTAAAAACAAAAAACAAAAAACAAAAACAAAAGAAAATGTATCACTAACAATCAATCATAAAATCATAGGCTTTCTTAATTCTTTTCCGCCTTCACAAAATTTTCTCGCAAGAACATTGAAATTCTCGGAACTACAAACTGAACTGATGAAGATTCGCCAATACAGTTGTCATATACTTGGTCGTATGGAGTATCAATTTTGATTGAGATGAAGACAACGCAGGCAAATTTGGTTCATCTATAATTTGGGTGAGGAAGTAGAGCAGAGTATTGCAACAGATAATCTTCCAAATAATAATTATTATAATATATTGAA
Organism: Mimosa bimucronata; assembly: GCA_037074515.1. Taxonomy (NCBI): domain Eukaryota; kingdom Viridiplantae; phylum Streptophyta; class Magnoliopsida; order Fabales; family Fabaceae; genus Mimosa; species Mimosa bimucronata. Next base: position 4,102,032 of record CM073448.1, read on the forward strand.
GCTATAGCAGGCAAGAGCCAACGGGTTTAGGTAGGTCCTTGTCAAGGCAACAGCCAACAGAATTGCAATTTTTGGGCAAACCATAGACAAGATGCACATGATCAAGAACAAATGCACATGCTTCTCGCTGACCTTTAATGAAATGTCCACACTGACCAACCCTTGTAATAATCTAAATAAATACTAGAGAAGGCAGAGCCAGAGAAAAAGACACCCCAAGGCAATCTGTTGTCAAGATGACTAGGGTCAAGTTGCCTTTGGGGTAAGTATTTCTTCCAGAATGCAATACCCAGGATCATCAATGTTCAAAACTGTCTAGAAAGTGAGTATTTCCATGTATACAAACTAACTTAAAATTCGATTAGGTCATATTGTACATCAAGTCTATAAACAGAAGAGAAGCGATCACAAATTATAAACAAGAGAAAAAAAGAAAGAAAGAAGAACTGAAAAAACTATTATACTCAATACATACAGATCAATAAATCAACTCTTGCTCCTTTATCCATAGTCTGGAATTCGAAGGAGAAGTTCTATCCCAAAGATCTTGCAAATGCTTCCCATATCTTCGCACGACCAAGGCTATCCAAGAGTTTCTTAGATCCCTCAACATTCATCTCTACAAGTCTTCGTGTATGTACACCAGCACCAGCTGCCGCAATCTGTTTTCTACAAGTCTTAGAATGCACAAGTGACAACAGAACAGAAACTGGGTATTTCTTATCCAAATTCCGTATTGAAAGATCCAAAAGCTGAACCACACTCACAATACCCCTCTCATCCTTCCGGAAAATCCTTCTATTGCCTGCATATAACAAAAGTGTTGATAAAGCCATTGAAGCTGCTTCCTTCTCTTCAACAGCTTTGCCATCTAGCATCTGTATCAATGGACTAATGCATCCACATTCACCCATCTCCTTCTTGGCCTTCGTGGTGCTGGACCCAAGAGCATAAACAGCTCGAGCAGCTGCAATTCTCACCCTAAGTACACCACAACTTAACAGTCCCACTAGTCTCTGAATAAACCCATCTGAAATAAGAACTTGAGCAATCACTGGACTCAAAGCAAGGCTTCTCAATAACTCAATTGCTACCTCTAGACTCTGAACAGACGGAGGTGAGTCCCAGAAATTCTTCAAACAGTCAATCCCTCCTTCCTTAACAGTGATTAGTCTCAAGCTTTCATCCTCGGAAATTAGATTAGACAAACAACCGATTGCATTTTCTTGTGCTATTGCAGTACCAGAAGAAGCTAGCCCTAACAGAACAACAACAGCATTTTCCTCCACGAAATTCTCTCTAACTTCAGGAAAAACCGCGAGATTCCTCAGAACACTAGCAGCAGAAGCTTGAGAACCAGGAGTACCTACTTGACAAATATCCAATAAAGAAGAAACCCCACCTCTACACCCAATTGCCCTCGCATTCTCCTTAGAAAAAGTCAAAGCTTGAAGAGCAACACAGGCTTTCTCTTTAGCAAACCCACTCCCATGGTCAAGAACACGAAGCAGATGATTCAAAAGCACCAAACCTTCAGAAATCAACGCATGCTTACAACTATCCACCGTAGAAACCCTTGAAATCGCAGCAACAACCTTCTCCTTCATTTCAAAAGAGCTAGAATCCAGTAAGCGAAGGAGCACAGGAACCAAACCCTGAGCCACAGCAACAACCACATTCTTATCATCCTCATGCAATAAACCCAGAAACGTTTCGATAGCAGAAATCCTAGAATGAGAGGACCCAATTTGCAAACGAGCGGTTAAAATCCTACATTCAGATCGAACAGCGTCCTTGTTAGACGCATTCGAAACGGCGTCGTTTACGAGGAGGCCACTTTTGAGGAGAACATCACAGTCAGAGAGATGTTGATCGAGTGTGGCGAGGAGGGAATCGATGAGGTTTTGGGTTTGGAGCTTTCCGTGGGGTAAGGAAGGGAGGTGGGAATGTTTGAGGAGGGAAAGGGCGTCGTTGAGGGTGGTGGATATGGAGAGAAGAAGGTCGGAGGAGAGAGAATTTGAGGAGAGAGGGAAGTTGGAGAGGAGAGAATGGAGAAGGTGGAGTTTGGAAGTGAAGAGGGACCATTTGCCTTTGAAGTGGAGACTGGTTGGGATTTCGCAGAGAAGAGAGGAAAGAAGGGTGATGATATCGGAGGCGTCTGTTGTTGTTTTCATGGTTGTGAGGTTTATTTGCAGGGGAAGCGAGAGGAAGAAGAAGGAGAAGAGGAAAAAAGAGGCTTTTAAATATTGTTGAGAAAATAATAGAGGTTGTTATTACTTATTGGAGACACTGTTAATGTTATTAATTCCCGCCATTTTTTTTTTTTTTTTAAATGCAAGTTATGTTGACTGAGCCTATCTTCATCTTGAATAGATTACGGCTGTCTGATTATTTTTGGCATGCATGATTTGATGAAAGATTCATTATTACATTTTCATTCATGGTAATTTCTAGTAATTAATTCATTTTTTTTATATAAAAAGGCAATATATTCATTAATAATTAAAGAAAAAGTTTACAATAACAAACTAAATAACTAAAACATTAAAGTGCGATGATTGAAAGAAAGAAGAGAAATCATTAGGATTTTGTTCTAATTTCTCATTACATATGAGCACTGGGGGGAAAGTAACCAAACAAAAGGCTGATATCTTGTGCAATCGTCATATCTAATATTGTCAAATTCGTGAGTTTAAGTAAACTCATGATGAGAATATAAACTCGGATCTGTAAACTTGAATAGTAAACTCGTGAGAGTTTATTAAAACTTTTATCAATAAATATGTGTTCAAACTATATAATTGAATAAAAAATACAAAAAATTACAATAATTTGACTTAAATATATTGTAAATATAAATAATTATATAAAATATATTAACATTCTACTTTTAATCCCATCATAATTCTATTTTTATGTCACAAAGTCACTGTTTGACAGAGTTTATAATATGTCAGCACGGTCAACTTTGACTCACCAGCCACAAGAACATAACCATTAAATCTTCAAACTCCAGCAATTGAGTCGTTACGAGTTAAACTATGGAGAATGAGTTACAAATTCAGTAAAACCAAAAGGACTAAATAAATAAATTTTCCAAATATTTTTTGTTTTTCTCCATTGGTCCTTAACATAAGATTTAATTGGCTTTTTTGAAAAATCGTAGGAAAGTTAAGTAAGACACTTATTGATTTGCCTGAAATCTTTCTAGAAACTAGTTAGTTTGACTTATAAATTAATGTATAATTTAATAACATACTTCATATTTCATAATTAACTCACTTATCTAACTTCTTTAATCTCATTAAAAAAGTCAACTATAACTTTTGTTAAGCCGCATGAAAGTATTTATTGAGCTAAAGCTGGCTATCATCTACTTTCACAAGAAGTTGGTCATCGCAACTATGATCTTTTTTGGAAATATTCTAGGCTATATCACTGCCTAAGAAACAATTACTATTTATATGGAAGTTGATGAATAATTGTATTCCTTTTGGAGACATTCTGAATCGGCATCATTTGCAAGTCGATATTTTCTATCCATTTGGCTGCAACTGTGTCGAAACTTTTCCCCATATTTTATAAATGAAAAGACTTAAAATTTAAGGACATATTATACAAAACAAAATATAAAAAATTGGATAAGATAAAAACCGTCAACTTTAATAGAAATTTTAATGGTAGGGGTTGAAAGTCAAAACATCATGAAACATCATGGATCCTTAATTTAAACTTTCAAAGGTCAAGAAAGTTATGTACAACAGATCTAAAGTTCAGGGGGGTTTTCTATAATTTAGCCTTAAATTTTGTAGCTAAAATAATCATATTTGTTGAATTACTTCCTTCATTCATAAATATAGGACCTGTTTGGAGAGAGGAGTTTGTTCCTAAATATAAGACATCTTTTTAATTTTTTCCTAACATCTCTCCACATTTTCCCTATTGATATTTCTTAATACTAATAAAAAAACAAGAGATGGATGGTAAAAACAAAGGTCGGTGGTTAATTAGGGTGTTTTGGTACTATCATATAATTTTAATTAATTTAATTAACATCCTTAATTTAATGAAATTAGATAAATAATTCTTAAAGTTAGGAACATAGGAATTATTTATTTCTGCAAGGGTGCATAACAACCCCCCCCCCCCCCCCCCGGAAAAAAAAAACCAAAAAAAATGTGGAGCTACACAATTCCTATTTCGAAATGAGCCAGCCCAAGTTAAAATCCATTTTTTACTGTTATTCCACATCAAATATAAGACAAAGTCTTCAAAATATTTTTCCTGATCCATTACTGTATGAAATTACACTACAGTTTAGAATATGGATGTTGTTAAAAAATAATTGTAAAAGCAAATAAGAGGTATAATTTCATAGATACGCACTCCTGAGAAATTTCCTTGAAATTATAGAACCAATTCTGACCCTCTGATTTTCAATGCATGCAAGTAGAGTAATGGTGGGCGACATAAGAAAGGAAAATATACTATTTCTGATATAAAATATTTGTGACGATGGTTGTTGAGTTATATGAATGGAGAAAAAGGAAGTAAATTGAAAAGAATGTGAAGAATTGATCCCTCAAATATTACTTCCTTATTGGGGAAGCTTAGAACAATGTATGTTGTCCGTAATAATGACCCTATGCTTACTTGGCTTCTTTCTTTCAAAACTTGTGCCCTGTGACCACAAATTCGAAGTCAGAACACCCCCCTCCCCCCGGCGGGACGGCTTTATTAGCTAGAAGATCAGGTTGATTGAGGAAGCTAAATGAGCTACTTAATTATAACGTATTTTATATATTATTAAATTATATATTATTTTATAGGTCAAATAAATTAGTTTAAAGAAAAAATTCAGACAGATCAATTTCTAAATAATTTATTTGACTTTCTTCATATTTTTCAAAAAAAAAATCGCCTATGTTCTATTTAGGAACGGAGGGAGTAGTAGTTAATAATACTTGTAATAAAAAATAAAGAATTAGGTATTTATGTGAGAATAATGAGCTCATAAAGTAACGATGAAGGCTGAATTGGAGCCCAGAAAGTGTCTCAGTTACTGATTTGTATAAGAGATTTGATTCTGCAGAGCCTATACCCATGCGGAGAAGGACAAAATAGTATTATTGGCTTCAACATATATGAGTTTATACTCCACGTTAATTCCACATTTAATTATTTCGTCCAGTATGTAGTAATTTGTTTTTATACAAACAAGTGCAGTAATAATAATCCCTCATCACATGTACAAGACCAAAATGTAAAAGTGCGGCAGCCACTAATTAAGTAATAAACTTGAAATAAAAGAGAGTTTTGATATAACAAGTTTTAGATTTATAATCACCCATCACTTGTGTTAACCGTGAATTGTTTGTAAGAGATCGTTTAAATGATACTAGTCTTATCTCTTTATGAAGCAACCTCACTTTATTGTGGATATGTTTGTTTTCTTGTAAGCGTCAATTACACACATCAAATTGATCAGAGTGAAAAGAGAATAATCGGGTTACTGGCTAGTAGTTCCTTTATAATGTTGTGGTAGATGTATAGAAAGAGAAAGAAATAATGATGGGGATATATGGAGGTCCCAAAGAGATTACTAATGTATGAGTTAGTAAGTGAATGTCAAAAGGAACAATATAGGGTTGACCCTGCCATTTTCATGCATGTCCATTGATCAATAAGGTTTGGTCCCCAATTCCTAAAGAACATGTTCTCACATCGTAATGTAATAACATAGTATAAATAGGGGGGGTGTGCCATTGCTAGCTGAGGCATCAAATTAATAAAAATGAGCTCAAATGTGAGCTAGAGAGAGAGAGAAGAGGAAGAGAGGGAGTTGCATGGAGACAGATAGTGATGTGTGGTAGCCAGGGATGGCTTGCCTAGCAATTGATAAATCCATTCATTGAGTGCTTTGTAAACTCTCGTTTGGTCTTATTTTTTCGCTGGCAGGCATCCTCGGCTACTCCATTCCTCCTTCTCTTTCATGTCACTCCCTCCATTCTTCCAACATTCATTACATTTGCCCCTAAATGATGCTACTGGTTTTTGTTAGCTCAAATTTTTTCGATCCTTAATCTCTTCAGTGTTATTAATTTTTAGTATAACCAACACGCATACAATCATATCTTCCTATTTCTGGCTTTACGATTCTTTCAAGAGATGGAGTAGTGCGCCTTGTTGGGCTTGTCGATTTGTCATTTATTAATATAGGACAACCAGGCCACTCAAATTTTTAATTTTTTATAATTTAAAATCCATTTTTTTCAGCCTGATTGCTTATACTTAAATTTGATCTGGTTTTAGAGGCTTAATATTACTAACGAAGCTGTTAGGAGTATAATCCTTATTAAAATGAAACTTGAGAGGATGCAGGTGGTGATAAATCTTCGAGTTTTCAACATGCTTGGCAGCGACTGTAAATCAATCATGTCCTCCTTCTGACTTTGAAGTTCCCGAAGAAAATGATTCTCCTCTAAGGTAAGAAGAGTCCATAATTATGCAAAATTGCTTTTTCACTGTATCTATGAAACAGGACATGCTAGATATCTTATCCAAAGCAGCTACCCTGTTCAATGAGAGAGATTCGTAGTTTATCAAAATACGCCCTGCTTTAGACATGTTTGCCAACGCGATTTGTTCAATGAGGGAAGCTCAGTAAATTATAAATTTGCCCGTACCAATTTTGTAAGAAAAAACTACTTTGTTGTAATAAAGCCACTCGTGTATATCGAATTAGCAGCATGAACGGGCACTTTGCACTGTGCATTCAAATACAGGTCTCCATATGAAAATGAACTACAGCTAGTGACTTAATGGTGACATCAGTAAGCACTGAAGCTCTTTCGCTGCAAGCTGGTGAAATAGTCAGGCGGGGAAGGGGATAAAGGGGTTATCCATATAGAAAAGTAAATGTCAAAGAGTTTATTTTTGTGGTCATTCATCGATGCCATAAAATACGACTTAGGTTCCTTCATTGCCACTATGCAAGTACTGAGTTCCTCCCGACAAGACACACATACAGCATCACATCATTCTATAGAGAAGGTGCTGAGTTTCCATGGATGCAATCATTTGACAGTTCACATAATTGACCCACTCCTTGAACAAGTAAATGGCCAAGACCCAAGAGCATGAGAAAATATTCAGTCCTCTTGGCACTTGGGAGGGCCCACATTGCTTTGAAGGAGAGAGGAAGTCACTCAGGGACAGCCTCAGAATTACTGAATTGAATCAACTACAAACAAACTAGTGAACACTTCACCAGTAAGGGCCTGAAAGGTAATGTGTAAGAAACAGTGCCTATTTGAATACAAAGCAAGCTAATTTCCACTCTCCCATTGTCCCAGTCAATCACCAGATTCTCACACAGAGAATAGAAAGTAGCCATAGCAGAAATTGCAAGTAAGAGGGATTTAAAATGTACCAACTCCAACAAACCAGTCAACAATATGCATGGAATTTATAACTAGATGGCCGGAAGAAAAAAATTTGGCTTTTTATTGAAGCTCTTGGCTTGGGAACTCATTCAAAATTATACGCAAGTATGAATACAGACAGGCCAAGAGTATCAGAGGCGCCCAATGAAAATGGTATGAAGATTTATCCGTGTCTCCAATGGATACAGTGACGAAGTTCCACATTTCACTTCCTTTCCCGTTCAGAAAAATAATATTTCCCATGATGATAGCCTTTTGTGCTTATCCATGATATCATTAGAATTAGTTCATTGTAGCAAAAAAAAAAAAAAAAAAACTAGTTCAACAAAATTAACATCCTCGTATGTACTTGGTACTTGCACTGGATTGAAAAAAGATATTTGGAAGTAAGAACACGTGAGGGACTAAGATTAGCAATTCTAAGCCAAACAAGTTATGGAAGAACATACTAGAGCTGGGTTCAGACTTCAGACATCCATCTTAAATTTGCTATGGCTGAGAACTCTCCAGTGCTACATTAAGCAAAAGAAAGGTAAAAGAAGCTTATGAAAACCCCTTCCCGAGCTTCTGAATAGCACAGTACATTTTCCTTCTTGATCCAACTGCATTTATCCCCATATCTTTAAGATCCTCCAGCGTCAACATGGGCAAAACCTCATCATCCACCTCATGAATCTCAAACACAGGAGCATATCGACCAAGTCCTAACCCATTAAGCCAAATCCTAACACCATCTTCTCCACAACTTCCTCTTCCTGCATTCCCATTCCTATCCCCACATTTCCAGTCCCTCACATCCGTATCAGATGGCCCAGATAGCTCAATACCATCATTATGATGTTCCCTACCCTCTAAAACCCTCCCCCTAATTGATCTCCTATTGCCATGATAATGCACCTCTCTCTCATTCCCATGACCTTCAACACCCAAATTCTCCATTGAATGAATTGGGCTTTGATCTTTCATAGGACTATCCGAATTTTCTTTATCAAAATCCCTATACCCATCATCAATATCATCACCACCACCACTATATTTCTCATCCCCTTCCCCTCCTCCGCCGCCGCCTCCTCCGTCGTCGATTCTGGTAACCCAATTCGATCTAACCCTCTTGGTGGCCGTAGTGCCTCTCTTTTTCGATTCCTTCACCTTCCAGCTACCAATTGCCACGCAATCCAAATTCCCTTCTTTGTCGTCTCCCTCTAGGGTTTCGGCGAAATCGACAAAACCACTTGCGGAACTTAAATTGGTCAAAGGTCGAGTCTTGGAGGATTTACCTGAGGCATTAGGGTCCTTCCTGTGATCGAGACCAAGCTTCCATGGCTTATTGCTACGACGAACATGCGAATCGTACGGCTGGTCTCCGATGTCGCCTAATCTGACACTCGGCCTCCTTTGACGCTTTGATGATGAAGGGACGGGTTGTTCGCAAGTGTTGACCATCAGGGTTCCTGCACCATTGTTCATCTGCCCCTCTGGAGGCTGAATCTCCGCCATTTCCACTAGATGGAGAAGAAACAGTGCGATTGGAAAAAATGCCCCCCAATATTCGCTAATGTTTACAGAAAGAAGGGTTATTGGGGAATATGAAGAGAAGGTATGATTGAGATTTCGGGGGAAGTGATGGATTAGATTAGAACAGAGAGAAAGAGAGAGAGAGAGAATAATAAGTGGGGAGAGTAGAGTAGATGAAGAAGCGATATACACGAGTGAGTGTAGAATTAGATGAAGACCTTAGAGGCTTAGAGCCTTAGACCTCGACGATTGCCTTTGGTGGATGATTGAAGAAATTGCTTTATTTACCCTCGTCAATCTACAGTCCAACGTATATAGCTGTGTTTGGATTGGCTGTGTTGAGTAATTTTTTTTTTAAATCTGACTTGTGTAAGAGTAAGATTGGATAAAAATAAAATTATGTGAAGTGATTTATATTTGGATTTGTGGTAATAGAAGTGACTTTTTTTCAATCTGACTTTTAGAAAGATGTTTGGATAATTATTTTGAAAAATAAATTTAGATGAAAAATTACTAAAAATGGTATTCTTGTTATTAAATAATGGATATATAATATGTATATATTCATATAATTTAGAAAGTCAAAGTGAAATTTAGGGTTTTTTTTAGGATTTTAAAGGCTTAGTGACTCCCTTATTTAAAAGAAAATAATTTTAAAAAAAATTATATTTGTAGTTCAAACGAGGATATTATGGGAGAAAATAGTTAAAGATTATTATAGTAAATTTTTGGAGATAAAAAGGAAATTTTAGATTAAAAAAATATCTTATTTGAAAATTTTAGGGGTCTAATAGTCTAATTTTCCTACTCACTTTATTTCTTTTCTTTTTCTTTTTTCCTCCCCTTTCTTTTTCTCTACTTTTCTTCCCTTTATTCCATTCCAGCCTGGAGAAGCCAAAACCCAAAAGCCATAAGTCTAAAGCCCCAAATTTTTGCTTCTACCCTAGAAGCCCATCTGAACCAGAAGCACTTTCAAAATCAAGCCCACCCAAACATGATTAATAAACAAAATATGGCTTCTGCGGCTGGGCCGTACTTTTGGGGGCCCAGAAGCCATTCCAAACACACCCTATATAGAGACGTGTTATAAACACTCTCCTTATCTATATGGATGTCAGAAATATCTCCACTTAATTTTCCATCTATTAAGATAAAACTACGTCATTTTATTAACAAAATTATGTAGAGGTACGTTGACTGGAAATTAAGTAGAGAGGATCCGATCCGCGCTTGAATCATTGATACCTACCTCCATTCCTAAATATAAAACCTAGTTTACTCCTCTTATCCTATTTATAGGGCAGAGAGAGCATGTTTTATTTGGTCCTATTTATAAGGCATGTCATTTAATTTTGTGTGTGAATGTACAACTTTACTCTCAATTTATTGTGTGTTAGACTTTGTTCTCATGTGGTGAAGTGGATATTAAATAAGAGTAAAGTTGGAATGTTGTCAAATTTCAAGGTAGAATTACTAATATTTAAGGTTTTCCTTGTCTATACTGAAACATACTGGAAATGCCTTATTAAATTATATGTTAGTTTACAAGTCAAATAAACTATTTTATAGAAAAAATCAGCCAAATCAATTAACAAATAACTTATTTGGCTCGTTTAGGATTTTCTAAAAAAAGGTCAACTAGGTCTTATATTTAGAAACAAAGGGACTATTAAATTTAATTAGTCATTTGTGAGCATATATACATCCTCCACCTCCAATCCAAAATATAAGATCAAACTGCTTTTTTGGAAAAAAAATTCTGTTAGCCACCATATAAGCAATTTAATATCAATGAGCCCAAAAATTCTGAAACATCATTGCACCCAAAGGAGAAAATGAAATAACATCTCGAGGGTCAAATGACTTAATTGTTCTTATATCATTTGCAACATAAATATGAAATTTCCAAGACAAATATGTAAATTTCCAACCTAAATAAAGACATTTTAAAGACAATATGTGAATTCAGAACAATGGTAGTTACAAGAATACACTATTTGCAAGATGCATATTTCCAATACATATGAAGATATTTTCAAGACACGTATTTCCAACACACATAAGTATTCCAAGGCACACATATTTAGGAAATACCTTTATACTCCTCTGGTCCTATTTATAAGGCACTTCCAGCATATTTCACACAGACCAACGAAAGCCTTTAAACTCAATAACTTTCCAGTAAAATCTAACAAATTTACAACTTTACCCATATTTAATATCCACTATACCACATTAAAATAAAGTCAATACATAATAAATGAAGGGTAAACTTGTACATGCACACTAAATATTTAATGAGGTGACTTATATATATGACCAAATAAAACCTTCTCTCTCTGCCCTATAAATAGGACCAGATGAGTATGTGCTAGAAATAAACATACTTGTCTTAGAAATTCTTATATATACTCCTCTGGTCCTATTTATAAAATACTTCCAACATATTTCACACAGACCAAGGAAAGCCTTTAAACTCATTAAATAACACATTTACAACTTTACCCATATTTAATATCCACTATACCACATTAAAATAAAGTTAACACATAATAAATGAAGGGTAAACTTGTACATGCACACTAAATATTTAATGAGGCGACTTATATATAGGACCAAATAAAACATTCTCTCTCTACTCTATAAATAGGACCAGATGAGTATTCTGTAAATGACACATTTTCTAATAAATGCTTCTTCTCTCTTACACATTGTTTTCAATTCATTTATTATATTGGAAATACTTTTATTTTTGGTGGAAATCCCCACACTTATCTTGAACATTCTCATCTTAGTCTTGAAAATTACAGATTTTCTTCTAAAAAGAGACAATGGCAATAAGTCTTTTGACCTTCAAAATTTTATTTTATTTTCCCCTAAAGGGTTTGGTGATTTTTCAAAATTTTTTGGGAGCTCTTTTATTTAAATTGCTTCTATAAGAGAGATAACTGAAATGTTCCTTCTTTTGGATAAAGTGATATTGCAAAATAAATCATTTGAGTATTTACATTTATCATTTTTTTCTTAGGGTGAAGGAGCAAAAATACCCCTAATATTTCCTTAAAAGAGCGTATGACACCTTAAACTTTTCTTGGGTGCAAAACTACTCATAAACTTCTTTAAATGGGAGCAAAAATGCCACGGTCGTTGATGGAAGCTAACGCCATTACTTTTCATTTGATAAGCCCCACATTACTGTTTAAAAATGATTTTTTAGCGGGTGAATGAGCGGAAATTGTAACATCCCAAAATTTACAAAATGGATATAAGGAATTAACTATGTTTTAGGGATATTATTCAAAATATTAAAAAGTATTAAAATAAATAAATTTATGATATTAGGCATTTTTAATAATTTTAAGGCTTATTTTATTTAAGAAACAAAGAAGGATTAATTAGAAGATAAAACCTAATTTGGGAAAAAGAGATAATAAGAATGTAATTGAGGTCTTAGAAAGGTATTTAGGAATTAAAAAGCCTTATAAATAAATTTATGAGGCCCAGTATATTTTTAATAAATTTTTTAAAGTTTATTTTCTTTATTAGTTCAGAGAAAATAGTTAGGAGATAAATTCAAAGAAGGGAATATTTAGAATCTTGGGGTATTGGTTATTAATTAAAAGGTCTTATAAATAAATTTAGAAATTAAAGCATATCTAGAGAAATTATTTTGGGGACAGATTTAGGTCTATTTCTAAATAATAATGATAAATAAAATTATGATTTAAGAGAAAAATAGGAAATAGAAAATGGAAAAGACAATATCTGCCCTTAGTTGAAAATATCCTTAATTATAAAGGGAATGGCAAGATAGTAAAATACCTGATAAAAATAAATATCAGATCTCTTTAAATACAAGCCACACACGTGTCTCTCCCCTTTGCTCTACTCTCTTCTCATTTTCTCTTAAACACTCCCTCTCTCCACGTATATACACATACATTTGAAAGAAAAAAAATATATACTCCCTCTCACCCGAAAACATACACATACACTCATCCTCTCACTCTCTTCTCTCTGGTTCTGCGAAGCAGCGGCGGCGGAAGGCCAAATCGACGGCGATCTACGGCAGGAAACGTCCAAGAAGGCTTAAGCAACTTCAGGTAAGCTTCATTTTCTTGGTTCCTCTCTCCTTCTCGCGAGATTCTGAGCGTGTTGGGGGTAGAAATGATTCGAAATTTATGAGGTTTTGGAACTTCAAAATACATGAAATTGAAGCTTAAGACTTGAACAAGGATAATCTTGAAGTGGATTGAAGGTAGGAAGCTTGATTTGGTCCGATTTCTCAAAGAAAGGCCGGCGGGTACTGTTCACCCGAAACAAAAATTTGGGATTTTGGGTGTTTGTTGCTTTGAAGCTAGATTAATCGGGTGCATGAGTGATTTTAAGCATGTTTAGCTCATTGTTTAGGGAGTTATTGAAGCTTAGAGATTTTTCTTGAAATTTGTTCTTCCTCTGTTCTTGATTCATGTCATCGGTAATCATAACTGAAGGTGATGAAATTAGGAAATCATTAAGGGTTTAATTCACTTGTTTTAATCTTTGATGAGGTTAGATGATAATTATTCAATTTTCCTTTCTGCTTGTTGCCCTGCGCCTTCGAATTGTCTTTCCCTGTTCCTGCGAATTGTTGGCCGAGAAAGGGAAATTGTTTGAGTTAATGTGTGTACGAATTGGAGGCCAGAAAGGGTGCTTTGGATGTGTGATTCCATGGAAGTTGGAATGGATGAATTTTTGCTTCTCTTACTACCTTGTTCTGTTCTGGCCGAGAGGGAGGAAAAGGAAAGGAGAGAATTTTGGGAAGCCAAAATTCTTGAGATATAATTGTTGATTTCTCTCTCTGTTATATGGGTGATTGGTTTGAATTATAGTTCTTAATTCTGTTCCTAAATTTTCTGTTCTGCTCGGCCAAAAGGAAAGGAAGAATGGCTATTGATGTTTATTATATTTTGGGGGATGAATTGGAATTGTTCGCTTAGAGCTGACTGCTAGGATGCTATTAAAATATATCATTCTTGTTTATGTGATGCTTTAGTTGTGGATTTTATGTAGGGAAAGGAGGAAACAAAATATATACATTACTCTGAGGTTTAATTGGACAAGGGAGTAGGAAGTTAGTATTGTTGTTTGATTGAAAATTCTAGGTTCTAAAGGTATAATTCTTGGTTGTTCTGGCTGATTGAATTGTTTAGAGAGAGAGAGAGGGGAAGGAATGTTATGATATTTTGTTAAACAAGAATTAGGAATGGTTAATAATGTTGACAAGAAAGGAGGTAGCAATGATTTTCTGCTCTTATTGAAGTTGGATTTCTGATTTATTTGTAAAGGAAGGGTACTTTGAGGTGAAATGCTGAAATTATGGCTTGGAATGATATTTATTGGACTAAAGTAGTGTTAAAGTTGGATTAGGAATTTAGGTAGGATTAATTGGGTAGAAGGAAGATGATTGGTGATTTGTTTATTGAAGTTCCAAGTTAACATTTTTTTAAGTGTTTATGGTTGGTGAAATTTCAAATTAAGGATGTGCAAGTTTAGTTGGAAATTAATTTATTGCTTAGGGATTTTCAAGGAGTAGGACAAAATTTAAAGTGTTGAAATTCAAATCTTTGATTGGTAAGTTTATTGGATTATTAATTGATTAGTAGTAAAGGTTAGTTAATTTAAAATAGTAAAGATACTCATGTGCTTATGATTGTGTGTATATTAATTGTATTGTGTATATATTAGTCTTTATTGTGCAATGTTTATTGATAATAGTATAATTAATCGTTAAGTTAAAGATTTAGGTTTGACAATATTAGAAATAGAAAAGGGGTAGTACCCTAGGGCTGTGAGAGACGTTTAAATATTATATTTAAGTTTAGATATTAATATATTACTTTTATTATAAATATTTATAGGACAAAGTAGTGGGATTGAATCCCTAGAGTATGAGGAAGTAAAGAAGTAGTGACGAGTAATCATAAGAATCGGGTAGCAGTTTATTTCATTACATTAAAAGAATTGCATGTATTATTTTGTAATATTTGTTGCAAGTTTACATTATGCATGAAGGTTAGAAACCTTGTTAATTCCTGCATAGAGTTTATGGAATATTCCAGGCTTAGGTGGTTCGCTACCCCTTTGCCAGTTCAGTTATGTTATAACGGGATAGTTATAACGAGAAATCCTGCAGGTGGGGCCTCCACTAGTTAACGAATATATTGTTAATAGTGGTTGGTAGAGCATTGAGAGCAGGAAGTATGTATAATTGTTTTATTTGTTCAGGTTTATGAAATATATACTTGACAATGCTAGCATGATAAAATATGTTAATGAAAGAAACTGCTATTGGGATTTCCAATCTCACCCCCTTCCCCAAACATTTTTCAGTTTAGCAGGTTGAAAGAAGCTAGCTGGGAAAGAAGAGTAGACGAAGAAATTAGGATTATAGTTTGAAAAGCAAGAGGTAGTAAATATTTTAATAAGGGTATTTGTATATGTTGTAAAAGTAAATTATTAAATTAATAATAAAGAGCACGGGAAATAGAACTACATAAATTTATTAAGGGAATTAAATTTCCTAAGTATTATGAATTACGAGTAGACACTCTAGCAAGGTGGTGTATGAATAAGTAAGAATGCTTGCTAAGCTATGTACCACCATAGTAGTTAATTTAGAATTTAATTACCTGTGAGAATGAATATAAATAATTAATACTTAACCGTATGTAAATGTATGCACTACCCTAATGACGCTGTGCATTCTGGTAGAAGGGTTATCAACTGAGGTAACCCCAGCGTTTTAATATTGGAAAGACAGAAACCCATAAGTAGATACAGAGAACCCATGAATGGGTTTTCGCTCCCCACACACTATCATCAAGGGGAAGAAATTATAAGGGAACTTAAGTAGTGTAATTGTGTTATGTACCACTTTGATTTATAAAAAGATTTAAATTCTAAGTTGTACGAAAAGCCCATTCCAACTGACCAAAGGTTGGTTTAATGTTTTTAAGAAAAAGTTTAAATTTTATCGTATTTTTGGGCTTCTAAATTTCATAAAAGTGGTAATAATTCAATTAAAAGGCTATAATATAGTAATAAAAGTCCAGGTGTTACAGAAATACCCCTAAACTTTTCGCAAAAGAACGACAAGCTTAATAAACTTTTTTTGGGCACAAAAATAATATAGTAATCAGACTCGAACCGGCCTGGCTAGGTTAGCCAGGAACTTGGCGACGCGACCATGAAACCGGTCCGATCAAGTCCTTCGCCCGGGGCAAAGCAGCCCGAAGTGACTCGGGGATGACCTGGTGAAACTCGAGCAACCTGACGAGTTGCTGGGTTAACCCTGTTTCATTTTTAAAAAAACATTTTTAATTTGTTTTTCATAGGGCATGAATTGTAGAAAGCAATACTAGTCAAAGTTGATGATGGTTTTAGTGTTAATAATTATTAGTATAGTGATTAAATGACGATATGTAGCACTATCTATGAGACATATGTCTTCACCCTTGTGTAGAATGAAATCATGGTGAACATCCATATTCTTCATGAAAGGAAAATCAAAATAAAAAAAAATCCATTAAAGCAAATTCAATACATGATAAGCATAGCAAGCAATAATGCTCTTATTACATGGTGAAAATGATGAAATAAAAAGAGAAAATAGAAGTAAAACATAACTAAATTATGAAAATGTAACTAAAACATTCTTATTTTTTCAAATAACGCTTGTCTAATCATGATTATCAAAGAAGTCAGCCACCTCTAAATGTGCCATCGCATCAGGGCCATTAATATCATCTAGCTCATTGGCATGGTCATTTTCGTATGCCTCAACATCATCATCTTGGAAAATCAAATTTGCCTCCACATTATTCGTATTCCTTTTCATGGAGGCTTGATAAAGTTTTGCTAGATGTTCAGGTGCACGACAGGTATGTGAGTAATGCCCCTTCATGCCACATTGAAAACATTATTTCCAACAACTTTTGAAGGACTACTCTTGTCCTTTTTCTGCTATTCATTATGTCTCTTCTTTTAATGGGCATTAGGATTAAAATTGTTACTTTCATCACCATGATTACGCTAATTTCTGCGTCCCTTACTACGACCACGTCCACGGCCACGTTCGCGGCCGCGGCCTCGACCATTATCATGGCAATTATTACGCACACTCACATTCACTTAAGGGAATGGAGCAAACCCAGTGGAACAATCTCATGATTTTTCATCAACAGCTCATGATTTTGTTCTGCTACAAGAAGACATGAGATTAATTCTGAATATTTTTTAAAACCTTTCTCACGATATTGCTGTTGCAGGAGCACATTCGAAGCATGAAAGGTGGAGAAGGTTTTCTCTAATAAGTCCTCATCACTTATTTTTTTCACCACATAATTTCAATTGAGAACTTATTTCAAAAACTGTTGAATTATATTCACTTACAGTTTAAAAATTTTGTAGCCTTAAGTGGATCCAATCATAACTAGCTTTTAGTAAAATCACCGTTTTCTGGTAATCATATATTTCTTTTAAATTATTCCACA
The DNA here is from genome assembly GCA_037074515.1 of Mimosa bimucronata. Lineage (NCBI taxonomy): Eukaryota > Viridiplantae > Streptophyta > Magnoliopsida > Fabales > Fabaceae > Mimosa > Mimosa bimucronata. Next base: position 4,119,526 of record CM073448.1, read on the forward strand.
ATTCTAACGGATCTTTCACCGTTAGGTACGCAGCTTTTAGCCCTTCATGAAGATGGTGGCGAAGGAAAATCATGACATTGGCCTTATCTTGGCCATTCACTTCTATGCCAGTTAAAATGGCATTTCCTAGATTAGCATTCAGGTGGATTTTCGCATCCAACACCCAAGACAGATAATTTTTTCCGATAATGTCAAGAGCAGTAAAAAATGAGTTTGGTAAGATTTGCCACGGTACGAACTAAAACAATAGCAACAATGAAATTAAAATTATGATAAATAAATAAAATAAAGCACCAAAAATAAAAACATTAGAATTCATAATATATCATATCATAAAACAAACTTATGCAAACAATATATATATAAAGTATCGTACAATATCTATTGATATATATAGGTATATATAAATATAAAGTGATGTACAATATGGGCCATGAAGAAGAAGAAGAAGAAGAAGAAGAAGTGGCAATTTATGATATTGTAATATATAAATAAATTTAAATAAATATAAATGAGCAAGGAGAAATATAACAAAAAAGAAATAGGATCAATATAATAATAAAACAGTAATAAAATAACAATATCATAGTAATATGTATGTGTGTATGTAGGAATGTGAGCATGATAATAAATAATAAAAAAAACAACATGAAAAGGTATAATGATGAATAGATAAATATAACATAAAAAAACTGAAATAGAAACATAAATTCATAAATAAAATTGCATGATAGTAACTTAAAATTAACATGAAATGTAATAATAGAAAAGTAAATAAGATAATATAACAAACAATAAATTAGTATAATATAAATTACAACTTAAATAACAAAAGGCATAATATAAAATAATTAAATGAAATTAAAATGAAAAAATAGAAAGAATAAAATAACCTATATATATGTATGTATATAACATGTGCATATATTTATGTGTATGTGTGCGTGTGTATTATATATATTATGTATTATAATATGATATATATATTCTTAAAGCATCAAATTAAATATGCACAGGGGGTGTTCCTTAAGAACTAAAAGACGTATGAACTAAAGGCGGGTAGAACCTGCCAATTTAGTTCATTGTGACAGCCTCTCTAATTCTCCAGAAGAGGTAAGGATATAATGCAATATATTATATATACATATATTATATTTATATATATAACACGCATGTGTGCATGTGTGTGTATTGAAAGATAAACACCGTGCATTATAAACAATAAAAATAAAATACTACTAAAGGAATTGAACATGAAAATACTACTGAAGTTTTAGAGGGTATACCTAAAACTTTCAGAGCAAATTTGTGCTGATAATGTGTTATGAAAATAAAGAAAAGGAGATAGAGAGAAGAAGAGAGAATATAATTACAAGAAGGAAAATAAGAGAGGAGCAAGAAAATATGAGGGAATGAAACTATCACTTTCTCACTTGTGATTCAATGTTACAAATGCCTTGTACATGACTTCTATTTATAAGCCTCAAATCATTGAAAACTCTGCATGTGGTTACAACTTACAAGAGAATAATGGTGGAGTTTATGGCATTTACCGTTAGAAACTCCCTACAAGAGATTCATTGAGAGGTTACAAAGTTAAGGGCATTTAGAGAGAAAAGAATCCTATAAGAAATGGACATTCACTAAATTATAATTTCATAACAAATAATATAATTTTTGGTAAAATGGTGTTGATAAATGAAAGCTGATAGATTTGGGTTATGCACAATTTAGGCATTAACCTTTACAATATAGGCCATACTCCCCATTCTCCCATCCAATAAGTCCTTTTCCAATTATGTTCATATTTATTGGTCCTCCAAAACCACTACAACATTATCGGCCCATTTCAAAAACACTCGTACGTGATCTATAAGATACATTTGTATCCACTTTCTGGCTCTTGGCAATATTCTTTGTTGCCCTTTTCATTTATCATTAGTGTCCCAGCTGAACCCAATTATGTCAGAAGATATTTGGGGTCCAACCCATCTTTAAACATATCCAATATTTTGTCAAGGCTAACTCAGCCCAAAATGAACGAAGCTTCATTTATGAACACAAGTTTAATTTATCTACAAGTTTAAAAAATTATATTGCTAACTACGATTGGTTTAAGTGAATGTGTCTAAATAATTTTTAAGCAAAATTAAAAGAGCTTCGGCTGCTTGTGAGAAGACACTGTTGAAACAGATATGATTGGATAATATTAGATGTGAGGCTTTTTTTTATTGGAAAGGATAGCTTGTGATATATTTTTATGAAAAGTGTCAAAGTGAAAAATTTTAAACTTTAAATTGGATTGTATGTAACTAACATAAAATTGAAAGGATATTTCAATAGATTTTAATTGGCAAGTGAAATGTAGGAGGACAAGAGATAGGGAGGTAAAGGACAAAAAGGGACAAAGGCAGTTGAATGGGCAAAGAGGCCATACCTGGAGCATGCGTATTTGCTCTTTGGTCTGCACCTCCAAGTGGGGCCCATTTTGTGGGCCCCATAAGCCCATTGGGCCATCTTGGTCTCCCTCTAGGTTGGTCCCTCCCCTTCATCTCGTCCTCTACATGATGTGAATTGAATAGTATGATCTCATGTCATTTTCCTCTCCCAAACGCTCCCAATTTCTCTGTCACTTTCTCTTCCTTTCCTTCCTACCAAACACCACTTGCCTTCAAACTCTCCCTCCTTGCTTCCTCCGGTCTTTCTTATGTCTCCCTTCTTCCCGATTTCTTGATTTTGGCCTGTATCACCATTCCGTTTCGTTGCTAATAACTTTACAGTCTAGTAACTTAAAAAAACTCCTCTACATAGGATTTTGTGGATTTAATCTCTTTTATAAGTTATATATTTGAGTTATTACTGTTTATCCTATAAGTTTTTTTAAAAAGGAACGTTTTACTACTCCACACATTTCAACATCTGTTTCTTGGACCGTTGAGATTCAAATGTAGATGATCCAAAGTAGATGAGCGCCCTCTATTCATCTTTCCGACGAACACCGAAACTGATTCTACGGAATGAAAAGTCTAGTTATTGAACAGGGATCATTTAAATTTTTGAAGAAAAACTGTTTTATACAAACTTAATTATAACAACTAAAAACACTAGCTAATTAAAGTATATCTGTCAAATTTCATGAAAATACTCAATTTAATTCCTTTCTATGATCTAATTCCACATTAGTGAGTGTCATCATACTCTAAATCATTGTCATATAATTAAAAACGTCTCAAAAAACTTAAAAATTTAAAAATACGAAATAGTTTATTGTTAAGTATTTTGAGTTAGTTTATTATGTTGTTATTACCTGTGGGTAGTTCAAGTAGCATTACTGCTTAATTATGGGCAATGGGCAATATTATAAGGCCAAAAATTGACTGGTACAATGGCTTCTGACAAGCAGAAGTGGAGAGTGACTGCCTAGAGAGTAGAGACAATGAGATGTGCATGAATGTGCATATTTGTGTTAAGAACATGTCGCTAATCCAAGAGTTTCATTTGTATGATAAACAGGGACTGGAGTGCTTCCGTCTCTAGATGTTTGAGAGAAGTTAATAAGGTTGCAGACACTCTCGTGACGTTGCCTCTGATATAGGCACAAGGCCTGGTCAAAGCTTTGAGGAGGACTCTGGTGTAGTTCTTTTTTCTTTTATGACCATGTAGAGCCTTTCATATATGATAAAAAATCATAAAAAATGTTATAGTAAATGAAGGCTTTGCGGGAAATAAAACAATTAATATGAGGCAAGAGGGATTTAACCTTAAGAGAAATCAAAGCACTCGAACTCCTCCGATCTTGTTCATAATGAATAAAAAGAATGTTTTTTTTTTGTTTTATTTACAATTCATGTAATAAAATTTTTTATATGAATGTACGATTAGTTTTCTTCATTTAATAATGAGGGCGCTTCATTATTATAGGGGTGTTATTGATATTAAATAAGGGTAAAGTTAAAAGGATATTAAATTTTTAGGAAAAATCAATAAAACTTTTATATTTTAATAATTTTTGTTAAGCATGTTAGAAATTATAGTATTTATTAATAATAACAACTTCTTTTATAGCACAGTGAGATCATACTCCTCCGATCCTAATTATAAGATCACTCTGACCTTTTCTGAAGAAATTAAGGATATAAAATTAATCACTTTAAATTGTCTATAGCTATCTTTTCTCTTTAAAACTAATTTATTCTACTTATAAACTAACTTAAAATCTATAACTATCTTTTCTCTTTAAAACTAATTTATTCTACTTATAAACTAACTTATAATCTAATTACATATGACATATGTTATAATTTAATGTTCTAATTTACTGTTTAACTTCCACACAAAAAAGTCAAAATGATCTTATATTTAGAAGTGGAAGGAAGGAATACTAATCATTGTGCACCAAGGTTTCCTTTATTAGTGATCTCATTGGGATCTCAAATATGGGCAGGGGCTGTAATAAGTAAGTCAAAGAATGAGATCGGATAATGAAACATGTCCGACAAATTAACTGTAGTTACCGACAATTAGATCCTTAATTAATGATGCCTTAACCTTCTCACTAATCAGACAAAAAAGGCAATGAGCATAAAATTACAAACGTGGAATATTGAAAAGAGGAATAGTTTACTCACTATCTCAATTCATGATTAGTAATTAAATGGCGTCATTAACCCCACATGTGCTATTCATAGGACGTGATTACTACACTAGAGACGAGATTTTTTCTGATAGCCCCATTGCTTAAGGCTGTACTCCAATCACATTCAAATTCGTGATGGCGAATAAAAGAGAAGCCTCTAGTCGAATTTACCTACGTGGACACAAACTGACTTCAGAGAGTGACATGCATTCATTCTATACTTCACACACTTAAAATCTGATCCTTTTCTTTTTTCTTTATATTTTTTGTATTTTTTATTAACACTTGAACCTTACAATACAGTGAGACAAGTGTCATATGTTTTTAATATATATTTAAAAAAGTGAGTCTGGGGTTTGGATGATGACTTGTCATATGGATCAGTATGCAAAGACAAGAGATCTGCAATATTAATGAAGTTGCTTGTGATATTGGGAGACAATTCCACAGCAAAACTGTAAAATGTTGCTGTCACAAAATAAGATTCCTTTCAAACCCAATTTCCAGATAACTTGACGATGATGAAGATGATAATTATAATAACGATGGATTTTGTGCTGAGAGAGGGGAAGATTTTGCAGGGAGCCAGAGGTACCCCACCAAGGGAACATTATGAAAGCTCAATAATTAATTTTATTAGTTTTTTAAATAATAATATTTAAAAAAACATTGAATAGGCAATGATCATAATATGGCAGTACCAGAAACAATGTCATTACTGCATTCCAAGTCAGTTCAGAAGAGGAGGGTCCAAGTCTATATCATGACATGTTTAACAACAAGGGGGGTCCCTTCGGTTGCAGACGGACGTGTTGGTGACCAACAAATACGATCACAGCATTTATTTCTTTAGGTACTAAAACTTCTTAAAATGTTATTAATTCATCAATTTGTAATTTGTTCGCATTCTGTTGTCGTTCAGGACAAATCTTTTCTGATTGGTGAGCCGTGTGTTCTTCTCTAAGGTTTATTGTGTCTTCAGGTTCAAAAAACACTTATACATTGTCTGCTAACAAAATTCTCATATTAACAATGAGATCTGAACTCATCACTTTACCGCTATGAGACATCTCCTTACCAATCAAACCGGCTTTTATTGGTTGTGTGCTCTTCTTTCTTCATGTTATTGCTTTTTATTGACTTAAAACTTGGAAGGGGGCCAAGTGGCTGTGATCCATTTAGCTATCTACCAAGAGAACACAAACAAAATTTGTTGTGTTGTCCAAATCCTGCAAATGCATCGATTGGTCATGATTTCAGAATTTTATGCTACTCATGACACATTACTTTCCCTCAACTTTAATCGACGTATGTATGGTGGACACCAAATACTCTGATTTTTCTTCCACTCAAGCGAGAATGAGTTGATTCTAGAGTAGACTAGTTTCCAAGCGTACTTTAGGAACATTTGTACAATAAATTAGGGATCAAACTTGAAATTATACACACACACATATATATAAGTTCTTAAGTTTATAATTAACTTGGTCCATTTTTATAAATCAAATCTATCTCAACATCAGACACACGGAAGAGGACGGTGTATATGATTGGTAAGGAAAAGGAAGCATGTGGGTCAGCAGAGGGAACAGGTGGAACACTAAATCCACATGGATTGTCTGAACACATAAACATTTAAAGCTTAATAAGAAAGAAAAAAATCATAGTTGCTTAGGGGATGGATTTCTGTTTTCCTCTTCTTCATTTCAATATTCATTGATTTCAAAAGGCTACTTTTCATGTTTTATCTAATCAGATGTTAAAAAAAAGTTCATTATTTGAACTGCACAGAAACTGTAGAAGAAATCAGGCATGTGGTAAGGTTGAAGGTGTTAGTTAATGTTCTTTTTACATCCTTGAACACGTGGGCCATTTGAAAAGCTGAAAACAGAAATATTTGTGGGGAGAAAATGAAAATAAATCCCAAAAATAAAGGCTTTAATTTACTTCCCTTGGTCCTTTTTCTGTTGACAGAGATTGTCATTTCAATTTCAAGGCGACATCCGGAAGGCATCTATGTTTTCACACCAGCATCTTCCGAACTTAATTGATGAAATTCCGTTATTCATAGGGCAAATTTGAAACCAATCTTCTTAAAATTTAGCTCAAGCTGTTAAAATAGGCATTCTAACTTCTAAGGATATATGTGGCCTAGAATTTATTACACCATCCATTCCAAAATATAAGACCTATTTACCTAATTTGATTAGATTAAAGTTGATAGTTAAGTTGATTAAACTCACATAACATTACCAAAACACCCTAACCAACTACTTTTATTCCACCCTCTCTCTGTTACTTGTTTATTATTGGGGAGCATCATTAGGGATAATTTAGAAAACAGTTGAAAAAATATAAAGATGTCTTATATTAAGGAACAAGCTTTCCTCCCCAATCCCCTTCTTTTTTTTTTACATCATTTTCCCTCACTTTCTCTCTTAATAGTCATTAGATTCACTTTAAATGGTCCAGATTTGGTGTTTATATATCATTATTGAAATTTTATATTATAAAAAGAAAAATTACACCAAATCTGGAATATTTAAAGTGGATCTAATGGCTATTAAAGGAGAAAAAGAGGGAAAATAATGTAAAAAAAAAGGAGGAGTTCCTCTCCCCCTTCGAAAGTAGGTTATATATTTAATAACGGAGGGAGTAATTAATTAGGGCTCCCAATACACAAAACCTTTACCACTTATCTCACAATCTGAAAAGTTTATTATTTTTTAAAAATTTGAACATGTGACCTCTAACGATCTAAGTCAAGTGACAACAAATTTACCATTATTGATATCAATGAATTTGAATTTCTCATATGTTCTGATTAATCATATATTCACATAAATCCAATGAGCCTTGAATGGACTAGTGCACAAGCCTTACACTAGATAGGGTATGAAATGCGATATCTTTCAAGCAAAGAAACTATCTTCAATGTTTGAACATGTGATCCTTATGACAACATGATATCAATGAAGCTGAATTTCTCATGTTTCAAGTGATCATATTGATATAAATCCAACTCTCTTGTGAGTTTTAAATCCTTTTCTCTAGAGCGAAACTTTATAAGAGAACCAATTGATTAATGAAGCACATCTTTTATGTATCGATAAAGTGTATGTATTGAAGGAACTTTGACATATCTAGGTTGGACATGACAAGTTTTGGCAGAAGTTCAATTCACACAAGTTTGGCTGTTCTGTCCCACATACAGAGAGACAGAAGCTGCCCTGTTTACAGAGAAAAATTGTCCCTCCTTGTTTTTGTTTCATTTTTATTGTCTTTTATTGGGAAAAGGGAGGGCTGGATTGTAATTTCACACACACAAGTTTGGTTTGAAAAAAAAAACGAAACTACTGTCATAAAAGTTCTGATGCATATTAAAATTGAAGTAAAAAAAAAGAAAAAGAAACAGAGAGAAGACGCAGATGCTCTGTTCATGGCTGATCTACTCCACGATAATAAATTAGGAGAAAAATATAATAAAGCCAAAACTCCGAAGATTCTGCAGATAACATATACATAAAAGCTAACTGAGCACAAAACTGCGAAACTTGTCATGTCAAGAAAAACATGATCATAGCATCAACCTCTCATTTCTCAATAACGGTGAAATTTAACTGTTGCAACGGAATAACTGCCACCACAAGAATCTTTTTTTTTTTTTATATATACATACATATAATTTACATGATAGAAATAATGTATTCAAAGTCTGATGATGTCTTTAAGATTGACCCAGAGCATCTTGGAATATGTGCAAACAATATCACTTGGGAGAGTTACAATAAAAATAAAAATAAAAATAAACAGGAACAGAACAAATGGATCAAGAAAATATATGGTCTTGTTTGGTCGGTAGTATATGTCCTCTGGGTTCTCCATCCATTGATTTTGCTTCCCTTTATTCATATCCTAAAAAGGCCACCCTTTAATCTGATGGACTAGAAAAAAATAATATATTATGGTGACCCAATTCTAATTTCTTCTTCATCTGATAATTTCTTGATTCCAAGCGTCGCTCTGGTTTTCTAAGCATAAGTACTTCTTTTTTTCCCCTGATTCTCGTGGCTGTCTGGAACTACCGTACCTACTGGGAAAAGATAAGATCCTCTGAAATAAAAGAAAAATAAATAAATAAAAAAGCGTTAAAGAAAAGATAACAAACAGGTACTTAAATACTGTCTTGTTGTTTATTAGGCAAGATTTTGAGATCTTACAACATGTTTTGTTGCCTTGTAGGGGCAGCTGTATGTGATAAATTTATTGTTAATGAAAGAAACATAAGCTATTGTTCATCCCATATGGATGAAGAAACTTGTGGCGTGGGTCTTCTATGTCCCAGAATTGACTACCTGTGTCCTGAAAATGATGTTTTCATCAGAATTGTGGAAAAAAAATAATATGATTGTAAATTATAGACATTGGACCCATACATATTGCACCACATGTAAAAAAAAATAGCCACACTAATGGTACAACTTGACAAAAATGTTATCATCTCAAGTATACCTCAGACATGACATTAGACCTCTGTCCTTGAAGGCAAAAAGAAGCGGAATTGTCCAAAGGATAGTCATTAGCCGGAGGAAAGCCGGCGGTAGCCGTGGTGGTAACGGTGGTCGTATCAGCAAAAGTTGTGGACTGGTTGAGGCTGCATTGTGGCACAGATGGAAGTGGTGGTGATGCTATGCAATTTGATTTCTGAACATTTTCAAAAGACAAAAATTTTGAGTCTAAGGGTCATAATTCATAATGATAACAACTTAACATAAAGAAAGCACAAGCAAAATCACTAGGTTTTAACTACTTCACCTCTGGTCTGACCATGAGAGAGTCAAGGTCCATTGTGAAGTCATATAACATGGGATTCACAGAAGCAAGTTTCATTGACAAGAACTGCACAGAATAGCTAACTTGTTAGTTTTACTCATTTCAGGTAATCAAAATGATCAGGAAAAAAAACTGAGTTCATGGTATACCTCCACTTGATTTTGTAGGGACTGAACATAATTGATTATTTCATCCAACATGAGGGCTTTTCCAGACACCTATAAGTATATATAAACAAAACCACATAAATGTGTCAGAAGATCTGAGAGAAACATGAAGATAAACTTTGAAACACAAAGATATGAACTTTCAATTTACCTTATCACAACCTGGAACAAGTCGCTGTAACATCTTCATCCTCTCACTTATCTTCTCTCTTCTTGCCTAAAAAATCCACCACAAAACCAGACATGAAAATTTTGGTTGTTTTAAGAAATTTCATTTCCAAACAGCTTTATCTATATGACTTCTTAAGGGGACCCAGAGTTTAAAAAGATGTTTTAACTTTTTAGAGATGTATTGTGTTATTAATTTACCCTTTCAGCTAGGCTGTGGCTATCAGTTGCCTGACCCCTTCTTGCTCTTACGTGGATGTAACCTGTTGGAGGTTCTTCATGACCCTTCTTCTGATTCTTCTTCTTCTCATCTTTTGCCTTATCTCCATCCTTCACCTCACCATTATTGCTCTTCCTTTGTCTCTTGTTTCTCTCTCCTGTACCTTCCTATTGAAGATAATCAAACAAGGATAATCAGTTTTTTGGCAGCAAAATCTTGAGAATAAACCTCATAACAGAACCATGAAACCTCTGATTTTTACAGTTAGTATACCTTAGATTGAGGACGTATACTCAAAGAAGAACGATTCCTGTTTCTTCTTTTCTTCTCCATAAGAGTCAGCTTCTGGGTAACTTGCTCACCAGGTTCAAGCTTATCCAACACCAGAGATGTCTCAGGGCTCTGGTTTTTGGTCACCGAAGAAGGCTCATTATCACTCATGTTAAACTTGGAGCCTTGATCAACAAAGCAGTTCTCTAAAGATGTATCGTTAAACTGAGAAACAGGATTAGCCTGAGCCTGAGCCTGAGCCTGAAAAGACTCGTTGAAAGGTGACATCATCTTAATGGAAGCACTATAGAAAAATGGAGAGTCAACAAGGAAAGGGTGGTATTGGAATGAAAAAGCTGCCATGGATAAGAGAAGTTGGAAGATTTGGAAAATGGCAAGTTATGAAAGAAAGTGATGGAGAAGGAAGCAGAGTGGGTTTGTGATAGAAACTAAGAGGGGAAGGGTATCAATATATATAAGGATGTTGCCCACACATATAAATGCTCAAATCTTTTAAAAGGCAACTCATTTCTCATGCAAGATAAAAAACCTGTCTAGTCCAGTCCATTTTGACCAGTCCAATCTCCAATTACTGATGCTAATAACAAACTTTTATTTAGCATTCAAAATTTCTTCTTTTTTTCCTAAAGGGTAATAATAAAATGCGATGCTGAAAAGATAGGTTGATTTTTGGACTGTTTGGTGGTGGCTTTGATGCGTCATTTTTACGAACACCTTCAGTGAATGAAGCATCAAAGGTTTCTACTGTCCTCTCCCGAAAAACACGGAGTTATTATTGATCTTATAAACAAAAAATTTGAATTTACACTTTCACAGGCAGTATATGAAAGAGAGAAATTAACAAATATCAGATGGTAAAGTACTGAAATGAAAAAAGAAAAATGGAAAAGAGGAAGATTCAGTATGCTCAAGGGGATAAGATTTTGTTTGGATTTTTATGGAGAAAATGAGAAATACGGTCAGAACTCAGAAATAAACAATGAACTCACAGCAATTGATATGAGCAACACGGACCAAGGACCGTTCACATTTGAGCAAATAGTTGGACCGGAATTCCCATTTTAAACTTGTTTATTGTTTATTTGAAATGTCTTTCTTTTGCTTTCAATGCGTGGGGGAAAATTTTTTATTTTTATTTTTAGTAGAGTAAGAAAAATTTAAAGAAATCATGGCTTGGAGCAAGATGGAATGTATCCTATTAAAACTCTCACTCGACAAAATAATTTTTATTGTGAGGTTTCAATTAAAACAGGATGGGGAAAATGATAGATAAATACCTTTACTATTTTAAAATTTCATATAGGTGATTTCAATTTGTCAAGTAACAATATTAAAATCTACAAATCACCTATTGAAATTTTGAAATTTAAAAGGGATTTTTTTATCATTTCACATAAAAAAATGCCATCACCACAAATTCTCGTAATAGCAGGTGAGTTATATGAATCTATTCTGGTTTTTTTCCCACTAAACTTGTTATTTTATGTTGTTTAGCTGTTTAAAGGCCATGGTAATTTTTGCTGATAGATGAGGGGAGAGGTCAGCGTGGCATGGTCAATAGAGATGAACAGAATTATTTAATGAGGCATCAGAGATCAGCGATGCTATAATACAGAGCAGGTTAGAATCGGATAATGTAAAAATGTATTTACAGAAGTATGGAGTTACAGACACTGACAAATAAAAATAAGGGTTAAGAGTAAAAAATACACATATAATTTTGTCAAAAGTTCATCCAACACCAAATATTTTTTTTTAGACCAAAAATGCACATGACCTTTTAAATTGGTTCAAAAGTCACATTTATAGTTATATTCCAAAATGAAGCGCTTGTTGCCGGACAAACCTTTTTACAAAATCATATGTGTATTTTTTACCTCAATTTAAGTGTAAATGTGTATTTTTAATCCAATTTAAAAGTTCATGTGTATTTTTGTCTAAAAAAACCATTTGGTGCTGGATAAACTTTTGACAAAATCACATGTGTATTTTTTTACCCTTAACCCTTAAAATAATAAAAAAATAGAAAAAGAAAGCATTGGTTTATATTCTGATTTAAGAAAAACCTGTGACTAATCAGTTAGATTTAACTTTTTTACCCGAGAGTTAGAATTTTGTACCTTGTAAGTATATTAAACTATGCAAGTTTTTATGTTCAAAAATATTGTGCAAAGTTTAATCTAAATGAGGAGGGCGATCATACATTTTAGAGTTTTGTAGAATTGGTGATAAAGAATGAATGTAAACTCAATAAGGCTATCAACTAAGAGGTCTTGATTAGCAATTTATAGAGATTTGGTTAACGATGAGCTCAATAGGGTGGTGTGATTTATGTATTCAACCCTATCTAATGGGGTAGGCATTGTTGTTGTTCATATTTAACTTCTACAGTGATCAAATTGAGTTCGAATCCTTCACTACTTAAAATGACTCATATAGAAGGAGGTATTATAATATCAAAATCTCAATATAAATTAGTTAGTTGTTTGAAGGGTTAAGGTGCATTTTGGCCAATGATTTGTTATAAAAAGTGCGTCTGGCACAATTTTTTTTTAAAATGTCAATCTAAGTCAACCATCTTTTAAAATGGGGCAAGTTAGCCAATAATTTATTTCAAAAAGGAGCGCCTAGCACAACATAATTCTATACAGTATTGGTCAAATTACCTCATTTTAAAAGATGGTTGGCTTCTATAGACATTTTAAAAATAATTGTGCTGGGTGCGCTTATTGTAACAAATCATTGGCAAAAATACACCTTAACCTTGTTTGAATAGTTGATAATATTGTGAGAAGAAATGTTAACTATTGTAGAGTGGCTTTTTTGTTTTTTTTTTTTTGACCTGAAAGAGTGGCTTAAAGAATTATAAAGAGCAGCAATTCGTCATTCTATTTACACAGTAACCATAAACCTAGCTAGCTTTATTAATTTTTTAAATTAAAGAATGAATGCAAAGAAAATACTTAACTGGAAACCATTCAATTGAGTTTATAATATTTCTAATTATACAGATGATTTATTAGACTTTTGAAATATCCTACTATAAATCACCGTCTAAACTATAAATTGGAAGTTATCTGGTCAATTGGTTTTACATTACAATACCAAATAAGAACCAATATCAACAATCAACGTTTTGAAATAAGTAAGCCTATATTTGAATGCTTATTTAATTTTGTTATATATTCTAAAGTTCTTAAAATAATTATGTGGAGTAAATTTTAAAAAATTAGTTAAAAAATATCTATGAAAAGTTATTTTAAAAAATCACTCAAAGTTCCCACAAACTATAATATTCGGCTGTCAGTAATGTCCGAGCACTTTAATATGAAAAAATCACCATAAATGGTAAAATAAAAATTAAAAGAATAATTTAGGGAAAATTAATTTCAGATCCCTTGTAAGAGACTTAATTAAGATGGGGTCCTACGAAATCACCTAATTAATTTGAGGTCCCACGAAGTTGTTATTGCAGGCCAAAAAGTTGTTATCACAAGGTCATAAGTTATTATAGACTAAGAGTGATTTTCAGGCCACATGTTGTTATTACAGGCCGAAAAGTTGTTATTGCAGGCCAAAAAGTTGTTAGTGAAGGTTTAGCAACTTTTGACCTCACAATAACAACTTTTTGGCCTGCAATAACAACTTTTTGACATTCCATAACAACTTTCTGGTAGGGACCTTAGATTAATTAGGTGATTTCATGGGACCTCATCTTAATTAAATCCCTTACAAGGGACCTGAAATTAATTTTCCCAATAATTTATTCTATCATATCAATCTTCTACAATGTGCAAATATGGTAAAAGTAAAATAAAAATGTTGTGAATATGGTAAGTTTGTTAATTTTCCCAACATCCATCTAACATATTTGTGGACCACACTTAGCAAAAGTTTGATAGACATTAGGGCAAGTTAATGGACTTACCAAAAATCTGCAACCATTTTATTTCATTGTTACCATATTTACACCTTACAAAAGATTATTATGTTTCGTACACTTTAAACAATAATTTGTTCATAAATATGCACATTTACCCATGATAAAAACAACTTGTTTGTTTTTGCCTCTTATCTGGTTTTGAAGTATCAAAAGCAATCAATTATAAATGAAGATGTTGTAATATTTTGTTGTTGAAACACATATTTGATTTCCTGTTTTAAAAATAAAAAATTGAAAAAACTTGTTTTTATTCAGACATCACTAAGCAGACATTAACCTTTTATTAAGCTTTTGTTTTTTTAATTTTCTCATATTATGGTTTTTATCACATACCACTCTATTCTTTATTATAAGTCCAATTATCACAAATTTTTTGTTCCTAAATATAAGTCCACTTTGAGATCAATTAATGTTATTGTGACTATTTTACCCTACGTTGGAAATAGGGAAGATGAGAGAGAATGTTTATTATGCATAAAATATTGTTTTAATACATATACTTAAATGATGGCAAAGTTGGAATTTTTTTTTTAAATAGGGCATATTTAATACTATAACTTCTACTCCTTGGTATGTGAGAAATAATTATGGTGGACTTATAATAAAGAACAGAGTGATAGATTATATTTTCTGTTTCTGCCAAATATAGACTTTCTCATATCTTAGAGTCACGTCCTTTTTCTTTTCTATTGGTATGATGTATTAACTAATGTACCTCTCTGATTCTATAAGTTCACTTTATTTTACACATATCAAGGAAGGGTAGTTAAGTCATTGAAGATATCCACAATTGATCAATCATACCCCTATTTAAGAATGAATATTATATTCTATTTCTATATTTATCAACATTCTCTCTCACATTAGTAATGGGTAAAATTATACCACTCACATTAATTACCCCTAAAATAAACTTATAATAAGGAATAAAATTTTTTCACATCTTAAAATACGATTAGAGTGGTATATTCCCAAGCTTTTAATGCATTTTGACTTTTAAAGAAATTATGGTCGTTGTTCATCTAATTTGGTCAAAATGTGTCATTTTCGCTGTTTACAAAGCAGCGTAATGGGCTATAGGTGTTTGATCGATTTCTTCAGCAATAGCCGGCCCACACAGCACCTACCCAGAACATCACATGCTGTACCAAAATGCAATTACAAGATACTCCTTCTAGTCTGTGTTGCTTCCTCAGTCATAGATAGATACGAGATCTAATTTATTTTTTGGAAAATCCACAAAAACTAAATAAGTTACTTTTAAATTGATTTCTTTGAATTTTTTTCCCCAAAACTAGTTTATTTGACTTATAATAGCTAATAAATAATCTAATAATATATCACATATGTCATAATTAACTAACTTAATTTGCTTGCTTAATCTTTCAAAAAAAAAGTCAACCAGATCTTATATAAAGATTAGAGAGAGTACAAGGCACCAACTAATAAGTTTTATTAGTTCTTGTTATAATTAATATGATATTAGAGTTTAGTGTAATTAGTAAATGTAATATTGGAAATCGCTTGAATTTTAGGACAAATTTAATTATTGTAACCATTTTTAATTGTTAGTTGGTATAAGGACTAGAGCTAGGTAGTATAAGGTCCTAATAATTGAATTGCAATTTATAAAAAAAAATTAAAATTACTTAGAAACAATAAATATGTCAGAAATATACTCTATTTTTTCAAAATTCTCTTGATCTATGAGTATGTAAAGTAAAGAGAGCAATAATGATAAAAAAACTGATGAAAGATTGTACTACCTCTAGTCCTAAATGAAGGACCCGTTTGAGAAGGTGAGTTTGGTCATAAATATAAGACCTTTTTCTAATTTTTCACAACATTTTTTCAGATTATCCCTATTAATGTTCCATAATATATATTCCATCCGGTCCTAAATATATGACATATTTGGGGGTTTGAGTTTGTTCATAAATATAAGACATCTTTTTAATTTTTTTCTACTTTTACCTTAATTATCCTTATGAATGCTCCTTAATAATAAACAAGCAAGAGAGAGAGGGGGTAGGGATAAAGATAGATGATTACGTTGTATTGATAATATATATCATATGATTTTAACTAACTTAACTAACATTTTTAATTTAATCAAATTAGGTAAATATGTCTTATATTTGGGAGCGGAGGGAGTAATAAACAAGCAAGAAAGGAGTGTGGAAATGAAAGTAGATAGTTAGGATGTTTTAGTAATATCATATTATTTTAAGTAACTCAACATACTTAATCTAATCAAATTAGATAAACATGTCTTATGTTTAGGACTGCATGGAGTGTAATATATGAAATGAGAAAAATGCATTTATTAGTTAGTGAAACTTAAATATGACCTTCTAAAAAGTGACAAATCAATTCAAATTTTTTGAGTATATATATAATGATGGAGAGTATACTTATACTACTTGCATATTACACAACATACTTAATCTAATCAAATTAGATAAATAAATCTTATATTTAGGACTGGAGCTGAGGGAGCATAATATATGAAATGAACTGAGGATGTAATGAGAAAAATGTATTTATTAGTTAGTAAAACTTAAATATCACCTTATAAAAAGTGACAAATCAATTCAATTTTTTTAAGTGTGTGTATATATATAATGATGGAGAGTACACTTGGACTACTTAGTTATTATATGGGACAAAATAGGTAACAATATTTTGGCTCAAAAATTTAGAGTTGAATTAAAATATGGCACACGACTACATTTCAAAAAGTTCGTTAAATTTATACTTGTGTTGTATCATATAGGTGGAATAGTTAGTTTTTTTAGTTCATATATTGTCTAACTAAGTAGAGGTGAAAATAGGTCAAACCTGACATGTTTTGTGATTAATTGGCTTGAATCTAGCCTGTAACCTGTAATAGGCCTTTTTTTTCATACTTTAGTTTGGCCTGTTCGCAGGTCTGGCTTGGCCTAAAGCCTTTTAAGAGGTTTGATCAACAAAACGGGCCAACATGCCACCAAACAGGCGAATGAGAATAAATATATAATTAAAAATTTAAAAAAACAATACATAACTAAGTCAGTATGTTAGGCCAAATAGGCTTTTTAAGAGGCGTGTGCCTAGACTATTAAACAAAAAAGGCTTTTTAAAAGGCTTAAGCATGTGCCTATTTTTAGTTAGATCTGGCCTGACCCTGGATAGGCTAAAAATAGGCCAAGCCTCAGGCCCTTGATAGGCCTGCTGGCTTGTTTCCACCCCTATACCTAAGTTACTTGACAATGTAATTGAATTAAAGAAATTTGTTTAGCTACTTGTTTATAATAATTAATAAACATGATTTGATTTAACTTTCCTTTATTAAGTTTTAATTTGGCTTGCAGTGCATGATTATATATATATATAACATTTTCTTCACGTCTAGTCTGATGTTAAATAATTATTACTCCCTCCGGTCCTAAATATAGGACTTATTTGAGGAATTGATCTTGGTCTCAAATATAAGACATAATGTTAATTTTTATCAATTTCTTCATAAATTATCCCTATTGGTCTCATTAACAATAATCAAGTAACAGATTCGGGAAGGGAATATGATTTGGGTGTTTTATGTAGGATTTCGGGCGTACCAGGAATCCAATAGACTTGCTTGGTACCTACATGAAATCGGAGCACCGATTTGGACTCCGAATATGTATACAACAAAAGCACCATAGAGGAAGGGAAGAGAAGAGAAGAGATCTAAGAAGTTTTTATTGAGAGTTTATTTTCAAGTTCTTCTCATTGCTTCTTTGGAAAGACAAAACTACTCCCATATATAAAGATATGAAAAGTCATATCTTTTCAATTTCAAATTATAAAGGGAAAAATTACTCATTTTATCCCAAGTCTTTCCATAATTATATATTAGCCCCAATTTTCATTGGGCATTACATATTAGCCCTAATTCTCATTAGGCTTGAGTTCTAACCCACCAAGGGTGGATTAGATATTTCCCTACAGGTTTAGAAAAAACACATCAAACTAACATAACTTATATTCTTAATTTAATCAAAATAGTTAAATATGTTCTATATTTAGGACGAAAGAGTATACGAGTACTTTCCTAGAAGAGGAATGTAACATACAAAAAATCTCAGAACAAGGTAATGCCAGAGATCCTTTGTTGTTTCCTGGACAACAAAATGTAACGATGTATGACATTAATTAGTTTAATACTTGTTATCGTATATATATTACTTACTTCTTGTTGGAATTTAATCATGCATATTACATTATTCACGCTTCACTTAGAAAGTTACGTGATTTTCACTCTAATTTGTGCGCTTGATTGTGATGTAAATAATATTCACTTTATAAAACAAAAAAAAAATCATGTATCGATTAACATATAAACACATGCTAATTCAAGCCAGACTCATTGCATGTTATTATTGCACAACTTTTTTTTTTTTTGCCAAAATTCCACAACTTAATAACTATCAGGTTTGACTCACGCAAGTGTTATATCATGATGAGTCAAATGAGTTTTGATTAATGAGTATATAAAATACACAAATATAGAGCATTTACAGTATATGGTCAAAGTCCCAAATTCAAAAGAAGTGGAATGGTGAGCAAAGACTTGTAGAAAAGTTCAAGCGCAGAGGCATGATTCACATTGAGAGGCCAAGTTCATGAACGAATGAATACTTCTGAGTGCTAAAATGGTCCAAACTCCAACAAACTTCCAAAAAAATAACAGAAAAAAAAAAAGGATACTTTAACCTTCAATGTTCAAACACACTGTAGAAATCACTCTCTTAGTTCACTGTTCGTTAACACCCATTCCTTGTCTCTTCCCTAAATTTGTCCTTTCAAATTAGTTGTTTGACTTATAATTAAACTAATAGATAATCTAATAATATATCACATATGTCATAATTAACTTACTTATTTTAGTTACTTAATCTCTAAAAAAAATCAACTAGATCTTATATAAATACTGATGGAGCGTAAAGCACCAACAAACAAGTTTTATTAGTTATATTTATAATTAATATGATATCAAAGTTTAGTGTAATTAGTAATGTAATATTGGATATCATTTGAATTATGGGACAAATTTAATTCTCCTAACCGTTTTTATTTGAATGTGCAAGTTGTTAGTTGGTATAAGGATTAGAGCTAGGGAGTATATATAGGGTCCTAATAACTGAATTGTAATATTTTAAAAAACAGTTAAAATTAATTAGAAATAATAAATATGTGAGATATATACTTTATTTTTTGAAAAATGTCTTCATCTATAAGTACGTAAAGTAAATAAAGTAAGAATAATAAAAGTGATGAAAGACAATATGCTAGCTATATCAAATGATTTAAGGATAAAATGAGAAAAGAGTATTTATTAGTTAGTGAAACTTAAAACCCTAAACCTTATAAAAAGTCATAAATCAATTCAAATATATTTTGATTGTGTGTGTGTATATGTGTAATGATGGAGAGTATACTTACACTACTTAGTCATTATATGCTTATTATACACATGTCCAGATAAATAAATGATAGTACACTCTTTAAATATTTGTTGAATTATAAGAATATTTTTATTTTTTAAAAATGAATGACAGGTTAATTATGAAACTGTCAGTTAACACATGTGTCGGGACAAAATAGGTAAGTAAGAACATTTTGGCTCAAAAATGTATGATTGAATTAAAATATGGCACACGAGTACTTTTCAAAAGGTTCGTGAAATTTATACTTGAGTGTTATATAATATAGGTGGAATAATTATTTTTTTAATAAAATAATTTGATTTAACTTTCCGTTATTATGTTTTAATTTGTCTTGCGGCAGTGTGTGCAGGGGCCCCTCCTCTTCTATGGTCTTCTTTCCCCCTACCCTTGTCGTCGTGGTCACAGTTTATAAAATCTGATGGTTAAAAATAAAAATAAAAAAAGGGAAGAAAAAGAAATAATGAAAAGATGATATAGGTGAGAACATAAGAGGTGAGAGAGTGAGATTTTTGGTCTCATGTTATATATTTTTTAAGGAGAAAACTTATCTCCAATACAATACGACCAATTCAACCAGTTCACCACTTACTACATGCCATGTGGACTTTCCTCCACGTCAGTAGTTAAGGCTACACTCTCATTTCGTCTGCCTCTCTTTCCCATTTGCACAAGAAAAACCCTATTAACACTGCTTCTCTCCTATGCTTCTCTTTCCCATCTTGTCTGCAAAGGAAAATAACCAAAATGTGTGAGGTTTTTTCGGGGAGATCATGGACGATTTGTACCTTCACCTAAATTTGGGGGGGGGGGGGGCTTTTTCTTCTTCTTCTTCGACTTCTTTTCTAGTGGCTCTAAACCCATTGGGCGTTCTGTATTTTCAACTTGAGACTTTGTGTCTTCAGCATCCGTGTCCATTGAATCGGGAAAAGAATTATAGACTTGAGATATTTCAAGCTCTTAAATCATTGAGGCACTTGATGGAGGGAATGAATTCGGAGATGAAGCACGGAATTAAAAAAGCAAGCAGTATAATCGAAGTTGATGGGGGTGCAAGGTTGTGTGGGGAAGACAACTTTAAAATTAGGGTTGTTTTACTTGAAACAAAGCAGTTAATGTGCACGTCTCGAAGAAGGTAAGTGGAAATCTCATGTGTAAAAGGCTTGGTGGTGGGGTGGAAGATCGCGTGAAGATGGGAGGAGGAATATGGAGAGAGACTGGCTGACGGTGTTGATTGCTGACGTGGTGCAAAATATACATGGCATATAGTAAGTGGTGAACTTGTTCTATTGCACTGGAGGCAGGTAAGCTTTTTTTCGCCTTTTTCTAACTATTAGATATTATAGACGGTTAGAATTAGGGAAAATGAGGGGAAGATGGCCATAAAAAAGAAAGGGGTTATGCGCCGCAGCAACGCAAGATTATATATATATATAAAACATTTTTTCCGCTTTTAGTTGGATGTTAAAAATCATCATAAGTTGTTAAAACAGGAATGTAACATACAAAAAATCTCTGAACAAGGTAATACCATAGATCTTTTGTTGTTTAATTTCTTGGACAGCAAGAGTTAACGGCGGCATAGACCATTAGTTTAATATTGTACATTACTTACTTCTTATTAGAATTTAATTATATTACATTCTTCACACTACACTTAGAATCTAAGTGATTTTTCACTATGATTTGTAGGGTTGCACAAAAACTGGGCAGGATCTGGTTAGGTATATGCCCTAAATCCTGTCCTAAAAATCTTTGAGCTCGTTTTTTTTGGCTCGTTGCCCTGTTGCGACCAAGATCGGGCAGGACATGTCCTCCGGGTTATAGAACATGTCCTGTTGGTTTGAGCCTTTTGATCTTAAAAAAAAAGAAATTACATGGTGTAGTAAATATTAACTAATTAAAATATATATTTTTTAAATAAAAGATTAGGAAAAAAAAGATAAAATAATGAAGTTATATGGTGTAGTAAATATTAACTAATAAAAAGATATTTTTTTAATTGTGACTAATTAAATGATATTATTTTTTATAAAAAAAAATAATATTTTCGGGACTGGTGAGGCCACTGGTTCTAAAGCATATGCCCTTGTCTTGTCCTGCTTGATGGTCGAGTTTGGTCCTATCCTAATTGTTATGGTTCTGGTTCAATATATCTTAGGACCGAGTTAGCCTCGGGTCGGGCAGGGTCCGAGTGGGCCACCAAGTTCCTTGTGCAGCCCTACTAATTTGTGCGTTTATTTGTGATTTAAATAATATTCACTTTGTAAAACAATAAAATCATCTACCGCTTGTGTTAACATATAGGCATGATGAATAGATTAAAGCCAAACTCACGACATTGCATGTCATTATTGCTAAGGCTGCATAAAAACTGGGCAGGACCGGACTAAATATATACCTTAAGTCCTGTCCTAAAACTCTTAGGGCTGGCTTCCTATTTGGCTCGGGACCAAAACCTGGCAGGACATGTCCTCAGGGGCCACAAGACATGTCCATTGGTCTTTCCCTTTTGATCTTAATAAATCATCTCTTGATCCTTAAGTCTTTGTCTCTACTCTCTTGTCTCAAGTCTCATTAAAATAAAAGATTAGAGAAAAGAAAAAAAATAATGAAATTATAATATTATATGGTGTAATTAGTAAATATTAAGTATTAACTATTTAAAATATATTATTTTTTATAAAAAAATAATAATATTTCCAGGCCCGGCCGGGCTAATGGTCCTAAAGCCTATGCCCTTGTCTTGTCCTACCCAGTGATCGGGTTTGGTCTCGTTCTGATTGTTTTGGTTCGGGGCAATTGGTAACAGCATCGATTTGGCCTCGGGTTGGATGGGATCCGGGTCGGGCCACCTGGCTGCCAGGTTTTTATGCAGCCCTAATTATTGCACAACTTAATAACTATAAGGTTTGTATCACGTGGTATATCATGATGAGTCCAATGAGTTTTGATTAATGGGTATATAAAATACACAAATAGATCAAGAACAGTATATATATAGTCAAAGTCATAAATTCAAAAGAAGTGAAATGGTGGGCAAAGACTTTGTGTGGAAAATTTGAAGCAGAGGCATGATTCACGTTGAGAGGCCAAGTTCATGAACAAATGAATACTTCTCAGTGCCAAAATGGGCCAAACTCGAACAAACTTTCAAAAAAATAACAGAAAAAAGGACACTTTAACACACTTTAACCTTCAAACACACTGTAGAAATCACTCTGTTAGATCACTGTTCGTTTACACCCACTTCTTGTCTCCCCCCATTACTCCTCACATTCATACATGTCTCTCTTTTCTTGGTTATGCATCCAATATATAAGGTGAGCCTTTATGTCACAAGAAGCTCAACGAACCCAGATTGTCTTAAATTCGGGGGACGTGGAATCCTTTTGGATAGTACTATCCTCCGGTCCTATTTATAAGAGCCCAAAATTTGAATTATTCTGGTCCAAAATATAAGAGCTCTCCTTGGAATCTGTCATCATTTAATACCATTTTTCCTATTTTACCCCTACTTATTAACACTCTCTTTCATAGTATTCATTAATGTACTCCTACTTACATTTCTCTCTCTAGTCTCATCATAAATAAGGGTAATATTGGAAAAACAGTTATTTTTCAGACGTATTTATAGCTCCCAACTAACTTTTACATGTTTTCTTAAGAAGCGTTATTTAGCGGCTGAGCTCTTATAAATAAGACCAGAGGGAGTACCACTCTGTTCCTTATTATAAGTGCACCCTAACTACTTCTTACATATCAAGGAGTGGAAGTTATAGTATTAAATATGGCATATTTTTTTAAAAAAATTTAACTATGCTCTTATTTATGAATATGTGTTAAAATAATATTGTATACATTATAAGCCTTCTTTCTCATCTTTCCTATTTCCAATATAGGGGTAAAATAGTCATAATAGCACCAATTGATCCTAAAGTGGACTTACATTTTGGAATAAAAAATTTGTGATAATTAAATTTATAATAAGGAATAGAGTGATATTAAAACTACTGAAGTTTAGCAATATTACATACGTAAACTTAAACTCGAGACTTTGGTTAAGTTGAACCAACCCTTACAAGTTGGTTCAGCTCTCATGGTATTCTCCGATCCTTTTTCTATCTACCATTTACCTTATCACCCTCACTGCTGTGTGTCTGTGCGTGTGTATATATATATACATATATATGTATATTAAGTTATACACACACAAATACACACATATATATGCACACCACGTATATAAACACCCAGAGAGACACACACTGTGGTTTTCCTCGGAGTTCAAAACCAGATCCAGAGGCTTTTTCCATTATTATGCCTCCTTCTTAATCGCTGCCTCACCAGCTAGGTACATTGTCCCCAGCTGTGTTTACATTCAAAAGAACACGTGTTTTTATGTGTCATAAATATATAAGTCTCTTCTTTGCTTTTTCTTTTTAACAAAAATGGAATATACAACTTTAAAAACATGGTTATGTTAAAGGTTAATTATATATAGTAATACACACGCGCGCGCGCGCGCACAGTGTGCATGTGCCTGCGTGCGTGTTTTGTTAAAACCATGCGTGATTGAAGTTCTATTTCATTCTGTTTTGGTCATTACTGATCGGTTAGACTATTTATTTATATATCATCATCCTCTCGAGTCTCGATTCTTCATTTTTTAATCTCGTTTGTTGCTGTCGCTTTGTGTTTATATTTCTGTGTATGATTCCATTTTGACCTTATATATATATATACATATATTGATATATATTAGCATGGCTTGCCTCTTATTGCAATCAAAAGCCTTAATATCAATAAATCACGTTTCTATGTATTTGGTGGTTTATTTATGTTCAAGTCAGCAGTGTGACCGCGTAATTAGCGAGTCTTAATTAGATGTGTGCATTATATACCACACGTGAATTTAAAGTTCTTTTATTCAAGTTGAATTATCGAAGTGTTTGTTTTTTATCCATTAGAAGAATATTTATAACAACGCAACAATAATGATTGTCTTTTAAACTTGACCAATTTTTTTTTTTTTCATATTCTGCTTTAACTTAGTCCGTGTTCCATCCATTGGCTCCAGGAAAAATCTAGCCCGTGTTCCAGATTATCTTTCAGAATGTGTACATTTTGAGTTTTTTTAACAGACAACAAATGATATTTTAATTTGGTGTTCATAATTATATGCCAACTGTTGATATTTTTTTTTTTTGGCCAAACGCCAACTGTTGATATTGACTTATTATATTTAAAACGCGAAACTCAATAGGACATGTAGGCGACTTCTGTCGAAGGTTTCATTTATCTTTTTTGTTCCACAACAATATCCAATTTTTGACCATCAAACGTAATCTTAAAGATAAAAAAATTTGTCATTGAGCATGTAATTCATGATTGTTTAATTAATAAAATATCAAGTGATTAGCACACATATATACTGCTACCTCACAGGTTACAGCTCATTATTATGCAGTAATTCTTTTTTTTTTTTTTTTGGGGGGGGGGGGGGTGCACTGCAGTAATGTTGGCTGATTTTTTGGCGATCGCAGCTCTGTTTGAGTATGAATTCTACGAATAATCTTGTTGAGTGCAACCAAATTGTAACGTGCTAAAAGTATAAATGTCAAATGCTGAAAAAAAAGGACACGCGCGCGCGCTCACAGCTAAGATTCTTCCCGTAATAGCCAGCTGTAATAGAAATAAAATAAAAATACTATATGACTCGTTCGAAAAAAATTAATTTATTATATTTCAAGAAAAAATTTAGTGGATCATTTTGCTTTTTATTTTTCCAAATTGCGATGTTCAGTTTTCTTTAAAAATAGAATAAAATGTAAATTGTTTCATAAGCCAATTAGGATTAAAATGATTCTCCTGTTGTGTTTTTCATTTAGTATGTGAGTGTTTTTTATAAATATAAGTTAACTAACTACTGTAAATACTTATTATTCTATCCATTTGTATATTACATGTAAGCCAAGTGTTCAGTATAACTATCTCTATTCCTTCTTGTGAAGTTCCTCCTTCCTCTTTAAAGAATGAAGCTTACTCGTTCATAAACCATGAATTTGAATGGCGTGTCAGAAATCCAATTTTTCTATCTATATATAAGATTGATTCACTTTTTTAGAAAATAAAAGCTAAATAAGTTACTTATAAAATTGATTTGCCGAATTTTTTTTTATAAGTTAGTTTATTTGACTTATAAACAAACATATAATCCATTAATACACAAAATATATTATGATTAAGTGGCTTCTTTAGATTTATAAATCTATCCAAAAAAATCAATCAGATCTTATATTTAAGAATGGAGGGAGTATTGTTTAATTAGAATCCCTTGGTCATTTTTTCTCAGTGATGATGTTATAAGTGCTGTATGAGGCTTTAATACACTCTCATCGCCACTGTCCAAAAAGAAAGGTGGGAGTCTTGTCAAAACCACCAAATTCAGGCAAGAGATGGACATGATATCTTGTTTTGAATTCCAAACACGTCTTGAAGTATTGTGTGTAGAAATATATTGTGTGTAGAAAATAATAATCAAATTGAGGGCAAATGCTTTTAAATGCTCAGGAAGTTATATCTAAAGAGCTGCAAGTATCAGGAAGTTTTTTTTGGAACCTTAAATACCATGGAAGTTAATTTTGGTGGCTATACTAACCATTTTTAATGGTGCCAACTTAACTGGCGTTAAGTAGACACTTTGGCATGACACATAGTCGACACGTGGCTTGGGTTAAGGTTCTTAAATGCCTCGGAAGTTTTCTCAAATGAGCATATAGCACCCGAAAGTTTTGCTTTTGTTCTTAAATGCCCTGGAAGTTTTCTAGAAAGTGCTCCTTAACCCAAGCCACGTTATCATCCATTCAGCCTGACGTGGCATTCAGTATGACGTGGCAAACTTATGTTTCCCTTTCCGTTCACTTTGGGCATTAATGCTACAAAAATAATACTTCCCAGGCATTTAAGATCCCAAAAAAACTTCCTGGTATTAGCAGCTCTTTAGGTATAACTTCCTGGGTATTTAAGAGCCTTTTCCCATTAAATTGAAGTATATTTAATTAGAATTTGCAATTTTGTATACATACATGAATTGATTTGCTACTCACCAACACAAGGCAGAAACAAACAAACGCAATTGCGCGTTCTTCTTTTGACCTTCCCATTTGAAGTTCCCTTTGATCGTGACATCCCTCGTTCCAATCTTTGTCAATCTCACTCTCATCTCTCTTCTCCTCACATACACACCGATTTTTTTTTTTTTTTTGAAAATTGCGTGCAAGTAATTCTTCATGAAATAGCCGGATGAAAATTGAAAAATAAAATAGATTTTTTTTTTGGTGAATGGTTAAATTCCAGATTTTAAGTGGTACAGGGTGAGGGAGCGATCCCTTCATATTCATGGCCATGCTCATCCCACATATTGTACACATTTAAGAAATATTTTTTTAAACATCAATGTACATATTTCGTGAACTTAACTGTCCATATAAAGATTTACTTATGAATAGAGTATCATGACATAATGTGATAAATGATAAGGTGTGTTGTTGTATACATAAACCCCGCATTACGCTTAACCTCTCACTAATATTCTGCCAAATCCTATATATCACAAAGTCAATAATTTGGAATTATTGAATTCCTACAGGAAGCTGAATGATGAAAGCGTCTCATTCCCCAGTGAATGACTGATAACTTTGAGTCTAGTATTTTTTTTTTTGGTCATCCTTATATTACTTTTTCTATGAAATTGTGGATAGGGGTTGTCAAAATTGTATTTAATTATGAAACAAGTCATTATTGAATAGTAATTATTTAATAGTAAACACTAAATATTAAAAATTTACCATGACCATTAATCATTTTTATTTAATACTTTATTAATTTCTATTACTAATTAATTTGATCATGACTACAAAAATTCAATATGAACATACATGATCACGTTTTCCAGTTGATGAAAGAAAAGGATAAGTGCCAACGTACGAAAAAGCCCAAACTGAAAATGTGGGATGCTTGTATAAGAAAAGCAAAAATTGGGTTGGGGAGATCCCAGGCCTTGTTCATGGTTTCTCAAGAACTGAGGAGTGAAGTGATCGATTGTTCAAAACTTCAAGGAAAAACCAACCAGGGCTTTTTTTTTTTTTTTTTGCCTTGAAAACCAACCGGAGGTTGGACCTAGTAGAAAGTGTTACTTTATCCGTTTCTAAATATAAGACCCAATTGACTTTTTTGGAGAGATTAAAGAAATGAAACGAGTCATTTAACCACAACATATTTCGTGTATTATTAGATTATATGTTAGGTTATAAGTCAAATAAACTAATTTAGAGAAAAAATTCAAACAAATCAACTTATAAGTAACTTATTTGGTTTTTTAAGAGTTTTCCAAAA
This sequence comes from Mimosa bimucronata, assembly GCA_037074515.1. Lineage (NCBI taxonomy): Eukaryota > Viridiplantae > Streptophyta > Magnoliopsida > Fabales > Fabaceae > Mimosa > Mimosa bimucronata. Next base: position 4,147,649 of record CM073448.1, read on the forward strand.
AAATCAACTGGCTCTATATTTAAGAACGGATGAGTAATAAATTAATATTTAAATACTGCTACGATACTTTTCAAACAATATTGTCTTTAGTAGAGTGATAGTCATGCCTAGAAAAAAACTCGGAAACAATAAATGCAGCTAATTTCCTCACATTTTTTGTCATTAATCCCACTTAAAAAATTCAAATAAGGTTATCCAATAGCTCTGTAGTTAACATTACTCTTTTCCTGGGGGAAAATTCATTACTGGTTTTGAAATAATGACAAGAGAAAGAAATGCCTTGAAGTCTCAACCTGCTGCAATACACTAACATTATACATATTTCATCCATTTGACTGCTTAAACAGCATGATAGAACAACAAATAAAAAGAAGTTTAACAAACAAAATACCTTGACCGCCGCCTCAAAACTTGTATTATTGCGCTTAAGGTACAATTTTTTTTTTTTTTTTGGTTAAAAAAAATCGTATGGTGAGCCCCGGTAATAAAGCAGACAATAGCATCCTAACATGATTTGCTCTCAAAAAAAAGTCTTGCTCTTTTGAAGAAGCCCACCTGTTTGAGTGTTTACTGTTGTATGTGCTTCAAATTCTAAGCCTTTGCAGCTGCAGAAGCTGGGGCACCTCCACCAGTCGTGGGCCTGAAAGTACAAATTAAACTCCAAATTCATATTGGTCGTAATGTTGTAGAAAGTATATATCGACTATAATTTGAAGAATTATACATCACAATATTCCGAGTGAAGAATTACATATGAACAGGCCATACTTGTTATAGGTGTACAAGTCGTGAAGGCAATTTTCTAAAAGCAGAGGGAGAAGCTACTTACAGTCCCACAAATACTTTGAAAGCGTCATAGATTCCCCATTGAGCTCCAGTGAGAGTTCCAATCATTACTATACGAAGTGGAAGGCCACGAGTGAAGAGCCCCCATAGCCCCAACTTATTAACAGCCTGCAAAATCCAATTATTTAAGGACCTCTGTGAGCATCATCATCCACATTAAGATGGGTGTTCCTAAATATAATATATATATATATATAAATATATGGTTCAACTCACTTCACCAACGGTGGCTCCCTTGGCACTGTTGAGGAATGAAACGAGGTTATCGGCAGGGTGAGAGACAACGGCACAGAACACTCCAGCCACATACCCTGCTGCAAAACTTACTCCCAGCTGAGTATTTTTGCTGCATTGATCTTTAGGTGTAGGAATGGCGTATTTGTAAAACATCTCCACAACCGTCTCAAAAGATGCAAATTTCATCATCGTATCTGAAAGGAATGAAAAAAAAGTGAGAGGACACGAGCAGGAAAAAAAGGCTAACACGATTGACTGGTATCAAGTATTACAATGCAATGACATGAAAATTTGTTCTTACTAGAACAATAACATGTGTGCAGATCCAAAACCTTAACACAGGTAAAAATCCTTGATGTTTCAATGGATGTAAATATTCACCCTAAAGTCTTTTGAACTTGAAGGGAAAACAAAACACTTGATCAATATTATACCTTATACTAAACTGTCAAAATTAATTAAGAAATGGGACAAAAAGTATCCGAGTTTTTAATCAATTGGCTATTGATAATCTTTTATTTCAACCATCAAGGACCACTCAAACTGAAAAGATTTAATGAATGGCATAGATTACTAATGTTCTGGCTTACATGGAATCTGACGACCCCAAAGAGGAACAAGTCCCTTGTACAACCTGCACATTAAAATTGGAACGAATTGGAAAAACCCAATCACTGCCAAATGCCAACAGTAATAACAAAAAATGATGATTACAAGTAAGAAAGTTGGCGTACCCAAGAGCACCCTCTGCCTTAACAAACTTGGGCAAACCATCTGACAAACCTCGAGCAAAACCAGGCTGAGTTTGAACACGAACCTTGACAGCCTCCATGGGGCAAAGAGCAACATCAGCAATCACCTCCGCTGAAGCAGAACCAGCCAGATATATCAAAGTCTTGTACTTGGCAGCATATTCTGGCCCCGCAATGTCTGAGTAATACTTCTTGAAGAACTCATAAAACCCAAATTTGCATGCCCCTTGAGCACTATAACCAAGCAAAGTGGGCACCCACCCTCGGAAAAATCCTCTCATTCCCTGCTCCTTCAGTAAAACTCCAAATCCCGATGAGATGCTCTTATACTTAGCTGGGTCAATCTGAAAATACCAGAGATATTACAACAGGTAAAGAAATAGTACTTCCCAGTATATCAGAGGTGGACATGCATAGCGATCCAAGCTCCAAAAATGGGTGAAAGGAAAAGAAGAATGAGATATTCCTCGCTATAAGAGCCATTATCATCATGTTAGAATTAATTATTATATAAGTTAAGAATAAAGTGCCTGAACTTTTTCACTATCATTTTAAAAGGGGGAAAATATCAAATTTAGTGTATCAAAATCAGGGTTGAACAGAATGAACAATGCAAACAGAAACATAAGAATATTTAATCATTATTAAGATAAGTCCCACACATCGAATAATTAATTGAAGGATGAATTAAAGGGATACAATATTAAGGTGAGTCCCTCCAATGACTTAACCTTCTGGAAAGACAAACTTAACACACACACACACATATATATATATATATAATTAATTCATATTTCAACAATATTAACGTGAGTTCCCTTACATTGGATGGAAAGACGAACCTGCATGTTACACTTGACAAGATCGAGAGGAGTGACGGTCATGTGAGTGAGGCCACAGCTGAGGATGCCACCAACTGTACAGGCTCCATAGTAAGCAGGAGAAAACATGGCGATCTTCTCAGACGGCGCCGGGATCATGAAATTAGTCGCGGGCGATGCCTTGGAAGCAAGAGACGGCAATCCAAGATTGGTCTTCGCCAATGCATCCAAAGAAGAAAATGCTTTCGACGAGTATAGGTACCCGGGGACGAGAGAATGGCGACATTCATCGCTCAGAGGAGCCATTGCCGAAGGGAAGGGGATGTGATGAAGGAATTTGTCCTAGAGAGGGAGATGAAAATGCCTGGTTATTTTGATTATTGTTGTGCTGGTTGAAGAAATGTGTGTGAGAGAGAGAGAGAGAGAGAGAGATTCAGAAGGCAAAGCGAGAAAAATGGAGGATTGTACGGCTGTGTAATGAGTGTGAGAGGAAGAGAACGATGAAACAGTGATTGGTTTTCGCGCGCTTTCGTCCGTACCTTCTCCTTGGTTTTGCTTTTGCTTTTGCGTGTGAGGAACAGAACTCTTCACTATTTTTATTTATTTCCCTCCCTTTTTTTTATATTTCTCTTTTACACTTTTTCGCCTATTGCAATTCTGTTCATTAGATTGCCTAATTTAAACGGCAACATTGATTGATCAAACTTTAGCTTCTCCTTTATTTGTTGGCTGGGGCTCTCCACTCACTCTCTATTTAACATCTCTCTATCATTAGATTTTCTTTCAATGGTTGAGATCTATTATAATTGAAAAATATTATTATCTATTTATTGTTGTTTGTATAATATATTTTTTAAGTGTAATAGATATCGACCATTGAAAGCAAATCCAATGGTAAGGATGCTAAATGGAGGGGTACGGTTGTGTAATGGAGAAGCCCCCTAAACCAGGGGGTGGAGGGATCTCAATTAGTGGTTTCATTTTGTAAGTTTCCAAATTCAATACTTGCAAATTGTAAGTTGCAAGCTAACTCCAAACAAAAATAAACTGCAACATTCGGGGCCTTCATTTGGGTCTATGATTATTCGGCCGGCTCATTCGTATGGATAAGGTTCATATTAAAATCATCGCGTTGCCTGAGTTTGGTCATTATAGCCACGAGGACCTGAATGAGACGGTAAGGGTCTCTTCTACCTTCACATGTGGTTGTGGGTTAGATTCTCATCTTAAGAATGGAGTAAGTTTAAAACCCCGAGCCCAACATGTGCCCCTTAAATGTGCCAACAAAACATGAAAAGATTAGTCATTAGGTTTACTCCAAGAGATACTCTTAAAAAAAAAAAAAAAAGCTTAATCTTGACAGAAAACACCAATGTGCATAAAATATGAGCAGTACCTATACTATAGCCTTGGGTTTACTTGAATTATTATATATATTAAATTATGTTGGTCACTCTTCTGATCCGAAATTATCTTGGTTGAGAAGCAAATAAGTAAATAAATGGTTTTTTTTTTAACTAAAAAATAAACGGGTTCACTTACCTTACAATGCATGTAAAAAACTGTTCAAGGTATATTATTTATAGGTGGAGCGGAAGTGTGGACAGATTTTGGAAGGAAAAAACCTTATTGCTTCACCACTATTTGGATCTTTTTGAATAGACCGAGAACACATGAGACAGTTTATGTATGTTTATATAATCAACTTTGCACACACTAACAGGGTTCAATTGGGTCAACTTGCATTGAAGGAGCTAGTCAGCTTGGGCCCACTAAATTGGTTACACGTAAGCTTGAGATAGGTATTGACATTTAGGAGAGCATCGTAGACCACTCATAATCTCATCCTTCCAATCCTATTGGAGTCTTGGTGGGCCATGCCTCCCCCACTTACAACCCTCTCTGTTTCCTCATTTCACACTTTCTTATTCATAAACCCTATCTCTATCCACTCCTTTCACTTATCCCTTGCTTTCTCATTCTTTCACTTTTGGTGTTTTTTTTCCTGTGCTCTCTTCAATGGCCTCTGTTTCTGCTATTTCTCTTAAGGTTTTTACCTCCACTACCCAGGTTCATATATATTCCCCTTCTCCCTTATGCGTTCTATACTCATTCTTAAATGTGTCATTACTGAGTTTTCTCAATTTCTGTAAAGGTTTTACCTTTTTGGTATACCGCTTTCTGCTGTATTGCAATGGCATTACTTTAAACTGTCCAGAATTTGGATGTTTTACTCAGATATGAATGTGTTTAGACTTTGTTCTTGCCATTGCACGCAACCATGCATATATATATATATATATAATAAAAAACTTCTTTTTCGCAAGGTGTTAGCTAAATTTCCCCATCTAGTTCTAGCACACCACTACATCACGAAATAACATCTTTATTTTAGAATATTGCGTGTGTGTGTGTGTCTTCAGATTTGCCACGTGAACCTGGTACTTTTTATTTTACTTACAGAACAATTGTAATCAATGCTGTTACTGAGAGGTGTTTTTCTAATTTTATTAGTTGAATTCCTTTGTGTTAAAGCACTATCTTTTAGTTCTGCATTTGAAGCAGTACCCTGCCACTGGTAAAATTTGCTATACACACATTGTCGTTTTCAGTTTTTCTTTCCTGATATTCCAGACCAACAGAACATTTTGGTCAAGATAAAGATATGTTGAAATATGAAATAATTGTATGTATGTATATATATGTGTTAGATTTGTGTTTATCTCACGTCAGCTTAAGCCAATGTGAGATGACTCACCTCAACATCATATATTTTTAATTCATTTTTCAATCTTTCGACTTGAGACTCTATGCTTATCAGTTTATCGTTAATACGGTATAGGCCATGAATTAGAACTATCTAAGCAGAAATATTGATTGGGATACCAGAATGTGTGATTCTTTGATTCTCTTTTATGGATAAGTGATGGGATATGGAAATTAGGAAATTATCATTTGTTGAGATTTCAAGAGATTCTTTATAATTATCATGATTAGAGAAATAGTTGTTTTCAAATAGTATTAATTATTATTTGCATTTGGTTTTCATTTCAAGAATATTCTAGTTTTATTTTGATTTGATTGTTATCAATCAGCATTAATTATGATTTGCGTCTCTAGAATGTTCCATCATCAATTCCTAGGGTTTGGTTGAGGCCTATAAATAGCACCTCAACTATTTGCTTTGTACGTCTTATGAATTTGAAATAATAATATCAGTTTTCCTTGCCTCTGTCTCTCTCTCTATCTTTCTCATTTCTTCTTGCTCTACCTCTTTCTCTCTTCTCTTCTTCTAAATCCTCCCTTCCCTTCTCTCTATATTCCCTTTCATCTCCCTTTTCCCCTTCTCGTTCTGCATTAATAGGCCGATAAAAAATAATGGTGTTGACCATGAAATAGAGCTAAGCATGTATAATTAAACTTGATTTGGATACTTGAATCATGCAGGCTTCTTGGAGAGGATCGAGTTTGAGCCCTGTATCAATAAGATGGGCAAAGACTAGCTTCCCTTCCTTGAGAACTTCCCGTTTCCGCATATCTTGTTCTGTGAGTTTGGTTTCCTTATATATACCGAGTATTTATTTTCACACGTGTGAGTCCCATTTCATGTGGATTTCTTGGGAAATGAAAAGGAGCTTGTAACATTTTGTAAAACAACACAGGCAAAACCAGAGACAGTGCAGAAAGTGTGCGAGATTGTGAGGAAACAGCTTGCTCTGCCTCCCGAATCTGAGCTTGCTCCAGAAACAAAGTTTTCTGCCCTTGGTGCTGATTCTCTTGACACAGTAAGTTCCAAACTGTTGACAAGTCATCCTTGATATGAAAATCCAGATATTCATATGGCTCCCTAATGAATTTACGGATAATCTTCTCTTAGTTTCACTGTAGTAATTTAATGCTTATAATTACATTGACAAATAGATCAGATTTATATCATTTTCTTTTTGACTATCAGATTCATTAAATAAATATGTGACACGCATAAAGAAAACCTTTAAATTGATAAGTGATGTGATGTTCATGGTACCAAGTTGGACATATAAGGTACTCACTCCTATACTATTTCCAGGGCAGAGAAAAAATATTTCTTTTGGTCTTGTATAAAAGTCATGTTATTAAATTTTTTATGTGAATTTATATTTTTAAAATTCATTTATTATATGTTGACTTTATTCTTATGCGGTGTAGTAGATATTAAATATGGGTAAAATTGAAAAGTTGCTTAATTTTAAGACAGAGTTAATGTGGTTTAAAATTTTTCTTTACTTATGTAAAACATATTGGAAGTGACTTATAAATAGGATAAGATGGATAAATTTGTTATCATGATATATGGTTGGGTTGGTTGTGGCAGGTGGAAATAGTGATGGGATTGGAAGAGGAGTTTGGAATAAACGTGGAGGAAGAGAGAGCCGAGAACATAACAACAGTGCAAGAAGCTGCTGATTTAATTGAGAAGCTTGTCCAAAAGAAAGCTGCACCTTAAAATGAGTCTTTCAACTTAAGAACTTCAATCTCAGATCAGATTGTAGTAATGAAGCGGGAGAGAGTAGAGAGTGATTCATTGAGTTCGCCTATTATTATTCTTACCCCTCTTTTTTGTTCCCATCACTAGCTTAACATGTACTATTATTATTTTTTATGACTCAATTGCTTCAATCAGCTTGCCTTTTGCTTCAAGATACGAGTTCAAATTCTCCTTGCATGTTCTCTTCCCCCTCAATCCAGGCATCAAGTTTCTTCATCTTGATTGCTCAACTTTACAACCAAATTATTTTATATGAAAGGCATTGATAAACATTCTTGAGGTATATTGTTTCTTTTAAATTTTAATGTGATATTTGTTTATTTTTATCTTCTTATCAAAATCTTTATCTTACACATTTATCAGCAATGATAACAGAGCAAGTTACATAGGCTAACATTACAAAAATGATAAAATTAAAAGATTTAATATGCTGAAAAACCACAAGTACTCTACGTTAAAATTCAAATTAAACTACATACGTGCCTCAATACTATTTCATATAAACGTATTTTCTTAGTCCAACATTTTATCCTAGAGGTTGGATGTTGAACGTTGATCTTGGCAGCTTTCTCATAAAAGATCAGACTTCATTTTCTGTATGTTTATATATAGTAGTAATAGTAATTACTATTCGTGTCTTGCACAGAATGAGGCGTAGCATCTATATTAGTTTATTTGTAAGAATAATGGATGGATAGTTTTTAGAGTTTGAATTTGGAGAATTAGTGCCTGTTTGGATAATGCTCAAAACCTAGGTTTTGTTACCAAACCTAGGTTTTAAAATATAGGTTTGAAATGGTAGTCAAACACTTTTTTTTTATAAACCTAGGTTTGGATTCAAAACCTAGGTTTGGACTCAAAACCTAGGTTTTAAAAAAGGTAAGCCAAACATTTGAAAAAATGTGAAAAGCCCATTTGGATTGGAAACCTAGGTTTTGGCCACAAAAACCTAGGTTTTGAATAAGCTACAATTTTCCCCTTTTGCACGAAATACGATGTAAAAAAATGTCATCATTACACATGTCATAATGATCTACCAAAAATACCATTATCCTCTCTCTTTCCCAATACATTAAACTTAAGTCCTTTTTAGTAATTTACACAGAAAAAGTCATTCTCAAAACAATCATCCAAACACTCTCATTTTATCAAAAGCCATTTTTTCAGAAAAGCTGAAAAAAGCTATTCCCCAGAAGCTATTCTCTAAAAGCTAATTCAAACAGACTGCTACTTTTTTCAGCTTTTTCGCGAATTACGAGGTAGAAATATACCATAATGCCCTTATCCTCTCTCTTTCCTAACATATTAAACTTATATCCTTTTTACACATAGAAAAAACTATTCTCACAACAATCATCCAAACACTCTCATTTTATCAAAAGCTATTTTTTCAGCTTTTTCAGAAAAGCTGAAAAAATCACTTTTTCAGCTTTTTTCTCAGAAGCTATTCTCCAGAAGCTAATTCAAACAGGCCCTTAGTGTGATCAATTTTCATATTGGAAACATAAAACGGAATTGACGTTCATGACATTCGAGTGAACAAACAAGGAATTAGACATCGCATGCCGAATAATATCAGACTATTTATTTTAAAATGCCGTGTAAGCTGTACTCCCCTGTTCCCTATATAATTTCCTCCTTTTTCAAATGGTTTGTCCTTGTTTTATTTGATTTTATTTGAGTAATAAATTATTTTTTTACTATTTTACTCATATATTAATTTCTCTCACACATTTTTTTTCATCCTTTTCCATAATTACTTTCTCTTTCACTCTTTTATAAATAACGACATTTTTGAAAAAATAAGACATATTTATTGATTTTAACTAATTTTAACTTACTTTTTAAGAAAACACAATTCGGTTAAAAAAACCTTATATATAGGGATGGAGTATATGTAATTACGGCTCCTAATAAAATTGTTAGATGTGTGTATTGATTATTGTCAAAATGTTCAAATAAAAATAGAGGTAGATAAAAAATGAATTGCCATTTTTGTACGGACAATTATTTTTTGGAGCAATTTTTAAGGCGTTGAAATCTCCATCATTTTCTTGACAGGTGCAAGCATCCATGTGACAATTGCACGATGCACAAGTAATTAATGTAACTTCCATTCTACTTTTGGATAATTAATAATTGATTGAGTTAAAACTTTAAACCCGTGCCTTTCAGCATTATGGGAATCAGAAATCATGTTCAGGCCAGGCAACCTAAGGAAACTTAAAAAAGACATCACATGATAAAGAATGATAGAGTTGGACTTAATGGTGGCATTTTATTGCGAAAGCATTAATTGCATTGCTGAGACGACGAATTCTATTTTGGCAAAACCGAATTAAGGAATTACTATTTTGATAATTCGATTCTTGTTGGGTCTTTCACGTAACCAAAAAGCGAAATTCAGCTTGCGCAACGCCGTTTTTGCACCGCCGCCAAAGTATTTTGGTGTGTCCATTTAAGGGATGGTAAAAAAAGAGAAGAAAACAATATTTCCCTCTAGTTCCTTGTATCAATTTGTCAAGTGCTTTAGTGAAGTTGTCTAATTACTGGTAGTATGCTCCTAATTATAAGATTAAGTTGACTTTTTTGTGGAGGTTCATGAAATAAATTAGACCACTAAATTATAACTGTTACATGCAATTAGATTATATGTTAGTTTTTAAGTAAAATTAATTAGTTTTAAGGAAATAATATAATATAAACAATGTAGAGTAATTTATTTTGGATACCCAATTTCTCTAAAAAAGTCAGTTTAATCTTATAATTAGGACTGGAGGAAGTATTACCTTGTTCGTCTTTATTTATTTTAAGCTTCAAATAATAGGTATGTTTTTTTTATAAAAAAATTAAAATTTGTTAAAAACAATAATTATGTTAGAGATGTAATTTGTTTTCAATTTTGCTTACATGAATAAATATATGAAAAAGGATGCAAAGGGAAAAGAAAATGAGAGAGAATGTAGCAAATAAGAGACAATAAAGATGAAAGAAAAAGCATATGACAAAAATAAACAATTTGTATAATTGGAAAAATTGTAATACTAAATATTTAGACAAACCTAAAATGAAGTTTGTGTTTTGGGATGTAGACACTAATAATGAGGGATGGACACATGTTATTATGTGAGAAATACTTAGATACTCAAAGGTATTGCGAACTCTAACTAATAAGAATATAACAACTTGGCTGGTTTACAATACTAATGAAATGTTCCATTTGAATCAAAATAAAATGTGAATTGTTTCACATGAGTCATAAACCAAGTAAGATTAAAATCGGCTTAACTGTTACGTTTTTATTGGCTTAAAGTTTAAATGATTTGATGCTATAAGAGTAAGAGTATATAAGTATTTCTCGTTTTTGTGTTATTGGAGAATTTAAAAAAATGGAAGTAAGATGTTATTTGAACAATAAAAAATATACTCCCTCCAGTCTTAGATATAGAATATATTTGGGGATATAGTTTTTTTTCATAAATATAGGACCCATTTATAATTTTTGTCCTTTTTTTTTTTTCAAAATTACCCTAATCGATGCCTCTCAACAATAATCAATTAAAAAAGGTAAATGAGAATTAAGTTATATGATTGGGGTATTTCGGAAAAAAAACATATAACATCAACCAAATTTAATAATATTATTAATCTTATCAAATTAGATTAGATAAATACGCTCTCCGTATTTACATTTAGGAAGCACAGAGTATTTAAAATCTAAGGGTTAAAGGTAAAAAATACACATTTAATTTTGTTAAAAGTTTATCAAGCACTAAATGTTATTTTTGGACAAAAAATACACATGATATTTCAAATCTGATAAAAAATACACATCTGCAATTAAATTAGGGTCAAAAATACACATGTGATTTTGTAAAATTGTTCATCCAGCACCAAACGTTTTAGAATATAATTGTAAATGTGACTTTTGATCCAATTTAAAAACTCTTATATATTTTTTATCCAAAAAAAAATATTTAATATTGGATAAACTTTTAACAAAAACATACGTGTATTCTTCACCTTTAACCCAAAAAATCTAGAAATTAAAAAAGCAGGAGCAGTTTCTTTTTTTTTTTTTTTGGACTAAAAGAGCAGTTTCCAGTTTAACAGATTCAGATTATTCTCTTTAGAATTCCGGAAACTATGTCGTTTTGATGAGATCTTCATTCTTTGCCCGCGTCAGAGAGACCATCCCACCACGACTCGAAAAAGCGCTTGCCGTTTCTCCCTCCTCCGCTCCAATCTCTCTTCGATTTCCTCGAGAAAATATAGCCCTCACAGAAATCCCCGATTTTCACTCCCATATAAATACTTCAACCGATGGATCGGAGAAGAACCGCTAGTCCTGTATACGCTCGTCAGTGGAGCGGTTCAAGCAGCACCGGTTCATCTTCTCCGGCCATGTCTCCGGCTCATCCTCAGTCTCGTCTCGCTCCTTCTTCCACCGGACTTTCTACCATTAAGCGCACTCAGAATGTTGCCGCCAAAGCTGCTGCTCAGCGTCTTGCTCAGGTCATGGCTTCTCAGACTGCCGATGACGATGACGACGATGATGATAATGATGATGATCTTGGGTTTCCGTACACTGCTCCGAATCCTCCAGCCGTTAATTCTTACTCCAGTAGCTTTAATCATAGCAAGAATGGTGTTACTACCACTGCTAGTACTATTCCTCCGATTTCTCTTGCTAGACCTAATCGATCTCCCTCTCCTGCGGTAATTCCCACAACAATTGTTCTCCTAAGGTCGTTTCTGATGTGTTGATGGTTTTATTTGGCTCAATTCGGTCTTTTGGGCGGGGGAATTTTTAGTTTTGAGGGCTATTTGTGTTACTGATGCATTGATTGAATATGTTCTTTGTTCTGCCATTTCCCTCCGATTATATGTATACATGAGATTGGTGGTTTGTGGTTTGATTGGCTAAAACGAGTTTGATATTTTTATTAGTTAGGTCGGAACTTTGTAGAGCATGCTCAGACAGTTCGTTCAACATCAGCTGGAAGACCAGCAGTGTCTACTCGCACCACGACGTTGGTGCCACCCACCAAATCCACAATTAGAACGCCAATTGCCATACCTCCTATCGATCCTCCGTCTAACCGAAATAGAGATCACAGAAGGTAGAGCATGTTTATCCCTTGATGTGTGATTTGTATACTTGTTGGGAATGAGCTAATGCTATGCAACTAAAGCTTCATAAATGGACAGGACAAATCATGTGATTCTCCTGTATGTTTATTATGATGTGGATCACTTGTGCCTCTATGAACTTTTTATCCTTGGACAATGATTTCAGGTTTTCATCAGATATTGGGCAAATTAACTCTAAAGGCACAGGAGATATGCGTGAAGCTTCTGCACTCCGTGATGAAGTACAATATATGTGCAATAACTTTTCTCTGCGATATATAGCGCTTAAACTGTATTCTTTGTGGATTTTGTATTACGATCTTTAAATAATTGAGACTGAAGCTGATTCACTGATACTACAGCTTGATATGCTACAAGAGGAAAATGAGGTTATAGTGGACAAGGTTTGCTCCCTCACACCTGAAAATACCTGCTGTTATACTCATGTTATGTGGTGTTGAAGTATATGCTGGTTATATTTTCAGCTAAGACGTGCAGAGGAAAGGCGTGAAGAAGCAGAGGCAAGAGCTAGGGAGCTTGAGAAACAGGTGACTTACTCTAGATGGCAACTAAACATTGAAAAATAGCTTAATGCTATACTGTCGATATCATATTTTGAATAATTACTACTGAGAAACACTACGTAACTAGACGTAGAACGAAGTATGAACATCTTAAAAATACAAGATGCGGAATACATATTGTTGTTTTTATGTATGCTGATTCTTGAATGATCTCACGTCTCTGTACTCTTTGATTTTAATCTTGGTAGGTTGCCTCCCTCGGAGAAGGTGTATCCCTAGAAGCCAAATTGCTGAGCAGGTAAACTTTATTCTAATCTCCTTATTCTTTGTTGGTGTCAATATAGATTTTAATTTCCGTGAGGTGAATTTGCAGGAAGGAAGCTGCTCTGCGACAAAGAGAGGTATTTTTAATGAACAAGTTTTAAATGTGCTAGAAAAATTTGATTAATAATGGTTGAAACTTTGAAGTTTTATTTGCTTTGATCAAAGCTGCTTCATAAGCCACTGTCTGAGATCTCTGATGTTCTGATATTGCATTATCCAGTAGCACTTATCTGCTCATATTTATGTGAAGGAGCAGGACTCATATTTAGTTATGCATATAGTTATGCGACCTTAATTTTGTAGTGAAAGCTCTACTTCCAACTCTAGTTTTTTGTTAATATTGTGGGGTTTGTTGACACATGCAATTTAGCCTCCCCCAAAAAAATCTATAAAGGGAAGATTCATCAATGGGTTTCTTTCAAACAATGTGATTTGACTAACCAATATTCCTGCCACAGGCTGCTCTCAAGGCTGCACAACAAACAAGGGATGGGAAAGATGATGAAATTGCCACCCTTCGTGTAGAAATTCAAGTAATTTTTAACTGGCCGTGTATTGCTTCTTGTTAAAATTGTAATATACTTGCTGTAGTCTAGTATTTCCTGGTCTGGATTATAATTTTCTTTATTGTCTTTATTAGAATCTAAAAGATGATGCTGCAGCAGCTGTGGAGCAACAGCGAGAAGCAGAATCTGAAGCAAAGGCTCTTCGTACAATGACTCAGAGAATGATTCTGACCCAAGAAGAAATGGTTTGTATTTTTTTTTTTCAATGAAATGACTGTTAGGGACTCTTTCATTTTTGTTTATCTGACTTATTTTCTGTCTTTTTCAGGAGGAAGTTGTCCTGAAGCGGTGTTGGCTTGCTCGCTACTGGGGTCTTGCTGTAAAATATGGTAATGAAATTCTCATGTCATTGCATTCTCTTGTCTGCTTTGAAAAAAGAAAATGAAAATCAAATTATTCAATTCTTTTATCTGGGATCCTTTGTTTACAAAATCTTGATGATAAATGTGTTGCAAAACCTTGTGCCTATTGATAATAAAGTATTTGTAATTCTTTGGCATGTGTCTTCCATGGTTTATAGGAATATGTGCTGATGTAGCACAGTCTAAGCATGAACATTGGTCTTCTCTAGCTCCTCTTCCTTTTGAAGTTGTCATTTCTGCCGGGCAAAAGGCTAAGGAGGAATCTTGGAACAAAAGTGAGTTGACTGTTCAAAATTTGGTTGGACTTGTTTTCTCTCCAAAATTAGCTAAAGTGAAGTCTAATTAAATTGCATGACCTAGGTGCCGATGATCCGGATAGGAGTAAAGTTGTTCGTGATTTGAGTGATCTCACTGGGGAAGGAAACATTGAGAGCATGCTTTCAGTTGAAATGGGTTTAAGAGAACTTGCTTCTTTAAAGGTTCTCCGTTAACATCATTTAAGCTAATGTTTAGTTGATGTATTTTTTTGATACCTAATATTACCCTTTGATTATCTTAGATGCTAAGAAGCGCATTTTTAAGCTATAACTTTCTTAAATCATGGAGTCTATTCTAAGCACCTATAAATTTGTGTCATGTCCTGTTTGGTTGAAATTCGATTTCCTTTATATCTCTTGGATTCTCTTTTTTTTTTTGTACGTACTATGAATTTTTTCTTTTTCTTTGAATTCTTTTTGATAAAAATACATACTGTAGGTCGAGGATGCTGTTGTGCTTGCAATAGCTCAACACAGACGCCCAAATTTGGTTCGGCATTCCATTTTAGGTATCTTAATTTGGTCATTCTTTAATTTAATGACCGATTTTTTTAATATTTTAATTTAATCTGCTTTCAGAAATCTGTTTGGTTATTCGTTATTTCAGATGTACTGTTCTTTTTCCCTCTTCTGTTCATTTTTTCTGTATTTGGTCTGGTTTCTGGAGTTATTGTAGTTTTATACTTTTATTAACCAATAATATTTAGATATAGATTGTAAGGCAGAAACCCTGATCTGAAGCTTCTGGGATTGCCAGATGAATCCGATGAAGATTGTAATCTGAGAAGTGAATATTTTCCCAATTTAGCGTTGCTTTGTAATTTCTGGTTGGGCATATTCTTAACTGTAGGGACTTGTGAAGACCTTGGGCTATGTGTATTGGAATGATGCACAACCTGTCCAAACTCTAACAATACAATGGGTTTAGCGCCTCCTTAAGCTGTTTAGATCTAGCAACTATGCTTAAATCAATTGTTGCTCTAAAGGAAAACCTGGATATTAGAGATGAATAAGATGATATTTTCAACAACAATGGTGAGCAGCGTTATCCTACTAAATTAGTTTGACTGCATCAACAACTTATTTTTTAGATATATCATTTACATTATATAAAGTGGATATGGAAGAAAAATAGTAGATAGAAAGGGGACAGGTAAAGGCATACGAATGGGCTTTTTAAGAGTTGGAGGGTTTGGAAGACTGTGACTAGATGAATTGCAGCTTCAGAAAGTAGCATCTGTGTTAAAGTATGACTTTTACACAATGGACAATATCTATTGTTGACACTATCATCCTCGTTATTTTCAAATCATAAATATGTTCTCTGAATTTTTTTTGGGGTGTTCTATATTATGTCCTAAATGCTCATTTGTGGTATTTTCATGAGGGTACATTTGATTTTAAGCACTACACTATTTTAGCTTCAACTGATCTGGTTGAATAACGCATTTATTTTTTTTATTCCTTCCAGATTCAAAGTCACATGGTGACCCCAAATTTGTGGAAGCATTTGGTAAGAACCAAGTTGTCATTAATTTGCAAACTAAAAAGTGAGAGATCATGTTTGACATCGGTGTTATAAGCTGCGTTTAGCATCTAGAGTAAATTATTATCCCTTCCTTTTGCTCAAAGTACATGACCCTCTTTGTTTATGAAATTATTTGCAAAATTCTTATGACACCATAAAGTGACCAAAATAATTCTAGGCATGTTCCCAAAAAAAAAAAAAAAAAACCTCTTGGATAATATTGCTTTCTATTTAAATTTTTAAAATATAACTTCCAAATGTATAACTTAAACATTTATTTCAATTACATTGTTCTTTATTTTGTGTTGAATTTCTTTGTTTTTAATAATTATTTGATATTTAATTTCATTGTCAAATGGTTTTACAGTTGGCTAAATTTAGAAAAGTAACTTCTATATCTATCAAATATAAATAGGATACTTATTATTTGATATTAGTAATAGATAGATGGGGCCATCTTTGTCAAAATAAATATGATTGCAGCTTATGGGTTGTTACGGGGGAGGTAAGTGTAACAGGGTTTTTGGTTTAAAGGGAAAGGCATGTGGTTTCTTATAACAAAGGAGAGGGATATGTATTTTGGACATCCTTTGGGGTAGGCCCAGGGGAGAATAATTTAATCTTTTTCCAATCTTTATTTAAAGTTGATTATCCCTATAGTTGCATGCCAGGCAGATGACCGAATGAGTCTGATGGTTTTCTGTTATTTTGTTTCCTACAGAATTAAGTGAAGAGGAGGCAGAAGATGTTCTTTTTAAAGAGGTCAGTTGCTTGCTCTTGGTCCAAGCTCTGAAATTGAAACATGCAGGCCCATATTAGTATATTGAAAGGACGAGAATGTCCAATATGATTATAGGGGCATACACTTCAACACAAAAATTTGCCATTTGAAATATCCTTTTTTATTGTTTTTTCCTTCTGTTCAAGACAGATCTATTGAATAGGAAATTCAGTTTATTGTTGTGTATTTATCCATTAAACTCGATCCTGTGAAGCGAACAGGTAAAATTAAGGTTCCTGAAGAAACCATAGGGGTTTTGGCCTGATTTCATACTGGAGTTAGATTCAAAGAATTGTTAATGAAATACATTTTGCATGTATAACTTAATACATCTAATTTAAAAATTTTAAATATTTGCAGGCATGGCTAACTTACTTTTGGAGAAGAGCCTTAGTTCATGGTGTAGAAGAGGATATTGCAGAAGAGCGGCTTCAGTTTTGGATTACCCGCAGTGGGCAGTCAACAACTTCACATGATGCTGTTGATGGTAAAGCCTTATCGATCTTAAATAGCATTAAAAGACAGTGAATTGAACTGAAATATCATCTGCTTTCGGCTATGAACGTCATATTAAATTTTAACACACACGGATTGGTTAGAGATGTGCTTGTAATTGTTAATCAACTTGGAAGTTCATTTCACTATTTGTCACAGTTGAGCGAGGTTTAATTGAACTACGAAAGTTGGGGATAGAACAGCAGCTTTGGGAAGCATCTCGGAAAGAAATTGATCAGCTTCCAGGATCCATGGTTGCGAAGCCTACCTCGGAGTCGGAAGCCACTTGGTGATTTTGGTAGCTTTTTATTTGTTTATTTGATTATTTGTTCCATATGTATATGCGTTTTCCCACCAACTTCCTGCACGTTATCTCGCCACCCTTAAAGTTGGACCTCATACAAAAGAAAGCAAGAACAGGTACATCACAAGAGAGACGTTGTGCGTTGCAATTTTTGAAACTGAATATATATTATCATTCTTTTTGTTTACTTCTACACTTCAAGAAATGCAATCAGTTTGTTGTGCGATAAAAATTTTATAATTATGGTGGTAATTATTGTTTCTCCTGTTTAATGTATTTTTTTTTTATTTCACTCAGTTATCTTGGCGTCAACTTCCTTTTTGGACATATTCGTTTACCTCGCAATTCCTCTGTTACCTGTTTCTTTTTCATAGTGCTGAATTGCAATCGCTGCATTTTCTAAATAATTATGTGCGAAGAACTAAAACTCCCTTCCAATTTTCTATTCAAGCAATACAAGTACAGATATAATACTAAAAACTACACAAGGTTTCGAACGTGAATAGATTGTAATTCTGTAGGCGTAAAGATTTCCAGACATGGATCCGACGTCGGAGTTAGGCGTGATCATGTATATACGATGAAATGGGCCTTATCAGCCATCATACATCCAATCTATAAGGTTGGCGAATTTGATTTTTTGTGCTTTCATATAAATTGAAGCTCTAAACTATACCCATAACCATTATGTGTGGGCAAAATTATTCATATTTCACAACGAAATATTTAATTGGAAGCTGGCTATATACTAGTAGTAATGTCAGAGTCGTGCATCGCAAATCACAAATCGTCTCACCATTCATTCGGATAACATAAACTCATTCATATTGTGTTTTACAAGTGGAGATACTGTGGAACCCTTTCCCAGGCACTGGCAATAATAATAATAACTATTATGATGGTGATGATGATGAAAATGGTGGCAATTAATTTATGAAAGAACCCATGCCTTTAGGCTCAACATTCATAATGAGCGTGGCTGTGTGTGTTTGCAGAAATTGTGGATATATACTCAGATGAGATGGTAATGGGTATGGTACTGAATCACGCGTAGGTTTTGTTTATGTTAAAGTTAAACCCTTTTTTCTAAGCCAACCAACCCCATTGAAATGAAATGGACACTCCTACTATTAGTGCCTGCTCGCATTGCAAACCCCCCCGAGTCCGATCATGAAAAGCAGCAATTCTTCCTTATTTTATTACTAAAAGTGGATCACCTTTTTCTCTACTCTCCCTTTTTTTAATCCATCTATCTTCAACCAGGTCTTTCCACATAAAAGAAGGTTTTCTAAATGAACCAAAAAGGCATCCCCTTTGCTCCTTTCACAAGCTTCCAAAAGCTTTGCATAACCTTCCTTCTCACTCTTCTCTCACATTTCCCAACCCTGATGCTCTCTCTCTCTCTCTTAACTTGAAACCACTCCTCCATTTTGTCATTGCGGAGCTAAATAAGTTTTTCTTACTTTTATAAATTATTTCATGTTTTAATTAATGGTTTGATGACAAGTGATAACTAATCTTTAATATATGTTTGCATCAGTGAAAGATAACTTCTAAGCCGGAGGGTGCTAATTTTTCTTTTAATTAAAGGGACAGATACTAACAATTTGATATTGTAAAAAATAAAATTGAACCTACCACCTCTCACTTAGAGGAAATCATCATACCACTTAAGCAACAAGGTCATTTACAGATTTTTTTTTTTTTTTATCTTTTGTTTCGATCACCAGATAGCAATATGATATAAGGCCATAGATATTTGAGACGACTCCTTGAAGAAATTAAAACGAAAAAGAGAGAAAAGTCCCAACATGGATTTTATTTTGTCTGTATTCCTTTATTACATTACTTTTTTTAAAAAAAAAAAATTTGACCTGAGCGAAATAAAACATTATGACAGACAAAGAAGAATGCCAAGGGGAAAAAAAGAGAAGAGATGCTTATTCGTTGTTCCAGAAATGAAATTCAGGTACGAGGGGGCAATATAATATACAGAAGAGAATAAAGAAGGAGGCCAAAGAAATCAGTGAGAGTAGTGCAGCTAATGATGAAAAATCTGAAGCCCTTTTGAAAAAGCTTGCAGCGTAGGGACCATTCTTCTCTGGTTTTATCACTCCTTTGAGCAGCACACACACAACACAGCAACAAAATCCACCAATATAATATATCCTTCCATTTGTCTTCTTATAGTTTGTTTGTTGGTTTATCTATCCACACTTTTCCCTTCTCATCCACGTTTTTTTTTTAAAAAAAAAAGAATTATACCCTACATTCATATTTGCATAATTCTAATCTATATTTTACCTGCCTATCTTCATCTTGCTAGACAGAGGGTGGTCCATTGAGAATAGGAATGAGATGAGCGGAGTAGAGTGTCTGGTTTTCTTCAGAATGGGGCCATATAAGGAATATAAGCCAAAACATAAGGATCCATAAATTGCGGGTATTTGGTGAAAAGCAGGGGAGTTAAATACAGCTATTATATTATGTGATGTGTGTGTGTGAGTGAACTGTAAAAGTGATGATGAGTAAGAGGCGTGAAAGAGGATGAAGGCAGTATGGGGAACATGTGGATCCATTCACATCTCCATGTGATTCTGATGTGAGTTTTGTTCGCTCCAAAAGGAATTGAGATATAGCTGTTGCTTACACTGTAGGGACTTCATTCAGAACTTTTAGTTATCAACCTCAACCTCCCATCAATTATTGAACTCAATGCACTTGTGTATTATTCACTCAACATTTTAATTTCATTTATAATTATAATCACTGCATATTGTGGTTAATCTTCAGACAAATCTATGCTTTACCCTAACCTTTTTATATAGGTATATATATTCCTATTGGAAATAATTCTCCTCAAGATACCATCGTGGACATCTTTTTTAATAAAGATTTAAATTTGATTTATTATATTGCGAGTGACTAGCCCATTTATTACATGCATTGCTCTAATTTAACCGCAAAACCTCCGTTTTTCAAAGCCTAGCATTTTCATTGCAAGCAAGGTCAATACACACACATTTTTTAAGTAAAAAAAGGCTACTTGGGGCTCCTTATTCAAGCAAAGCGTAGTTTAAGGACAAGATATGCCTTATGGCTAAAAAAAAACAATTGCAGAAACACCCACTAATCAAAGGTATTATTGTTTTTGTCTTTGAATAATTTATATAAATCTTGAAAATAAAAACTAAATATAATTTTTACAAACTAACCAATGTTTTGCAATTTTTTTAGAAAATAAAAGGGAGAGTCACATTGAAAATGCTAATAAGCTTTCTAATAAGATTAGATAGATCCAGAGAGTCACATTGAAAATGCTAATCAGCTTTCTAATAAGATTAGATAGATGCTAAAGTTATTTGCTTCTTTTGTATATATTATGGGACAAAAGGGTTTTCTTAGAAGAAAAGAAGCTAAGGTGTCACACCATAATTATTGGGAAAAAAACTTTTCACAAGTGGTCAAAGAGAAGAAGTTCATCCCAACATAAGTACACAAAGAAGAGCCTGTAACCACCACGAGCAAAAAGTTAATTAGAAGTGGGCACTAAATTTTCACTAAAAGCCTTCGCATTTGGTTCTTTTTAGCTGCACTACTTTGTGGCCCTATACAAAACCTTGACCCCATAACATCATATTCAATTCTTAGGTATGTAACAGATTCTTTGAATGAAAGTAAAATAAAAGAAGGGAAAGTCTATTTTATGTGTGTATATTATATATATAAATATGAACAAAAAATTTTTCTAAGGTCAATGAAGCAATTGAGTACCCTTTAGATTTATCAAGCTTACCTGACAAGTCACTAATGTATTATATTTCCTTTTATTTTTTAAAATACAATGAAGTAGGCTTGCTCTACTTTGCTTCGAATCTTCATTCTGAAATCACTTATTATTGTCAGTAAGCAGATCTTACTCGTACTTGTAGAACAAGAAAAGTTGATCAATCAGACAAATTTATTGGAAAACCACGTAGAAAACTGTCCATCTCTCTTTTACAGTTTACACCCTTCAAGATCCTATCAATCAAGTACTCATATTCTCTCTCACACAGACAGAAACAAATATTTTAAATTAATATCTTGTTTAACATTTTAATAAAAAAAAGAAAAAATGGTCATTTTTATGCCAAAAATTTTATTTTTGAAGCAATTTTAATTTGGAAGTTTTTTTTAAATCAATTTTGACCCGGAAAGTTTACAAAACGTAGCAATATATTATAGATCAATTTTACAATATAGAGAGGCCTCAAAAGATCTATATTGCTACGTTTTATAAACTTCCGGGTCAAAATTGATCTTAAAAAAACTTTTGAATCAATTGTTTTAAAGCTAAAATTTTCGGACCAAAAAATGACCCTTTTCCCTTTAAAAAAAAACTTTACCTAACCAGTTTTGAGTTGTAACACATTTTTTTTTCTGAGAAGAGAAAAAGTTGATGCTGTAAAAGCCATTTTCAATGGAAGAGATACTCCATCCTGTTTTCTGTAATCTGTAGTCAAAAGGTATATAGAAGGTAACTGTGGTTGGTGAATCAGCAGGGGGAAAAAAGAACAAAGGAAAAATTGGATCTTTGCTCTGTAAATTTCTGAGAATATTTTCAGGTTCCTTCAGTATCAGTTGCAGCTCTTTACCTCATTTCGTTTTCATACCATCAACTTGTATGCTGACTCATCTTGCCTCAAAAACATTTTTTTCTTAACTTCAAATACATATATATACTGAGGTATAAAATAGGTATAAAGTTAAAGATTGTATCATTGGATTAAATGAAATTCAGGGAAAGTTTTTGGAATAATCATGACAGGATTAATGATGGGTGTGGACAAAGAGAGAAACAGACCCAGCACACATAGGGACATTAACTCTCTCCCATCTCTTTCCTCACCAATTTCACCATTTTCAGGCCTGCAACCAAAAAGCTAAGACTATAATGATAATCAGAATAGAGAAGGTCCAACCACCTAGAACTGGGCCCCACACAAATGACCTCTCTAGTCAATCAAGTCTTAACCCAATGCCTCATACTTGTTTGTCACTGCTATTTTGAATACTTGGATCTGATCTCTTTCTTTTTTGCTCATTTCCCTCACTTTCTTCTCCTCTCTTCCTTTGTGAAACTATGGACTGTAAAACATGGAACACCTCCATAGCTATGGCTCTAGTGTTGCTTCACTTGAGCTTAATTATGCCTGTCTTATCTTTCTCTTCTCACCCAGATAGGATCCTACGGCTTCCTGGACAACCCCACGTAGGATTTCGACAATTTTCAGGATATGTCACAGTGGATGACAAGAAAGATAAAGCTTTGTTCTACTATTTTGTTGAATCTGAATATGATCCTGCTTCTAAGCCTCTTGTTCTCTGGCTCAATGGAGGTTTGGAATCTCTCTGATGAATCATAATTTTAAATGAAATATGTTCAAAAATGTGAGTTAGCTGATACATCCACTTTTTTTATGCAGGACCTGGCTGTTCTTCACTTGGGGTTGGAGCATTCTCTGAAAATGGACCCTTTAGACCAAATGGTGAAGTTCTGATTAAAAATGATTACAGTTGGAACAAAGGTACTCTGTTATGGAATCCTTATTTTTTTCATCTTGACAGAAGTATCGGCCAAAATTATTTGTTTTTCTCATTGGGTTGATTTATTTTTGTGTGTCAGAGGCAAACATGCTATATTTGGAGACACCAATTGGAGTGGGATACTCTTATGCGAAGGACGGATATATGAGAGTTGGCGATAAGGAAACTGGTATCTTCTTCTTCTGCTAATGTCTATTACTTTAGAAACCTTTATTATTTTTTGCTTCTATCTTTTGGCGCGATTAAGGTTTCTCTTTTAGAAAAGCTCCTTTTTCTAATATCATCATCCGTGGACAAAGGCACGTACAACATGAATGTATGCTGCTTATGCTCTTTTGAAAAGTTGAGAGAAACAAAACAGTGTTTAATGCCGAAATTCTTCTCAACTCTTTCTCTTTCTCTTTGCACTTTCCAATTTCCATTATTATTATTATTCCTCCTGTTAATCCCAATGGGGGCATTAGTAATGATGTACTATTCTTTTCAAAATCCTTACAGTCCTTGAATACTCAAAACATTTATTATTTTTGTCATTCTAAAGCTGTGTTTTTTATTTTATTTAGCCAGGGACAACCTCATGTTTCTGAAACTCTGGTTCAACAAGTTCCCTCAATACAGGCAAAGAGATTTGTTTCTTACTGGTGAAAGTTATGCCGGTAATTCTGTCACTTCCACCAATAATTTCTGGAATTCAAATCCCAAATCCAATTTTTTTTTTTTAAGAAAAAAATTCCTTCTCAATATCAGGGCATTATGTTCCTCAACTTGCAAAGCTTATGATTGACTTCAACCAGAAGGAAAAGATATTTAATCTTAAAGGCATAGCTGTAAGTAATTTAACACATGCCTGAACTTAACTATTTGAACTTGAAACTTGATTAATGCTAATATCAAAACGGTTCTTCTTTTGTTCAGTTGGGTAATCCAGTTCTAGAATACGCCACAGATTTCAACTCAAGGGCTGAGTTCTTCTGGTCTCATGGATTAATATCAGATACAACGTACAAAATGTTCACATCAATGTGTAATTATTCTCGGTACGTTAGTGAGTACTATAGAAACTCAGTTTCGCCTATTTGTTCAAAGGTTATGAGCCAAGTAAGCACAGAAACAAGCAAATTCGTGGACAAATATGATGTGACACTTGATGTTTGCATTTCCTCAGTTCTTTCACAGTCTAAGGCTATTTGTCCTCAAACACAAGTGAGTCTAATTTCTCCCTGCACATTTCTCTTCTTCAAACTGGCGTTTGTTCATTATGATCAAACATTTAACCTTTTTTTGTTTTTACAGGAAAAAAGTGAGAGGATTGACGTATGTGTCGATGATAAAGTTATAAATTACTTGAATCGAAGAGATGTTCAAGAGGCACTTCATGCCAAACTTGTTGGAGTTCGCAAGTGGGATGTCTGTAGCAAGTAATCTTTTTTTCTCAGCTAAAAACCTCACATTTTCTTTTTATGAATATGAATTATACCAAACCAAGTTCTCCAATTAACATATGATAATTCATGTTCATTAAACAGCGTCCTGGACTATGATATGCTCAATCTGGAAATACCTACGCTTCCTGTTGTTGGGTCAATAGTCAAAGCTGGAGTTCATGTCTTAATTTACAGGTAATTAAAAATAACTAATCCCCCCCACTTCTTATTACAGATCTTGTCGTGTATTTAAGAGGTAAACATGATCACCATCATGTCTTTGATTTTGTGAATACAGTGGAGATCAAGATTCTGTAATTCCACTAACTGGTAGCCGTACCTTGGTTCAGAAACTAGCAAGACAATTAGCACTGAATACTACTGTTCCTTACAGAGTATGGTTCGAAGGCCAACAGGTATATACATAATACATACTTGAGTTCCAATAAAGACACTTTTGGTGCATAGGTATCTCACATTTCATGACACTTATGAGATTGTTTGGATTAACGGCGATAAAAATGCTTTTAACCCAATTAATTTTTACAAATTGGAGTTAGCATAGAAGTCAATTAATATAATAGGCTTTATGTTCGGGTATATTTCCAAGAAAAAGTCAGTTTGACTGGATATTATTTTGACGATATATTGAAAAAGTTAATTTAAGAGGATTTAAATTTGAAGAAAGGTAAAAAACTGAACTCAGAAAAAATTATTTCATCCTTAATGAAGTTTTTGAGCAAAAAGTTGCTGTAAAATTATGTCAAACATAATTTCTTCATCCAACTAGCTTTCTTTTTTAAATTGTTTCAACTTACTTCTGAAACTTCCTAACGCTATCCAAAATGTGAGATACTACTATGCTTTTATATTATGCAGATTTTGTTTGTAATGAGCATAAAGCAAGCTAGTGCATAAGAAACTGATATTGATTTTATGAATCCATGTGGGATTAGGTTGGTGGGTGGACTCAAGTATATGGAGATAATAAGCTGTCATTTGCAACCATAAGAGGTGCTTCTCATGAAGCTCCTTTCTCGCAGCCTGAAAGATCGCTGACTCTGTTCAAGTCATTCTTGCTAGGCAGGCCTTTACCTGCTGATATTTTCTGACACCATTTTAATAAGTGTTTTTCTGATTAATTAACGTTTGAGGTTGTAATTAAGGCTGTCGTCTCATAGTTATTATTATTATTACTAAAGCAATTATTGTGTTAACTGTGCAGCATGTGAAAACCAAGAATGTAAAGCAGTGAGTTTTTTTTTCTTCCTTTAATTAATTTCCTATTCCCTAATAGTTAGTTCGTATGTGTTGTTACAAAGGGCTTGCTTGTTTGCTTGTGGGGCTGTCACATGTAATAATGCATCGTTTAGACAAAATAATGTGAAATTGTGTTATCATTCTCTCCCTTTATGATGCCTTCCGTGCGTATATCAATCATATTGTTTTGATTCATGCGAATTTTGTATGATTAATTTGAAGTATGGTATAAGAAAAATTAAAAATTCTACTTTATTTTCCATGAAATAAAACATTGTTAAGTTTATTAGTCTAACAAAAAGCAAAACCTGTTTTTAACTACAACAAAAAGATAGTGTGTTTATTTTCAACTAAAATTGTTGACTTCTATCCATATCTTATTCAATCTTGATTATTTAAGACAGTCCAAATGCCAATAAATATCATATTTTAATTTTCTATGGATATATCTTGTCTCGACTTGTACACTTTATAATACACAAACAACAAAATTCAAAGGCAAAATTTTCCACATTGACAATTATAGCTTAACCTAACCACATCATTTTATACATCTGTCTTTTCTAAAGGCCCATCGTGGACCAGGAAAAATTAATCCCTCGAGGTTTTTAGATTGAACTGTCTTATTATTCAAGTATTTAAATGCAAGAAAAAATGTGGTTATGTACAATCCAATCACTGTTTTCCCTCCTATCCCATCTTAGAATACATTTACCTTTCCTTTTGTAAATGCCTATATATACAACACTTTAGCTTGTTAAAGGAGGATCACGAAGTTGTATTGTAGCTACCACGGTTGAACTAAAAGAGCTAATTCCTCACAATATAATAAAGGAATACTTAAATACACATTAAGAGATGTGTCCATATTTAGTGTCTGACAGTGCCTCAAACATGACTGTCTCCAATATACTTGCTTACAACAAAAAAGTACTTTGCTTATAATAGTACAAACAAATATTTGAATATCTACTAAGAAACATTACCATATTTAGTGTCTTAAACATGATTGTCTCTAATGACATATTCTAATAAGATATTCTTGTTCACTGCAAAATAAATAAAGTGTTGTACTGCGTAGATTACACATCTAGAAGAAGATTGATATGTGGGTACTGTAGATTATATTATACATCTAGAAGCATATTGATATGTAAATTCAAGTCAGAATCTGCGTGCACTATCTTTGACAAATGCAAAAGGAATAACGTGCCATCCATGACACAACGTGAAGATGACTGGTTATATCATTTTGAATGTGAAAGTTGATAAAACATACACATGTCTTCCTTCTAACTCACCTTCAAGAAAATAGTGTAAAACATGCTATGCTTTCTGAATTCTGAAACCCAAAAGTGCCAGAATCTCTCGTACTCATTATCATCTTCCTTATCAAGAGTCACCTTCAGGTGACTGTTTCTGGCTTTCATATGTCCCACTCATGTACTGCTCAAGCACGCACACGAGATTACTCTGCTTCCAGCCTTTCTGCCATCGGCTGTTACATTCAACATTTTTTTCCTTTGTTTTTTCCAATCTTTTTCAATGACATCTCACCCTCACTTCCTAGAACTATCTACATCTCTCTGGGTTGGCGGCATCAGATAACTTAAAAAGTTGGTGAAATGGTACGACCTTAATTAAAGGCAGATTTAGGATTTAAGTATGAGGATGTTAAAGACTAAAAAGCATAGCAAGAAGTTTTCAGAAATCTTATTCGAGTTGTAAACACTTAAAAGGCTAATTAGAGGGAACAGAAATTGAAAGCTTAGGAGCCCACTTCCTGTTAGCCCCTCCATACTTAGTACTCTTTGGCTAGCTGATTATTTACGAAAGTACTATTATAAGACCACAAATCTGTAGAGATCTCAAGGCCTTACAACGATGATAAACTCTTTGATGTGGAGCTGATGCCAATCTTGCGGCCTATTCATCCACAGTAATATATAATATCACCTCCAGTCTCTAATATAAGAGCAAATTGAGCTTGAACCATATTTATTGGATTTTTGTAAATTACCCCTATTGTAATGTTAAAGGAGATCGTATTAAGAGGTGATTTTAATGAAAATAATTGAAGAATGTATTTTAAGAAAAGGGTTAAACCCACTTTTGGTCCTTGAACTTTGACCTCATTTTGCTTTTAGTCCCTGAACTTTGTAATGTGGGGTTTTGGTCCCTGAACTATGCTCCGTTTAGAAAGGTTGGTCCCTGAGGCTGTTAACGGTGTTAAATCGTCCTATGTGTCACTAACTCCGTTAGTTAGGATGATTTGGCAGGCTGAGTGGACATCTGACATGGCAAGTATATGATATAATAATGATTTAAACATTAAAAAAAATAAAGAACGGATGCAGAGCAAAAACGCACAAGACCACCACTGGAGCTCAGAACCCTAAATCATTTGAAGGATGAAATCTGGGGAAGAAGGAAGGTCCAGCGGCACACCGTAGTCGTCGAAGAAATCTGGGGATTCACATCGAGTGACAGATCGGTGCTCGACAAAGTTTGAGGGAGTCACCACCGTCCTTCAAAGGTGTGATTTGGGGGCGGCACTGTGCTAAGCGATTTTCGGAGGAGTGACTATCATCCATCAAAAGTGTGATTTGTATGCTTATAACATGTAGATTGATTCTCTTTCGCGTCTTTTAGTGTCAATTTGTATGCTTATTCGACAGCAAAGACTAGTCACTTGATACTTTCTATTTGTTTGCCAACATCATGTTGTCTGTCAACAACAAAAGTGAAGGGGCTAAAACTCTGGCATTAATCCTCATTCCCTTTTTGCATGAATAAGAATGGTTACTATGCGTCAAGGTGAAAAAAGGGCAAAGAAGACAACTTAATTACATATATAGTTAAACTTGATTATGAGCCCGTGATTACTCGTATCACTGACTCTAAGTTAAAATGACTTCGGCCTGTAGGACATTAGAAAACTAAACGCTAGAGTCAATTGAAAAAAGAAGAAAGAAAGAAAAAACTAAATGCTAGAGCAGTGACATTGAACTAGGTTCTGGCAAAAAAAAAGTAACATTGAACTAGGATTTCATTTGTCAAAGGATTTCATGTGACTAATTGAAATAGAGATAGAGTCCATTAATTCATATTGGTATTTCACAGGCTCACAACCTATGCGTCACTCCTGGGACATTAGACAACTTAATTTGTTTGTTTAATTTGTATGTTTCATTGTTATTGCAGAATCATCAAGGCTCTCCTAATAACATCATTGGATGAAGTTTGTTTTAAATTGTTGTAGATTATTTGTAAATGATTCTTCTTGTCCACCCTTTTTGTGGAATGACAGGTTATGGCTTCTAGTAAGAGTTCAACTTCTGAAACCGTGGGAAGAAGGGTTGGTGAAAGATGCAAATGTGGTGATAAAGTTATAATTCTCACTTCATGGACTGAACAAAATTATGGTAGGAGGTTTGTTAAGTGTCCAAATTATAAGGTTGGTGGATAAGAGATATATGTAATTGTTTGATTCAATTGATATTTTGAAGGAATTTTTCCATGATTTAATTTAATGGGGTTTGGTTCTTTGTTTAACGCAGTCGCCTTGGAGATGCAAGTACTTTGATTGGTTGGAAGGACCAATTCACAACCCAATTTTAGAAGAGCTAAAGAAGTTGAAGAAAGAGAATAGTGAACTTAGAAGGAAGCTGAAGTTTGTGGAATTAGTCTTATATATAGTTATTGTTGTCAATGTGTATGTTATTTTGAAAGGGGTAAATTTCAGTGTATGAACATTCCCTTGGGATTAGGCAAAATTCTAGAGTTGTAATGGTATGTTGTTTTGTAATGAATTGCCAAACCTTCAAACCTGTAATGGTATGTAATGAATTTTTCCTTTTAGCCGTGTCTTTTCAAAAGTGTTCTGCTTTATTAGATTTTTGTGGTGCTGGAGTCTGGATACCAGATGTAAAGAGAAGGCACTTATGCCTTCATGGAACAAAAATCTAGTTGATTCTAATTTTACTTTCTACAAAGGGGATATGAAAATAATTATTAGTATATAGAGGGGAGTTCTGTGGTTGTATATGTATAGTCTAATTTTATCCAATTAGATTTTTCTTTTCTTCTCTCATTGTTAACTGTTAACATTGCAAAAGAATTTGAAGTAAACAAAGAATGAATACTTTCGGTTTATAAGTAAAGAACCAAAATGTTTAACCAATGAAACAATAAGCATATAAGAGTGATAAGTACATAAAAGAAGTAGGTGATGAGTAATTAATTTAACCTTCTCGTCTCTGTCCATATGAGGTAAGGATCAAATTTTCCTATCTCCCACATAAATTATATATAGCTGGATTTAGTATCTGTTAAAAATAAATTAAACCCTTCTTCCCTTCTCGTCTCTGTCCATGTCAGAGGCATTTGTGGCACAGCACCTAATTAATTGAAACAGGACAGATTTTGCGCAGAAAAAAAAATGCTGACAGATTTCATGTTTAAAGTTTTACATCCAAAATATTTACCCAAAATTACATCCAAACATCCAAAATAATTTCATGAAATCTCATCCATAATTACATCCAAAATATTTACCCATTTAATTGCCACCAATAACATGTGCAGCTTTTAGCAGTAAGATCGACCTTGAACTTATGTCTATTAAGTGAAACCTCAAAGCGATTGTCGCCTGCATATCTAACATCCCACTTCCAACATTCTTGAATTTCTTTCTCTAATCTCTTGCAAGGTCGTGGGTAAACAATGCCCTTATCACGATACCTTTCAGCCTTCACACGATTTTCAGCAATCTTGTCATAAGATATGTTCGAATCCAATCAAGCATACTCATAATAGGAAGCTCTCTTGCCTCTAACAATCTCGCATTAAATGACTCCGTAATGTTATTGGTCACCATATCACACTTACAAGTCTCACAAAAGTGAGACTTTGTCCAACAAGTTGGAGGGATGGCCAACAAATAATCATGTGCTTCATTTGAAACTGCCTTCAACTCATTCATCCTCTCTCTCCAGTTGGCCTTAACGGTGGCCTTTGCAGCACGGAGGATTAGGTCGCGAACAACAGTTCCTCCTCCAAATTTAGCTTTGACATTTGCATACAAGTGTTGAACACAAAATCTATGTTCAACACCTTCAAGCAGCTCTTCAAATGTTGGAACAATACCCTGCAGGTATTCAACATGCTTGGTTAAATACTTATAAGTTGCAAAATGTAACTTTGACATACAAATAGTAAGACCCATCCAAGTAAGTTATTTAACATACCTTTTCCCTATCAGATATAAAGACCCATCTTCTTTCTTGCATGCTGCCAATATCATCAAGTAAGTTGATCAAAAACCAAGTCCATGAGTCTCTATTTTCTCCCTCAACAACAGCCTAAGCTAATGGAAAATATTGCTCATTGGCATCACGTCCCACAGCCACAAGTAGTATCCCTCCATATGGACCCTTCAAAAAACATCCGTCCAATCCAATAATTGGTCTACATCCTGCTAAAAAACCCCTTTTCACAGCACCAATACACTCATATATTCTCCTAAATATAGGGGGACGATCTATGTATGGTTGATCGGTAACCAAAGCAAAAGTTGTCTCCGGATTACACCTTCTCACTTCATTTGCATAGTCTTTTAACTTATGATATTGCTCCTTATATCACCTTCAATCATTGCCTTTGCCCTTTTTCTTGCCTTGGATGCCTTCCACACAGACACATCAACCATGTAGTGTTCCCTTATTGATGCAATAATATCTACCAACTTGATGTTTAATCTTCTCTGAAACCCACTTGTATGAAGCATTCTTCCCCTTTATGGACACCCCACATGTATGTTTTTCAAAAAGTGTCTTTACTTCATATGTTAGATCATTACCCCCTCCTTTACTCACAAACACCAACCATTCGCATTCTTTGTGCGCACACTTCACTCGGCACCTCACTTTATCATTCTTTACAAACTTCAATTCATATCCATTTAAAAGGGCGTACTCTCTAACTGCACTATTAAATTCAGCAATTGAAGTGAACTCCATCCCCATCTTAAATTGAAACTCTTTGCACATTTCTGAGGGATTATATCTTTCGTTCTTTCGTTGAACCACTATCTCATTCCCATCGTCACTCATTGCTTCAACTTCTTCAATCTCTTTAGAATCATAATCCGATAACATAGACAATATATCTTCCTCTCTCACCTCAACCATGCTTGTTTGGTCTGATTCATATGGCACAACACTCATTAATTGTGAACTACTAACAACTTCATCCAACACATCACCCACACCCACATCAACATATTGCTTGAAATAGTCATCATCAATATCTTCTTCACCGCTCATCTCAAAATCAGATAAATCTTCCTCTACTTCACTATTGTCACTATTATCTTTCTCCATATCCATTTTTCACCTATCACCAATAAACAAATAATCGCAACAATGCCAAATAAGAACAAAAAAACTTCACTTATGTGAGAAGCATATAGTGCAAATACTTTATCTCTCACCTGATTCAATCAAAATATTTTTTTATGTATTTATATTAAGCACATATCATCTCCGGGTATATATATGAAACCCTTAAAGAAGAAGAAGTAAATTGTCAAAGAAGATAAGCATAAGCAATATGAGCATAAGAAGAAGTAAATTGTCAAAGAAGACAAGCTAGCAATACAAAGTATGAAGAATGAATGAGAAACAGGTGCAACAGAAACGATGGTCAATTTTTCAATCAAAAAAAGTACAAAAGAATCATGGGAAGATCAGTAACTTAGGCTAAGCTGTCTTTATTTTTATTTTTTTACTAACAGAAGCACACTCTATTGAACACATAACCGAAAATCAGCAATGCAAGAGAAATAGCAAGAAAGCAAGCAACATTCGAATAAGCCTAACCATGAGTAAATATGCCTAACCATGAGTAAATATGAAACGCACAGAAAGACGAGAATACACAATCATAATGATAGTTAAGACATTGAAATAAATTACCACCATCACAGAAAATTTAGTCAAAAGAAAAGCATTTGCCATGTAGCATATGAAACACCCACAAGAAAAGCTACACTACTCATCAATCTTGATCACATTTCAGGAACAAGTAAATCATAAACAGATTTATATATCTCGATTGATCTTAAAGTCATATGATTCGCATTCTTTTGCAGTAGAAAAACCAAAAACAAGTCTGTGGCTGACTTTATTCAAAAACAACAGTAAGTAATCAGCGGGGCAAGTTAATAAGCAGATTTACTTCACACACACACACACACACACACACACACACACACACACACACACACACACTCTCACAAACAAAATGCAGCATTTTTTCTTTCTCTCTTCTCTCCCTCTCTGTCTTTCTCTCTTCTCTGTTTCTCCTATATTTCCCCTCCTTCTCTTTCCCTTTCTATCTCATCCAATTTGAACAACACTGTATCACTTTAATCAGATTATAGACATAGTACTAATGTTGACTAACTCAGCTGTGTGCTCAATAGCTCGAGCTGAAATCTGATGCAAAATGTGAAAGAACAGAACATGTATAAGAATAGATTTGAAAGAACAAAATATGGAGATGGGAGCATGTATTAAGTTTCATGACATTTGCAAGAAATTTCTCTTTGCGTTCAAATGAAACCCCCGCATTCACCCCTTTCACAGAGCTATAGCAAACACATTATCAGTTCAAAAAAAAATAGCAATCCCATTAACAACAAAAACCACTAAAGCCATTTGTAATATTCAGCGTAGAAGGAGCTTTTTACCTGAATACGGAGACGGCGCCGATGACCACAATCCAACCGTGTTTTTCGATTGACGCCGGCCTGCAACGACGACGGCGCCGGCGACCTCCACGTCAGACTTCGCCGTCACAAGTGGGTCCTCTTGCCCTAACCCTTTTGCACTTTCCAGATTTTCTATGCCTTTTGATTTCCCATGGGACTTGTGCGCTTTTGCTCTGCATCCGTTCTTTATTTTTTTTTTAATGTTTAAATCATTATTATATCATATACTTGCCATGTCAGATGTCCACTCAGCCTGCCAAATCATCCTAACTAACGGAGTTAGTGACACATAGGACGATTTCACACCGTTAACAGCCTCAGGGACCAACCTTTCTAAACGGAGCATAGTTCAGGGACCAAAACCACAGGTTCCAAAGTTCAGAGATTAAAAGCAAAATGAGGTCAAAGTTCAGAGACCAAAAATGGGTTTAACCCTTAAGAAAACCAATACACCTTTTTAACCGTACCACTCCTAAGGCCCAACCCAAAGTACAAACCTCTTTTGTCTATTCACCGGTCCACCAACTTTACGTCCCTGTTGCCTTCTTTATATACATACGTTGCATGAAAATTTCGAATATGTATTCATGATATTTAAACTAAAGATAAATAAACACATAAACTGATAAAAGTATAAGACTCTTCAACACATAAAATTCTTAAATTTTTTATATCATTGATCATCAACATCTTGAAAAAAAATTATAAGCATCCAAATTCCATTAAGCAAAGCAAATATCGCATTGTGAAATGGTAGACGTAATATTCATCTCTCTCTCTCTCTCTCTAAATTAAGCGAACTTCTTTGATTTCTAATTGCATGCAAATTTCTCATCCCTCACCAACAAATCGATTCTGTGTTCTGCAAATGCCAAAAAGAGCACAATCAGGTTTATACTTTCACCATCCTAAGTCCTAACCTTCTCTTTCATCATATCACATCGACCGATTATATATATCGTCGTCCTAATTGTAATTTGATTATTTTGCAACTTTTGTTTATTATATTTGTGGTATTTGCAGGGCATTGACGAAGAAGAAGAGGAGCCTAATGCCACATTGCCTCTAGGGTCTGCATCTCATTCTCCTGAATTCGATTTTCCAAATTCTGCGTTTTTTTTTAAAGCCTATTCGAAGCTCGTAGACAAATTAGACACAACACGAAATTTTGAATTCAATTTTTGAACGATTGTGTTTTGTTGCTCTGTTGAATTTGTGTCGTGTATTTGTGTTTTTGCTTATAATCCTTTAAATCTGGAGCTCACATTGCTTCTTGGTTGGCGATTCAGGTGTTGTACGTGTGTGTGTGTGTGTGTGTGTGTGTATGTTGGGAGATATCTCGTCAGGGCCGGTGATTAGCTTCACGGAATGGCTGAAGTTGATCCGCAGAAGAACCGCCAAGTATCGCTCCTCTTGCTCTCCCCACCGCCATTGGAGACCCCTTCACCCTAAGCCCGCTTCTAGGTTGCTCTTTTATTTTTCCCCTTTCCCCTCTCATATTGTCCTATAATGTTATGTTATGAGCTTCTGCTTCTTAGATACTCCCTCCGGTCCTAAATATAAGAGCACTTTGACTTTTTTTTGTGGAAGTTAAGGAAGCAAATTAGATCACTAAATTATAACATATGTCATATGTAATTAGATTATATGTTAGTTTATAAGTAGAATATAGTAGTTTTGAGGAAAAAAGATAACTATAGACATTTTAAAGTGATTAATTTTGTATCCTAAAATTTTTTCAAAAAAGTCAAAGTGATCTTATATTTAGGACCGGAGGGAGTATAAGATTACTTTGACTTTTTTTGTGTGGAAGCAAATTAAACCACTAAATTATAATATATGTCATATGTAATTAGATTATAGGTTAGTTTATAAGTAGAATAGAGTAGTTTTGGGGAAAAAAGATAACTATAGACAATTTAAAGTGATTGATTTTGTATCTTTAATTTTTTTTAAAAAGTCAAAGTAGTCTTATAATTAGGACCGGAGGGAGTATATGTTACTTACTCCCTCCCGTTTCTATGTATAAGACATATTTCTCTAATTTGATTAGATTAAATATGTTAGTTAAATTAATTAAAATAACATACTTCCTCCGTCCGTTATTATAAGCTTCAAATAACTACTTTTTTGCTTATCAAGAAAACTAAAAAAATTAGTTAGAAGCAACAAATATGTCAAAAATGTAACATGTTTTTCAATTATACCCTTGTTATTAAAGATGCAAGAGAATGTGTAGAGAGGAGATAATGAAAGAGAATATGGCAAATAAGAGGCAATAAATATGAAAGAGAATGTATGGGGAAAAGATAAACAGAGCATAAAACTAGAAAAAACACAATAAATGTTGAGACAAACAAAAAGTGAAACTTATATTTTGGGACACACATATTCACACAAGTGAAGCTTATATTTAGGGACGGACCTCTCTTATTTGATTATTAATAGGGATAATTTAGTGAAAATATGAGAAAAAAATATAAATATGTCTTATATTTAGGAACAAGCTCACCTCATCAAATAGATTATATATTTGGAAACAGAAGGAGTGGTGATAATCATCGTCATAAAATTCGTTTTCACTGATACGTTGAAGCAGCCAGAATTAATTGGCAATGCCTGTCATTTTGTTTTCTTTCATTCGATGAACAAATCAGCCACCAACTACTACTATTTTAGACTGGAGTGAGGTGTATGCCACCAATTGTTATAATTGTAAAGTGCTTTCTGTAGTGACCTTGTTATGCTTATTTTTCACTCAGCGTTGGAGAGGCAAAATGTGATACCCTTCGTGAGGAAACAACAGAAATCAATTTGTATGAAAGGCTTGGTAAAGCTGCAATGTTGGATGTTGAATCAAGCTCCTTTTCCTGGGATGGGCTATCTTCATTGCATCATGTTGAATACGACAGCAGCAATGACCGTTCTGAGGACGACATGAATAAACCTCTTGAGGTTGGTCATCTTCTATGCTGGTTTGTATGCATAACTACATGCATAGAGGCCAAATGTGTGCTACATTTATGGATATCCTTTTCCAACATTTCAATCAGGTTCATTTATTTAAGTATAACTTGATCCTACTGTTTGTAGCTTAACCCAAAGTCACTGATATTGGGAGAGGAGATGATTTTGAGCATGCTCATAATTATTCAAATTACATTTGATATTTCTCCTTGGCTTAGGTTTGTTCAATATTTCCACCAGGTGCTTCAGTGCATGGCATTGTCATCAATGCCTATCCCGTTTATTTATATGGGTGTAAGCAGCAGTCCCAATACATATGATTACGTTTTTGGAAATTATCAACCGTATTTTTGGATGCCAAAGTAGAGAAAAAATTGTGTGAACTTTTTAATTTTAGCTTCTGCCTCAATTTCTCCTCAGTTGTGTACGTGTAGGTAACTGTACATTCTGGGGGACTTGTCTTCTTTGCTTTTTTCCGTCGCTTTGGGAATGATGATACTTTTCCAAAGGAGGAAGCAGCTGTTATAAAGATATCATCAACAAGAATGGCAACACAATCTGAACGTCTTGGTTATGAATTTGCCAAATGGTTGGGAGTCCGAACTCCACAGGTGTGCCCTTGACCTCATCAGCATGCCTCCAGCTATCAGGCCATACCAGATTCATTCTCTTCTGTTGCTTGGAAAATGCAGGGTCGAGTAATTCATAATACCAGTCCTGAATGGATCCAAATAAAGGATGCAGCAGAAAAAGCAAGAGATGCAGCTAATTCTGAAGGAGATGAAACTGGCAGCATGACATGTTCTGAACTTTTGGAAGCACTTGAGCTGAGCCGATGCCTCTTTTTTATGGGGTATGATCCAAATCTGGGTTTGTATAAAATTAGGTCTCATAATGTAACCATGTAAATCATTTTGCTCCCAGATTCATTCATTCTAGCATAAGTGGAGTACACATGACTAATTTTTCACTTGCATAATTTTTCATTTGACTTCAATATGCCCAATGTGGAGGATTGTTTTACAGAATATTGGCATGCCATCTTTAAATCTTTAAGGAAAACTCTCATTGATTTGTCTGATGAAGAAAATTTCGTTCTTGGTAGTTGTGTTTGACCTTCTTGTTCAGATATTAGTTGACATTGAAAGACAACATTTTCTGAGAATCATCATGAAATAATTAACTGTTTTGTTGATAGGATGTTCATGTGCTGACATTATGATTTATGAAGTTTTCATAGCTAAACCAAATCCACTATGACCATTTCCTGGGAAAATCTACAACTGAGCTAATACGATATCCTTTAATCTCTTCTACAAGACAACTTTCAACTGTTTGTTCTAAGGGTTCAGCATCTTCTTGCAGCTACGTACATGGGTCACCTTTACTTGAAAGTTCTAGTGCTTTTGAGTCCCAGGAATCAGTAGAAAGAAGATCAGCAGCTATTGGCAAGGTATTGATGCTAGACCTTGTTATCCGAAATGAAGATAGGCTCCCTTGCCATGAGCTTAGATGGCGTGGGAATTCTGCGAATTTGTTGTTGGCTGAAAAGGATACATCTGGAAATCCTGATACACTAGAGGAAGCTTTTGATTCTGCAATGAATATATATAGACCGAGGCTACTTCAAAAAGAAAGAAGGTTAACTTCATCGGATAGCAGATTGAGTTTTCTTAACCCTGGACTGGTATCACAAGTTTCTGATATGTCAGAGAAGGCCGAATCACCAAGATTGTCTAACATGAGCCCTCAAAGCCATACATTAAGTGAAGCATTCTTTAGTGACATCAACATTGTGGCTATTGACTCTTGTGTTCCCCGCCGACCCCCTGCTGGTAAACGTGCAATAGATCAAGCTATATATCCTAAACTGGTTGAGCTGGTGCTCAATAGTTTTGAATTTGCCTCCAATCTCTTGCATGATATAACTGGAGGTAAATTAGGATATCCTTTGCCAGAAGTCCCAAATTTAACATCTGATGTTCACTCAAATGAAACATCATCAGCTGTTCATGCATTCCGTTGTGGTTTTCGTGCTGCTCTTAGGGACCTGCAGGGATTCCATATCTTCCTTTTGACACTTCACCAGAAGCTTGATAACTTGTTAAGATCATTTATGAACATTATAAGCAAATTATCAATGGGGGAATTTGACAAAGAGGATTCACTGGTTTCACCTGACACCTCTGCACAGGTGTCTGGTGGTGGCAACTGTTCCTCTCCAACAAGTAGAGAGAGGTTTGTAAATGACAACTTTCCGGATTGTGATCTGGAATCACAGAAAACTTTTCAAAGGACATCAGGTTCTGGCAGTAGAGATACTTCTGAATTTTCTGCTATGACAAGAGAAGGTTGGCATGGGAAGTTCAGTAAAGGAAGTGGGGAACCACTTCGAAGCATCCGCTTGACAGCGCAGCTCCGTGACTTGTATAAATTTGCAAAGGTTGGTTTTGTCAGTGTTAACCTTGCATGCTAGTCCCATGGTTGTGGTGCTTCAGGCACAATTGTCTAAATAACTGATTTTGAAGGTATTTTTCAGTATATCATAAATTAGCGGCCAATGGCATGTTCATTTCATTATGCATTATGAGACATTTTTTCCTGAATTCAATTTATACAAAATTGATTCCAGTGGACAACGCTTATGATTATGACTAGGAGATGCTTCTGCTAGTTTCTTAAGAAAGAGTGTAGATTATGGTGAATCAGATAAAGTAGTTTTGGTTTACTACACATGAATACTCCACTCAGTTCACATCCGCTTTCTCTTTGTTCAAATGTTGTACTTTTCTTGTGTTATGTCACGATAATTAAAACATATGCGGGTTTTCATTTAAATATTTGCTAGCAAATCCTTTTTTTTTTTTTTGTTGCTTGTGTTCCACTATCCTTTGTATTGGTAATTGGCCGATGATGAAGTAACATTGTGATATGACTTGCCTTGAACAATAATAAATCAGCACACAAAAAAAAAAAAAAAAATACAACAGTGGAATCAAATAAAACGGAAATCCTCAGGTTTTGCAATTGGTGTTCAAAAGATACCGAATCAGTGTTACAAGGACACACTGATTCTGGCCAAAGCCCTAATCCCCTGTTATAACTTCAAAATATACTCTAAACAGCAACAAGCACTCAAACAGGGAATACACACTGAAGACACAGCACATAACATCACATACTCTGGCTTTCGAGTGGCCAAAAGCTCTCCCTTATGACACTCAATCAAAGTCAGTCCTAAACTAAACTCCCTCTCGAAGTCCAAGAAGACATTATAAACCCAAAAAGAAACTTTCATTATCCCTATCACAGCATAAACCTCTAGACTACACATTGAGCATACTAATTCAGCCTTCCTTTCTACTTACAGTCACGAGCTGTAGGATGATTTCCTGGACTGGTAGAATTATCCCATTCTATTTTTTGTGTCCTTAATTTCCTCCTGTATGTTTTGGTAGACGCAGCAGCCCTATCACATTGTAAACTAGCTGTATTTGGCATATGGAACTTCATTTTTACCTTATATTTTACACTCTTATCATAATTTCTAGGTTGATGCAGAGTCCAACAAGGAATTGGAACAGTGGAATGAAATGTTAAAAAATGATGTTGTAAAGCTGTGCCAGGAAAACAATTTCAATACAGGATTTTTTGAGGGTAGCGATAATTATGGTGCCATTGATGCTTACGAACTGAAGGTTTCAATCTTTGACTTTGATCCTACCAAACAGAAATATTTTGGGATTTCTTTCATTCACACAAAGGATCTGCCCCTGTTACAACATGCAGGTCAGACTCGAGCATATTCTTGAGAGGATTGCATTGATATCCGAGGCTGCAAATTCAGAGAAGCCATCCCGTGTCACAAATTATCTGTTCATTGGTGGAGCACTGGCTGCAAGATCTTTGTACACACTTCAACAATTGGGAATCACTCATATTATGTGTTTGTGTGCCAACGAAATAGGACAATCAGATTCACAATTTCCTGATCTTTTTGCATACAAAAATTTCTTTGTAAGTCGTGTTATTTTCTTTTTTGTTTCCTTACTCTGTCTTATTTGTATAAGCTTAGCATTTTTAAGGACGTAAATAGTCTTCGCCCATGATTGTCTTCCTCATGTGTGGTGAATGACATTCATTTTGCATTAGAGGGCCCTAGATTTCTGTTTATCTCTCACCCTCACTGTAATTACTTGTAGTTTTCGAATGATTATTGAATATGTCAATTCTGCAACTGGGAACAATTCATACGTGTGTTTAACCAATGGCAAATTTGAGAAATGACCATGGTAATTGCAGTTGAAGTTTTTCATTATTAACGATTGATTTGGATCTTCACTCTAAAAAAACGATTGATTTGGATCGGTGTCAAATTCAAATAGGCCTGGACTATTGAGTCTCTACACAGCAATGCCCTATCCCAATTTTATATACTAGATAAGGCCAGCTTCGACATTTTTTTCGCTTAATCATGCGATATATGTACTTTTCAATTTGGTTTGCTGTACATTTTTTCTCTTTGTTCATATAATTTCTGCTTGCCCTCCCACTGAACAGGTATGCGATGATGAAGACTCTAACATTAGTAACATATTTGAAGAAGCTTGCGATCTAATAAGTAATGTTGAAGAAACAGGTCAGAGAATTTTAGTCCATTGCTTTGAAGGGAAAAGCAGAAGCGTTACGTTGGTCCTTGCTTACTTAATGCTCATGAAGTAAGTCAGAATATAGATTCTACAATCCTTGATGTAGTAAAAACTGGTACTATCATTTCTATGGAGCCAACTGATAGGTAATGATTTTAAAGATGAGTTAAATATGAATTTATTTGATGAAATTAGCGCCAGAATCAGAAAATACCAAAAGGATTCAAGTATTGATTCTGAGTTATGATTGCGCTACACCTCATCCATATATGAAGTAACCTGCATAGCTGATCAAATAAACTCCTAAGCACTATTATAAAATGACTACATGCTCTGGAAAAAAAAAAAGAGGATGACAACATGCTGAAAGCAAACCAAGTTAATGGATAATTTTGTGAGCTGCAAGGAATCAACAACCATATTTATAGTCTTCAATTTGTGAGAGCAGTACAAGTAGTGACTTGTACAGTTTTGAAACTGAGAAGCTTTTGTGATGCAGGAAATACACATTACTTGAAGCATGGAATACTATGAAAAGGGTCCA
Source organism: Mimosa bimucronata (assembly GCA_037074515.1). Classification (NCBI taxonomy): domain Eukaryota; kingdom Viridiplantae; phylum Streptophyta; class Magnoliopsida; order Fabales; family Fabaceae; genus Mimosa; species Mimosa bimucronata. The sequence continues at coordinate 4,189,374 of CM073448.1, forward strand.
CCGGCGAGCACAGCCAAACGATGGTTTTGCAAAGATCTTAATGGAACTAGATCAGAAACTGCACGGAAAAGTGTCCATGGTGTGGCAACAAAGGAAACCGATGATGAAAATTTGCCCTATATGTGGAAAGAATGTTGGACTAAGCAGCAGCTCTCTTAAGCTGCATCTGCAGAAATCGCATAAAAGACTATCATCAGGAAGTGTAGATAGTGGCACGAAAATGGAGATTGAGAAAACTTTAGCAGCTTTGAAGATTAGTCGTGGTGGAAGCGTCAGCCCCACACAAAGGCAGTCTCATTCAATCATGAATGAATAGAAACGGCAATTTTTTATCCTTTTACTCTGACAAACAAATCTTGAGTTTCTTTCAAAATTAATCTGACCTTCAAAATTTTTATTCTTGCTTCCTATGTTGCTAGGAAATACGAAGGTTCCTGTTCAGCATTTCTCTTTGAAACATAGTCCGCATGACTAGACCATGAGTGGCAGTTTTTGGTATCGACAGATTATATTTATGGTAACTATCTACAATAACAATGTTAAGAAAAAGGGCGTCGTCTGTACATACATCATCGAAACATAGTCTGTACGATCTTGTTTTAGTTAATAAAGCATGCGTTGAGCTCATATTTTCGTTCGTCGGAAAGAGTACACGATAGTGGAGCATGTGACTGATTACTTTCCTAGAGACAGAATATTTGTGGCAACTATCTACAATGTTATGAAAACTAATCATATGTTATAAACCGGGCTGAAGGGGGGGACATCAACATTTGTGCCCTGATGTATTTAAGACTGAAAATAATTAAATGACTATGAGAGCTAGAGGACCAATAAAATAAAACTACGGCTCTAATCATGGCATGCAAGTTTTCTTTTTCTTCCACTTTCCTTGATTAGCCATGCTCAGAAGTCAGACAAGCCTTAAACAGCCAGAAGGGAATAAAATAGTTTTTCGTTGAATGACAAGTAAAACTATGTCTAGGGTTATGAAAAAAGTACACACAACATCTTGGCAAAGGCGTCAACAAAAAAAGCCCATTTAATCTTATCTATACGGGAAGAGCCTCAGGTAAGGATTCTGGGGCACCACTGCCACCGTTGAGGACAATGACATTGCCATCAGAATCAACATCCACTATAACAGAGTCGCCTTCTTTGATTTCTCTTGCAAGCATCTTCTCAGCCATGCTGTCCTCCAAAAGCCGCATTATAGCTCTCCTTAATGGCCTGGCTCCATAACTAGGATTATAACCTTCGTCAACTACTCTTTCCCTAAATCTTTCTGTCACTTGGAGCTCAATTTCTTTGGTTTTCAGTCTGTCAAAGACCTCCTTCAACATTATGTCAGCAATCTCCTTCACTTCCAGCTTAGTGAGTTGCCTGAAGACAATCATTTCATCCAACCTATTCAAAAACTCAGGTCTAAAGTACTGTTTGAGCTCCTCAGTCACCAAGCTCTTGATACGATTATAACTACTATCCTTTTCATCATAATCTAGGTCAAATCCTATTCTGCGGCCTCCCTTCTCTATTACACTGCTTCCAACATTTGATGTCATTATAAGAAGCGTGTTCTTGAAGTCTACTGTTCTACCCTTACTGTCTGTCAATCTACCATCTTCCAGAATTTGAAGCATCATATTGAATACGTCTGGGTGAGCTTTCTCAATCTCATCAAAGAGAACAACAGTGTATGGTCGACGACGGACTGCCTCAGTCAGCTGACCACCTTCAGTGTAACCAACATAACCCGGAGGGGAACCGATAAGCTTGGAGACAGTGTGCCTTTCCATAAATTCACTCATATCAAGGCGAATCATTGCTTCTTCCGAACCAAAGTAGTATGCAGCCAAGGCTTTTGCTAACTCAGACTTCCCCACACCAGTTGGACCAGAAAAGATGAAGCTAGCAATGGGACGATTAGGATTCTTCAATCCAACACGAGCTCGGCGAATAGCCCGACTAATGGCTACTACTGCTTCATCCTGACCAATAACTCGCTTGTGCAAGGTTTCTTCCATCTTGAGAAGGCGATCGGATTCATCTGTTGAGACTTTCTCAACAGGAATACCAGTCCATGAGGATACAATATGTTGGATGTCAACTTCAGTCACAACTGCACCTTCATCTCCTGCCTCACTCTCTGCCTTGCTCATCTCCTTGCCTTTCTCTACAAGTGCTGATATCTGGGCCTTAAGATCCATTTCTCTGTCTCGTAGCTCTCCAGCCTGCTCAGATAAATATTCATATATCATCAGCCCATTGAGTTTGGTTTAAAAACCTATGTGAATTTGACTGTAAAAAAGCACATTATGACAAGAAACAGCCTAGAACACTGTCCTCTGGATTATCAAATTGAAAAAGAAAATCCAAGCCACTAAAGAAAATCCTTCCATCCCTACCTCTTACTGAAACTAAGTCTCTTCCTTTATATTTAATTTAGCAATATAATATCTCATCAGATCAAGGCAGTAATCTGACTTCCTGAAAATTTAATAGGTGACAAAACTCCAAAATTTAAAAACAATACCTTTTCAAAGTCCTGGTTGCGAACAGCTTCATCTTTCTCCTTCACAATTTGTCTAACCTCCTTGTCCAGCTCTCTTGCTTCTTCAGGTAACTGAAAGTACATATATCTAGCTCAGTTAGCTTGGTAAATGAACAGATTTTATTTTGGCAATATGGTAATTGAAGAGATTAAGCCAAGGGAAGTTGCATAATATACCTGGGCATGTTGAAGCCGGACACGGGAACCAGCCTCATCAATCAAGTCTATGGCTTTGTCAGGCAGAAACCGATCACTGCAGGGTACATCATGGTTTTAACCAGACATATTTGGGTGAAATATAAAGCAAGAAGATTCTAAAAAGGGCTATCTGTTCACCCAAGGATACCAAACAACTTCATTAAAACTCCAAATTCATAATGTGAAACATATCAGAGAGGTTTACCGCTGCTGTTTCAAAATGCTGATATAAACCTAATTATTTTGGAGAAAAATATATAGCATGCAACATTGATCAAAGAATCTTGTCCCTCGATTTCAGCAGCAATGAAAAGGCAAAAAGAACAGATCAGATGCAGAAAAGTGGCCAATGAAATACCTGATATACTGGTATGACAACTGTGCAGCAGCTATAAGGGCTTCATCGGTATAACGGAGCTTATGATGAATCTCATAACGCTCTCTAAGTCCTTTTAAAATCTGTATGGTTTCATCAACAGTTGGTTCTGGGACTCTAACTGGCTGGAATCGCCTCTCCAAGGCTGGATCTTTTTCAATGTGTTTTCTATATTCATCCAATGTTGTGGCTCCTATACACTGCAGAAACAATGAAGCAGAACAAATTTCTTAATACACCTCCACTATAAACAACAATAACAGTATTTATTTTACATATTATATAATCGAAATTGTCTCTATCACAGTAGGCATATCATCATTCTGTGGTCCAAAATTTACATTGCCTTAAATTACAACAGCAATTGATTGCCATACCAAATCATCTAAACCTGACCACATAGCAGTGACAAGTGACAATTACTGGCTGCACATCTGAATTTATAATTGACATCCAACCTGTCCTTATCTATACATCTCATGTAGGTTTAACTGAATACATACATGCAAAGCCAATAGAGAGACAAGGGTTAGTTTACCTGCAGTTCACCTCTTGCAAGTGCGGGCTTCAATATATTTGCAGCATCAATTGCTCCTTCAGCTGCTCCTGCTCCAATTAGTGTGTGTACTTCATCAATAAATAGTATAATCTCATCGCTTTGTTTGATTTCCTCCATCAATTTCTTTAATCTCTCCTCAAATTCACCACGATATTTAGTGCCAGCTACCAGCAGACCCATATCAAGGGTTATAACCTATATAATGCAGAACAAAGTAATCCATTAGGGGGAATGGGAAAGATACCAAAAAGTAAACTACCTATAAAAATCTACATAACAAATCATAACACACCAGCAGTCAATATTGTTCTTCTCAGTTCATATTTCACAATCAGAGCCCATAAGTTCAATATAACGATAACAAATGGATTAAGAGACATGAAATTGCCTAGAAATGGCATGTCTGAATCAGACAACCAAACGACAATTAAAATTCGAGGACAAAGAGCTTTTACATTATTCAGGTCTAATAAAAAAAATATGTTCAACCCTATAAACACCAAGAATATAAAGCAAAGCTCATCTTATTCTGCAACACAATTAAACAATTGAAAATAAGAAAGTGAATTCAAATTTCCTTTACAGATGCCTAGCAAGTTTATCCTACTGATAAAAAGAACAAGAAGTTCCCTGAGTCGAACCAAAATGTAAGATTTTTTTACAATGTACCAGTAGAGATAAGCTGACTTCTACTGACCTTCTTTCCTTCAATGGTTTCGGGTACATCACCATTAGCAATTCTCTGAGCAAGGCCCTCAGCAATAGCTGTCTTCCCCACACCAGGTTCTCCAATAAGACAGGGATTGTTTTTAGTACGACGACCTAGAATTTGAGTGACACGTTCAATTTGTGGCTGCCTTCCCACAACTGGGTCCAATTTTCCCTGAAAGGTGCCAAGGGGAATTATTACAGATTTTGCTTAGTGAAGCATCCTATAAAATCCATCATTAAGAAACTAGGAGCCACCAAATACCTCCTCTGCTAACTTAGTCAAATTGGTACCATACTCCTCCAAAGTTGGCATCTTGTTGCTACTGCTTCCAGAGCCAACAGTAGCAGTTACACTGTCTGCACTCTCACCAACCATGCGAATAACCTGTGCTCAGCCAGAGGAAATTAAGATGATCAACACAAAAAATTCAAACAATCTAAGGAGTTCTGTAAAACATACCCAGCTGTTGAAAAGAAGAATAAATCAAGACTTGGTACTGACCTGCGTGCGGATATTCGTAGGATCAGCACCCAGGTTCTCTAGAACACGTGCGGCGACACCTTCGCCCTCACGAAGGAGACCCAGGAGCAAGTGCTCGGATCCAATATAATTGTGACCTGAAATTTACAAGGATAAATGTTCTGGTAGGCTAAGACAAAACATCACTCGGACTATGATTTCTATCAATATAATGGTCATCCATGTGAACAGAGACTGACAAAGTGCCCCCTAACTAAATTTTAAATGAATTTAATGCAAGATGAATCAAAATCTAAATCTGTACAAATATCAATGACACATTTGGAAACAAATGCATGAAAAGTAAAAAGATTTTCCATTTAATTCATCACAAGTTTATGACTCTACAATAATGTGCAATATTTTTGTTGACATTATTATGGTTCACCAATTAAACCATGCACTTGTCATGTCATCACTGTAAATTATACACCTGTCATATTTTGATAGCTAAAACTGATATCAAGAATATAAGAAACCGAATTTAAGTCTAGTTTACAGGCAAATCAAACAAATGCACAAGAAAGCGTATAAATAATGTATTTATACCATTACAATTTAAAAAGAAGAAGAAGAAAAGCCAAGTTAGGTAAATACAACAACAACAACAACAACAACAACAACATCGCCTTATCCCAAGTTAGATTAGATGGGCAAAAAAAATCCCAAGTCAAAGATAACAATGCCAATTGTAACATGTACATTTATTCAAGAAAATATAAAACATAACACAATGTAAGCAAAATGTTTACCAAGTTGGCGGGCTTCCTCAAGTGAGAGCTCCAAAACACGCTTTGCCCGAGGAGTGAATGGAATCTCAACTGCAACGAATCCACTGCCCCTTCCAATTATCTTCTCCACTTCCACACGTGCATCTTTTAAGTTGATTCCCATGGATTTTAGGACCTTGGCGGCAATGCCAGTGCCTTCACCGATGAGACCCAACAGAATTTGCTCAGTTCCAACAAAATTGTGACCAAGCCGCCTTGCTTCCTCTTGAGCCAGCATAATTACTTTAATAGCTTTCTCTGTAAAACGCTCAAACATGGCCTTGGGTACACCTCTTGTGGCCCTTGCTTTATGTGAAGAAGTTGCAATTGACATTGACACTATTGAATGAAAATCATGTGCAGGTCTCAACATGGTATCCAAAGGATTAACAGTACGTAGTCCAGAGAAGCTTGAGATTCTTGGTCCATGTACCATTGCAGTACTCATCATTTTAACTGATCTTCTTGGTTTTTGTGATCCCTTAAATTGACCCTGCCTTTTCCCAGCCACCAAACCGGGAAGAGTAGCTGACTGAGCCAAAACCCTATCCATGACTCCTGAATAGCTAGCTGCAGTTACGGATGCTAAGAGTTAGGTGACAACTAACACGCTTGAAAGCCAAAAGTATCAGAAAGCGCTCAGACACAGACAAGAATGGAACCCAAAGATTTCAACCCACAGCGAACTGTAACTATTAAAGCCAAGCTACAGAAAGTAAGTTCAAAACGAACATTACATAACTCTCATTACGTAGTAAAAAGACAAGGTGTTTTCTATTTGCTAATCCTGGAAATCATCCATACATCGTACATTTCCCTCTTAAGGAAGCTAAAAACCAAAGAAAATATCAACTTGTAAAAACAAATCCGGTTTAAGAACCTCTACTGCATAAAAGCCTTCAAGTTCAGCAGCTGAGGAACAGAGGACTAACAATATAACACGACCAAAGACGGAAGAAAAGAAAATAACAACATATTTCAGCTACGTCAAAGTGTGCGAGCACGTACTGACTAAAGTCGAAGGATTAATCAGTAACCATAATAATACAAATCACAATATAACAATCACAGAGCACAGTCAGCACACCAATCCAGCAAAAATGACGAGTAAGAGAAACCAAAAAAAAAAAGAAGTCAAATCCAAGCGAGAAGAGAGACGAATCAAACAAACAGAAGTAAGCTAAAAAAACCTAATTCAAGCCAAGCTACAGTCCCAACCATAAAATAAAAACACCACAAGCAGACTAAAAACAACACAAGACATTCAAAAACAAACTCACCAGAATCCTCCCCCGACTTACCCGATCAATCAACTAAACCAAAAAAAGAAAAACAAAAAAAAATCGTAAGCAACAAAAAAAGATGAAGATAGATTTTCACCTAGAAAGAAATGAAATGAAGCGACCAGAGGTGGTAGGTGACTTCGTTTAAATGGTCGACCGAAGAGAAAGGAAGGATTGGGTCTCTCTCTGTCTCTCTCCCCTTCTCTCTCTCTCTCTCAAGTTCTTAGCGTTAGCCTCTATGATATACCGTACCACTACTGTATGTGCTCGACCCTATCCTATCATTTCTTCTGAAGCTATCCTCACCGTTGATGTTTCAATTCAGCGTCACTGAGCTTTTACAGCCGTCGATTTGCTTGTCCCTAAATGTTCATTTTTAGGGTCTGCTAATGGGACACGTTTTCTTTCTTGTGAGTGAATTCAGAATTGTCTTGCCTTAATCTCAACACTAACCCTAATTATTTGAGTGTGATGACTATTTTGCCCTTTCCTGATGCAGTCTGATTTGCCGGACAATGTGAATTTTGTTTCGTTATTGATGTTGTTGTTGTTGTTTTTAACATTCTTATTATGAAAACGTATATGCATTTTTATTGGTAAACATATCATCTTTACATGTTAAGGTCGTATAGTTAAATGTTAAAAGAAAATTGTCCTGATTTGAAAAATCATGACAAATATGTTAGTAATAATTTCAGCTTAGTATTGTTCTCACTCTCACCATAGGAGGTAAGAATGTTAAAGTTAAAACTAATGATTTTTTTTCTCTTGTTATTGACCGGAGAATTGAATGAATTTGAAACGAAAAAGAAGATGAACTCGTGAATGGAATGGAAGTATCCAAGTCATTGTAGCAAAGGCGTAGACGATACCTCTTTTTATTGCTTCCAATGTTAGGCTTTGTTTGTTTATTTGTTTTCGTAAGTCGTTGATATTCGATAAGCAATCTGACAATTGGTTGACAAATCAAGCGTCGTCATTATTTGGAAACTCGTATACACCAAATATGACCATTTTTAAAAACCACGTTTAACATTTTTTATTAAAATTTAAGCACGAGCAAGCTAACAATTGATATATGTTGGCTTTGATCAGTGATCCAGGCCCATGTAAAGTAGTAAGTTATAGTTGCATTGCAACAGGCCCGCCCATGACACAAAAATTTGTATGAATCCTCCAGCTCCAACGAACCCAAATCCATGTTTTATATCTAGACAGGAAACCGATTGATTTTTTTTTGAAAATATTAAAAAAGTTAAACAACTTACTTATAAATTAATTTATTTAAATTATTTCTTAAAACTAATTTATTTGACTTATAAACTAACATATAATCTAATACTCCCTCCGATCCTAATTATAAGACCATTTTGATTTTTTTGACTTTTTTTTCCAGTCAAATCAAAGTGGTGTTATATTTAGGACCAGAGGGAGTAATACACAATACATTATGATTAAGCACATGTTTCACTTCCTTAATCTCTCCAAAAAAATTAGTCTAGGACCTAAGTTATTTATGTGTGTATCTATCAAATATATAATGTTCCATCTGCAAAAAGGATGCTAATTATGATTATAAATCATAAAGAACACACTTTACTTTAAAACGATGCTGTTACAAATCTGTTTCCGGTTCACTTTTCTCCATCACTTCTTCCAATGTCAAATAGATTATGATGGCCACAATTCAAATGGGCCATCAATAATGCTCGTTCGTCTTTAACCCCAGTTCACTTTCAATTTTTCAAAAAAGATACAATGCTTTTATACAAGATCTATATAGTACGCACAAGGATTTTATTCAGTCATTTTTTGTTCCTCACCCCTTTTCCTTTTGTGTAGTGACGCACACTTCATATGTGTTGTCTTCCATACAAAGCAAACGAGAGAGGACATGGGCGGTACAAAAGAGAGGTCCACTGCCAGCCATTGCAGCGTGAGATTGGGTGCTTATTCAGATATTTCTGCTAATGATTATCCTGCAAGATGGTGATTGGAGACATGGGCTTCGTCACTTGACCCCACGCCATAACATATGCTTCCTAATAAAATAACCATCACGTGCACAATTCATTAATCTCAAGGTTCCCATTCTCCAACTAATATCTACCATCTGCTACTCACAAAGTCACAATGCTACAAATTATATTAAGCACTGGCACCACATATTATATTTATTATAAAACCATGCAAATGGATATTCACTACAATTTCCATTTCAGTTCTTACTCAGTGCTACCTATAATAAACAATAAAAAATTTACGATAGATAAACCGCATGCCAACTGAGAGGAAAGGCTGCCTGTATATGAACTTAGTAACACCCAGAGGTTGGGAGTAATGGGGATGGGGGAACAACTATGTACAAAATAGGATTGTTTTGTGTTTTTTTTTTTTTTTTTTTGGGGGGGGGGGGTCAAAAGGCTGCTATCATCTTGCTCAACACATTATCACAGACGACGACCTATACTAGGAATAGTACACACACACATATATATAGGCAGGATATACTTAATTCTAGGGTATGTCCAAAATTGTATAGACGCTAACGCGTACCAACAAAGTTATGCTTTGAGTCACTTCATCAGCAGTAAGGAATCACAATTCCTCTTTTGTCTTAATTCCCAACTGGAAGGCCTTGTAGAATCTCCTGCTTCTATAGAGCGGAGCTGTGAAACAGAATGAAGTGTCATTTCCACATCAGATATTTGAAGAAAACCAGCTATTGTGCTATTGTTCTTTTGAGTCAAGATGGAGGTTCAAATTTCAGAAACAACAGAGTAAAACTGACAGCTATTGTCAGTGAAACCAGTGATTGAAATGGGAGTCAATGAAGTCACCTGCAAGCTATGGTAGCAAATTTCATAATTATGAAGCTGGAACTTAGACTTCTTTAGCATCCACACAGCCTTCACTAGCCGATTGATTCTCTTCAACCCCATACCTTAGTGCTCCCGGGCTCATTTTCTGAATTTCCTCTTTGGGGTAGATATATATCTTGCGAACCATGGCACAGAACTCCCTGATTTAGAAACAAAACACGAGTTACATCCTATTTTCAATAAAAAAAAATTTAAATATAATCTGTAAACCTACGACTGAGGTTAGAAAGAGGTTCTTACTGCCACGGATCATCTCCAACAAGCATCATGTCACCCTCATTATCAGTGTAGACAATAAGCCAATCCTTTTTCAAAGACCTTAATTCCCCTTGAAATTCAAACATGTCATCTAATTCAGCAACTAATTCCTCATAGTTGCTGAACTTTGTAAGGTCAATTGACCTACCAAGCGCAATCCCCTTCTTGTGAACCTACAATTATTAGCATTTGATTTGATTAAATTTTCCTGCAAACCATTAGCTTGTATAGTTTAGTTATGTGAGAGAAAATTATCTTACTTTAGTGCAACTCCTGGCAGAATCATTGTACGGTTTGACTTGAACACCTTTATCATGTGGCTGAAATGGTTGTGATGGCTTTTCATGGTTATTGGTAGCAACTACAGCATCTGGCAGCTTTGATCCGCTTGATAGTTCTGATTTTAAATCACTTTCATTAGTATAAGGCCGTGGTGATGGAAGATACTTGCAACCGGCTGGCTTACATGCAGCATTTATTTTTGATGTGGAAGGCTCTGGGGTACTCGGACCACTGATAAGTGAGACACCAAATAGCTTACAGTCCCCTTCTTTAGCTTTAACAGTCTCGTAAGATCTTGCCATTGTTGGTGTTTGCATCAGGTCTCTTGATCCAGGACTTTCATGCTGAGTTGGGATTGGAGGTGGCGGCATCAACAGGCTGCCATGCCTATGCTCTTCTTTGTGAGCATGAAGCATAGGATAATCACCAAATGCACCATACCTTACATTCCGCCTAGCATGGTAAGTTACATCATTGTCTTGTACAGAACCTTTCATATTAGGGTCCACGAGGTTTAATGATAGACTAGAAGGCAGTACAGACCTTGGGCAGGCTACCACATTAAACTTGCCTTCATGACCTAACACATGTTTTCTTCCAGGACTAGCCACAGGGCTAGTTTGATTTACCAACGATAGATGGGTTCGATCTCCACTTGTCCCAACGCCTGAAAGCAAATCTGAATATGCACGCTCATGCCTCCCTATTGATGTCCAGCTCTCAGGAGCAAATGTACCTGAAGTAGAAGCTGCATCATTTTTGTCATCAGGCTTTTCAGCAGCATCAGATTCATAGCTTTCCGCCAAATTGCCTCTCAAGGTTGAGAATTCTTGACCTCGCATTACCCTTGGAAAACCACCTGCTGGCAAAGGGTCCATACTTACCTTGGATGACACTGTCAATCAAACCCCAATAAAACAGTGTCATTAACTAAACTACAAATTTTCCAACAAAAAAAAAAGATCATTCTTAAAAAACAAATTTCTGTGCTACTTCACCAAACCTTCACGAGTGAGAACAGAGGAATCGGGTGACGATGGAACCGCATTAGCCCGAGGCCTTTTAGGCCTGGCTAGTGTAAGAGGAGTTAAAGCTGGAGGAGCATGAGCAGGTTCTATTTTCCAAGGTGAAACTCTCTCAGGACGAGGAATGCTAGATGTTTCATCCCATCTCACCTGGAAGGCATTCAAGAAACTCCATTACAGCATGCCATATTCAAAACAGTCAAACATAGCGGCACAAAAGGTAGCAATAGAACCTTGAGGCATCTCCATTTAGAGTTAAGCCACCTTTGTGAATCAGCATCTTCAAATCCAACAACAGTACCAGTAAACCTACAATTTAAAAGGTAACATGATGAAATTTTTCAAATTAATAATAGAACTTGCCTAATTACCTTTATGGGCGAAGGGGGTGGAAAAGAAAATGACATTGAACATTCGTACCTCTGCTCTGGAGACTCTTCGCCTTCAAACCTCATTTTGAACCGCATCCCTATAGTATAATTAACTTTTAGAGACTCCATATACTGTTCATATGGAACAATAAATTCAGCAGGACTGGTCCTGCAAGTATAATAATTTACAAAAGTTCTGTAAATTCTGCCATGGAAACTAGATACACATGCATTCAGAATTCCTCATCACCTAGAACATAGCAAACCAAGGTCAAACTGAAATTACTGGTATAGCCTGCTTGATGGGTAATATAATTTAAAGACTGTTACGAACCTGGGCTTGTAATACACAGTGAACATGGTCCCCGTAGAAACTGCATGCCAGGCAGTTGCAAGGACACCAAGATGCATGCTGTGACAAGAGATCACTGAGGAAGGAACATTACCCTGTTGTCTCATTGCACGCCTTACACCAACACGAAGTTCCCCATTCTCACCCCTGGGAATTAGGCGGAAGTTACTTAGTGAAGCAAAATCAGTAAAACTTGAAATCTTAAAACCCCTATCAGAAAAAAAACAAACCTCAAAAATATAAATGCATCACCAGCAACAAGCCTCTTCGAGCTGACAAAAACACTCCAACCACTTTGCAGTAAATGTCTACGTGGTTGACCTGAATTGACTAAAAACTGTCAGTCACGAACAAGAAAAAACATACAAAATAAAACGCAAAATACACCCATTAAGAGAAACAAATGGCTAGTGGATTTTAGAAACGAATATTCCAAAACTTTTAAAATGAATGATCAGTTCATATCATCACCTCTAAAGATATGCCTGAATCTCCACTCATTCCCGTGTAGATCCTTCGCCACCAACTCCTGGTTAGGTGGCTGCTTAGACATGTCCTGCCAACAGAAAACACAGAAAATCCCTCTCATTCAGTATCGATGATAACAAAAACAAAGCACCATAAATAAGAAGATAAAGGCCAAGGACTAAACCAGAGGAGGAAGGCATTCATCGGCATGACGTCTCAGAACTGAAAATCCACCATGAGTACTCGTATCAGAGGCCGTCAGAGTTTTACAAAACGAATGAACCTGAAATCGCGGCGGCGGAGAAGGCGGAGCCTCTTTCTTCACGGCGTTTTCATCTTGCTGGAGATCAGACAAGGATTTAAAAAAAAAAAAACACCGTCAGGACCATAATTTGCTATTCATTACTCTGAGTCAACGATGCTACACACAGGAAACAGAGAACTTACATTTGACTCTGGAAGCAGGGTCACCTGGGCAAAAACCTCATCGGTGTCTGGCTCAGCCTGAAATTTGTTTTCCATATAATAAGAAAAGTCACTTCATGTACCATGCAAAATATACAAACTCCAAAGTTGGAACCATTTTAAATGATCACTTTCGGTAAGAAGGCTTCGAAATATATATATAAACTGTAACAGATTGAACATGAACAAAGCTACCTTCAGGGACACGTTCATCACTCGACAAAGGATTTTCGATGGGAGATTATGCACAGGCATATGCTGATCAGCCACCTGATTTGTGGACGCCTCCACCTAATGAATCATGAAAACAAGCACTGATGGTTAGCAACTTCAACGAAAAAATTTCACTCTATTATTCCACGCATTTATTCAGTATTAAGAAACAAGTTAAACCAAAGAAATCCATCCAGTGACAGAAAAGACACTGTACTCAGAATAGCATAACCCAGAAAGGAAACGTTATAAAGGTAAGTGGATGGATATGGATGAGGTTAGCAACAATGAGTCACAGACAAAGTAGTTTCTATGTGAAGCCTGTAAATGGCTTAGGAATTACTTGCTCAATATGTCCCTGAGGAAAATAGAAGACGCGTTCTCCTTCACGAGGCACTGTAACGAGGGGACCAGCACAAGCATGCCATAGCTCCTTGTAAAGCAATGCTTCAGGGTCTATTAGAATAGAGAAAAACAGATTATGAGAAGCCGACACTCCAGAAATGGAAGAAACTACAAATTTATGAGAGTTTAAAAAAGTAAATACGCCATAATCACCTTTCACAGTTGATGATGAGTGAGCATTCTGACACTCTGATGATCCCATTCTTTTTTTTTTTTTTTACAGAAATCTCACTGCAGATCTCTCATCAGAGAAATACCTTGTGCAATACACGAATTATATATCACATTCACAAAAGCTTTTTGCCGTTATCTTCGCCGCTTCACGCTTTCAATACCCCTAAAAGAAACAAAATTCACCAACCCCTTCTTCCTTTATCGTCTTGATTGTTTTCCTCTTGAGACAAAACACACAAATATGCAAGCTCCTCCCACTCAAAACAGCAACAAATTCAGTCTCCTTTCCCACAGATTCTCAGCCTCCTTCTCACAAAATGACCATCAAATTCCAAATGGGAAGTTTCAAAGAAAGTAAGAAAGCAATACATAACATACAGTGCTTGTCTATATCTATCTTTTCTTTCAACCAAGAAGGAAGAAGCACCAAAAGCGTGAATAAAAGGAGAGACTTTTTTTTAACCAGAAGTGTGTGTAATGAGTTGAAGGAGGGTCAAATCGATTTTGAAACAGTGGAGGGCACTGACATTTGCCGGTGAAGTGGGTTTTTCAGGTGGGCAATCACCGGTGAATGAGATAAAGTCCTTTCAGTGCGGGGGACCAACAAGGAAGAGCCAGCACTATGAAAAATTTAAGAAAAAATCCTCAGTGAAGACGAACGAAGAAAGAGGATCTTTGACGGAGAAAAGATAACGGCGTTAGTCCTGTCATTGGAGTTGTCGACTAAGCACTGGCTAAGCATGTAACGGTGTCGGGAAAGTTAACCATTTCTTTTTCTTTTTTTTTTATCTGAGAAAGTTAACCATTTCAGACTCACATGAATATGAATTTATTTTTTTTTATTTATTCAAAAAAAAATACGAATTTATTTTTATCATCAATAGCGGGGCTAATTTTTGCGGGAGAAGTATTTGTTAACTAAAAAACAACAAAGTAGGGAGTAGGGACGGTGATTCTACGCTTTCTTGTTTTTATTATAAGTCAACTAACAAGTTTTTTTTGGTCTTTTTTATAAGACATTTGATAATTTCTAATAAGCATTTATTATACTTTTTTAGGTATACCCTTCTTTATAAGGGTAGAAGGAGAGCTAATAATTAATAATGTGTTGTAGTTTATTATAATTGATGAGGGTAATTTTGTAAATCACTCGGATTTTATGACATATTTAATGCTTTTAACTAGCTTCATTAGTTTATGAAAATTTATAGTTGATACTTTATAATAAGGATTAGAGGGAGTATGAGAAATTTTTTTTTTATAGCTAATGCCGTCCCAGGTGTAGTAATGTCCTTTTGAACTAATAAAAGTGTTAACGAAAGTCACATCATATTTTATATCATAATAAAAAAGAATCATCTTTTGCCTTAAATCTATCCTCAAAGACCGATTTTTTGCCTTAGAGATTTTTTTAGGATGCAATAACGCACGAAAGTTTTTCGTTTCTCAAGGAAAACTTTAAGAGCAAAATTGGTTGATGTTTTTACCCATCAAGCGTCCGTTAACATCTCTATTAGTTTGAAGCCATATTGTTACATTTTTCATATTTATAAGGTAACATTTGTCACACACAAAAAATTAGGATAAATCGCTGCCCTGTGTTGTCGAGTAAAATTGGTATTTAGCCTTAAATAATATATAAGGAAATTTTATATATACACACACACACAAATGCTTAAGCGTGTAGTGTAGTACTAGTTACGGTAAAGAGTGAGGACATTCATGTGCCTGGTTGCCCTAAGGCCCACACATGCACAGCTGTGAATAGCAGGTTGTCCTCGTCAGATGTATCGTCATGATATCTTGCCCGTGTTCGCATACGAGATTGTGGATATTGAGTAAATTCAATTCCATAAATATGGCACTTCTAAGAAAATATAGTAATCGTAATGTTAAACAGGATCAGTTCAAAAAAAAAATGTTAAACAGGTAATAGTAGTGACTGTGGCAAGAGAATAGTAATAAAAATATGATATGATTGAGTAGACCATGTTTATAAGAACTGGACCGAGCCGGACGGTCTGACCGAGCAGGACGGTCCGACCGTCGACCGCTCCACAAGTCGGTTCGGATTTTATGGTCTGGCCGTTTATCGTGTTAAGCCGGATCGGGCCGTTTTCAGCCGGACATTGGACCGAGAACCGGAGTTAAACCGGGAACCGGAGCGGTTTTATAAAAACCAGGCGGTCCAATATGAAACAAAAGAAATATGAAAAAAAATAAAATCAAGCCCAAAAAAACCCAAGTTCTTAAAAAAGAAACCCAAATTACATCCCCAAATTCATTAACTTCATATCTTTCTCCCAAATTAAAAACCCTAACAGTCATTTGAAAATCTTAGGGCTGTGAAATTTGATCTCCAAAACTCCAACCAATTGGTGAACATAATCTCTCTCACCATTCCTCTATTGTTGTTGTTTAACATCTCTTCCAAGCTTTTATTCTATATTTATCACTTGTTGTCTTTTTATATTTCAGTTGCATATTTTATCTCTTACATTTTACATAACAGAAATTGCTTATGTTCCTAACTTCCTAGTTCTTGCATCTCGACAAAAATTTCTGCAACTGTGATGCTCAAACGCCTTCTTTGTTTTGCTTAGCTAAATACAAGAATGATTTGTTTTCTAAGTCTCTAATGGTTATATATTTCTTGGTCAATGGTCTTTCATTAAAAATTAAGAGGTGAAGGAACCATAATTTGTTTATATGTATTTTACATTTAAAAATCATATATTTTTTTCTTAATTATTACGTCATCGGTCCGATATTCGGTCCGACCGATCTGACCATGCGAACCGTGACCCGATGCCCTCTCTGACTCACCTTCCGGTCCGGCTTTTACAACATTGGAGCATCCTGTGAAAAATAAAGTTAGTTGTAACCTACATCTAATCCAACCCAAGGGCGGTTCTGATGAGTTCATGTCTAAATACTGAAAGCGCGGGAAGCCTATAAAGAGAACAAGAGATTGTCACTAATGCATGTATATTTGACGTTGTAGTCTGATATCATCTTCCACTAAAAAGATTTCGTTTTTCTTATCAATTTTTTTTTTTTGTAGGTGGTTTTACAGCATATAAGATAAGTTTCTGCTCCACTTGAAAATAAAAATACTCTTAAAAAGTTGAAGCAAATATCAATCTCACAGTCCAGAATTCTAATTCTTGAAGTTTTTCTAATAAAAGCCGATTATATTTATTATTGAAACGAGTACATAGTAAGAAATCCTTGATCAAGTAGATAAGGAGGCCAATTATGAAACTTAGTACTCCCAAGTCCCACCGATCCTTATTATAAGAATTTGAAACTTGAATTGTTTTAATCCAAATATAAGTGATCGCCTTTGATTCAGTCATCATTTAATACCATTTTTCTTATTTTACCACTACTTATTAACACTCTCTTTCATAGTACTCATTAATACTCTTACTAATATTTCTCTCTCTAATCTCATCATAAATAAAGGTAATATTAGGAAAAAATTATTTTTCAAACATATTTATAACTTTTAACTAATTTTAAAATGTTTTTTTAAGAAGCATAATTTGGAGGCCGAACTTTTATAATAAGGATCGGAAGGAAGGAGTATAAGGAAATGAAAGCAAAACAAGCTGAAAAACAAAATATTGCATGAAAACATAAAATAAATTACCCAAAGTACTCTTACTTGGATTTTTAATTAAATTTTACACTCGTTTATCTAACATATATTCTTTGTTAAAATTTTATAATCCCACCTTTTCAATTCGTTTTGATTCAAATCATAAAAAAAATTCTTTTTCTCCCTCATTTTATACCGAAAAACCCCCTAAATTAAATGAATGACATTTCGGTCACTTTACTTAAAGTACCTTGTGGAATATCTTATAGTCTGAGCGATATAAAAGCTAATTGAAAAGTGGGAAACTATATGTTCAATGCTGCTTATAACCTAACATCATGTATATTATATGTGCGTCTAATTTTTTTTAAAAATCCAATGCCTACCAAAAAAGGTTTAATATGAGAAATTTATTAACAATTTCCTTAAAATACAACAATATTAATAATACGAAATAAGCTGTGTATGATAAGTCGCTCCCTAGTTTCTACAATTTAGGAATATAATAATATTACACCGGCCACCGAGCACGAAGCTGTGTTACATGACCTGCCCATAGCCCCATACCTACTATTTACATTATTAATAACAATATTAGCCGCAAAATATTAAAAATATACTGGTAGTCTGGTATAATATAAGAAGTTAGTAATTGATTATTGTGGGAAAAAAACGGAGCTCGTTCCCTTTCGAAGTTGGTAAGATTTATTTATTTTATTTTAATATACTATTACTACATAGTCCTAGGGCTTAAAGTGGGAATCAGTCCACTGAATGTCTCCTAATTTGGTTACATATAATCCAGCTTGTGGGGCCCAGCTGAGCTCTGCTTCCCCTCTCCTTGGCAATTTCCTAACCCTCCTATTAAATTCCCCGCCATGCATAGTTTGATTAATTTCTTTAATCACGTAGTTAAACCTATCCACGTCATACATCTATAGTTACTTATAAGGCAAAGGTACAAAAATGTCCATATAATTTGGTTCAAGATGTACCCAATACCATAAAGTTTTTTTAGACTAAAAATGTCCATATAGTTACCAAAATGGGTTAAAAGTGTCCATATCATCAATATGCACTAACGAAGTTAAGTTTTTCAAAGTTACGGAAAATAAAAGTTGCAAAAATACTTATGAAGTTTGGTCCGAAGTGTGCCAAACACCGCAAACTTTTTTTTTTTGCCCAAAAGTGCAGACGTAGTTACCAAAACGGTTCCCTTAGTACATATGCTGTTATTTTACACATGTTAGGCGGGAAAAATATACAATAGTGGGTAAATCTAGTACATCAATAAAATATTTTTCAAAACTTTAAATTCAAAATCAATTTTCAAAAAGAGATAAGAAAGAAACAGAGTATTGAAATCTTAGGCAAATGCTTGCAGATTAAACAAAGTATATGATAAACACTTAAACTCACAGAAATTTAGAGAAACAGGGTATGACGATTCGAAATCTTAGGCAAATACTTATAGTTCAAATTTTTCTCTATAATTTCATGCTTCAATCTTCCTTCATCAATGAATATATATAGGCTTTAGAGCATGCAAACGAATGTTGTGCAAAATTTGTCTAAGATTTTAATACCCTGTTTCTTTCTTATCTATTTTTTAAAATTGCTTTTGAACTTACAGTTTTGAAAAATATTTTATTTAAATACAAAATTCACACACATTCTTATGTATTTCTCCTGCCTAACATGTGTAAAGTAACGGCATAGCATTGAAAGAACCATTTTGGTAACTACGTTGGCACTTTTGGGAAAAAACTTCGTGGTGTTGAGTGCATTTTGGACAAAAATTTATAGGTATTTTTGCACCTTTTATTTTCCCTAACTTTGTAAAATTAACACCATTAATGTATATTAACGATATGGGTACTTTTGACCCATTTTGGTAGCTACGTTAGCACTTTTAGGCCCTAAAAAAAAACTTCATATATTAGGTGCACCTTGGATCAAGCAACAGGAATATTTTTGCACCTTTACCCCTTACTTATATTATGCACCCGATGTTTTAAGAGTAGGACAAGACATCGAGCCAAAAAAATAATAATTATTAACAATAATAAAAATAAATTGTATACATATGTAGTAATACACATCTATATAATTAAATCCATAAAAAGGGTAACTATCAATATAATAATACCATAATATATAAAATTTTCAATTAAATAAAACCATATAACTACAAGTGACTAAAAAATATGTTTGCTTTATGATATGGTCAATTTTTTGCATTTTTTAATTTTTTTCAGTATTTTCCAATAGGTTAAAAATTATCTGGTCCTCATAAAACTGTCCCAGATTTAATTCCAGGTTTCGACTTAATAACAGCTCAACTTCAATCAAATTCAGCACAACTACAAAAATAATTCTTTAGACCAATCCGAGTCATTGAAAAGTTGGGTGACCTTCCAACCGGTTAGACCGTCCGGTTCTTAAAATATTGCACGCACCAGCCAGTCCCATCAGTCATCCAATAACGTTATGGATTTGAAACGGGGTTTCATTTTTGTTAAGGCGCTGATTCCTGTGGTAGTTGTTGGGTGAGGTAAAGTTTAGGATGATTCCTTTCCAGACGTTACCTGTGGACCCGCCACGTGGTGGGGATGTCACTTTTTGCATACGTGGCATTTGTCAAATGGATCAGGGAGTGTGATCTTTTTTTTTTAATGGAGGGTAGGTAACTAGAACCAGTGGTTGAATAGCACGTGTTGCGTTATATTATGAATGGCGTTACGGAAAGTGACGTCATCTCCATTCAACAAATGCTACGTGGAACCTCTTTTGTCTTTTTTTTCTTTGGAAAAATGGTCATTTTTAGACTGAAAGTTTTAGTTTTGGAGTAATTTTGGTCTGAAAGCTTTTTTTGGACCAATTTTGACCCGAAAATTTACAAAACCTAACATATTAGACCTTTTAATGCCTCTCTATATTATATAATTGATCGATATTACTACGTTTTATAAATTTTATGATCAAAATTGGTCCAAAAAAAACTTCAAAACTAAAACTTAAGCAAAAAAAAAAAAAAGACCATTTCCCCTTTTTCTTTTCATATCTGTGTATCCAAAAGATGGAAAGAAAAATTTGGCCAAAAAAAAATATGAAAAGAAAAAGAAAGCGTGGTCAAAAAGCTAATTCCTTTCAGAGGTCAACAAAATTTTCACTCTTACTTTTTATCCACCAGTTTGTATAATAAGTGTTAACAATTTTCTCTCTATTTTAGCCGTGCACATTTTTTATAAAGTTTATTCTGAAAATTAAACAGAGGTCCTATAGAAAGAATATAATTAAGATGAAGTCTCACGAGTTGTTATCATCAGACTAAAAGTTACTACTGTCAAGCCATAAGTTGTTATTTGCAACTTTGTTGGACCTTATTTTAATTATGTTTCTTCTATGAGACCTCATTTTAATTATGTTTCTTTCATGGGACCTCTATTTAATTTTCTCAAATTTATTTATCATATTTTTTGGGGAGAATGACAGAAAAATATCTTAAAAATTGTAAAAACTTAAATTAAGTTTATTACCAAAAATTGATTGGGACTCAACTTGATTGAGAAATATTAAATTTAGAAAATATTGAAATCCAGTTAAATTTGTGTGTGTGTAATCATAATATATTTTGATTGTGATTGGTTTTCTTAGTGGGTGAGATGGAAGTTTTATTAGTGTTATTTTTCATCAAGAAGGTATGAATTTTGACCCGCGTACACTAATAATTATCTTTTTTTTATCACCCGGCTATCCTCCTATCTATATCTATATAATAATGTCAAAGCTTGATATGTTACACAGAATTGGAGGAGCGTACGGATACATCAAAAAAGGAAAATGAAAGGAAGGACAAGATGGCTCTAGAATGATGAGAACCATACGATAACAAATTAACAATGATGCCAAGCGAAGATATAATGAAAAAAAGATTGTGAAATATACACACTCCTATATATAGAGAGAGGGAGATGAAGGTAAAATGCGTTTGATGCGGCACCCCAATTTTAAGAATTTACCTCAGCCATACATAAATAGTGAAACAAGGTTGGAAGGAAGGGATAAAAAAGAAAGAAAAGTAGAGAGAAGAAGGAGACAAGGGTGGGGCATGAAAGGGAAGGAGAGAGAAAGAAAGGGAACGGTGGAAATGAAATGGTGATTGGTGTGAGGAAAAAGGCAGAGAAGGAAAAGTAAGAAACAAAAAGAGATGAGGTAGGAGGAGGGTTTGGTCTTATTTTACATGATTCTCTCTTTTGCTCCCTTCCCTCCTTTTTCTCTTTTTCTTTTTTATACTAACGATTCAGATTAATATTTTTATAAAAATAAATATAATTATAATAATACTTAAAAATCACGAAAATAAATTTATTCTATCAAAATTTGGTATGAACAGTTCACATCTATAATAAAAAAAATCAAAATTTGTAAAAATATTCTATAATCTTGAATTGTTCAGACCAAGTTTTGACAAATTAAATTTATTTATGTAATTTTTTAAATATTATTATAATAATATTTATTTTTATAAAAATATTTGATCCGGACCATTGCATCAAAGATATAACAGTGGGATAGAGAGAAGGAGGAGAAAGAAAGAAGGAAGTGTGGTAGTGAATCAATTTCCCTTTTTGGAGGTTAGGTATATCATTTTATCTGGGGCTGTTCAAAAAGTTCATGTCCCGATTGTCCTGATACTGTCCTGGACCTGTTGGAACCGGAATTTCCCGGAACCAACGGGATTCGGTACCGAGATCAACGGTATCAGGACCAAATTGAAACCGGGACAGTACTAGGATATGCTTACATCTCCGGGATCCCCGGTCTCGTCCTGGTACCATAAGTATAGTTACTTATTTAATTTTTTTCCTAATTCAACATGCATTTATTCCTTTATTTTTTTCAACTAATTAATGAGTTCCCTACCCAAATATTATTTTTTCTCTTTCTTAACAAAATCATTTAATTATATTGATGATTGATTGATTCAATCATTTAAGGTTTAGGGTTTAACCTTTTAAGAGGCACACCTCTTTTTTCTTTTCCATCATTCCATAATCTTTAACGAAAAGGAAGGATCGAAGAAGTAGGGAATGACTGAATTGTTGGCTATTGCTTTGAATTTCTTTTTATTTCCGAACAATGATGTTGCTTTGAATTTAAATGTTTAAATTTTCATTATAGACTTATGGTTGTTGTCTTGTTTCGTTATAATATTTTGGAGACTTTATAAGTAGTTAAAAAAGATTTGTTGGACTAAATGGTTATTGAATGATTACTCTTTTTTTACACATAAATATATGTTTGATATTAAAAAATTAATTACATTATATTATTAGTAACTAAAGTATGAATATATATAGGTGCTTCGTTTTTTTTTGTTTCTTGATAAGGCAGATTGTGTCAGAGAATCGGGACGTCCCGGTCTTGGTCCATGCCCCGGCCCCGTCCCAATGGGTCCAGGACATCTTCAGTACCGAGATCGGGACACAAATGGCTGCCATCTTATGGTACCGGGACTCGGACAAAGGGTGTCATGGCTTCGTCCCGGTACTTGAACAACCCTAATTTTATCTGTGAACATTATGCCCTTTTTTTGTTCCAATGTCTTCTAATATATCACTATGCTTCTTATTATAAGTCCAACTTTCACACATTTTTTATTCCTAAATATAAATCCAGTTTGGGATCAATTAATACTACTGTGACTATTTTACCCCTATGTTGGAAATAGGGAAGATGAGATAGAAGAGTTATAACTTATGATGCATAAAATATTATTTTAACACCTATTATTAAATTAGGATAAGGTTGAAAAAATAGGATATATTTAATGCTATAACTTTCCCTCCTTTGTATATAAGAAGTAGTTATGATGGACTTATAATAAGGAAAAGAGTGGTACATCCATTACAAGACACCACCCACCACCATTTCACATACCATATTAAACATCTCCCATTGAATGATGGCAATTCATAATTATTTCTAAAACTTTTTAATTAAAAAGGTGATTTCAATGACTATTACTGGAATAATCCACTTTATTAAGACTTTTTAAGACAAAAAGTTCTTCTCAAATTATTTTTCATACGATTATTTGACTATGTCAAAT
Organism: Mimosa bimucronata; assembly: GCA_037074515.1. Classification (NCBI taxonomy): domain Eukaryota; kingdom Viridiplantae; phylum Streptophyta; class Magnoliopsida; order Fabales; family Fabaceae; genus Mimosa; species Mimosa bimucronata. The sequence continues at coordinate 4,212,956 of CM073448.1, forward strand.
TAGAATATTGTTGAACCCGGTCGAGGTGTGTGGTTGAGTGACAATGATTTATTCACCTTTAATCAATTGTCAAGGGTTTGATCCTTGGCGTTAGGTATGGAGAAGCATTAAATCTCCCGGAGTGAGGGATACCTTGATCTTTGATAAAAAAAAATTAGAATATTGTTGAACCCAATAATTTTCTCAAAAATAATTTCTACGTGTACACAAGCTTAAACTCGAAAAGAAATACAGATAAAACCTATTTGATTTCCATAAACTACTTTTTTCTCTCGCCTTTCTACTTTATTTGAAATGAAATTGGAACTATCCTATTTTAGAGTTTTTGTGTTAAGTTTAATAAAAGTTTGTTTGGAAATGATTGAAGATAATACTTTTATAGAATCACACTTTATAAAACATAGCTCACCAGTATGGTTTTGCATTCACATGGTAGGATCAACATTAGGAAAGGAACAAACCCACAAGGAAGCCCTTTAAATTTGGGAAACTACAATGAAGCATAAAGCATCTACGTCTATAGTTGGTTGAGTTGTAAATTCCTCATATGATATAAATAGTTGAAGATTGATTATTACAAAAAACACCGTATTCAGGATTTTTAACAATATGGAGAATTTTAAGTTATGAAAAGTTCGTTATATACTTGAGTTTGTTGTAGAACAGACGGAAATAAACCCTGAAAGGAAACGATCTGAGTCGCGCAAACTTGCACTGTCCTTAGAGTGATTCGCGCTACCACCGGCAGATTGGCAGCGGCACCCCCCAGGATTAAACAGACCCCTCTCGCGCGGTGCAAGGAAGCAAGAACTGACGGAAGGATTCTGTAAATCGGCAGGGAGGAAGAGAGGGAGAGAGAGGAAAGTTGTGTATATACTCAGTCACAACAACCACCCTTTTTATAGACGAGGAAAGGCACATGCATCAGGGAACACACCCCTTCCGATCCGACGTACACGTCTGATGAGAACGGGTATGTTGCGCTTCGGAAGAAACGGTAAAACTCTTAGGAACCGTTCTGCCCACACACAGACGCATATTTTCGGATCCAAAGGGTTCTCAACTTTTGAATCCCAAAAAACACGGTTTTCAGGTAAGCATTAATTAAATAATATAAAAAAAAAATATTCTGAAAACCATCAAAAATATTTTTCGCAAAAAGGTGCCAAGCCTCATATTACACGCGCGCAGGGGGGGAAATCGCCGGATTTCAACTGGATTTTCCACTGGTGGCCCATTGTCGTGCGCGCGAGCCCACTTCTCTCTCAAGCCCATGTTACTAGCCCATAAAGTGTTTTAACTTATATAGGCTAGTATTCCCACAAGTCTAAGCAATGTGGGACTTCTTACTCTTTTGACACACCCACATATATACTCATTTTCACAACAGAGTTTAGCTGTACTTTGCCGAAGACTAGTTTGTAACCGGGAGACCAGAATCAATCAGCTATTACAATAGCTAGTTAACAGTTGATCTATATAGATTGTTGCTTCTTCTTTACTTACAACCGATCGATTCTAGTCAATTTATAGCTGATCTTCCAGGATTTACAATTAAAGCATAAAAGCTCAAATAATTCATTGCATTTTTCCAGATTTCAGGGCTAGCATTTTGATGTCGTTCAATGTCATTTTCCCTGCAATTGAAGCCAGCTTCAAGATTAAGAAAATTCAAATATCTTAATTCTTCATGTGTGTGTGTTTTTTAACAATCACAATCATGACAGGTGTTATAAGGGAGATAAGAAGCTGCGAATAATAATAATAATAATAATAATAATAATAATAATAATAATAATAATAATAATAATAATAATAATAATAATAATAATACAAAAGCACTCAACTCCTTCATCTTTGGATGGCTCCATTAGTTGGTTGGTAAATGATGTTGAATAGTGGAGAAGTGGGGGCAACACTAGAAAGGAGTTCACATAAAAAGGTTTATAATTCTGATTGGATCATATTTTTCTGTTCTATTTTAATTTATGAATAAATATATAGTCCTCAAAAGAAAAACAACTACTCCTTCCGTTCCTAAATATACGATAGGATATAGTTGATATTTTTGGAGAATCCTAAGAAAAATAAATAGGTTATTTAAAAATTAATTTTCCTGAAATTTTTTTTCTTAAACTAGTTTATTTGACTTATAAGCTAACATATGATATAATAATATACAAAATACATAATGGTTAAATCGTTGATTTCGATTCTTTAGTTTATAAAAAAAAAAGTCAACTAGATCTTATATTTAGGAACGGAGGAGGAAGTACATCAATTTTAAGCATAATCAACTTTGACAAAATTAGTATATGCATCTATAGTTTGTTTTCTAGTCAAAAAAGAGGAAAAAATAATTATCATTTTATTAATCTGGTAAAGCATCACGTATTATATTGACTGAATTCTTTCCTGAAGGATGCGCATGCACAAACATGGTTTGATTTCTCATTTCTACCATCCAAATGTGGAAATTAAAGATTTGAGCAAATAAAATAATATCTTGGTTTTGACTGTGAAATACTAAAATCCAGCTTTGTGTGGGGATGTCCATGTTATGCTACACACTAGGGTGGGGTTCTAAACGGCCAATAATTAATGGCACTCAACATCATATATAAATCTAATAAACCTTTATGGTGTGGGGAAAATAAACAAGGGTAACAACATAATTTAAGAAAACGTCAATCGCACTTCAATTATTCTTAAGATTTATTTTATTGGGTCTTTTATATATATATATATATATATATATATTCTCTTCTTGGTATGGCGAGCATTGTGTTATAAAATGCAGGGTGGAAGAAAAGCTCAATATAGATACTCTCATTTTCATTTTCAAATCATATCCTCAAATGAATGATTCAAATGTAATATTTTATAGAATTATTATTACAATGTTTTTATAAATTAAAATTTATTTATTTTTTTCTTAACTGCGATTATACACTATGTAGATAAGATTTTAGGAGTTTAATTTGATTTATTTATGTCTATAGTAAAATTTTTTATAAAATATTAAATTTGAACAATTCATTTTTTGTCTAAGAGTGAGTGCGGGATTATGATAAGAAAATAAGAAAAAAATTAGATAAATCTAACCAAGAAAAATCCTTTTTTGAGATATATATATATATATATATGCAGCCCTTAATTATTGATGTTATGCTTAACAATAAATTTAACAGTTAAACAGGAAGAGATAAGATCATTAATATAATGATGATAACCTTTTAGGTGAGGATGGGGTTGTATTGTTAATGGCCCTTCAGAGCAAGTGTGTGATTTTAAATTAATGAGGATAATGTTATATGTATCATGATAATGATATCTTCAACCATTGTACCTCAATTCCTCCATTGTTTTAGATTGGCCGGCTGATTTAATTTATCAATTGCTGCTTGTAGCCCGCAGCTATTTATACACACAGCTTGGGAGGTCAAATTAAATTTGAGCATTTCAAATAAATAGACTATTTACAACAAGGTATCTAGCCAGCCAATAAACAATGCATTATAGATAATATAACTAGACTATAAACTCTCATTAATTTTTTATAGACAATGTTAAAAAAAATGGAGAGGGGGTAAAAACAAAATGCATTCGGAGAATAATATAAGTGGCTCAAATTTCTAACCTTAGACACCAATTGCTAGCTGTGCAACACATCATTCTCCCTGTACTACTGCGTCTGGATTAATCTGTATATGTGTGTGTGTTAAAGATGGCCTTGATATGAACTTTATAAAATACCGAAGATCAGAAACCCTTAATTTCTTTGACATTTTCAGGCTTTTGAAGCAAATAACAAAGAAAAAGGAGTTAAGAAAAAGGCAAGAGGGCACACATATATTGCATACACACAATGACACAAAGGCCGTGCTTCCTTGTGCTGTACAGAAGAAAGCAAATATTTCAACGAATCACATCCAGCGAATCATATGGGTTGAGAGAAGTAATAATATTTATTATATAAAGGGGAAGAAGATAAGCTTCAATATATATATATATATTGAAACAAGACGAAAAGATGTTATCTCTATCTTTTTGTGATTTAAAATACTAGATTGCTTTTAGCATTATCAAACCTCTAAGAATAAGCATGTATATCCACATGTCTAAGATTTTATGATCAATTTTGCTTTATGCAACACTTTTGTACATTCTCAATTCTTGATTATAAAATGGTTGTCCAGCGAACATGGAACCATTTTGATGGAGCCAATAGAACATGTGTGTGTACGTGTGTGTTTATATATTAATTTTTTGAACAGTGATAATCAATTGTGTGCTAATCTGGTCAGATAACACAACAGCTAGACAAACTTAAACGTAATGAAAAGGAGGCAGAAGGCATACATTCTGAGACACTTGGCACACAAAAGCTCGCTTTCATTAACAAAATTCACTAAAGCAACCATGGACTAAGAATGATGTTTACTCACACGTCACAAGATGTAATTGCACATAATTGCACCGCCTTATGACCCATTAGATATTAAAATCGGTATTTGGTTGCTATCTTAATTAGTCTTCTAATAAACCATAATTGGTTTTCACAGGTTGATTCAAATTTATAGACCAATTATTGCAAGACAAACAATTTTTTTTTCTTGACAATTAAGTTCACTGTATGTTTTGTTTGGTCGAAAGGAAGGTTGAGTAGATGAACCAAACAAAGATATCTGTTTTAATTTCAAAGGTCTCTTGACGATAAAGGGATAATGTTGAAGTACATGAAAAAGAATAATACGAGGTCATTTTCAAGATAGTCTACATCAAACTTCCTAAGAAATCAAAATAATTATATGCCTGCAAAATGATAAATATAGAATTTCCTGTTCCATAGCGAGACTCAGAGTCTAAAATGCTAGCCATGCTCAATTGGTCGCTTGCTTTGTTTTGTTGAATTAAAAGGAAAAGGAAAATGTCAATGAGGTCGGCCATCTCTCATATATATATATATATATATATATATAGTTACCCTCAAGTAAAAAGCTTGACCTTCTGCAAACTATAGTGTACTAGGGTGGACAACTTCTTTTATTTTTGTTTTTGGTCTTGTTAGTATGGGGGACATTATTTATGTTCAGTCAACTTCTCTTGTATGTCCTTATTCACGAGGTCCCTATACACTATATGTAAGTCAATTTTCGGTTTTAAATTTTAGAAGTTGAATGTTCTGATAGTGGATATGTCAATGGCAAGAAAAAAAGGAAAATGAATAGGCTGGTGGGATTTTTTTCTTCTGGGTAAAAAACAGAACTGCATGGCCATGAAGAAGGGGCTAGCTAGTAATTATATTATCAAAACGACAAAAGTATTAACAACATATAGTTGGTTATAAGGAGGAGAACAAAAATTCGAGTCTTGAGAAGTGCGTGTGTTAGGAGAGACAAAAATCTTTTCTAATGCATAAATTGGAAAAGGGATTAGCATGAAGTCTAAAGTAATTTGGGAGACACACTGATCAAAGAAAAAGTAACACAATATTTAGACATGAAATGTTGACATTTGGATTATTGACATACTGTAGCACCAGCTATAGAAGTACAGAACACTCTGCAAAATCGATATTTGCTTGTACGATCCATCACTATACACCTTCAAATGCAGCCAAACTGCGCATGCAGCTAGTGATTATATTGAATTAGAGAGTAAGAGTATGCTAAAAGTCTTATAAATTAAAGCAGAAAAAAAAACATATAAATCATGCATCTCCCCCTAGATACTTTATGCTTCCTTGTTAAGTGCAATGACAGCTATTTAGAAGTTTCACATTAACCACTAAAAGATTAATTCAATGCCAAGTACAAGAGTGGATAGGATAATGTAATTCAGGACACAACAAGTTTCACATTATTCTAGCTCCGGTACCCACAAGAACATCGATCGATTGGCTCATTCTTGCGTAGAAGGCGTGTGAGAAAAATATAGAGGTACTGTATGTTCATCAATGTTTGATTATGTAATTCCCATCAGAGTAAACAGTAGTCTTGACAAAAGAGTAATGGTGCCATAAGCAGAAATGATGACAGAATAATCTTTTATTTATGAGATAATTGCACATAGGTCCCAAGTAAGAGAATTAATTTCAGACAGGTCCCAAGGAGTTGTTAATGACAACTGTTAACAACTGTAATAGCCTTGGTTAACAAGTAATAGAGTTGTCAATGGACCTGTCTAAAATTAATTCTCTTGTTTGGGACTTTTGTGCAATTCTCCCTTTATTTATCCAAAAAGTGATTTGACTCTTCATATTAAGCAGAACAAAAGAGCAGCAGGTTGATTATGAACCTAGGATTTTGCTAATCGATTGATAAAATTATTGTAAGGAAAAAAACAAATTTGTTGTTGCATGGAAAGTGACCATATATGAATGCATATTGCTTATGTCAATCAGAGGTACATATCAGAAATACCTTGTGCCTTGCCATAGGTGCATGTTTATAGATCCAAATGAAGCCCTACCCTCACTTTTCAATTCTCTAACCTCTCCTCACAGGTGACCATTTGCCTTGCCTTCTGCTTAAGAAACACTTAGGATATTTACTTGTCATTGATACAAGTAAAATAATGTAGAAAGGTAAAATAGTACTAACTCACTCAACATTAATCCTATACATCCTTTAACCCTCCAATTTATATATAGCCCTAATAACCCTATTCCCCAATTACCCCTTCACCTAATATAAGCAAATCAGATGTTGAATTTACCAAGGGCCTATCTGAACCGCAGAAAAAGAAGACTGACAAGACAACATAGAAGGATGCTGCTATATACAAATATGCTTACTTTGTTACATGCACGTTCTGATTTATGGTTTGATGTTATGATACAATAGAATACCAACGCACATTTGTTCAATTAGCGATTTAATCAAACAGTTGAAATGCGATCTGATTATGATAGGAAGTTGCTATTTGATTGTGAAAAAACCATCATAATAAATATGGATGTGAGATTGTGTTCAGGAAGTGAGGTATATTCTTCCTCGTCCTCTGTAGTTCGGAGACTTTTCTCTTCAATGTTTACTACAGCTACAGGGACGTCGCATGAAAGTGATAGCAACTTTCTCTCAAATCAAATTATGAACCATCTATGCCTAAGTAGCTGCATATACAATAACTTGCCATTTGTGAGAAAACGTTGCTTTTTGTTCGCTGGCAAAAAAAAAAAAAAATTGCCATTTCCCTTGATTTATAAATGTATAGAACTTGTGAAAATTCCAGCGTTTGTCAAACCGTGGAATATAAATTTATGAGAAATAGGAACTGGGAATAGAAGTAGCATGGATTATATGAGATATGACTGTTTGATATATATGTATGTCAAAACAATAAACTAGCATTTTTGTAATTTGACAATACTGTCCCTGATATAGAAATTATTTGTTATTAAATTTATTATTGAAAAATATTAAATAAAATAATTTCTAATTGGACGAAAATATAAAAATAAATTAGTGAAATGATTTTTATAATTAATATACAAGATTTAAAATGTAATTTTCAAAACAAAGTATAATTCAATCAATTTTTGGTTGGCAAAAAAATATTCAATCAAATTTTTTTTAAAAAAATATCATAATGTTAATGCATTTAACCCCCGTTAACTTATAAAAATGTAGCGTAAAAGGTCAAGAAAAATGCATGAAAGCGTGAAAAACGTCTGTTTGGCTTTTTCTTGTGAATCCCCACGAGGAGCTGCGACCCGTGGGGATTCAATCCTTTTTCTTGTTTGATTTGTTTTGCTTGAATTTCTTGTTTGTTGGATAGGAACTGGTACTATAATTTTCCACAATATTATAGCAGTACTATATCACACTAGAGACTCAGAAATCATCCGTGTGGAAAAAACTTAGTCAAAGAACCTCTCAAGTTCTGAAGAATTGTCTGACCCAGGCGGTAGTATTGTCAATATGTTGAAACTCACATGATCCTTACTTAGCCAAAAAGGTAAATCAAACGATCCACGTAACTTTACAACAACAACAACGACGACAGAGTCTTATTCCATTAAATAGGGTTAGCTACTTAAATAATATGACATCATTGCACTCTATAAAAAAAACCGGTCCACGAAACCAAAATTCTAGTACTTTCAATTCTGTCAAAATCATCACCGCAATGCCTGTCAAACTTCAATTACTGATGATCATATTTTCCATCTTTGTCACGCGATCAAAGTGGAACTTTAACTCAACAGAATAAAAATAAAACATGATGGTACATCGCATGCCGCCCTTAGAATTAGAATAGAATACATGCCAATTAATCAAATTATCAACGAATAATAATTAATCATAAAGCACTCCCAAAATTTTAGAGAGGATGGAACTGTTCTCCAATACACCAAAACAACCAATCACATTTGTCAAAGATGAAAACAAGGATACATACACTATACACACATGGCCCGGCAGGCCAACCCACCAATTCTTGCCCCCCATACATGTCAAAGGCTGCTTCTTTCTCCTCAAGATTTTAAGATAAGTGGGCAGTTGATTTCCTCGAGTGCAATGGCACCAATGTCTTGTTAGGTTCGATTCAGCGACATCCATTTTGTCACTATTTATAATATATTATATTCCCTATAGGCATGTCTGTCATCTTCTTGTAATGAGGGCTAGAACGTCATTGCCAATAGATGCGGATTCTGATGCAAGTTTAAGAGGGGCATTGCCTTCATCATCTGCTGTATGTGGATTGGCCCCCCTGCAAATAATTGACAAACTCTTTGATTGGCTGATAGATTCTAAAGTAAATTTAGTCTATAAAATGATTGAAAGATTGAGCCTCCTGTGGATGAACTTATAAAGCATGTTATGACTTATGAGTACAACCCAGGGGGGGATATAAAGTAAATATACTAGCATGTTTATCAGTTATTAATTTGGCAACCAGAATAAACTACAAGATGCACTCGAATCTTCAGCACATTAAAACTCAGAAAAACAATAACCGCAAGTGAATAATGTTTTCCCTTCAGTCCTTAATATAAGATTTTAACTAATTTAGGCATATTAAAGAAATTTGTTAAATTATTTATTTGTTATAAAATGTACGTTTATTTCCCTAAAAGACCCTTTTTAATTCATTTGCGATGAAATCACCCTTTGATGCAAACTCTTTTTAAACGTGCAATCAATAGGGATAATTTAGACAAAAAATGATAAATATAGGGCACAGAGTAGATTAGGGTCTTATATTTCAGACCAAATCCAACCTCTCAACTAACTATTATATTTAGAAATGGAAGTAGTATTTAGAAGCAAACCACAGCAGAAGGAGGTAGCCAGATCTTATTGGGCAGGATGCCCCATTTAAGTCATATATAGAGCAGATAATACTATTACCTCATAAGAAGCAATTTTGCAGTAGCATTCTTTCCTCTCATAATACAGTAATGCAGTGGTGTGCGACCTCTTGAATCGGAAGCATTTATGTCTGCACCATGTTGTAAGAGCAGCTCCACCATGGCAATGTCAGCAGTCAGGCATGCCAGGTGAAGCACAGTTGAACCATCAAGTATGTCCTCTATTGGCTGATATTGACTCTTAGCTGAAGGTTTTGAATTGCTTGAAGAAGGCATGTCAAAAGCATCATCTGTAAAGTCACTTATTAACCATCATGAGCTTCTTTTCCAGCATTAAATCCTTCCTCGGAGTTAAGAGGTAAAATTAAGACGTACCAAAATACTCTTGCCCACAGACAGCATTGACATCCAAATCAGACTTCACAATATGCCGGTATGCTGCTTTCTTGTCATTGGCACAGACACTTTCCCACAACTGTTGTGCCACTGACAGGAGATGGTTGTTACTCCTTATCTGATCGACAAAGATTTTCTGAGAATACTGCATTTAAGATAAAGCATCCAGTTACATTCCCAGACATGATCAAAGCAGAAAAAGTAAACCTCATCTAAGTTTAAATAAGCAACATACATACAAGGTAGACACAATCATCAATTATTACTACTACTTTCACAAAAGTGGGAAAGTATAGAAGTGCCCCCACTTGGATTTCGAAGTTCGAAGATGTGTAGATAAAGAATGAATGGCCAATTTTTTGGCTGTTCACATATGATATTAACGAGGATAAAAATCACACAAGAGTTCATGAAGATGAGGTTGAAAATCACATAAGCTTTAGGGAAAACTGTTTACATGATGACTGAGAAAACATCAACATTCTTTTACTATCGATAAGATAACAATAAAAACTTGTGGTTTCTTAATATTATTACCTTTGCATGAATGAACCTCTCTTTTAATGAAATAGAATCATCATGTTCTGGTTTCCTCACACGGACTAATTTATTTCTGTAGATATTAGAAGAAGTACATCATTATAGCCCTTGTTAACACAAGTCCAAACATTTAAACTCATAAATCTCAGAAACACTTACTCAACAGTCACATCATCAGCTTGCATTTTACTTGCTGAATGCAACTTTTCTTCCCAAACTGAGTTTGCAAAATGATTGCCCAGGGACTGAAACATTGATAGGACAGAAGGGTCCCAGACTTTCACGTCAAGTGTCAGTGATCGAACCTGCAAAAATATATTTTTATCCACTTCAGAAAATGAGAATTAACTAAAGCTAAAACTTTTCTGTGTAATAATAATAAAATTCCCAAACAAAAATTTAAACAGAATTGTTGGGTCAGAGAGAAAGAGATGATGACAAAAAAGATATAAAAGCATTGCTTAACATTATGCCAATCTCTAACCTTTAAATAAATCTTAATATGGCACAAGGCATAAACAAGACTAAGAAAAAAACTTAAATGTGCAACCTGAACTACTCACTTTCGATATATGTACACCAAGATTACGATGAATGCCAGAACACTCAATGCATATGAGAATACCAAGGTTTAAGGATGCCCAGTCTGGTTCAGGTTTTCCACAATCAGCACATCTGTCATTTCCACTAACCCTTCTAAGAACATCAATTGGTACTTCCCCCCTTGTACTCTCTTTATGCAGCTGAAAACTTTTAAATTCACGCAAATGATTATTTGAAGTGATGTTCTTGGAAGCACACTCCTGACTCATTGATTGAATATCTTCTTGAAAGTTTTCCAGCATGTCACTCTTGCTTGAAGAGGAACATCCACCACTTTCAGAGTCCGCTGTGAGAGGCTGTCATATAATTGTTTTCATGATTACAGTAATCACACATAACACTGGCATCAAGGGATATATTTTGAAGAAAAATCTACTATGTACCGTTTCGACTGACTGAACACTCAATAAGGAAGCTATTACTCCGGTCATCTTTTCAATCCAATCCATCTGGTCCACTGCATTTTCTGCCTGTATTCTCTCACTTTAGTACGTCTGAAGTAATGATAACACATCTAAACTATGTGTCAACTAATTTTAGAATCAATACCTGCAATGTGTAGTTCTTAATTGGTGAAATAATCCGGAAGCAAAATCTTAAATCCGACTGATCGGCATCAACCTTAATTGTTGATGTAAGCAGGTTAACTGCATGACGTGCCACAGATCGCTCATCATGGACACCCCCATGATAATGAGAAGAAAGCCACCGGCTCAGAAGTCCAGGGCCATTTTCATTGGCATTGTTTCTCTGTACAAATGGTGGATTGCTACTCTGAAAAGGCAAGTCCAAATTTATCAACTCAAGAAGCTGATGAAAGATGAGCATTATCTAGCTAAGAATATGACATAGCCCTGCCAAATAGTCACTAAATAAAGCAGAAAAGAGAACAGCAGATATAAATGAGGGAAATCCTTAGGTTTTGATATTGAACTCGAGAAACTAAATCAGACTTCAGGGCAGCTTCACTGATTCTGATCAAAACCCTATTCCCCTTCCACAACTCAACAGATACTATATACAGCGAACAGTGAACAAAAGTATCAACAAAACACGATGACCCTTCTCTGGCTTTCAAGGGGCCAGATACTCCCCCTAACCAAATTTAATCTCAAAATAAGTCCTAAAACTCTCTGTAAACAATAAGGACAATATAACCCAAAACGTAAAATCCACACCTTCCAAACAGAGCCCCAAGGCCCTAGCCTAAGCTAAGAGAAGACTAGTTCATCATTTTAGTTCCCTGTAATCTGGAGTGTTAGAATAACTCCTTGGACTAGCAGATTTGTTCCCTTCTATCTCTTGTATCTTCCTTGGTTTCCTCCCAAGTTTAATTAACACCAGCAGTATTATCAGAATATAGCAATTTAAGTTTAATCGGTGACTTACATGTGCCAAGTTCCATGGTTTGCGATAGTAGAAGAGCATTCCTCGGCTATCAAGAACAAAATACCTTCTCTTCCAGTCACCCCTCAGATTGGAAGAGCGCTTTGAAAGAAATCCTTGTCGAATAATATGAACCTGAAATTGTAAGATTTTAGATACACAATAGCCAATGAAATGATTTCAAATGAAAATATGTTAGAATAAGTACAAATTCTGTTAGAGAGAGGGGAAAACAGTAGACATCACACCCGAATATACCTTCCCATTTGCAGCAGATTCTTTTACTGCATCTACCACTTCATTAGATATCCGAGAAAAAGGCTGTACACATTCTCCAGGAGAACCATTGGGACCATTTAAAGACAACCTACTTTCTTGGTGAATTTGTCGTTTGTATTCTTGCATTTTTAAATTAAGAGAGATCTGATCCGAATTGTAACTTTCTCTTGACTGCTGTGCATAAGACAAGACCTGAAACCATATATATCTGGCATTCAAACCCTCCCACTATTGAACCAAGAAAAATATAATTTACCAGGTTAAAACACTTTTTATGTGGTGACGATTGACTCTGCAACAATAACTAGCATCTCATGAAGGACTATAACATTTAAAGTTTCTAACTTTGGCACATCTTAAAGAGATCTTTTTGTTCCTAATCTAGTAATCTTCTATATGACTTTCGGAAGAATATAGAGGAACCTCATCCACAGCAAAGAAGTCTTCCATTCTGCAAATTAGTCAGAAATGCTATACATAACTTCCAACTACTTCCCTCCCCACTTCATAGATTTCCTTGAGGCATAAGTGATAAGTCACATCAAGGATGGCCCAATCAATCATTCAAGGGTATAAATTTCAGGAATACACTGTACTTGTATTTTTTGATCTGTTAAATTTTATAACCACACGCTATAATGTTTCTGCTGTAAGGTTTATGCTTTTTATGGAGGAGGGGGGTGGGGGTATAAGCGGAGGAATGAATGAATTAGCGGAAAAACCTCAGTAATGAAAGGTTCCATCTGATGCAGTAGCTGATATCCCTGCAAAAGAGAGAAATTTTCATCTTCAAACAGCATAAGTGCAGTAGTAGTAAGATCAGGTGCCAAACATATCACTATCATATACCTGTTGAAAGTATCGAAGATGAGCATCCATAATCCCACTGACAGACTCTAAAAATTCAAATCTCTTCTTTGCCTCAACATTATTGAGAACACTGACCTGTACAACGATATATATATTGTTAAGACTGAAAAAACATACATCCGATAAAAATTCATAGAAATGTTTTGGAACTGAGATTACCAGATTGCAACGAGCTTCTTCAAATGAATCTCTTGCACTGTGCCATTCCTGGAATGTCTCACTACCAAATTAGATTTACAAGGAACATGGTAACCCATGACAAGACATTGAGTTAATTATTGGACCAAAGTTTAACTTAGCTTGATGTCACAGATAAACTGGACATACCTCTTCAATTGCAGCAGCAACATCCATCCTAGTGCTCTTTCTCAATGACAGAAACTTATCGCGTGCCTGTAGCAAAAAATGCACACCTTATGTTTGTTATAAATTATCTCCTTTAGAAACATTAAATTCAAACGTGCATTTTCTTTTACAAAATCTTGACCACAATGACATCAAAGACAGTTTCTATCATTTCTCAACAGTTGAAATTAGGACCACAGACAAACATAATTCAACTAGTCACATGGAGATTGGTATAGACTTGCCGATAGTTCCTTCTTATTATTCCAGATGTACAGGAGTGGCCATTCCTCCCTTGTATACTCAAGAGGCTGGCTAACGGACTTATATGACTTACAAGTAAGACTGTTGGCGGCTAGCTACAAGCCTACCCATTTAATCCAACATTTATCTTTTCTATCTCACTTGTCTCACACCAGAAATGTTGTAAACCAATCCATGTAGATAATCTACTAATGCACATAAGTTCTTTCAAGCAATTTGAGGCGCCCTAAAAATATTTTACTCCCAACAATACAGAAATTGGCTAGACATGATTTGTGAAACATGAATTATAATAATAATCTGACTCCTAGTATAAATGATTAAGAGCATATTTCAATACATTTAGTAAGGAAAGATAAAAAAGGAGAAAAGGAAACACTCAGTAAGCATATAATATACTTCTTTTATTGTGAATGGCCTCAAGAATTATACACAACTTATAAAAGAAATGAACAAAGCGCTGCATGTAATGTGAATATGCTGTGCTACATTTAAGGTAAGATAAAGTACCTGATCATATGCAAGGGAAGCCTTGTCAAACCGCTTTCGAGCTTCCTGCAAGCATCACTAAAGTATTAAAAGATCTACCAGTTATTTGAAGACATAATAATCTGGAAATTTTGTGACAAACAAAAAGAAACTTCAGAAGCGTTAATTTTTATAAGAGAGTTGTTCCATTTGAAACTAAAATCAATCGAAGACTGGTCTCAATGGTCTAAACAGTCTGCCTTTGAACTAAAAAAACCTATGTTTAAATGAAATTGCCTCTTCCCTACATTTAATTTACAACTGAGATAAGATTGCTTGAAGCAAACACTTAATATAGGATAAAGTCTTTTAAGGAAAATGGTAGCAAAAGAAAGGGACCCCTTTTGGTCATTTAAAAACATTTAACTGATAAAAGCCAGTGACTTCTCCTCATAAGCCTAGAAAGTTAAGTATATACATTCAATTAGCCAAAAAAAGTACACGCATTCAATGTTTCTTTTTGGGGCATAAGATACATAGACTCTGAAAACGTGGAAAGCTTCTACCTTTACATCTGGGATGTCAGCATTGAGAACGTGTAACAACCGGTCATTAAGCATGTGCTCCACCTAATTAGTCATATCAAGCACAGTTAGTGCAGCACTATCAGTAGGAATAATCACCTCTAATCAACAAGGGAAGCATGAGGGGGGGAGGGGGGGGGGGGGACAGTGCTTGTAAAACTATGGGGCTGTCTGGTAGCCTATCATTTTCATCCTGACTCTTAGATCTCATAAGTCCAAAATGCCAGTGCTTGGCATACTAGCATCCAAGATGTCCAGCACAGGTCAACTGCTTAACATCAATGTCAGGGTAGGTGTTGGGTAGTTCAAAGACTGGAAATCCATAAATTTTAAACAAAGGTTTTGTTTGTTTAAATTGCTATCACTCGTCAAACAACTTGTTATGGGCCATGAACAAAAGAGGCCAAGGATTTGTGCGTGGAAAAGAGGCTATAAAGGACATATATAGTCTAAGGAGAAGTTTGTAATTGAACTGCATAACTGTATCAGAATCTGAAATTTGTTATTCTTCAAGATCAACTACATAATAGTACATGTTTATAACATATATGAATAATAAAATGGCTTTCCTATTCTAGGATTAGCAGTTAGAGGAGGGAAGTTTCAGCCTTTTTGTAAAAGAAAAGCAACAAAATGGCAATTGACAAAACTAAACTACATATAACCTGTGACCGTAGAACTTCTTTGTAGGTGCCAATTTCTCTCAAAGCAATAGTGAATTTGGTCATAACAGGTCCTGTGAATTCCAAAAACAAATTAAAATGACTGACAAAATACACATTATATGGGTTCATATTTATTAGAACACATTACACTATATTCAAAAGAAGCATGTTAATTAGAAAAGCTAGATGAAGGGATAAGTAAGATGCGCTTTAGAATAACTCAACCAACTTTGACAACATTTCCTAAATGCATCACGCTCAAATGGGGAAAAAACACCTTCAGCAACAATATCACGAATTCTCCAACCAAAATTTTTGAGTCAGTTCAGGGCTAATATATAATCCTGAGTACAACCTCTGAGTATGTGCATATCTAGTTCCATCTCATTCTAGTACACCACAAGCAATGTCATTCTTATTCTAGTTACTAAAAGTAATAATAAAGGAGAAAGAACAGCAATAAGATTTACCTCCCAAAGCAACAAAAAGAGGATCACCGTGCCCTCCCCCAAAAGTTTCAAGTGCACTCGCAAAAGCAATGTCCCCATCATATCCCTCTCCAAGACCTTCCCTAAAAACAATAATAAATCCAGGTATAAGTCTTTCTACAGCAATGTGAGTAGACATTTCGCATCAACTGTAACGATCAAAATCATAACTCGTTAAACCAAAAATGTTGATCTAAACTGTTCAGGCAGGAGCAACACATGTACTCAGCTTGCTCATATAAAAAGTTCCACATTGCCAGAAGAATCTACACATATTTGGAGGAAAGCGACACCCCCCCCCCCCACCCACTCAAGACCCCCAAGCATTCATGTTGCAAGATATGTCTCCTCTTGCATTTAAATTTTCAAAACTTTTCTAAGACAAGTGAGTAAATAGCTATCTTGGATAAGCTAGTCCGTTTAACAAATATTAGTGTCTACTTTGGGTTAAAGTAAGCCCGTTGTACAACTTCTTGGTGGATGGGATGCTCTCTATTTTTAAATCCTTCCATTATCAACTTCATGTGCTTCTACACCTTTATTCCAGGTAATTAACATACTGATCTTTCTGATGCTAAGCAATAAATCATGAAAATTTACATGCAAGAGATTGTAAAAGCATTACTTCCAAAAGCTGAGAGCGAAGTTTAATAAATAAGAACATTTGTATCAGCAAAACATACGTGTACTTCCGACATCCTTTGTGGAACTTTTGGCATCTCGCCCGTAATGATTCTACACCTTCTTCCAAACATTGCAGCTGCAACCACAGCCATTAAAAAAAATAAGCATTCCATAACTGCGCAGCTCTCCCATAAAACACATTCTCCAGACGTTCCACATTCAAAACATCCATGACAAAACACCTCTTCCCAGGTTACAAACAAAACCATTTAAATTATTCATAAATGGGAATCCACAATATATGAATAAAACCACTATCTCGCATAAAACCGCCATTTCATTAATGCTTCATCCGTACTCAATCGTTCCATTGAAAAATCAAAGCGCAATAACCTGTTGCCGGAACATTGGCGAATCTTCAAGCTTAGCGAACTGCATTTTCGAAAAAATGAATAAATATTCTTCCTTTTCTTCTTCTTCTTCTTCTTGTTGTTTGTTGGTTGCAGAGGAAAAGAAATGGTTGTAGTTGAGTTAAAATTGAAATGGTTTAATATTGAGAGCGCATTTGAAGGAAAAAGGAAGGGAGAGTGTGAAATGCAAAGGAAAGTTGATGACTTGAGTAATGGGGGAGCGAATTTTCGTGTCCTTCGTTCGAAATCTTTGTGCTTTCTCTCTCATGATCGTGCCAAAACATGTCGTCTTCACGTATCCCCATACATAATCTTCTTTCTTTTGGACATAAAAGAAACAAATGGTGGCCTGCTTTATTCGCCTTTTGTTCCCAACTCAATAATTTGTTTGTTTTATTGCATTATTATTATGTTCATTTCATTCCATCATCAATTTTCAGGTCAAATGCCGCCAAAAATAAATCAGGTAATAAAATAAAAACAATCTCTTTCTAAATCAAGTTTATATGTTCCCTCAATGGTTGTCAACGAGGAGAATCAATAAATATGATTATAACATTGTAAGAAATTATATCATGTTAAGTAACATCTTTAATATAATAAAAATAGATAAGTATGTCTTTCATTTAAGATTAAAGGGAGCATGGAATATAACAATTCCTTTTAGCTTACAGGTAAAAGTACTACGAAATTTTTTGATTCTTTGATGTAAAATGTATTTATTTAATTTGGAATATTGGAGAAGCTAGATAAATTAAAACCATCTAAAATATCATGGATAACATTGTACTCTATATCATCTTATAAATAAGACAAATTAGTTTAAATAAATGATACATGTAACAAATAAAATTAAAGAAACATCTTGTATTTAAAATCAAGATTCTCTTTCCAAATTCGGTCATGGAGTAATAAAGCTTTGGAGGGTAACAGAAAGCAAGCGTGTGGGAGAGTAGTACACGGACACCTCTCACTCTCAGGGCAGAAGATGTTAATAATTAAAGAAGCACTCATCATTCTCTACTTCTGCCACTATTGCCTTCACAACATCATTGAGCTGAATCCATCCAAAGACCAAACACACAGTCATCGTCTCAGACTTTTGCTGCTTACTTTGCCTCACTAACCCCTATGCTTTCTCCCTTTTGCCCTCGCCCCAATTCTTGGCTTTCAACTTAAAAATTAGGATTTTGCCCCTTGATGGGGTTAATTAAAAAAATTCTAAACCAATAAGTTCCTTGTCTATGGAAACAAAATTCCAGTACGTGGTACATTGTGATATTTCTTCTGTCAGTTTGCTTTTTGTCAAATTCAAGTTAGTTTGATAAAAAAAAATTCAAATAAGTTTAAGTTTTCAAAATTCAAAATGCACTAAAATTCTAGAGCAGCTTGCAAGCACTCATGTTTTCATTAAAGAAAAGTAAAAAGCTAGATAGTTGCAATGTTTCCTTTTCCTTTTGTCACATTTCAACATGTAGAGCGAGACGATCATTTTTATTGTTTAATTAAAATTATATATTCTTTTTTATTTTTATTCATTCAAATTGTAACGTTCTTAACTTTTAACTACGGTAGTGCAAGAAGTTACTAATGCCCAAATTTATCCCATAACTTTGTTTTGAAATTATTTACTTTAATTTCTTTCATTATATGCTTCATCGTTAGTCAATTTTTTTTAGGGATTAAGGAAACGATTTGAGTCTCTGAATCATAATATATTTTATAAATTATTAGATTATATATCAGTTTATAAGTCAAATAAACTAGTTTAGAAGAAAAAAATTCAATCAAATCAAGTTATAAGTAACTTATTTTGTTTTCTTAGAATTTTTCAAAATATTCAACTGGACTCTATCTATAAAAACATAGGGAGTCTTTTGTTGCTGGTTAAATTTTTGCATATTTAATATTAATATTAAGAGAAAATTGATTTCATGATTTAATTCTATCAACAAAAAAATGTTATACCTATATCAATGATTTAATATTTGTAACATCTCATCACATCACCCCAAAATTTGTTCAAATCACCACCCTTCCTATGCGTCATTCTTACAAGACTTTTATTGGATACCAGCTCACAACCTCTGCATTGAGCTTTCCTTCCAGTAAGCCGATAAATTAATTGGGCAATTTTTATTCAATCCTATTAATTTGGTTAAACCGTTTCAGATACATGGAAAAATCATTTTACCTCCAAAGCAAGATGCACTTATTTCTGAAAATTTGGCTGGGGTTCAGATTTTTTTGAATGACGCGACGTAATTTTATCTTAGGTTGTGAATACACATAATTTCAAGATACAGTATCAAATATTTTAAGTATTTAATATTTAAATCATATTTTATTTTATATTAGTTTATTATCAATACATAGCTAATCCCAAAAAAGCATCCTTATATATAAACAGCGTTGCCTTTTTTGTTTAATAAAAGACAATTCATTAATAAGAAAACGAATTACATAAATTAAAAACGGTAAATCCGCTGGCTACTACTGAATTACGAGCTAAGAGAAAGTAAATTCAGATATGCATTCCTTCTATGCCGATCAACATCGACAGATTTGAATGTGATGAAAAAAGCTGAGAAATGTTGGAGCATCTCTCGTAGATCTTGTAATATCTTTGCATGTGAATTCCAGCTAAAAGTAGCTTGGACTAACAGAGGAGTGCTATAATCATGAGGATTATCACAGAGGATACAAGAAATGCTAGCTCTTAGACATCTGAGTAGGAAATATCCTGGTATTTGTTTTTGTTTGATCCAGATATTTGATTGAAGCAGCTAGTGATCAAGTAGATCTGAGTGCAGCAGAAAATATTTTTCCTCCCATGTTTCCTTCGATAAGTCTTCTCCATGTTGATAATCTTAGAGTTGAAAGATGCAATATGCTGGATTTGTTTGATCAGAGAAGCTATAGAAGGTTTTGTGCCTTCATGGATTTTTTGGTTTCTCGAGAACCAAATGCCATTGATCAAGACTATGATGTCCAGAGCCAAATCCATACGATTGTCTTATGATAAGGATATCAGAGAGTTCAAAATCCAGATCCTGAAAGAATGGAAATTCTCCCATTCAGGCCTAATGCCTAAGATGACAAACCAGACTACCCAAACAATTGGGCATTGGAAGAAAATATGCTCTAATGTTTCCTGATAATCATAGTCAGATGCACAGAAAAGATTCAAATTTATTTGGTCTGAAAAATAGACTCACATGAAGATAATGTTCTTGCAAGATGTCTCTAACTGGAATGCATCTAATCCGTTGTTATTTTACCCCATAGTCTATTTTTTCTTTTTTATGACAAATGTTTAATTATATGTCTTTTTAGACTTTAAAGTCATTTTCTACCTTAAAGTCGTTTGTCCGAGTGCGACGTTACAATATTTCCCTCGGTTACTTCCTCAAACGCTAGAAATAACTACCAGTATCTTGTCACCATAAAGCAAATGTTCTTGGAACTCTCTGTATTGGCTATGAATATTGATGCAAAAAATTCCACAATATGACATGGATAACTCAACCCGGAAGATTATAATCCAATATTGTATTCTAACAAAGCAATGAAAACACAATCATCAGGCCGAAATTATCCAAACATCTGACCAAAATTTTCATATCAACATCTCAAAATTCTCAACAATAATTGGTTGAACGATAAATTAGTTGTCAAAAATATTAAATCTAACGAACAAACACTCATCCAAATAATCTACTGATGAAACCCTTTCTATCCTTCTTCATCCTATTCTCGATAGCTGGGAAGTCTATCATATCGAATGCCAGGTCCAGCACAATAGGATTGCGCGGAACTGCGGTGAAAGCCGGCGGGAAGGCTACAATTCGAGGAGCACTTTTTATGTTAGGATCACTGACGGCCGACTCGTAGACATCAAGTTTCTCTGTGAGGAACTTCTCCAGCTGAAACACACATTGAGATGTCGTCAGAATATATACATAAATGTTCGTGCAAACAGTGATATATCTCCTCATTACAGAAACTGAATTTCAAAGAGTAAAAGGTAAGCAAGAGTGGCAACTGAATTATGTTTACATTAAATAAAATATAAGGATCTATAACTAGGGAAGCAGTTTTGCTAAATATTACCTGCTTATCTCCTGTCAATGAGATGTTGGATATCTTTTTAGAAAGATTATCCGGAGCTCTCTTCTCATCCATAATCCCCATGGCATGCTCAATGCAACTGTTAGATCTGCACTCATTGCATAAGCCCTCCAAATCCTTTATCATAGTCTGTCAAACCACCATGTACAAATAGCGAAGAGAGCAATCAAATCAAATCAAAGTGCTTCACAATTACATCTTGTACAAAAAGTCTTTTCTTAAAAGAAAATACGGGATATAAAAAATTAACTATGATAATAAGACAACAGTTTGACCTAAGTTTCTCATCATAAGTTTCCCTGAAAACCAGCAGTCTGAATTCAAACAAACTTAACAAAGAAAATGAAGAAGATCAACAGAATTTGCCACTTGAAAACCAGGTGCTTTATATCATAAAGGTAATCAGGCAGACCGCAACCTGGAGTGAGCCAAAGAAGGTGAGCGGCAGTTAGATCTTAAAAAATGATTAGTTTACCTGATTGTTGCCATTTAACGTTTTAAGTTTTCTTAGGGCATCCTCTGCCAAAGCACGAGCATGACAGTACAAAGCATATGCTTCAGCCCTTTTTTCAGCCGTGCTGTATGACTTTGCCACATAAAAACACCTGCACATTCAGTTGGAGAAACCTCAATGGCAAAATCCCTATAAGCTCAGCAATCAATAAAAAAAAAAATATAATTGGTTGTTCAGGAGCCAGATGCAGATTTGGCTGTGAATGGAAGAATATGAAACTGCATGATGAATTTCAATAAAGACCAAATTAAACCGTAACACTTAGACCTAAAAGGCCAAAACAAAAACATAATTGGCAACTACTTAGTCATGCTCATAAATACATGGGGAGGAAAAATACCAATGCTAATTAACATAAATGGTGAAATTTCCTCATGACATTTGGAATATTGAGGTAGTTCCAGAAGAATTGAGAAGATATAACAATATCATAGGGCATTTAAAAGATGATCAGCAAATCTCTAGGAAGGAAGAGTAATAAGTATAACTCTTACTGATGTGAAAAGGTTGGTAAATAAAATAAGGAAAAAAATCTTTTTTTTTTCTAAATAGTAATATAGAACAATTAGAGAGGGCACTGGATAGAAACTGTTGCTAGTAAGTACTAAAAACGCCTTTACAAAATGGAGGCGGGCACCTGAAGAATACACAAATAGAAAAGCAATCAACTAAAACAGGATAATTTGAGAAGTAGCAAGAAATATTTGGTTAAAGCTAGTTAACCTTTCTGCTCGAAAAGCCAACGTTTTGCTTGCACACTCTTCTGCAAAGCTCACTTCCTCTGGTTTTTTATCCCTTCCAGAACTGACTAAATCAGAAAGATCAGCAGTATTCTGCCATATGTATGATTTATACAACCCTTGTCATTCTCTGAGATACATAACATCAAATGCACACAACAGGCTGGAAGATCTTTAAATATAAATAAAAAAAAAAACAAAGAGCAATGAACCAACAGAAGTACAAACAGAAAAATAACATTGATGACAACCTGCAGCAAGAGATCATATAAGCGAACAAGCTCTTCAGGTTTCGTGACTTTCTCATTTTTTTCATCACGGCGCCTAGTGAGTTTGCTTTTTGCAACCTTAACCAGCAAGAGGTTGCGCTCAATAGTTCTTTCCCCTAAGACAGCGCTGACAGCCTTATCAAGACCATACAAATCATCTTTTACACTTTCTGCACTTCCTGCAGTGGCCTAAAATATGCAAAAACACATTAAAAAAATTAATAACAAATTATATGCTATGGAAATAGAACCAAAGGACATAAACATGTGACTCTTTTATTTTTGTGCAAGAGAATTGAATTAGCAATCCTTTGCTCAACCCTACCTGAGCTAGATTCCACATGGTTATAATAAACATAATATACAAGTGATTTCCATTACCAGGTCAGCCCGAATATAGCCTCTGGCTTCATGATATGCTGAAAATATTTTGTCAAAAGCAGCAAGCCTTTTATCTGCTGGGATTGAATCAGCAGAGGGACCATGTAAATCTTTTTCCAGCTCCTGAGCTGAGAAAATAAGTCAAATAAAGACATTGCTTGAGACAGTTTAAACTAAGCTGGACAAAGAAAAAAATCAAAGGGAAATTATCAAATGTTAATGCATGCATGCACTAGTTATATATATATAAAGCATAATTGTTGCTTGATTCGTGAACAGATGAGCTAATAAAAGCGCACTAGGAGCATTAAGAATGTCTATGGAAGCATAGGCAAGAAAAGGCATGGATAGCACAAATCCACTTTCACTGGCCAAATTATTTACGACAAAGAATAAAAGAGTTGCTTCCTCCACATCTATCAATGAAACTCAATGACATGACTCAGCAGTTGAAAACATGCCAAAAATGTGCTTCAAACCAACATTATCAGCAATTTTTTGACATAAATGAAATGTAGTTCGGAATCTGCATACTGCCATTCGCACAAGGGTGAAAATGTTGCATTATTTACCATCCAGACTGCTCTGCAATAGCTCAAGCAAAGCATACTCAAGGAGAAAAGACAACACAGAAAGGACAGGATCAAAATTGGATGGACAAGCAAATGACATTCAAATGCAAGACAAACTAGCCTAATTCACACTTGAGAAGGATGAATATAAACTAACCAACTATTAGCTGAAATTCTCAATTCGGCACCCTTCTGAGTTATGGGAGAAAAAATCTACCAACCTTTTAAAATGGCAACCCTTGTTTTTGCATTTGATATTGGAAATCTATAGCCAAGCCAATGAAACTCTGTCATGGAAGCAGCTTGCTGAGATCTTGCCTCTGCCTTAACAGCCTACAATTACCGCAATTCAGTTTCGTATTTTCTCAACATAGAAATTGTACATATTAAGCTCGATATCTTTCAAACAAAGAGCTCATTGCTTTAATTAAAACCCTCATGAATAGCGTAAAATACATTGACTTAGAACCGTACATGAAACTTTTATTCGCTAATGGTTTAAGGATATAAAGAAATGTTTTCAAACTAATAGCACAAGTCCCCACACAGAATATAGGAATATGTTCATTTGCAAAAATTAAGAATAATACCCAACTTAAATCATTGATTAAAATAAAGATCAAGACCAACCTCTAATTTGGCTTTGAAAAGGTCTAGAGCAGGACCTTCCATATCACCAATATGTAGAAGCTCAGAAGCTTGCAAATTTGACTGGCCAACTTTGTGGCGACAGTAGCTGATACTAGGTTCTAATTCCTCAACCCGTTCACGGCACAAAATCTGATTATCCAAATCCCCATATTTCCCTAATTGTTCATACACAGCACTATAAAATAAAGAGATAGTTAAAAACTCATACAATTTAAACAAAGAAGAAAAAGCATCCAAAAATATAGCATTTGAGGGCACACGAACAAAGAAGAACAAAGGAGACAGTGGGATCTACCTTGCACTTTTGAAGTGCATCAAAGCCACATCCCAATTCTGATCTTGTTCAAACAATAAGCTCCCCTTCATATAGGATGCATAAGCCTACAATTTGGTAAACAAAAGCATAAAATCGGTGGCATTTTGCACTCTTAAGTCTTAAACAATAAAAATTAAAGGAGGGAATAGAAGTATAGAAAAAGAAAACATTTGAAATGCAAAATAGATCTGCTCTGCATATGTGGACAGGAAAACAATGTAAGGAAAAAGAATAAGAAACAAGCAGCAAAAGCAAAATAAAATACTTAAGCAAATAAACCATAACCCCATGAAATACACAAATCGGAAAACAAGAATAGTCACCAGAAAAATTAATTGAAACAATGACTAAAAGATACACACCTCAGCTTCCAAAGATGTTCTAGAATCAGCCTTGAATGTGCAAAGTTGTGAGAACAAAGCTGCCCACTTCACTGCTTTCCTCAACCTGCCAATCAAGTAGATTCGTTGATGTGGATTTGGACCATCTGGGAGTTGTCTTTTCTCCATGGCATGACTCCAAGCTCTCTCTGCTGAATAGAGAACTACATGAAGAAACCTGAATTGAAACCAAATACCTTGCACAATTAAGCATCCTCTATCCCAACAACATAAGAATCATTTAGGGACATTTTCCAATACCAGCAATCACAGGAATGCAAAATAACAATAAAAACACTGGGATAAGCAAAAGATGCTAAAGTAAAGTGCGGCTTGACTCATTGAACATATATAGAACCAAAAAAGAGATCAGCCGACTGTCCACATTCAGCTCCGATTTTAAGCAGATGTAGAAGGATTGTCCTTGTGAAATTTGTATGGCACATTCTAATTGCTTTGGAGTTTGCATACTTCCCACAAAACTTTGTCAAACTTTATATTCATTAAATTATCAAGATAAACTAACATCTGAGAGTCCTGAGACCAAATCATTAGAGACATTGATTTTTCCTGTGATTCAGTGTAGTATCGCCCTAACATTAGGACAGCTAAAGCAGTTGACTTTAACAGAAAACTTTCAGACCAAACTTTATTCTATTATTTCTTTGAATGGCTTGTAATAAAGCTTACATTGCATGGTTCCAACCCTGCAGCTGGTGGTTTTTTTTTTTTTTAACCAAAGCAATTGGTGGTTGTTTACAAGTCTAAACCATGTTAACTCTAACCAATATAATGTTCAATCCTCAACGATCTTCGATTTTGATTAGCTTAATTCTTTAAAGAACCCAAAGACAATTTGATAGTAATGAAGAAACTCTTGTCTTCAAAAACAATTTCAATCTAAGTTTTAGACAGATAGGGTAGCAGAATTTACATCAAAAACAGAAGGATACAGCAAAGCATACCTTACTTCAGTAACAGTAGATTCAGAAATGGTTCTTTTTGAGTATTTTCCACGACCATGGGTAAACTTCAAAGATTTATACAACCTCCTCAGACGAGCTGTGCAATACCTCCTACAGTATTTGGAAAGGAAAATTCCATCAGTTAGCAATCTATTGATAATTCATATAATATAGTAATGGCTTGATTCCATAAGTCGCAATGATTAGTTAGACCGTAAAACCACCTCCAAATATCAAAGAAATGATGTACCGTAAGACTCAGAGTTCATCGAGCCACATTAAGGTACACAGAGTTATGAAAAATAAATTAACAAAGCAGAAGGAAAGTAAAAGAAAAACTGACAAGTGACAATATAGTGATAGAAGTAGCGCATTGCAATTCAATTAAGTGTCTCTCATTTGATATTCTCCAGGACTAAAAAAATCTTGACACAGATAAACAAATTCCTTACTGAAATCATATCAACAATGATTAAAATACCTATAACGAGTGTAATCTCCGTGCCGCAAGCCATGCTGCATTTGTGCAGATTTTAAGAGTTGCAGTACTGGAAGACAAAATACAGAATCAAACTGAGTGACCAAAAATCTCATCATAAGCTGATACAACCGCAATTTAGTTGACAAACAATGTAGACATAAAAAGATCCATGCTTTCGAAAATTAACAAACACCCAGCTGCGCAAAGTAAGGAGCTGATTCAACGAGAAGTGTATTAGTGAATAAGCACATGCAATGAAGGAGAAAAGAAATTTCAAAAAGGCAAACCATTTATAGAGAATTTGGGGGCGATCTGATCAGAATTCGATTTTGGATCGTCAACTTCCATAGCCGAAACTTCACTTTCCTTGCCCATCAAGTCTTTGTAAGTTCAAAAAATCTAATCAAAAGAGATGTAGATTAGGAAGCCGCCACAATGCGATTTGGTTGGTGAAAGATATGAAAATTAAGAAATCATGTTCTCGGCAACTAAGCATTGACTGAAGACAAATCTTAAAACTGAGATATGAAAGGAAAAGGAATAGAGACGAACCAAATCCAGTGAGACGATGGCGCGTAGTGAAGGATTTTCTTGGCCTAACGAGGCGTCCGCAAACAATTGTGTGCTGAAGTTCGTCGCAGAAAATGAATTGAAGATGACGAACCTTACTGCGTTTTTTTTTTTTTTTTTGGTTTGTTTTTCTGGTTTTTTGGATCTGATCGTAGCGTAGGGCTTTTCTCCCGATAAAAAAAAAAAGAAATCTTAAATGCTCTCCCCATTTTTGGTAAAGGGCCATATTTTATTAGGCCCATGTATAGAATAGATTGGGCCAAACGGGGTTCATTTAAGAAAAAAAAGTAACCATTAAGAACCCTCTAAAATCGTCAATTATATTTATTTGCTAGTAAAATATTGATTACAATTAAAGATTTCCAAATCTTGAAATCTCATTACAAAATATTGTCAAGGTTGTAAAACTCTTATCAAACTCGTGATAAGAATGTAAAATCAGATTGTAAATTTCGTAAAATTATAAGAGTTTACTTTATTAATAAATACATGTTTAAAGTATATAACTAAATAAGAAATACAAAAAATAACAATAATTTGACTTATATATATTTTAATGGTTTTATCCATCAAATATAGTTTCAATACGAATAGTTGATATTGACTATATCCACATTCATACTTTATCAAACTCAATAAAGAAATTTCTATAAAATTTATATGTAAATTTATTGAATATTGTCAAATAAAAATAATTACCATGAGATTTAGTGCAAGTTAACAAGATTATTTCGTAAAGTAACAATGTTAAAACGGTACGATCGATGTGTAAACTCATGAGTTTAACCGAGTTTACACATAGTACGATTTTGAGTAACTCGTGACACGTTTTGGGCAGGTATATATAACCATAAAAGGGTAAAATCGGAAAGTCAACTCACGAGTTTCACAACAATGATCATGGTTCTTACTTATAAGGTATAAGATCATCCCAAAAAAAATAAGCATTAGAGAATTAGGACTGAATGTTATAAAAAAAAAGGAATTAAAATTGATCTTCCGCATTTCTTGTAGTTAGTTTTTCAATATTTTTAAGGGTTAAGGGTCAAAAATACACATGTGATTTTGTCAAAAATTCATCCAGCACCAAACATTTTTTTAACCAAAAATACATATGAACTTTCAAATTAGTTCAAAAGTCACATTTATAGTTAATTTAGGATAAAAAATACATATAATTTTGTAAAAATGTTCGTCCAACACCAAGCGCTTCCTCTTGAAATAGTATATTTGTAAAAAACACATTTAATGGTTTTTGAACTTTTGACAAAATTACATGTATATTTTTTTACCCTTAACCCTATTTTTAATAGTTATCTTAAATCTTAAATATTTTTAATACTAAAAATAACTTGTACTCCCCTGAAACAGCATCAAACTCAAATGTTATTTCAAGTTTAACCCTATTAACCAAATAACTTTATAAGCAGTTAAATTTCCGATATCATCGAAATAAAATAGGCAAACAAGTCAACAAATGAATAACATCAACCAAAATGAATAACATCAACCAAAATAAGTTAACCATAAAAACTTAAGGGCACACCACCTTTTCTGTGGCTCTCTCTTTTTTTATTCTTTTCTATATTCTTGTTTAAAACATTCAAAATAAATCTACAATAAAATAAGTTAAATACAAATATTGATATATTTACTAATTTTTCATAAGAAACCCACTTAGAATTTATAGTAATCATGTAAATTTCTGCAAAATGTTAAATGCATTAATTATGATGATTGAATTCATTTATCTTTTAATTAAAACATATCATATATGATTATCCACTTTGACGTCATTTTTTTTTTTGTTAAGGTGTGTCAAACACTTTGAACTATTTTTCCAAACGTGCATAGGTTCTCAAAGTACTTTGAGTTAACCTATATCCTAAAGTATGTTTTTGAATGTGCATCTAGCACTTCAAAGCATATATTGGGAGTTGACGGTGGATAAAATTATTGAAAAAATTACTTATTTTATGCAATAACAAGTCTACAGATAAAAGAAATCACATATTAGAACTAGTAATCCATGACGAGAACTCCCAAGACTCTAAATCCTGATCCAACAACTGCTTAATGGAATCCAGAGGTTTTGAGTACCTCTCGAAGCTTATGGGTAAATCTAAAGCCTCACCTCCCAGCTGCACTTTTCCACCGAAGTCGCCCAGTCCCTATAAAGCAATTAACGAGCTTCTTCCAACAAGAGAAGGAATTGACCGTCACTGTGATCTTCTTCTTCAATGGCATTAACCACCACTGATCAGTCCCTCTCGACATCGATCCATCTGAAACCCATATCCAATGCTACCTTCAAACCCCATATTTACACGGCTTTCACTACACCTTCCATTTTAGCTCTGAGCTCGGGATACCTTTTCAAGATTGCATTCTTACATCACCCCAGTGAGCACAAGCGAGTGATTTGGCTTTAAATGAAAACGTGGTTGACAAAAAAAAATTTTATGCGTAACATTTTTCTTGAAAAATATATACTTTATTTTACATATGTTTCAACAACCTAAATTATTTTGACAACATCAGTTTTAGGATCCGGAAGAAAGATTTATGAACCAAAGTTCTGTGAAAAAAGTTAACTTTAAGGCACAATTGTACAACAAAATGATTTGAGGTGCTAGATGCACGTTAAAAGATATTTTCATGGAGGAGTTGGATGAACCACAAAATACTTTAAGAACCTATGAGTATGTGAAAAAAAATATTTCAAAGTGTTGGGCGCATGTTAATAAAAAATTTATATTAGAGTGGATAAAGGGATTATCATGAGGATTTGATTTAATTAAAAGATAAAACAACTATACCATTATCATTAATATATGTAAAATTTACAGAAATTCACATATTTAATAGAAATTCACAATAAGTATATCGATATTAATATTAAATTAAAAGTCAATTTACTGAGATAAAAGCAGAGTGATTGAGATGAGATGAAAGCATGGTGTTGGGAGACACTTGCATCATTTTGTGTAGGGGCTAAAAAAAATAAATGATATTACTTTTTTTAATTTAAAAATACAAATATCAGGTAATACAATACGGGTAGAGAGATGAGAAATGGGTTGAATGATGTTGGGAGACACTTGCATCATCTAAATGTGATAATTAAATTTCTCCATAAATCCAAAGTTCGTCTTGGTTTGATTAACTATAAGTATGGTATTTTCATAAATAGTTTGTATTATGTAGGATTTTGGTAATTTCGTGGTAGTGCATGCATAAAAATGCCATCATTATCTGTATAGACTCATCAACATTAAAATATATAATTTTTTATTTAAAATAATGAACGTTGTGTGTTATTATTTTAACACGGTCCTCTTAAATTAAAAAAAAGCTCATATATGTGTTCTATGCAAGGTTAAAAAAACCGGACCGGATATTGAACCGGATGAGGCACTGGTTTGAGGGTTAATGGTTGGATCGGGGTCGGACCGGTTATATTAAAATAATAAAATTTTATTGATATTAACATTAATAATCACTAATATCAAAATGTAAACATAGATAAGTATGCATGATTCATCAAACATGAATATTTTTATGTTTCTATAGAGGGAAAAATATAAAATATTAGTTGAGTACACTTGAAAATAAATATTATTCTACAATCCACAGACTAAAATACAAATACTAAGAGTAATAACAATTAAATACTAAACATATGCAAGTATAATAGCATTTAAAATATTATAATTTCCATCTTTCTAAAATTAAGTGAAGTGAAAATTGGTAATTAGGTGAATTATAACAAAATAAAAAAAATCAAATTTTGAAAGAAAAAAAAAAGAAAGAAAGAAAAGGAGAGAACCGGTTCAACTCCTGGTTTTGGGCAGGTTGAACCAGTTCACCGCCGTTCAACTGCCCTCCCGGGTTAAAGGCTCACTCGGACCGAATTGTGGCAGTTTCACGGTTCAACCGGTCCAACCGTCCTGTTTGGTCCAGGTCTTTGAACGCTGGTTCTATGTACAGCTGATAGTATCTCCCTCATTCCAAATTTCTATAAACATAGTTGAATTTCTGTCAAGGGTGTACACCTTCACCGAAAGGACAACAACGTTACCAATAGCTCTATTTCTCTCAACCATGAAGGTAGAAGCACCAAAACCATGAATCAAAGGAGAGACTTCTTTTAACCAGAAGTGGGTGTAATGAGTTAAAGCAGGATCAAATCATTTTTGGAAGAGTGGATGTAACATCCTAAAAAATTAATTAAGGATTAGTGGGGGTAAACAGGAATTTATTAATGAGAAATGATGGATTATGAGAATATTTGAAGGATTTTGAGGTATTTTTGAGGATTTTAAAGGCCTAGTTTTTCCCTTATTTGGAAGATAATAATTTTTGGGGAAATTATTTTTAGACTCAAAAGAGGTTATTGTGGGAGTAAATAAATAAAAGATATTATAGGGAAAATTTTGAAAGTAAAAAGAAAATTTTTGGTTCAAAAGAAATATCTTATTTGAGGATTTTAGGACCGAGTAGTGCATTATTTCCTAATCTTTTTCCTATTCACTACTTTTTCTTTTCTCTTCCGTAAAACCTGCCGTGTCTCCTCCTCAATTTCCTCTCTCTGCCTTGTCTTATTCTAGTCACTATTCACATATATATTATTATATTATTATTATATTATTATTATTACTATTGAGTTACTATTCATTACTATTGAGTTACTGTGCACCTTTCCGAAAACACTCCCCAAATTCTGCCGTGTTTCCCTCCGGTACTATTCACATCACTATTCACATATATATTATTATATTATTATTACTATTCATTACTATTGAGTTACTATGCATTACTATTGAGTTACTGTGCGTGCATTATATAAACACACGCACACTTCACCGTCTTCATCTCTCTCTCTTTCACGACTCTCTCTCTCTTTTCTCTCTCTTGCTCTCTCTTTCCACCATATATATTCCTATCACTAGACTTATTAGAGTCTGTTAGTATAGGAATAGTAAGCTTTTCGGCCAACTAAGCACATTTTTGGAATCCTGTAAGTCTCCTCTACCTTTCTATGTCATTAGTTTTTCGATTTGTTATACTTGAAAAATTAGACCTTGTCTAAGTTGATATTTTTGGGAGTTCTAAGATTAATAAATTGAAGCTTAGGCCTCGATTATGAGTTTTTCTGAGTAGATTTTTCATTATTGGAGGTTTTTCTAATTATTGGGAATTTTTGGATTTGTAGATATTTTAGAAATTGGAGCTTTTGATGATCTGAGGTGCTAATAATTAAATTGATTATTTTTAGATGTTTATTGATGTCATATGAGGAGATTTAATTGATTGGTTTGACTAGAATTTGGACCCAAGAAAATATTGGTGGATTAAAGTTTTGGATAAGTGGGATATTGTGTAGGTAATTGTGTAATTATGAATTTAAGGGGATAGTTTATGCCCAACAAAAATATTAATGAGGTTAATTAAATTAGATTTGGTGTAGGCCTTGATTTGGAAAAGGGAATATTTTTAGGCTTGAATTTGACTTTGTTGAGCTATTAAGGTTTTGAAAATAAATTATGGAATAAGGAATGAATTTTTGAGGTTAAGAAATAATTGGAGGATGTTTAGAAAATTTCATTTAGGCTTGAATTTTATAAATTGGTATTGGTGATGAATTATGGGGATTATTGGATGTTAAGGTTTAAAATAAATGGGTGTTGAAAAGATTAATAATTTTGGATATAAGTATAAATGGAGTAGAGATAAAATTTTAGAGATGGAGTGAAGAATAAATGTTAAATAGAAATTTAAAATAAGTAAGGGCAAAGAAAGGGTAGTAAATAATTTATTTTCCAACATGTGAAATTGTTGGATAAATAATTAATTGTGGTTGTATATATGGTTGTGTAGTGCTTGAATTGCACTAAGTTAGCACGGGGGAGCTGCACTATTGTGAGATTGGTGCCAGCTATCAGGTAACCGCTTTCTGCTTATTTATGTGTGTGTGTAGTGTTAGTAAGAAATTTGAAATATTATTATTTGAAAATTATGTTGTTATATGGAGATGAGATTTTGAATCACAAATTGAGACTTGATTATCAATTGATGATTGATGAGATATGGAAATGGGATCTTGGAATATTAATATTTTTATAATAAATGTCCTGTGGAGTATTATTTTGAAATGGCATAAATTTGTGATGTGAAATATTTGAAACTGAAATATATGTGGTTTTAGAAATTATTTAATATATGTATATCATGAAAATACTGAAAGGCCGGGTGCCTAATTGTGGTGTTGCATATCTATGTGTTGTATGTGAGAAATTATTTGGGTATGTGACACCGGTGAATTGGAAATTGTGCCATCACGTGATGAGGTACCCTGTTGCGCCACAGGGACTAATTGATATATTATGAGAAATAAAGGAGAGAAAAACGTAAGAGGGGAGATCGCCCCTCACGGATTCGGAAAGGATTGAGATCCTTATAATCCGTGGTACTATTCAGGGAGGGTAGAGAGTCCCTCGTGAACTGTACCGTGGTGATCAGGGGCGGGTGGAAGGTCCCGACTGGTCCCACATGTTTTCCCAACATTTCTAGTAAGATTTGTTTGGGTTGATTGTAATTATCAATGATATATATACTATTCTTGAGGATGAATTGTGTTGGGTTATTCCACAATTAAAAACGTTGAAAAGAGATTTTGGGAATAAGACGTGCATTATATGTGAATACCTGAGCATGTTTCTGAATTGATATATATGTATTCCACTGGACACCTTGCTAGCACACACCACACGTAGATGAGTAGTCAGTGGTTGCGTTTTGGGGCTACCCCCCGTTGATCTCACTTTTGCAGGTCCTAGGAGCGGTACGGTATAGACGGTCAAGGGAAGGATCCGGGAACTTCTCACTGATATTGTGAGATATTCTGGACCAGAAGGAAAGGAGGTATTGCCACATTTAGGATCATATTTTGTATAATGCTTCCGCTGAACCTTGCTATTATTTTGGGGAAAAATTATTGAATAATACCTATTATGGTATGGTATTTTGTGGATGATCTGTGGAGATTAATCATGGATAATGAAATTTTCTCTGATTGTACTGGGGAGAAAATTATATTGTGATGACGGAGTTTGGAATTGAGGTTTGAAATAAATATATATGGATATTATGAAAATTCTTTTTCTAACTATGTTAGTTGTTTTACTGAGCTAATTCCTTTTCCTAACATAGTTAGCTATATAAACGTTTTAATGTTTAAATCGTGAATCGTTAATAGTGGGATTTTGGAGTAAATGTTACAGTTGGTATCAGTTTTATGGTTTAAAGACCTGGAAGGTGCTGTGCATGTGATTGTTTATGTTTCCATCATGCATTGCACGTGCATTAGTGGTATTGTGGCAATACATTCCCCGATCCTTTCCCTTTCAATTTTATATTGTATGACCGGTTCTAATGGGTGTAACTTCCATCCGTAGGTGGGTGGGAGAGTATACCTCGTACTATTAAGGGTTCGTTGATTACATAGTTATTGTTATATTGTTATGTGGTATGTCTTCCGTCCCGTGGTGGGGAGGATAGTAAGGTTGACAATGATCGATTGAAAAGGTAGAATCAGCGTGAGTTGGGAAACAGAAATTGTGATGTTCTATGATTAGAACTGGTGGACTAATATTTTAAGGATATGAAAGGTAAATATATGACTTTTGCAACTGTCGGAAAGCTGAAAATATGATTCAAATTTTAAATGGTGTGGAGTATAATGTTTTGAAGGTTGTTATTTTGATTTCTGAATCATTCATATTATTTAACCGATTTAAAAATATGTCTTGAGGATACTAAGGAATGACTGATTAATACAAGATAAGTCGATGTTGCTTATATTTATATAGGTTCGAAGAGTTATGAGTGGTTAGGTTCCTGGGAGATTGTTTTGAAGCCTGGTATTAAAGGTGGAATAAATATGTTAAGATGTTCAATCATGGGTAAGTTTTGGTTGGAATGGACATCATAATGAAGAGGGTGATCAATAAAATTGTTTAAAGGATTTAAAGGGTTAGACGATGTTGAACTAAAAGGAGATCATGACAGATGAAGGTATGACTAGAATAGGATTTTAAGTTATGTTGGAAGGTTAACAAGCTGATTATTAATGGATGCTCAAGATTATTAAACAGAAAAACAAATTGCTACTACGAGGTTTATGGTATGCCTAGGGTTCTCTTGGTATAGCTATAGTTAAAGTCTAATGCTGAGATAAGATGAGAATTAGTGGGTAATCGAATGATTAATTTCGCTGTCTTGTATAAATGCTAGTTGGTATAGAAATAAATGGTAAATAAGCTGGGTGAAAGGAGTTCTGTTTAGAATTGAAAAATATGCCCAAGTTAAGCGCATGAAGAATGTTTAGGATTGTTCATGTAATGTTATAAAAATTGGGTGCTATGAAAAGAATTGAGGACTTTCTGGAAAATAGTCAGTTTTGGTCCAGCAAGATAAGGAATAATAGTGGTAAAATATATGCGACTTCTCATGGAAAAAAAAAATTAGAATGGAATAATATGGTTTTGACTATGTATGTGCCTTTAGGTATGAGGATGTGGCTAAGTTTTAAATATTTAAAGCTAAAGTCTGATGGGGCTTCGAAGTCTTGAGGACCTTCTGAAATTTAACGATTGCCTTAATCCCATAAGTGCTTAGAAAGGTTTCTGCTCAATTTGATTATGGATGTCGACTTAAAAAGGGATTTTAATAGATTCAAGGTCGTGAATATTGAGATTAATATGGATTTTGAGAATTGAGAGAAATTTGAGGTTTCCTTTAGGCATATTGATAAATATATATATATATGTTATTGGTCAAACCACTAGGAAGTGAGACAGATGAAGTTAAAGTCTCGTATGGAGTTTGAGATTTGAAGGAAATGTTGAGGTTTCTTGTCCATTAGAAATGTTGGTTCTAACAAGAAGATTCTACTAATTTAAATTGTTGAGGATTAATATGGGTGAAATTGTAGAATTAAGGCATGATCATTGAGGCTAAATCGATTGAGTTGGATTGACTTGAGGTATAGTCACGATTTTGAATATGTGAAATTCTTTAATGGATATGAATTAATGGATGGTGAATAGAGAATTTACTTAAATTTGAAATGAGAAAATGGTGTTATAGGATTGAAGTTTAAGTGAGGTGATTATTTGGGACTAGATGGTAGTTTTAATGATTTGGATGATTTATATTGATCTCAAGTTGAGGATGATTGGATAGAACTTCCTATGTAGGCTTGTTATTGGAAGCAGTGCATAGGTTAAAGACCTATCTATTAATCTAGTTATACATATCTAGTAATCTAGTTAGGTAGAGAGTGATCCGATGGATTGTTATCACTTTAAATAGGGAGTGACCCCACAGCCCGATAAACAATTAAGTATGTAAATTTTGTATATAGATAGGTTATGAAGCGACCGCAATCGGGATAGAGAGTGATCTAAATGGTCGATTGGCTAAATTTAGTGAATGTAAAATAAGGATGTTTTGCCTTACCTTTAAATTTAAAAGGTTGTGATTATGGTTAAGTGAGGTTAATGTGAAGTTAATTAATTCCGATTTGAAGGTTTGTGATTGAGTTGAAATTTATCTTGGAGGTGGTTAGCTAAAGTGTTAGTGAATCAAAATAAGGAATTTGTTTTTTTTAGTGGATTCTTATTAGTAGCTAAGAAGTTACAAAATAAGAGAATATGACCGATGAGCATTAGGATTTGGGCAGTGAGATTTGGTAGTTTAAACCCGACATGGTATGGTGCTTTTGGACGTGTGATAGTCGTGTTAATTAATATATTAAAGGTCCAAAGAGTGATAAGAATGATTAAGGCGTTATGGATTTCAGGATTGGATTGAGAAAGCTGAAGTATGGACTTATATCTGGGAGATAAGTATAGGTTAAAGGTTTAGAATTTTCAAAAGAAATGGATTTGTTATTGGAATTGAGGTGTCAGATTCTAGTAAATTGTTCTAAGAATATTAAGATTGCTTGGTGATATGAAGTTATAGGTGGTAGTAGGTCTTGAAAATAGCTAAAAGTATGACTTTCATTCACTGAAATCAAGGAGGTAAGATGTCAATGATTGACAAAATATGATATTTTAACGATTCTAAGAGCAATATTTGAGTATTATTTCTAGTAGTGGGTTGCCTTTGAATTAATATAGGTGTAGAGTGGCACCAAGAGGATGTAATAATGACCAAAAAGGGGCAAATACTTCGATAAATGGTGGTGATTTTCATAGTGATGATAGACTCTTATATTGGTGTTTGAGCAGTATAATAGTATAATTATGGAGGATAATCCATTTGTGGGCAAATAAGACCTTAGAAAGCTAGTATGTAGCTTAGAGATTTTGAGAAAGCCATAGAAATGAGGTTCCATGGTGTATCATTTCAATTAAATTTTGAATTTTCTTTGACCAATTAGAGCTTTGATAGATGTGCCGAATGGACCCTGTTATGTATTATATCTCAGAATTGTACGATTTAGGGAATTTTGGGGTCTAGTTAAGATTAAATTCAAACCTTATGACCTGATTGTGAAAGAGAAATTGGAGTTTGTACCATTTAAAAATTAGATTATTTGGAAGCAAAAGTTAGAAACTAAAGAGTTGAAAGGTTTGGGAATTTTAAAGAAGTAAGGAATTAGTTATTTATGCTGCTTAAAGAGGGAAAATAAGGAGTAAAAGAGTGTTGGGATTCCTTGATTACAAGTTGATCTATTTCTAAGCACTGGTAAATATTCAAATGTGTTTGAGTGGGAAATATAGCTTAGATTATTGTCTTGAAGTTCAATTAATTTTGAAATTAAAGTATAATTCTTTCAAGTAGGGAGGTGAACCAAGCTGAGGAGTGTGAAAATGGTGATTGTTTGCATTGGGTTAAAGGAACCTAGGGGAGGTATAATGAATGTTGGAGAAGGATATTAAGATGACAAGCCGAATGGTTGTTTGGGAACCTGATGTTAATGGTTATGTAGAAATTACACGTGTGAAGATTGTTCGGTTGATGGTTTCATTTCGAGTTCTAATAGTAAGATAAGTAGAGCATATTTTGTATTAAGGGTTGTTTTCTGTGGGATTAAATTTTCAAGATCTTGAGGTCTCAATTGTTAAATAAAGAATGACGGTTATACAGTGTATGCTGAATTGATAGACTATCTAAATAAAGGTAAGGAAGTGGAAATAAGTGAAAGTTTCGGTGGTTTTAAAAGTTAGAGTTGGGTTGATGATAATTGGTGAGAAGTTAAGTAAAAATTTGTGAAACTTGGTTACTTTGCGGCACAATTACCTTACCAATTCCCTAGGTAGTGTTGATTGTGATTGATTGTGTGTTGTATTTGTTGTTCTGTGTTTTAGGAAGGTGAATTTTGGGGACAAAATTCCTAAAAGGTGGGGAGAATTGTAACATCCTAAAAAATTAATTAAGGATTAGTGGGGGTAAACAGGAATTTATTAATGAGAAATGATGGATTATGAGAATATTTGAAGGATTTTGAGGTATTTTTGAGGATTTTAAAGGCCTAGTTTTTCCCTTATTTGGAAGATAATAATTTTTGGGGAAATTATTTTTAGACTCAAAAGAGGTTATTGTGGGAGTAAATAAATAAAAGATATTATAGGGAAAATTTTGAAAGTAAAAAGAAAATTTTTGGTTCAAAAGAAATATCTTATTTGAGGATTTTAGGACCGAGTAGTGCATTATTTCCTAATCTTTTTCCTATTCACTACTTTTTCTTTTCTCTTCCGTAAAACCTGCCGTGTCTCCTCCTCAATTTCCTCTCTCTGCCTTGTCTTATTCTAGTCACTATTCACATATATATTATTATATTATTATTATATTATTATTATTACTATTGAGTTACTATTCATTACTATTGAGTTACTGTGCACCTTTCCGAAAACACTCCCCAAATTCTGCCGTGTTTCCCTCCGGTACTATTCACATCACTATTCACATATATATTATTATATTATTATTACTATTCATTACTATTGAGTTACTATGCATTACTATTGAGTTACTGTGCGTGCATTATATAAACACACGCACACTTCACCGTCTTCATCTCTCTCTCTTTCACGACTCTCTCTCTCTTTTCTCTCTCTTGCTCTCTCTTTCCACCATATATATTCCTATCACTAGACTTATTAGAGTCTGTTAGTATAGGAATAGTAAGCTTTTCGGCCAACTAAGCACATTTTTGGAATCCTGTAAGTCTCCTCTACCTTTCTATGTCATTAGTTTTTCGATTTGTTATACTTGAAAAATTAGACCTTGTCTAAGTTGATATTTTTGGGAGTTCTAAGATTAATAAATTGAAGCTTAGGCCTCGATTATGAGTTTTTCTGAGTAGATTTTTCATTATTGGAGGTTTTTCTAATTATTGGGAATTTTTGGATTTGTAGATATTTTAGAAATTGGAGCTTTTGATGATCTGAGGTGCTAATAATTAAATTGATTATTTTTAGATGTTTATTGATGTCATATGAGGAGATTTAATTGATTGGTTTGACTAGAATTTGGACCCAAGAAAATATTGGTGGATTAAAGTTTTGGATAAGTGGGATATTGTGTAGGTAATTGTGTAATTATGAATTTAAGGGGATAGTTTATGCCCAACAAAAATATTAATGAGGTTAATTAAATTAGATTTGGTGTAGGCCTTGATTTGGAAAAGGGAATATTTTTAGGCTTGAATTTGACTTTGTTGAGCTATTAAGGTTTTGAAAATAAATTATGGAATAAGGAATGAATTTTTGAGGTTAAGAAATAATTGGAGGATGTTTAGAAAATTTCATTTAGGCTTGAATTTTATAAATTGGTATTGGTGATGAATTATGGGGATTATTGGATGTTAAGGTTTAAAATAAATGGGTGTTGAAAAGATTAATAATTTTGGATATAAGTATAAATGGAGTAGAGATAAAATTTTAGAGATGGAGTGAAGAATAAATGTTAAATAGAAATTTAAAATAAGTAAGGGCAAAGAAAGGGTAGTAAATAATTTATTTTCCAACATGTGAAATTGTTGGATAAATAATTAATTGTGGTTGTATATATGGTTGTGTAGTGCTTGAATTGCACTAAGTTAGCACGGGGGAGCTGCACTATTGTGAGATTGGTGCCAGCTATCAGGTAACCGCTTTCTGCTTATTTATGTGTGTGTGTAGTGTTAGTAAGAAATTTGAAATATTATTATTTGAAAATTATGTTGTTATATGGAGATGAGATTTTGAATCACAAATTGAGACTTGATTATCAATTGATGATTGATGAGATATGGAAATGGGATCTTGGAATATTAATATTTTTATAATAAATGTCCTGTGGAGTATTATTTTGAAATGGCATAAATTTGTGATGTGAAATATTTGAAACTGAAATATATGTGGTTTTAGAAATTATTTAATATATGTATATCATGAAAATACTGAAAGGCCGGGTGCCTAATTGTGGTGTTGCATATCTATGTGTTGTATGTGAGAAATTATTTGGGTATGTGACACCGGTGAATTGGAAATTGTGCCATCACGTGATGAGGTACCCTGTTGCGCCACAGGGACTAATTGATATATTATGAGAAATAAAGGAGAGAAAAACGTAAGAGGGGAGATCGCCCCTCACGGATTCGGAAAGGATTGAGATCCTTATAATCCGTGGTACTATTCAGGGAGGGTAGAGAGTCCCTCGTGAACTGTACCGTGGTGATCAGGGGCGGGTGGAAGGTCCCGACTGGTCCCACATGTTTTCCCAACATTTCTAGTAAGATTTGTTTGGGTTGATTGTAATTATCAATGATATATATACTATTCTTGAGGATGAATTGTGTTGGGTTATTCCACAATTAAAAACGTTGAAAAGAGATTTTGGGAATAAGACGTGCATTATATGTGAATACCTGAGCATGTTTCTGAATTGATATATATGTATTCCACTGGACACCTTGCTAGCACACACCACACGTAGATGAGTAGTCAGTGGTTGCGTTTTGGGGCTACCCCCCGTTGATCTCACTTTTGCAGGTCCTAGGAGCGGTACGGTATAGACGGTCAAGGGAAGGATCCGGGAACTTCTCACTGATATTGTGAGATATTCTGGACCAGAAGGAAAGGAGGTATTGCCACATTTAGGATCATATTTTGTATAATGCTTCCGCTGAACCTTGCTATTATTTTGGGGAAAAATTATTGAATAATACCTATTATGGTATGGTATTTTGTGGATGATCTGTGGAGATTAATCATGGATAATGAAATTTTCTCTGATTGTACTGGGGAGAAAATTATATTGTGATGACGGAGTTTGGAATTGAGGTTTGAAATAAATATATATGGATATTATGAAAATTCTTTTTCTAACTATGTTAGTTGTTTTACTGAGCTAATTCCTTTTCCTAACATAGTTAGCTATATAAACGTTTTAATGTTTAAATCGTGAATCGTTAATAGTGGGATTTTGGAGTAAATGTTACAGTGGAGGGCACTGACATTTGCCGGTGAAATGGGGTTTTCATGTGGGCTATCATTGGTGAATGAGCTGAAGCCCTTTCAGTGTGGGGACCAACTAGGAAGATGGAAGTTTTTCTTGGGGACCAATGGGTGTTAATAAGTTTTTTAAAGATCGAATTCATCCTAAAAGTTTAAAAAATGTTTCAATTTTGTCCTATCGTTTATTAGTGTTAAATTTGACTGTAAAATCAATCAAATATCCTACATGACACACCACATCATCATCTAGTTAGAACCCATTTTTTTTTTGGACTAATCTAGTTAGAACCCATTTGACAACTCATCTTCTCTCTCCTTCTTCCCCATCCACTCTTCTCAGAGAAAAATGTAAAGGTCCTTCACCTCTCAGACCTTCAATTCCTACATAAGAGCTCTAGATATTTTAACCTACACCGGTGATGTCTCAAATAGACCATCGACACTCATTGTCAAATACATACAAGCCTTCCATTTATATTTGAGCTTCAGTTTCAGACTTCTTACATCCCATTTCCCCTGCCATTCACAACACCGAACATATATTAGCAGTGCATTTTTCCTTGCCGGTAGTGGAATTGTTGAAATATAAATTAATTGTATATAATATATGTGAAGTTTTTCTTTCGATTACAGAAGTTTAAGTCAATGTGAGAGGACTCACCTTAAAATTATCCATAATTCATCTTTCAATTATTTGTTATGGAGCTTATCTTAATATTCTCCGTACTTATCTTTCATTTTTGTTGTTTGTATGGGCTTGTACTTTTCTTTTAGTCTAAGAGTCCTCAGGGTTACAAATCTTTTTTTTTCTTTTTTTTATTACACCTATCAAATGACTCTGATACCATATTGAAATAGCAAGTGGGAAAGTAGCGTTCAGAGTAACGAAGCCAAAACGGTAAGACACATTGGAGAGTACATGGAGGACGATAACGGAGGGCCGTCCAATGCCCATTAAAAAGGCACCTGAAAAAGTCCGGCACAATGGACTCTCATCTCAGCCATCATTTGACATCGTTAAGGGACAAAAACGGAGGTGCCC
This sequence comes from Mimosa bimucronata, assembly GCA_037074515.1. Classification (NCBI taxonomy): domain Eukaryota; kingdom Viridiplantae; phylum Streptophyta; class Magnoliopsida; order Fabales; family Fabaceae; genus Mimosa; species Mimosa bimucronata. The sequence goes on from CM073448.1 coordinate 4,255,725, forward strand.
CATTAAATTCGAAAGTAAAGAAGAAGTCGGAGACTTTCAACGAGTTGAGGCGTTTATTAGGAAGTTTAATCAAGAGACGGGGTTGCAAAGGCAGGAATCTTTGTGGCAATATTGTGAGATAACCAATCGTGGGACCCATTGAGACTTTATTGTTTGGTGTTTCTCCAATGGTAAAGTCATTTTTTTCTTGTGTCTATGGTTTTCCAAATGGTTTTGTTAGAAGCTACCATTTGGTAGATTACTATTAGGAAAGGTGGTTTGTTGATTTTTACATCATTGGATAATGAGTTAGGAGAATCAGTAAAGCGACGAAGGATGAGGAGTTGGTGTTTGTTTCTCTCACATTGGGTTTCAAATTTCAATACTTAATAATTGTTGGTTATTTACAATTTCATGTATAAGAAAAGCTTAAAAGATTAATTCATATTTCAAAAATGAATTATTTCTTTTCTTTCTTTTGTCACTGATGACAGTAACAAAGTCATGACCATAATATGGCTTGGAGGTGAGTTTAATCCGTGAGAAGTTGGTATGATGAGTGGCACTAATATCGGCTTGCTAGAGAGAATCATCCATTGATTATTAAAGTTAATGAACAGACAAGGAGGGTGAAAGTGGCCACCTCTTGCCCCTCTTAAAAAATTTGCAATTAATGTACGATTCGTCTGAAGAAATCTCACTTGGAAGAGAGATAGAGTTTTAGAGGGACAATCTTACTTCAAATGTGAGTAAATGACTTGATTACTTCAATAGAGGGAGAGCTATTTTTACCTTATACATTGGAGAAAACGAAAATGATGCTCAAAACTCTGATACCAAATTGGGCAGAAAAAGAGACAAATCACTTTAGATGATAGATCATTATTTGAAAGAGCAGTTAAATCAAATTCTAATAAATGAAGTATCTAAGCTACTTCGCTAATAATCGAGACCCAATATGAGATTCGTGTATCTAGTTTTTCAATATTTTTAATAGTTATTTGACATATTTTTTAATGTTGAAATAATGCATTTTTTTATACATGGGAAAAATTAAACGCTAATTAAATGAAACAAAGCGGAAAAAATAAACTAAAACTTAAGTGATCCCCTTGCTGCGCATGAAACCCAATGTTAATTCAGGAGAGAGAATCTGAAGACCAAATCCCTTGCCCAGGGCCTCTTTAGCCAACGCATCAGCAAAGGAGTTACGTCCCTATCAATCAAGACAAAATCTACTTCCCACCCTCTCTGCATCATCTCCTGAATTTGTTCCAGAATCAATCTATCCTGATGAAGATCTTGAACCTCCTCTCCTACAATCTTCACAACTTCTCGTGAGTCACAGCAGATAGTTATTTTCCGGAAACCCCCATCCCATGCCCTCCGAAGGCCCCAGAGACAGCCCCACGGTTCCGCAGTCAAGCAGTCCGAGCACTCCACCTTACAATAAAAAGACTCAATAATCTTTATATTCTGCCATTTGAGAAGACCACCACAACCAGCTAAACGATTCAAAGGAGAAAAGGCGCCATCAACAAACACATAAAGGTTATGTGAACTTCGTGTTCCTTCTGTGAACGTCATGGAGCTTTGGCCACGACCCAGCCGCTCCGTATGCTTCTCGAAGTCCTTCACTTTCCCCATGCATCGGGCAATGCCTCTTATTTCTCCGATTCCCTCATGAGTAGATGACCGTGTCTGAGAATGAGTTAGCTCGTTACGTCTACGCCAAATCACCCAACATGCTACTGTGAACACATCTCTCCACCATATACCTTCTCTATTTTCACTGCAGACCAAATTCAATTTTATCCAATGTTCCAAATCACTATTCCAATTTTCATAATTACTCTCCAAAATACCCAATCCTGTCCAAATTGACCGAGTATCCTCGCAGTCTCGACTTACATGAAGATTAGTCTCCTGAACTGATAAACAAGTCCTACAATTACCTAATTGGTGAAGCCCTCTCGTGAACAGACTAGCATTTGTAAGAAGACGATTCTGCATGAGGATCCACAAATGCGTCTTGCAACGTTGGGGTACTTTAGTTTTCCAGATTTTTGACCATACCGTCCCACTTGAAGTTTGATCACCCGACAAACTTCTATAAGCATAAGTAACTGAAAAACAACTACTCCTTTCTAACATCCACCTTGCTTGGGGTCCCCCACGAGAATTCACAAACTCAATCCCTTTCATAAGAGGATCCCAGGTTGTTTTAATCCCACTCCACAGTCTTGAACCTTTCCCTTCCATCCTAATATTAGGAAGAAGATCGCTACCACATTGATACTTGCCTCTTAAAACCTTAGCTTACAGATCTTCCCATAACAAAAACTACAGCTTCCCGATGATATTCATCATTGTTTATCAACTTATATGTGGGAAACATTACATAATTGTATGCTCAATTTAAAGGTAGAATCAGTTCCAAAAAAAATTAAAGGTTGAAAGAAGGGAAAATGATAAAAAAATACTTTCTAAATTTCAAAATCTCAAATAGATAATTTATAATTATTAATAGTTGTTAATATATATATTCAACTTGTTAAGATGTTACGAAATAATTATTGAGATTTTAAAATTTAGAAAGTATTTTTTTATCATTTTCCATAAAATTGTAAATAGGGAGAAAACGAAATGGCATATTAGCAAGAGGTGGGACCCACGAGAATCAGCCAATGCTGGAATGCTATCTTATCCTGTATCATCTTTCAATCTACAACTTCACACGTATCCACATTCCCACCACTCTCACCGGCCGGTGAGAGGAACAAAAAAAATGGCTTTCTCTTCAACCTTATCGTCTCCCTTCAATCTTCCCAACAAAGTCAACTTCTTCCCCAATTCCTCACGCACCAATCAAAAGCCTCCAAAATTAGCAACACCATTCGCCATTCCTCCTCTCTCCACCGCCGCCGCCGCCACCGACATCGCCGGAGCAATCGACGGAACCACAATCGCCGTCATCGGCGGCGGCTCCGTCGCCGCACTCGCCGCCGTACTCTCCCTCACCGATCCAGAGCGGCGGCGACAGATTCAGGCGGAGGAGGTTGGTGGCGACGACAAAGAAGTGGTGAGGGAATACTTCAATAACAATGGATTTCAGAGGTGGAAGAAAATTTATGGAGATACTGACGATGTTAACAAAGTTCAGCGAGATATTAGAATTGGTCATGCTAAGACTGTTGAGAATACCTTGATGATGTTGAAGGATGAAGGTTCGCTTCAAGGGGTTACAATTTGTGATGCTGGTTGTGGTACTGGTTCTCTTACTATTCCTCTTGCTAAAGAGGGTGCCATTGTATCTGCAGCTGATATCTCCGCCGCCATGGTTGCTGAAGCTGAGAAACAGGTTAGCTCTCTGAGTAGTGTATACCGACCCCTTTAACTGTCTTAACGGTTTCAAGAAAATGTGGTGGAATTTTCAGCTGTTGCAAGTATTTTGAGCTAAAATTGTAATAACAAAAACAAGCCTTGTCTAACAATGAGCAGTTGGTCCAACTGGTAAGTGGGCTCTCCAAGTAAGGATGAGAACGTATGTTCGAGGAAGCTCTTACCTATGTGGATAACACTCCTACCTCTTAGTACGGATTAGTTGGTCGACAATAGGCGTCGGATTACCGGGTTTTGTTTTTTTTTTTTTTTTAAAAAAAAAAGCCTTATCCAATTAGTAGGTAGCATTGGCATCATGGTCTCACTCAACAATTTTTTCTGAGTTCTCCTCGGTCTTCCTCTACCTCATAGGTTTGCATATTGTTTGAGTCAAAATGTAGAAAAGAACAAGAATTAAGAGATTGCTTTGTGCAGTTTATTGGTAAATAAAAGAACTAGCTACACAAATTAGCCAAGAGATTGCCTTCTACAGTTTATTGGCTGAGTGAAGCAAATGAGACATTCTGTTATCTGTAGTTTGGCTTGCATTGCAATGGTAAAAGAACTAGCTGTACAAATTAGCTAAGTCAAATAAAAGTCCATTTACGTTTTTGACTTGTTTACTATGTCTGGTAGCCTGGGACCTCAGTTTCGTATATTGTATATGCAGGCGAAAGAACAACTACTAGCCAGCAATGATGGTTCAGAACCAGTGATGCCAAAGTTTGAAGTGAAGGATTTGGAGAGTTTAGATGGGAAGTATGATACAGTGATCTGCTTAGATGTTTTGATTCATTACCCCCAAAATAAGGCTGATGGGATGATTTCACACCTTGCATCATTGGCTAAGAACAGATTGATTTTGAGTTTTGCACCCAAGACGTTTTACTATGATTTATTGAAGAGGGTTGGAGAGTTGTTCCCAGGGCCTTCAAAGGCAACAAGGGCCTATCTCCACTCAGAGGCTGATGTAGAAAAGGCGTTGCAGAAGGTTGGCTGGAAAATAAGGAAGAGAGGCTTAATCTCCACTCAGTTTTACTTTGCCAGGCTTGTTGAGGCTGTTCCTGTGTAGTAATGATTATGAGAGGCAAATTTTGATTATTCCACTTGTATGCAACCATTGTCTGCAATGTAATTATATATTTCTTAGTGTAGAAGGTGTTGACGTATGCAACTATGCATCTCATTCTCAAAGGAAGAAAAACCACTTCAAATTAAACAGTAATTGATTCGTTGAATCTTCTTTAATTCTTTTTCCATTTCAACCAGCTTGTCCCGATGTTATCCCATCTTTTGTTATCAGAAGGCGTGGTTCTGGTATGTGTCCTTTAAATCTCAACCTCAGATATATTATGCTGATAATTGCTCTAAATATTGGAAAATGTAAAATGTTAGTATAGAAATCTATAAATACGATGGGAGATAAAATGCTAATGTACTGGATCTTTCGTATTGTATTCCTTTATTGATTATATGGTCTGAAAAAGGAAATTACTCTATGAAGAGAGGAAGACAGTACATAGCATTCTAAGACTAAATGGAAAATCATACGGACAGGTGATATGAGGAATAAATTTAGAAGCCTATCTAGAAGGAAAATAGAGAAAAGATAACCATGGACTCTTAGGCAACATCATGTTGTTTTGATGTAATCATTCATAGCTTCTCAGCAATTTTTATGAGAGCATCAGTGAGCTTGCCAAGTGCAGCAACTATACTGCTTGTTTGCTCCTTCTGCTGATCCCTGGCCAACTGGTAACTTCTATTTTGATCGCTAAGATGAGCTTTCAGTAGGTTACCATTCCTTCTCAATACTTTCATCAACGGATTCCTGCAAGCCATGGCGTCGTCCTCGTGATTTTCCGGTGACACTCTCCTTTTCTTGCACCCTTCTTGGGACATAGTCTCCATTATTCTCTTGCCTGAGCCTGTGTGATTTGCTTCAGGAAGTGAGTGCTTGGGTTCTTTATGCACTGCTGAATCATTTGTGTAACAGTAAGATATAAATTAGATGTGGGAGTTGCCACAACCACAAAAATAACAACAACAACAACAACAAAGCCTTATCCCACTAAGTGGGGTCGGCTACATGGATCGCACGACGCCATTGTGCTCTCACAACCACAAAAATAACAATGATGAATAATCAAAAGCTGGATCAGGAAAGCTTCTTCAGTGTTAATATTTTATATTCGTGAATCGTGACCATGAAGTAAAAAAAAAAAGTGTCAAAAATCCCATGAACGCATTTTTGGTAATAAAATATTACTACCTTCAGACCTTAATATAAAATTTTAATCCTAGTACAATCATCTTATATTAAGGACAAGAGGAAGTATAATGTTTCCGTACTAAATGTCAGAGAATTACTGATATGCTAATCCGAGAAATACTTCATCCAAACTTCCGTTCCCTCAAATATCTAACAAATTGAGTTTCAGATTACTATGAAACTAAGTTTGATATGAGGTAAATAAAAAAATAAAAAAAATCTGAGGCCATTTCTTTGGGACTTTTCATCGTACCTGAACTAAGCCGAGGATGAGTGGGCGTCTTTTCTGAACTCCCGATCAAGATTGTTTCCCCAACACCTGAAGCATTCAACGAATCATTGAGTTTCTTCCCACCACTAGTGACTATCTCAAACACTTCATCATCCTCTGTACTCCAAGCCATTTTCTCACTGTCAACAATGGCCTCAGCCTCATCATCATCATCATCATCATCATCTTCTTCATCATCCTCATCCCCCTCACATTGCTCCGACGCCATCGTCACACCCCCATCACCATTCTCTGCCTTCGACACCTTAATCAACGTCAAAGGAAACGCAGAGGCCGTACAAGATCCTCCATTTAACACATTATACACCTCCCCATCAAAGAAACCAGGCAATTTCCTCTCCCTCCTTTCATCATTCCTCATCCTCCAGAACGACTCAGATTCTTGCTTTATACCCGTCTCCCACTTCTTGATCTTCTTGAAATCGCTAAGGAGATTGCTCCATCTTTTTCTGCACTGAACCGGCCCTCTGTTCACCCCATGCTTTTGGCAGAACGACGCGACCGAATCCCATTTCGGTTCGGCCTGAGTGAACCGGCAAACCGGTGCGCCTCCATTCTCTATCATCTTCTTTGCGCCTATGAGGATTATTGTTTCCTGTCTGCTCCATCGAGGGTGTCTCGTCGTTTTGACTTTTTCATTGTTGGGGATATGATGAAGCCCTGTTTCAGCTGGGGATGATGGAGATTTAGCATCTTCGGATGTTTTCTCTGGTTCTTGTGCCATGAAGTGATTTGATTTTGATGTCTTTGAATTGAGAATGATCAACTTTTGGGGATTGGGATTTTTACATGCAAATTGCAATGTAGAAATTGGAAGTGGAGGGGGCTTTTTGTTGTAGGTCAATTACCGATTAATCTCTCTTTATATTGTTCCTAATTAGGGTGGATTTGATTTGATTTGTAGGGTAACTACTTTTCCTTTCCTATCTGATTCTGTTGTTCCTAATTCCTATATAGAATTTGTAGGCTCGAGTTAAAGGCTCTTTCTCTCTCCCTCTTCCTATTTTGCAGCGATTTTTACTCTATCCAGTTAATTAGAAAATTGTGATTTCCTTTTTTTTTTTAACAGAAATGCTTATATGCTTTTAAATATTGACCTATTTTTTATAGTAGTTTGTTCCTAAATATAAGATCTCTTTATTTTTTTTTAAAATTATCCTTATATATGCTCCTCAATAATTAACAAGTAAAAGAAGGAGGGCGAGAATAAAGGTAGATTATTGGGATATTTTAATAATATTATGTGATTTTAATTAAGTTAATCAACATCTTTAATCTAATCAAATTAAAAAAATATATTTTATATTTAGGCAGAGAAGGAAGGAGTATACGAGTACCCTATGAGAGGTTAAAATTAAAAGTGAAAAAAAGGCAGACAAGGAAGAGTATGATCTGACTTGGGCAGGAATAAAGAAGGAAAAGGAGATAGAGAAGGTCTTAGGTAAACCCAGTTCATCAAATCATTTGTAGTCTTAACCAATTACAAACAAACACGTCGTGTGTGATATGAAAATTTTAATTTGACTGGGCTCTCTAAAAAATATTTGACAGATAAAAAAAATTTTATCCCCTCTTTTTTAAATATTCTTAATTCTAAAAAAAATTATTTATCAGCTAATTGTCTTGGACGCAAACAATAAAATTTCTGTGTCACACTTAAGTATTTGTTTTCATGGACTCATATTTGAAGTGAGAAACTAATAAAAGTGAAAGTATGGATGAAATAGTCACACTACTTATTTATTTTTTATATTTAAACCTATTTCATTTTATCACGCAAACCTACCTCAAACATGTTTGATTTCTTTAAAGAAGATACTAGATAATAGATTACTCATTTCATCGATGAACTTTCAACTTTTTTCCTTATATTAAGAGTATATTACTTGTTTTTTAAGAGAGAGAGAGAGAGAGAGAGAGTATATTACAGGTATCATACTTTTTTTTTTCTCTGAAAACAAGTATCATACTTCAATATTCACTAGATAAAGGAAAATTTGCTTAGAGAAGATCGACTTCCCACTAGAGTCCATTGCTTTGATTTAATATCTTCAAGTATTATCTCACTAAAAATGGTAGAAATAAAATTGCCCATTTCATTTTATTTACATATGTAAGAAGAAGAAAAAATTAAGCTTACCTTAATTTCACTATAGGTATCAAGTCGCCATTATTTCATCCAAATCCACGACAATTATTGGCAATATACGCATTTAAGTGGGTTAACTGTGTAACCTTGATTTGGAGACGCCATTTAATTTAATTCATTCAATTAATATTTTACTTTCTCTAGAAAATAACATCCCTTGTTGTTCCCCATCAGCCTATCTGTTAATCGTTATGAATAGAAATGGGCCGGGTGGCAATACCCGGCCCAATATGGTGCCTATATAGCCCATTCAAAACGTGGGTTCGAACTGCGAAGGTTTTCTCTATTTACAAACCCACCGCCATTTCAATTTGAAATTCCCTCCAACCAGAAGCGAAAGGAAGATCAAATCGATAGCAATGGAAGGTATTGGAGGAGCTGGAGAAATAGGAAGAGAGGAAATCGAGTCGAAGATCCAAGTCTTGAGAGATAGGTTTAGGCTCTCCGCTATCTCTATTGCCGAAGCTGAAGGTTCGATTCTTTCGCTCCCTGCTACTCATTCTGTATATCTATCTGCCAAAAACGAATAAATTCCAAAAGGAACACGAAATTGCTGAAAGCGATGTTGGTGATTCTCTGATTTCACGTCGGATTTGTATTTTAATTCGAGAAAATCAAAATATTGTGCAGCTAGGAGGAACGGTATGGATGCTTCGGAAGTTGTGGTGGCTTGCGTTGCTGATTTGACCTTCAAGTATGCTGGTATTACTTTACTGTTTTCCTCAATCTTTCTGCTGTTATTGTGTTGTACTGCTATCTGCTCCTTTTTTGAGGTTGCAGAATTTTAATTTCTGTTTCTAGTTTAGTAATACAATTGCTTGCTAACTTTATTGTACTCTGAATTGTGGAATTAAGAAATGACGGTTTAATCCGCGTGCAATTTCATGCAATCTATCTGTGTTGGGGATGAAAATTAGTGCATCAACGTTATCCTCATTCTTTCCATGGGCGATTTTAGTGTATAGTATAGAAAACAGGATGGAGTAGTTTCAGTTTGTTAGCTAAAAATATGTATAAATTTTTAATCTACTTACAGTGAATTGTACTCATCATTAGTATAAGCATCAAGCCCATTTGGATTTATCAAATTAATTTATTACGAGGCAAGGAACAAGCAATGGGTGGCTAGTGAAGAATGTAGAGTTTGATTGATATCACTTACTTTGTCAATGTGTACATTCATTCGGGGACTAAAATGAATAAAATCATGTTCTTGTATATTTATTACTGCAGACTTTCCATGCTCATGAGTTTTAGTCTATAACTAATGATATATCACGTCTTGGTTGCTGTCTAGTTGTTGAGCATAGTCTTTATGCCTTTTTTTGTTTTGGGGGGGGGGGGGGGGGGGTTTTATTCTCACGATTATGATAAAGCAGTAGACTTTAGTCTTGGAATATAGCACACAAGTACTGAGTGAAGCTGCCCATTATCATATGAATATCTTCTAGACTTAAAGGTATAATTATTTGCTTGGAGTATAAATCAGAGAAGTAGACTGCAGAAAAAGGAATAGGTATAGCACTATATCGGTAGGTTGTAGCTGACCTTAGACTTTAGGTATAACTGAACTTAGTAGTGTATACTGATTTGTCCTGAGGCATGAAAATCGAAGTGAACTTGTTGCGTGTTATTGAATGCCAGTGAGCTTTAGTCATTCATAGGCAAAGTGCGATTGAGGTAATGAACTCAAAGTTGCTTTCTTGCAAGCAGAGCAGCTGGCTAAGGATGTTGAACTATTTGCTCAGCATGCAAATCGTAAATGTGTAAACATGGAAGATGTCATACTTTCAGGCGAGTTTCGTTTTACTCAGTTCTCAGATTAGACTTTTTTAAAAAAAAAAAGAAATCTTTAATTCTTTACATGGAATCATAAATTACATCTATCACATTATCACCCCACCGGTACCTGGTCTATATTGTTCAATTACTTACGTTCACCATCCTGGTTTCAGCTCATCGAAATGAGCATCTATCTACCTTATTGAGGACCTTCTCCACTGACTTAAAGACTAAAGAGCCACAGTCTGAAAGGAAGAGAAAGAAAGCAACCAAAAAGGAAGACGAAGCAACAACTTAATGTCCACGCCGGATAAACATTGGGCCCTTGAAATGTAGGTATCAGTTCCCATAAAGTTATTTTCTCTATGACTGTTGATGAAGTACTTGTAATTCCCCTTTTCCTCTCCTTTCATGCTGGAGTGGAGGACTTCATACAGATTTCCTCAGAAACCCCATTGCAACGATAAAACAGCCATACCTCTTCCTACCCAAGGGAGGTTGTGAGCACATAATTGACCTACTATAGTAAATATAAGCTTTTTCGTCCAATGTCCTTGTAAGCTTCTAGTAATAGTGACATGTAGCCTACCAAAACTTGCAAGTTCAGTCCCACCATTATGTACTTGTTACCCAGAGACCAGACATATGCTTGTCTTTTTTTTTTTTTTTTTTTTTATAGTCTAATCATTGGGCACTATTATGTAAGCACTTATCTTGCCTCATGTAATTTTCATAAGAAAAAAGTACTATATATGCGCCTTTTGTAGCTCTAGATAAAAACCATTGATGATGGTTTGGTGTAAGATATTGTTTGCATTTGTTTTTTCTTGGGTAAAAGTACACATTTAGTGTTCTAATTTCATACAATCTTTTATTTTAGTTTATTAACTTTATAAAATGTCTTCATAGTCATTTAATTTTAACGTTCACAACAAATACTAATATTGAAAAACCATTTTTATACAATAAAATTAAATTATTGAAATAATGATGATTGTTTAAAAAACATCATTTGAAGTTAAGAGCAATAGGATCAAAGGATAAAAAACAATTTTTTCCCATTTTTTAAAACTAAAAGACAAAGCTGAAATTATAAATAAAATTAGAAAAATAAATGTGTAGTTTTGTCTTGTTTGATTGTTTACGTAGCAAATATGATATTGCTATTTGCTGGTAGAGCGTACGACGGTACGAGTATTATTCTTGGACGGAGATCCCAGAGTAAAATTTTACTCATATTACTATATTAGTATTAGTTCAACTAACAAGGTGAACAAAGATGCTTTGGGCACCACTAGAAGAACGTAAAACTGTCACTTGTCCCCTCAACAACGCTTGCCACCACGATTACGTGCACCGTTATTTATGTTAACGAGGCTTTTCTCTTCTTCAAGGTGGATAAACCATTTTTATATCAACATGATATACTGCAATAGTATATTAATTGACTTCACCCCAACCAATTACCCTACCCAATTTACGTTTGCTACAACAACGGAATGAAGTGGAAAAATAATTTCATATATATGAGGAATATCATCATTAAACAGATAAGCAACCACTACTAATTAATGATAAACGGTAATGAAGATGCAGTTAATTAGATTGGGGACAAATGCGTACAATAATTTTAGTTTTCATCTTTATTGTAATCAAATGGCAGATGGGTCATCCATAACAAAAAAGTTAAGAGAGACTTGTGATAAAATGGTGGTGTTTTCATGAGAGGAGAAAAGGCGGGAAATGTTTTGGGGAATTGGGCGCGAGTTGGGACGGGAGGGAAGTGAAACAATCAATGTTGGCAGGGAATCTTTAAAATTTGAAAAAGTGAAGTACGATGCAATAAAGCAGCGAAAAAGAAAAAAGCAGGTTGAATCGAAAGGAAGAACAGAAATCAGAAATGGGTTAGGAACTGTTGAAACTTATTTTGGCAGCTTCTAAGTTGTAATGAGTAAAAACTAAAAAGGCAAAAGCAGAGGGAGCGAGTTACTGGTAAAACGCAGCGTTTGATGGCTATGAATATGAATAATGAATGTTCCATTGTTGTCTTGTCTGTTGATGAAGATGAAGGCCATACTTGCATATATATATCTAAATCTAATCCTTATCCTCCGCAGTCCCACCCCATGAGTGTATGGAAACCTGATGCCCGCCCTGTTTCTCTCAACCGCTTCCCAATGTCATCCTCTTTTAAACGTAACTCCCTCTATCCTTTCCGTCACTCAGACGTGTCAAATAACCTGTTTATTTTTTTAAAAAAAAATATTGGGTTATTGAGACATTAACATTACTACAACCAAAGCTGTAAAACTTCTAAGCTTAACTAAACTGATGAGAATATAAAATCGAATTAATAAATATACATGTTTAAAGTATATAATTAAATTAGAAATACTAAAAATAAAAATATTTTGAATTAAATATATTTTAAATACAAATAGTTGATATTAAATGTATCAACATCAACATTTATACTTTATTTAACTAAATAAAAAAATTTCTATAAGAGTTATATGTAATTTCATTTAATATGGTCAAATAAAAGTAATTAACATGAGATTTAAAGCAAGTTAACAAGATTATTTCGTAAAGTAGAAACGTAAAAACAGTAAACTCGGTGTGTAAAATCCTGAGTTTACACATAGTACCAATTTAAGTGACTCATAATACATTTTAGCTAGGTACAAAGGTAAAAACGGAGAGTTGACTGACTTGCGAGTTTAACAACAATGAACACAACGAAATTATGATGAATACAAAAAAATCATAATCTTTTTTAAAAAAGTGTAATTTTGTAATGGATGTTTGTGACAATTCAACAAAATTACTAAAATTACTCAATTTTAAAAAAATTGTTTTTAAGTTTGCACCCATTAAAATTTGATAGTATTAAGCACTTATGACAAAAACTTCATTTGTCTAGTTGTGTAAGGCTCCATTAGATTTTATAGGGTAGTAATAAAAGAGACATTCGTGTTGGGACTTGGAAGGGGAAACCACAAGCTGTGAAACTGGATTAATTAATTGTTCGAATAACTGATAATACAATTCAAGAAGCAAGCGGATTATCAACAGTTTTTTTTTATGAATATATTACATAGAAAAATGACGAGTAATGTACAAGATTGAATATCTATGAGAAGTTGAAACCAAAACACCTATTTAAAAGATTTATACAATCCTGTAATATCAAAGCAGCGCCTAAGTCTAAAGAAATAGTTCCATGAAAAACCCTCACTACTTTTGGATCGGCCGAACTAATAGTAATATTATCAACAGTTGAAGGTATAAAAAAACACTTGGTTTGTTAAAATTACCTCAACCATTTCTTTAGTTGGTGAGATTTTTTTTCTTTTTCAGTTTTGCGACATGTTCCAAGTTGACAGTTTCCAAGAGCCCCACCTGAGCCTTCTATCAACAGTTAAAGTTGATAAAAACGGGTTTTTGGGAACAGAGAAAATGGGGAAGACATCACATGAAAACGTTTTTGGAATTGGCAAAGAAACAAAAGAGGTTGCAGAGCGATGGTGAAGGCACACTGTTACAAGGTGGAGTTGAGGGTTACTTACTTAATTTCATGGGGTGTGGACCCCACTCATGAGCAGTTTCTCAGTTCAGGTCATTCATCACTGTTCACGTGGGATTCTTTCTCTCTCGTTTCGTGTATCAGTTGAGAGGTTAGTACTTCAGTTCTTCCGTTTTACTTTTACTCCCCAACCACTACTCTTCTTCTTCTGCAAACCCAACAAACTATTCCCTTTTCCCTCTTTTTCTTCTCCATTTTTTTTTCCATCTCATTTATTCACTTTTACGTATATAAATATAATATTGTGAATAAGTGAACATAAAAATTAAAAAAAGAATTTGTGTGGGCCAAAATACAAGGCAACCCGCGTGAAGATGGAAGAAGCACGTGAACGTTCTTCCTTTGCTTCCCAAACATCCTCAACTCTTGTCATTTCGCCGTCACGTCTCCTCTATCATCCCAACTACACAAAAAACAAAAACAAGTTCCCGAATATTTTGTCACCCTAACCCAACACACGTTTTCACCGTAGTCTTTTTCTAAATTAAAAATTTAATGCCTGTTTGGATTAGCGATAGAGAATTATGATTTTAACTGATCATGATTTGTATAATTGATATTAGGTAGAAGTGACATCGGACAATTATGATTTCTGTTTGGATACTTTTTTTCATAAGTGATATTGACAGTTTTGATTATATTTGGATTTCATTTATTAAAAGTACTTATGAGTGTATAATTATAAAAAAGGGCATGAATTTAATAAAGTTTATTAATAATTGTGTAATATTTAAATAGAAAAGAGTGTCATAAAAAATATAAAAGAGATAAATATAATGTCTCATTATGTTGTATACATCGCACAATCTCATCACGGATAGAGTCTCGAAGGCGATCCATTTCTAATGAAGAAACTATGTTGACTCTTAGCGGTGGATCCGAAACAACTCGATTTATATATGTTACCCAAATGTTTAAAATTTGAAATTGCTTTATAACGTTTAAATTTGTTTAACATTTGTAATTTAAAATTGGGTTGATAAAACTTGTTCAATTTAATCTGTTAGTTCAACTACACCCTACTTTTTTGTTCCACAATAAAAAGTTAATTCAATAAATATACACGTTACTTTTGTAGAATTTTATAAAGAAATTACATTTTTTTGTAAAAAGAATAATTAATTTATGTAGATATTCTCTGTTTAATTTAATTAGATTTTCTTTATTTTTTATTCTATCTTATAAGTTTACTTTCCTATAAATATAAATATACCTTCTTTAAAATAAATATATTTTGTTTTTTTTCAAAAACATAACTATTTTAATTTATATATATGACAATAAAAAAATAAGATAGTTAGAACTAAAATAATTCTGTTGAGAAATAAAAAGCAATTCAGATAAAGTGGGTCATGAGAGATTTTAGGTAGAAAGTAAGGGTAGTTTAGACTTTTTAAAGCAAAAGCAACCCTCCTGTTGCTTCTAATAAAATTACTTAAAAAATTCAAATCACGACAGAAAGTGGGCTATCGTGATTTCAAAATGAGCACCCAAACCATATCAATTAAATAAATTAAGTACTTTTTTTGCTTCAATCGGGTTTATTTCACTCCCAATCACCAATCCAAACAGGCACTTAGATGAATTGAGATCTGAACAAGCTTTGAGAACCAAAAAAAAAAAAAAAAAGCTTACACGTATATTTACAGATATTCCACAATCCATTTATAAAGTTTTATAAAAACAGATTCAAACCAACAACGATATAGCTATAACTCAGTTTCTTTACATTTGGACCAACTTTTGTTGAATCATATGTTCAAAATTTGACATCTTTATTGAATTACTATCTAAGAAGCCAATGTTATTTCCCGATGAAATAAGTATTTATACTGCGCCTAAAGGAGAGAATGCTCCCTTGTCTCTCGAGTTGTAAAAATGTTCATAGATAATAAGATTGATTGCTAAAATGCATATGAATAATAATATGACTCCATTTTTGGAAATTTAATTTATTAATTGTGCTTTATAAGTAATCACTCCGTTCCTAATATAGGAATTAATTGATTTTTTTTTGGAAAATCCTAAGAAATCTAAATAAGTAATTTGACTTGTACAATAGCCTTGAGTTGTCTAAATTTTTCTCTAAACTAGTTCATTATTCGACTTATAAACTAACATATAATCTAATAACACACAAAATATGTTATAATTAAGTGACTCATTTAACTTTATTGGTTTCTAAAAGAGAGTTAACTAGGTCTTATATTTAAGAACAGAGGAAGTAAAAGTTTCCAGTAGACTTTATATTAATTTTACCGAGATAGACTACCAACTAGTACTATTTTCAATTATTTAAATGCTAATCATACAATGGCCTTGAGTTATTTGGCATTTTTACCTCTATACTCCAAACAGTCAAAATAATTACCCAGATGCAATAAAATGAAAAATATTTTCCCAAATACTACTTTCAAAGTTCATTTCACAAAGATGAATTTTGAAATGACAAAGAAGTTGTTCACACTTACATGAACTTTAACCCTGCTTACACTACACCCAATCAAACCATTTTCAGATTTCTTTTTATTGTTGGTGGAAATTACACAAAAATACCTCATTCCACAGCTCATCCACACCTAGACATGTTTGCTTTTTAAATTTTGGAGAGAGTTATAAATAGTGGCCTCACTTCCCCCCCTCTTCTTTCTTTTCTCTTTATTTTATATTTTTACACAAATAACAAGAGTTCAAGTAGATTTTATTTCTCACAAGATGTAAAGATTGCGTAAATTTTGTAGAAAGAGTGTGTCCTTCAAATTTGATTATTAGGAGAAAAAATATTAGACAAAAGTATATGTTGGTCTTATGAATTTACGTCAAGTTATAGTTTAATCCCTAACTTTAAAAAGAGTATTTTTAATTCCTTAATTTCCCTTTTTAATTAAGGGATTGAAAATATACTTCTTTGACACCGTTAGTTTTACTTAATATAAACTACAAGCATAACAAATTTTATTGGTGACTTTGCAAGTAAGTGCTAAAAAAGAATGTTTAGTATTCAAATTAAGGGATTAAAAATATTTTTTTAAGTTAGTAATTAAAATATAACTTGATGTAAATTCAGAAAAACAACATATATGTTACCCTGATATTTTTTTCTCCTGATAATTAAATTTAGAGGACATACATAAATAAAAATAAATTTTTATAGATATGATATATCCAAAATATCTTAAATTTAGTTACTAGGATAAAAATACTCTTTCTACAAAATTTACTCATTCTTTACATCTTGCAAGAAATAAGATCTACTTGAACTCTTGTTATTTGGGTAAAAATATAAAATAAAGGGAAAAGAAAGAAGAGTGGGAAAAAATGGGGCTACTATTTATAACTCTATCCAAAAACCCAAAAACTACAAAGCAAACAGGTCTAGGTGTGAATGAGCTATGAAATGGGGGTGTTTTTGTGTACTTTCTACCACAATAAAAAGAAATTAGAAAATGGCTTAATTGGATGCGGTGTACAGAGGGTTAAAGTTCATCTAAAGGTAAACAACTTCTTTGTCATATCAAAGTTCATTTTTGTGATATGAATTTTGAATGTAGTATTTGAGAAAATATTTTGCATTTTATAGCATATAGGTAATTATTTTTACTGTTTTCAGTATAGAGGTAAAAATGCCGAGTTATTTACTCGACTCTAATTAATTACCTTCATTAAGTGAGTTAAAATTGGATTTTAAAAAAATTACAAAAATTATTCACTAAAAGTTATAATTGGAGAAGTTTGATTGATTAGCAAAAAGAATTATACCTCATTGGTTCCTAAATATAAGATATTTATCTAATTTGATGAGATTAAGGATGTCAGTTAAGTTAGTTAAAATCACATGATATCATCAAAACATCCAAATCACCTACCTTTATTCCCACCCACTCTCACTTATTTTTATTGAAGAGTATCAATAAAAGTAATTTGGAGAAAAGTTGAGAAAAATTAGAAAGAAATCTTATATTTAGGAACTAATTCAACTCCCCAAATAGATCTTATATTTAGGAGCAGAGCGAGTAATTAGCTAAAAATATTGGGTAAAAAATTACTTGCTCCATACTTATTAATTATTACAAGCACATAAACAATAGTATTTCATTATATAATATATTTTATTCAAAATATTAAATTTCAGGTATTATATTATAGAATATATTTAGACATAAAATATAGGGTTAAAGATCATATTTACCCTAGAAGTATGCATGTTGGATCACATCTGTCCGGAAGTTTTTTTTTATCCAATTTTACCCCGGAAGTGTGTAAAGTGTATCATATTCGTCCTTTATCGTTAAAATACTCACGTTGACTGTTAAATAGTTAACGTTAACCGTTAATATTTTAACAATAAAAGGTGAACATGATCCATTTTACACATTTTCGGGGCAAAATTAGATAAAAAAACTTTCAGAGCAGATGTGATCCACTATACATACTTTCAAAGTAAATATGACATTTAACCCTAAAATATATACAACCCTAAAATATATACGCACGCTTAGACATCGTCCACAAATGAAAGCAATGATATAATCAATTAGTTATGGAGTTAGATTGAAGAGAAATAATGAATGGTATTGGTATAGTACCCGCGGAACTGGCTCACATGGAGGGATCAGCTAAAGGGATAGGGTTGTGGGGTCCACATGGGTTTGTATGAAAGTACGAATGAAATTCACAAAATTGAAAGGATTCCCTCTGCCCAATCGAGGGAGTCCCATGTTCCCCCACCTACAGAATAAAACCAACACATTTAATTCTCAACCAATCACATGTCGCCACGTGTCCCCACTCCTTCTCTTTCTTTAAGCTTTGGATTTTGGACCACTCCGCCTCCCTAATCTTCCTGCTTACCAATTAATCCCTTTCCCTTACCAACTAATCCATTTCAGCTCTGACTTTTATTTTAAAAAAGTCTACAAGTCTCACTATTAATTTTACTTCAAAACTCTTACTAATAACTTTTTTTTTTGTTAAAGTATAATTTTGGTCCATTATTTTTACACCGAGTCTCATTGTGATCCTTTAATTTTGAAAAATGAACTTAAAATCCCTTTTTATTAACACATTTAATTTTTTAACGGAAAATGCTGACTCAACAAATTTGAATGGTGAATCTATAATTAAATGTTTTGTAATGTTTTTTTTTGGCCAAAATGTTGATAATATGTTCAAATCTTAATTTTTGGTATAATTATTCTTGTATTTTAAAATTAGTCAATTTTTATATGAATTTAATTATAAAATCACTATTTAGATTTGATTAGTCATCTTTTTCTGTTAAATGAAATCAATGATGTTAACAAATATGGAGTAAAAGTTTACTTTCCAAACTTAAATGACTAAAACAAAATTTGATACAAATATAAATGACTAAAAGTATACTTTAACCTAACTTTTATTTTCTCTTGCCCCTATTTAATTAGGTAACCATTAGTGAAAGCTGAAAACTCACAAACTAGAGAACAATAAATAAATGGTAAAATTATGTTCTCATATAATAAAATTATTAAGATGACTTGTACTGTGTTAAAAAAATACTCTTTTTATTATGACTATGGCTAGAAGAATATGTAAGAGAAGTAAATGTTACTCCCTCTATTCTTGAATATATGACCTATTTTGAGAGGTAGCTTTGTTCCTAAATATAAGACATTTTTCTAATTTTTCTCAACATTTCCCCACATTATCCCTAGTGAGACTTCTCAATCATAAACACACAGGAGAGGGAAAGCGGGAATAAATGTAGATAGTTACGATGTTTTGATAATATTATACGATTTTAACTCACTTAACTAATATTCTTAATGTAATCAAATTAAATAAATAGGTCTTATATTTATGAACGTACTCACGGGGTATGTGATTAAAGGTTAGGCTGCATAGGAAATGAGTTTCTCCGCAAAATATACTGATGAACATCAAGAACTTATCATGATTGCGTATACCTTTTAGGCTTTTAGGACCAATTTAGATTATTCAAATTAATGTTTTTGTATACTTTCATTTTTAAAATACTATTGTAATGTGTAAATAATTTTAAATAAAGACAATCTTTTAAAACGATTTAGTTCTTTTAAAAATGTTTTCCACTAGAAAATCATTAGCTAAGAATTTTTGAAGGGGAAATGACAAAAAGATACCTTTCAAATTCTAAAATCCCAATAACTATTTCAGTATAGGTATTAACAAGTTGAGTATAGGTATAAACAGCTACTAACAAATGTGAATTAATTATTTGGGATTTTAAAATTTGGAATGTATTTTTTTTGTCATTTTCCCATTTTTAAATCTAAACCTTCAAAATCATAATTAAATAGTCAGGTAGTTTTGTTATTGGGATGAACATAGGAATTGATTTTGATTGTTTAGCAGGGCCCCAGCGGAAGGCCAATATGATGAGCTATTGGCTAAGTGGTAGAATGTGTCTGAACTATTTACCAGCATTGATACATAAAATTATGTAAAACGTGTACAGTGGTAATGGAAAATATTTCGTATTAAATGATGTGAAGAAAAAAGTTCTAAAAATGGGTTAGAGAGAGAAGCTCCCCCATCTCTCTAGCCTTCTAAGCTCCCCCCCCAAAACACCATGCCCCAACCTGACGACACCATGAATGCAGAAACCCTCTCACCTCTTGAGTCCCCAGCTACCCATGTCTCCACCACCCTTAAACTAGTCCCGGAGACGCAGCTCACCACCACCGTCCCCGTGGGCGTCGAACATGAACTTGCCCCCTGGAGAACGAAACCTCAAGCAAGATCGATTTCAAGGAAGAACCAACTAGACCTCTCATCTCCTTTAAAGACAAACTCCTAAATGCAGACACAAGAGATCCTAAAGAGGAAGAAGAGATCATACTCCACCAAGGAGATGTTGCTTTCGACCTGAATGGATTCACTCCTTCCATAAATTTCGCTCCTCAGATCCTCAACACCCTCAACAAAAGAATGGGATTCGCCATAATGCTCAAATTATTGGGAAGGAGAATTGGATTCAGGCAACTTCGGAGCCAACTCCAAACCCTCTGGAAACCCTCGGGTGCATTCCAACTAATCGACCTGGAGGATGATTATTTCTTAGTTGAATTCAAAGACGAGCTTGACTACCAATTTGCTCTGCTCAATGAGCCATAGGTCATCTATGGCCATTACTTATCAGTTCAACCTTGGTCTCTAGAACTCAAGCCAAGTGAACACGCCATTAAGCAAATTATGCTTGGGTCTGATTGCCCCGCTTGCCTGTGCGATACTACCACAAAAGTATCATCAGAACCATAGGGAGTGTTCTTGGAGATGTTATAGGTATCGACTATAACACCGAATCTAGGGAACGAGGCAAGTTTGCTCGTGTAGCAGTGATCCTGGACCTCACTCGACCCCTTATCCCGAAAATCCAAGTCGATGGTGAAACCGTCTACATCGAATATGAAAACCTCTTAACCATATGCTTCCAATGTGGTCGATATGGCCACCTGAAGGAAGAATGCCCGAAAAACTCAGAGGTGGCCAAATATACCACCCAAATTACAAAAACAACGGTGAGTGATGGAAGGAAGGCTTTGGAGCAAGACGAGGCGCGTGAGCAATTTAGGGCCTGGATGCAAGTCAAACGTAAGAAAGGCAGGTCTGACAAGGGAGACAAAAAAGCTCCTGCTTA
Source organism: Mimosa bimucronata (assembly GCA_037074515.1). Lineage (NCBI taxonomy): Eukaryota > Viridiplantae > Streptophyta > Magnoliopsida > Fabales > Fabaceae > Mimosa > Mimosa bimucronata. The sequence goes on from CM073448.1 coordinate 4,276,823, forward strand.
TGCAGCCAAAACAGATACCTCAAGATCAAGGTTTGATATTCTGAGATAAAATCAAGATGGGGATACCTCTACCAACTGCACAATTGATCCTCCCCACACCTTCCATAACAGTGAAACCTCCCTGGTTTAGAGGAAAGTAAATGACACCTCTGGGGAAAAAAAGACAATACAAGATAGAAGACATAAAGTCCCTCCAAAGACTCCAAGTAAAGATAGCGTCCCCTCATACTTCTTTGTCAAACAAGTGCCTTCAAATTTGGATGCTATTTACAACACTATCATTTGTGTGGAGGACCTTAGACACCCGGCCCAAAGGTAAAGCCAACAGGCCCATCCAACCCATTCGAGTATTTTAGCTCCAGATATAGCCCAAACCTCAAAAGAAGTCCAGATCCAAGCCCAAGTCACAGAGGAGTCAAACTTCAGAATAGGCTATCTATACAAAAGCTGGGGAAAAGGCGTTGCAAGCCTCAAACATTATATCAGATCAGACCCTGAAAGAATTAGCCAAAAGTCTGCGCCCGACCATGAACAATGAATCAATTGCATTACTAGTAGATGGAGTTGATTTCTCCTCTTCCTCTACCTTATAAATTTTTTCTCATGTCAATAATTACATGGAACTGTCAAGGAGCCTCAGACAAGAGGTTTCCCTCCATTTTAAAGTCACTAGCTTCTAACTACAAAGCTAAAATCTTTGTTATTGTAGAACCCCGTATATCAGGTCCCAAAGTAGACAAAGTAATCTCTAAGCTTGGTTTTCGGAACTCTCACAGGGTGGAAGCATCAGGTTTCTCAGGTGGAATATGGGTGTTATGGTCAGATAGAGTTGAGATCGAAATCATCATGAATCACTTTCAATTCATCCATATGTCCATTAACTGCTCATCACCAGCCTTCAAATTTAATTTCACTGCTGTGTATGGTAGTCTACACACCAATTTTCGGATGTACTTATGACAAGACCTCCAAAGAATAGCGCCTGAATCCTCCACCCCGTGGTTGGTTGCTGGCGATTTCAATGCGATTATATCCAGTTCAGAAAGGAAATGGGGAGCAAGCCGAATAAATCATGGTTCCAGTCTATTTAGATCATTCATCAATCACCAAAGCCTGATAGATATGGGATCCAACGGGCAAAAATATACTTGGAGAAGAGGGACCTTAATGGAGAGATTAGACCGGGCCTAATGCAATGCATCCTTCCATACATCATTTCAAGACTATTCAGTAGACCATCTCCCAAAAATCAAATCAGATCACAGGCCGATTGCCATAAATATGGGCCTAATAAGAAGGCTCAGCTCGAGTCCATTTAAATTTTTGGCCTCATGGTTAACACGTGACGAATTTCCCAACCTAGTCAAGCAGTCTTAGGTGAAGGAAAGTGATGTGGTGGAATCATTAATATTTTTTTCCAAGGAATCTCAGGCCTGGAATCGTGGGACCTTCGGACAAATTGGAAAGAAAAAACGCAGACTCCTATCTCGGATAATGGGACTACAACACAAGCTTGAAGAATGTCCCTTCTCAAAATTTCTCTTACATCTTGAAAGATCTCTGATGGAAAAGTTTGAACAGGTGTGCTTTTAGGAAGAACTCTTATGGATTCAGAAATCCTCACCGGACTGGGTTTGCTTAGGGGACCGAAACACTGCATTCTACCATACGAGAGCACTTATCAGGAAAAGACGCAGCAAGTTCTCACAGCTCAAGCAAGCTGATGGAACATGGATCACTCAGAAGGATTTGCTCCTAACCTATGTCTCACAGTTTTATAGGAACCTATACTTCCTTGATGTTCCAACCGTACCATCTATGTCAACCAAAGGGAAATTCCCTCTCATTCCCCAATCTCAACTTAATGCCCTTGACTATATGGTGGATTTGGAAGAAATCAAGAAAGCTATATTCGAGATGAAACCTCTGAAAGCTCCGGGCATCGATGGTCTTCATGCCCCTTTTTACCAATCCCAATGGAATACGGTAAGCCCCAGCATCCTCTCATTCATTAGAAAATTCTGGACAAGCACCCCATAGATCCAATTGTCAATAGAACCTTAATTGCTCTAATTCTAAAGGTTCAAAGACCATCCTTAATCAGTGAGTTCCGCCCGATCAGTCTCTGTTCAGTGATGTACAAAACCATCACCAAGGTTATAGCCAATAGACTGAAAGAAATCCTCCCATCCCTTATAGGGCTATACCAAACTAGTTTTGTTAAAGACAGAAATATCACATACAATATAGTGATTGCTCAGGAGATCATCCACTCCATAGGGGAAAAACAAGGAAAATGGGGATGGATGGCAATAAAAGTGGACCTAGAAAAGGCATTTGATCGCCTTAGATGGGACTTCATCCTAGACACCCTCTCAGACGCAAAGCTCCCAACGAACCTTATCAATATGATCATGGATTGCATCACCACACCCTCTATGCAAGTCCTGTGGAATGGGAAACTGACGAAGCCCTTTACGCCTCAATGAGGCATTCGTCAAGGCGACCTAATTCCCCCATACATTTTCGTGTTATGCATGGAAAGACTATCGCAGGCCATTGAGTCGACCATCCAAGTTGGGAAGTGGAAAACAATTAAATTTAGAATGAGAAGGGTGCCATTGTCATATCTATTTTTTGCTGATGATTTGATCATCTTCGGCCACACTACTGAGCATCAGGTCTTTATCATTAAAAGGACCCTAAATGAGTTTTGTAGGGCCTCTAGCCATCGGGTGAACCCTTCTAAGACAAAAGTCTAATTCTCCAAAAATGTGCCGAGTAATACAAGAAGAAGAATCTGCAGGAAGGTGGGGTACCGAGAGATGCATTCTTGTATAAATACCTAGGAGTTCCTTTGATCAACGGTAGAGTATCTACATCCACCTACAGGTACATTATGGAGAAATTCAGACTAAGCTCACTGGATGGAAAAGCAAATCCCTCTCATTAGCAGGGCGGCTCACTCTAGTAAACTCTGTGCTTGCATCAATTCCCCTATATACGGTGCAAAGCACCTTGCTCCCATCCGGCTCTTGCAAGGACATTGAAAAAATCATCAGAAATTTATTTAAAGACATTCAGAAGGATGTAAAAGGATCAACCTGGTAAAATGAAGGGATATATGCCAGCCGAAAAGCAATGGTGGACTCAGGATCCTAAACTTGGAGGCATAAAATCGTGCTTTCATGTCAAAGCTAATATATCGAATGCACACAAAGACACATGCATTATGGGTGAAAGTCCTCCTCGGTAAATACATGGTTAAATTGGAAGAAACCGTACCCAACAGATCCCAGCCCTCTCACTTTTGGCAAAACATAACTAAATGCTGGGAAGAGACCTGCTTCAACATCAAATGGGACCCAGGTGATGGCACGAAAACTAGCTTCTGGTCTGACTTTTGGGTGGGAGATTATGGCCCACTTTAGTAGGCTTTCATACGTTGAGATCCCAAAATTAGATCTGAGCAAGCCTATATCGGAATTCAGAGAAGGGAATGAATGGCGATGGAACCTATTTAGCCACCTGCTTCCACAAGATGTCATCACAGACATATCAAAAGTCTCCGTTTCTCCAGGTTTGAAAGAACGATCATGCCATTGGAATTTAACTAGCTCCGGGGATTCCTCAACTACATCTGCCTATACAGCTTCCCAATCTCTGCTATGGAATGATAAATGTCCTCTTTGGGGTAAGGTGTGGAAACTACCTATGGCTCAGAGTGTAAGAACATTTGCATGGCTTCTTCTCTGAGGAAATTGCTTACTAATGAGGAAAGGTGCAGAAGAGGCTTCTCTCAAGACCAAGGATGTTCACTTTGATGCAGAGAAGCTGAATCCATCACGCATGTGTTTAGGGACTGCCCCCTATCAAACTCGGCTTGGAAGAAAGTCCTCCCCAGCGATATGTTTGCAGATGTCCTAAGAATGTTCACTACATCTTGGTTAGGTGCATTCTTAAAAAATCCGATTTAGATGTCTCTTGGAAGGTGGGTATTTGTATCACCCTCTGGAAACTTTGGGAAATTAGGAACAATAGAATTTTTAGGCAAGAAAGTTACACTGCTAATGGCATACTAGCACATGTTAGAGCAATAGCTAAGAACACTCAGGAGAGCTTTTGCCTGCTGAATCAGATAGTGTAATGCAAAGCTTTAAACAACTCTGTACAACCTTATTTTGATTTAATATATTCCCTCTTTCACTCAAAAAAAATATTTCGTATTTATTTTGTTTTGCTAGTATGTTAGGCGTGTTGAAAATTCTGGAGATTATCTTTTTTGTCAAAGAGAGTGAAATAAGATATTTCAAATTTTTATTACAGACTGGACACAGCACAAGTTAATTACTTTCACAATAATTTTAGAATAATTTAATGAGTGCCGATGAGTAAGGGCGTACGAGTATCAAATATTTAATCATTTATACTCTTTTGGCCGAATAAAGATATATAAACACTGCATAAATGGGTGGAGAGAGGCGTAAATAATAAATTAAACTAACAAAACCATAACTTTAATCCTTATTTTACAATTACAAACTTCAATCCTTTCAGTGATTCTCGGCCATATCTTATTTAAATGCTACGCAAATAATATTCCAATCCTAAGAAATAAGCGTGCCAAACCAAATGCCCCCGGGTCTCAACAATCAAAATGTAATGCGTGTTTCGTATACATTTAAGTATTTAAGTACTATATATATACACATCTATGGACACAAAAAAACAAATATATTTGATGTTTTTGATAACCCGTTAAAGTTAAGTTAGGGCCCGTTTGGTTGCATGGAAATGATTGGGTGGGAAGTGAAAGTAGAACCTAACATTTATTTGTTTGGTGTAGTTGAAGACACTTCCTTGGTAAATTGACTTCCACAAAAAATGATGAAAGTCACTTTCATCAGTCCCCTCAAAGGATTGAGTTCCACATCTTATGGAAGTGAAACTCAGACCATTTTGCCCTCTCCCTCTTTTTTCCTAAACCACCACCCGTGAAGCATATGGTGAGGGCCATGGGGTGATGGCGGCGAGAACGGTGGACAGAGTGGATGAAGGCGGACTATGGGCGATGGCTGACGGCAGACGATGCCGAAGGCAGTAGTCCAGATCGCACGCATCACACTCAACACCTCAGATCTCACAGATGATTGCGAACACATACCCTTAAGCACCGTCAATAATACATCCCCGTCATGCTCACCGAACGGAAAATCCTTGCGGTTCCGGTCATTTAGATTTGGGGCACAAGAATTTTCGATTTGCAGTAGCTGCCTCTCCCCTTCCTCCTCCTTCGGTCTGTAGTAGTTGCCATTATCTTCAAAAGCTTAAATGGGGTTTTTTTTTACATTTCTTTGTAACAATTACCTCCAACTCTCACAATAGTCCACTTACAATTAAACATTAACTCGTTTATATAGCTAACTATGTTAGGAAAAGGAATTAGCTCAGTAAAATAACTAACATAGTTAGAAAAAGAATTTCCATAATATTTAGATATTATCTTTTTAATTCAAACCTCAACTCCAATCTCCGTCATCACAATATAATTTTCACCCTAGTACAATCACAGAAAATTATATTATCCATAATTAATCTCCATACATCATCCACAAAATACCATACCATAGAAGGTATTATTCAATAATTTTTCCCCAGCATAATAGCAAAGTTCAGCGGAAGCATTATACAAAATATGATCCTAAATGTGGCAATACCTCCTGTCCCTCTGGTCCAGAATATCTCACGATATCAGTGAGAAGTTCCTGGATCCTTCCTTTGACCGTCTATACCGTACCGCTCCTAGGACCTGCAAAAGTGAGATCAACGGGGGGTAGCCCCAAAACGCAACCACTGACTACTCATCTACGTGTGGTGTGTGCTAGCAAGGTGTCCAGTGGAATACATATATATATATCAATTCATAAACATGCTCAGGTATTCACATATAATGCACGTCTTATTCCAAAAATCTCTTTTCATCGTTTATAATTGTGGAATAACCCATCACAATTCATCCTCAAGAATAGTATATATATCATTGATAATTACAATCAACCCAAACGAATCTTACTAGAAACGTTGGGAAAACACGTGGGACCAGTCGGGACCTTCCACCCGCCCCTGATCACCACGGTACAATTCACGAGGGACTTTCTACCCTCCCTGAATAGTACCACAGATTAGAAGGATCTCTGTCCTTTCTGAATCCGTAAGGGGCGATATCCCCTCTTTCGTCTTTCTCTCCTTTATTTCTCATAATATATCAATTAGTCCCTGTGGCGCAACAGGGTACCTCATCACGTGATGGCACAATTTCCAATTCACCGGTGTCACATACCCAAATAATTTCTCACAAACACATAGATATGCAACACCACAATCAGGCACCAGGCCTTCCAGTATTTTCATTATATACATATATATGAAATAGTTTCCAAAATCATATATATTTCAGTTCCAAATATTTCAAATCACAAATTTATGCCATTTCAAAATAATATTCCACAGGACATTATATTATGAAAAATAATAATATTTCAAGATCTCATTTTCATATCTCATCAATCATCAATTGAAAATCATATCTCAACTGTGATTCAAAATCTCATCTCCATATAACATCATAATTGTCAAATAATAATATTTCAAATTACTTACTAACACTACACACACACATAAACAAGCAGAAAGCGGTTACCTGATAGCTGGCACCAATCTCACAATAGTGCAGCTCCCCCGTGCTAATTTAGTGCAATTCAAGCACTACACAACCATATATACAACCACAATTAATTATTTATCCAACAATTTCACATGTTGGAAAATAAATTATTTACTACCCTTTCTTTGCCCTTATTTATTTTAAATTTCCAATTTAACATTTATTCCCCCTTTCTATCTCTAAAATTTATCTCTACTCCATTTATACATATATCCAAAATTATTTATCCTTCCAATAACGATTTATAAAAATTCAAGCCTAAATAAAATTAAACCTTACATCCCTAAATTATTTCTCAACCTCAAAAATCCATTCTTTAATCCACAATTTATTTTCCAAACCTTAATAAACATCTAGAAATTATTAATTTAATTATAGACACCTCAGATCATCAAAAGTCCTAATTTTCAATATATCTAACAACCCAATAAATTCCAATAATTAAGAAAAACCTCCCACAATGAAAAAATATACTTAGAAAAACTCATAATCGAAGTCTAAGCTTCAATTTATTAATTTTAGGACTCCCAAAAATTACCAATTTAGACAAGGTCTAATTTTTCAAGTATAACAAATCGAAAAACTAATGACATAGAAAGGTAGAGGAGACTTACAGGATTCCAAAAATGTGTTTAGTTGGCCGAAAAGCTTACTATTCCTATACTAACAGACTCTAATAAGTCTAATGATAGGAATATATATGGTGGAAAGAGAGAGCAAGAGAGAGAAACGAAGAGAGAGAGTGAGATGTGAGGGACGAAGACGGTGGAGGGGGTGTGTGTTTATATATAAGTGATGCACAGTAACTCAATAGTAATGAATAGTAACTCAATAGTAATAATAATAATAATATAATAATAAATATGTGAATAGTGACGTGAATAGTGATTGAAGGGAGACAATGCACAGAAAGAGGGTCACGGGAATTGAGGAATGTTTTACGGAAAGTGAATAGGAAAAAGATTAGGAAATAATGCACTACTCGGTCCTAAAATCCTCAAATAAGATATTTCTTTTGAACCAAAAATTTTCTTTTTACTTTCAAAATTTTCCCTATAATATCTTTTATTTATTTACTCCCACAATAACCTCTTTTGAGTCTAAAAATAATTTCCCCAAAAATTATTATCTTCCAAATAAGGGAAAAACTATGTCTTTAAAATACTCAAAAATACCTCAAAATCCTTCAAATATTCTCATAATCCATTATTTCTCATTAATAAATTCCTGTTTACTCCCACTAATCCTTAATTAAATTTTTAGGATGTTACAAATCTTCCCACCTTTTAGGAATTTTGTCCCCAAAATTCACTTACCTAAAGCACAGAACAACAAACACAACATATATAATCAATCAAAATAAAAAAACTTACCCAGGTAATAGGTAAATGTAACAGCACCGCAAAATAACTAAATCTCACTATCTGACTAAACGTCTTACCAATTATTATCAACCCAACCTTAAATTTCAAGACCACTGAAACTTTCATCTATTTCCACTTCCTTACCCTTATTTACATAGCCTAACAATTCAGCATACACTGTATAACCGTCAATCTTTATTTAGCAATTGGGACCTCAAGATCTTGAAAATTTAATCCCATAGAAAACAACCCTTAATACAAAATATGCTCTACTTATCTTACTTATTAGAATTCGAAATGAAACCATCAACCCAACAATCTTCACACGTGTAATTTCTACATAACCATTAACATCAAGTTCCTAGTCAATTATTTGACTTGCCATCTTAATATCCTTCACTAATATTCATTATACCTCCCCTAAGTTCCTTTTACCCAACTCAGCAATCACCATTTTCACAATCCTCAGCCTGGTTCACTTAAAAGGTTATACTTCAACTTTGAAATTAATTGAACTTTAAAACAGCAATTTAAGCTATGTTTCCCACTTGAACATATTTGGGACATTTATTAGGGCTTAGAAATCAATCAAAACTAACTATTACTCCATTTTATTTAAAGACTTTAAATATTTGACACTTATTCCAATTTCTCAAACATCCTTTGACTTCTCTTATAACCTCATTTAGATACCCCAAACATAAGTTATACTCTAAATTGAAATTTATTAGTTAGCAATTAAGGAATTCCAATACTCTTTGACTCTTCATCTTCCTTAGTCAAACAACATTAATATCTAACTTCTTCCTCCTTTAAAATTCCCAAACATCTCAACTCTGCCGCTTCTAGCTTTTTCTTCCAATTATTCTAAATTGTAAATGACACATGCTTCAGTTCCTCCTTCATAATCAGGTCATACGGTTTGAATTTAATCTTAACTAGACCCCAAAATTCCCTAAATCGTACAACTCTGAGATATAATACATAACAGGGTTCATTCGGCACGTCTATCAAAGCTCTAATTGGTCAAAGAAATTCAAAATGTAATTGAAATGATACACCATGGAACCTCATTTCTATGGCTTTCTCAAAATCTCTAAGCTACATACTAGCTTTCTAAGGTCTTATTTGCCCACAAATAGATTATCCTCAATAATTATACCATCATACCACTCATACACTAAAGTAAGAGTCTATCATCACTATGAAAATCACAACTTATCAAAATATTTGCCCCTTTTTGGTCACTAATACAACCTCTTGATGCCATTCGACAGCTATATTAATTCAAAGGCAACCCACTACTAGAAATGATAACCCAAATCTTGCTCTTATAATCCTTAAAATATCATATTTTGGTACATCATTGATATATTATCTCCTAAATTTTAGTGAAGAAAAATCACACTTCAACCATCTTCAAGATCCAATATCACGTATATAACTACATATCACCAAGCAATCTCAATACTCTTAGACCAATTTACTAGAATCTGACACCTCAATTCCAATAACAAATCCATCTCTTTTGAAAATTCTAAACCTTTAACCTATACTTATCTCCCAGATATAAGTCCATACTTCAGCTTTCTTAATCCAATCCTGAAATCCATAACACCTTAATCATTCTTATCACTCTTTGGACCTTTAATATATTAATTAACACGACTATCACACGTCCAAAAGCACCATACCATGTCGGGTTTAAACTACCAAATCTCACTGCCCAAATCCTAATGCTCATCGGTCATATTCTCTTATTTTGTAACTTCTTAGCTACTAATAAGAATCCACTAAAAAAACAAATTCCTTATTTTGATTCACTAACACTTTAGCTAACCACCTCCAAGATAAATTTCAACTCAATCACAAACCTTCAAATCGGAATTAATTAACTTCACATTAACCTCACTTAACCATAATCACAACCTTTTAAATTTAAAGGTAAGGCAAAACATCCTTATTTTACATTCACTAAATTTAGCCAATCGACCATTTAGATCACTCTCTATCCCGATTGCGGTCGCTTCATAACCTATCTATATACAAAATTTACATACTTAATTGTTTATCGGGATGTGGGGTCACTCCCTATTTAGAGTGATAACAATCCATCGGATCACTCTCTACCTAACTAGATTACTAGATATGTATAACTAGATTAATAGATAGGTCTTTAACCTATGCACTGCTTCCAATAACAAGTCTACATAGAAAATTCTATCCAACCATCCTCAATTTGAGATCAATATAAAGCATTCAAATCATTAAAACTACCATATAGTCCCAAATAATCACCTTACTTAAACTTCAATCATATAACGTCATTTTCCCATTTCGAATTTAAGTAAATTCTCTGTTCATCATCCATTAATTCATATCCATTAAAGAATTTTTCACATATTCAAAATCGTGACTATACCTCAAGTCAATTCAACTCAATCGATTTAGCCTCAATGATCATGCCTTAATTCTACAATTTCATCCATATTAATCCTCAACAATTTAAACTAGTAGAATCTCCTCGTTAGAACCAACATTTCTAATGGACAAGAAACCTCAACATTTCCTTCAAATCTTAAACTTCATACGAGACTTTAACTTCATCCGTCTCACTTCCCAGTGGTTTGACCAATAACATATATATTTATCAATATGCCTAAAGAAAACCTCAAATTCTTCTCAATTCTCAAAATCCATATTAATCCCAATATTCACGACCTTGAATCTATTAAAATCCCTTTTTAAGTCGACATCCATAATCAAATTGAGCAGAAACCTTCCTAAGCACTTATGGGATTAAGGCAATCATTAAATTTCAGAAGGTCCTCAAGACTTCGAAGCCCCAATAGACTGTAGCTTTAAATATTCACAACTTAACCAAATCTTCATACCTAAGGCACGGACATAGTCATCCATTTTTTTTTTTTTTTGAAAGAAGCAAGAATTTAACCACTATTATTCCTTATCTTGCTAGACCAAAATGACTATTTTCCAAAAAGTCCTCAATTCTCTTCATAGTACCCAATTTCATAACATTACATGAACAATCCTGAACATTTTTCATGCACTTAGCTTGGGCATATTTTCCAATTCTAAACAGAACTCCTTTCACCCAGCTTATTTACCATTCATTTCTATATCAACTAGCATTTATACAAGACAGCGAAATTAATCATTCGATTACCCACTAATTCTCATCTTATCTCAGCATTAGACTTTAACTAGAGCTATACCAAGAGGAATAACCCTAGGCATACCATAAACCTCGTAGTAGCAATTTGTTTTTTTTTTCTGTTTAATAATCTTGAGCATCCATTAATAATCAGCTTGTTAACCTTCCAACATAACTTAAAATCCTATTCTAGTCATACCTTCATCTGTCATGATCTCCTTTTAGTTCAACATCGTCTAACCCTTTAAATCCTTTAAACAATTATATTGATCACCCTCTTCATTATGACGTCCATTCCAACTAAAACTTACCCATGATTGAACATCTTAACATATTTATTCCACCTTTAATACCAGGCTTCAAGACAATCTCCCAGGAACCTAACCACTCATAACTCTTCGAACCTATATAAATATAAACAACATCGACTTATCTTGTATTAATCAGTCATTCCTTAGTATCCTCAAGACATATTTTTAAATCGGTTAAATAATATGAATGATTCAGAAATCAAAATAACAACCTTCAAAACATTATACTCCACACCATTTAAAATTTGAATCATATTTTCAGCTTTCCGACAGTTGCAAAAGTCATATATTTACCTTTCATATCCTTAAAATATTAGTCCACCAGTTCTAATCATAGAACATCACAATTTCTGTTTCCCAACTCACGCTGATTCTACCTTTTCAATCGATCATTGTCAACCTTACTATCCTCCCCACCACGGGACGGAAGACATACCACATAACAATATAACAATAACTATGTAATCAACGAACCCTTAATAGTACGAGGTATACTCTCCCACCCACCTACGGATGGAAGTTACACCTATTAGAGCCAGTCATACAATACAAAATTGAAAGGGAAAGGATCGGGGATTGTATTGCCACAATACCACTAATGCACGTGCAATGCATGACGTAAACATAAACAATCGCATGCACAGCACCTTCCAGGTCTTTAAACCATAAAACTGATACCAACTGTAACATTTACCCCAAAATCCCACTATTAACGATTCACGATTTAAACATTAAAACGTTTATATAGCTAACTATGTTAGGAAAAGGAATTAGCTCAGTAAAATAACTAACATAGTTAGAAAAAGAATTTCCATAATATTTAGATATTATCTTTTTAATTCAAACCTCAACTCCAATCTCCGTCATCACAATATAATTTTCACCCTAGTACAATCACAGAAAATTATATTATCCATAATTAATCTCCATACATCATCCACAAAATACCATACCATAGAAGGTATTATTCAATAATTTTTCCCCAGCATAATAGCAAAGTTCAGCGGAAGCATTATACAAAATATGATCCTAAATGTGGCAATACCTCCTGTCCCTCTGGTCCAGAATATCTCACGATATCAGTGAGAAGTTCCTGGATCCTTCCTTTGACCGTCTATACCGTACCGCTCCTAGGACCTGCAAAAGTGAGATCAACGGGGGGTAGCCCCAAAACGCAACCACTGACTACTCATCTACGTGTGGTGTGTGCTAGCAAGGTGTCCAGTGGAATACATATATATATATCAATTCATAAACATGCTCAGGTATTCACATATAATGCACGTCTTATTCCAAAAATCTCTTTTCATCGTTTATAATTGTGGAATAACCCATCACAATTCATCCTCAAGAATAGTATATATATCATTGATAATTACAATCAACCCAAACGAATCTTACTAGAAACGTTGGGAAAACACGTGGGACCAGTCGGGACCTTCCACCCGCCCCTGATCACCACGGTACAATTCACGAGGGACTTTCTACCCTCCCTGAATAGTACCACAGATTAGAAGGATCTCTGTCCTTTCTGAATCCGTAAGGGGCGATATCCCCTCTTTCGTCTTTCTCTCCTTTATTTCTCATAATATATCAATTAGTCCCTGTGGCGCAACAGGGTACCTCATCACGTGATGGCACAATTTCCAATTCACCGGTGTCACATACCCAAATAATTTCTCACAAACACATAGATATGCAACACCACAATCAGGCACCAGGCCTTCCAGTATTTTCATTATATACATATATATGAAATAGTTTCCAAAATCATATATATTTCAGTTCCAAATATTTCAAATCACAAATTTATGCCATTTCAAAATAATATTCCACAGGACATTATATTATGAAAAATAATAATATTTCAAGATCTCATTTTCATATCTCATCAATCATCAATTGAAAATCATATCTCAACTGTGATTCAAAATCTCATCTCCATATAACATCATAATTGTCAAATAATAATATTTCAAATTACTTACTAACACTACACACACACATAAACAAGCAGAAAGCGGTTACCTGATAGCTGGCACCAATCTCACAATAGTGCAGCTCCCCCGTGCTAATTTAGTGCAATTCAAGCACTACACAACCATATATACAACCACAATTAATTATTTATCCAACAATTTCACATGTTGGAAAATAAATTATTTACTACCCTTTCTTTGCCCTTATTTATTTTAAATTTCCAATTTAACATTTATTCCCCCTTTCTATCTCTAAAATTTATCTCTACTCCATTTATACATATATCCAAAATTATTTATCCTTCCAATAACGATTTATAAAAATTCAAGCCTAAATAAAATTAAACCTTACATCCCTAAATTATTTCTCAACCTCAAAAATCCATTCTTTAATCCACAATTTATTTTCCAAACCTTAATAAACATCTAGAAATTATTAATTTAATTATAGACACCTCAGATCATCAAAAGTCCTAATTTTCAATATATCTAACAACCCAATAAATTCCAATAATTAAGAAAAACCTCCCACAATGAAAAAATATACTTAGAAAAACTCATAATCGAAGTCTAAGCTTCAATTTATTAATTTTAGGACTCCCAAAAATTACCAATTTAGACAAGGTCTAATTTTTCAAGTATAACAAATCGAAAAACTAATGACATAGAAAGGTAGAGGAGACTTACAGGATTCCAAAAATGTGTTTAGTTGGCCGAAAAGCTTACTATTCCTATACTAACAGACTCTAATAAGTCTAATGATAGGAATATATATGGTGGAAAGAGAGAGCAAGAGAGAGAAACGAAGAGAGAGAGTGAGATGTGAGGGACGAAGACGGTGGAGGGGGTGTGTGTTTATATATAAGTGATGCACAGTAACTCAATAGTAATGAATAGTAACTCAATAGTAATAATAATAATAATATAATAATAAATATGTGAATAGTGACGTGAATAGTGATTGAAGGGAGACAATGCACAGAAAGAGGGTCACGGGAATTGAGGAATGTTTTACGGAAAGTGAATAGGAAAAAGATTAGGAAATAATGCACTACTCGGTCCTAAAATCCTCAAATAAGATATTTCTTTTGAACCAAAAATTTTCTTTTTACTTTCAAAATTTTCCCTATAATATCTTTTATTTATTTACTCCCACAATAACCTCTTTTGAGTCTAAAAATAATTTCCCCAAAAATTATTATCTTCCAAATAAGGGAAAAACTATGTCTTTAAAATACTCAAAAATACCTCAAAATCCTTCAAATATTATCATAATCCATTATTTCTCATTAATAAATTCCTGTTTACTCCCACTGATCCTTAATTAAATTTTTAGGATGTTACATTCTTCATTAATGAACTTGGTTTGTATTTGATGAGAGTTGCAGTTTTAATGTGACTTGATGAATTTATTCACCATTGAAGATGTTCAATTTTGTTCTTGGGTGGAGGATGGCAATGAAGATGAATCGGAAGATGGCGGTGGGTTTTTCTTTTTAGCGAAGGGTTTTTTGGTATTTTTCTATTGCCAAAGAATTTATAAATTAAAAATAATACTCCATTTTTATAGGCACAACAAACAGACTTTTAACCCCATATCCACCTCCACACCCACTTCCACTTCTATCAAAAGTTCTTCTATTGTATCAAACGGAGCATTAGTTTCCCATAAAAAAAAGTGAGATTGTGTATAAACTATAATTTTTTTCTTCATCACTTTTTTTATGTTGAGTAATTATTGATGGGAAGGAAAGGCACCTGGTTTCATGGGACAAATTCCAATAAGATATGTATGGATATTATTGTAGAAGATACACACATGATAAGTTGGGTGAGAAGTTGTGTTTTTTTTTATTTATTTATCCACACGAATGTAACACTGCTTGCAATCGGATTGGAAATTGTTTTAAATGATGATAAATATCCACAACATCTCGAGTTTGAGTTAATATGAAAATAATTGAGACAATTGCAGTAAGATCTCAAGTAAAAGATTTTATATCAAACAGGTTCATTGACAACTTGTTCATTTGTTAACCAAAGCTATTTCAATTGTTAATAATTGTCATTAAGGCATTAACAACTTATTGGGATCTCTCTGAAATTAAATCTCTTACCTGAGACTTTACTACAATTGTCCCAAAATAACTTAAGATATTTAATTTTTTTATTAACGGGTATTCGGTAGGCTAATAAACAATTAATATGAAATTCATAGAAATTTAAGCCACAAAGAGAAATATCACTACCTTTAATTGATTATCGTGATGGCATAAAAGCTCAAAGTTAATTTATTTAGATAATCATATGAAAAGGAACAAATCAAAATTAAAAGGTTTGAAATTGAAACAATAAGATATAATTATGAGTTACATTCTTATACACTTTAATTTAATCCCGAAATTCTCCCCAGTTGTCAAAACTGTTAAAAACCTGACCAATAATTGTGGGTGTTAAAAGCAGGAACTAGAGAAAAAGGCAGGCCAAGGAGACAAAAACAAAAGGCAACTGATCCTCAATGATAGACGATAATATACTAATTAATATAATCAAAATTAGTTGTTGGGTGGTATACGATCAAACATGGGCCTGTCTCCGTTGGTTAACTAAAAATAATTATAACATAACGAATGAGATGTTCAGAATAAATGATTGGTGATATAAATTAAAAGTGGCTACTGATTGGTGGCATCTTGTGGGAGTAGGTGCATGTGCTGACATTTAAAATAATTCCTCTTATTTATGTTCAGTAAAGTAATCTTTTTTTTTTCTCTTACGAGTTATTTTTATTTTTTCAGTTTCCATTGTGATATAAGTTATAACTGGGTTTGACCGTTTTGTTATATAAATATTATTCTCATAATTTATTACCTCGAAGGGCAAAACAGTAAACCGACCATGCTTCAAGTTTGTCCCCGAATTATAAATCATCTTATATATTAAATATTTATTCAAAATTTATACAATTAAATTTGCAGAGAGATAAAAAATGTAGGTTCGTTTATATGTTTGGCTAGTCAAAATATGATATCTTTTTTTTTCCGATGGTGAGAATAGGATATCTCACAAGCATCAATACTCAAGTCTTCAGATTTGTTTCAAATAAAAAAACATATTTTAAAGGATGAATTAGCTCTTGAAAAAAAATATTGCATTCTAAACCTTAATTATCTTAAAAAAAATAGTATTCCACCTAATAATTAATAATAAGAAGCAACCCTTCGACAATAGATGTGAAGAAGCCCCATATCCTTGTGTTAGAGTAGTCAATACAGCGAAATTTAAAACGGCAATATTAAAAGTCGTTAATTCTCCTGAGAGGTTGCAATTACCGCGAGAAAACATATTAATGATGAGGAAGGTATTTTTGTTGTTATACTTCTAATACTTTAGTTACCCTGCTATTTTGCCCAAACCTAGCTAAGGAAGACTTATGAAGTGCAAAACAAAAAGAGACAGTTTGTTTTTGAGTTATAACTTAAAAAACAACCCAAAACTATAAAGTCTAAATTTAAAACTTGATCAAAGAGAACGAATAATGTCTCATAAAGGTAGTTATAACTCTCAATCTCGACATATTTTAAATTCATAATGAGTAGTGTGGCCCAAAACAAATTATTGTAAAGGTGAGACACTGGAATATTATATATGGTATTAGGGCCTTCGATGTGCTAGCGAAAACATTGAGCTCTAAGTGTTTCTAATTTTGGCTAGAACATATTTAATATTTTTTATTTCTATAAAATTTAAAGTGAATCACTCTAAAATAAAATAATCTCAATCACCCTCCGACTCCCCCAACTCTCCCTATCTCAACCTCCCCTGCAACCTAACTTGATAATTCCAAAACCCTATCTTATTCTCCAGTTTAACTTTTATAGGCTTGTTTTATAATGTTTGTAATGTATTTTTTATAATAATAGTGCATAACAAAAGGTACACATCTTCCACGCTGCGCATGCTACTCATCCACGAGTCATCATCTGAATCTAAAGAGGTAGAGATCGGGGGAGTTGGGTGGGATGGCTGGTCTTGAAGAATTGCAAAATTGTACGGATACGTGAAAAGGTAAGAGAGGGGGAGGGCCAGTGGGGGTGGGGGTGGGAGTGGGAGTGGAAGCTTTGAAAAGTTCAAAAAATTGGATTATGAGTAGGGGTGGGAATAGCCCAGCCGGCCTGCCAGGGGCATGCGGCCTGGCCTGTTTCTTATCAAGCCAGCCTCAGGCTCAGGCTTTTTTTAGGCCTGTTAAGCTTAAGAGGCCAGGCCTAGGCTGAAAAAAAAGCCTGTTACGCCTGACAGGCCGGCCTGTTAAGCAATATATATATATTTTATCTTATTTACTTTTATATTATAGCATTTATTTTTATTGTATATAATAGTATATTTGATTAATATGAAATTACCCTCCTCTCCTTAGGGCTTCATTTTTCCATTTCAGATTCTAAATCCCTCCTCCCTCACATTCGCTCAGCACCGTTTCAGTCTTCAGTCTTCACTCTTCAGCCATTCGCTTTCCCAGCTTCAGTCTTCACTCTTCAACCATTTCACAGCAGCCGTTTCACTTCAGCTTCATCCTTTAGCCATTCACGTTTCAACCATTTCACTGCAGCGACGCCGACACCATCTCACTGTTTCTCCTCAGCGGGTTCGTTCTTTTACAGCCGTTTCATTGCAGCGACGCCGACGCCATTCTTCTTCTTCCTCCTCCTCACTGTTTGTCACTCACTCAAAAAGTTTCAGGACGCTATTCGCCGACGCCGTTTTCGACATTTGGTGAGGGGTGTTTCAGCATTTCTTCCTTACTTGTGCTTGGGTATGCTCTTCTTCTTCTTTCTTTCTTATAATGCTTCTTCTTCAGCATTTCTTATGTTTCAAATTTTTGGGAGTTGCAGATTAAAATACTCAAATTGTGGCAGCGTTTAAGTGATGATATTAAGGATTATAATGGGTTTTCTTTTCTGGGAGTCTCTTATTCTCCGTCAAGTGAACCTGTTCTGTTTTGCATTGTCAACTGAATGAATGTGGTTTATTCACTCGGCTCTTTTTGCTCACGTCTTCCACAAGTTGCCATTGGTTTCATTTCTTTTTTCATTTATCAGACTCTTCTGTTTTTCATAATAGGGTTTTAGAATTTTTTTTTCTTTCTTTCTTATAATAGAAATGCTTTGTCTCCTTGTTAATGAATCGTATTGTAAGAACAAAACAGGATCGTGCATAACATTATTAATTTGTAGTATAACAGGGTTTAATTTGTACTGTAGTATAACAGGGATTTATGTACAGGGATCGTGCCATTGCCTTATTTTTAATGAAGTTACAAATGCATGTCAATGTCAGTAGTTTTATTTTATCTGCTGGACTTGTTTTTTGTTTTTTTGAGTGCTGATAAGCTTTAATCTTGCTTAATCTTGCTTTAGTTAATGTCATCTCCATTTGTTAAAATATTGGCCTGTTTTTGGCCTGTTATAATATTTTGGCCTGTGGCCTGTTAGCCTATATAAACTAACAGGCCTCTTAATAGGCCTCTTAACAGGCCAAGCTCAGGCCTGAAAAATGGCCTGTGATAGGCCACAGGCCAGGCTCAGGCCTCTTTGCGCCAACACAGGCCTGGCCTGTTCCCACCCCTAATTATGAGTGACGGGGGAAGTGTAGGAGGGGGAGTAAGGGTGAAATAGTCAACGACTCTTTGGAAGAATGAAGGGGGAGGAGTAGGGCTGAGCAACGGGCGGGTACGGGCGGCCCGTGGGGCTGCTCGTACCCGTACCCGTAACGGGCCATAAATGGGCGGGCCTTAAACGGGCTTCTGATACGCGGGCGGGCTAAACGGGTATTGGGCGGCCCATTTAACTTTACCTTGAGAAAAAAAGACCATTTGTCATGTAAACAATAAACTACACATATAATTCACCATCTTCATCCAAAACAACACACATAAGTTCCAAGTCTAACTTCTAACATCCGAAATTCTAACAAGAAGTTCCAACTTATAACATCCAAAATTCAAAAACATTATAAAGCATTCAATCATCCATCCGTTTCCATGTCACCACCGTCGCCATCATCATCGTCTTCGTCACTATCATCATCCTCCTCCTCACCATCTCCTTCAATTTCACTTGGAATGTTTGGAGTTGCCAACTCTTGTTCTACAAACAAAGATAACTTATGAACATGTAATATGTAATAATATAACATAGAACAATATAAATTGAAAGTGATATAGAAATTACCGACAACGTTTGTGCTCTCATCAACATTATCAACATCAAGATCATTCAATACGGGCTCACCCGTACGTAGCCAATTTTGAGAACATATAATTGCCTCAGCCATCTTAGAAGATAATGAACTTCTAAATGCATCTAATATTCTTCCACCAGTACTAAAAGCAGACTCTGAAGACACGGTAGAAACAGGTGCAGCCAACAAGTCACGAGCAATGAGATGTAGAACTTTATATTTCGAAGTATTCACCTTCCACCATGCTAGAAGGTCAAATTTTGGATCATTAAAACCAACTAAACCTTCTTGAAGGTATTCATCAACCTCAGAAAGTTGTTCTGCCTTCTTACACACCGTGCTTGCAGTGGCTAAAAACCTCATGAATGTAGGATCCATAGCAGACAAGGAGACCATGTCATAACCATCATCAGAAGCAGCAACACTATTTCCATCAATATCTACTTTATCTATTGGTGGTTGAGATTCAGATGTATCATTAGATCTATTTTTTATTTCATACTCATCATATAGGCGACGTAAGACATTGACAACCTTCTTTAGTGTGGCATCACGCTTTGAGACATCAGAAAAAAGCTTTTCAAAGGCAATTTCAACATAAGTAACCTTGTACCTCGGGTCTAATATCACAGCTATGACCAGAAGTGGATTCATCCTCTCCATATTCCCCCAATACTTATCGTATTTTGACTGCATCCTTATGGCCATGTCATGCAATAGAGTGTATGAGCTACTTGCACTACTCTGAAGACTTGTTTGGATTGCAACTATGTGTTGAAAGCATGTATTTGTTGTCACATAGTTAGAGCCAGAGAACTTTAAGGTCATTGAGTAGAACAACTTCAAGAATACAAGAAATTCCTTTGCAACACTCCAATCATATGCACTAGGGGGTTGAGCTCCATTATCAATGGCCTCATCATCAACATCATCATCATCAATGTCATAAAGTGAGTATTGGCTTGAATCAAGTCTAACTTTCCTTTTAAAGTAGTTCTTGTAATCAACATCTTCTTCCTCCATTCTGTTAAAGACTTTGGTAAACTTTACAGCACTCTCCAACATAAGATATGTTGAATTCCACCTAATGACAAAAACAAAATATTATTAGTAGGAACTAGAAAGAAAGCAAATAACAAGTTTCCTAATATTATATCATGCTCAAGTACAAATTTATTGTAACATCTTTTTACATTACCTAGTGGGACAATCAAAGCATAAAAGACTCTTTGATTCAACTCTCTCTTTAACTGCAAGCTCCTTGAACTTCCTCAGCCTCCCTGGAGATGATTTAACAAACTTAACGGCATGCCGGATGAGCTCAATAGACCTATTCATTTCTTTCAGCCCCTCAGAAACAATTAGATTTAGGATGTGAGCAGCACAACGCATATGCATAAACTCGCCGTCAAGCACTAGACCATCCCAACTCCTCAACCGTTTTTTCAAGTATGTATCTGCAGAATTATTGGCAGAAGCATTGTCAACGGTGATTGTAAAAACTTTATCAATACTCCAATTCATTAAGCATGTTTGAATTTGATCTCCAATTGTATCCCCTTGATGGTTTTCAATGACACAGAAATTCAAAATTCGCTTTTGTAGAGTCCAATCATCATCAATCCAATGTGCAGTCAAACACATGTAATTGGCATTTTGTATTGAAGTCCAACAATCCGTAGTAAGGGACACACGGACTTTAGATCTCTTGAAATAATCTTTCAAGCGGTCTGCTTCTTCTACATATAATTTCCAGCAATCTCTACCAATTGTCCACCTTGAGGGAACTTTAAACCTTGGTTCAAACTGTTGAATCATCTCTCTAAAACCTTCCCCCTCAACAACACGAAAATGCATTTCATCCTTTATAATGAACTTTGCAATAGACTTTATGCGTCGCTCTTCATTATACACACCATGAGCCAATGTTTTGCTGGAATCACCAAACAATAATGGTTGTTGCTTATCTGCATTATTTGGATTTCTTGGACAAGTCTGAAGATGTCGCAACAATGACTTGGTCCCAGTACCACTTGGGTGACTTTTGTAACTACGCTTGCAATAGTTGCACTGGGCACGGTGTTCCCCTTTCGTTTCAATGAGAGGCATCCTAGTAAAGTGCTTCCATGCTTCAGATGTTTGCCTTCTCTTTTTACTTCTTTCTGCAAGTATTGTTTCCTCATTGTTTGTACCTTCTTTTTGATTTGTTATTGTTGTTGTTGTTGTTGGTGTTGGTAATGTTGCAAGAGGTTTAACTTCGTGGCATTGACATCCTCAACAAACATAACTTTCTTTTTCTGCCAAGTTAAAGCAAATAATTCAATAACTAAATTAGATTGATAAATTGCAGATTGCATAATGTAGCCATGTATGATCAATCACAAGTCACGCTCATCTTAAAGCTTATGTCTCATTTCACAATTTATGAATTTAGATTCGTCACTGATACAAGAGAGACACATAAATGAACAATGATAAAATAACATACCTTTAAGGAACAAAAACAATAAAATCAGAGAATGGATTGTAGAATGATAATATACCTTTGAGGGATCAGTGGGAGGAGCAGATTTGTTGAGAGAATGCCTCTTCATATTTGTCGAATTTGAGGAGAACAACTGAAAGAGAAGAACACAGAAATTAAAAAAAAACACACACACAGAATCGGTCCAAGCTTTCCAAAGCATTGCACAGAAATTAAAAAAAAAAGAGGAACAGGGGCAGGGAAGGAAATGGCGATGGAGAAACAAATTAAGAAATATCTCCATTCATACAATACATATCCGTTTCTCCATCCAAAGTTCCAAACTACTAGTTAAAAAAACTAAAGAAACAATTAGGCAAGAGTTAGAACTCGAAATTAAAATGGCATTTCTCCATTCATACAATACATATTCGTTTCTTCATTTTTCTTCTGCCATATCATATAACCAGATCAGTCCAGATATCAAAGGAAGGAATCCAACAAAACACAATAAAGGCAAGGAAGAATGAAGAACGGCGGACGAGCAAAGAACAGAAATCCCAGAAATCCAACAAAACACAGTCAATAAAATAGCAAGGAAGAACGGCGGTGGACAAAGGAAGAGCAAAGCTTTCCAGAATTTGCAACAAAGGAAGATTAATTTTCGAGTTTCAAGGTACAAATCCCACAAAAAACGCTCACCTGAAATGCAATAACGCAACGGAGCCTGGTGAGGAACAAAGTCACCTCTCAAATCAGAGAATGTTGGGACTTGGGAATGCGACCGACGACAGAGTAGAGCTGAAGATGGAACCACGACGGCGATGAAGATGGAACCTGACGGAGGAGAGGAAACGACGGAGTAGAGTAGAACTTGGGACTTGGGAATGTTGGGACTTGGGAATGCGATGACGGAGGAGAGCTCAACCACGGGCCACTGCGACGGAGGAGAGCTGGACGAGAGACAAGAGCAAAGAGACACGAGCAGAGATTGAAGAGAGGAAAGTTAGGGTTCCAGGGGAGGAGTATGTGCGGTGGATGAGGGACACGAGCAGAGATTGAGAAGTGTGTGTTAGTGAGTGAGAGTGAGTGAGTGTAGTGTAAGTGTGTAACTGTGTAAGTGAAGAAAAATATAAAAAAAATAAACAGGCTTTTTAATGGGTACGGGCATGCCCGTACCCGTACCTGTTTAATATAAACGGGTACAAGCATGCCCGTACCCGTGACGGGCTTTTAATGGGCGGGCCGTAAACGAGGATTTTGCGGGCGGGTCCGGGCGGGTTATGCTGGTATGGGCCAGCTTGCTCAGCCCTAGGGAGGAGGGGGAGGAGGGGAGTTTGTGTGAAGTTAAATAGCTTTTCCTAGAATGAACGGGGAGGGGGAAGGGGAGGGGAAAGAGGTGGAGAGTGACTGAATAACTGCTTAACTTTGCTCAAACGTGTAGGGGTAGAAGGTGAAGGAGCTGGCGTACGGGTTTTCTTTAAAAACTCCTATAATAGAATTACCAGAAATGGATATAGAGAGAGAGAGAGAGCAACGGAGGGGGTGTGGGAAGTGGCTGTGGGAGACATTTTCGACGAGGGGTTGTAACTCCAAAACCCTATCTTATTCTCCGGCTTTTATCATCCTTCAGGCTTGTTTTATAATTTTTGTAATGTATTTTTATAATTTATAATGTAAATAAATATCGCTAATTTATTATATTGTTAAATAGATATAAAAAATAATATACAACATTAAAAAAAAAAAGAAATAACATTGGATACGAGCCATGGACTGATGGACGATAGAACCAAGGTAAAATTTGAAAGAGAAGTAGCAGAAAATATGGAGCTTGAAGGAAAAGTAACTGAAAATATGGATAACGTGCTGTTTGAATTGAGTTGTTTTGTTCCATCTGTATATGTATATTGGGAACTCCCAAACTTGTGTGCGTTAATTCCGAACGATAGCCTCGGATTACAGGTCCCCCCCCACACACACAACAAAAAAAAAGTTTTTGAATTTTGTATTTTCAGCACTTCTATTACTTTAATTGCACCACTGCACGTTTTTCTCCTAGTTAGCCAATACTCCCCCCCCCCCAAAATATAAAATATTCAAAGAGAACTGTATCTGAAAAAAGAGATAGGTTTTCGAAAAAAAGAAAAGAAAAAGGGATAGGGTGGAAAATAAAATGTTCCAAGAAGATTATAGTTTTTTATTATACCAATGATGTTATAATGTTATTACGTTGAAGTTTATATTACCATTATAATTTATCCTTAAAAGGGGTGATTCATATTTGATGAATAGTTTGAACAAGTCAAATATTAGTCCCCTAGAAGTAGAAATTTATTTAGAACGTTGAGGCATAAAGAGAAATTTGTTTACAAAGTAATTAAATCTTTCTTCTTCTTTTTTCTTTTATATTTCCAATAGTGCTTTTGAGATACATGCACGATAAAATAACGTACATTGTCAACATTTATTAATGGGCATAATTATACAAGTAATGATAACACTACGTTGGCAAAAAAAAAAAAGATAACACTGCATATGTATGTTCAATATATTATAGAAAGACTCAGATAAAAAAAATTATATTATAGAACGTAGATATAATTTTATTGACCGTGCATTACATGGTAATTTTAAAAGGGTTAGCTACTGGCTAAAAAAGGGTTAGCATCATAATTAGTCATTATAGTTCGATCTTAGTTTTAATTCCTATGATTTCTAGTCATTAGTTTTGGATTTTAAGTGGCATAGGAATATAGTTTGAATTTAACAATTATTCTCAATGCGAGTTTGAATTTTGATCCATATACCATATACTTCAACTCAAACAAAATTCTTACAAAACTACATGCATTAAAACCAACTATTTGAATGGTCTGGTATTCGAAAAATTTGGGATAAGGTGGCAGAAAATACATTACAAAATAGTGTGACAGGTACTGTTAAATGGAGGTTAGAACGAAGTGGATACTTTTCTGTTAAATCGGCGTATAAGCTTCTTGCTCGGGAAGACGAGGCTCAGCATAATGGATGGGAAGAATTATGGAAAATTCGTGCACCACATCGTTGTAAGAATTTGTTATGGTTAATGATGCAAGAGAGCTTGCTAACTAATTCTTCGAGATGCGAGCGACATTTGACTTTGGATAGCACTTGCCCAATGTGTGAAGAAGAGTCTGAGGGAACTATCCATGTTTTTAGAGATTGCCGTAGAGTGAAACATTTATGGAAAAAGATTGTTCCTGAAAATAGATGGGATACTTTCTGCAGTGGGAACTTGGAGCAGTGGGGGTGGAGAAATATGAAGATCAAAACAAATGAGGATAAGGAATGGGCGTCTTTGTTCACTATCATTTGTTGGTGGATCTGGAAACGAAGAAATCTTGCAGTATTTGAGCAAAAAATTGTTTCAGAAGACGCAATTTTGGTAAGTGCCAAAGCTATGCTGAGAAGTATGAATATAGCATCACAACAAATTGCAGCCACAAGTATGGATGGGGCCAGCGAATTTCTGGTGAGGACGGGATGGAAGCCTCCGGAGGATGACTGGATTAAATTAAATGTTGATGGTGCCTCTTCTTATGCTTTAAATAGTGCAGCTTGTGGGGGCTTGCTGAGAAATATGAATGGTGACTTTCTTGGTGGCTTTGTGGCAAAATTAGAGGAAGGTGATGAACTTTCTGCAGAACTTTGGGCATGCATGCTTGGGTTGGAACTCGCGTGGGACTCGGGATACCGAAGAGTTCAGTTGGATTCTGACTCTAAGGTTGCTGTGGGTCTTTTGAAGAATGCAATTCATGAGTGTCATCATGATTATGAGCTTGTCATGGCAGCTAAACGATTGATAAATAGAGACTGGGAACTGCGTATTACTCATGTCAACCGTGAGTCCAATAACGCTGCTGATTTTCTTGCTAAAAGTGGTCTAGCTGCTCATGTTGAATACCAAAGGATTATGCAGGCTTCCCCAGAACTGATGCAGCTTTTATGCTTGGATTGTAGTAGTTGTTCCAACTCAGTAGGAGTTTGCTGAGGTGTTTTCTTATTATCAAAAAAAAAAAAAACCAACTATTTGAAACCAAACCAACCAAAATTAAAGTTTCATACTTAGAACTTAGAAGCACGATGATGGATAGTTATGTTATATTTTTAATTTTTGTTGCCGACATTTTTTAACCTTTTACATATATAGGTTTTTTTTGTTAATTTATTTGAATTTAGTTTAATCCCATGTTTAATTATTGGGATTTTCTCATATCTGGATCCTCCCCCAATCCTGTACCTCCATCCCTCTCTCGCTCTCCCCAATCATGTTAATTTTTTTTGTTAAATTGACAGATTAACGTCTGAAATTTAATAATGTGTAAAATTATTATTAATATTATATAAAAAATAAATTTAAAATATTACAATTTCGTCTAGATAGTTTATTGGAACAAGCCACCTAAGAAAAGATAAAAATAACAATATTAAGGATTATTGAATCTCAATAATTTATTTGCTAATCTAATGGTGAAAATGAGAAGAACATAGAGACAAAAGAAGAGTGAAAGGATGATGAGATCATGAGACAATTCAAATTCCATCTTTCATTCAAAATTAAGGAAGGAGGCTTGTCATGTGTGTATGAAGACTGAAGAGGAGTAAAACTCACGTCACAATCAAGCATAACTTTTTACGTGACAGTCACTAATAGAAACACCTAATACTCTTAAATATAATTGGAATTATTAACACATTCTCAGTAAAATATTTGTTTTATATTGTTGGTAAAAAAGATCTGCATTATAGGGGCGAGCTGGGTTTTTTTCTAATCACAGCCATTTAATTATAACTTTTTTTTTTCGGTAACTAAAAATTTTGGACCGCCTTCAGGCTTAAACCGGACCAAGGCAGGGCCCTGCGACGGGGCTTCTACGGGCCCACGGACCAGGTAGGAGAGTACAACAGGCCTCCACCTCCCCCTGGCTAAAGGGCAGGAAGCACACTGAGCACCTTTCCCCAGGAGCCACGTCCTCTGCACACCGCCTAGAGATGCCTACCATAGCACACGCAACGGAGGCAAACAAGTGCCACTCCCAGGAATCGAACCCTTGACCAAAGGGGACACCCAAGCCAAGAATCCAACCCCCTCACCGCTGAACCCACGGGTGCTAGGCATTTAATTATAACTTGTATACCAATAAATCTGTGTTTAAGGTCATGTCCATCAAACAATACTTTTGATGATGACTTAAGAAGAAACATAACGCAGACTCATAACAAGCTTTTCTCTAGATTTTTGTTTAGTTGTGACATTTCATGTGGACATATGTATAAGCCATGATTAAAATGAAGTTTACATCGGATTAAACCTTTTTCATGTCGTTCTTTAGGTACGTTTGGTAAGAGAGATTTAGAGGAAAGGGAGAGAAGTTTTTGTAAGTTGAATTTTTAAAAAATTGAAGAAGTGGGATTATGATATTTTGAAAAATAAAAGATGTAAGATTAAAGAGTTAAAAATATTGAGAAATTTTTAGGTGAGCTTGGTGTACCACGTCATTTTTTGTCTGATCAATCACAAGTAAATGTATTACGTTTGACTTAGAATTTTTAATTTGACAAGGCACCTTAAAAAAATTAACTAGCAGAGAAAAATATTTTTTTCCAACTTGTAAAATAAAAAAAATTGAGAAAAATAAAAAAGTATTGAAAACATGAGATTTAAATTTTTTATATGCTAGTTAATTTTTTTAAGGTGCTAAATTAGATTAAAAATTTAATGTCAAACCTAATGTATTTACTTATAATTGATCATATCACAAATGATGTGATGCAATGAGTTCACTTAAAAATTTCTCAATAAAATTAAATAAAAACACTTAATATCGCTCCTCTAATTTTTGTAAATCAAAGCAAAAAAAAAAAAGACAATTCTCCACTCCACTTTTCTCCCCTCCCCACGTACAAAACCCCCGACCCTAAGGGTGTGTTTGGATTGGCTTTTTTTCAGAAGAACTTTTTCAGAAGGTCTTTTGGAAAAAAGTTAGATTGTAGAAGTGATTTATGTTTGGATTAGTAATGTTAGAAGTGACTTTTTTTCAATCTGACTTTTAGAACATGTTTGGATGATTATTTTGAAAAATAAGTTTAGATGAAAAATTACTAAAAAGGGAATTATTGTTATTAAATAATACATATATAATATGCATATATTCTTATAGTTTATAAAGAAAAAGTGAAATTTGGGTTTTTGAAGGATTTTAAAGGCTTAGTTTCTCCCTTATTTTAAGGAAAATAATTTTTAAAAAAATATATTTTTAGCTCAAAGGAAGATATTGTGAGAGAAAATAATTAGAGATTATTATGGTAAAGTTTTGGAGATAAAAAGGAAATTTTAGGGGTCTAATAGTCTAATTTTCCTACCCACTTTTATTAAATAACACACAATAAAAGGTGTGGGGCCCATTATTCTTCCTCTTTCTCTCTCTAAGAAGTCCTTTTTCAGCTGAAAAAGCAACTTCATTTTGCTTTTGGCTTTTCAGGTGAAAAAGTCCTTCTCAGCTAGAAGTCCTTTTCCACTAGAAATTAACCCAAACAAAACTACTGGAAGAAAAATTGCTTCTCCGGTGCAGAAGGTCTTATGGGCTCAAAAAAGACAAACCAAACATGCACTAATTATATACGCCGCTAACGTGAATTCAAATTAAAGCGTGTGGAGGATGAAATCCTTATTCTCATTTGAATGACTTGGAATATTAGTAAGAGATTATTGAGCAATTGTTTGAAATGAGGATAGTGGTATTTATAATGTGTTTTTAACCGTGATTTACAATATACAAGTAGTATGTGAGTGAAATTTTGTTTCAACCTACTCAAATGTGCTTTTAATAAGCACTATAGCATAAGATAAGGACTATAAAAAAAGAATGAGTAATTACTAATTACTAATTACTAATTAGTATACCTTTCTTGCCCTTTTTGTCTTAGATCAAGAGAGAGTAACTAAGTAATAAAGCAATTTTGTAAGTGGGAAAATAATGGGAAACCATTTAAATGGATCACGAAATGAAGCTAAATAAATATGATCAAAATAAGTCCAAAAATCCAAAATAAATTAGACGGCAGAAGAAGACTGAAATGGCAGGGAAGGTAGCCAGAAAACAGTAATGGTAATGAGCAGTCGTCATGGTTTTTCATGTAAAAACACACAAAATTCGTTCGTCGTATATATAGGGGATCCTCATTTCTCTGATTTGTTCCCAAAAAGTTGCCTTTATTTACAATCAAAACCTCCCCAAAAGGTAAAGACATAAATGCATAACCTCTGCCTATATTCCCTCCTATTTTCCTCCCTATATTTCCTGTAAATCTCATTTTTCTCATCTGTATTTCATTTTCTTTTCTTTTTTGTATTTCCCATTTCCCAAGCCACCTCACCCCTCTCCTCTCTTCTCCATTTCTGTTCCTCTCTCTCTCTCTCTCTCTCTAGTCTCTCAAAACTGTTTTGTTTTTGTTGTGTGGTCTGTTTCTCTCTCTCTCTCTCTCCAAATCAGAGGGCGACCGGCGACCATAATCGCCGGATTTTCGCCCCAAGCTCGCCGGAGCATTCTGTTTCATCGATTTGTGCAGTGAATTGTGGATTTTTCTTCACCCTTTTTCCTTTTTTTTGTTAGGGTGGTTCTGGGGGAAAATCAGAAACAAACTAAGCAAAAAAAGAATATTCTTTT
Source organism: Mimosa bimucronata (assembly GCA_037074515.1). Taxonomy (NCBI): domain Eukaryota; kingdom Viridiplantae; phylum Streptophyta; class Magnoliopsida; order Fabales; family Fabaceae; genus Mimosa; species Mimosa bimucronata. The sequence continues at coordinate 4,306,789 of CM073448.1, forward strand.
GTTCTTTCGTGTTGCTAGAGATCGCTGGGAAGGCAATGCACTGAGAGAAGATAGATTCTGAAGCAAATTTTCTGAGATCCCGTTATTTCTGAATTATTTATGCTTGTACCCGGCGGACAAGATTTGTTTCTTGAGAATTCTGGAGATGAGCCGGTGCTGAATTTTGTGGAGAAAGCCGGGGAGAAAAGAATTCTGAGCTCAATGATGTCTAAAGGTAAAGGTGCGATTTTGTTTGTTTGAAAACTGACGGTTTCTGAATACTTTTCTGTTTCTGCCACTGATTTCAAGTTTGAATTCAATTCAGAACGTCTTTTTTGTAAATCGCTTCTGTTTCTCATCGGTTTCTGAACTTGATCTGTTGTTTGGGGTTTTCCTCAATTTGAAATTCCCCTTCCATCTGCTAAATGACCAAACTTTTGTTTGGTCGCTGGTAGGTAAGAAATGGGTTTCTTCTTTTCACAAAATTTTCCTGTGTCATTCGTGTTTCTGGTGATATTTTGTTGAAGTTATTGCTGTTTCTGGATTAACCCAATACTTTTGTATTTTAAATGTGCTATTGCCTCTTACGATCGATGAAGCAGTTTTGTCATAATTCCAAACTTCTTTTTGGCCTCTTTCTTTGATTTTTTTTTTTTTGGCTGGGGGTTGGGATGAATAAATGATACTTTCTGAATCTGAAGTTGCCTTGAATTTTCTTTCCGTCAATAGCAGGTTCATTATGCGGTGCCTTGTTTATTTTCGTCTGTCTCTTTCTTTATCAAGCAAATGACCTTAAGTTTCCAACAGATGACGAGCAATAGGGTCTATCAAAGCCAGCAAGTTAGGAGCTTTTCGGTGATTGTTTCTTTCCAGAGTTCTGGACTTGGAGTTGCGCGATGCCTTTTGAAATAATGAACCAGGGGGGCATATCTGCCTCGTCCCACCTTTTTGATGACAATACCTTTTTCCCTGAGGTATTTATTGTTTCCACACACTTCATTTTGCTTTCATCAATTTTTATCATTCGATCACCAGCTGATCCATGGTAACTTTCCCGGTTTAAGACTCAAAATGTTCTTTACAACCTTTTAAGACTTTGGTATTCGTTTTTTTTCAAATTGCCTACGAATCCTATTACTTGAATGTTATTGTCTTTTTGATCTCTTGGTTTTCTAAAGCTGTCTTGAACTTTATATGTCGGGCAGAGGAGTGTTGGATTGCAGAAGCCACAATCCTTTCATGACCATTATTTGCAAGGTGTGTGGCTCATCCGTTGACGCTCTTTTCTTTTTTCCCTTTGTAGAAATGGTCATATGTGTCTGAGTTGTTGCTCAAATAGTCATGTTTCAGTTCAACATTAATGCCCCCAGTTTCATTAACCATATGCAAGAGATACATTGTTATAAGTAAACAGATATTTAGTCTAGACATTGACGAATCACATATTGATGGCCTTACTAATTTTAAAAAGAAAATTCCTATACATTCGATCGTTTGTTGTTGAGTGTCAGATCTCATTTAAAGAATGCGGTAATAAGTTGCCGTTTTGGGATCTTTTGGTCAATAAATATCTGCTGTACTTGCAATTAATTGTTCTGACAAATTAAGCTGTACTATATTTTTAGGGAAAATAGGAGCATCTCCGCAAAGCATATCAAATCCGTCATCATCCCTAGAAACAAGTGCTAACTCTGGCTTGTCAATGTCACAAACAAGTCTGTCGGGAGAAGTCACAGAAAAGCTGCATGTTGGTGGAGGGGGCATCATTGATGTGTTGAAGTCTACCAAGGAATCGATGAATCATCACCCCAGATCATGGTCTAATGTGCATATGCAGCCAGAACCTTCACCTTATTATTTAACTGGGAGAGAGATTCTCACTGATACTACCTCTCATGAGAGCAGCCTATTCTCTAGCTCACTGTCTGAGATATTTAGCCAAAAATGTAAGATATTGTTTCGTGCAAATTCATTTCGTTCAAGAATGTATCATGGTAGATGCTGCAAACTCAATTAATCAACATCTACACCTTTTCAAGTACTGCTGAAACAAGTCTGTTGCAATAGTTTGCCTGTGTATGAGTAGTTAAAGAGCAGCTTATCTACCCATTTTCTTACTTAATGTATTGGGCAGTGGATACTTTTTTCCTTTCAACCTCTCACCTCCCTATTAAAAATGAGTTTTATTTTTATTTTAGACTGTGTGATTTGTGTGCAAGATATATTGATACTTTTGTATGTGTTGATAATATGCATATCTTGATGCAGTGAGGTTAACTCGGAATGATATTCTGTCTCATCAACCTTTAACCATTGGTACGTTTCATGAGGAAGAGCCGTATAAATCTCTTGAAGAAATTGAGGCAGACACTATAGGGAATCTCCTTCCTGATGAAGATGATCTGTTTTCTGGTGTTGCTAATGAGTTAGGATACACTGTCAATGCCAGAACAACTGATGACTTTGAGGATTTTGATTTATTTAGCAGTGGTGGAGGCATGGAGCTTGAAGGAGATGAAAATCTGAGTTTGGGAAAGCAAATTGGTGGTGTGGATGTAGATTCTGGTTATTTTGGAGGTTTTAAAGGAAAACTTCCTTTTGGTGGACAACCTTCTAGAACACTTTTTGTTAGAAACATCAATAGCAATGTTGAAGATTCTGAGCTAAAAGCTCTCTTTGAGGTGAATCTTTATCCTTTCATAGTACTAGATGTAATCTCAGGAAGCATTTCATGCCACTAATTGGAAGTAAATGGTCTATTATGTTTTGTTCTGGTAGCAATATGGAGACATCCGTACGATTTATACTTCCTGCAAGCATCGTGGGTTTGTGATGATTTCTTACTATGACATAAGGGCAGCACAAAAGGCAATGCAAGCACTTCAGAATTGGTCATTGAGGTCTAGGAAACTTGACATTCACTTTTCAATTCCAAAGGTATAACTCTTTGCCAGTTGTGCAGCCTGCATGATTCCTTTTCCTTTATAATCATTTAGATAAGTAAAGTAGGTTGTATTATTAATTACATTTGGTATAATAGTATCACTTATTTGTGCTTTGGTTGTTCAGTTGTATCTGTCTTCTATTTTTGATGAGTATCTTGACTTGCTGACACATTAGGGCAATGCTCCTGAGAAGGATATTAGCCATGGCACACTATTGCTATCTGGTCATGATTCCTCTGTTTCCAATGATGAGCTTCAACAGATTTTTGGATTTTACGGAGAAATAAAAGAAGTAAGATATTCGTTAATAATATTTGCAGCCATTTTTTTGTTGCTTGTGTGTTATGGACACAGTCTAAGCAGCTGGAAGCATTTGTGTTTGCTTGCAGATCTACGAATCTCCAGAAGCAAATTATAAAAAAATTATTGAATTTTATGATGCACGAGCTGCAGAAGCTGCTCTTCGTGCATTAAATAGGAGCGACATTGCTGGTAAGCAGATTAAGCTTGAACCTGGCCATCCTCGGGGAACAACATGGTGAGTTTTCCCATTTCTTCTCTTTCTTTTAGTAGCTTCGAAACTATTTTCTGCTTCTATTATGCCGCTATTAACTGTTAACAGAGTTTTGTCTTCTAAGTGGCTTATAAAGTGCAGAATAGTGACAGATCACCTTGTCTTCTGCTTTAGATGGAAATAAACACTTACCCTTTATTCTAGTTATTCTTATTCTTTGCCAATAATCATGGGAGCTATGCTTTTGTAGTCTGACGCATGAGTCTCACAATGGCCAAGATGATTCTGATTTTGGTCAAAGTCTCTGTGACAACTTATCACTGAGACACAAAGGTACGCTTTTCTCTGTTTGAAGTTGTTGTTTTCAATATTTTTCCTTTGGAAGGCATTGCTTTTCTTGGTCTCACTAGACATCATTTACAGCAACTATGTCTTCTGGAGTAATTGCATCCAGCTGCTTAGAAAATGGACCTAATCCAGGATTTCGCTCTGCAATACAGCAACCTATCAATGCGTTAATCGATAATGCTTTCTCTCCTGTGAATTCTAACATCCACAAATCAGTGAGAGGGCCAGCTTCTGTAAAAGTGCCTGGTGTTGGCGAGTCCAGTAACTTCCTCGATGCAATGAAATTTTCCTCTGTTCCAAGATTTCAACCTCATTCCTTCCCTGATTATCATGATAGTTTTGCTAGCGGTAGTCCTTACAACTTTTCAAGCATTGTTGGCAATGTGTCTGGCAACATTGGCACTGCAGTGACAGACAACAGCTCAGATAGCAGGCACAATCAGGGAATAGGTTCAACTGGGAATCCGATGGAATTTACTGGAGCAGGTGTGTGGAAATGTGCAGTTGATGTGTATATGCTCAAGCAGCTTCATGCACAACTGTTTATTGTTGCAGTAGTTTTAAATTGGTTTCCTATATATTGAAAAGAATGATAACTGGTGAAAAAATATCACCAGGGTTAATTTATTGCTTTATTAAAATGTCACTCTGGCTGTTTATGATAATGATGGGCTTGAATCCTGAGCATGGGTGATGTTTGGAGCACTCAAGTTCTTAATATATGTTGTATAGAGTAATAAAAATCTGAAATAACTGCAGATTTTTTAATGCTCAGAATGGTGATATGAATAAATTTAGTTTTTAATCTGTTGTAGGCCAAAAAGTGAAACACTTCTCTCTGTTCATTTATGGTTATGGATGATGATAGAAATATGGGCCTCCACATTAACATTTCTATCAACTTTTGAATGTTTATACATAGAGACAGGACTTTATTGGTTGTGGATATTTTGTTAGCGATGTTGGTATAGATTTACATTAAAATCTTGGTTTGAAATCTTTCTTCTGTTTTTGGATCTACAGGAAGTGGGAACCATCAACGTCACGGGCTTTATCATGTTTGGAACAACACCAATTTGCATCAGGAACCTTCACCAAATCCCTTGCTTTGGCAGAAAACACCATCATTTGTTAACGGTGCTTGTGCTCCTGGCCTTTCGCAAATGCCCGGCTTTCCAAGAACACAGCCTCACATGCTGAGAGCATCGCATATGGACCACCATGTTGGGTCAGCTCCTGTTAATGCCTCACCCTGGGACAGGCAGCACTCTTATTTGGGAGTATCTCCTGAAACTTCTGGTTTTCGTATGGGTTCGCTAGGAAGTGCTGGTTTACCTGGTAGCTGGCAGTTGCATCCTCAAGATTTCTCTTCTCGCATGTTCCCTCATATTGGTGGGAATGGTGCAGAATTGACGCGAACTGCGGGGCAAAACTCTCCTAATCAGTTGTCACATGTTTTCCCTGGGAGACATCCCATGACTTCTATGTCCAAACTCGATCCCAATGAACGAATGAGGAATCTGTATGCCCTTCGGAAAAGTGAAGCTAATGCTAATAATGCCGATAAAAAGCAATATGAACTTGACCTAGGCTGCATAATGCGTGGGGAAGACAGCCGAACCACTCTCATGATAAAAAACATTCCCAATAAGTATGTCATTTGTCTGCCTGACTTCTTTTTATTATTGCTTTCACTGTTATCTTTTCTTCAAATCACAGCATAGCATGGTGGTTTCAGGCATAAAGCTGCAAAATCTGTCCAACAATCTTATGCATATTTAACACGTTTGCATTGGCTGATTAGTGATTCATTGAAGCTTTTGGCACTAACTTGGTGATTTCTTTTCTCCCTTTATTTCTTGTGTTTAACAGGTATACGTCAAAGATGCTTCTAGCTGCTATAGATGAGCAATGTCGGGGAACTTATGATTTTCTATATTTGCCAATTGACTTTAAGGCAAGCATTTATTTGTGGTCTGTTGCTTTTTTTCTCTGGAGATATTGTTGACATATTTCTAATTCGATCAAGTACTAATAATTGCAGAACAAATGTAACGTTGGATATGCATTTATTAATATGATTGATCCTGCTCAGATAATTCCATTCCACCAGGTAAATTTAAGCTAACGGTAATTTGAGTTATTTATCGGTGCTTGATGAATGCTGGGTTAATGAAGCTAATATGCAAGAACCATCATATGCAGGCCTTTAATGGGAAAAAATGGGAGAAGTTTAATAGTGAAAAGGTAGCCTCACTTGCATATGCCCGAATTCAGGGTAAAGCTGCACTTATTGCTCACTTCCAGAATTCAAGCCTGATGAATGAAGACAAGCGCTGCCGTCCTATTCTTTTTCACACAGATGGCCCAAATGCTGGTGATCCGGTATGACATAAAATCAGTTTGTTGTTAGTTATTGTTTCCCATTTTTAAGAATAAACTGGATTAACTTGAAGCTTCCTATTCTCTGATTTTTACATATGGTTAACCATTTAATAATATTTATGCTGTTAGTTGTGTATTGTGTAGTTCATATCACTAAGTTTCTCATTTAATTCCATCATTTGTTGGCCAGAAAAATTGGCTGAGATTTACAATGTAAAGAGCTTAGATGCTAATCTAAGGTAGTAGTAACATTAGGGAAGACAATATATGATTTTCATTTTAGACATAATGGATCTGACTGGAGCCACTTTTGACTTTTGATGGCATGCGATGAAGCTTCTTGATCTGGTAGTGTGCATTTAGTAGACCGAGTTTTCGATATGGAGGCTTCCCAATTTCAGTTGGTTTTGAGGAATGAATTTGGTTATAACATATAGATCTGGAAGTTAAATTTATGCTAACTAAACATGTCTAATATCTGGTTTCCTAAATATTCTGCACTGGGACAAATCTTGACTTTATTTTGTTTCTGCAGGAGCCCTTCCCCATGGGTACTAATATTAGAATGAGGCCCGGAAAATCTCGGGTTAGTAGTAATAACGAGGAGAATCGTGGCCAGGGGAGTCCTTCAACTTTGGCAAGTGGAGAGGGAACTACTACTAATGCAATAGATTCTTCATTGAGTTCTTAGAGGAAATCTGACTGACTTTGCCTCAGCACTTGGCATTCGATCGGCCGTGAAATTCAGCTTGAATCTGTATATCTGCCCTTTTCTTTCTTTCATTTTTTTTTTTTGTCGGAGGGGGAGTAGATCAGTAAGTAAAGGGGGGGGGGGGGGGGGCTCAAATTTTGCCTATAGAGAAGAAGCCTTGCATAAGTTTTCAAAGGCTGAGGTACATAACCTGAAATGAAGTGACTGATCGTAGTAGTTTTTTTCCCTTTTTCCTTAAATTTTTGCATGGAGTTATGCAACCATCTTATGGGGTTTTAGAAAATGAATGGCTCAAGTGAAGCTCAAAATTTTGGCTAGCTGTGAAGGGGCAATGTCACAATTCGCAGCAGTTCCTTTGAGACCATAGTCGTCGTAGGGGTTTCAAGGGGACTTTGCTGATTTTGTTTTTGTTATTTTGTCTCTATTCTGATGTAAATTTGCTGTTGTTCCCTCAGGCATTGGTCTATAGGATGTCCTGAGGGTGTTAAATTGGTATATTTAATTTGATGGTGCTATACTTTTTGCTGATATAGTAATTTCTCTCAAAATTTCATTGGGTTTTGTGTGTGTGTGTGTGTGTGTGTGTGTGTCTATACGTATATATCATATATCATCTTGCTTTGCCAATTCTGTTGATGCTCAGTGCGTAATCTCTTGCGCAACCAGTCTGCGACAAGCCAGTGGAATTATCGTGTAGCAGACAATTACATACAGAAACGTCTGTTGGTTATCAAATATGTACGCAGATGGAGGCGTTAGACAAAAATTTCTCGTGTGGAGCATTTCGTACATGCTCTTTAAGTGGCTAAGATGGCTAAAACATTTAAAAGCGCACGCTGTGATTCTATGTTGATCAACTTGAACAAAAGGAATTTGAAACTTTTGAGCCTTAAGTGAAAATTGAAAAGTTTCATGGAAACCAATTACTATCATGTTTTGAATGTAATACTTTTTAAAGGAGTGGATCTTAATCTTAAATTTGTGAGATTTATTTCCAGCTTTTACCAATTTTCTCGTATTAACTCTTGTGATGCTCCTTTAATAACCATAGAGAGATTGGTGAAATTAAGGAACTTATTTTAGATAATATTCCCTCTGTTTCTAAATATAGTATCAGTTGACTGTTTTAAAATATTATAAGAAAGTTAAAAAAGATATTTATTAATTTATTTGCTTAAATTTTTTTTCTAAACTAATTTATTTGTCTTATAAACTAGCATATAATCTAATAATACACAAAATAAGTTAGAATTAAGTGACTCATTTAGCTTCCTTAATTTTTCAAAAAAATATAGTATAAAAAATATATAAGAATGTAAATTAATGATTAAATTATTCTTGCTTGATATTGATGTGGATTGAGGAACTTGTACCATCCATCGCAGCATCAATATGAGTGGGAGACGGTAAAAAAGGGACAATGATAAGAATATTGGCGTTTCACTCATCTCAGAGATACTTTTTGAAAAAGATGACAATTCAATTCACAGTTTCAATCTTTAGCTAGTCACTCTCTTACTTCTCCATCTTCTAAACTCTATACAAATTAGTCTCGTGTAATGTTCATCATTTTACATAATGAATTTTCTTATCCAAAAAAATTAAGCAGGTAACTTGAATCAATCTTCATTGTCATGAGCGTCGGGGCATGCTGCAAGAAGTAAAATATAAATTCATAATGCAATGCGTGTCCCAATTCATTCACAGTCAAGGGTCTAATCACTATCACGTTACCAAAAATTAAACTGTGATTTCAAGGAGTTTGTGTGCGTTATTCTGTTTGCCACAGGATATTTGTCTCTCAAATTTGTACGGTCATTACTTCTCTTATTTCTTTCACTCTTTCTTTTCTTTTCTTTTCTTTTTTGCTAAGCATTACTTTTCTTATTTCGCCTTCGAGAGTACTTGTCCCAGTTGTCCGTTTAATAAAAATGAGAGTACCTGTCCGAAAAGTCCTTGCACTTTGGATCTTCAGGAAGTTCTAGTTTCTGAACACTAATGTTTATTGGATTGCAAGCACTTTCGTCGAAAATCTAAAGGAAATACCAGAAAGAACCCGAGACTGAAAAGGGGAAAAAGGTAACTATTTATTAGAAAAGAAGGTTTCGATGAGGTTTCCGCAAATTTTAGATTCAGACAATGATACATCAGACAAATGCGAGTACATGTCTCTGTATCGTGATTCGTGTATAATATACATTAAATTTCATTATTACTTTCATTTCTTTTCTTTGATTTCCTATCTCATTCTTATTGAATAATAATGACCATTAATTTATTGCAAAATACATAACCCTCTATATGGAAAGACTACAATTCCACCAAATTTTTCTGGCAAAAAAAAAAAAAAAAAAATTCCACCAAATTTTACTCATGAGGTTAATCCTCTCTAAATGTTTTAAATTTTGCATAATGCACTTTCCTTTTGGATAGGATCAGTGTTATAAAAACCGGACCGGAAGGTGAGCCGGAGAGGGCATCGGGTCACGGTTCGCACGGTCGGATCGGTGACGTAATAATTAAGGAAAAATATATGATTTTTAAATGTAAATTAAATATAAACAAATTATGGTCCCTTCACCTCTTAATTTTTAATGAAAGACCATTGACCAAGAAATAAATAGCCATTAGAGACTTAGAAAACAATCATTCTTGTCTTTAGGTGAGCAAAACAAAGAAGGCATATAGGACCATTTGAGGATCACAGTTGCAGAAATTTTTGTCGAGATAGAAGAACTAGGAAGTTAAGAACACAAGCAATTTCTGTTATGCAAAAGGTAAGAGATAGAATATGCAACTGATAAAAATTTCAAAAGAAATGTAAAATGTAGAAAGACAACAAGTGCTAAATATAGAATAAAAGCTTGGAAGAGACGTTAAACATCAACAATAGATGAATGATGATGAGAGAGATGATGTTTACCAATTGGTTGGAGTTTTGGAGATCAAATTTCACAGCCCTAAGATTTTCAAATGGTTGTTGGGGTTTTTAATTTGGGAGAAAGATATGAAGCTAATGAATTTGGGTTTCTTTTTTAAGAACTTGGGTTTTTTTTGGGCTTGATTTTATTTTTTTTCATCTTTTTTTTGTTTCAGATTGGACCGCCCGGTTTTTATAAAACCGCTCCGGTTCCCGGTCCAATGTCCGGCTGAAAACGGCCCGATCCGGCTTAACATAATAAACGGTCAGACCATAAAATTTGAACCGACCTGTGGAGCGGTCGACGGTCCAACCGATCGGACAGCCCGGTCCGATCCGGTTCTTACAACACTGGATAGGATATTATTATATTAAGATAAGATGCATGAATGCATCTGTATCGGTGTAGGATTTGGGCCACTCATTTTTTATGTTATTAAAAAAACCAACAACGCTCTGATATTTTATGGTTTTTTTTTTGTTATAAAATATAAAGATCTAATTAACTTTTTTTTAACAGATTAAGAAGGTTTAATAATGTGTCTAATCATAATTTATGTGTCATAAGATTAAATTATATATTAGATTATAAGTCAAGAAAGATTGAAAAAAATATAGAAAAATTAAATTTATAAGTACTCCCTCTCTTGTTTATTATAAGACTAGCTAATTTGTTTTTGGAGAAATAAAGGAAGTTAAATAAGATATTTAATTATAACATATTTTTTATATTATTAGATTATATGTTAGCTCATGAATGAGATAAACTCATTTAGAGAAAAGATTCATGTAAATCAATTTACAAGTAAAAGATTCATATAAATCAATTTACAAGTAATTTATTTGGCTTTATTAAGATTTTCCTAAATAGTAAACTAATTTAACTTTTTTTAAGAATTTCCAAAATAGTAAACTAATTTAACTTTTTTTAAGATTTCCCAAAAAAATCAACTATATGTTATCAGTAGGAACATTATTTATTACTTCCTTCGTTCCTAAATATAAGAGTTAGTTGACCTTTTTTTTTTGAGAGAGTAAGGAAGCGAAACGAGCCACTTAATTATAATTTATTTTTTGTATCATTAGATTATATATTAACTTATAAGTAAAATGAATTAGGTTAGAAAAAATTAAGACAACTCAATTTATAAATAACTTATTTAGTTCTTTTACTTTTTTTTTTTAAAAAGTCAATTAGTTCTGGAACAACCATGATTTAGTGTGATCTATATTATTCCTTCCGTTCCTAAATATAGAATTTAGTTGATTTTTATAGAAAATCCTAAGAAAGTTAAATAAGTTATTTAAAAATTGATTTTCTTAAATTTTTTTTCTAAAATAATTCATTTAAATTATAAACTAATACATAATTTAATAATATATAAAATACATCAGCGTTAAGTGTGGCTCAATTAGTTTTCTTATTTTTTTTATAAAGTCGGCATTATATTTAGTAACGAGGAAGTATTTATTACCGATTAAAGCTTTCGTCTTCGTGCTGGCTACACCGTAACACATTCTGCATTTCCTGTTCTGTGCAAAATAACAGAGCCAAAAGGCAAGTCTTCGCTCTTATCCGATTGGCACCATAGAAAGGAAGCAAATTTCTCAAGTTCTTGAATTCCATATAAAGCCTGGATCTTTCGATTATTACGAGGACTTTTGATGATTTGAGCTGTATCAGTGGTTAGTTAGGCATATAGAGAAAATGGAACAAAACGGTGAGCACAACAACGTCAATGGCGACAGTAATAACATGGAAGAACAGGAGGAGGCTTTGGTTGCTTTGGTTGATCATCGTACCCGTGAAGTTAAAAATATCCGTCAACGAATCGCTTATTACACATCTCAGGTTCTTGCTTCATCCTTTTCTCAATCTCTTTCTCTAAATGCCTAATTTTTGTTATGGACGTGAAATGGCATATTTTGATTCATACTGGTTTTATTTTGTTCATTCATATGGGGTCACTGAGGTGTCTGATATGATAATTTTTTTGCTCAATTTCGATTCTTTGATAGTTATCCAGACTCTAATGCTTCTAGAACTTGAAGATTTTGATCTATCTTTCTGAAGCTTCAAATTTTCAAGCTTCAATGCAGCTGTCACTTAACACCGTGATTTTCTCTGGTCAATTGTAACTGTGATATTCTGATGACTACATGGTTAATTTTTTTTTTTTTTTGGCATTGTGTCTCAGTTGGTCTTCGCACTTAAAAATCCTGACGCGCATTGCCTTCATTGCTGGCAATATTTGTTTTTAGTGCTTAATGTCTGAGCGTTTCTTGTTGTCCATCAATTGTTGGAGACTGTAATTAGGTGGCTTCCAAAGTGTGGTCTATAGAAGAACCTGTTATTCAAAACTTAACAAATTTTTTTCAGACAAAAATAAAAGTTAAAACAAATTTCCGTATTGACTATCTGATACTTGATTGTGAGATGATGCTTATATTTGTTTTGGGTGCTTCAGTGAGTAATAATATGGGATTTGCTTGAAAATGAGTATGCTACGGGTTCTATCATTTCGTCATGGCATTTAAACTTTTACAATCTTCTTTACGTTTTTGAAAGATGAATGATTAGCTGATTTCATGTTTGGGGAAGATGCGCAGCTTGAGGAAGCAGAGAAGAGGTTAAAAGATGCTGAATCCAAATTGGCCTGCCTTCGAGGCCAACCTAATGCAGTATCAGATTCAAGTTCCTTGGAAGGAGGAACTAAATCTGTGAAGACAGAGCGCATGTCAAACAGTCCCATTCATAGAAATGGAGGCTCATCAAAAAACCAGCATCAGCCTAAACAAGAACTTCCTGTTCCTGCCGTTCCTCCAAAAAATTCACAGGCTAAATTGTTGCCGAGGTCTTCTGCAAAAGTCTCGATAGATTCCAATTCTCATGCCAGTCCATCGGTCTCTACTCATTCAGTTAGTGGTGCCAGAGTAAAACCTAACGAGTCTCAACGACTTCCTACTAAACCGGAAGATATTAAGATCAAGGAAAAAGGGACAAAAAGGAAGTTTGGTAAGACATTGATCACTAGTGTAACCTTCATTAATACTTTGCATATTTATTGCTAGCACATATTTAAGGTCAAATACTTGTATCTGAATTTAACAGGTGTTATTACCCAATATTTCATATTTTTTATTCTCAAATTATTTGTTGTTGTAATGAAGTTTCATCAAATTGCATTTTTTTTCCAGAACAGAAAGAACACAAGGAGTTGATTCCTTCGATCCGTACTAACTCTTCCCCATGTTTAATACACTGTCAAACAAGCACCCAAATATCAAGTCAACACAAGAGGAAATTGCGGAGTCTTGCTTTGTGTCCAGTGAATGATCAGCTTTTTGTGACTAGGTATTTTTAAGAAAATATTTTCCGGCAATTTTTTTAAGGCCACTGATTGTTTTTATTTTCTGTTCTCTTCCTAGTATTAACTTGCACTTTTTACCCTTTTGAAAAGAAAACAAGTCAACAAAAACATTGCATGCTGATAGATTGCTACCTTGGTTGTAGTTTTTAAGTGTGTAGCCAATGTAGGTCAACTTAGGCTTTGATCTTGCCAATATTTAAAATAAGTGCAAGTAAAAAAGATGGATAGTTATGAAGTTCATCTATAAACACATATTAATGACTTGTACCTTTTGGTCTTTAAACTTGTATTTGAGTAATAATTGGACTCCTGTGATGATCACAGCTATGCTTCTGGTGTTGTCTTATCCTTACAGCTCCTTCTTCCTCTTCTTATCAACAACAAGTTCTAGGAATTGATTACCCTGAAAATGATAAAGAAATAGTAGCTGGGAAAGTCCGTCTCAGACTCTCAGGGAATGCACTATATTTTCTAGCCTTGCATAGGAGCATGAATTTGGTTTCACTATAGCCCTATCATTCTAGTTAAATGTTTGTTAGTTTTGTTGTGTTTTTACAGCAATGGTCTTAATTTGATTGAGTTTTATGGGTGTCTGAAAATTCAAAAGTACTGATATAGCATGCAACCACCCCTGGGGCACGCCCCCCGCCACAAAGCAAAACACCTATACGATAAACTGCTCTTCTGGCTCTGATTTGCTGCTTTTTTTGTAATTCTTGCAGTTCTTTGGATGGAGTGGTCAATTTGTGGCAAGTTCAAGCAAGAGGGTATGCCTTAATTTTTTTGTTAATCCTTTTTTGTATACCCTACTTAGACTGATGGTATCAGGATGTTCAACTGGGCTAAAAAGAGACACTGATTTGGGAATCTGCTACTCATTGAGCATCTTGCTTGTTTGTTTATGCTGGGTCGCCAATTTGGTATGATTGGCTTGGTGGGTGCCTGAATAGATTTCAAATAGGAAATATGATGTGCCATTGTAAAGATTATAATATATCGATCATAAGTGAGCACTAAGTCAATCATTGGCAGGAGGAGGGGTTAGAACCTATATAAAGGGTATCCCTGGGATGTAAGAGATTATGATTTGAGTAATATTCAGAGCACTATTCAGTTTCCTCCCCTCTCTCGTTCTGTTTCCCTTTTCTTATCTTCCTTTCACTACTTCGCTTTTATATTCTTCTACACCTTCGTATCAAAATATCTAGGGATTTTGTACTTTGGTGGTGTAAACATGTTATTTGACTACATCTTAGGCCTCAGTATCTTTCCTTTATATTTCTTGTTTTAGTTAATCGATCACGTCTTAGGAGTTCCTTTTGGATTTTGGATAGTGCTTCATAGTGCTTGAAGACTCCTATAATGAATATATGATTTTCTTCCCTTATATGTCTTAGGTTTATTTAACCCACTTTTTGTGGTCATTAATAGATTTTCTACCTAGATATTCTTTTTGTGACACTTTGGGATTTTATTCTAGCCTGATTGTTTTAAACATGTTTGAATAATAAGAATATTTGGAAAGTGGGGCTTGCTCAACCTTATCACGATGTTTTGCTCAAGGCTAGGCCTGTACGGTTCATTCTGCCCCAGTAGCTGTCCTACCTCTTTGTATATGAAGCTTTGAAGCGTAAAAAATTCTGGCACTTTGAAATATTTCTCAGACTTCCTACAGATTTGTTATCTTGCTTATTTCTTTCTGCCCATCCTATACCGTAAATCTGGCTATATGATGATACACTCTCCCAACGGCCTATTTTCCTTTAATGTATGTTATTTTTTTTTTGGTGAAAGAAATTTATGATTTCAAACTTCAAATCATATCAATTATTTCCCACTCATGTCATTTTCTGATATTTCTTTGTCTCCTCCGTTAACTGTAGCTCAGGAGCCTCTCTGCTTAGTTCAACTGATTGTTCATCCTCGAAGCAGAGGAGATGGCCAGAAGATATAGCTTGGCACCCTGAGGGAAATAGCTTATTTTCAGTTTACAGTGCTGATGGTGGGGACTCGCAAATTTCAGTTTTGGATCTGAATAAAAAACAAGGGGTAGGGCTCATCACCGCAAACATAATGTTTTAAAAGTTGCAATCTATTGGGTCTTTTTGTAATTGATTGACATATATGATATATTTGTCATTTACAGAACCGTGTAAATTACTTGGAGGAGAGGCCTCATGTTAAGGGTATTATCAATAACATTGCTTTCATGCCTTGGGAAAACATCTGTTTTGTGACTGGGGGAAGTGACCATGCTGTTATGCTTTGGAGTGAGAAGGATGGTGAGAACAAATGGAAGCCAAAAGCTTTGCACAGAAATCTCCATTCTTCTGCTGTTATGGGGGTTGCTGGTTTGCAGAAGAAGCATGTTGTGTTGTCTGTTGGTGCGGATAGGAGAATTTTAGGGTACGATGCTCATGTAGGAAGAGCAGATTACAGGCATCAGGTTGATAGTAAATGCATGA
This sequence comes from Mimosa bimucronata, assembly GCA_037074515.1. NCBI lineage: Eukaryota > Viridiplantae > Streptophyta > Magnoliopsida > Fabales > Fabaceae > Mimosa > Mimosa bimucronata. The sequence continues at coordinate 4,322,428 of CM073448.1, forward strand.
GTGTACTGCCGAATCCATGCGATTTTAATCTATTCATGGTACAAACCGGGTAAGATATTCTTTCTGTTGATTTAGAGTTTGCTTTATAGTTGAATGTATTATATAAGATTGTGTTTTCCTTTTTGTTTTCACATGCTCTACTATGTTTCACTGAGAATCTATAATACTTCCTGTTTTCATTTTTTTTTTTGTCTTCCTTGAATGCTTACCTTTTTTTCACATTTTTTTAAACAAATTTATTTCAGAATGGAAATGTGAGTGAGAGTTGTTTGCAAACTTAGAGCATTGGATGAAATTTATCACACCGTCACATAATGCTGAAGTGTCATAAAACTATTCTAGCATTTGCATGGTTTTTTGTTAATAGTGAAATAATTGCTATGACCAAATAAGCTCACATCATATTCTGTACCACTAAATAGGAACCATTGGAATTCAGTTTGACTCCTCCAGCCGGCTAAACAGTGATGAGATTGTGCCTCTGGGAATATTTTAATCTATGGACCACTATGTGTATGGAAGCATGCAAATATTATTATGCTTTCTGAAATAAAATAGTGATAAAGTTATTGTGGTTCATTTGGAAGTGGTTACTTTTGGTGATTGCTCATCGGTAAGAGACTCATTATAGACATGAAATATGGTATGAAGTGGCATTTTAATTAAACAAGGCCGTTTTTTCCTTGTCTATGCTTTGTGAATGAGAATGTAACCGAGTCAAAATTCACTGCTTTCCTCACAAAAGCTAGTGTTAAGATTAAGTAGTCTCATAAATTTATGTGGAACAAAAGGTAAATAATTTCCCTCTTTTGTTATTTTTAGGCGGTCATGATGATTTATGGCCATAATCTAGAAGTTTAATGATTGTGATTTGGAGTTTCTAGTTTGAAGCAATAGAACGAATTGGAAAATTGAATAATATTGTTGATTGTTAATTCTTGCAGGACTCCAGAGAGGCAGCTTCGATTATACGATATCAGATTGAGGCAGACAGAACTTCATGCTTTTGGGTGGAAGCAAGAAAGCAGTGAATCTCAGTCAGCTCTGATAAATCAGGCTTGGTCTCCTGACGGGTTGTATATAACATCAGGTTCAGCAGATCCCATGATTCACATCTTTGATATAAGATATAATGCTCATAAGCCGCCCCAATCCATAAAAGCTCATCAGAAACGAGTCTTCAAAGCTGTGTGGCTTCAGTCTATTCCGCTTCTCATTTCCATATCATCTGATCTCAACATTGAATTACACAAGATTATGTAGAACATATCAAGCCAAATGACTGGTCATGCCTAGGAATCTCCTGTTTTGTTGGAATTATTTAGAACATTTAGGTAATGACTAGTCAGGCATAGGAAGCTACGCTTTGTGTTTCCTTGGAAATATAGCTTTTATTTTGTTTCCCATCGTAGAGCATTTAATTTATGGTCTTGGATTGGATACCAGAGGATTTGATGGGGAAATGATTTCAAGAAATTTAGGAAGAATACCTAATTTTGGTTTCCAAGGGCATAATCATCTTTCATTTAGTCGATGGTGAATCTGACTATCTAAATCTAGTTTCCCTGGCTGTTTGGCTTTTGCTTGCCTTGAGTTTTATCAACATTTGAGAAGAATAATGTTACCTATGTTACCTCTGGCTCAAAAACAATTCCGGGTGGATGATTGTGATGATCCAACTCCATGTCTAATACGACTAGCACGAGGCTAATCACTGTCAGATCTTCAATATGCACATAAGAATATCTTAACCTGAATTTTGGAGCAGGTCCATGCTTAATCATCATCAGATCCTTAAAATACACGTTACTAACCTCAAGTGGCGAACATGGAAAACCTTAAAATACCAGAATAACCTTTGCTCTGAACCCGCATCTACAAATTGAATTTCACTCATCCATTGTTATATTCCCAACAGACATTAATCTGATTCTCTTTCCTCGCCTATATTGAATATGGGTCACGTCATTCCTAAAACAAAGTCACATTCTTAATCTCTCAGATTATTCTGCAGTCACTTTAAGGAATGAGAGACTATTACTGCGATCAAAAAGTTGCTCCTCTCAGTCATTCAAATATTAAAGCCACATCAATAGGATTCTGATGAATAAGCAAATACATATTCTGAGCCAGCTGCTACATCACGTTTTTTGGGGAATCTAGATCTGGCAGTTTGGGATGTTACAGGGCAGCCTTTTGTTGTACATATGCATGTGCATCCTAAACCTGCTATTCAGTGATAGAAGTGGGGTATCCTGTGTCTTTGGACTTTATATGCAAAAACAGTTTCCTTTTATGATCTGTTTGGTAGGGGGGATTTGGAGGGGGAGGAAAGGGGAGAGAAAAACGGTTTCTTATTTCTCTAATTTTTGTAAAGTCAAATAAAAATTTTTCCCCTCCCCTCCCCTCTTACCAAACAGGAGTCATGAACATGAGATAGTATTGCTGCTATATCGTAAAATTACTGATACCATTGACTGCTATCTATTACCACTTGTTTACCAACCAACGCAATGTACCTTATAAATCTTTACATCAATAAGAATTTTGGCCTAATTTAATTACGTTTTCCAAATAGCATATGACATTGCCGGTTTTTCCCATACACGTTGAATTAGTAATAAAAATTAATTTTTTAAGCATAGGTAACTTCCTGTATTCTGTGTGGTATTTGCTGATACATATACACTGCCCATTCAAGAAATTATCTCTAGCGAAATATCTTAACACTTAAGTGGTTGACTAAGATTTCTTATAGTCACTAAGTTTCCATGGTCTTTGGCTCCTTCTATAGAAGGACTGCCCGAAGAAGATCCAAAGTTAATGCAGAAAAATGTGGTGGAGACAATGCACTTTATCTTTCTTTTAGTGCAAAATGCTAATCAAACTGCTTTGGTGCTTTTGTCAAACGAATAAAGAATCGTTTTTTGTAGTTCATTTAAGAGAGAGAAAAAAAGAAAGAAAGAAAAGAAATTAGGAATAATGAATTGAAGTTGATGCTGCTGCACTTTTAGGTGGTAAAGAAAGAACAAGTCAAGTCAAGTGTGCTCCTTTTCCTTCACTGCAATGGATTCTAACGTATATTCTACTCATTCACCATCATCTTCGTTGTGCATTGCACTTTTAATTTATATTAGTTTATTAATTTGAATTCTCTTTCCTTTTAATTTATATTCCAGGGGATTGAACTCGTTAAAGAGTTAAGAGATATAAATTAAATAAAAGTTTCTACCTTTTTTAACAAAAGATCAAACTTTATTAAATGGTAAAACAATACACATAAAAACCCAACTCATACATGATAGTCTAAACGAGAAGGGCCACAGAACGAGAGAAAACACACATAACAAGAACAAGAAAATAAGATTAGAACAACCAAACAAATTATGCAGGAAAATCAAAAGAAGTGACATTGGTCAAGTCCCCATAGGACTGTGAAAAGGTGTTAAGACAGCTCCAACATATCCGAACACATAAAAAATATATAGCTTTAAACCAGAACTGATGAAGATCTATCTTTATCTCAGATCAGGCAGCATGCACACTGTAATAAGTGTGTGTAATACTTACTGCTTGATGAAATATTCGTCAAGAAGTAACATAATGCGTTCATTTGTTGCAGACGTATAAAGTACTGATAGGGGCAATTGTGGAGAGAAAGTGTGAGATTAAAGGAGAGAATTATTGGTTGGTGGATTTTGCTTTTTTTAAGCTTTTAACAACTTATGATGTGCTGTCCACGACTAGCATGTATAACCAAATTATCCACCATCATATTATCATATCATGCCTTCAAATAGAAAAAAGCGTTTTATTCCTAATGAATAATATAATACGTTAAAAAACTAAACATCAACTTACCTGCTATCATTTTGATGTTCGATTGTTTTCATTTGTTTTAGGTTATGCTGTTTGTAATTTCATTCAATAGCTGTCGTGTGTGGAGCAGGAAGCCGAAATTACAAAGCTAAGTATGTATGGTGAGAAAAACAAATTACACACACACACACACACACACACGACTAACGTAATAAAAATATTTTGACATATATAATTGAAAGAAATGTGTAACTTAAATTTACAAGCTGTGTCAGTCAATATATTTTGGCAAAAAATGTATCAAATGTTGAAAAGTTTGGTTTTTAACAACACAAGCTGTGTCTGTCAATATATTATGGCAGAAAATGTATCAAATGTTGAAAAGTTTGGTTCTTAACAACCCCTGAGAATCCACAAAAAGATGTGATTTAAAGTTGAATTCCTTATAAAAGTGATCATCTCCACCCAAACATCATCTTCAATCTTTAATCTGTGCAGCTCTTAACCAAACAATTAATGAGAACTTTGTCATTATTTTCATTAAATCACCATAAATTCTTCCAATATCAACTGGATTGATTAGATCTTTTCAGTTGGTGTTAAATTTTATAGAGACCAATATTTATATTGCTATTAAACATCAAGAGAAAAATACAACTTTTGTATTTATACAAACTTGAAATTTCAAGACAATGACATTTTGTATGCCCTATATACCAATGTAGCTTTCCATGCATTAAAATACATCGAAAAGCTAATCAAGTGAAGTATTGAATGGACTTGAAGTTTGGCTTTGCTTCATTATTCTTTTGACATCCAATCCGACACTACGATGTTACCTACGAGGCTATAACAATTATGACTGAGACTCCTATAAATCCTTAGTATATTCTTATTTCCTCGCCAATGTCAAGTGATTGAAGAGGAAACTTCCTGGAAATGTTGTTTTCATTTTTCAACTTCACTAGTTGTTTGTCGAGGAGGATCGAACCTAACTCAAGAAATTTCGTTTTTATTTAATTAAAGCCTTATTTTATTATTTGAATGAAATTTTATTAATATTTGGCCACTAAGCTTTCAATATTTCTGAGAACGAAAGTAAAATAACCATATTTTAAGGGTATTTTTCCAACAATTTTTTTTCAAGATATAAATTAAAAAATTTCCGTTAAGCTGACAAGTAAGAAAACATATTGCATGAACCGATCTACCACATTCTTTTTTAGGTCAACCAATCACAAATAAGGACATCAGAAATATTTACATATGATTTAGTGAAATTTAATTTGACATGACACTATAAATCCTTGATCATTGTTCAGAATAATAAAAAGTAATGGGATCTAGAATATAGAAGAATCTCTTACAAAGAAAAGCACATATAACAAAAAACTTTAAAATTTAGTGGCATGACACCATCACAGATCCTTTACAATTCCCTTAGGGTGTGCCCCCATCATTCTTAAAAGAAAAAAAAAGAGCACATATAAAAGTAAAAGACGTTTGTTTAGAGAAATGAACTGCGACTTATAAAGGAGAATCAACGAAAGAAATGGTTAATAAATACCCATCCGATCTTAATTATAAGATCATTTTGACTTTTGTTTTTGGAGAAATTAAGGACACAAAATTAATCACTTTAAAATCTCTATAGTTATCTTTTTTCCTCAAAACTAATTTATTCTACTTATAAACTAACATATAGTCTAATTATATGTGACATACTATATTATAATTTAATGATCTAATTTGTTTCTTTAATTTTTACAAAAAAAAATTAAAATAATCTTATATTTAAGACGGAGTAATTGCCAAATTGCCACATAGATAAGCAGGATATATTACTCCTCCTTCATTGTCTACAAATTTCCTGTTTTTTTTCCCTTAGGAAAAAAAAAGGTCAAGTTAATTTTTTATTGTCAGTTTCCTTCCTTTTTAAAAATTGACGTTATTGTGTAAATTGAATTCTCAGCTTCTTACCTTTTGAAGTCAAGTTGTACTTCTTCTCCCACTGGTTTCGAAGCTCAACATCCCATTCCCATGGGTAACTGCTGCTCCGACGTCGCCGGCGGCCGTACGGCCATCGGCGGCACCGCCGGCCACCATAACAACCCCGCCGATTCTCCCAACGATGCCGTCGATAGGTTCCTCAGGTCTCGCGGCTACCATGGTCTCTTCTCTCAGATCGAGGTTTTCACTTTACTCCAAATATGCTTCAATGTCTTTGCTGAAACAGAGGTTTAATTCATTACTATTTTGTTGGAATTTACTTTTGGAGGTGTAACTGTGGTCTCTTTTGTGATCTAGTTGTCATATTCTGCTTCAGGCTTGCGTGACCGAGATGTGCTATCCAAGGTTTGCTGCTTAAAAGCATTTCTTATTAATCTGCTTTCTTATAGTAGAATCTTGTAACCTTTCGTGGTCGTTGATGTTTAAAACTTGGTTTAATTTTAGATAGAATATAGCTCTGGCTTTTAGCGTTATTAAATATCAACTCTGTAAATTCTGGTTTGTTTTTCTATTTATCATTTTAATTTCGGTTTTATTCCAGCTGAACTATAATTAGGGACCTATTGTTTTGACAAGCATATCATTATGCATATTTCAAGGAAATCCCCTAAGGTGACATTTGACTTAGTGATCAGTATTGTATGGCTCCTATATAGATCATGAAATCATGACCTATACAATCTCTAGCTGATAACTTATGACAAAGCACACGTCCTCCCGTTGGAGTAAGATGTCTGTGCAGAGGAAGATTCAGAATCTGAAAATAGTTTTATATAAAAGTATGGGCCAATTCTTGTAGCTGCAACATTGCTTCTGACGTGATTAGTACAAATTTGTTGAGATGTAAACTATAGGTGAAGTAATGGCCATGGTGAACATTAAACAAGTCGAAGGAGATGCAGTTTAGTTGTGCCCTCCTGCCATTGGCACTTCCATCTTAACTGCTGGGGGCATTTATAAGGGCAGAGGCCTTTCTTGCATAAGACAATCCCAGATGTGTCTTAGTTCAAGTTACATCGGCAACTTGAAGTCAGATATTTCTAGTAAGGACCACAGAATTCAGGCCAATCCAGATAATTGGTTCTCTAATGGTCCATTGATATATCAAATATATTTTTCTGGATGATCTTTGCAAAGAGAATTGGGTAAAAATAAATATTGATAATGTTATTAACCCTTAAAATTCAGTGGCTGTGTATTGTTCCTGCTAGTTAGAAGTGGGCATGTATTCAATTTTACTCTCAAGCAAGAGATGAAGGAATTTAAGCTGCACTCCATTAATGTAGTTCAGCTGTTATGCCCCAAAGACCAAGGAAGACTGTCATTTTTAATTATTGCAGATTAATTTTAATTTTTATACTACTTGTTTAGATTATTTTAAAATTATGTCATAATTTTTATGCCTCATATCCCTATCATTTAGTCTTGTTTTTCATCTATTGCTAGAAAGTTGTCGTATCATGTCTTACATTTAGCTCTTCTTGCTGCAGAGTGATCCAATGATGATTCTTTATTTAAGAGGGAAGAATGGAGCACTTGAGGAACTTGGCCGCACTGAAGTAGTACTAAATTCCTTGAATCCCACATGGATTACTAAGCACAATCTCATGTACCATTTCGAGGTTGTTCAGTTTTTAGTGTAAGTTTAAATGCTGATGTTTTTACTTCCAATGAGCATATGACCATCTTGTTGTTTGACCAGGAGTATCTCTGTTAAAATTTTCACATCACAGGTTTCGTGTGTATGATGTTGATACTCAATTTCACAATGTAGATGTAAAGGTATGGTATTATGATGCATGTATGCTTAAAAGTTATTTCCTTAAGTAACTTTAAACATATGATGAAGGCTTTTTATACTTTTTTTCTTGTCATGAAAAGATAATAATTCTTATATTGAATACTTTTGATGTGCTTACTAATTACATGCCAATGTCCTATCAAGTTGATTGAGCAGAAAGAGTGTAAGATGCTCTGGATTGTGACATTTTGGTTGACTTGTGCAGATGCTTAAGCTAGAAGAGCAGCAATTTCTTGGTGAAGCAACCTGTGCATTATCTGAGGTAACATGAACACTAATATACTTTTTTATCGTGTGATGTGTTGTAAGTAGATGAAAAGCCTTTGCTATACAGTGACTTGAAATGTAAGGGACTGGGAGAAACGTTCTGGCAATGAACCTGGATCTTTCTGATCTCATACTCCTGAATCCTGATTACCTCATAGATGGGGTTTTCCCATAAAAAATGCATGATCATTTGGAGGCATGATGATCTAGGATCAACAGTACAAATAGGTAAATGGAGAGTAAGAAATAGGGAGATAGAGGAGCGAGTAAGTAAGAACAAGAGGGAAAAGGAGAAAAGAGGAAGAGGGAAGAAACAAATATTGGTTAATTATTCCGTTTGTAGGCAATTGAGAAAAGTGTACATGAAGGGTTTAACTAGGGGTGTTCATGTGACGGTAGGTGATGGGACAGCCTTATTTTGTGTCCAGCCCCATAAAAGGCCTCGGGATAGCAAAATTGTCCCATGTCCCGTCCCGTTCTCGGATTTGTCCCATCTCATCGGGGTTGGGACAGGAACAGTACGGTAACAGGATGTCCCGTTTACTTTTTTGAAGGATATAAATTTATTTATTGAGCTTCCTTTTTTCTTTTTCTTTGTCTATTCTTGTAAAAAATAAAAATAGAAATATTATATATATGAGATATGTTACACTTTTAGATTATTCTAATATTTTATATTAAATATATAATCAATATGATAACACCTTTTTATATAAATAAGGGTTAATACAACTTTTGGTCCTGAAACTTTCACTTAATTTTGGTTTTGGTCCCTGAACTTTCAAATCGATGGTTTTGGTCCTTGATCTTTCGATCAATTTTGGTCTTGGTCCCTGAACTTTATATTTGTGGTTTTGGTCCCTGAACTTTTGTGTCATTTATAACCATTAGTCCTTGCTTTTTTTAAGTTTTTTTTTTAAAGTTCAAATTAGGGACCAAAACCATCGATGTTAAAGTTCAGGGACCAAAACCAAAATTGATCGGAAGTTCAAGGGCCAAAATCACCAATTTGAAAGTTTAGGGACCAAAACCAAAATTAAGTGAAAGTTCAAGGATCAAAAGTTTTATTAACCCTATAAATAATATCTATATAAACATATATTAGTTACATCTTTAAAAAAAATCAATCATATCTTTAAAAGACAAATATTCGGGATGGGGCAAAGCTCATTCAGTGTCCCGTCACGCTTTTGTTCCGTCCCGAAATTTTTCTGGACGGGAGATTATCGTCCTAGAATAGCCGGGATCAAAATAGGACAGCTGGGACTGGACAAAAATGAATAGCCCTAGGTTTAATGAAGGAAATTGGCAATACGTGCTTGGAACAATGGAAGAAACGTATAGATGAGAGCATTACTAATACAAGCTCTACTGGATGGCTCAATTCCTGTTTTACAAATAAGTAGACATCTTTTTCTATGCATTGTGTTGACTTTAAAAAATAACTCGCATTATTCATACCTTAAGGATAGTGACTTACTATAGATTTTATAATATCATATTTATACCTTAAGAATAGTGACTTGCTATAGATTTTATATCATCATATTATTAATATCAATATGCACAAATGTAAAATCCAGAGAAAGCCATATTCATAAGTCATGAGTAGTGTGGGCTCACCTTAAACTACATGCAACACATAGGGCCCACATCTAGTTGACCATATTACTGCATATATTCTTTTACCATTCTTTATTACATAATGTATTTGGCACTAGAGGCTCTCACAGAAATAAGGCTGCCCTATGCGTTACAAAGTATAATAAACTAACATCTCAACAATTTAACCTATTGACTTTAGCAATTCGGCCTGTACAGATAATTACAAAACCTGATCGATCATTGGCATTAGATCTGCACAAAGATGATGCCACTAGATCAACCCACTCCCAAAGTTGTGGGAAGCTATTGCTGCATGCAGAGGAATGTGTCAGCTCAAAGACCGCGATGGAGATAACATTCCGGTGTTCAGATTTGGAAAATAAAGATCTCTTCTCAAAAAGCGTATGGGCTTATTTTTCCTTTTTTGCTAGTATTTGAGAATCGTGAGTTTGGTGTTAGCCATCTTTTTGATGTCATGCAGGATCCCTTTTTATTAATTTCGAAATTTGTTGAGGGTGGAACCCAGATTCCCATTTGCAAAACAGAAGTCATAAAGAATGATCTTAATCCAATTTGGAAGCCAGTGTTCTTAAATATTCAGCAAGTAGGAAGCAAGGTATAAAATCTAAATGACAATCAACAACCATAACTTGTCATGATCATCTTACTTTAGTGAAGATATTTCTGACTTTGGTCGTGTTTGAATAAATAGACATGTCTTGTTCTTTCTCTTTTTTCCACTCTTATGATACACAGGATAGTCCGTTAATAATAGAATGCTACAACTTCAATAGCAATGGCAAACATGATTTACTAGGGTAATCAATTATACTACTTCATACCCATCCTTTTTCTTTCTCTTATCTACATGCCCAAGACAAACTGCAGGGTAATGATGCTTATTCTTAAATAACAGAAAAGCGCAGAAATCTTTGATTGAACTGGAAAAGCTGCATTCTGGTGGTCTAGGAGAAAGTTTGTTCTTGCTGTCTTCTGGTGGACAAAATTATAATAACAAGGTTAATATTAATCAAGCTTATTTCCACTTGAATACCTCTATCCATTGATTATGACAAAGTCAATTATTGGTCAGGATTATTTTAATACTTGAATACCTCTATCCATTGATTATAACAAGGTCTATTATTAGTCAGGATTATGTTAATCTTGAATGCCCATAGCTGTCCCTGAACAGATTCAACTGTGATACAGGTATTAAAGAGCCAACTATATGTGGACAGGCTTACTCAAAGTGTCCAACATACTTTCCTTGATTACTTGGCTGCTGGATTTGAATTGAACTTCATGGTGGCTGTTGATTTCACAGGTACTCCACATGCCAATACACGTGTGTCAAATTTCAATGTGTATGTTATATAGTACTGGTGCAAAAGTTGCCATGGTTTTGAAATCTTTTTATAATAAAAAAATGGTTTTTTATGATTTTTCTATTAAGCAAAATTTTGATTTGTATAATGTTGAGGCTGCTGTGTAGGGTTTGCCGTAGGTAGTCTCTCTTAAGTGTAAAATTATATATCTTTCTGACATTCTGGTTAATATAAGTGATACCAAAGATTCAAGATGATATTAAGGTCTAACTTCCTTCTCTCATTTATCAGCTTCAAATGGAAATCCACGCCTTCCTGATTCTTTACATTATATAGATCCTTCAGGCCGGCCGAATGCATACCAAAGGGTGAGAAATGATTCTTGATATCAAATTTGTCTCATTATTCTACTTATTTTCTATCCTTGAGCCACTAATGTTTCTTATCAGGCAATTTTAGAGGTTGGGGACGTGTTACAGTTTTATGATTCAGACAAGAGATTTCCTACATGGGGTTTTGGAGCACGACCAATTGATGGTCCTGTTTCTCATTGTTTCAACTTGAATGGGAGCAGCAATTACTGTGAGGTTGAACTGCAAAACCCGATCTTCCTTTTTTTTTTTCTAGCTTTTCACGACAATGTGATAGTTGTAGTTCTTCAATATTTGTACATGTCTGGTTATTGCAGGTGGAAGGGATCCAAGGAATTATGACAGCATACACAAGTGCCCTCTTTAATGTTTCACTTGCAGGACCAACTCTTTTTGGACCTGTCATCAGCACTGCTGCTCTTATTGCCAGCCAATCTCTTTCAAGCGGTGGACGGAAGTATTTTGTTTTGTTGATTATCACTGTAAGTAGTATTTTTGCTTATTTATCTGTGGAAATTACTATGACCTAAATTATAACTCGGCGATTATTTGATTGTTTGCTTGTTGCATGTATTGTGTGGATATTCTAGGGCTAGGTAAAGTTTATGATTTTTCCATTTTTCCTCTGAGATTTAATTGATATCCTACTAGGATGGAGTAGTGACAGATCTCCAAGAAACAAAAGATGCTCTCGTTAAAGCATCTGATCTACCGTTGTCTATTCTTATTGTTGGAGTTGGTGGAGCCGATTTCAAAGAAATGGAGGTACTGGATCCTACTTTTCTTCTCGTCACACGTGTAGAGTTGATATTGCTATATTTTAATAAATCTCAGCAACTTCCCTTGAAGTTTAGGTAAATTGTACTTGTACCTTTTCTAGTTTGAAAAGATTAAAAAAATTATTACTCAATATGGCATTTAAATATATTGGAAAAACATGTTTTCAGTTTACATTTTGTCAATGAAATTATTTATTAGGGAAGAAAAAGATATGTATTCTTTTAAAAAATTAAAGTGCTGAGCGACCATTTCCATACTAAAAAGTGCATTACAATCTCATCTTGAAGTTTAAAATCAACACAGCTGCCTTTATGAGCTGGTTAAGGATAATTTACATTAGTGTGTACATAAAGTTGATTTCAATGACCTAAGTGAATTTAAATCATAAGTCTAAGAGTCTGATGATAATTTTGAAACATAAAGGGTGCAAATATTATTTAGTTAAGCTTATTGAGCGTAATTTACTCTTATATTCAGTGGTAATTCCCATTCCTTGGGCAGGTTTTGGACGCTGACAAGGGAGAGAGGCTTGAAAGTACATCTGGACGGGTTGCTTCACGCGATATAGTCCAATTTGTTCCATTTCGGGATGTTCAAAGTAGGTATCTGTTTGCAAATTAGGTTAGGAATGCTAGCTGATTAACTGCCTCTAAACATTACATGCCTTTTGCAGGTGGAGAGATTTCAGTAGTTCAAGCGCTACTAGCAGAATTACCTACGCAATTTTTAACTTACATGCGGGCCAGAAACATCCAACCTAGCTAGTCTCTTGTGATGTAAACACTGTACATATAAAAATTCTTCATTCATTGATCATTGTGCAATTTCAAGGCCTCATTCAGAACTGAAGGGTTGAAAACTCTGTTAAGCTTTGTGAAACGGGGTAAAGAAGGTTTTTGCCAAAGCCAACCTGGTATTTCACCTACAAAACCACGTGATGAGGTATGGGTTGGGATTTCCTCTTGTGTGTTTTGAATTTGGGCGTTGGTCCCTCCGAATTTAATATTACAAAATTTTCCATTCCTCCCTTGGAGCACAATTTTGTACTATGCCAGCTATGAAATTCCGTGATATTCAAATTCTATGATAGGATATGATTTTCAATCTGGGCCAATATTTTGTGAATTCTTTTATACATGTGCCTTCCATGGTTGGTGCACTTGGACCTCAAACATTACCAATGAAAATGATTCGGATTGATTTTTTGCTGTTGAATAATTAATCTTGCAGTATTCTCACCCACTTGAGTGCCCCCCCCCCCCACCCATCAGTCTCTGACTCTACAGTAATGCGGGTGACCCACAAAATTCCCATGCTGCATAAAATCGTGCGGTTAGAGTTGCTCTAGTCTCACGTAAAGACGCAAGAGAAAGATGCAATCATTGAATTTTCAGTGGTTTACACCCTTTGGAAAAAATTGTCAGGAAAAAAATGTAGAGAATCTATAGGAAAAAATAATGGGAGAATCCTTATGAGGTTGGAAAAAAAGAATGTAATTACCAGGTCACATAAGAAGTAACATGCAATGACATGTTGCAGTACATAAAATGATAATTGACAACAGTGCTATGCTATTAGTTATTTTTACTTTTTGGTGATTACAATAATTTTTTTAGGACCATGTAATGATTAGATTTATTGTAAGAGCCGATCACTTGTTATTAGAATTCTTTTGTGATTATATTCATTCTTTGTGACTTCATATTGATTATTTCCACATACAGTGTTTGAGCTTTCCTTCATATGTCAATTTCTGTTTGGCAGAGAAGGAGGGACACTGCCGTTGTTTCTGTCCATTGGAACATGTCCTTTTTGCATTATTACTCACAAACGAACTATTTATAGTACTTGCATGTGGGGGACCTATGTTACCTGAAGCTGAAGTTATGGTTGGGTGAAACCAACTTGTGGCCAATTGAGCGGGCTTTCCTTAGTTGCACGAAATTCAATTAATGAATTACTTTAATTGTGGCTTGTCATTTGTCAATATGACCGCTTCATTTGAATTTTATATTAAATGCATATTGATTTCCTTGTTTGTTTTGCATAGTTTAACTTCATTTGAATTTTATATTAAAGGGTTAATATAACTTTTGGTCCCTGAACTTTCGGTCAATTTTGGTTTTGATCCCTGAACTTTCGGTCAATTTTGGTTTTGCTCCCTGAACTTTAAAATTTTTGGTTTTGGTCCCTGAACTTTGAGTCAATTTTGGTCTTGGTCCCTAAACTTTCAGTAATTTTGGTTTTGGTCCCTCAACTTTAATTTTTTTTTTGAATTTTTTTTTAAACTGAGGGACCAAAACCAAAATTATTGAAAGTTCAGGGATCAAGACCAAAATTGACCTAAAGTTTAGGGACCAAAACCAAAAATTTCAAAGTTCAGGGACCATAACCAAAATTGACCGAAAGTTCAGGGATCAAAACCAAAAATTTTAAAGTTCAGAGACCAAAACCAAAATTGAGTGAAAGTTCAGGGATCAAAAGTTATATTAACCCTATATTAAATGTATATTGATTTCCTTGTTTGTTTTGCATACTTTCTTGTTGAATCACCGTCTTTTTATTTTATACCTCTGATTTCAAAGACGAATCATAGAAGTTATACCATTTCCCCTACAACTATATCAAGTTGCCTGAATCAACAGACAAAAGGAAAGATCAATGTTCAGTGAATTGAGATCTAAACTCTTTTGATACCAAATAATTTAAGAAACCGGAATTTGATATAATTGTACAATCTATATCATATTCTCATTAAGCGTCTAATGCGGCACAACGTACATAAATATTAAGAACGAACCCTTTAATTGAGATTTGCTCATTTAACTAGCAATTCTGGATGGCTACTAATGGCATCTTTCCCCCATATACCTCCGGAAGCTGATCCTCCTCTATGTCTTCCAGCAATCTTGATTTTAACTTGCTGTTCTCCACAAACACTATCTGTGCACACACATTTTGTTCAATTATAAAATATATCCTTAAAAACAAATCACATGCACGTGAGTGCGTGTTGCAAATGTTAAAAGAAAATAAAATGTCACCTTCTTCTTGGTCTTCTTGTCAATGAACGGGTAAATAATCTTCCATGCTGTAAAAAATATGGATGGTGCGTTCACTATGAATAACTTCCCCAGCCGTTCTGGGTAATAATCCTGCAACCACAAGAAACCCATCATGAAAGTATTAAGATATATAATTCCTGATAAAGATGTTGATCAACTAACTAAGATACCTATTTTAATAGAATTTTACTGTCTCGTTGAACTACTTATTATCTTTCCCGGAGTGTAAAGAAGAAAAGATTTCAACTTTACCTGCAAAATCTTTAGAGCACCAAGATAACCACGAATATCGCAATTTGAGTATCCCCATCCTTTAAGATCTCCTATACCCACGAACTTTTCTTCACCTGGTGGCATCCTGAGACACACCAAATGGTATTTTTACTTTAAAAATTACAAATTTTTTTTTCTGTTTTCACAGTTCTAAGTACCGGTTCTTTCAGCATCATAACAACATAGGGACAAGCAATTACCTTGAACATAGTTTATCTAGAGAGTAAACGACAAATCCTGTACACACAAATTTATTTTGTAAGAATTGAATTCTGGGGTTACATTCATGACTTTTAAGAGACTTCAGTGGAAAACCTTACGTTTGAATTCGTCCAGACCACCAACTTTGTTCTGGAAGTGTTTGGCACCAAAGACAATTGTTATAGGACGTCCTTTCTTATCGAGTCCCTGCATGAACATCTTGTTCTGTGCAAGTTCTTCTGGAACCTCTGATGGAGCAATAGAACCATTTGGGACAAATGAACGCCTCCATTTCGAGAACTCTAGGAACATTGTAGAAGCCTTTTCTATATCTAGTTCACGAGCACGCAAGAATCTTCTCATAGTCAAATCATCATATTCCTGAAACATTACCAGTTGATCTCAACGTACGAAAATGAACTACGTCATTTATCGGAATCATGGTTATGAAAGATGTTGTATAAAGCTCGCTGTAGGTATAGTACATAGTCTAAAACATAATATGAAGGTAAAGCAAAACACAAAACACGCAAGACACAGAGGCTGAAGAATCACTTCGAGATCTGAGTTTATAGCAGAGCAAATTTGTATTCTCACAAATCTCAGAGAGATCTAAGCATTGGACCAAGAAGGGAAAAAAAGAAAGTAAGTCATCAAAAGAAGCAGCTATTGTCGCTAATAATTTGAATGGAGCTTCATTTAACTAATATTTTGTGTGTATTTGACCATCCTCTTTTAACTCCATGATCATATGAAAACTGCACAAGAGAGAAAATCAAGGAACAAAGATGCCAGAAAAATAGACATAAGTGAAAATAGTTTTACCTTAGCAGACTGATCCTTGGACTCAACGAAAGCTCTCATGAGAGAAATCTTCGAAAGCTCAATCTCAGAGCTGTTCTTATGGTCTATGTCTTCCTCTAAAGCCATTATTACCAGTTCTAGTGTTTGCTTCTTTTCTCTGAACTTTAATGGCGGAGCCTCTCTATTTAAAATCTTGGGTTCACGTCCCAGAACAACTCAATTTTAAGCATGTTCCTTGAATATATTTCTTCCTTCTTCATCCAATTTAATATGTATCAACTTTGATGTTACCACCCAACTAAACATCTGCTTCTTCATTTAATGCTACCGTTCCACCCTAATCTATATGGTTACTTCGCATATTTTTTCTTGTTTTACTTTCATGAACAATAACAGATTAAGAATTTCTCTAAAGTTTTTTATGGGTTATGATCCCAACTGAATGCTAAACTTCCAATTTGTGCAACGATAGTTGGATGGGTGTTTTTGTTGTGTTGCAGCTAATTGACAAGGAAGAGATGAGCCATCAAGGGAGCGTGATTTGACTAAGATGAGAAATAAATGCACCATGATTTGTCCTACTCATCACGGTTACTCTTAACTTAAAAAAATGTTTTGTACAGGTAAATACCCTCTTAATTTCAAAATTCTAGATTTATATTTTTACTAGTTGAATATAGATATGCACTCACCGACTAACAATATTCACAGGTACAAATTACCTATCAAATATTTTACAATTTAAAAGTATCTATTTATCATTTTCTTAGTATTAAATATGTTTAATTTTGACTCTTTTCCACTTGCTTTCTCTCATACTTTAACGGTTTAACCCCTTAGATTAAACTTCAGAAATCAGATGTGGGGCCCGTCCCATTTTATCACTCAATTTTTCTCTCCTCATGTGGAGATTTGGGCGACAAAACTCCTCTCTCTCTCTCTCTATAAGGAAGAATGAAGATAAGTTTTTTTTTTTTTTTTTTTTTATATATATATATGTGTATATATGTGAAGGGAACAAAGGTAGAGAGAGGGTGGGTTTTAATAGGGTATTTGAATGAAATGGTTCTCCCATATTTCTTCCATGATCCAGTGTCCATTTTTTTTAGTTATTTTATTAAATTCTTGTTTATAAATTCAGTTAAGAAAGTATTTAAATTATGTCATGTAATATATAAATAAATATTTATTTTTGAGAAATTAATCTAAACATCTATTTAAGAAATAGACATGTTGTCTAATTTCTCATCCTCATTGTTATACTTCCATAATCATCGTCCGATAAATTTTATTTTTTATTACATTTTTAACCAAGACTGAGTATTCTATTTTTATATTATTTTTTAGAGTTAAATATCAATTTTGTCTTGGAAGGTTTTTTGGGATCAATTTCACCTCGAAAGAATGAAAAGTGTAACAATTTCGTCCTAAACTAACGGAATCGTTAACGAACGTCACGTCATGGTCCACGTCAAAATGAAGATAAACCATTTTTATCCTGAAGGTTTTCCTCAATGAGCAATTTTGTCAGGAAGTTTTTTAAACTTCTAGGGTGACATTGCACTCAAAAACTTCGGAGACAAAATTGCTCATAAATGAAAATTTTTAGAATAAAAATGGTTTATCTTTATTCTGATATTGATCATGACGTGATATCTGATAATAGTTCTATTAATTTAGGATGATGTTGCTACATTTTTTAAATGAAAACGTTACCCAACGAATATTTCCAAAACAAAACGGGTATTTATGCCTTTTTCAAAAAGAAAAGGGAAGGGACACTTCATTGAGTAGGGAAGGGCCCATTAGATTACTAAGATACCCAACTTGACAAGGCACAGGTACACCAACCCTGTCTACCAAAATTAATGAGGGGCCAGTTGGACTATAGCACGCAAGTATTTTTTTTTTCTTTTTCTAATAACAAACATAATTATTAATACCACAGGTTCTTTATAGAAAAGACTGAAATTCTTAAAAATTATTCCGAGAAATCAAGACCTTTATCTCAAAAAATTAAAATGCAATGCTATGACAAATAATTTACCCTCGTTTAATACTTTAAACAATAAAAAATTAAAATTCATACGGAAAATTATTAAAAGAAAATCCCTATGCTGTTGAAAAGAAATGATAATATCAAATCAAGAATCAATACATTTCAGTTTGTTTTCTTGAAAGCTTTATGCCCCAATTGGTACAGTTTTTAATGGAAATAGAAGTGGAAGTAGACTCTAAATTATGTTTGGTATATTGATGGAAGTGAGATATAATTTTTAATTTATATATTTATTTTCCTTATAAAAAGACTAAAATGCCATTTTCATTGAAAAACAAAGAGCCTCCTCTCCTTGCTTCCTCACCCATCACCTCCGCCAAAATCCATGCAACCCAAAAATCAAGCATGGAAAAAGAAGCAACTTCCAGAGAATAAACCATATGAAGATGTAAATTCTGAAGCCCCATTTGGTTAGCAAATATGAGATCGACTTCCCCTTTGAACAAACTAGAGTGTGCTCCCCCGCGCGTTGCGCGGAGAGCGTCTATTGCGCCCATTCTCACGAATCTCTTTTCAATATTACGTCGTTCGTAATGAATAAATATGTTATCTCCACCTTCACATATGTCAATTCAATCATCAAATGCACCAACCAAGGTCTTCATACCAGTAGCTTCTACTTAATAAGGCAATCAATTAATGGTATCAAAAAACGTAGGCATAAATATTTTTAGACCAAACACACAAAATCGCAATAATCATTCAGGTTGGATTTCGCTACAGCACCAAGATATTTCTGGTTAACTAAAGTACATCAGCTATTTCAATTACACCAAACATTGCCCACGTTCGAATATGCAATATCAGTATGGATCATCTGTTACTACTGCGTTCAGTCACGTCATCAAACCTGGAAGTTAATGAGAACTTATGAAATGTCTAACCATAACAGTTTTTCCACACATGTAGCTATCAATAGAAGTATACCTTTCACATGGAGGTTGGGTAGATGTTTCTGAAGACCTCTTTGAAGACAACATTAGTGGTTGATGATCCTTGTTATGATATTTTGCCAGGGATATAAATCTTCAATCCATCAACACTCCTAACCCGAGACAGAGCAACATATAATTGGCCATGAGTAAAGACAGGTCTAGAAAGGTGCAAGCCAACTTGCTTTAATGACTGCCCTTGGCTTTTGTTTATCGTCATTGCAAAAGATAGTATGATAGGGAATTGTCTTCTTGTCATACGAAAAGGCCAGCGAGTTTCAGATGGATTCATATCCATCCTATGAATCAAAACCCTTTCATTTGGGTGTGAGCCATTTAAAGTTAGGGCTTCGATTACATGTTGCCCAACTTGTGTCACTTTGAGCCGAGTACCATTGCATAGTCCTGCCGATTGGTCAATATTTCTAATAAGCATTATGGGTGAACCAACCTTTACGGATAACTTGTGCGGAGGCATACCAGAGCAATTTACAGTGTTAAGAAACTCGGTTGAATATTGATGATGAAACCCATCGCTGTCAGCGGTAGATTTGCATATTGAATCACAACTGGAATAAGTTGTTGCATCACCAGGTAATAATGACAACATGTATTCATTGAGTTTGTCAACAACATCAATTGTTGGAGCTAAGATGGCTCGGTCATTGAAGTATTCATTCGAGTCCAAGTTGTTGGTTAGCTCAGAATATGTCACATGGACTAAAGAGGCTAAAGGGTTCTCTGCTGTAGGGACCAGTAGTGAAGTGGGGATATCAATGTCACAATAACCATCTGCTGCCTCGCCAAGCTTGCCATCACCAACATCTAAAAGCCAACTGGAAAACCAACGCAACTTCTCACCTTGATCAGTGGATGAATTGGCTGTCAACCGCATATTTTGTGTTAAATGGAATAGGGTACAGTGCTGCCATAGGTGGGATGAACTAATGCAGGAGTCAATAATAGTATAGCGGTTCCTTTTAGGGATGACAGGTAGAATCTGTCTAAAGTCACCTCCCATTATGATACATTTCCCACCGAAAGGTTTATTGCAATGCATGATATCCTTGAGTGAACGGTCAAAAGCTTCAATGCAATATCGTTGGACCATTGGTGCTTCATCCCATATAATGAGTGTTGTTTGGCGTAGGAGATCTGCAAGATGTGAAGATTGGCCAATAGAACATGTGGAGAATTCATTAACATCGATCGGTATTGCAAAGCGTGAGTGAGCTGTTCGACCAGATGGTAATAAGGTTGCGGCAATACCGCTTGAAGCAACTGTGATTACCATTTTGCCTGTGGATCTTAATGTGGAAGCCAACGCATTCCACAAGAAAGTTTTCCCAGTTCCACCATACCCATGAACGAAGAAGAAACCCCCACTGTTATGTTCAATAGATAGCAACACATGGTCGAATACATGCTTTTGATCTCCATTTAAATTGTTAACAAAGGTTTGGGAAGCTAACCCCAAAGCTTCACGATCATAGGATAATTCTTGCAACAATAGATTGTTGGTGACATTCGGCAATAGAGAATCATCTAGTTGTGGGAGGGAAGGGTAATCAAGAAGGCTCTTCCCATTATCTTGCAAAAGGGAATCAATGATACGCAATGCTACTTGTTCCTTGTCATGCGACGTGATAAAACGACCTAAAAGACGTTCAGATATAGGTGAGTCAGACCATGTAAGAAGGAAAAAGAATAAGTTTCCATATGGTAGTAGCAATAAGTATTATTAGCAACTAATATTAGGATTAGTAATATGGTAATACCTGAAATGTTTGGGTCATTCCTATTTATGTAAAGGAGATCTTCTGACAAGTAGGTTGCACATCTTTCCCATACATGGTCAGGACGTTGGAGACAGAAACATAATAACATGCTAACGAACAACTTGCGCAGAGAGTTTCCTGTAGACCACGTAGAACCTTCCTTAATTGCAGAAACAAACTCATTATCGTCATCTAATAATCCTCTTGCATAATATGCCTCCCTAAATGTTGCATAAACTTGACCATCATATGTTCTTATCTCCTTGAAAGATCGTGGCCCTTTTACCTTGGTTAGAAGAATGCGCAAGTAATATAGTTCCCCAGAGCTTGGAGTTGCATGGCTAATCCGGCCAATGGCAAACCCTTTCTCCCTAATCTTCCAAGATCTACTTTTCTTTTGATAAACATAGTGTTGTGGGAATTCTTGATAGGTTAAGGTTCGTGCAAAGGCATCTGTGACGTTCAAAGACATCCATGCTAAAAACTGAGACTCACATACCCTTGGTTGATCAAGTAAATCTAAAACATCAGTATTGGTAGAGTAAAAAACAGCTTGTTGGTTAGGTAGATGAAAACTCAAGCGCTCAACATGAAGGTATCTGTGATGAATTTCAAATCCGAATATCCGCCATGCCCCTTCACATGATGAGATGTACCTGCAGTTGTAATATTGTTGGACTTCGTCGAGAAGCTCATTCCTGTCTCTTGTACCAGAGTTGTCAAATATCCCAGCAACAACACGGTCATTACCCTTGCTAATGTACTTGAATAGATACTTGATAGCCATTGATTGATTGCACTTTTCAATATTAATATGTGCTTCAAATTTTTGCAGCAAAATTGGATTGTAAGGAACAACAAATCTATTATCGAGATGAGTGCCTTTAACCTCTATGGATCGACCATCTTCCCTTCTTCTGTATGTAGGGTATCCTTCATCATCCATTGAAGTGTCGTCACTAAAAGACTTGGGATAGTACTTGCTACATTTATGATCCTTCATGCAGGGTGATCTAGGATTTAAGTGGCCGCATGGCCCATGAGTCATGAACTTTTTGACCAATTCGTATAGCCTAGGAGAAGCGACATGGTCAGGTATCTCCAAACATATCAACTCATCAATCCTTTCATTTGTTGATATCTTTTCATGTGGCTCAAGGAAAAGGAGAATGTGTGCATGTGGGAGTCCTCTTTTTTGGAATTCAATTGTGCATACCTCTACAAGTGTTGATAAGATAGTAAGCAATCAGAAGTTGTCAGGTAATAGTGTACAAAGGTATTTAAGTACATATGAGTTTAAATGCAGATGAATGTAAATAATATATCAAAATAACCTGCTCTAATAGTCCCAAATATCTTTTCTTCCTTGATTGTCTTCAAAAGAGTCATTAACTTCAACTTAAACACTCTAGTTAACACCTCTGGTCTGGAGCATGGTTTTAGCTTCATTAGCTCGGTGTACCTAGTTATCTCAGGCCATGAAGGATTACAAGTGAATGTCAAGAATATATCAGGATAACCAGCCCACCGACAAATAGCCATAGCATCTTGATAATTTTGTAGCATATAGCGTGCTCCACCCGTGAATGATGATGGAAGAATAACACGCTTGCCTGTAGATGATGCATTTGTTTCTCCTCGTAGTACAGCATCAGACAACCCTTGGTACAGGTCAACTCGAAGCTCCTTTTGGTGTGTCCGAACCCAACGGAGGCGTTGTGATTCGATCATTGTGTAAGCATCCACAATGAACTGTTGGAGTAACCTAGATGCATGTAATATCGCAGATTGCTCAGATCGCCTGAACATAAGTCTGAATGTAACATCCTAAAAATTTAATTAAGGATTAGTGGGGGTAAACAGGAATTTATTAATGAGAAATGATGGATTATGAGAATATTTGAAGGATTTTGAGGTATTTTTGAGGATTTTAAAGGCCTAGTTTTTCCCTTATTTGGAAGATAATAATTTTTGGGGAAATTATTTTTAGACTCAAAAGAGGTTATTATGGGAGTAAATAAATAAAAGATATTATAGGAAAATTTTGAAAGTAAAAAGAAAATTTTTGGTTCAAAAGAAATATCTTATTTGAGGATTTTAGGACCGAGTAGTGCATTATTTCTTTTCCTATGCACCTTTCCGAAAACCTGCCGTGTTTCCCTCCGGTACTATTCACATATATATTATTATATTATTATTATATTATTATTATTACTATTGAGTTACTATTCATTACTATTGAGTTACTATGCATTACTATTGAGTTACTGTGCGTGCATTATATAAACACACGCACACCTTCACAATCACCGTCCTCGTCTCTCTCTCTTTCCTCACGTCTCTCCCTCTCATACTCTCTCTTTCCACCATATATATTCCTATCACTAGACTTATTAGAGTCTGTTAGTATAGGAATAGTAAGCTTTTCGGCCAACTAAGCACATTTTTGGAATCCCGTAAGTCTCCTCTACCTTTCTATGCCATTAGTTTTTCAATTTGTTATACTTGAAAAATTAGACCTTGTCTAAATTGATAATTTTTGGGAGTCCTAAAATTAATAAATTGAAGCTTAGACTTCGATTATGAGTTTTTCTAAGTATATTTTTCATTGTGGGAGGTTTTTCTTAATTATTGGAATTTATTGGATGGTTAGATATATTGAAAATTAGGACTTTTGATGACTTGAGGTGTCTATAGTTAATTAATAATTTTTAGATATTTATTAAGGTTTGGAAAATAAATTGTGGATTAAATAATGGATTTTTGAGGTTGAGAAATAATTTAGGGATGTAAGGTTTAATTTTATTTAGGCTTGAATTTTTATAAATAGTTATTGGAAGGATAAATAATTTTGGATATATGTATAAATGGAGTAGAGATAAATTTTAGAGATAGAAAGGGAGAATAAATGTTAAATTGGAAATTTAAAAATAAGTAAGGGCAAAGAAAGGGTAGTAAATAATTTATTTTCCAACATGTGAAATTGTTGGATAAATAATTAATTGTGGTTGTATATATATGGTTGTGTAGTGCTTGAATTGCACTAAGTTAGCACGGGGGAGCTGCACTATTGTGAGATTGGTGCCAGCTATCAGGTAACCGCTTTCTGCTTGTTTATGTGTGTGTGTAGTGTTAGTAAGAAATTTGAAATATTATTATTTGAAAATTATGATGTTATATGGAGATGAGATTTTGAATCACAATTGAGATATGATTATCAATTGATGATTGATGAGATATGGAAATGAGATCTTGGAATATTAATATTTTTATAATAAATGTCCTGTGGAGTATTATTTTGAAATGGCATAAATTTGTGATGTGAAATATTTGAAACGGAAATATATGTGGTTTTGGAAATTATTTAATATATGTATATCATGAAAATACTGGAGGGCCTGGTGCCTGATTGTGGTGTTGCATATCTATGTGTTGTATGTGAGAAATTATTTGGGTATGTGACACCGGTGAATTGGAAAGTGTGCCATCACGTGATGAGGTACCCTGTTGCGCCACAGGGACTAATTGATATATTATGAGAAATAAAGGAGAGAAAAACGTAAGAGGGGAGATCGCCCCTCACGGATTCGGAAAGGATTGAGATCCTTATAATCCGTGGTACTATTCAGGGAGGGTAGAGAGTCCCTCGTGAACTGTACCGTGGTGATCAGGGGCGGGTGGAAGGTCCCGACTGGTCCCACATGTTTTCCCAACATTTCTAGTAAGATTTGTTTGGGTTGATTGTAATTATCAATGATATATATACTATTCTTGAGGATGAATTGTGTTGGGTTATTCCACAATTAAAAACGTTGAAAAGAGATTTTGGGAATAAGACGTGCATTATATGTGAATACCTGAGCATGTTTCTGAATTGATATATATGTATTCCACTGGACACCTTGCTAGCACACACCACACGTAGATGAGTAGTCAGTGGTTGCGTTTTGGGGCTACCCCCCGTTGATCTCACTTTTGCAGGTCCTAGGAGCGGTACGGTATAGACGGTCAAGGGAAGGATCCGGGAACTTCTCACTGATATTGTGAGATATTCTGGACCAGAAGGAAAGGAGGTATTGCCACATTTAGGATCATATTTTGTATAATGCTTCCGCTGAACCTTGCTATTATTTTGGGGAAAAATTATTGAATAATACCTATTATGGTATGGTATTTTGTGGATGATCTGTGGAGATTAATCATGGATAATGAAATTTTCTCTGATTGTACTGGGGAGAAAATTATATTGTGATGACGGAGTTTGAAATTGAGGTTTGAAATAAATATATATGGATATTATGAAAATTCTTTTTCTAACTATGTTAGTTGTTTTACTGAGCTAATTCCTTTTCCTAACATAGTTAGCTATATAAACGTTTTAATGTTTAAATCGTGAATCGTTAATAGTGGGATTTTGGAGGTAATGTTACAGTTGGTATCAGTTTTATGGTTTAAAGACCTGGAAGGTGCTGTGCATGCGATTGTTTATGTTTACGTCATGCATTGCACGTGCATTAGTGGTATTGTGGCAATACAATCCCCGATCCTTTCCCTTTCAATTTTGTATTGTATGACTGGCTCTAATAGGTGTAACTTCCATCCGTAGGTGGGTGGGAGAGTATACCTCGTACTATTAAGGGTTCGTTGATTACATAGTTATTGTTATATTGTTATGTGGTATGTCTTCCGTCCCGTGGTGGGGAGGATAGTAAGGTTGACAATGATCGATTGAAAAGGTAGAATCAGCGTGAGTTGGGAAACAGAAATTGTGATGTTCTATGATTAGAACTGGTGGACTAATATTTTAAGGATATGAAAGGTAAATATATGACTTTTGCAACTGTCGGAAAGCTGAAAATATGATTCAAATTTTAAATGGTGTGGAGTATAATGTTTTGAAGGTTGTTATTTTGATTTCTGAATCATTCATATTATTTAACCGATTTAAAAATATGTCTTGAGGATACTAAGGAATGACTGATTAATACAAGATAAGTCGATGTTGCTTATATTTATATAGGTTCGAAGAGTTATGAGTGGTTAGGTTCCTGGGAGATTGTCTTGAAGCCTGGTATTA
Organism: Mimosa bimucronata; assembly: GCA_037074515.1. Classification (NCBI taxonomy): domain Eukaryota; kingdom Viridiplantae; phylum Streptophyta; class Magnoliopsida; order Fabales; family Fabaceae; genus Mimosa; species Mimosa bimucronata. The sequence continues at coordinate 4,348,598 of CM073448.1, forward strand.
AAGGTGGAATAAATATGTTAAGATGTTCAATCATGGGTAAGTTTTAGTTGGAATGGACGTCATAATGAAGAGGGTGATCAATATAATTGTTTAAAGGATTTAAAGGGTTAGACGATGTTGAACTAAAAGGAGATCATGACAGATGAAGGTATGACTAGAATAGGATTTTAAGTTATGTTGGAAGGTTAACAAGCTGATTATTAATGGATGCTCAAGATTATTAAACAGAAAAACAAATTGCTACTACGAGGTTTATGGTATGCCTAGGGTTCTCTTGGTATAGCTATAGTTAAAGTCTAATGCTGAGATAAGATGAGAATTAGTGGGTAATCGAATGATTAATTTCGCTGTCTTGTATAAATGCTAGTTGGTATAGAAATAAATGGTAAATAAGCTGGGTGAAAGGAGTTCTGTTTAGAATTGAAAAATATGCCCAAGTTAAGCGCATGAAGAATGTTTAGGATTGTTCATGTAATGTTATGAAATTGGGTACTATGAAAAGAATTGAGGACTTTCTGGAAAATAGTCAGTTTTGGTCTAGCAAGATAAGGAATAATAGTGGTAAAATATATGCGAATTCTCGTGGAAAAATTGGAATGGAATAATATGGTTTGACTATGTACGTGCCTTAGGTATGAGAATTTGGTTAAGTTGTGAATATTTGAAGCTACAGTCTATTGGGGCTTCGAAGTCTTGAGGACCTTCTGAAATTTAACGATTGCCTTAATCCCATAAGTGCTTAGAAAGGTTTCTGCTCAATTTGATTATGGATGTCGACTTAAAAAGGGATTTTAATAGATTCAAGGTCGTGAATATTGAGATTAATATGGATTTTGAGAATTGAGAGAAATTTGAGGTTTCCTTTAGGCATATTGATAAATATATATATATATGTTATTGGTCAAACCACTGGGAAGTGAGACAGATGAAGTTAAAGTCTCGTATGGAGTTTGAGATTTGAAGGAAATGTTGAGGTTTCTTGTCCATTAGAAATGTTGGTTCTAACAAGAAGATTCTACTAATTTAAATTGTTGAGGATTAATATGGGTGAAATTGTAGAATTAAGGCATGATCATTGAGGCTAAATCGATTGAGTTGGATTGACTTGAGGTATAGTCACGATTTTGAATATGTGAAATTCTTTAATGGATATGAATTAATGGATGGTGAATAGAGAATTTACTTAAATTTGAAATGAGAAAATGGTGTTATAGGATTGAAGTTTAAGTGAGGTGATTATTTGGGACTAGATGGTAGTTTTAATGATTTGGATGATTTATATTGATCTCAAGTTGAGGATGATTGGATAGAACTTCCTATGTAGGCTTGTTATTGGAAGCAGTGCATAGGTTAAAGACCTATCTATTAATCTAGTTATACATATCTAGTAATCTAGTTAGGTAGAGAGTGATCCGATGGATTGTTATCACTCTAAATAGGGAGTGACCCCACAGCCCGATAAACAATTAAGTATGTAAATTTTGTATATAGATAGGTTATGAAGCGACCGCAATCGGGATAGAGAGTGATCTAAATGGTCGATTGGCTAAATTTAGTGAATGTAAAATAAGGATGTTTTGCCTTACCTTTAAATTTAAAAGGTTGTGATTATGGTTAAGTGAGGTTAATGTGAAGTTAATTAATTCCGATTTGAAGGTTTGTGATTGAGTTGAAATTTATCTTGGAGGTGGTTAGCTAAAGTGTTAGTGAATCAAAATAAGGAATTTGTTTTTTTAGTGGATTCTTATTAGTAGCTAAGAAGTTACAAAATAAGAGAATATGACCGATGAGCATTAGGATTTGGGCAGTGAGATTTGGTAGTTTAAACCCGACATGGTATGGTGCTTTTGGACGTGTGATAGTCGTGTTAATTAATATATTAAAGGTCCAAAGAGTGATAAGAATGATTAAGGCGTTATGGATTTCAGGATTGGATTGAGAAAGCTGAAGTATGGACTTATATCTGGAAGATAAGTATAGGTTAAAGGTTTAGAATTTTCAAAAGAAATGGATTTGTTATTGGAATTGAGGTGTCAGATTCTAGTAAATTGTTCTAAGAATATTGAGATTGCTTGGTGATATGAAGTTATAGGTGGTAGTAGGTCTTGAAAATAGCTAAAAGTATGACTTTCATTCACTGAAATCAAGGAGGTAAGATGTCAATGATTGACAAAATATGATATTTTAACGATTCTAAGAGCAATATTTGAGTATTATTTCTAGTAGTGGGTTGCCTTTGAATTAATATAGGTGTAGAGTGGCACCAAGAGGATGTAATAATGACCAAAAAGGGGCAAATACTTCGATAAATGGTGGTGATTTTCATAGTGATGATAGACTCTTATATTGGTGTTTGAGCAGTATAATAGTATAATTATGGAGGATAATCCATTTGTGGGCAAATAAGACCTTAGAAAGCTAGTATGTAGCTTAGAGATTTTGAGAAAGCCATAGAAATGAGGTTCCATGGTGTATCATTTCAATTAAATTTTGAATTTTCTTTGACCAATTAGAGCTTTGATAGATGTGCCGAATGGACCCTGTTATGTATTATATCTCAGAATTGTACGATTTAGGGAATTTTGGGGTCTAGTTAAGATTAAATTCAAACCTTATGACCTGATTGTGAAAGAGAAATTGGAGTTTGTACCATTTAAAAATTAGATTATTTGGAAGCAAAAGTTAGAAACTAAAGAGTTGAAAGGTTTGGGAATTTTAAAGAAGTAAGGAATTAGTTATTTATGTTGCTTGAAGAGGGAAAATAAGGAGTAAAAGAGTGTTGGGATTCCTTGATTACAAGTTGATTTATTTCTAAGCACTGGTAAATATTCAAATGTGTTTGAGTGGGAAATATAGCTTAGATTATTGTCTTGAAGACCAATTAATTTTGAAATTAAAGTATAATTCTTTCAAGTAGGGAGGTGAACCAAGCTGAGGATTATGAAGTTGGTGATTGTTTGCATTGGGTTAAAGGAACCTAGGGGAGGTATAATGGATGTTGGAGAAGGATATTAAGATGACAAACCGAATGGTTGTTTGGGAACCTGATGTTAATGGTTATGTAGAAATTACACGTGTGAAGATTGTTCGGTTGATGGTTTCATTTCGAGTTCTAATAGTAAGATAAGTAGAGCATATTTTGTATTAAGGGTTGTTTTCTGTGGGATTAAATTTTCAAGATCTTGAGGTCTCAATTGTTAAATAAAGAATGACGGTTATACAGTGTATGCTGAATTGATAGACTATCTAAATAAAGGTAAGGAAGTGGAAATAAGTGAAAGTTTCGGTGGTTTTAAAAAGTTAGAGTTGGGTTGATGATAATTGGTAAGAAGTTAAGTAAAAATTTGTGAAACTTGGTTACTTTGCGGCACAATTACCTTACCAATTCCCTAGGTAGTGTTGATTGTGATTGATTATGTGTTGTATTTGTTGTGCTGTGTTTTAGGAAGCTGAATTTTGGGGACAAAATTCCTAAAAGGTGGGGAGAATTGTAACATCCTAAAAATTTAATTAAGGATTAGTGGGGGTAAACAGGAATTTATTAATGAGAAATGATGGATTATGAGAATATTTGAAGGATTTTGAGGTATTTTTGAGGATTTTAAAGGCCTAGTTTTTCCCTTATTTGGAAGATAATAATTTTTGGGGAAATTATTTTTAGACTCAAAAGAGGTTATTATGGGAGTAAATAAATAAAAGATATTATAGGAAAATTTTGAAAGTAAAAAGAAAATTTTTGGTTCAAAAGAAATATCTTATTTGAGGATTTTAGGACCGAGTAGTGCATTATTTCTTTTCCTATGCACCTTTCCGAAAACCTGCCGTGTTTCCCTCCGGTACTATTCACATATATATTATTATATTATTATTATATTATTATTATTACTATTGAGTTACTATTCATTACTATTGAGTTACTATGCATTACTATTGAGTTACTGTGCGTGCATTATATAAACACACGCACACCTTCACAATCACCGTCCTCGTCTCTCTCTCTTTCCTCACGTCTCTCCCTCTCATACTCTCTCTTTCCACCATATATATTCCTATCACTAGACTTATTAGAGTCTGTTAGTATAGGAATAGTAAGCTTTTCGGCCAACTAAGCACATTTTTGGAATCCCGTAAGTCTCCTCTACCTTTCTATGCCATTAGTTTTTCAATTTGTTATACTTGAAAAATTAGACCTTGTCTAAATTGATAATTTTTGGGAGTCCTAAAATTAATAAATTGAAGCTTAGACTTCGATTATGAGTTTTTCTAAGTATATTTTTCATTGTGGGAGGTTTTTCTTAATTATTGGAATTTATTGGATGGTTAGATATATTGAAAATTAGGACTTTTGATGACTTGAGGTGTCTATAGTTAATTAATAATTTTTAGATATTTATTAAGGTTTGGAAAATAAATTGTGGATTAAATAATGGATTTTTGAGGTTGAGAAATAATTTAGGGATGTAAGGTTTAATTTTATTTAGGCTTGAATTTTTATAAATAGTTATTGGAAGGATAAATAATTTTGGATATATGTATAAATGGAGTAGAGATAAATTTTAGAGATAGAAAGGGAGAATAAATGTTAAATTGGAAATTTAAAAATAAGTAAGGGCAAAGAAAGGGTAGTAAATAATTTATTTTCCAACATGTGAAATTGTTGGATAAATAATTAATTGTGGTTGTATATATATGGTTGTGTAGTGCTTGAATTGCACTAAGTTAGCACGGGGGAGCTGCACTATTGTGAGATTGGTGCCAGCTATCAGGTAACCGCTTTCTGCTTGTTTATGTGTGTGTGTAGTGTTAGTAAGAAATTTGAAATATTATTATTTGAAAATTATGATGTTATATGGAGATGAGATTTTGAATCACAATTGAGATATGATTATCAATTGATGATTGATGAGATATGGAAATGAGATCTTGGAATATTAATATTTTTATAATAAATGTCCTGTGGAGTATTATTTTGAAATGGCATAAATTTGTGATGTGAAATATTTGAAACGGAAATATATGTGGTTTTGGAAATTATTTAATATATGTATATCATGAAAATACTGGAGGGCCTGGTGCCTGATTGTGGTGTTGCATATCTATGTGTTGTATGTGAGAAATTATTTGGGTATGTGACACCGGTGAATTGGAAAGTGTGCCATCACGTGATGAGGTACCCTGTTGCGCCACAGGGACTAATTGATATATTATGAGAAATAAAGGAGAGAAAAACGTAAGAGGGGAGATCGCCCCTCACGGATTCGGAAAGGATTGAGATCCTTATAATCCGTGGTACTATTCAGGGAGGGTAGAGAGTCCCTCGTGAACTGTACCGTGGTGATCAGGGGCGGGTGGAAGGTCCCGACTGGTCCCACATGTTTTCCCAACATTTCTAGTAAGATTTGTTTGGGTTGATTGTAATTATCAATGATATATATACTATTCTTGAGGATGAATTGTGTTGGGTTATTCCACAATTAAAAACGTTGAAAAGAGATTTTGGGAATAAGACGTGCATTATATGTGAATACCTGAGCATGTTTCTGAATTGATATATATGTATTCCACTGGACACCTTGCTAGCACACACCACACGTAGATGAGTAGTCAGTGGTTGCGTTTTGGGGCTACCCCCCGTTGATCTCACTTTTGCAGGTCCTAGGAGCGGTACGGTATAGACGGTCAAGGGAAGGATCCGGGAACTTCTCACTGATATTGTGAGATATTCTGGACCAGAAGGAAAGGAGGTATTGCCACATTTAGGATCATATTTTGTATAATGCTTCCGCTGAACCTTGCTATTATTTTGGGGAAAAATTATTGAATAATACCTATTATGGTATGGTATTTTGTGGATGATCTGTGGAGATTAATCATGGATAATGAAATTTTCTCTGATTGTACTGGGGAGAAAATTATATTGTGATGACGGAGTTTGAAATTGAGGTTTGAAATAAATATATATGGATATTATGAAAATTCTTTTTCTAACTATGTTAGTTGTTTTACTGAGCTAATTCCTTTTCCTAACATAGTTAGCTATATAAACGTTTTAATGTTTAAATCGTGAATCGTTAATAGTGGGATTTTGGAGGTAATGTTACACTGAATGCAAAGAATTCTCTCATGCTTACTCTTTTGGCTCTTGTTTTGGCAGCTTGATTTTGGTCGCTATGAGGAATATCATCTCTATACCCATCTTCTCCAAATGGGAATAACAATGGGTATTGTAGAGGTAAGTATGATGCATGGAGTTCGTTAATGCGTTGCGGGCCTCTTGTTTGGTTCTCAACAATAATATCTCTAACACCAAACCTCATGTCTATATCCCCAACAATTAGTGTAGCAACTTCTAATGCAGTCGGAACATTATACATCCTGCCATCCTTGTTTCTATTGCCAATAAGACACAACTTTAATGAGTGTGCAGAACTAAGATGCATCAATGATGAAGCATATCGATATTGTTTAATGTAACATCCTAAAAATTAATTGAGGATTTGTGAGGGTAAATAGGAGTTTATTAATGAGAAATGATGGATTATGAGAATATTTGAAGGATTCTGAGGTATTTTACAGGATTTTAAAAGCCTAGTTTCTTCCTTATTTGGACAATAATAATTTTGGGGGAAATTATTTTTAGGCTCAAAAGAGGTTAATATGGGAGGAAATAAATAAAGGATATTAGGGGAAAATTTTGAGAGTGAAAAGAAAATTTTTTGTTCAAAAGAAATATCTTATTTGAAAATTTTAGGGTCTAGTAGTGTAGTTTCCTCTTTCCTCCTGCCGACACACCCTCACTTCAATAATTTCGTTCTTCTTCCCCCGTAACTTTTACTTTTTACTTTTTATTATTATTTTATTATTCCTCAACCAATCACATTCAACTACTATTTATATATATTATATTATATTATTAATATAATATATTATTATTATATTATTATATTATATTATTATTTTACTATATATATATACACACATGTTCCTCCGTTCCTGCATACTTCATTTTCTCTCTCTCTCACTCACGCCTTTTTCTCTCTCTCTTTCTCTCTCTTTTGCTCTCTCTTTCCACCATATATATTCCTATTACTGGATTTATCAGAGCTCGTTGATATAGAAATAGTAAGCTTTTTGGTCAACTAAGCACATTTTTGGATTCCCGTAAGTCTCCTCTACATTTCTATGTCATTAGTTTTTCTATTTGTTATACTTGAAAAATTAGACCTTGTCTAAGTGGGTAATTTTTGGGAGTCCTAAAATTAATAAATTGAAGCTTAGGCCTTGATTATGAGTTTTTCTAAGTAGATTTTTCATTGTTGGAGATTTTTCTTAATTATTGGAAATTTTTAGATTTTTGGATATATTAAAAATAGAGCTTTTGATGATCTGAGGTGTCTATAGTTAAATTAATAATTTTTAGATGTTTATTAAGGTTTGAAAAATAAATTGTGGATTAAAGAATGGATTTTTGAGGTTGAGAAATAATTTAGGGATGTAAGGTTTAATTTTATTTAGGCTTGAACTTTTATAAATAGTTATTGGAAAGATTAATAATTTTGGATATATTTATAAATGGAGTAGAGATAAATTTTAGAGATAGAAAGGGAGAATAAATGTTAAATAGAAATTTAAAATAAGTAAGGGCAAAGAAAGGGTAGTAAGTAATTTATTTTCCAACATGTGAAATTGTTGGATAAATAATTAATTTTGGTTGTATGTATGGTTGTGTAGTGCTTGAATTGCACTAAGTTAGCACGGGGGAGCTGCACTATTGTGAGATTGGTGCCAGCTATCAGGTAACCGCTTTCTGCTTGTTTATGTGTGTGTGTAGTGTTAGTAAGTAATTTGAAATATTATTATTTGACAATTATGATGTTATGTGGAGATGAGATTTTGAATCACAGTTGAGTTATGATTATCAACTGATGATTGATGAGATATGAAAATGAGATCTTGGAATATTAATATTTTTATAATAAATGTCCTGTGGAGTATTATTTTGAAATGGCATAAATTTGTGATTTGAAATATTTTGAACTGAAATATATATGATTTTGGAAACCATTTCATATATATGTATATTATGAAAATACTGGAAGGCCTGGTGCCTGATTGTGGTGTTGCATATCCATGTGTTGTTTGTGAGAAATTATTTGTGTATGTGACACCGGTGAATTGGAAATTGTGCCATCACGTGATGAGGTACCCTGTTGCGCCACAGGGACTAATTGATATATTATGGGAAATAAAGGAGAGAAAGACGAAAGAGGGGAGATCGCCCCTCACGGATTCAGAAAGGACGGAGATCCTTCTAATCCGTGGTACGGTTCAGGGAGGGTAGAAAGTCCCTCGTGAATTGTACCGTGGTGATCAGGGGCGGGTGGAAGGTCCCGACTGGTCCCACATGTTTTCCCAACGCTTCTATTAAGATTCGTTTGGGTTGATTGTGATTATCAATGATATATATAATTCTTGGAGATGATTTGGGATGGAATATTTTGCACTTATAAACTGTGAAAAGATATTTGGGACCAAGTTATGCATTATATGTGAATACCTGAGCATGCTGTTTGAACTAATATATATATGTATTCCACTGGACACCTTGCTAGCACACACCGCACTTAGATGAGTAGTCAGTGGTTGCGTTTGGGGCTACCCCCGTTGATCTCACTTTTGCAGGTCCTAGGAGCGAAGTAGGAGGTCAAGGGAAGGATCCGGGAACTTCTCACTGATATCGTGAGATACTCTGGACCAGAAGGACAGGAGGTATTGCCACATTTAGGATCATATTTTGTATGATGCTTCCGCTGAACCTTGTTCCTATTCTGGGGAAAAATTATTGTATAATACCTATTATGGTATGGTATTTTAAGAATGATGTGTGAAGTTTAATCATGCATAATGAAATTCTCTGTTATTGTACTGGGAAGGAAGTTATATTGTGATGACAGAGATTGGAATTGAGTTTTGAAATATATATAAATATTATGGAAAGATCTTTTTCTAACTATGTTAGTTATTTTAGTAAGTTAATTCTTTTTCCTAACATAGTTAGCACTATAAACGATTTAATGTTTAATTGTAAGTGGTTAATAGTGGGATTAGGGAGTTAGTGTTACATTTAACAAATGGATTACAACGATCCAATGTATCCTTAATCTGATGCACGATGTCATGGTCTAATGACAAACTGTCCTTATGCTTGCTGCATTATATTAGAATGTTACTTATTAATATGCCCAAGAAAGTAATATTCAGTATGTGTATGTATTAGCTCAATACCTATTTTTATGTGGGTACAAGTATTACCTGACAGCAGATATGCGATTAGCAACTTCGTTCTCTGTATCAAATATGTAAAGCTGAGAGAAAACTGGCTTGGCACCTTTGATAGGTAATAAACTGCCAATGCTGTGGTAGTTCATCCCAGACAAAACATAGCTGTAAGGACCTCCACCACCGTTATTGACATGGTTGATTTTGCCCCCCATAGATGTGAATGCGAACATGTTGTTATATTGTCTAATATTTGTGTTGAAATTCCTTGACAGTGGAGAACTCTTGTCAAAAAATAAACTTTGGAACAGAGGAGGTGGTGGTTTCATTAAAGGTAACAAAACCTTGCCATGCTGACAACACATATTGAATGAATGTGGCCTTTGTTTCTTCTTGTCCTTTTTAGGTCGCTCACCATACCAAAACAATGCTCCACAATGATTGCACGTGAAAGTAGGATCACCTTCATCAATGTACTCTGAAAACACAAGATATGTTAGTATTAGTAGTTGGCAATGTTATAATACAATAATATAGATGTGTTGAATGAAATAAAGGGTTGACTAAACATACCCAAATTATCTTTTGCAGATGTTCGACGTTGTACCTTCATGGCATGCTTTTTAGTCTTTCGCTTTCCAACATGAGCTGGTATTATTCATTATGACTCAAACAGTGAAAAATGTATGCCAAAATGAATAAGGCATGACTCAAGTATTTAAGAAGCATGGCAAAGAAAATATGATGGATTTGTCCCACTGATGTAGTTTACTAATGAATACCTTGGTTATATTGACTTCCGTCAGAAAAGTTATACTCATCGTTGTGTGCATCAAAATCGAAAATCTTGTCCGTGTAATCAACATCCAGGACTAAAATAGTAAATCAAGGCAAGAATTATTGAACATGATGGGAATTGTTGAACTATGAGCTGAATATAACCAAGCAACACGTGAAAAGTGTTACATTTTATAAGCCTATTAGTCATGAAGTTACCATAGTTAACTCCTTCAACAGGTGCTTCAATCGGATGAATATCAATGTCTAACTGGTGAATCTGTGCGCCATTGTTTGATGGGTGTTTCGGTGTCGGGACATGAGTGTTGTGTGATGTAACTTTTGATTTTCCTATCCGAAGTAATGGCACAACTCAATATCAAAAGGAGTACAAAACATATGAGGAATGTATGCACTATTGGCTTCATATGACTGAAAATGAAGTACGATATTTGTTATAGTTTATATGGCTAATTGACCGGAAGTTACCATTGTTACCCCTAACTTGAAATGTTGCCACTGGATGAAGATGATCATCTAACTGGTGAAGCTGTCTGCTGTCATTTGATGGGTGTTTCAGTGTTGGTACATGCATAGTGTGCTCATTAACCTTTGTTTTAACTCTCCGAACTAATAGCATAATTCATTATCAATAATAAATAGCTATGAAGGAAACTATATAAATTAGGCAATACTTCAAACAGGTCAAATGGAAAATGCAGTGTTAATTGTTTACCTGATATAGCATTGGTTACGGAAGATTCTGTATTGTTGAATAATCCTCTATACCTTGCACTCTTTCGCTTGTAAACATCATCATTTAGAAAGGATTGACTTATGTTTTGTGTAGATGTATTTTCTTGATCTACAATTTCATTTCCTTGAAATAAAGAATCGAATATTAAAAGAAATTGTTATATTAGAATTTCCATATAAATAGCTGATAAGTAACAGAATGCGTAAGAAAAGGGGTAGAGATGACAAATATGATTATAGTTACCTTTGTTTAATCGATCCTTCTGATTGTTTAAATCAACAGATTGTGGTACATTTGTTATGTCTGTTAAAACTCTGGATGACAGCTTCATTTTTCTTCTTCTGTTTAACTTTGGCTTGGTAAATACTACAACAGGAAGAGTGAACTGTCCTCGATAACTTGATATGCTGTTGGGGAGTCCATCATTATGCAGCGAACAATCCATCTTCTTTGTTATTGTGTATATTCAAGATAATATTTTGTCAACAGATTTGAGGCGTAGAAAAGCATAATGTAATGGTGAGATTGCAATGATGTAATAAGTAATTATTCAATCAAGGTGGACAAGAAAATATGTAAGCTTTAACATAACTGAAGACAAATAATTAATAAAAGACATACAAGGGTATATAGCCCATGCAGCAGTTTGAAGATAGATTATTGTAGACTGATGTCAATGGGTCGTTTTTAGAGCCGTCTTTAGAGTGCATGTGGGAGATGAGAGAAGTTGTTGTTGTCCTTATTTCATGGAATAAGCAGTGCATGAAAGAAGTCCAGCTGTTCCTTTCCTTTATGTGGTGAGCTTGCTTCCTTCAAGACAGATTTAAAGTAACTACGGGAGCCATTGTAACCATGGTTAGAGTAACCGGATGGCCTAAGAAGAACTTACAATGCAATTATAGAATCTATTTGGGGTACAAAAAAAGTGAAGACGCCACTGAGGTGTGTAGCCATGTTTTAAAAAAAATACTGCATTTTATGTGGAAAAAGAAGCAGTAAATCTTAAGACTTCAATCAATAGGTAATCAGCAAATTAGTTGATATTAATGTGCATTTGGTCTTAAAATAATGGTGCACATTATGCAGCAATAAATCAAAAAAATGCAACAGCTTTAGATTTCTGTCCATACATAATTACCACGTGTGTCAATAGTAGTTAAGGTACAGTGCATATATAATATTTGAATAGGGAGCATTATTCATTAGATGGGAACATATGTGTATGGCTATGTTCATTGTTATACTCATCCCGTATTTCATAAAGAAACTGAATGTTGCACCAGAAACTTGACATGTAATAATAAAACAATTGTATTCCATGTTAATATATCATTAGTTGATATTGGTGTTCTGACCTGAATAAGAGATATACTGAAACATATAGTATTAAATGTAAACAGATTTATGATAACTGATACTTCATTTCATTGAAAATGAACAGACTGAATTGGAAGTCAGTCATACACTGATTGGACGGTAGCCAAGAAGTACATTAATCAAAAGTAGCAGACCTAGTTGAAATTAGCAACGATACATAGAAACAAAATATGGGCAGTAAGCCCGAGCTAATAAGGTAGCCATGGTTTAATGCTACTGCAACTAATTGACAATGACATAAACAAAAGAAAGTAGTCATAGTGGAACGATAGTAGAAGCTGTAGACTTGCATGTCATTTCTTCTCTTGCTTGATAGACTTGAGGATTTTCTTATGACTGGTTGCCTTTGCTGGAGAATGAAGCCTCTTGCTAGTATTGTCTGAAGGTGACTGGCAGTTTTTGGTGAGTTTCTTCCTACCCTTCCTATTTTTTGAATTATTGCTGCGGGAGAGCATAGCAATTGGAACATCTTCATCATCCTCATCATCATCTAAGAGGGTAATACTTTGTGAATCATACTCAGGAGATGATTTCTGGTCTTCATTGCTGGTGACCCCTGAGAGGAGTTTCGATGGTTTCTGTCATATAGAGGTTAACACATAAGGTTCATTTATCTTAAAAGCAAAGTTAAGCTTTTAAAATTCAATCAAATGAATGCAACATTCAAACTGGGAAACCTTATTAGTTTTAATCGCACCACCACCACCACCACCATAATCATCTGCAGCATCAGCATTATCGAACTGCTCTAACAAATCCTCACACATAATGAAATGACTAACACTTATACTTGAGTTGGGGTATTTCATATTGTAGTCATTTCTTTTGAGTTTGATGAGCAATCTTCTCCCAATGATAGAGTCCAGTTCGTCTGGTACGTCATATTCGATCCCTCTCTGTTATATAAGGAAAGGGTCACAAGGACTGTTGTCTATTGAAAAACATTAAATTATCTTATACAATATATAACCTCGGCAAGGATGAACTTGAGCTGAGCAGCAGTTTTCTTCACAAGTTGGGTAGCAAGTTTATCCCAAAAGATAACAGAAGAACTACCACTATCATCGGTTATAGTATAATGTAGCTTAAGCCTATTAAAGTAAAAAAAATGTGAGGATATGTACCATGATAATCCAAATCGCACAGAACATGTAATGACAGTAAGATTTCCATTTTACTTTGGTTCAATGGCATTAGGCTTCTTCTTGCATTGAGGACACATAATTTCACTATTTTCCTCTTTCACCTTTGATGAACATTTTGAACATCCATCATATGACCATCCATGTATTGTCTCCAGTTTTTGTACCTCACAATTGATAACAAAGTACTCACCCTACATTGCATTAGTGACAGATAGGAACAACATAAATGAAAACCATCCTCACATTAAGACAGTTGAGAAACTGACCTTTGGCTGATCTGGGATAGCAGATATTGGAATCCTGCTTTCTTTGCTAAACATGGATGCTGATGGCTGTTGGCTATATTGACTGGGAATGGACTGGCTTAATTGAGTGACCATTGGGGAAATGCCGTCTGAATTACTGAAATGAAAGGACATACATGTATGGGTTACAGAACACAAAATGGTGGGTTGTAAAACATGTATATGTTTGCCTGATAATTAACAAACCTCTTAATATAGTCTTTAACCTCTGTAATGTCCAAGTTAAAAGAAACCCTCGTGGCACAGTATGAGTTGTGCACTTGTGCTAAGCCTATAAATGGAGAAAAAGTATATATGGGTAAGTGTGGTTCAAGCATATGACAACCGCTAAAAAACCTTTGGATATATAATAAACAACAACCATCCTCGGAGAAGCCAATTCTCGCTAGACTTAATATTATGACAACAGGCGTATCTTCATTCATTATGTAGTCAGAAAATGCATCGGAAGAGCACTCATCCCAGAGAACACACTCAACATTGTTATCACTGAAAACAGCAAGCAAATGTCATGGCATAATTATGTTACAGAAGGGAAGTGTATACATTATTAACTCAGAGTGTAAGAAGTAAAACAATTTTAGAAGGGAAGTTCTTACTGATTGTCCGTTAGAACCAAACGCAACTTAGTTTTGGTCTCATGGTCCCTCTTATATTCCTCCAGGTTCCAAATGGATTTGACAAATGCCATTACATCTGATATAAAAGTGAGAATGAGGATAGGAAACTATATAAAATATTGAGTTAGATATTATTTAGGATGGAACGTCATGCAATGTATGGAACAATGACCAATGAGATGGTTGGCTTCCTTTTGCTCCTTTATCTTCAAGATGTCAGAGAGCTTCATGAAAGAGTATGAATATAGAGGGAGTTCATCATGTTCTTCTTTAACGTGTGTGACAGGTGTGAATGTCAGCTTGAACTCATGAGTTGTTGCCCTGTACTGAGAGACATTTCGGGAGACGACAAAGTTGGCAATGAAGTAAACTTTGCCTTCTGCAGGTTTGTCAACGAACTTTTTATGTAAATCCTTGTTTAATATACTTGCTTGCATCTTATTGCCCTAAAAAGTGTCGAGTACAAACATGAGTAGTATCAGCATTTTGAGATATATATGGAAATATTATAAGGAAAATAAATGACGAAAGGAATAAAATGGGTAAACAACCTTCTCATCAATGAGTAGTAAGGAAATAGCGAACAACTCTGTGGGAGATGTCTTAGGATAAACATTCCACCTCCTAAGAACTCGGACCAATATTTTCCATCTGTCCGTTCCATCATGTATGTCCTTAAGGAGAGATCGTTCATCCATTGATGGTGAAGTGAATGTGATGAAGAACAATGACCAGAGAAAGTGAGTTAGAAAGAGATGAGAACAAACTGTTTGATTGAAGACATCAATTTATATATGACTTCTCCCGCCAAAAAAGAGTTCAAAGCTATCCAACATTGAGGTACTGAAATAAAAGTGAAATTTAAAAATATAACAGTAACTTTATTCCAGACAACACAAAATAGAATATGACTGATCAAACGAAAATGACATGAACCAAGTTACATGAATGACAAGACTATTCAAGTATTGAATAAGTCAACACTTGAGGACCATATTAGGTAGCATACTTGAGGATTCGCATTGATTGGTGTGCACGCATGCAGCATAAGTAATAATAATTCATCTTTAAACAGCATTAGGTATTAGGTGATTAGGTGAGTCTAAGGAATGGGAAGTAATGAACAAAGAAAGGGTAATCATGATCAAGACGAAAATGACAGCAGTGATTTAGTGTTCCAATGCTTCTAAGAGCATTGTACGGTAGGCAAAAGTGTAATTAGACTTATTTAGGCGACATGCATGGATGAGGTTTAACGTTTATTGCATTTATCCTACATACGCAGGAGCATCTAAAAATATCAATTGTAAAATATATGAGCAGTGAGAGTGATGTGATCCATGGATGTTATATGTGCTGCCACTGTATATGGTAATGACAATATATGAGTTATTCAACACATGATTTGTGTATGCTGAGACCTCATCCAAAACGAAGGACGTAGGAGCATGTGACCACCTATATATTGATAAGATGCTCCTATACAGAGATGCTCCTATACAGAGCCTACTGAATTAAATATACAGATCTTTTGACAAGAGCACAGGGCAAAATTGGAGCTCGAGCATAAACGTGTGTACCTGGTTGATTGTGATACCATGGTCTTCCTTGGTGACTTATCAGGCTGCTACCTACTTGCAACAGCACACAGCTATCTACTTTTACATAAGGATGGTGATACCTCGTAGAAAACAAAGTACATAGGAGGATGTGACCACCCATAATTGACAAGATGTTAGTATAATAACCCTCCTGAATCAATACAAAGAACTTTTTACAAGATCACAGGTAAAAGTTGCAGCTAAAGGAAAAAGGTGTGTACCTGGTTGATATAGATATACCTTGGTGTTCATTGGTGAGTAGTCAAGCTGCTACCTACATGCAACAACACACATATTTCTACTATTACATGAGGATGATGATACCTCATTGAAACGAAGTACATAAGGGGATGTGACCACACATATATTGAGAAGAAGTTATTAGTATACAAATACTTGTGAACCAAAAGAAAGCACCTTTTCCA
Organism: Mimosa bimucronata; assembly: GCA_037074515.1. Lineage (NCBI taxonomy): Eukaryota > Viridiplantae > Streptophyta > Magnoliopsida > Fabales > Fabaceae > Mimosa > Mimosa bimucronata. The sequence continues at coordinate 4,364,884 of CM073448.1, forward strand.
AAAGCACATTAAAAAGTTGCAGCTCAAGGGAAAAGGTGTACCTGGTTGACATAGATATACCTTTGTGTTCATTGGTGAGTAGCCAAGCTGCTACCTTCATGCAACAGCACACAAATATCTACTTTTACATGAGGATGATAGCTCATAGAAATGAAGTACATAGGAGGATGTGACCACCCTTATATTAACAAGATGTTAGCATACAAAACCTTCTGAACGAAAAGAAAGCACCTTTTCCAATATAAAAGTCCAAGGTTGCAGCTCAAGAAAAAAGGGGGTGTACCTGGTTAATGTAGATACCTTGGCCATTGTGCTTGACTACTGATTCTGTAACTACGCCGACAAAGCAATCATCTATTGGATTTTTCTTGGGTTATTTGAAAACTAATAATATAGTAGTACGATTGACTAATCCATATGCAGGAAACAAACATGCAAATGAGAAAGGGCAATTTTAACATTCCGCATATGTAAAAGTGAACAGCATCCTCCATCTTGTTCGGATGTAACCATATATGAGATAAGGCATAAAAATAGTAAGCTCATGACCCAAAAACCAATGTTCGAACCTCTGAGCAGATGCATTTTGTACAGACATCACATTGATAACTGTGTACACAGCCCTGAATAAAAGGTAAAGACTATTCCCCATTTCATGAATAACCCTTACAGTGAGGTAATGAATTAAAGATCACGTGATTATCCTTTAGCTAATTTATCTTAGTATAGAAACGACCAATGAAAAATGTGACTTTGTCGCGATGCATTACTTTCGGCGGCGTGACTGAATGAAACGATGTTTCATTAAATAAGAAAAAAAACACTAATTTAGGTTGAAGCAAGGAGGTGGATGAGTATAAATCAGATACCAAAAGGCAGAGCATGCAAACTAAAAGGACAGACTAACACCTTCGTATGTCCAAACAGATAACCATGGTCAACTACGAAGCATTCTCCCTGCAATCTTTCACATACCTCCTTAGACAATGGAGGGACTATGGAGTTGCCACCGTTCGTATAGTTGTTGGTCCCTTGAATGTGTCTTGGGAAGTCGACATCTTCAACTCAACTATCCATATCATCACTTGGGATGTAGAAGAGGTTCGAGCTGGGTCGTTAAGATGGTTCGATTCGCGATATGTTCTTTTCAGGTGCTTGTATGGCGTGATGAGGATGAACGGCGTGATGAACTGGGAATGGGAGATTCCAAATGAGCACGAAAGTATGAATATGACATTGTATGAAGACATAATTGGCCTGTACCAGACACATTTGAGAGTGAAGTTCCCTATCCAACTCGACGAGCCGTTCATTGCTGAAAATCTTTGGACAAACACATTCATGAAGATTTTCCCAATTTGGCATCCGGTTCGCCCAAATGCAATATATCCAGCAGGGGATACTACCGCTTGGGTTGATAGCATATTGAACATGCATCAAGATTTCAGTGCTAATATGATAGCATGAGTGGGCTCGTATAAGTGACGAATTGATGGCCGGCATAATATTTAGGCTTTAGTCAGAAGTTTAGGGTGCATGCCCTCCGTTTTGTGTTTTAATTTGATGCTAAGTATGTATGGTTTTCTACCTCCGTTGTGTATGTGTTGTATGTAGCTGGTGAATGCAAAACGATTAATGATTGCATTATTAGTATATTCGATCCCTATTGGTAAACGGTTATCACATTACCCAGCAGAACATTGACAATAATGGGCAGAGGTCCTAATTGGATCATGTTTTGTTTTTTGGGCAGCAAAGAAGGCCATAGTTCATTGACTTAAAAACTGGCCCAATATCAGGAGTTTGGATCAGCCCAAACATGGAAGACTTATGAAGATCGGTCGCATTTCTAATATCAGTGATGACAACCCATTCCACATCTGTCGATACGAATGTGTCCCCCATCCAACATTCGCGCCATCAATTAGATTAACATATTTGAAGAAAAGCATTCATCAAATTTTACATACTTCGTTGACAAACTGTGCACTTAATTTTGATAATATGCTTGCATAATAGTTACATAAGGATAAGGCATAAAAGCTTAAAATGTAACATTAACCCTCTAATTCCACTATTAACCACTCACAATTAAACATTAAAATGTTTATGTAACTAACTATGTTAGAAAAAGGATTTAACTTAATAAAATAACTAACATAGTTAGAAAAAGATCTTTCCATAATATTTATATATATTTCAACCTCAACTCCAATCTCTGTCATCACAATATAACTTCCTTCCCAGTACAATAACCGAGAATTTCATTATGCATGATTAAACTTCACACATCATTCTTAAAATACCATACCATAATAGGTATTATACAATAATTTTTCCCCAGAGTAGGAACAAAGTTCAGCGGAAGCATCATACAAAATATGATCCTAAATGTGGCAATACCTCCTGTCCTTCTGGTCCAGAGTATCTCACGATATCAGTGAGAAGTTCCCGGATCCTTCCCTTGACCTCCTACTTCGCTCCTAGGACCTGCAAAAATGAGATCAATGGGGGTAGCCCCAAAACGCAACCACTAACTACTCATCTAAGTGCGGTGTGTGCTAGCAAGGTGTCCAGTGGAATACATATATATATACATTATTTCAAACAGCATGCTCAGGTATATAATGCATATCTTGATCCCAAATATCTTTTCTTATCGTTTATAATTATGGAATAACCCATCACAATTCATCCTCAATAATAGTATATATATCATGGATAATTACAGACAACCCAAACAAATCTTACTAGAAATGTTGGGAAAACATGTGGGACCAGTCGGGACCTTCCACCCACCCCTGATCACCACGGTACAGTTCACGAGGGACTCTCTACCCTCCTTGAATAGTACCACAGATTAGAAGGATCTCTGTCCTTTCTGAATCCGTAAGGGGCGATATCCCCTCTTTCGTCTTTCTCTCCTTTATTTCTCATAATATATCAATTAGTCCCTGTGGCGCAACAGGATACCTCATCACGTGATGGCACAATTTCCAATTCACCGGTGTCACATACCTAAATAATTTCTCACATACAACACATAGATATGCAACACCACAATCAGGCACCAGGCCTTCCAGTATTTTCATAATATACATATATTAAATAATTTCCAAAACCACATATATATTTCCGTTTCAAATATTTCACATCACAAATTTATGCCATTTCAAAATAATACTCCACAGGACATTTATTATAAAAATATTAATATTCCAAGATCTCATTTCCATATCTCATCAATCATCAATTGATAATCAAATCTCAATTTGTGATTCAAAATCTCATCTCCATATAACATCATAATTTTCAAATAATAATATTTCAAATTTCTTACTAACACTACACACACACATAAACAAGCAGAAAGCGGTTACCTGATAGCTGGCACCAATCTCACAATAGTGCAGCTCCCCCGTGCTAACTTAGTGCAATTCAAGCACTACACAACCATACATACACCCAAAATTAATTATTTATCCAACAATTTCACATGTTGGAAAATAAATTACTTACTACCCTTTCTTTGCTCTTACTTATTTTAAATTTCTATTTAACATTTATTCTCCCTTTTTATCTCTAAAATTTATCTCTACTCCATTTATACATATATCCAAAATTATTTAATCTTTCCAATAACTATTTATAAAATTCCTTAATATCCCATAATCCCTTAATAATTCTTTAGGTGCAAACCCCAATCAAATCAATTAATTAAATCCCCTCATATAACCTTAATAAACATCTAAAAATCATCAATTTACCCATAAGCACCTCGAATAATTTAAAAGTCCCAATTTCTAAAACTTCCATAAATCTAAAAATTCCTAATAATTAGGAAAACTTCCACCAATGAAAAATCTACTCAGAAAAACTCATAATCGAGGCCTAAGCTTCAATTTATTAATTTTAGGACTCCCAAAAATTACCAATTTAGACAAGGTCTAATTTTTCAAGTATAACAAATCGAAAAACTAATGACATAGGAATGTAGAGGAGACTTACGGGAATCCAAAAATGTGCTTAGTTGGCCAAAAAGCTTAATATTCCTATATCAACGAGCTCTGATAAGTCTAATAATAGGAATATTGGTGGTGGAAAGAAAGAGCAAAAGAGAGAGAAAGAGAGAGAGAAAAAGGCGTGAGTGAGAGAGAGAGAGAAAATGAAGTAGGCAGGAACGGAGGAACATGTGTGTATATATATAATAGTAAAATAATAATATAATATAATAATAATATATTATATTAATAATATAATATAATATATATAAATAGTAGTTGAATGTGATTGGTTGAGGAATAATAAAATAATAATAAAAAGTAAAAAGTAAAAGTTACGGGGGAAGAAGAACGAAATTATTGAAGTGAGGGTGTGTCGGCAGGAGGAAAGAGGAAACTACACTACTAGACCCTAAAATTTTCAAATAAGATATTTCTTTTGAACAAAAAAATTTTCTTTTCACTCTCAAAATTTTCCCCTAATATCCTTTATTTATTTCCTCCCATATTAACCTCTTTTGAGCCTAAAAATAATTTCCCCCAAAATTATTATTGTCCAAATAAGGAAGAAACTAGGCTTTTAAAATCCTGTAAAATACCTCAGAATCCTTCAAATATTCTCATAATCCATCATTTCTCATTAATAAACTCCTATTTACCCTCACAAATCCTCAATTAATTTTTAGGATGTTACATAAAATACATTGCACAATGCGAACGGAACACTGGCTGAAAACAGGAAAACTGGATGAAAGCTGCTCAGGATCAATGCATAAGTACTGGGTAACTATCCGGCAATCAGTGCTGCACGAAGCTCAATAACCTCTTGCTGGTTGGGGTTGTATACTACCCTCGTAGCATCAGCAACAGAGTGCAGCACTGGACGACCTATATTTGTTGAGCATTATTCAAAAAAGTCAGTTGGGAATTTAGAACAGATTCAATGTATGATCGTAATCGCATATATCCTACCAGACAACGACGAAGAGGTTAGACGAAGATGCTTGATAAGTATGAAAGGCCTTGTTTGATTGTGACGAAGAAGCTTTTTAATCTTTGCACATTCTACTTGACCGAAAGACCCACGCAAGTGTACAATAACAGAGTGCCTTTCTTTCCTGTGGTGAACCAAACAAATATTTACCTTTACAATTTACAAAATAGAAAACATGTTTCCAACACCCGAGATAACATGATCAGTGCAAAACCATACCCATACGAGTCCTTCATAATCAAATCCATTTCAATGACAACGTCATGATCGACATAACCCCTGAATACATTGACACCAACGTTTGCAGCATGTTGAACGAAGCCGCATACATCTGTATCAAAAAATGTGGAGATTAATCCTCTAAAGTGAACAACATATGTGCTAAGGAGATAATCGGTTGGCATAAGAGAATGAATGCTACCAAATATGGTTCCCATAGAGCTCAGACCAGTTGGAATCTCTGAGGGACAGCGGAGGTTGAAAACACGGTCGACGAAAGGCACATGAAAGAACTCAACACTTGATAACTCATCTAACTCAAGATGAAAGCGACTATGGACTGCAAGTCCTGGTTCGTTGACTAAATATCGAGAAATCCTGTAAGAACAGCCCTCAGAAAATAGAGCACCGTGAGATTCAATCACTTTGGGCGTCGACAACGAAGCAATGATTCGGGTTCCCTGAACAGACGAATTAAAATACAATGTAAACAAAACAAAATAGGGCAGTATAGTAAGATTTATTGAGAAATAACGCTAACCACTTCATCCCAACACAAAATGTCGACCGAATCAACGGCCTTCATCATGAGCTTTTCATCTCGGACGGCATGAAGAGACTCCCGAATAATAACACGATCAACGGTAATGGTAAGGTTATGAAGACACAGTCCAGGGCCAAGATGAGATATCGTTGTATGGACTGATGGATCCATGCTTATGGAACAGAGGTTGGACGATAGTGTGTTGCTTAGACAAAGCAAAAGTGGCGTAACGCTAAGAAACAACCTTGGGTTCTTGTGCTCCTCAGGCCTTATATAGAGAATGAATGTATTCAAAAAAAAAAAAGGCGGGACAGGCCTTATATAGAGAATGAATGTATTAAAAAAAAAAGGCGGGATAGTTGCATTGGAACCACCCATCACATTTTTTCCCAAAATAAGGACAAGTCGATGGAGGAAGTTGGACGAGGGAAAGTGACAACTAAATATATATCAAGCTACACTTAACCACTGCCAGGTCATTAGAGCTCGCAGCCCAAGGCGAGCCATTTTTTCCTTGTGCACAGTAAAATGAGTCTGTAGCCAAGTGTGAAAGGGAGGAAGTTAAACGGCTTGGTGGAGATCCCTCTAGAGGTTAAGTTGATAGACAATTATTTTGAAACTATGAAGGCAACAAATAACTGAAACACTCATTCAAAAGGTAAAGAAAAATGAGATCCGATGACTTGCAGTGGACAGAATGGCTATGGGTTTTAAGGAGAGGGAATGGTTGTGGTTTGCAGGAGAGAGAACGGCATCTATGCAGTTAGCGTTGGAGGTGAGGGTGACGATATCCTTATCTCATCAATTTTTCTTCCTCCGTCATTGCCGGACCTTGCCACCACTGTATCTTGTTGTCACAGTAATAAGGGGGCGAAGATGGAGGTTGAGTTTGGAGGTTGAAGGTGAAGGGTCTATTTATAAAATATATGAGGGTGTAATGGTCAATAAGTTTAAGTTTCACTTCCATGGAAGTGTGGCCATTTCTATGGGGGACATGATGGAACTTCCATCAATTTTGGTGGAAGTGGGTTCCCCAGTGAAGTCACTTCCATCATAATAAACACACAAAAATCCAGAACAACTCAATTTTAAGCTTGTTCCTTGAATATATTTCTTCCTTCTTCATCCAACCATCTATTTTAATATGTATCAACTTTGATGTTACCACTCAACTAAACATCTACTTCTTCATTTAATGCTACCGTTCCACCCTAATCTATATGGTTACTTCGCATTTTTTTTGTTTAACTTTCATTAACAGTAACAGATTAAGAATTTCTCTAAAGTTTTTTATGGGTTGTGATCCCAACTGAATGCTAAACTTCCAATTTGTGAGACGATAGTGGTACACATTAAATTGGAGATGAACTGAGTGTTGGTTGGGTGTTTTTGTTGTGTTGCAGCTAATTGACAAGGAAGAGATGAGCCATCAAGGGAGTGTGATATGGCTTAGATGAGAAATAAATGCACCATGATTTGTCCTACTCATCACGGGTACTCTAACTTAAAAAAAATGTTTTGTACAGGTAAATACCCTCTTAATTTCAAAATTCTAAATTGATATTTTTACTAGTTGAATATAGATATGCGTTGAGTAGCAATATTCAAAGTTACAAATCACCTATCTAATATTTTAAAATTCAAAAGTATTTCTTTATCATTTTCTTAGTATTAAATATGTTTAATTTCGACTCTTTTCCCTTCCTTTGTCTCATACTTTAACCCCTTAGCTTGAGAGAAAGTATGAGTAGGAAAGTAAACTTCAGAACTCAGATGTGGGGCCCCTCCCATTTTATCCCTCAACTTTTCTCTCATCATGCGGAGATTTGGGCGACAAAACTCCTCTCTCTCTCTCTGTGTATGGAAGAATGAAGATAAGGTTATATATGTGTGTGTGTGTGTGTTTGTGTGAAGGGAACAAAGGTAGAGAGGGGGTGGGTTTTAATAGGGTATTTGAATGAAATGGTTCTCCCATATTTCTTCCATGATCAGTGTCTCTTTTTTTAGTTATTCTATTAAATTCTTGCTTATAAATTCAGTCAAGAAAGTATTTAAATTATGTCATGTAATATATAAATAAATATTTATTTTTGAGAAACTAATCTAAACGCCTATTTAAGAAATAGACATGTTGTTTCATTTCTCATCCTCATTGTTATACTTCTATAATCATCATTCGATAAATTTTACTTTTTATTACATTTTTAAACAAAGACCATGAGTATTCTATTTTTATATTATTTTTAGGGTTAAATACCAATTTTGTCCCGGAAGGTTTTTTGGGACCCATCTCACCTCGGAAGTATGAAAAATATAGCAATTTCTCCCTGAACTAACGGAATTGTTAACGAACGTCACGCCATGGTCCACTTCAAGATGAAGATAAACCATTTTTACCCTGAAACTTTTCTTGATGAACGATTTTGTCAGGAAGTTTTTTAAACTTCTAGGGTGACATTGCACCCCAAAACTTCCTAGACAAAATCGCTCATAGATGAAAACTTCTAGTACAAAAATAGTTTATTTTCATTTTGACGTGGACCATAACATGACATCCGTTAACAATTTCGTTAATCCAGGATGACGTTACTACACTTTTTACATGACATTAGTCCCGAAAAAACTTCCACGATTAAATGCTACCGACTGAATGCTTTCAAAACAAAAGTGGTATTTATGCCTTTGTCAAAAAGAAAAGGGAAGGGACACTTCATTGAGTAGGGAAGGGCCCATACTAAGATACCCAACTTGACAAGATACAGATGCACCAACCCTATCTACCAAAATTAATGAGGGGCCAGTTGGACTGTAGCAAGCAAGTATTCTTTCTTTTTTTTTTTTTATAATAACAAACGTAATTATTAATATCACAAGTTCTTGCTAGAAAATACTGAAATTCTTAAAAATTATTCCTAGAAATCAAGACCTTTATCTCAAAAAAATAAAATGCAATGCTATGACAAATAATTTACCCTCGTTTAATACTTTAAACAATAAAAAAAAAAATTCATACATTGGAAAATTATTAAAAAAAAATCCCTATGCAATTGAAAAGAAATGATAATATCAAATCAATAATCAATACATTTCAGTTTGTTTTCTTGAAAGCTTTAATTCTGCCCGGTTTTCCAATGTGTTACTCATATCCCAAAAAATATATAATGAGCTGTTGAAAAAGGGAAGCCAATTGTTGCAACGTGTCTCTGAAACTACAAATCTACAATCGCATCTTAAAAACATCTCAGGCCAAATTATAAATTAATTGATACGTGAGGGCCCATATAGGCGGGACTGGGGGCACAATAGAAAACACATTTACTTGTAATAGAGTTACAGGGTAAAAAGAAGCTTATTGTAATTGATAATAGTTGCAAACTTGTTATTGTAACTGATTATGTTAGAGCTAGTTATTAGCTTATCTAGTATATAACAAAGACACTTGTAATATTGAAAGGGTGTGGACTATATAGTACTTCATTTTTCATTTCTTTCTCTGCTTGTTCTTTCTTTTCTCTACGCATCTGTAGCAACTGGTATTAGAGCAGAAATCTGGCTCAATGGCGCCGGATACACGATCAAGGGAACGATTGGGTGATTTAGAGAATCGGTTGGAAACACACTTTACCTTGGTTGAGAGTAATCAAGCTCGCCTTGATCAAAGTGTTGCTGATATTACCAAGTTGAAGACTTCAATGTCCAGAATTGAAGCTTGCTTACAGGATCTTTCTGGAACAATTGCAGGATTCCAGAATCCTAATTCAGGTGATCAGGCCAGTAGTTCTTCAAATCCATTCAAAAGGCCAAATCATTTGTAATTCGGAACCTATGGATATGCTCCACCACATTATCTGGCACCTACGAAGCACAGTCGTGTAGAGTTCCCGAAATTTGATGGTGTAGATTTCCGTGGCTGGGTGCATAGGTGCAAGCAATTTTTTGCAGTGGATTCGACTCCACCTGAACAGTGGATAAAATTGTTGAGCATCCATCTTGAGGATTGTGCCTTGAAATGGCACCTGAATTTTATGAAGCATCGGAGGAAAGAAGAAATGTCTTGGGACGAATATTTTCGGCGGATAGAATCTAGATTCACAGATGTTTGTTATTTGAATACTATGATTCAGATAAAGTAATTGCAACAATCGCAGTTATCTGTGGATGATTACATAGATGCGTTTGACAATCTCTTAACAGAGGTGGACTTAAGTGAAGAAGGTGCTATGAATTGTTTTCTTGGAGGATTGTGTTTAGACATTCAAGCAGCTGTGACTGCGTTTAATCCTTCGTCTTTGGTGAGTATGATGCAGATGGCAAGGATTTAGGAAAGATCAATTCGGGCTTTGTATGACAATGCACCAAAAGTGAGTTCTCGTTCTTGGAACAACTCAAGTGCGACAACATTGAGTTCCATTAAGTCAAAAATTGGAACATCGGCAGGTTTTTCTTCTTATCATTCTGTTGCGCCTTCATCCAAAGTATCTGTTCATAACGAGAAGCCTTTTTCTTCTATTACTGCAACGGCGAAATCCTTTTCGGTCATCTTGACCAAGAAGGAAATGGAGGAGCGTAAAAGGAAAGAATTATGTTATTGGTGCAATGATAATTACTGTAACACCCCCAAAATTCATATTTAAGCATTTGACCAAAATACTATTATAGCATTAAAAATTATCCAATATCCAGCATAGATAATTATTTAGTTCAAATACGTCCCATGTCATAGTGAAAATCTTAAAACTTCACGATAATTTAAACAACATAATAAAACATAAAGTCTTAAGTCCATGGCAAAATAAATACAACATAACATAAACTTAAGTAGTACAAAGAGCCTTCAAAGCTCACTTCTCAAGTGTCTTCTCAAGTGTCTTCCCTTGCTTCCTATTAGGTCATTCACCTGGAAAATGTTAATAATAGGATGAGATCGACATCTCAGTAACTACTGAAAAATCCTATCATACACAAGCAAATCACGTATAATTCTAATTTAACCAATTATACACATGTAGTTCTTCGTACAGCTCATGGCTTTCAAATATATATTAGGTACACTCAACATAGGGAAAACTTTCATTTAAATTCTCAATGAATTGTACTCATAAATAAATATTTATATGTGTAATATGCAACTCCTTATTTCACCGCCCATCCTTATTCGGCTGACTGGAGCCATAGGCTAACACATATTGTCCAATAGAGAACTAATTCATACAACTGAATTATCTCAAGCTCACCAGTACCTAAGATGTATCTGGCCAAAGATACAGTGTAACATTACCTCCAAATTCCACCTTTAACCACTAACAATAATATATTAAAACGTTTATAGTACTAACTATGTTAGGAAAAAGAATTAAATTACCAAAAATTCGCTAACATAGTTAGAAAAAGAGTTTTCCATAATATTTATATATAATTCAAATTTCCACTCCAAATCTCTGTCATCATAATATAAATTTTCTTCCAGTACAATAACAGAGAATTATATTATCCATAATTAATCTCCACACATCATCCTTAAAATACCATACCATAATGGTAATTATACAATAATTCTTCCCAAAATAATAATAATTTTTTCAGCGGAAGCATCATACAAAATATGATCCTAAATGTGGCAATACCTCCTGTCCTTCTGGTCCAGAGTATCTCACGATATCAGTGAGAAGTTCCCGGATCCTTCCCTTGACCTCCTACTTCGCTCCTAGGACCTGCAAAAGTGAGATCAACGGGGGTAGCCCCAAAACGCAACCACTGACTACTCATCTACGTGTGGTGTGTGCTAGCAAGGTGTCCAGTGGAATACATATATGTATATATATTAGTTCAACCAGCATGCTCAGGTATTCACATATAATGCATATCTTGGTCCCAAATATCTTTTCTCATCGTTTATAATTATAAAATAATCCATCACAATTCATCCTCAATAATAGTATATATCATTGATAATTACAGACAACCCAAACAAATCTTACTAGAAATGTTGGGAAAACATGTGGGACCAGTCGGGACCTTCCACCCACCCCTGATCACCACGGTACAGTTCACGAGGGACTCTCTACCCTCCCTGAATAGTACCACAGATTAGAAGGATCTCTGTCCTTTCTGAATCCGTAAGGGGCGATATCCCCTCTTTCGTCTTTCTCTCCTTTATTCCTCATAATATATCAATTAGTCCCTGTGGCGCAACAGGGTACCTCATCACGTGATGGCACAATTTCCAATTCACCGGTGTCACATACCCAAATAATTTCTCACATACAACACATAGATATGCAACACCACAATCAGGCACCAGGCCTTCCAGTATTTTCATGATATACATATATTAAATAATTTCCAAAACCACATATATCTCAATTTCAAATATTTCACATCACAAATTTATGCCATTTCAAAATAATACTCAACGGGACATTTATTATAAAAATATTAATATTACAAGACCTCGTTTCCATATCTCATCAATCATCAATTTGTGATTCAAAATCCCATCTCCATATAACATCATAATTTTCAAATAATAATATTTCAAATTACTTACTAACACCACACACACACATAAACAAGCAGAAAGCGGTTACCTGATAGCTGGCACCAATCTCACAATAGTGCAGCTCCCCCGTGCTAACTCAGTGCAATTCAAGCACTACACAATCATACATACTACCACAATTAATTATTTATCCAACAATTTCATATGTTGGAAATTAAATTACTAACTACCCTTTCTTTGCCCTTACTTATTCTAAATTTCTATTTAACATTTATTCTCCCTTTTTATCTCTAAAATTTATCTCTACTCCATTTATACATATATCCAAAATTATTAATCTTTCCAATAACTATTTATAAAATTCCTTAATATCCCATAATCCCTCAATAATTCTTTAAATGCAAACCCCAATCAAATCAATTAATTAAATCCCCTCATATAACCTTAATAAATATCTAAAAATCATCAATTTACCCATAAGCACCTCGAGTAATTTAAAAGCCCAATTTCTAAAACTTCCATAAATCCAAAAATTCCTAATAATTAGGAAAACTTCCAACAATGAAAAATCTACTCAGAAAAACTCATAATCGAGGCCTAAGCTTCAATTTATTAATTTTAGGACTCCCAAAAATTACCAATTTAGACAAAGCCTAATTTTTCAAGTATAGCTAATTGAAAAACTAATGGCATAGAATTGTAGAGGAGACTTACGGGGTTCCGAAAATGTGCTTAGTTGGCCCAAAAACTCACTATTTGTATGCCAACGGGCTGTGATAAATCCGGTGAAAGGAGTAATAATGGTGATATAAGAGAAAAGAGAGGAGAGAGAAAATAGAGAAATAAGAAAACGAAGTGATCAGTGAACATGTATGTGTGTGCTCAGCGAAGTGTATGTGTGTGTTTATATAATGATAAAAATAATAATAAAATAATAATATAATAATATATGTAAATAGTAGTTGAGTGTGATTGGTTGAGGAATAATAATTGATGCACAGTGACAAGTTATTGACGAGGAACTGAGTGTCGGCAGAGTGGAAAGAGAAAACTACACTATTAGACCCTAAAATTCTCAAATAAGATATTTCTTTTGAACAAAAAAATTTTCTTTTTACTTCCAAAATTTTCCCTATAATATCTTTTATTTATTTACTCCCACAATAACCTCTTTTGAGTCTAAAAATAATTTCCCCAAAAATTATTATCTTCCAAATAAGGGAAAAACTAGGCCTTTAAAATCCTCAAAAACACCTCAAAATTCTTCAAATATTCGCATAATCCATCATTTCTCATTAATCAATTCCTATTTACCCCCATAAATCCTTAATTAATTTTTAGGATGTTACATACAGAGCTCAAGTCTGGACTATGGCTCCCCTCCTTAAAGAATCACACTAAGGAGGTGTCACATGTCCCACAACTCCAATGCAATCCCGCCAAAGGAAAACATGGAAGGAGGGGCCCTGACAAGTGCCATCCACTGTGCATCGAGTGATGGCTTACCACGTGGTAGTACGTATATCATATAACTCCTCTTCAAATCTTAACCCCTCATGGATGCAAATGCGATCATCATTACACCATAAATAATTCATAAATAATTATCAGCCCAAATATACTCAACATACTCAAGCATGCTTAAAATAAAACAAACGTAATTTATTTTCCATAGCAAATAGGCAATAAGCAAGCATGCTTGAAAAGTGACAAACTTATTATTGTGTGATAATTAATTAAAATAAAACTACACATAATTCACAAGCATACGAAAGAAATTTCTAGAGTTACCTGTTGCTCCTTAGCTCACAGATAATCACACAAAGTCACTCCGTAATTCTTAATGAGACTCTACAATATCAATATAAATATCTATTAACATATTGCTCAACACTACCTAAAAGTATTCTAACACAATTTTACCTTAAACTACCCCTAAATATATACATACATTTATTTTTTTATTCCGGATAAAAATATCACTAAATGATAAATATTATTAATTAAATATTATTTTTGTGGAGTATAAACTAATCCCATAAATCCATAAACCTATATCCAACATCCGGAATTACAGAATTACCTACATAAAATCCCACTAATTCCAAACTTTATCCACCAATATTTTCTTGGGTCCAACTTTAGTCGAATCCATCAGTTAAATCTCCTCATATAACCTTAATAAACATTTAAAAATTATCAATTTAACCATAAACATCCCAAATCATCAAAAGCCCCCATTTCCAAAATATCCAAAATTTCAAAAATTCCCAATAATTAAAAAAAACTCTAATAATGAAAAATCTATTTAGAGCAATTTATAATCAAGGTCTAAGCTTCAGTTTATTAAGCTTAGGACTCCCAAAAATACCAATTTAGACAAAGCCTAATTTTTCAAGTATAACAAATCGAAAAACTAATGATATAGAAATGTAGAGGAGACTTACGAGATTCCAAAAATGTGCTTAATTGACCGGAAATCTTACTATTCCTACGCCGACGGACTCCGATAAGTAAATTAAAGAGAAAGAAAGGAAAGAAAGAGAGAACAGAGAGAGAGAGAGAGAGAGAGTGAGAGTGAGGGGGACGGAGAGGGAGGAGAGTATATATAATATAATAATAATATAATATTTAAATAATATAATATTAATAATAATATAATATATAAATAGTAGTTGAGTGTGATTTGTTGAAGAATTAATAATTGAAACAGTGAAAGGATGTGCAGAAGAAAAGAACTGTCGGCAGGCGAGTAGGAAGAGAGGAAAAATATACTATTAGGCCTTAAAATTCTCAAATATATTTCTTTTGATCCAAAAATTTTCTTTCTACTCTCTCAAAATTTTTCCATAATATCCTTTATTTATTTCCTCCTATAACAACCTCTTTTGAGCCTAAAAATAATTTTCTCAAAAGTATTATTCTCAATATAAGGGCGAAACTAGGCCTTTAAAATCCTCAAAAATACCTCAAAATCCTTCAAACATTCTCATAACCCATCATTTCTCCTTAATCAACTCCTATTTGCTCCCACTAAATCCTCAATTAATTTTTAGGACGTTACAAGTACACTACGTCACATCGGTGTACGGAATCTCATGTAATGATGCTCGTTATCCCTGGGCATGAAGAGGACAAATTTGTGGATGCTATTGATGCTCTGAAGAAAGATGAACCCGAGACTGAGTTGATAGGAACGATTAATGCCATTGAAGGTCGCAAGGAATATTCTACACTCCGTCTTCTAGGAACCATCAAACACCAGAATTTAATGATCTTTGTGGATACAGGGAGCTCACATAACGTCGTTCGTAGCAGCTTGGTCAAATGCTTGAATTTGCCATGTCTTTCTCATGCCAGCGTAAGGATGGGGTGCCCGAGGTGGTTTAGTTAGGGTTGATCGTTTTTGCAAAGGATTGACTTAGGCCATGTCTGATTCTAACTTTTTAGATGATTGACTTAGGCCTTTGATCTTATTTTAGGTGTACAATGGTTGAGGAAGCTGGGCCAGATTGTTTTAGATTTGGATCAATCCTTTTTGGCTTTTAAATTCAAAGGTCAATACTATGAGTTGTTTAGGCTAGGGTTATCTTCAAATAGCACACAAGAAGAGGAGTCTTTCTCTACCAAAGACTTAAGCGTTGCTTCACAAGCATTTTTGGTGTATGATGTGTTAAGTTTCGGGTGTCTTTTACCCTCTTCGTCTTTATCGACTGAGCAACAGCAACAATTAGATGCTCTCCTCCATTCTTTTGAAGACATTTTTGGTGAACCTCAGGCATTACCTCCCATTCGTCATTTTGACCATCGTATACATCTCATGGATAACAAGCCTATTAGTAGTAGTCAATCACCATGGCCCTGTCCAGAAAACAGAGATTGAGCGCTAGGTCCAGGAATGCTTGCTGCTGTCATAGCCTGTTTGCTGCTTTGGTGGTACTAGTTCATAAAAAGGATGGATCCTGGAAATTCTGTGTGGATTATTGCCGTCTCAACAATGCTACAGTTAAAGATAAGTTTCTGATTCCCCTTATAAAAGATCTCTTGAATGAATTACAAGGTGCAACTTACTTTTCTAAGTTGGATCTTCGTTGAGGTTATCATCAAGTTCGAATGCATTCAGATGATGTTCACAAAATGGCTTTTAAGACACATGATGGTCATTATGAATTTCGTGTCATGCCATTTGGATTGAGCAATGCTCCAGTAACATTTCAGAGTCTGATGAATTTTATTTTTCGTCCCTTTCTGTGAAGATTTTAGGTCTCTTTTGATGACATCCTGGTGTACAGTAAGGATTAGGAGTCTTATTTGCAACACCTATCTACTACCTTTTCTCTGTTCAGACAACATACTTTATTTGCTAAAGCAAGTAAATGTTCTTTTGCTAGAGATGTAGTTGATTATTTGGGGCATGTCATTTCGGTGCGAGGTGTTGCAGCTTACCCTGCTAAGGTTTCTATTGTTCAATCTTGGCTTATTCAAACCAATTGAAAAGCTATTCATGGGTTCTTGGGTCTGACTGGATATTATAGAAAATTCATAAAGGACTATGGTTTTATTTTTCGGTCACTAACTTCTTTATTGAAGAAGGATTCGAAGTTCCAATGGACTTCTGAAGCTGATGCAGCTTTTCAACAATTACAACATCTTATGGTGACTTCTCCAGTTTTAGCTCTACCTAATTATGATTGAAGCTAACGCTTCTAATGTGGGCATGTGAGCAGTTTTAATGTAGAATGGCCATTCTATAGCTTTTGCAAGTAAAGCTTTTGGTCCAAAGACAGGAGCCTTATCAACTTATGAGCGAGAACTCCATGCTATAATATTCGCGGTGCAGCAGTGACACTCTTATTTGGTGGGCAATACTTTTACCATTTGTACGGATCAGTTACCTCTTAAGCATTTGCTTGAGCAAAAGAATGTTTCGCCTGAGCAATTTAAGTGGTTAAGTAAACTGTGGGGGACTGACTTACGATATTGAATATCATAAGGGTAGGGACAATTTAGCTGCTGATGCCTTATCCCATCTTCTAGAAGTTTTTGTGGTCGCTGTTACTTGCCCTGCTACTGACGTTTTGGATTAAGTAAAATTTTCTTGGGCTAATGATGATCATGTATGAAAACTGATTGGTGACTTAGAACAAGACCTGAGTACACACTCTCATTTCTCTTGGAGTAATGGTCTTTTCAAACACAAAGGCCGTTTGGTGGTGGGTACAGATCAGAACCTTCGAATGGATTTGCTCTCTTTTTGTCATAATGATTCTTCCAGTGGACACTCAGGTATTACTCCAAATTATCGCCGTCTCTCTTCTATTTTTTATTGGAAGGGTATGGAGAAACATGTTCGTGAGTTTGTATATAACTGTATGGTATGCCAATGATTCATGAGAATGTTGCTTCCCCTGGTTTACTTCAGCCTTTACTTATCCCTACTAATATTTAGAGTGATCTCTCTATGAACTTTATCTGTGGCTTACCCAAGTCTTATTCTAAGACTAGTATACTAATTGTTGTGGATAGATTGGGTGAAGCAGCTTACTTTGCAACTTTGAAACACCCTTTTACTGTTGTAGATGTTGCCCGGATTTTTATGGATATGGTAGTCAAAATGCATGGCTTTCCTAAATCCATTGTGATAGATAGATATGCGATTTTTTGTGGCAAGTTTTGGAGGGAGTTGTTCAGGTTGCATGGTGTTAAACTTCAATACTTTTCAACTTATCATCCACAATCGGATGGTCAGACTAAAGTTTTGAACCGCAGTCTTGAATGTTATCTCCGATGTATGACGGGGGATTTTCCAAAACAATGGGTAAAATGGCTCCCTTTGGTCTAGTTATGGTATAACACGACCTATCACTCTTCTATTGGTATGACGTCATTTCAGGCAGTTTATGGCATTACTCCTCCTCTACATTTACCTTAGTTGCCAAGGAATTCTACCAATGATGTTGTTGACCAAATGTGCTTGAGCAGGGAACTTACTTACAATTATTGAAAATTCATTTGCTTAAGGCTCAAAATAGGATGACTTATCAAGCAAATAAGCATCGGACAGATCACCAGTTTTCAGTTAGTGATATGGTTTTTTTGAAGTTGCACCCTTTTCGGAAGAATCTTACCAATAATTCGTCCTTATACAAATTAGCATCTAAGTATTTTGGACCTTTTGAAGTGTTGAAGCGGATTGGCTTTCTTGCGTATGAGTTAAAGTTGCCACATAATTCTAGGATTCATCCTGATTTTCACGTGTCCTTTCTTAAGCGTGCCACTAAATCTAGTGCTCCAGTTGCTGCGTCTCTTCCTTCTGTTGATGATGAGGGCCAGTTTACTTTGGAGCCGTTTGCCATTTTAGGTCGTAAGCTAGTTAAACGTAGGCAGTTACCTGTTACACATGTTTTGATTTAGTGCAGCATTCGAGGCCTGAAGATGCTACATAGGAGGATTTATCTTCTATTCAAGCTCAGTTTCCTACTTTTCCAACCAATGGTCCTCCTGCTCATTCTATCCTTGTGGACAAGGATACTTTTTAGAGAGGGGGTGTAATTGATACGTGGGGGCCCATATAGGCGGGATTGGGGGCACAATAGAATATACATTCACTTGTAATAGAGTTACAGAGTCAAAAAAGCTTATTGTAATTGACAATAGTTCCACACATGTTATCGTAACTGATTCTGTTAAAGCTGGTTATTAGCTTATCTGGTATATAACAAAGACACCTATATTCAAGTTATAAATTCTCATGTGAGGGAGCTCCTCATTCTCTCCTTCTTGGAGTTTACTTTTCTCCATTCGTGAGAAACCCTTTCCTCTTCTTTTGGGCTTCCGGCGCCTCTCTCTCCAGCGCTTGCCGGAGGGAACGTTATCTGGCTTGGGCATGTATATATTGGGGATTTAGCTTGTTGGTTTCTTTGAGTCTGTTTGTAGCCTCTCAGATCTGTGGAGCTGGGTTTAAAGGAAAAGAAGCCGGAGGGGTGGAGGAGACCGGATCGACGGTGACGATACGGACGGGAAGTCAAAGGCCTGGTGGTGATTTGAATTTTCTTATGCCTTTCCCTCTGCTATTGCTCGTTGCAGATCTGGTATGGATCTTCTTTCCCTTGATCTGGATCAGGTGGGTTTGGTTTTTGGATGGTTTTTGCAGATCTGGTGGCTTGGGTGGTGGGAGAGGTTGGTGGTGGTCAGAATCTCTTGGAGCCATAGTGACGATGGTGTTGTTGCTTCTCCTTTCCACATGGTGGAGACTGGGTGGAGTTTGGGAATCTGCTCTCTTAGCAGTTGCAGATAGAAAATTGACAGGGACGGATCTTATGGGGTGGTTCTTTGAACCCACATCCCTTGTCTCCAGCACTGAAGTTGGCGTTTCTGGTCTCTGTAGATGGCGGCGGCACCAAAGCATGGGGCTCTCAACATGTAATTTAGGGTTAGGGTTTGTGTTAGAAGTGTTATTGGGCTTTTGTATTTTATGTGTCTTCTTTTATTTTGGATCAGTAGATATGTATAGGGTTATTGGGTATATGCTTTTAGGAGTCTTATTTATTTTGGATATGCAAGTTAATTTGAGAATATATCTAATGAAATATATCTTTGGGAAAATTAATTAGAGGTCCCTGGGAGGACACATAATATTAGAAAAGTCCCACTAAATGCCCAAATTAAAGTAGGGTCCCAAGGGACCTCATTTCTATTATGTTCCATACCCAAAATACCATTTTGCCCTCCCTTTATAATTAACAAAGGATAGAACAAAACTCTGAAATCAGCCTCATCCCTCTCTATTCAAAGAACCGAAGCACTGAAGAAGGAAAGGGGTGCGAGTTAGGGCTCAAAAATCGGACAGAGCAAATCGATCTCTTGTGCATTCCCACACATCTTGCCGTCGATTTCCGGCGTCGGTGAGCCATCTTGGACATGCAACCTGTGATTTGAAGTTAAGCTTTCTCTTCTCATGGCCCGATTTCGAAGTTCATAGCCGTGGTACTGTTCACCCGTCTCGATTAATGCTGATTTTTGGCAAGAATGGAATGAAAATCTTTATTAAACATGGTTTATTGCTGATTTCGAACTTCATAGAGTGTTGCATTTTTTTTATTTTCGAACTTCTCATGGTTTGTTCTTTCTTCTTCTCCCTTGTTTTCCGGGGAAAGAAACGCAGAGAGAGGGGTCGGTGGAGGCAGAGAGAGGGGTCGATGGAGGTTGAAGCTGTCATCAGCACCGTAGTGGAGGTTATGCAAGACCGGATTTAAACTGTAGTAAGTCTTGTCCATTGATTTTTATCCTTCTGTTTCTGCGATGGGAGAGGTTTGAGAAATATGGATTTGATCTAAGTTGTGTTTCATAGGATAATGTTAAAGGGAGGAGTAAGGAGGAATTGAGTTTTCACTAGAAGAAATTGATAATTCATGCTTGTTTCTGGTTCTGATTAGAGTTCTCTGGGCAAAGTTAGGAGTACTACATACATAGTTAGGAGTATATTGATTTCATTATTGCTGATTTCATGTTAAAATTTTCAACAGAGTTATGATTATGACTATGAAGCTTCCATGTTCTGTTTTGTCTTGTTTCCATCATGCTTACGCTTCAATTCTTGTTAATTAGAGCCCTAGAATTCTGAAACTACAGTATTAGTACATGCTAGTGTTGAGATTCAAGATTTAAGAGAGCATTATGGTTGAGATCTTGTGATTTTCTGCTAAAACTGTGTCAGTGAATTAGGGGAGTTAAATTTGAACTAGTATGGATCAATTGTTGCAATTTAAACTGGAAGATTCATTTTTAGAACCACAATTGAAGTATTATTTTATTTTGGAATAACCATCAAGTTTTCAAAGCTGTTATAGGATTTTTTTTTGAAATTTACATTGAAATAAGGGAAAACATGTTTGACCAAGTAGTGGAACAATTCATGGTATTCGGTGGTTCTGACATTATATATATAATTTACTGTCTTGATACGCATGTGTATATATATATTGATTCATTGTTGGCTTGTGTAAAAGGTTCTGTTTCAATGATTGAGTAGTTTTTAATAGCTTGAATTATGGAGTTTTTGTGTTATGAATGTAATTTGCTTAAACAAATCAATGAGCAATTACGTCATGGCTTACTTGCACCTTTGGTTTAATAATGGTTGTTGTCTGTTACTCAAAAAAACTAGTGGTTGTTGTCTCTTTCTTATCCATGGATTCTTGAATTGTGTATGATTTGTTTTTATAGGTCACCTTTGTCGTTACCCACTTCAATGATACAAGAATAGCAAACGCTGATCTTAGGGATCTTCTTCTTCAGTCTATATCCGTATTGGTTCAGTCTATATCGGGTAGTTTCTGTCTCTATTACTTGATAGAGTGAAATTACATGCAAGAAAGGTCCTGCAATACTTAGTGGAAGGTGTACGAAAATTTACAATTTGAGGCAATTAATTGCAATTAATTCATTGGTTTTCAGGAATCTATATTTATAATACATCTGTACCTTTTTTATGCATATGTTCATATTTTTATCATGTTACGGCTGGTTTACAATGGTCTTGTGATTATTACATTAGCACTTTGAATCTTTATGGTAACTCAAATGCAATTAGAGATATGGTTATTTGAGCTTTGTTATAATTTTTGTCTTCTCTATTTTAGGTTAAGAGAATGGTTAAAGGAAGGGAAAGTAGAGATCAATTGAAAATCACTGCGTTTTCACTCTTTACCAAGAAGTTTTATAAGGAAAACCCGGGGAAAAACAAATCATTAGAGTCCCGCAATAAAGAGTTAAAAGAGGCCTGGGCAAGGTTGCCCGAGAAGACGAAGAAGGCATATAGTGAAGAAGCTAGTAAAGTAAGGATTCGTACGTTAGATTGTGAGGCATATAGGGTTCCTTTTCACACAAGGTGTGCCCCTAACCAATTGATAAAAGTTTGCAATCATGTGAAAAGTAGTAAGGTGCTAATGAATAGGTTGAAAAAGATTGGGTTTGATAAACTGGTTGAGGTGTGTTGTCCTTCAATTTTGAGAGAATATTGTGGGGAGTTGATGTGTGCCTTCAACCCTCGAACAAAGGTAATGTGCATAAGAGACACTCCAATGCAAATCATTGCAGAAAATGTGCATGATTTAATGGGAATACCTTGTGAGGGAAACAAAATTAAGGTAGAGATGGTGGATGATGAAAATACAATTTTGAATGAATATAAAAAAGTGTACGGCAAAGTCGCGTACAAGACAATAGGAGAATGGCTAATCAAAATGGATGAGAAAGATAAGGACTTCGAATTCTTATTTGTTTTGTATGCACTAGGGATCTTTTTGTGTCCCAGTTCAGATGTTAGAGTGAGCAATCATATATTGAAGATCATGGTCTTGACAGCAAATTGTTTGGAAAATTTTGATTGGTCATCACTTGTATTAGACGTACTTTGCAAGTCAATTGATGATTATCAGAAGGAGTTAAGGAAAGGAAAGGTCGATAAAAGGAGAAATGTGGACGGTTGCATATACATCCTAATGGTAAGTGTGTATTGTTTGTTAATTATGATATGATTGTGTAAATGTTGCCATTTGCTTCCTTATGACTTGTCATTAAAATAATGTGCAGATTTATGGTCTTCAAAACTATTGTCTTGGCAAAGATAAGGCGATTTCTTATGACCATGCTCTATCCTTTTGGACTTACAAGAGGGTGCATGCGATGGTGAAGGAAGAGAAGCGCAATAGGAAAGGTATATTGCATGGGAGAAGGAAAAAAAGTTTTGTAAAGCATGAATCGGACTTTAATCACCCTGTAAGTAAAGCAACGCTCTAATTGTTTAGTTTTGTTTGTAGTATGATAATATAAAGGCGTTTAATGTGGTTTTAATTTGATGTGACTTTTTCAGGTCATTCGGAAGGCGTACCATAAAATTATGACATTTGTAGGCGAGGAGTTGATGGCCATAGAAGAGATGTTATTGGGGGGCAGTAATGAGGCGACTAATACCTCACTTATAGAGAATGATGAAGGAGGGGACCATGAACTAAAGGAAGATGGCGATGAAATGCATACCGTGGAAACTGATGAGGAGGAGGAGGAGAAAGAGGAGGAGGAAGAGGAGGAGGTGAGGGGTAAAGTGGACACCCAATCAGATGATGATGAGGATGACAATGACATGAATGGAGGGCATAATGTTTCAGATGAAGAGAAGGAAGAGAAAGAAGAGAAAGAAAAGGAAAAAGAACCACGAAGGTCTAAAAGAGAGAAGAAGCCAGCAATAGGAAGTCCGTTTTGGTTGATACCTGAACGTAAGGGTGAGAGGAAGAGAATAAATGATGATAAGGAGAGGCTATATCAGTTTTGCACTACAAAATGCAGTGTTAAAGAGGGTAAAGAGTAAGTTAATGTGTCCCATGTCATGTATTTTATAATATATCCTACATTTAGTTTATGGAGTATTTGAGACTGATATTTTGCCACAACTATTTTCATCAGTGTCTTTGTTGAAATGTTTGGATTCCACTTATCACGTGGTGAGCTTCATTGTCTTCATGACGGTGGATGGATTAGCAACACAGTAAGAGACCTTAAATGTTTTTCGTTATTTAAATGTTTTAATATATTGTTGTTTTGTAACAGTTTTTATTTGTTCTTAATGTAGTTTATGGCAATGACCGTGGCGACTATGGTTGGGGATCAAATGGAAAAGTTTGGAAAAGTCTCCAGGCACATATTTTGCCCATTTTTCATGGAAAATATTGTGAAAAATCCCTTACGCTGGTCATGGGTAAAACATGCAAAAAAGTTCATGCCTCAAAACATTGGATACAACCTTGGTGATGCAGAATTTATTTTTGCTCCAGTGCTTCACGATGACCACTGGTTTTGTTATGTGATAGAGACCAAGAACATGCGCTTCTATGCCCTTGATTCCTATGTAGACAACTTGACTTATATAGGGTTACAGATGGATGAAGAACTGAAGAAGAAAGGCGAGGAGCCTAAATACTATAAGAAAAAAAGTAAAGCATGTAAGGACATGTTCAAACTAAAAGATCGGCTAGCTACCCAATGTGTAAGGTTCTTTATCCCTATGTAATTTCTTTCCCTTGTTAGTACCAGGTCTTTACCAAGAACTGTTTAATGAAGCTGTGAGTGTGCTTACTTATGAACTATATATGCTTACTTATGCAGAGAGAATGCTTGCTGGACATAATTCAGATGGTTAAGCCAGAACTTTTAGGTCGAATTGATAAGAATGAAAAACGCGTTCATTGGGCAAAAGTACATTTACAAGCTGATACGTAAATATTTTCTTTGTTGGTTATTTTGAACAAGTGTGCTTGTTGTAAGCTTAAATATGGTGGTATCCTTGCAGGGATTCTTGTGGTGTTCATGTTCTATCATGGTTACAGGCATGGGATGGTTTGGAGTACGATGAAGGGTACACGATGCCAAAGTACTCAGAAGATGATATCCGTGAAATTAAGGTTGAATGCCTCTGGTGGCTCATCACACACGAGAACAATTTGCATGGACAAAATGTCCTTTCTAGGGTGGAAGACATCTCAAGAAAGAGGAAGAAATAGATGTTGACCTTATGTAGCAATTTTTAGGCCTTTTGGTAGTAACTTTTATTAACAAGTTTTAGGGTGGAAGACAAGTTGTATAAGTTATGTGAATTTTAACTTTGTGTACCAACTTTTGGGCGGGCTGTTTGTAAGAACATTGTGACCATGTATAACAAGTTATTGGCCTTTAGTAACAGGTTATTGGGCACGACTGACAATGTGAAAAATGTTTTAGCACTAACAACTTCTGGGCTGTCTTTAACAACACTCTGACCGTGGGTAACAACTTATTGGGCACCTGTCACAAGTCATTTAATTTCTTGAAATTTTCCTTTTAGCACAGGGATAACTGAAGGTGGATTTCCATCGTAACAACTTTTGGGCAACGCGTAACAAGCTATTGGGCATTAGTAACAAGTAATTGGGCACGACTGACAATGTGAAAAATATTTTAGCACTAACAACTTCTGGGCTGTCTTTAACAACACTCTGACCGTGGGTAACAACTTATTGGGCACCTGTCACAAGTCATTTAATTTCTTGAAATTTTCCTTTTAGCACAGGGATAACTGAAGGTGGATTTCCATCGTAACAACTTTTGGGCAACGCGTAACAAGCTATTGGGCATTAGTAACAAGTAATTGGGCACGACTGACAATGTGAAAAATGTTTTAGCACTAACAACTTCTGGGCTGTCTTTAACAACACTCTGACCGTGGGTAACAACTTATTGGGCACCTGTCACAAGTCATTTAATTTCTTGAAATTTTCCTTTTAGCACAGGGATAACTGAAGGTGGATTTCCATCGTAACAACTTTTGGGCAACGCGTAACAAGCTATTGGGCATTAGTAACAAGTAATTGGGCACGACTGACAATGTGAAAAATGTTTTAGCACTAACAACTTCTGGGCTGTCTTTAACAACACTCTGACCGTGGGTAACAACTTATTGGGCACCTGTCACAAGTCATTTAATTTCTTGAAAGTCCCACTTTTAGCACAGGGATAACTGAAAATGGGATTACCTTTGTTATCTATAGCAAGATTATGACCAACACATATACAACAGCACATTATCATTCTAACAACGTTTGGCCTGTCCATAACAACCTTCTGGGCATGTATAACAATCTTTTGGGCAATCATAACAAGTTTCATAACAGAATCAGTTATAACAATCATTTCACATTTGTCATTAAAGACAACTTACCATTCATGGCCAACTTACTTGCCATTCAGCACTAGTTACAATTCATGGACAAGTAGTCCAACAAAAAATTAGCCACTATACACTAGTTTCACACCCTCTCCAAAACAAGCCTGAGGGTTGTGTGTCATTTACAAAACAATGTCATTTACAAAACAATGACATTTACAAAAAGTGGCAAACATATACAAAAAATTAACGCCACACATATATCCAACACATTAGGTTGGATTTGGATTCTTGCACGTTTTGGCGGTATGTCCAGCCTCATGACATCTTCCACAATGGTAGACATGTTTGTTTTGAAATTGTGACTCTATTCTCTTCCTCTTTGGTCGTCCTGCTGGTCTTTTTGTTATAGGAGGCTTCAAGAACTTTCCAGTCATCAGTTGTGTCTCAGTTAAGTTGCTTGGACATGGACAATCATGTGTTGCAATTGGTATCATGTTGTTTTCATATATTTTCAATTGTGTGGACAGCTTGAAGCAATCGTCAACAAACATGCAGACATTACCATGATGAAGCTTAATGGCCGCACATGCATGTACGCAAGGTAATCCACTCATCTGCCATGCTAAACAAGTGCATTCATGTTTACCAATATCTACAACAAGCGTGACAAGTCTATGATCAACTAAGATGTGAACTTCATACAAAGTACCTCCATAAAATTTCACATACATATTTGTTGCTTTACTTACTGTCTCCATTAACTTTTCATTTGTGTTTGGGCCGACTCCATTTTCCCAATTTGTTGTTGCCATTTTGCTCGCAACCATTTTGGTAGCCAACTTCTCACGATGCTCATGTATGAAAGTACACACATTATGCTTCCTCTGTTGCAAAATCCAAGCATTAAATGACTCTGCAAGATTTGTTGTGATATTATCCCATCTTTTGAAACCAAACTTGCTTATAGCCCATTTTTCTACATCTCCTTGTGTCTCAACCCATTCAGCCAATTCAGGAGAAAACAGTCTTAGTTTTTCCATAGCACTATCAAAGTCATGTCCATGTCTTGCATAAGCAATTGCATCGAGCAACTTCAACGCATCCACCTTCTTTTGGCCTTTGATCCTTGTCTTGCCTCTGTTGATTCTAACATATTCTGCACTGAAGTTTTCTTTAACATGCCTGTAGCAATAAGCATGTCTTTCACTACCGAATATATCACGCACTGCTGAAATAATGGCAGGGTTTCGGTCTGACACAATTGTTGTCTCCATCTCTCTTGTGATTCCTTTGACATTCTCAAGAAACCAACCCCAATTATCATTATTTTCCCCACTTACTATTGCATATGCTAGTGGAAACATTTCATTGTCAGCATCATACGCACAAGCAGATAATAAAGTCCCTTTATATGGACCGGTCAAAAAGCATCCATCTATGTAAAGAACGGGTCGACATCCTGCTAAGAAACCTTTAATTGAGCATCCATAAGCAATGAATAGCCGCTCAAACCTGTCATCATCCGAATCTTCCCATAGAGCAACCGTGTCTGGATCACTTTCATTTAGCCTCTGACAAATCCATGGAATTAGCTTGTAAGAATCTTTTTCACTACCTTGAAGTTCATTTAAGGCTCTTGCTTTTCCCCAATAAGCTTGACTGTAATTCAACCGCACACCGTACTCCCTGTACATGTCTTTCCTAATTTCACCAGCACTCTTGTCTATATTATCTCTCAAACAATCAACCATTAGTGATGATGTCAACTTTGTCCTTGTTGAGTGACCTACAACCAGGTTATCTTGCGCATTATGTTTATGCTCATCAATGAATTTCCTTACTACTAGAAACTCAGCACCTTTGCTCAATTCATATGCCCCTATGTACCAAGGGCATTTTTCAACCATGCACTTTGCTATAATCTTTTGTTTGTTGTTCTTCACAAATCGGTATGCAAACTTATGAGCTATGATGTACTTGTATAGAGTTTGTCGAGCATCTTCCGCATTGAGAAAATGTTTCCCTACTCCAATATACAAGTCCCTCCATTTTGTGGAATTCATCTCTGGTGTTGGTGTTGGAATCATTTGTACTGCAATATGTCCATTTGATTGCGACTCTTCATTAACCAATATCATTTGAGACATAGGCAAACCATTTGAACCTCCAGTCAAACAATCCATCCTACAGGAATTACAAAACATTCTGTTAATAATAACATCTTTTCATAATGTGTCCATCAATGAGTCATAAGTTGAAATTGAAACTATAATTACAACTTACGTATTTTCGTCATTCCTTCCATCCTCTCTGGTTGGTTGTGTATTGTCATCCACACACTCACATACAAATATATGACCGATTTCTATGTTAAAGTTGATGAAATGTTCCACTCCTTCATCATCTACAAGGTCCACATAAGTTGTTGTATCATCAAAGCATACTCTAAATTTCATGGTTATTCCCCTAGCTTTCTCTCCAACAATTGATGCTACAATTGTTCTCAATTCTCCATAAGTAGTGCTTTCCTTTATGGTTCTTGATATGGTACTGCCCCCCACATATTGCATCTCACCTTCTTCACCATTTATAAATCGTCCACCCGTATGCAACAAACATATTACATGCTTCCCTGATGTCCCCGCCATCTTCTCATTTATCCTGCACAGGAACATTGTTATTCACAAGTTAATGACCAGATATAACGACTTAATGAGCATCTGTGACAACTTTATATTAAAGTAATGAAAACACCTTATTAAAATACTAAGACATTAGTGTTAACCCAACAAAGCTTCAACATTTTACTTCACCCATGTATTAGAACAACATAACAGAGCACAATACCCATCCCCAATAAAATTCATTCAAAATTTCAACTGTCTTCCAGAAAGTTGTTATTTACAACTGAATGACCTGCAATAACAACTATTTGAGCTCTGACGACAACACGAATTTTAACTGATGTGAAATCCGAAAAAGCTAGAGCCTTTTCGGATTTCCCCTGTTTTTGGACGAAAAAACAGAGTTTATACACCCCAAAACATAGCACTAACCCAATCCCTCATCAACAACTAATGAGAAACCAACTTACCAACAAAAAATCACTAACACAAGGGTATAAGCATGTTTTATGTTCAAATATTCAACCAAAATCAGATTTTCATGGAAAGTTTTGACCTTTGTTTTAAAACATTCATCCCAAAATCAGATTCCTAACAAACATGCGAAATTGATTTTCTCAACATACCACTAGTTGAAGATGGAAGAGATGTTGGACGAAAATCAGATTCCATGACTTTAGTTGGACGAAAATGCAAGATGGATGATGGATGAAGGAGAGATGTTGGTGAGTGCTCTTGAACTCGTGCTGGAGGGAGAGTGAGTGACAGTGAATTGGTTTCAGACAAGGGCATTTATATAAAGGGAGGGCAAAATGGTATTTTGGGTATGGAACATAATAGAAATGAGGTCCCTAGGGACCCTACTTTAATTTGAGCATTTAGTGGGACTTTTCTAATATTATGTGTCCTCCCAGGGACCTCTAATTAATTTTCCCTAGATCTTTTCCTGGCCAAAAAAAATAAATAAATAAATAACAAAGACACCTGTAACACTGAAAGGGTGTGGAATATACAGTACTTCATTTTTCATTTCTTTCTCTTGCTCTTTCTTCTTCACTGCGCATCTGTACCATTAATGAATAAATAACTACAAATAGAGGGATCAGCCTCAACCTCGCATTTATTTTTAAATTGAGTTTTTCAGTTTAGTGGTAAAAATTGTTTCTGTTAAAAATTGGTAAATCCGGCTCTTGTATGTGTGAAAGATGCAAGATGCCTACAATAACGCACAATTAGCAGTAGTAACATTGTCAACAAAGCGTTACTATGTTGTGGGCTAAGGGTCGTAAAGTCTCCAACTCTACACAAATAAATGATAATCTTTATCTTTCTCTACCACAGAATGAATACATACAGTAACGAAGGCCCCATTTACTTCACAAAATGAATGCTAATCAAGACATGGCCAAGAGAGCAACAACGAATGATTCTAAGTATATACAGAATCTAAATCAGTGAGCTCCATCAGCTTCCCGGTTCAAAACTGGCCACCCATGACAATGATACGACCCCTCAACATCTTTCTATATATGATGGATCAAACCTTAGGTGGCCAATGAAGTTGATGGACAAAATCAGAAATATCAGCCAATCGTGTCAGGAGCCTCATAGTCAGAAACCGTGATCTTCACCGTCCCAGTTTACTACTTGAAAGCCTCTTTTCTTGCAGCCTTACCTTGTCACGAAGTTCCTCAATAGTTGCAGATGCTTCCTACAGAGGAAAGACGGGTTAAACAAGATCTCATTATATATAGAATTAGGATATTTCTTTTTCCTGGATACAAATGAAAAGCTAGCAAATTCTCCTTTTCCACTTCAATTTAGGAGAGAACAGTAGGAAGTTTGATGAAAGGGAAGCTAAACCTGTAGCTTCTTTCGCAATTTATTCTCCTCATCATCTCGCCGCTCCCTTTCTTCAGTGAATACATCAATTATAGTTTCTTGTTCCTTGTTCAATTCTTCAATAGTCTTCTCTGCAGCCTGAAGCTGGTAATATAATATTTAAGAGATGATAAGACATAAGCGAAATATTGATAAAATAATTGTTTCCACCTAAAAGCTTAAGCAATCTTACAATTTCACCTGCCAGATAATTGATTAAAGCACGAATTTCTAGTCCTTAAATTCCATTCCAATTTTAAAGCAATGTTCTCCTTTCTGATTCACTTCAACAATGAATAAGATAGCAGCTAGACAACTTCCTATTCCGCCTTAGAAGAGTGAAGTGACCAATCGCGCCCCACCCCCCCCCCCCAACAAAAAAAAAAAAAAGACCGGGAATTGCTTGTAAAGCATCTCCCGAAGGAGTCCCACCCCACAATTCCAGCGAAGGAATCGAGTAGAGGGGTGCCCTTTGTCTCGAGCCTTGACCTCCTTATTAGCATACCAATAATGAATGTTCAAAACTATGAACAAACCTAGAAGGAAGATAATTCAGATGTAAATATATACAAGCAGAAATTATAGACAACAATCCAGTTCAGTCGCGTATAAGCTAAAAGAAAAGCATTGCCATCACATGAAAACTACAACAGATTTATCATCTATCTGATCGATCGTTCTTTCTCTCCATTATAGAATATAAGGGGTCAAAGCTCAAACCTGAATTTCAAGAGATTTGCACTTGTCCTCCATCCCACTCAGTCTACAGCACACAAAGTGCAAATCATAAGAATCATGTCCAACAAAGTAACCAAAAGAGACAGCGAGCAAGAAGAAAAATATATTCAAAAAAAATTCAAGATACCTTCCCTTCAAATCCCGATTCTCTTCTTTCAACTGCTCCAAAGCGCTTAGATCAGGATCAGAAATTGGACAATTGCCTTCACTGACATCTTTTCCCTGCAACCCAATCACGATAGGCATTGTTGAGTTTTACCACCCAAACCAAAAAGTTCAAAATGATCAATCTAAGATAGTCATGACCCACGTGATTCAACTGTTTCCATCATACGTCACATTGCAGATGTTCACATAGTATGCAAATAACATCAAGGGGAAAAAAGAGCAATGCTTCTTGTTAGACATTGAGATTTAGTGAAGAGAATACAACCATGCTTTTACAGAAAAAAGTGAGTGAAAATACATTACCTTTGGTTTAGCTCCTCTTGGGGACTTCAAGGTTCTTCCACTTGATGTGATATCTTGGAGAAAACTATCCTCATCATCAAGAGATTTCTCGGCCTGAAATGTCTTCTGCTTTTTTTCATTTGCTTGTTTCCTAGGGTGAACAACATGATCTTCATCACTAGCTTCCTCTTCAGACATTGCCCGTTCGTATAAACTTCGTTTCTTTCCACTTCTTTTTGAAGAGGCTAACTTATCACTATATCCATTCTGTTCCTCAGTTAGGGTTGCTTTGCTGCTTGAAGCGTTGTATTTCCTTTTTAGTTGAGACGATCCAAGAGTATAATCAGAATCAGGAGACATCTCTGCGAAACAAAGAACATAAGTGAAACTTAAACGTTTGTCCTTTCCAAAGCAACACCAATAAGAATTAGCAACAATTATGTAATATAAAACTAAAACCAAGACATTCATCAGATAAATATAACAAAAGCAAAACCTCATAACTGACCTCTATCTGCCCTCTCAGCTCGTGGCTTACTGCTGGGATTCGGAGCATAACCAATTTTATGGCGGTTTGAGTTCCTAACCAGAGAAGAATGAATATATTTTTCAAAAAAGATAACTATGACTATGTAAGCAATCATCAAAACTAATTTGCATGAAAACCAAGAATTACCAATAACTCTTCTGCATTTGTATTAGCCGCGCCTCCAGTCTTGATAAAACTGTCGTACGCTCAAAGCCTTGCTTATCATGAGCTGGCTCCACAAAGTTAGCTTCTAAAACTCCTGCATTTAGACGGTGAAAAACTTGTAAGAAAAGAGCATGGTTAGTTTGATAGAGGTAAAAGAACAAGGTAAAAACACCCACCAATGACCCCTCGCCCACCACTTCCTGCAGGATTCCAGATCCTCCAGAAGGGCTGAAATCAATCAAAACCATCTGTGAGAGTACAGAATACAGATAGCAGTCCATATTGGTTCATGTATCATGAATGATGAAACAGCCAGTGTGTACTACTAAAACATGCAGAAGCCTCATTTTTATGTATAAAGACAAACAAACAAATCAATCAACATCTATAATTTTCAAGATATAAAGGTTCATTACTTATTTCTACCCCAAAAAACCAATTGTACAATGTCTAGCATCATTACTTATTTCTTGTTAATAAGTAAGCATTTATAGACTTCAGATTGAAACTGAAAGCCCATTCAATTCCCCAACCAATGGTGCGGAATCAACATATAAACATCTCAAACACTTGAACTACAGGAATTTAAGTTCATTGCATTCACTTCTTCACAAATAACAGAACTACATACAAAATAAAATGCTTTCTAATTTTGTCCAGAATCTTCATTAAACATGAAAATCACTACCTTTATGAGTCGATTCTTATGATAAACATTGAAACCAGAAACATCAATATGATGAACTGCATCCTTGACAAATCCGATAGTCACAACAGCAACCATCTGTAACAAGACCTAAGTGAAATTGTGCAGATGATGTGTCATAAAAATAAAGTCAAATGTTCAACAGGCGTGTTACATTTAAACTTGAAGCCCCATCTACACCAGCCTGTGGCCTGTAGGTAACCTCCTGCGACATCATCATATCATTCACAATATTGTGATGCACAACATCTTTTCCACGAAGAATAATTCTGAAGCCTGGAGGAAGCCTCAGATATAAAATAGAGGCATAACTCTGGATACATAAAGAAAAGAAGAATAGTGAGAGACATATGTGAGAATCTCTCTTGTATATTTAAACAAAAAGCTGACTAACCCTTAAAGAATGTCGATACGTAAGGAAGTGTCTTGAGTTGGGAAACTCATTAGCCATCTGTATGTTCTTCTCCTCACGGTTCACTCCTCTGATTTGAATATCCTGCCATACATAATTAAGAAAAATTAAAAATATTTCATGAAGTTTGTTTAGATATGCAAGGATTGTTTTCCCTTTAAGAGTAATAGCATTTGCGTTGCAAATATCTCAGTCATACATGTGGATCAGCATCAAAATCAAGCTCCAATTGACCTTGGTCATCCTCCCAAAGATTGTATATGATTATACGTGTTCCATGACCTTTCATCATATTGAACTGCAAAGAGCAAATCTAACAGAGTTATTCATCTTTGGAGAAATAAATGATGATCCAATGTCAATACTGACTGCTCAAAAACAGCAAATGAACCAATAGAATAGGGAAGATAAAATAAAAAAGTGAATAAAATACATGTTATATACATTGAGTGCATAAACACATACATATGCATATCAATGCATGAAAAATCGTTTCACACTGATGTCAATCAAAATTACTTTCTAGTCACTGAATAATTTCTTATGAGTTTCTTACAAAATCAACAATTGGATTAAATGCTTTATCACGAAAGGTCACAGTCACAAAATTTTACATCAATCCAACATTGTCAGATACTCTATCAATGTATAAAAAAATAAAATGCATGTAATAAACAATAAACTCCCCAGATATGAAGAGGATATTATTAATGTATAAAAAAATAAAATGCATGTAATAAACAATAAACTCCCCAGATATGAAGAGGATATTATTTGAAAAATTGCATACTTGTTGAAACCAACTTCTTCCTAAAATTTTATAAACATGATAAATATAATGATTACTTCTAACTCAATGGTTAGATCAATTAAAATCACTTCCTATGATGAGATATTGTGAGATTAAGTGTCCGTTCTTACACAGGCATCAATATATCTTCGTATATACCATGATTAATCGTTTTCCCAAAATATCACATAATTACCTGACGAAGAAGATCCTCTTCACTGGAGAAAGGTGACCACCGAACTATTGTTTCAACATTTTTACTCCAATCGCCCAAAGAAGATCGAATCATCCTATTCCAGCCCTGACCTCCTCTTTCATAATCAAGCTTTTAGTACAGTCAACAAAATAGCAATAGTTAGAGTTAGATGCAATGAAAAAGAATAGGTAATTGCTACCTCAATCTCTTAGATTAAAGTGAAACGTAAATCAACGTATATGAGCAATATATATTAGGTTAGGTTTTATAGAACGAAAAATTACCATGGGTACTACAATGTCTTCCTTCCCAGTACACCTCAAAAACGTGTAGGACAGCAAGCCAATACTTTGTGTAGAGCTAACAACAACACCATGTCACCCGGTTACGGAAGCACCATGATCAATAATGGAGACAATAAACTATAATTGACAGTATAAACAATTGTCAAGAAGAATAAATATTGAAGTTTTTCTTCTTTTTTATAGAAAAAAATTGATGTTTGAAGTATGGATATGAAATCAGACCAACAGGGTGATGATTGCACCAGCACAATAAAGTAATCAACAGAATAGTTCCAATAAACTTGTGTTTCAGCGGGTTTCTCTTTCTCTCTACTTTTTACAAGTTAATTTGTTCGGGGATTTGGGGAAATCAATGAGAAAATCAAACAAACCTCTTTCCATCTTCCCCTTGACAGCGTGAGAACACAATGACATCAGCCCCAAGCCTCATGGTACTTGTTTTAAAACCATTTCCATCTATCACATCAACAATAAAGGATCAGCATGCCTTCCTCAATATAATATGCAATTAAGTTAATTTTTTTCATGTAGACAAGGGACTTGAAAATTTACATTGTCCAATAGTATTTGCTAATTTGCTTTTCACAGAGTAACCCAGTGACATGCATTGACGCATTTTATCCGGATCCATTCCACCTCCATTATCTGGAAAAGCAATGAATAATTAACATAGTAAAAACATGTAACCAAAAGAAAGATCATCATGTAGCTATAAACAGGAAAGGGGGAAGGAAAAATGATAATGACATGGAATAAATATAAGGTCAATAACTTTATTACAAATCAGATACTACAGATGTTTTCTAAAAAGAGTGAAAATACCTTCAATCAGCAGCATCCTTGTACTATCTTTTTTATTTACCACCATATCAACATTAACATAAGTAGCCCCATTACAAACCTGATTCAAAATAAGCAAAGAAGTGAAATTATAGCAGGCGGTATCCTATTCAATATCACAGCAGCACAGTGTATCATACCTCATCCAATGAGTTATCCAAAAGCTCAGCAAAAGCTGCAAAGACATAATTAAATTTAAGCATAGATTAGAATTACTGATTATAAAAATAGTGAAACCCAAGGCAAAAATAAATCTCATTTCACCAAAAACATCATTTCTGTGACTGAACATTCGTACAAAGTGCCAATTTACCTCCAAGAGCCCACTTATGACTAGTGGCATTAGAATGCAGAAACTTTGGATGAACTCTGACATGATCCATGCCAACTGTAGAATTATAATAAACGTCAAAATAATAATTGCAGAATCAGAGAAACTCAAGGAACCTCAGGCTTTAGCCTAGCAAACAGCACAAAAGAGACTATAATAATTTAAAACAAATATTCAAATGTAATTTAATATCTCAACAGCTTCATTAAGCTCAAGGATGCTAAACGTCCCCCCTGAATGTACTTTGGAATATTAACTGTGATGTGACGAGGCCAAAAACCTTGAGCCAACTAAAGAGAGGGGAAGAAGGAAACAGAGAAACAGAGAGAAGAGGGAAACAGAGAAAGAAGAGAATATCAGGGAGTGTCTATAATCATTCAGTCTTAAAAATGAGTTACAAGTCGAAGAGCCATTCATTTATAGGCTATCCTTAAATGCGCAATGCTGTACTCTTCTAAAACTATTTAGTTAGCGCCTAACTACTGATTGCAACAAACTCAGCCAACAATTCAATTACACATCAAATACCCACAAACAAACATATCCTCGGTTAATTTTTCATTTCCACCTCACCCATGAGGAAGACTCCCAACTTCTCTAATCTACAAACCTAAAGCACTAGTTCAACATGCAAGTTTTCCTGTTCCAAAGCATACATAAAATCGTCAACACCTATACACATTAATCCGGAACCAGACACAACAGCAAACTAAAGCCAAGTTAATAACATGCCAGAAAAGCTAGTCAACAATAAGCCATTCCTTTTTAAACACCCCCCCCCAACCAAAATGCAACCATTTCAATAATTCCCAAGAGGTTTTATAAAACCTCCAAGAACTTAGTAGAAAAACATAAACCAAACACGAAAACCAGAAATTTATAGAGTCCAGCAACTTGAAATAGAGGAAGCATTAGTCAAATGCCGTTACTAGCAAAAATAAAAATAAAAGCATATGAAGAATCCTTGTGGAAAAATAGAGAGTAATGAGCGAAAATTGCCATACCGGAAGCAGAATCCCACACATCACTACTCGATCCCTCATAATCCCCAGCCTTCCAGAATTGCTTACAGCTTTGTGCTTTAGACGTTAATCCTCCGTTCCCATTTGCATGTACCGAAGTAGAAGGCAACTCAGGAGCCGGTAACATCAGCATCGGCGATTGCGTTTGCTTTTCCGAACGAAGAGGACTGAGAAATCCAGCGGGCAAAACAACACCACCCTCGTCCGTTTTGCGCTTCTTTGAAATACTTCCGTCCGTACCATTATTTTCCCCTCTCGAAATTGATGAAGCGATGGTGCCGCCGATTAAGTTGTCCAAATCAACGTCTGAATCCGAATCGCTGCTGCTGCTGAGTTCGATTACATTGTCAGGGAAAGTCGAAGTGGAAGCAACTTTGTTTTTGGGCCTGGAGTTAACATGCACGATGGGAGTATCACATGGTTCTTCCTTTATACAAGTATCCATTGTTGTCTGTTGCAAAGCACGAAGGAAAAGGCAGACGATGGAGATTTTTGAAGAAGTAGAAAACTAAAGCAGGTCAGAAAAATGGGAATATATTTTGGGAATCACTTGTGAATACTACGGAATCAGTGGAATCGAATCGAATCGAATCGTCGCCTTCAACCTCAAAAACCGCCTCGTTTGATTTCACCACAGAGAGAGAGAGAGAGAGAGAGAGAGAGGAGGAAGCTGATGCGGCGCCGAGAACTTTCTAGGACGCGCTTATCAACGGCGCGTAACGTATATCCCACGCCAGCACTTTTTTGTTTATCTGAATCACGCCAACACATTTGTTGAGCTATTTTTACCAATGTAACCAAGAAAAAGGAAATGAAGTTGTTTGCCCTGATCTTAGAAGGCTAAGATAAATGGTACTCCTATATGTGGTGGTAAAAAAAAAAAAACAATTGGTAAAGATTTAAATCAGTTATAGTTTTATTAATAGTTAAAGGGGGTCACTAACAAATGTAATTTGATTTATAAGGACCAAAAGATGATCATAAAACTCAGAAAATTACAAATAAATCGATGGAAACACATAGTAGAATTTACATCATAGAAATTGAGAGATAAAGAGAATGGGAGTTTTAGTGTGTGACAAGAACATACAACAATATAGAAGTTAGGATCCAGGAGCCGGGAGTCAGGAGGTCGGTGTGGCTGTGACAGGAGCTAGATAAGGAACCCAGAATATTTGAAAGTCGCTCCGAGTGATTTTCGAATGGATCTCTTCTTCTCGAGTGTCTTGATTGTTGTCCTTATATAGGTTGTAAATGTTGCCCTTTGTGCTGAATAAGTTACTTGCTTTGTGGAAATAATGGGGTAGTGGAGGAGATCATGATCTTGACTTAGAAAATTGATTTGTAGTGGAGGAAGTTGAGAGATCATGGGGATATGCTAATGCCTTGATTTAAGGAGCCTCCTTTGACCATGCCATTTGCTTGGCACCTTTCTGGGCTTGAATTGTGGGTTTCTTATTCTTGGGCCCAAGTGAAAAATTGATACTCACAGTATACTATCAATTTCTAATCAAAGTGTCAATTTAATCTACAATTTTAAATTTATAAATATATTTTTAGTCTTATTATTAAGATTGTTAACTTTGTTTGCAGAAAATAACCAATTAGCAAATTTAGACAGTCACTCTACCCATAACTACTTATGCTTAAATTTCAATTATTTAATATTATGTTTTTATAATTTAAAATAAAAGAACTCCAAAAATAACCATTTTCTATCCATGTTTTTACTCTATATATTTTTTTTGTCGAATAAATATCACATGAACAGAAAAGTAGTAGAAAAGGCTTGGCAATAACAAGATTACTATAATGCATCTTTACCAAGTTACTACAAATAGTTAAAAAAATAAATACTACTCTACAAAGAAGGAAGGGAACTCTTAGAAAATGCAAAAGACAGTTGAATGTAAAGAATTTCAAAACGGACACTTATATGCCATTAACCTATTTGTTTTTTTATGAATTTAATCTAAATGACAAAAATACCCCGAATAAAATTCCATTTTTTTTAAAAAAAAGGAAAATTCCAAAAAAAAGACCCTCAAAATAGCTAAATGACAGTTTCCTGCACTGAAATTCAGAAATGACAATTCATTACAATTGACTGAATTGTCCAAACCAAATTTAAGTGAAATGTATAAAATACCCTTGGTTCAAATTATCATTACCAACTTCCTTTGTTCGTTCCCCAAATTATATAGAGGATTACCAACTTGGGATAGGGGATTACCAACACATTTCTATTGAATTACAACATCATTACCAACTTCCTTTGTTCATTTCCAAAATTGTGTAGGGGATTACCAAAACCGGATAGGGGATTACCAATTTTAGATAAGGGATTACCAACACGTTTTTATCCAAATACAACATCATTACCAACTTTATTTGTTCGTTCCCAGAATTGTATAGGGGATTACCAACAGGAATTTAATTACAACATCATTACCAACTTCATTTGTTCGTTCTCATAATTGTATAGGGGATTACCAATACTGGATAGGGAGTTACCAACTTGGGATAGGGGATTACTAACACTTTAATAAAAAAAATATTTGAACCAAGGGCATTTTAGACATTTCACTTAAATTTGGTTTGGACAATTCAGTCAATTGTACTGAATTGTCCTTTCCGAATTTCAGTGTAGCAAATTGTCCTTTAACTATTTAGAGGGTCTTTTTTAGAATTTTCCCTTAAAAAAATCCCCAGCACCGGCTGTCGGGTGTAACATTTACCTCCAATCCCATTTATAACTCATAATATAAACACTCACTATGTTGGAAAAGGAACTTGCTGAGTAAAACAGCTAACATAGTTAGAAAAATATCTTTTCATAATATTTATATATGTATTTCAAACCTCAATTCCAATCTCTGTCATCACAATATAACTTCCTTCCCAGTACAATAACAGAGAATTTCATTATGCATGATTAAACTCCACACATCATTCTCAAAATACCATACCATAATAGGTATTATATAATAATTTTCCCCCAGAATAATAACAAGGTTCAGCGGAAGCATCATACAAAATATGATCCTAAATGTGGCAATACCTCATTTCCTTCTGGTCCAGAATATCTCACGATATCAGTGAGAAATTCCCGGATCCTTCCCTTGACCTCCTACTTCACTCCTAGGACCTGCAAAAGTGAGATCAACGGGGGGTAGCCCCAAAACGCAACCACTGACTACTCATCTACGTGTGGTGTGTGCTAGCAAGGTGTCCAGTGGAATACATATATATATATATCAATTCAGAAACATGCTCAGGTATTCACATATAATGCACGTCTTATTCCCAAAATCTCTTTTCATCGTTTATAATTGTGGAATAACCCATCACAGTTCATCCTCAAGAATAGTATATATATCATTGATAATTACAATCAACCCAAACGAATCTTACTAGAAACGTTGGGAAAACACGTGGGACCAGTCAGGACCTTCCACCCGCCCCTGATCACCAAGGTACAGTTCACGAGGGACTTTCTACCCTCCCTGAATAATACCACAGATTATAAGGATCTCTGTCCTTTCTGAATCCGTGAGGGGCGATCTCTCCTCTTACGTCTTTCTCTCCTTTATTTCTCATAATATATCAATTAGTCCCTGTGGCGCAACAGGGTACCTCATCACGTGATGGCATAATTTCCAATTCACCGGTGTCACATACCCAAATAATTTCTCACAAACACATAGATATGCAACACCACAATCAGGCACCAGGCCTTCTAGTATTTTCATGATATACATATATATGAAATAGTTTCCAAAATCATATATATTTCAGTTCAAAATATTTCAAATCACAAATTTATGCCATTCCAAAATAATACTCCACAGGACATTATATTATGAAAAATAATAATATTTCAAGATCCCATTTCCATATCTTATCAATCATCAATTGATAATCATATCTCAACTGTGATGCAAAACCTCATCTCCAAATAACATCATAATTATCAAATAATAATATTTCAAATTACTTACTGACACTACACACACACATAAACAAGCAGGAAGCGGTTACCTGATAGCTGGCACCAATCTCACAATAGTGCAGCTCCCCCGTGCTAACTTAGTGCAATTCAAGCACTACACAACCATACATACAATCACAATTAATTATTTATCCAACAATTTCACATGTTGGAAAATAAATTATTTACTACCATTTCTTTGCCCTTACTTATTTTAAATTTCTATTTAACATTTATTCTCCATTTCCATCTCTAAAATTTTATCTCTACTCCATTTATACTTATATCCAAAATTATTAATCTTTCCAACACCCATTTATTTTAAACCTTAACATCCAATAATCCCCTTTTCCAAATCAAGGCCTACACCAAATCTAATTTAATTAACCTCATTAATATTTTTGTTGGGCATAAACTATCCCCTTAAATTCATAATTACACAATTACCTACACAATATCCCACTTATCCAAAACTTTAATCCACCAATATTTTCTTGGGTCCAAATTTTAGTCAAACCAATCAATTAAATCTCCAAATAATCATCTAAAAATAATCAATTTAATTATTAGCACCTCATATCATCAAAAGTACCAATTTCTAAAATATCTACAAATCCAAAAATTCCCAATAATTAGAAAAACCTCCAATAATGAAAAATATATTAAAAGGAACTTATAATCAAGGTCCAAGCTTCAATTTATTAAGTTTAGGACTCCCAGAAATACCAATTTAGACAAGGTCTAATTTTTCAAGTATAACAAATCGAAAAACTAATGACATAGAAAGGTATATGAGACTTACGGGATTCCAAAAATGTGTTTAGTTGGCCGAAAAACTTACTATTCCTATACTGACGGACTCTGATAAGTCCAGTGATAGAAATATAGGTGGTGGAAAGAGAGAGCAAGAGAGAGAGAGAGACGTGAGTGAGACGAGGGACGGTGAGTGAGTTTATATAATTTATTAATAGTAACTCAATAGTAATAATAATAATATAATAATATAATATATTAATAATATAATATAATATAATATATATAAATAGTAGTTGAATGTGATTGGTTGGGGAAATAATAATTGATGCACAGTGAAAAGTTTGAAATTCATGGGGGAGGAACGGAGGAGTCACGGATTCAATAGTAAAAAGATTGGGAATAATACACTACTCGGTCCTAAAATCTTTAAATAAGATATTTCTTTTGAACCAAAAATTTTCTTTTTACTCTCAAAATTTTCCCGATAATATCTTTTATTTATTTACTCCCACAATAATCTCTTTTGAGCCTAAAAATAATTTCCCCAAAAATTATTATCCGCCAAATAAGGGGAAAACTATGCCTTTAAAATCCTCAAAAATACCTCAAAATTCTTCAAATATTCTCATAATCCATCATTTCTCATTAATAAATTCATGTTTACCCCCACTAATCATTAATTAAATTTTTAGGATGTTACATCGGGTGGTAGGAGATATTTTATTATTTTTTTAATATGGGGGAGCAAAATAAAATAAGAAGTGAAGGCTTGGAGGCTTGGTGGTAAGCCACCAAATCCCCTCATTATATATAGCCATTTGTTTTACCAACAACACTTTTGGGGTGCTCTATTTGTTTCTACCAATTTGTTCCTTAATTTTACCATCTCCTTATTTTATTTTACCAAATTTGTCTTTTCCGTTCTTAAATTCATATTTCATTTTACCAGCAACTTGTTTGGGTATAGACTTGTCTATTCACTCTTACTTTTTTTTTGATGAACCCTATTCACTCTTACTAATTTGTTCTTTAACGTTACCAAATTATGGTTTTGTTTTACCAATCTAGTCCTTTATTTTACCAACTCGTTTTTTAACAACATGTTCCCTAACTTTACAAAATTCTTCTTTTATATTTACGAAACTTTTTTTTATGTTTATCCAACTTAGTCTTTTGTTTTACCAACTTGTTCTCTAACTATACCAACTTCTTCTTTATATTACCAAAAGCTTCTTATATTTTAACAATTTAGTCTTTTGTTTTACCAACTTGTTTCGTAACTTTACCAACTTCTTCTTTTATATTACCAAAAGTTTCTTATATTTTAACAATTTAGTCTTTTGTTTTACCAACTTATTTCATAACTTTACCAACTTCTTCTTTTATATTACCAAAAGTTTTTTATGTTTTACCAATTCTAGTAAAACAAAAGATTAAGTTGAGAAAACAAAGCCAAAAGTTGGCAATGTTAATGAACAAGTTGGTAAGAGCAAATAGATAAGTAGTACACTCAAACAAGTGGTTATAAAAAGAAATACGAATTTATAAATGGAAAAGACAAGTTTGGTAAAACAAAACACGGAATTGCTAAAAGTTGGGACCAAGCTAGTAGAAGCAAATAAAGCACCTAAAAGTATTGTTGGTAAAACAAATGACGAAATTGGTAAAACAAAAGAAAGTTTTGATAAAACACATGCAATATTTGGAAAAATATTGGGAGAGAATAAAAGATGATACTTAATTATATAATATTTGCAATATATATACAAAGGATGCTTGGTTCAGGCCTCCAAAGCAAAGGGGTTGGGTTTGAATCATACCCCTTCACTTCATAATTATTTTGCACTAGGCACCCAAAATTTAAAAAATAAATAAAAATAAATAAATCCCATCGGCTGGCAACAGGAGCTCCGACGGGCGATGAGTGGATCTTTTTTTTTCAAAGAA
Organism: Mimosa bimucronata; assembly: GCA_037074515.1. Classification (NCBI taxonomy): domain Eukaryota; kingdom Viridiplantae; phylum Streptophyta; class Magnoliopsida; order Fabales; family Fabaceae; genus Mimosa; species Mimosa bimucronata. Next base: position 4,408,523 of record CM073448.1, read on the forward strand.
AAAATAAGTTTTGTTTAGAGGGCATTTTAGTTATTTCCATTTAATTTGCAAAAGGACATATAAGTCCATGGCATGTAAGTGTACGTCCTTCCTTTAACTCACTGCATTAAATTGTCCTCTACACATTTCTAAGGTCTGCTTTTGGTTTTTCTTAAAAGAAACATTTAATCAAGTCTTATGTAATAATTAGAGTTGATAATATAAGCTAGCATGCTAGTTGCGTGCAGGCCGTCCTGAGCTTGTGGTTTACACGGGTTGGACTTGTGCAGCCCGTACTTTGGTGGACTACAAAATATCTATCATAACCTAAAATAATGGCCCGTAGCTCGCCAGTTTTTTTTCTTGGGTTAATACAACTTTTAATCCTTGAACTTTAACTCAATTTTGGTTTTAGTCCATGAACTTCAAAATCGGTGGTTTTCTTCTTTGAACTTTCGGCCAATTTTGATCTTGGCCCCTGAACTTTCGGTCAATTTTGGTCTTGGTCCCTGAACTTTGTGCCATTTATAATCATTGGTCCCTAACTTTTCAATTATTTTTTAAAGTTCAGAGACCAAGACCAAAATTAACCGAAAGTTTAAGGACCAAACCCATCAATTTTAAAGTTCAGGGATCAAAACCAAAATTGACCAAAAGTTCAAGGATCAAACCATCGATTTTAAAGTTTAGAAACCAAAACTAAAATTGACTGAAAGTTCAATGACCAAAAGTTTTATTAACCATTTTTTCTTTAAAAAAGTGTTAATAAAGAATAGATAACATTTCAAACCAACAAAAAATATTATCACTGCATCACCTAAAGTATAACACCCTAAATACCAAAAAAATTATGGACTCTAGGCTTGCATATTTTTTGCTTAGACATGCATCTTCTCAAACACAACAATTTGTTGTGTCAACCACAATTTGTATTAGCGACATGCCAAAAAAATAGTTCAACCTACTATGGTGAGATTTTTTCTTTTTTAAAATATATACCCACCAACCGACAAGTCAGCCCGCATACCTATGGGTTATATGGGTTTTGGCTTGTGCATCTCAGACTCTAAAGGGGCTGCTAAAGCAGAAAGCACCAATTCTAGCAGTCATCTAACTTGTAGGTTAATGGGATGAGTTCATATTACCGAGTGTAATTACAATTTACAAATCGTTCACACTGTAGATAAAACTAAATCAGGGAATTCAAGTCGGCCAACGAACAAAAAACACCACCTTTTGTAAAGCCTGGCCCTTGAGGTGACTAGCCCGATGCCTCATTTCTCCCAAACATTTTTTCCACTTCCATACATGCTATTACTAATTAAGATAATGAAACATCTTATGAAAAACATAAATATGATCCAAATTATGTTTAGGCTTAATAGAAATTTTAGTCCCTAAACTTTCAATCAATTTTGATTTTGGTTCCTAATCTTCAAAATTGGTGGTTTTGGTCCTTGAGCTTTCGGTTAATTTTGGTCTTAGTCCTTGAACTTTGTGTCATTTATGACCATTGGTTCCTGATTTTTCAAGTATTTTTTAAGGTCTAGGGATCAAGGCCAAATTTGACTGAAAGTTCACAAATCTAATCCAAAATTGACCAAAAGTTCATGGACCAAAACCATCGATTTTAAAGTTAAGGGATTGGGATCAAAATTGATTGAAATTTTAAGGACCAAAATCACCGATTTTAAAGTTCAGGGACTAAAACAAAAATTGACCGAAAGTTCAAGAACTGAAAGTTGTATTAACCCTTATATTTAAATACAAAGCATTATTAACTTAAAAATTCAATAATTAGCACACATACAAAGACAATTAGACAAACACCAAGTCATAAATAGTTAAATACTAAGTCTAGAAATCCACTGTCTACATACCACAATTACATAAACTGTGACATAAAATCCACACATCATAATTTAATAAACTATTACATAAAATCAACATACTACAATTAAATAAAAAAGTAAAAAAAAAAGAAAACTATATAAAGACATAAAGTTATAGATAAGAAAAGTGAAATCCATAAACCACAATAAACATTAAGAATTAGAGTCATTGTCATTTTTTCGCTATCATCAAGATCAAGGATATTTGATTGTACCTCACCATGAGTAGGCTCCTCTTCTTATATAGCAAAAATATCAAGTCTTTTTCCTATTTTTTGTTATTTTTATAAGTATTAAATAATAATATAGATATATAAGAAAAGCAAAAAACATAGGCGTGCTTAAATGGACCGGCCCGTTTAAGCACTCACCCTGATAGGCTGCCCGTTTAGGCACGCTTCCTTTTGACGGATCCAAAATCAAAACCCTACCCTTCACTCGTTCGGACCTAATCAGGCCGACCCAAATTCCTAACTCAACACAAAACATGCAATACCTTCATGGCTCATGCAGTCATGTGCGTACTTTTCTTTCTTTCTTTTTTTTAATTCTTGTGCAAATCAACTTTGACAACTTTTATTGTCTCTTTCTTTCTACATTTTGGAGATTGCTACAATAATGTCCCCATGCCCTCAATATATATTCCTTCCATTTTTCTTTATTCTACATTTCCTCCAAATTAAAGATATACTCTACTATCTAAGATCTAGTTTGTGCATTAATGAAAATTCTATATGTCTTCCAAATTAAAAAATTCTATATTTCCTTCATTTATTCTAAGCTAACAATGTTAATATTGACAAATTTTAAATTTAAACTAAAATTGTGTGTATATTCAATCAAACGCATATTTTACCCCAAATATGAATATGCGTTTGATTATTTAAATACTTTTACAAGTTAATGCTAAAACGATGCTCATTAATCCCGACTCTCTCTCTCTGAACTGAATGATTTTATCTCTCTTTTGAAACCTTAATTAAGGAATACAGTTTAGTAACTTTTTTAAGGTTGAGAAATATTTAATTAGTTAATCATTAATATTACTTGGTTTTTTTTTTCTCTGTTTTTTGTTGCTTTAATTTCCTTGGTTACCAAAAAAATATTACTTGGTTTTAACAAGATGATTATTTTGCAAGTAACTTATACTTTGGATCAGATGGAGTTCTAGCGTAAAAGACTTAGTGACATGTCATATCCACAGACCTTTCATTTTCACTATGAACACCCTTCAACTTGCGGCTACACGACGATTATTACGCTCTAGTCATTCACTTATCAAAGCTCAAAAGCAGAATAAGCATTTTTTTTTTACTGATTCATGTTCTCTTTTATATTATCAGTTGACTAATTAATCATAAGTGATAAATATTTATGATTTGACATGACTTCAATAACACATGATGACGAACTCAATTATTGACTCTCTTCAAAGTTCACACATCACATCTCTCATTCTACAAAAGTTCATATATCGCTTGCTCTAGTTATCGATTTGTCCAACTAGTGATCAGGGGTAGGTATTGTTCCTTTTGGCAAACCAATAAAAGTAGGTATATAATATGAGAGACACAAAGGCATGGCTTTTTCTTGTCGTTTTTATTGACTGTTTGGGGGGACACGAAAGTCAAGGTCCTTGACAATTCGAACACAAACCATTAAAAGTTAATAGATTCACTTCATGTTGATGATAGTATTGCCTCTCTTTTACGCATATATACATATTTAATGGGTTTCCTAAATTGAGTGTGTATAGCAGAAAGGAATAATTACTATTAATGGAGGTTGTGAAGAAGGAGAGAGAGAAGAGAAACCTGATGGAAAAGGCATGGCAACGTTGGGTTACTTGGGTGTCGAGAAAGAGAAGGGAAAAAGGATGTTTTTCAGTGTATGTTGGAGAAGAGAAAGAGAGGTTTAAGGTGAAGACGAAGTTAGTGAATCATCCATCCTTCAAGAAGCTTTTAGATGATGCAGAAATGGAATATGGGTTTGTATGTGATGGCCCTATATGGCTTCCCTGTAACGTGGAGATGTTCTACAAGGTGATTCAAGAGATGGAAGAAAAAGAAGAAAATGCAGTGAGTGAAGGAGGCTTTTCAAAGGGATATCGTTCTTCCTTTGCTATGTGCAGTCCTTCTCATCTTCTTTTCAATATGAGTGTTACTGGTTACTGCTCATCAAGACGATGATGGTGAACCTCGCTGTGCTTATCATTTACTTCAGGGTCATTCTCATTCCTCATAGTAAACCAGATTTATAAGAATTATAATATGTTTAGTCCCCCCCCCCCCCCCCAAAAAATTCTGCCAACATATAATTTGTTTGGTTAATAAGCAGTCTGTGCTTGTTTTGAACACGTAGAATGTATGTTGTTGTTATACAGTATGTACAACGGGTTAATCAAGTATATTGAGATATTCTATACTGTTATCTTAATGCAAATTTAAATCTCAATCTATCTATTTTATATTTATACCTTTTACACTGTCTATATTGATTATATGTATTATAAAATAGGCTTTTATCACTAACATACAATGTTTGGTTGGGTCGAACATAGGGACGAATGGAAGGGATTTTAATGGAGGGAGGGGAGATATTTTATTTATTTCTTGTTTGAATTGATCAATGAAAGGGGGAGGTAGTGGAGATATTAATTTTATTAAAACTTGTTTGTCATCATAGGAGGGGAGGGGATCTGATAAAAAAAAAATAGTTATTTTATTCTTATGAAATTTAGATGAAAGATTTTTTTTTTCTATATATATTCTAGTTTTTGTAGGACAATTTATCAACTTAAAAAAATCATTGGATTGCGTTATCCTTTTTTTCTCTCATCCACAACCTATTGAAAATAAAAATAAAAAATTAAAACCACACTCCTTTTCATAATGTTGTTGGTTCTATGCTTCCATTGGGTCTAAAAGAAAATTTTCATTTAATTTTCACCTCTTTTAATCTATTCTTTCCTCGATTTTTTTAATTCTTGACTAATTAAAAGATGCTGATTATAACTTTTTTTATCCACCAGCTGATGATAGTATTCAATATTTATACTGATTTTTTGAGAAAATATTGTAATCTTTCATGCTCTATGCTTTTTTGTCCATATTGTTTTTGTCATTTCATAGTTATCGATCAACAGGGGATTTTAAGTTGCTTAATTTCATTTTTTTTAGTTGAACTGTTGAGCATAGAAGAGCAAAGTTAGTGTTGGTTTAGAGTAATTAAAAGGGGGATTTTTTTCCGAAGGTTTATTGGGTAAGATATTCTTAAAAATTTTCCTAAAAAACCCACTTCTAAAAGGGAGGAGAAGAAATGATGAAAGCAGAACCCCTCCCTTCTTTAAAATATGTCTCGACTAATAAACAATTTTCATCCCTTAAGAAGTATCCCAATCCAATGAGGGGAACTCCCTCCCCTCCCCCTCCTCCAAAAACCCTATTGCAATGGAAAAGATACATAGGTTTTTAAATAAATAATTAAAGTGCATATTTTAAAGAATTATATTCAGCCTATACTTTTTTGTAGTTAACCAATGGCTGATTTTATTAATTATTATTAGTTATATAAATGCTATAGCTATCACAATGAGAGTATTATTATAACCACCGAAGCTGAATTAGTTAAGTTGTCATATGTGTTTTGTATGAGCGTTTAGATTAGGATTTTTTTTTCTTTTTATTTAGATGTGGCCTAAAAATCTTTTAAAACCCCCTTATAAAGGTAAAAATATTTAACAAAAACTTTGAAAAGTTTAATGCAATTCAATCTAATGATTGCTTGTGCTTTTAGACTTGAATTCTCTCATCTGCTCTTTCGGTTTTCTTCCGTCCTTTACCCTAAAGTTACATAATTTTTGGTTAAAATTTTTGTATTTGATTTCATCATTAGATTGTACATAAAATTAGTGACTTTTTGATATCTTATGGACGAGAAATGGTTTAGTTTTCAATTTTCTATGATTTTTTAAATATTTAAATCAAAAAATGGTTCAGTTTTCAATTTTCTATGATTTTTTAAATATTTAAATCTTTAAAAAATCATAAAAAATTAAAAACTGAACCATTCCTCATCCATAAGATATCAAAAAATCACTAATTTTATGTATAGAATCTAATGATGAAATCAAACATAAAATATTTGACCCCAAAACTATATAATTTCATAATAGAAGAAGGAAGAGGATGGGAAAAGCTGAAGAAATAATCTAAATCCTGTGCTTTCTGGGATGAGATATTTATTGATTCACTTTTTAAAACCTTTTTATCTACTTAATAACGTGGAAGTGTATATGTAAATACAGAAACACGTGTATTTTCAAAGGTGGCTAACTACAAATTTGACTCTGCCATCAATCAAGTTCCTCTCTATTATTCAATAGTGATATATATATATATATATATATATATTTATTTATTTATATATATATATTCCATATCCCAACTTGGAAAAGATCCATTTAAGCAAAAATATCTCCCGCATCAACTAGGATTTTCCCGTATTCCAAAAATATGCAATCTCACGTGTAGAGGAAAAAATACATTCCAAAATTAACAAAGAATATGGGATTCACATAATTAGAAAAGGACCCCACTCTTCCTGTCTTTTCTGTCTTCGTGAAGTTAAAGTCAAGTAATACATAATTCCCTTAAAAAGTTATGCATGAAGATTTTATTCGGCCATTTTATGCTATGCACACGAGATACCAAGTATACATGGCAGGTTAATCAGTGATATAAGGCCGGCTGGGTATTATTCGGTTACTCAGACTTTTTAATAAATTACAAAAAACACTGAAAACTGAATAGCATTATATAAAATAAAATAAGTTATTCATCATAGACATCTAGCGCCAAAGGGTCGGTAACAAAATTAGTTGTAAAAATGTGTTTACCATAAATTATTCAATAATCAATCACATGAAAGGGTTCGAAGAAAAGAAAAGAAAAAGAATAACTTTTATGAATGAATAAAGTAGCATCCGACATAGTACTGATGTTAACTACTAATTGCATTAAACATTCTAATATTTTTTGTGGTGCATTTGGCATCCTCATGCTATATTTTGTTTCGGTATTCTAATCTTGTTTACGATGCACATATACAATCTAATCATGTATAAATATAAGATTATGTGCCATATGTGACGGCACAATAATATCGAGTGGTGTTTGATGCATCATAAAAATAACATAGTAATAATGTGGGATATAATATCAAGGTATAGTTGAATGCTACTTTACTTTTGTAGAATGCAAAAAAAGGAAGAAATTTTTCTTTATACAGCTACCCCTAGTTTTCGTCAACTTTTAATTAATGGGACAAAATTACATGAACTAACAATTACTCCCTTCGTCCCTTCCCTTATTATAAGAGTAAAGGAGGTAAAATCATACAGATTAAGAAAGTGATTGAGAGAGATAAATATGTCTAAAATAATTTTATTTTCTCAAGTTTACTCTTATTTATGATTGAGTATATAAGAGAAAGAAATGTGATAAAAGTATTATAAATGAGTATGAAAGAGAATGTGAATGGAGAGAATAATATAATGATAGGTAAAGTGGGAAAAATTTCATTAAATGCGTTGACAAATTTAACCACGTTCTAATAAAAAGGAACAAAATCATTCAAATTTTTTGCTCCTATATATATAGGACGGGGGAGTATATCATAACCTTGTACCAACTTTAGAAGTTGACGACATCACTAGATATTTGCTTAAATAAATTAGAAGCATGATAAGAAATTAAAGCTAAAAAAATTGTCACATATATTGGCTACATTTTTTTAATCTGTGTGGTATATAAAATTTTACATATAATATGTGCTGGTAAAAGCCCAATTGGATACAAAATGCTGGTGGCTGCTGTGATGTGTTGATGATCTTCAAAGTGACCTCTAATAACGTGTGCGTGCAAAAAACAAAGCGTCGAAGAGAGGCTGGGAATGAATTAATTACAGATAATTACGCATGTGACTTTATTAATTAATATAGTCTGTGTTAAAAGGTTAAACTTTTTGTATCTTTCCACTATATATCCATAATAATTCAAAACAAACCATCAAATAAACGCCAAGTATATAAATGATGATAGTTTTGAGGTATGAAAAAAAAGTAAGATAATTGTTAGATACAAATGAAGAAACTTTTTCTCATTAGTTGATTAGTTGATGCCTTCAAGTTTATGAATAGTCCAAAAAAAATTGAAAGAAAGACAAGCTATGTTGGAAAAACTACTCAAATTTACCCAAAGCCACATTTAAATCTGATTTAATACCGGATAAATGTATTAAAAGAAACTGCAAATGGAATAATATCATCGCCACCCTGTATTTTAGTTTTTTCATATTATCGGGTTGATTTCCTTTGACTAAAAAGTCACGGGAAAGTTAATTAAGAATTGAATATGGTTAATTTTTATTGACTGACGATATCGATATTTTCAATGCCTTATTAAAAGAAAACTCAAATTCCCTCTCATTCAAAATAAATGGGTCTTCTATGGTCAAAGATAAAAACAAAACAAATGGTATTTTTCGTATTTATTAATATAAATTGTAAAGATCCAAAATTAAGAAGTGAATATATTCTGTAATTAGTTCAACAATAATATTTATTTAATTAGTTATTGAAGTATAATATTATTTATCACACGCTAAATTAACAGCTGATGAAGTTGACCACATCATGTTGACTAAACGATCTACGAAATGAAAAATGTGCATCTAAACTTGTATTCATTGATTATTATTCTTCAGCTGCGGCCGTGATGACCCCATTCTTCTATCCAAACATTTGACTTTTCAATCATAATAAACTTCAAAAGCACGTCACTTTATTTCTTTGGATCGCATCATCGCATCTTATTAGCTTAGTTTAATTATATTCTTCAATTTCGGTCAACACAATCATTTATTGGCCTTTTCTTTCTCCTCCTTTAATTTAAAATTTATTATTCTTCAATTAAAATGCTGACTATTTAAATATAATATTTTGTAATATTATTATTATTTCTTTATAAAAATTGAAAATTAATTCTAAATAATTAACTTTTGATCCGACAGTTTAAATCTATTACAGATAAAACATTACTTTATCAACTCTAAACGACAAATATTAACAGTTAAAAATATTTTAAACAATTTTTTATGAATATACAGTAACAGTTTTTTTTTTTAAAAAATAATTTAAATTGCTAAAATTTTGAGGGGCATTTCCATTGAGATATATCTATTTAGCCTCAATTTAAATCAAATAATGTCTATTAAACCACTATATTTTGATCCAACAACATTCTAAAAAATCGGATAAAATTTTCTAAATATTTTTTATGAGCTATGACATTGTTTGATGAGAAAGTAGGCTAAATAGACACATCTAAGTGAAGGAGGCTAAATGGACATAAATCCCAATAAAGACATCCCCACCCAAGTCGTCACCCTTGTGATGAGTTCCTTGAAAGATGTCTGAAAAATTCAAAAACCAGCAGCCACAAGGAAAGGATAAGGAAAATTCCAAAAACAGAAGCAAAGGTCAACGTCCACGTGTGAATTAAAGACCTCAAACTTCCCTTTATATATATAACTGGGGACCTTCCTAGACCTTAATTAGCATCTCTCTTACATTCTTTTCCCCTTTCTCCTCCCATTTACATGCACGTACCATCATCGTCTCTCTGAACTATCACCACCGTGGTCGTGCTTGTTCTTACATGGAGACTGTGAGGAAAAGGTTTCACCATAAGATTCACCGGCAACACCGGGGCATGGCGGTTCCGAGCGGTTGCTTCGCCATCCGTGTTGGTCCGATGAAGCAAAGGTTCGTGATGAAGATAGAGCATGCAAATCACCCCATCTTCTTGTCTCTTCTTGAAGATGCTAACAATAATAAGGAATATTATGGCTCGCCCATCCGTAACCATGGCCCTATATACATTCCTTGTGATGTTCATGTCTTTCTTGAGGCATTGACTGAGATGGACAAATTATCTCACTCTGATTATTCATCATTTCGGATAGTTCGACATTGTCTCATGTCTCTCATCCGACGACTCTTAACTTTTAAACTCAATTATCATAGCTTTCGTACATGTTTGTGTAGGTAAAAAACTCTTGTTTTTATTATTCCATGTATAAAAGCGTATTATATCAAAAGGATAGGACAAACCTCTAAGAGCAGATTTTGTAATTTATATATTGTTGGACATTGACATTTTGTTTTAATTATATGTACGAATGTGATTTTCTTCATTCATCATTTATCAGTCAGTCGTTGCTCTTTAATTTAACTTCTCTGTTGCTGGCAAAAAAAAAATAATAATAATAATTTAACTTCTCTGTTAACATAGTGTACGAGGGTCTCTCCATTGAGGTTTTTTTTTTCCCATCTAACCTCTATTTAGTTCAAATGGTTATATCTAACATCCATTTGTATCCAACGGTATCATAAAAAATATCTAGATAATATTTGAATTTTTTATAAAGTTGTTAGACCAAAATGGAGTTTAAATAGATATCATTTGATCTGAGGTTAAATAGAGAGACCTCAGGTCCTCAATGGAGAGAGGCTCTTCACCCATTAACATATATCCCATTTCTCTTCTATTTAGTTCAACTAATCACTATTGAGCATTGCCAGTTCCTCTATACCTCTACTGTTTATTCTTTGCTCCACTTTTCTATATAGACTGCATTAAGCTATAATAATTATCCTAACTTCTGCGGAGTGTTGCTCAATTTGATCCTTTTTAATGAATGAAATTACAAATATTCGCAATTGAATTTGTTTTATAATTACAAGACACAATCTCAACTTCTTAACTGCATTTTAATAAATGTTATATCTCTTTTAACTATGAGTACTGCAGTACCTCGCTCGATCTTATGCGGTCAAACCTCGTAAGTTTTACGTCTCAGATTATATTCAACAGTGAAATAAGTGAACATTAGAATTTGGGGATGAAGATTAAATGTGAAAATATAACATTAATATTGTTAGATCATTAAAAATATTATAAAAGTATGCTGCAAAAATATTGATTTATCTTAAGAAAAAATTAAGGAGAACCCAACTTCCATTAATTTTATTTTTTAAATTTTGACTGTCATTTTCCCCCCAAAAATTTTATAATACATAAGCATAATAATCTAAAGAATTTTAAAAAAATCATGAGAATCAAACTTTATTGAGAAAAGTTAAGTGAGTTATAATTTCTCGAATGAATTCTATCAACGGATGAAACTAGAAAGAGAGGGAGCTTCTGGGCCTTTTCTGACAAAAAATATACATACTTTATGTAAAATCTGTTTTAATTTTAATATTTCAGATAAAAAAATCAAGATATATAATTTTATAGTGGGAGGGGAATATGTTACTAATAAATTAAAATAAAAAATAAAAAACTTAAAAGATTCATATATAAATATATACATAGTCAATATTGATCATATAAACTCAATTCGGAACCAGTTCCAGTGCTCGTAAAAAAGATAAGAAGAGGGCGTTTATCTACTCTGAACCATCAAGATCTAATCTGGATTGTTCAGATTCAATATTTTAAAGTTTATGATTTTTAAATGTCAATTATTTTAATGGGTACAAAATTTAAAATAAATATAATCTCTTATCTATCATTTTGTCAAAAAATATAGTTTCATTTGAAAATCACACACATAAAAATATTCAATATGAACCATCCAAATTAGATTTGGATGGTTCAGAATTGATGAGCACCCTCTGTTCATCTTTTGAAAGAACACCAAAACTGGTTCCGCTGAATTCTGAACTCAAAATTTTATTGTCCGCTTGATTTCTACAAAATTTGTTGACAAAATATTACTAGTATAAAATAAGTTTTTATACTCCCTCCGTCCCACAATATAAGGTCTTTTTAACCGAATTGTGGGTTCCTAAAAAATTAGTTAGAGTTTATTAAAAACAATAAATGTGTAGGAAATATACCATATTACCCTTATTTATGAATGAGTAAGAGAGGGAGGTACGTATGAAAAGAAGATGAAAGAGAATGTGTGGGAAAATTAATGTATGGGTAAAATGGGAAAACAATCATTTATTACTCAAACAAAGTCAAATAGGACCTTATATTGTGGGACAAAATCATTCAAAAAAATGGACCTTATATTATGGGACGGAGGGAGTACTATATTATATATATTGATTATGGTTTATGAACAGCATAATTTACTAAATATTTTAATTATATCTGAAATTGATAAAAATATTTATCAATAATGATTGATTAACTTCTATAGCTTACAAATTTTAAATAATTTGCATCCTTGATTTTTACGACCTTCCATAAAATAAACAGATACCCAGCTTCAGTTGAAAGTAATGGGAGTAATTATTGTTTGAGTTAAATATATAGGATATTATTGACTCAATAATCTTAGTCATATAATGATAAAAAGCGAATATAGAAGAAAATATTAACCGCCACGAGTGAATCATGTACTTATTTGAATCTTAAAAATCTAGTGCACGTACATACTAAAAACTGCTCAAAAAATATGTACATAATATCTATATATATCTTATATAGATCTTTTAGATTTAGATGAGAGATTGGAATAAATTAATTTGTTTTGATTTACATGTCTTACGGTTTATCTCAAAAGTCTTTTTCGTCATCATATTTCAAAGTCAAACAAATGCAAAGTATAGGCTTAACCCCGTGGAATGCATGACTGGCAATTGACCCATTTAGGGCAATGTTTTACTACATTTCTACTTATATGGCATCTAATTTCAATCTATAAGATAATAAGATTGCGTTTCAAGGCACAACATCTTGAAAAACACTATCATAAAAAGAAAGCTATGTAGAAGAAAACTCGATTTAAGAAAATAAAAGGAAAAAAAAAACAAATAATGAAAGTGAAACACAAAAAGCATGGAATGAAAACTTTTAGAATAATAATATTTATATAATTATAGAGAAAATTAATTACAGATCCATGTAAAAGAAACTTAATTAAAATAAGGTCCCACGAAATCACGTAATTAATCTTAAATCTCACGAAATTATTATTACCTGGTCATAAATTGTTATGGTTAAATTAAAAGTTGTTACTAACTAAGAGTTTAAAAATTGTGATCGTCAGACCCTAAATTGTTATCGTCACACCAAAAGCTGTTATCGTCTAGCCAGAAAGTTGTTATCGTCAGGTCAAAAATTGTTAGTGACCAATAATTTAATTCCTGATCACTAACAACTTTTAACCAAATGATAAGTAGTTGGCTAACGTTAACAACTTTTGGCTTGATATTCACAATTTCTTGGCGGGGACTTCGAATTAATTATGTGATTTCGTAAGACCTCATCTTAATTAAGTTACAGAAGAAGCTGTAATTAATTTTCCTTATAATTAAGCCGATGGGGCCCATTGAAGTATTAAAAAAGTATTGTAATTCACACACATATGACATATACATACACCCATCCAATTTATTTAGTAAATATCGATGACAGTGGTGAAAATAAAGGGGACGTATTACAATGTTTTAATTTAAATAAGAGAAAATCGCTTGGTGTAAGAAAAAAAGTAAGAGATAATCATATAAAAATCTGGTATCTGGTAATAATCAATGCGCAAACAATGACAACAGATCTGTTGTAATAATTACGCATCGCTGCCTCGCTGGAACTTTTTATAATTACGTATCTTTATTTTTTTTAACGAAATTACGCATCTTTATTAGGATGTTACACACACACGCACGCATAGTAAATCTCCCAAAAAAATCATCAAAGCTACTGTACATGAATAAAAATCGGGTATTTCACTTTTAGATATAAGATTGATCGATGGATGATGATTATTATTATATAATAGGAAAATAATAGTCAAACTTAAAAAATATAAAATAAAAATAATATCATCCAGATCTCATCAAGAAATAATTGCACACATCCCTCACTATATATATATTTATATACATACTCTTACATCTCACCTCTATATTTCTCTCTCTAGTTCCCTCCTCTTATACGCTATCACCTGAAACTTATATATCTCACCTGTTTCTCTGCCTTATTCTCCGATGGTGGCTATGATAAGAACGTTGCACAAGATTTTATGTGACTATTGTTGCTGTCGCCGGCAAAAACTCTCCGGCGAAGAGGACTCGAACGGCAGCTACACCTTGCTACCGTGGAATCATTACGGAGAGGCAATAACACCAGAAACAAAGTCGAAGAAGAATGATAGAAGAAGAGTAATGGCTCCAAAGGGATGCTTTGGGGTATGTGTGGGACCAGAGAGGGAGAGGTTTGTGATAAAGATAGAGCATGTGAATCATCCACGCTTCATGGCTCTTCTCCAAGATTCTGATCATGAATATGGTGACTCTATCCATAACGATGGCCCTATTTGTCTTCCATGTGACGTTGATGTGTTTTGCCAGGCATTGGCTGAGATTATGATCTCCGATTTTGATTCCATCTGCTATACAGAGTAGCTGGGGTCGCGATCTTAAGTCTAATTAACCTCAACAATCCCTTGTAAATATATAGACCCTATTTCTTTGATTTGTAGTTAAGTTTGAGAAATTACTTTCTTTAATTTCTCATATTTTGTAAGTGACTTGATAATTATTAATGATATATTTGATTGGTATATTTGATCATTCTTGGGTCTGCAACAGCTGGCTCATTAATCATTAATAGAAAGACAAGTCTTTCTTGGTTATTCTCTCTGCTAGTAGTGTTCTGAATTAAATTTGCCAATTTATTCCAATTGTTATTGATAAGATAATTCTAATCTATTTCTCAATGATTAATTGCAAGTTTTTACATCTATCACGTCGTTTTCGAAACCAATCACCCCAACGAATACGCTTTGGGACTAATCATCTCTAATGGTTTTCCATGTGAATGTATGATGTTTAAATTTTTTTTTCAAGGGTAAAGGTCTATTATTCAGAAGTAACCGTAAAAGAGCACTGAATATATCCGAAAGTCATCAGAGGAGCATTTTTACCTCAGAAGCAATCAAATCGTAGTAAATTTACCCTCAACATTAAAAATATTAAATTTGACCATTAAATCCTCCTTTTTGGGTGAGTTGTGTGATGAGATGAATTATTTGGTGCAATGCGGAGTGAAGATTAACCTTAATTTCGAATAATGGTCCGAACAGATTTGCTAAGATTTGGATGCTTCTAGGGTAAAAACGTTCATTGATGGTTACTTCAGAGGTAAAAATGGACTTTAAAATGATGACATATATATGGTATCAAAGCCACATCAGCATCATGGGTCAAAAAGGAGGATTGAACAGTCAAACTTAACGTTTTTAATATTCGGGGTAAATTTGCTATGATCTAGTTATTTCCGAGCAAAAATGCTCATCTGATTACTTCCAGATATTCTCTTTTGTGGTTACTTTCGGAGTAAAAATAAATCTGATCTTCACCCCTTTTTTATCTGTTTGAAACATACGGAAAATGATTTATAAATAGAATTAAAGAAATAATTGTCCTTAATTGAATTTGATGGACAATTGGTAGATTAATTAGACCCACCTTCATTAACCGGATTAAGGTGTCAATGGAAATAATATTAGAAAGTGTTATATATATGCCCAAGAGTGATAACAATTGATGTGTTTGATATGATCGGAACTTAAAAGCAAGAACATTTTTTAGTTGAATTAAAAAAAAATAGAGAAGTAGTTAAAGAATTATAATTAATTTTTTATACATCTTATTTTATTAAAATCTTATAACCCTTCTTCTACAAACATGTTTGGTATGGCTTCTGGAGTCCCAGAAAGACGGCCAGCCGCATAAGAGATTTTTTAGATTTTCATTATGTTGAGGTGGCTTTTTGTAAATTTAACTTCTGCCCTAAATGCGTGAATTTCCCTTAAGCAACTCTTCCTTGCTTTTTCCGTGCCGCAGCCGCAACCTAGAGAGAGAAAGGTGACTAACATGTGGGACCACCTAGAGAAAGAGGGAATGAATGTGGGAAAATGGACTGTTAGGCCCTAAAAATCCTCAAATATGATAATTCTTTTTGGTTAAAAATTTTATTTTCACTCTCAAAAATTCACCTATAATATCTTTTACTTATTTTTTTCCATAATAACCTCTTTTGAACCTAAAAATAATTTCCCCAAACTTATTGTCCTTAAAATAAGGGAGAAACTGAGCCTTTAAAATCCTCAAAAAACCCCAAATTTCACTTTTTCTTTTTAAACTATAAGAATATATGTATATTATATATGTATAATTTAATAACAATAATGTCCTTTTTAGTAATTTTTAATTTAAACTTGCTTTTCAAAATAATTATCCAAACACGTTTCTAAAATTCAGATTGAAAAAAAGTTATTTCTATAATTACAAATCCAAACATAAATCACTTCACACAATCTGACTTTTATCATCCAATCTTACTTCTAAAAAAGTCAAATTAAAAAAAAAGTTATTTCTCCACCACCAATCCAAATACACCTTACATCTTATTGTGGTTGTTTCTCTTGAAACACGACTCCCAAGTTCATTAAGACAAAAATGTTTCATTTTTTTATTTCCCCATAGGTAGGCACGTAAGCTAAGCTCACGTAATTTTATATGAATGATAATGATGATGGTGGTGATGATTGTTTAAAGACTTTGATGTATCTCAAATTCTTTCAAATCTTCTTCCCATTGCAAATGTCAACAATACTTATTTTTTTAAAACCCTATTTAAATCCATTTAAAATAATCAAATCCAATTTTAACCTGTACACTTTCAACAAATTTCTAATCAAACTACGATGTTTCATTAAATATTTATGAATTTGTTAATTATATATAGATATATTTATATATCCATATGATAAAGTATATTCCATTATATTATCTAAGTTCTATGTCTTTCTTGACAATTTTTGGATATTGCGATATCTTTGAGTATCACTGTTCATAAAAAAGTTATTATTTAATTTTTTTCTATAAATTTTATGATATTTTAAAATTTTCTCATAATTATGTACTTTTATCACATTTATATTTACTATATCTGATTATTTTCAGCTCAAAGTAGCTTCTCAAGATAATAAGAAATATGTTTTTGTCACATAAAGATTTTATATTTTATTTTAAAAAAAAGAAGACTCAGAAACAATAAAAATAGGACATACAGAAAAATAAATGAATTCAGTAATCTCTAATAAAATTTGATTAGGATTGTTTTAAAGTTCAGGTCCAAATTTGAACTTAGGCATTTTACAGTAGATTTAAATAAGAGTCTTCACTTATTTAGATGGTTCCATAGTTATGAACTAATACTAATGTTTTTCCATTTGAAAGGGCGACGTGGCAAGAAAATGACAGACACCAGTAATTTAATCCACAGATATTTAATTTGGAAGAATTATATTTACTATATACGCCGGAAAAGAGATTTCGTTCGGGCGGAAAGATATTCTGTCTTAAGAATACCAACAAAAAAAAAAAGTTAATCCATCATCCATGTGTCATCGTCAGTAACTAACAGGGAAAATGACGAAAAAATCCCTTTTAATTTGTAAAATCCCAATAATAACTTCATGATAAGTATTAACAACTTCATGATAGATATTAACAACCATTAACAACTCAAAATTCCTTATTTGGGATTTTACAAATTGGAAGGGATTTTTTTGTCATTTTCCCTAAGTAATATATGGACATGATATAATTTAGTGAATTTTATAAGTAAAGCACAATCTTAACTCTATTCAATCAAAATACAACAGTTCAACTTATTTTTATTGCATATAAAATAGGGTTAAAAGACATTTTTACCCTAAAAGTTTTTCTCAAATGAGCTATGGGTGTCTGAAATTTTTCAAAAAGGCAATGTTACCCCTCCATTAACATAACTAACGGTCAACGATTTGTTGACCAAACTATATTGAGGTGGCGTGCCTATGTGGCTTCTACCTCATCCTTCTTGAAATATGGTGCAAATTTGTTCTTGAAAGTTTTTGTTTAGGAGTTATTTTGTCTTGAAAGTTTTTTGGGTTCAAAATTGCCCCAGAAGTTTTAAAACATAGTAATTTTACCATTTACCGTTAAAAATTTAACGGTTAATGTCAATTTTTTAATGGTGACCACCGTGGAGGACGCGACGCCATTGTAGAGCACCATTTGCCTCGGCATGATCGAACTCGTATCAGATTTGAGTTGCATATTTGAAAGATGAGCTAGAAGGCCAAGAGATGTCATTGTGAGCACCATTTGGATCAAGGAAAGGGCATAAATGAGTTGTAGATCAGAGTCATCGTCCTCCACAGTGGTGACGGAACTCAAACTGAAGTAGTCTCCATGGTGGTGATGGACCGAAGTACAGATCCGAGTCTTTTTTAGTAATGGAGGTTGACAGCTGAGGGCAGACGGAGGTCGCTATCTACCATGGTGGCGATCGGAGTCTTCTTTTGTGGTGAAGAAGGTTGATGGCTAAGGATGAGGGAAGAGCCTTGATGATGGAGAGGCTTGAGAGAGAAGGAGGAGTTTAGGAAGAGGTGGGTGAAGGAGGGTTTTTTTTTCTTTTTCTTTTTTAAGGGTCAAGGTGCAAATTTGCCCTGAAAGCTTGATATTTTAAAAAATTGACATTGACCGTTAATATTTCAACTGTAAAGAGCAAAATTGTTATGTTTTGAAATTTCTGGGGAATTTTGAAACCAAAAAACTTCTAGAACAAATTTACACCTTAACTTAAGAAGGATGAAGTGGATGCCACATAGGTGTGCTACCTCAGCATAGTTTGGTCAACAAACCGTTGACAATTCAATATGTTAACGGAGGGGTAATATTGCCCCGTTTTTTAAACTTCTGGGGCAATATTGTCCTTTTGAAACCTTTCAGACACCCATAGCTTTTTTGAAAAAACTTTCAGGGCAAAAAATGCCCTTTAACCCTACAAAATATTTGTTTTTAAAAAAGAATAAATTTTTTATAAGTCATAAGCTAAGTATGATTGAAATGAGATGGATTGTTATATTTTGATTGGATAGAGTTCAAATGATACAATATAGCTAAAGTATGTAAGTATCACTCGGAAATCAAATACATATAAATGTGGTAATCCACCTGGAGTGAACAACATGCTTCGATTATATGCTTCATATTCCAAATTTAACCATTATATGTACTTGAGAATGTAATTACCATTATTCTCCGATACTTAACAACAACAAGAGAACATTAATGTATTATAGGCTTAATCACACAAGTGAATATCCATCACTGGACGTGTAAAATAATATTTATAAAGCAAATCAACATCAACAATCAATAATAATAGCAATACAAAGATGTTCATACTTGCATCATCAGTGCTTCAAAGATTTCCATGGCAGAAGCAGGCAAACCCAGAAGAACATTTATGTTCTTCCTCTCATCCCCATGAGATAGGAACAGGACAACCTCTTTCTCAGGCAAGGTCACAGGCCCAGAACACAGAGGTTGTCCCCATCCAAAATCTGTTGTGTGGAAAGACAATTTTGTCCAAGTTGTAATCAAAAGTGTCCCTGTTAAGGAAGGCCTTGCTCTTGTCTTTTCAAAAAAGTCAATAGTACTTCTCATATACCTATCTGTAACCATTTCAATTGCCTTTTGAACCAACCCAGCTGTGAAAGATAAAGGATTGTTCAATAACTCACCTGCGTCACATAGTGAATTTGTCAATACTATGGCGTTTCCAAAGTAACCTTCTGGGATTGGAGGAACAAATCTGGACCGTCCATCAACAGCAAAAAGAAGTTTGGTTTGTTGATTTGGTTTCATCCTCAAGGCTTCAGTTCTAGCTCTCCAAACAAAACCAGAAAGGGCTTCAAAAGTCGAGCACTTCTGAAGAACCCCATCTTCCATGGCCTTTTTCTTGAGAAGTTCAAGCTTGTCTGGATCGAAAAAGAAGGATTTGTAGATCAATTCTTCTTCCTCATATAGTTTTGAGGTATCTGATATGTCTTTGATCTCTGCAAATTCATGGTGGGGGAATTCTATAAGAGGAGGGTCACGTGCTTTGAGTATGGTTCGATCGAGAAATGGAGGAGTCTTTAAGTCTAAGCCTCTTGCAGTGTCACTCCATGCGTTTACAAATTCCATAGCACACAATCCATCTTTCATACAGTGGTTCATGGCCAGCCCCAAAGTGAAGCCTCCACATTTAAATTTTGTCACCTATATATATATATATATATATCATATGCACCATTAGCTTTGTGCTGGGTGAATTGATTAGAGTTAAGCTCCAAATCTTCACACATGAAATATTACCTCATGGCTAAATGGTACCATAAAGGTTCTTTGGATGCAACACTATACTATAAATGAATATTCATAGGTGGAGAGCAAAAATAACCATGTCTATCGCCTAGACTTAACTTTCATTACTCTCCTGTGCAATGCTTCATTAGATGCAACTACATACATGAATGTTCATAAACGGATAAAAAAGTATCAGGTTTGTTACCTAGACTTAACGTCCATTAATTACTTTCATGTACAACTGATATCATAAATTCTATATACAAGTTCACAAATTAAATAGAGCAAAAATACTATGTTTATTATATGAGCATATATACCGTGCTCGCACACGTATGATATATAATTAAGTGATAAAGTGAAGTAAAACCTGAACAGTCATAAGAGGCATCTCAAGTATGGTATTGGCACCAGGGACGCTATAAGCCAATTTGCCAAGATTTGAAGGATCAGGCTTTGTTAAATCTCCAATTTTTTCTATCTCACAGTTTGCTTCAGCCTCAACGAACACTGCACCTTCACCATTACAATCAACTATCAACTTCCCTTCTGAACTGATAATTAACTTTCCTGCCATGGGATGATAAGGGACAAGAATCTTGGACAAGGCTTGTCTTATCACAATTGCAGCATCCTCGTTACCTCGAGAATCAGATTTGAAACAATAAACTGTACGAACTGGAACTGCTATGTTTTGGTCCAGGTTTGAAAGAAAATAAAGACCTTTGTATGTTTCTTCTGCTGGTGGAACCAGAATTGGTTCTCCTTGCTTCACTTCAAGCTCAAAGTTTGAACCTTTTGTGTTTTCCATAGCAACCTAAAAGAGAAAAAAATCAGCATAGACTTTAAATCAGGCCAAGGAAATGAAATGGTTCTGGTGTAAATGCTGAAAAACTATTATTTGGTGGGACACTTGAGGAATAAGGAAGTGATATTTATAAAGGTGGTAGCTGGAGAGGGGGAGAAAAATCTTGATTTAGGATCACCATAACAAGTAAAAAAAAATTCTAAATACAAGATCTAGTTTAGAAACAATTTTGGTAAAAAAAATGTATGTTTTTTTTTCCATTTTATTTCTTATATTTATCATTTTTCTCCAAACTAAGTTGTATAACTTATAAACTGATAAATAATCTAGTTATACATATAAGTATTTCAGATAGATAATGTAATATATGTTATAATTATATAATTAATTTAACTTCACTAATATCATAAAATTAGTCGGCTAGTTCTTATATTAAAAATTCGAGATAATATGAAAATAAGAAAAAAAAATTAAAGCAGAAGAGATAAAGAGGAGGACGAGCCTCTTCGAAAATCTTTGGATTCATTTTTGTGTTAACAAAAATGCTGCAGCTTGCATGATGAAAGGGACATAAATGCATGTTCAATTCAATTGTTTATACGCAAGGCTTACATAAAGAAGTAAGATAATAAGAGAGAGAGCAATTTCTTGGGCAAAAGGTCACATGGATTGTTTGAGACAATAGGATAGATCCCAATTAATGCTTATTTGAGTACCTGTACTTTGTTTTTTTATAATAGATATTGTTGATCAAAACATATTTCATCTTGTTTTTTTCCCTTCTGAAAAGGAGGTAGATTTTGGTTTTCGAGTTTCTCCCCTGTTTGGTTGAAACTTGAACTGTAATTTAATCATCTACAGTGATTTTACTTCACTTGTGCAATGAAAAAATCAACCTAACACAGATATTTAAATGTTATATAAAGAACTATGCAGACTTTAGATCGTCCTGCTAGATTGTGGTAATCCACTGCATAAAGAGAAAGAAATTGAATTCCATATGTATATTTAACAAGGTTTGTTCAGACGTTATCATCAAAAAAATTTACAAGTAATCTTCATGAATGTACATTCGTTTGTTTATACTCACACGATATTGAATTGGATATTAGGAACCAAACGAATTTGTGGTTGTGGGTTTTAAAAAACGAAAGTCCTGCTTGATTAAAGCATTATAGCAGCCCATGTTACATTTTTATCATACAAAATTCTAAACTTATATCAGTTACTACAAGACTTCAAATTGTATACCTTTGATATTTTAAAAAAAAAAATTACAGATTTTGTGTATAAAAAACAAATAATTTAAACTTTTTCCACACATCTCTGGACAAAAAAAAACTTCTTTCAAATAATAATCAAACAAATGTTTAATAGTTACGTCTTTCTTTTATGTGATTTATTGCTGCCTCGAAATAATTATGCTCCTTATAGGAGAAGTATTGTAGCCCCACAAATAGTAATTTTATTTTTTATTTTAATCTTGTACATATTTCAAGTGAATTCAAAATTAAATACTCTATCAGGTCCTAAATATAATATCGAATTGACTTTTTTAGAGAATTTAAGGATGAAAAATAAACCACTTTAAATTATTTATATTTAAATTTTTTCACAAAAATAATTCACCTTACTTATAAACTAATGTATAATCTAATTACATATGTTATATGTTAAAATTTAGTAGTATATTTTATTTCTTTAATTTAAAAAAATGAAAGTCAAATTAATCTTATATTTAGGACCGGAGAGAGTAACATTCTCCTTCTCTATTTATAAAACTATACTTTATTTGTCAAAATAATTTTTTTTTTATAAAAGTTAATCAAATAGTATGGCCTATATTTGAAAATGCTCTCTTTTCATTTTTTTATTTTTTTTATTGAAAGTGAAGATGGAAGTTCTGTGAAATAGTAAAAGGAGTGGAGGAGCTGAAGGAGGCAAAAGGAACAAATAGAACGAGATCTCTCTCATTTCAATCTAAGCTTAAGCAATAAATTTAATTTGATTGAAAATGATATTGAAAAGTTGTAAAAGTTATTGTTTTGATATATTTTCTTAATTCCATAAGAATATTTAACGTGCTCTTATCCATATGAAAGATGGAAGAGGGTAAGAAAAATGTGCAACTTTGGTTGTTTGGAAAATCACATTAATCTTTATTTTTCCATTAATCTTTATGCCAAGAAATCACATTAATCCATGTAGTGAGTAGGACAAAAAATGAAAGCACCCGAGCTTTGATTTTCAGAGAGTACCATTATTTTATATGACAGTTTAAAAAAATCTGAATGGCCCATTTAACTTTCAAGTACATCAAAAAGATTAAAGAGGGAAGTAGGAAACAATAATGGAATCTTCAATGCTGGAGTAAGTTATAAAGCTAAATTACAAGTTGGAAAAAAAAAAATACACCTGTCGTAAATATTCACTTGTAGCATATCATATCTCAATGGATTGTAGTAATTTTTCTACCACTGAAGTATGTTCTTTTTAGACATATTTAAAAGGCATTTTATCTTGAACAATCCATTTGAAATTTAACTTTTTCTTGAATCATTGGGTTTACATTATTTCAAGGATGTTAAATCATTTCAAAAATGGTAATAACATACCCATTTTTTTTTTCTTTCCATCAAAGAATTGTACAAATAGATGGTTTAAGGTAGGGTTTGGTTTTTTCAGGGTGATAGTAGAAAAGTTGACAGATAAGTCATACTTACTATCACTCTACAAAATAATACATAAGATTTTCACTTCATACAATTCCTCATTCAATTCTTTCAAAGTAAATTGATACCCTCTTTAAACATTTTTCAATTACAAAAGCTCATAATCCTCCCACAAAATGGTGAATTAGGCAAAACCTTTTGTACAAAATAAGAAATCTTCAAAAATTTAAGTGAACGACGTGGCAACAACTATTCCGATCGCAAGATCTATAAGTATGAAGTCACGAACCAGAATAAATCAAAACTCTTAAATGGGCATGGTTCTGAGAATTTTCAAATGCTGGTTGTCAATGAATACGCAATATGAAAGCTTTAACGTCATATGAAAGTCGATTATTTTATAACTCTGAATATTACAGATTCATCTAAATTGCTAGGCAATCCTGTGGCCAAAAATACAAAGCAATGTTTGAAGGCGGGCGAATAAACAAACTATTCGATATTTTAATATAAATAAATCTAAGCTCACATCAGCACTACAGAAGGGGCTAATCTACTATGGTACAAAGTACAAACAAACCTACCTGAGCATCCTTCATAAAAAAAAAAAAAAATCACAACTCAACCAAATATCTACCATAGCTTATGATCTGTAAGCAGTTGGAACTTGGAAGAATTATGAAAACTCAATTGGATGACCCACATGCCTAAGTTCTGCACAGGGTCATATTATTTGCCAATATAGTCAAGCATCATCATCGTTATCTTTCTCTGCTTCGTCATCCCCAGCATTATCAGCTTCCTCTTCATCTTCCTCGTCAGACATGTTGTTGATCACCTCTGTTATTATGTCCTTGACCTCTGCTTTTCTATGCATTAAATCCATACCAAAGTGCGTGCCTGACACAATTTCATCAGAACATAGTTCAGTTCAAGCAAATCATATATGCTTTTTGTTTGTTGGGGGGGAATAGAAACTAAGTCAATAGAAAGGGTCATACCGAGTTGCCTAAGGATATCAGACAAAGTTGCCTGCACAAAAAGTTGAAAATATTACCATCTTGTAAGATTATAGAGCCTCAGCCCCTGTTGAATGAAAGAAGACCACTTACGGTATTGAAATCTACTTCCTTCAGAATATCAGCAACTACTGCATGCATCTCCTCCCTACTGGGCTCTCCCTTGGCCTTCTTGCCGCTTTTGCCTTTTCCAAAAATTGGCATCAGAGAAAAGAGGATTAGCAGGAGAAACAATGGCAGAGTGTATTCCTAAAACTATAAATGGATAGAACGTTATAAAATAACAAATTTATCAAGTATGAAGCAATTTTTTACATCAGAAAAATTTAAATGAAGTAGAAAGGACAAAATCATCAGTAGAAAAGTTCCTCCTTTGAACATGGAAAAGATAACTAGAAAAAATTGAGGGACGAATGTGGTCAGTTTCTCCGTTACAAAATACCTTGAGCCTTGTTTGAAACCTTTGACGATTTGTCCATCTGTTTTTTGCTTCCAGTTTTCCCTTTAGAATCCTGGTCCTTTGCAGTTTTCTGCTTCTTGGATGAAGATTGCTTTGACTTGGAAGGGGTAGCTGAAGCATTATCATGTTCAGAAGCAGATTTCTTTGAAGCTGACTTTTTTGAAGTTTTTTCAGAGCTCTTTGTAGCCTTCGCAGTAGATGTCTTCTTTCCAGGTGTGGCCCTCTCTTCAGCTTTACCGACTGAACTCTTCTTCTCTTCAGCCTTTTTCAAAGAGTGCTTCTGAGACTTGGGTTTATCTTCCTCTTCGTCTGATTTATTTTCCTCTTGATCACTTTCATCATTTGGAGCGGAAACGTCTTCATCATCCTGAGAATCATCTTTTGCATCTGAAGGCTCAGCTTTACCATCATCCTCATCAACCTCAGAAGATAGTTTACGCTTTTTCCCAACTTCTGAACTATGTTTCCGTTTCTACAAGCACAAATGCATACAAAAAGAAGGTAAATCAATTTGAGGAATATTAACTTTAACATGATTGCAGAAAACATGAACTTAAACATCAAAGAATTAAGGATTGCATTGTCCGCTAGAGCCCATATGATACTGAATTGAAGTCACATCAACAAATAATTTACACATCCAAATCATACAGCAAACAATCCGTAAGTAATCATGGTAGAGCAGTTGTCCCAATGATATTTTCTTTCTGTGGTTGCTGGTGACTGCCAACACCTTGTTAGTTTATTTCCGTATTTTACTTTGTTTTCGCATGTACTGTTTTATTTTCTTTCCTCTACAGTTGTTTTGCATCCAGGATTCCAGTAGTCTCTTCACATCTATGCATATAACAGGTTGCGGAGTATAATCTAAGTTCTGTTCATAGCATCAGATCAGAGTACTACTGGCCTAAGCAATTCTGTATAAATATTTTCTCATTACCCTCAAAGAAAGACAAAGGCAAAGCACCCCCCAATATTCCGTCATAGCTCAGTCAAGGTGGCAAAAATAGACCATTGTGCATGACCAGCCACAAGATGAATGAGGATACATAATAATCCTATAGCAAGGAATGTTAAAATTGCGAGTGGAAATTTTATTCATCTAACTGGAACATCAAAGGAAGGCTGTGAAAGAAGAAACAAGGGCCTCAAGAAAAGCTGTCCTAGAGCTAGTCAACTTTTCTCAAGCCTAAAGGGTTCACACAAGCAAAGACGCGCTATCTCTAGCAACTACTCTTGTTCGGGAGCTCCACCAACTAAACATTAAAATTGCCTTTTCAAAGTTGGCGAGGGGTTCGAGTGATGAGTGCCTGGGTGACCCCCTTGGCATGAGTTCGATTCCTGGGAGTGGCACTTGTTGTGCCTCCAGTTGCGGCGCTTGGGGAGGCATCTCCACAGCTAAGTGAAGCTGGGGTGGAAAATAGGGTGAAATCCCCTTACCTACCTGTGTGGATTGGGTTTGCTTGCTGCCCAGGAGCCCACAGGGACAGGCCCCCAGTGGATCATGAGTCAGGAGCCCTGCCCTTGGATTGGGTTAAGCCCGAACCCCTTCCTAAAATTTTTGTATCAAAAAAAAAAAAAGGAGCCCAGAAAAAACACATGCCTTCCAATGACCATGCTTTGCGACAATATGACTATTTACCATCAGTAAAGGCCAGAACCCTATTCTTCAAGTTTGTCATCACTTCATCAAATAGGTGTATTTAAAGTACTCATGATATTATACACCCTATTGAAACACAATCTACCGGTGTGTGAATAAAAAATCAAATAGAACAAATGAACAGATTCAATCAACTATAGAAATGCAATTGTTTGGATTTATTTTCTATTGCACCCCATAAAAATGTACCCCCTCCGCTCCTAAATATAGGACCTATTTGGGACGTTAAGTTTGTTCCTAAATATAATAACTCTTTTTAATTTTTCTCACATTTTTCTCATATTATCCCTATTGATACTCCTCAATGATAAACAAGAGAAGGAGTGTGGGAATAAAGGTAGATGGTTATGGTACGTTGGTAAAATCAAGTGATTTTAACTAACTCAACTAGCATCCTTAATCTAATCAAATTAGGTAATTATGTCTTATATTTAGGAACAGAGGGAGTATATTTTAAGATTTTTTTGGACAATATGGCAACTTAAATAAAAAGTATTGTAGGAGTAGACAATGTATTTTCAAGTTCAATGGAACTAAATACTAATGCTGATTACTAAACATGATATTTTGATAAGGTAATTTTATAAACATGAAAAAAGTTGGTACTAAATCAGCCTCCAACACAAAAACAATTTAAAAAAAAATATCAGCTATACCATGCAACTATTTCCTACCTTGATGAATAAAAAACTATCAATCAAGTCAAAACAGACGCAAGAGGAGACACTGCAAGACTGATGGACAACAAAACCAAGAATCCAATATGGAAACACACCTTGCTAGATGGTTCAACAGATGCTTCTGTAGGAGATTTACTTGGTGTTGCCTTACTCTTTCTCTTTTTACCTTTCTGCAATACAAAAGCATGTCAGGAACTCAGTTCTTACAATCTAACAGTTTGAAATTAATTAAAATTACAGAATATTAAACCTGCTCTTTATCAGCAAGGAGGACATCAGTTGTGGCATGAGGGGATTCCAAGAACTCCAACAACTTTACAGACAGTTCCTCCTAAAAGCAAGTCCCATCAAATAAGAAATAAATACTATTAAGATTGCAAGTTAAGCTAGCAAATATATTATCAAAACAATATTCACCTTCTTCACACTTCCCCTAGATATTGGAATGTTAAGCAGATCACAGAAATCCACCAACTTTTCTTTAACACACTTGTCAAGCTTCTCCTTTACCTTGGCTCTGTGTTTATCCTGGTAAAAACAGTTATCACACCTACAAATTAGTAACAGCCTGAGACATTGAAAATTTTTAGGAAAAAGATATCAGACATTAAACTCATTACAATTCACCCGCAGAGCTAATAAAATCAAGCAGATGTCCATATCATATACAAAAAAGTACCTCATTTTCAACCCACACATAGCCAGAAAACTGACCAATATTTCTTTTTAAAGTCTGAGCCTGCAAGGAAACCATGTCACTAATTCAATTAACAGTCATAGGTTTAGAGATCATAGACAATTAGAGAAGAAAAGCCAGAACTTTTCTTTACAAGAAACTCAAGGAATCTTAGAACCTAGGTAGGTGCTTCACCTTTGCTCGCTTCCCGAAAAGTAAATTATGAAGTATTTGCAGGTTCTCATCAGGTTTTCTCTTGGACAACTTGAAAGCCACTACAGAGGTTTACAGAAATTACTTCATTAAGAAAAGGTGCTGCAATTAAAAACCAAGTTCATGACAAGCATACAACTTCATAAGCAAACCATCTGCAAAGAACTATAGCTTTAGAAGATTCAAAGTCTACATTCAAAGGTCACCCATCTAGCCAGTATAACAAACACAAAAAAGAAATCCAATTATATCAAACCTAGCAACTTATCATTTTTAAGAAGGCAAACAAAAAGAAATGTATTAGCAATAACTTAGAAATTTGAATCAGCATCAGAGACTACGTATTGTTAATTTGAAATGCACTAAACAATTGAAAGACAAAATAATCAAATGACACATAAAAATGTTATATTGTCCAAAGGTTTAAAAGTTTGATACTTTCCATGCAAAACATTTTACAATTTTCCATACAACATTTTTCATCCAAACTAGTGAGCAGATAGTGCAGAGGAGTTGCCAAGTCCACACTGCCTGTAGAACTAGCTTTATCACAAGGAAAATAACAAATGAGCATAATCTTTACATAAACCTGAGTAAAGAATGCGAGGAAGCTTCTAATCCTGAGCCAAAAATGTAAGATAACTGAGGATCAACCCTTTCTAAATTATCAATCCCTCACTAGTTCAACACCCTCCGACTAACAACCCAAGCAAGCATATTTTTATAAACCATGCACGGATGCATGGGAATTATTTGGAAGGAAGATATATACAATAGAAGACAGGCCAACAGCTTAACAATACATAAGAAGATTAAGGTGCCTCCTGCAAAAAGCTCAAAACCAGTTCAAACAAAACAGAAACCTATTGGAACAAACTGAAACTGCAACCCCACTTTTCATTGAATACCCATATATCTTCAGGTAACAACCAATAGTTTAAGTTGATGAGGACTTAGAAAGCACATAAGTTCAATACATTAGATATTTATATATATATATATATATTTGCAATCAAAGTATCGAATTAAATTATGCAAGTTCATAATTTTCAAATAATGACATCACTAGAGTAATTATTTTCGCAGGTCAGAATCACATCACTGGGATTTTTTTTGAGCAAAATGTCACTGGAATTTTAAAAAATATTTTGACAGATGTTATGCTTTGGTAAAAATAATAAAAAACAACAAGAAATATAGTCCAGAAAATAACATTTCGAAGCCCACAACTATCTCCACATAATGTTCAATAAATTATTAAACTCGTTAACATACATTTCTGCAATCAAAAGAGGCTTTTGCGCTTTAAATTGAGTGGCACTGAATGGAAACAGAACTCAAGACCATGAAGACACAGGCATTCACCAATTACTCGTTTAAATTAACCTAAAATAGCATAAAACAACAACAACAACAACAACAAATAACTGCATTAAACTGCTAAAATGAATTGCAAGCCATTATCTAAAAGCCACATAGCTGATTCATACTAAAAATAATTCAAACATCGAAAGAACTCGAGACGCTTGGGAGGGGGAATTACTCAGTTTCTTAATCTACACAGTTCGTATGCAAGTCATATTCAATTTCAGTTATCATATCCACGTAATCTTCTTTTAAGATAGGAATAGAAAGTGATCCAGAGACAATGTAATGAATCGCCAAAACACACAAACTGAAGAAGAGGCAGGAAATGATAGAGTAAACAAGACAATCTAATTTACCATTTGGAATGTCCTTAAGCTGTGTACCACGACCCTGAAATACATGAAATGAAATTCAACACTTCAACCCTCATTTGTGGAGAACCAAGGAAAAAATATCATTGAAAAAAAAAATGCGGACATATACACCAGCATTCAAGAGAAACATACATACCTTTTCAATCACCAAACTTTTGCCGCTAGAAGACCTACCAAACTTCCCAGGCGATGGTACAGAGTAACGCTCAACTGTTTTCCTCTCCCTAGTTGGCCTATCACTTGTTGGAGTAACAGGATCTTTTTTCTCCGAACCTTGTTTACTGGCTTTATCTTTTCTCTGCTTCTTGGATTCACCCTTGGGACGACCTTTGGCCTTTGGCTTCTCATCAGCTTCAGCTTCAGCTTCGTCCCCTTCGTCTTCCTCCTCTTCTTCTTCCTCATCCTTCTCTTCTTCATTTTCTTCATCCACATCCTTCTCATCTTTCTGCTCCGCCTCTGCCTCGTCATGTGAATTAGCTTCTTTGTTCTCTTCAGTCTCAGCTTCTTCTACTTCCTTGCTTTCAGTGCCTTTCTCCTCGACATTACTTTCTTTCGAATTACCAGCTTCCCCATGAGCTTCTTTATCGGAAAGTCCCTTCTTCTCCTCTGATCCCTTAGATTCTTCTCCGTCTTTATTCTCTTCTTTGCCTTCCACCCCAGGCTCCTGTGGGGGATTCTTATCCTCTAGGGTTTCCATGGCCATGAAGTGAAACTAGTGAGGAAGTGAAACAGTGGTGAACAGAAAGAATTGGGAACAAGAAATGGGATTGGAATAGAGGGAAAGTGAAAACCCTAGGGATGAAAGAAACCCTAGAATCAAGATCAAATCTTTTTGAGTTTTGGGGAGTGAAAGAGAGGGAAGTTGTGAAAAATTGTGGGCGGAAGAAATAAAAGCTGAGGCGCGCTCAAAGATGAGCTGTTTCAAAATTTGATGCCAAAATTTTTGTGAGCGGCTTCTCTTCTCTATTTCTCCCGGCAATACTCAAAAAAAAAACCAAAATCAAATCAAATCAAATCAAAATGAGAGAAAAAAATGGAAAAGATTTAATTTTTATTGCCAAGATCAACGAATACTATTTAATTTATTTATTACCCTATTCTTGCTCTCATTGTCTCTGATCTGAAGTGCACTACTGCGTCATTGGAATCTTTTTGTCTCGTTCTTCTCTTTGTCTGCTTCATGGGCCTTTCTCTTTTTGGTAATTTTAATGGGCTATGCTTTTGGATGTAGGCCCATTTTAAAATAGTTATCATTATGAAATCGACAATATTGGATTATAAGTTAATCAATTGGGTTGGATCTTTGAGGTCAACCCAAACACAAATCCTCCAATCCAAGTTTCCCAGTTGATGAAGAGACTTGTGGCATTTGAACTACGACCTGCGAAAATGCGACTCGCTCTTTGTTTATACTCTGTGCTTATCCTTTTTTTTTCCATTTGGAAGGGTCTGACGAGACGTTTAATTCTTGTTGCTTGATTTTTTTTTATATTTGTTCCAAAAAAAAAGAGTTATGTATG
Source organism: Mimosa bimucronata (assembly GCA_037074515.1). Lineage (NCBI taxonomy): Eukaryota > Viridiplantae > Streptophyta > Magnoliopsida > Fabales > Fabaceae > Mimosa > Mimosa bimucronata. The sequence continues at coordinate 4,440,118 of CM073448.1, forward strand.
TATTTCTGTTAATAAGGCAAAATAAATGAGAAGTTTATCGTTCAATGGGTGAGCTCTTGGTGACAACTCTCTGATTTACCCAAAGTTCAAAAAATCAGACCGGACATAGAACTGGATGAGGTTATATTAAAATAATAAAATTTTATTGATATTAACATTAATAATCACTAATATAAAAATGTAAATATAGATAGGTATGCATGATTCATCAAACATAAATATTTTAATATTTCTATAGAGGGAAAAAGAGAAAATATTAGTTGATTACACGTGAAAATAAATATTATTCTACAATCCACAGGCTAAAATACAAATACTAAGAGTAACAACAATTAAATATTAAACATATGCAAGTAAAATAACATTTAAAATATTATAGTTTTCTAGTTTCTAAAATTGAGTAAAGTGTTAGTAATTAGGTGAATTATAATTATAATAAAATAAAAAAATTGACATTTTGGGAGAGAGAAAAAGGAAAAAAAGCAGAAACCGATTCAACCCCCGGTTTTGGGCGAGTTGATCGGGCCAATCCCGTTTCAACTCGCCCCCAGTTTGAAGCTCCAACGGGACCAGATTTTTGGACAATCCGTCTGCCCAATCCGATCCAGTTTTTTGAACAATGGATTTGTCTCTTTTCTTATCTGATACGTTGGGTGTGATATTTGAGTAAAATCAAAACTCGTCAAGGTAAAAACAAAAACCAAAACTCTTAAAAAAGTTTGAGTGCCAGTTATAGTCCATACATTTTTTAATTAATGAAGTTTGAATTCAATCCTCATATGCAAGAATGTTAGACTTAAATCAGATTCTTTTGAAAGTATAAGGGTTATAAACTAACTTTAAAACCATAGAGACCAAAACTAGCAAAATGAAATTGGACAACAAGAACTAGCGGTGATGTTAACCGTTATTTTATCATTATCATTCAAGAGAATCATTAAAATAAGCTCCGATACAAGAGAATTGAGTTGTTTAAAGGAACATCTCACAAGTATGTGTGGATAAACATCCGTATCAACCTAAACAAACGCAGAGCTTTCCATTAGGATTAGTGACACAACTTGCACTCTGAAACTTTTCTCCCAAAAGTTTCTGGCACTTTTCAATACATTCAGAAAGAGTGCAAGGATCAAGTGGGATTGAAACCGCACACTCCCCATATCGTGCTCCTAGCATCACTATACTTATGGCCACCACAATCAACCCTATCATCACTCTTGCTTCCATTGAATCCCTCTCCTTGTTCAACCACACTTCAAATATGTTATGCATTGCATTGCTTCATACCTTCTCTATTTATAGACTGGGAAATCCCTTCATCTTTACTCCCAAATATAGAAAAACGTATGGTTTTGACTAAGTATTTTCTGATTTAAGATTTTTCTATTTTTTCTTATCTCGCAGTTATGAACTGTATATATGAGTCTATGAGGAAAAAGAAAATGAGAGAATACACTTATGAGAAGAAAATGAGAGGATGCATATTCTAGCATGCCAAGATAAGATTCCTTTTTGTGTATCTGATGATGTGTATATATATGACTATATTCCAATTATATTGACACAATTACTCATACGTATTTGGGAAAAAGATAAAGAAGAAAAACGACTGTGCCTTGTTCATGATACGTGTAAAAGCACTTTGAATGTTTATTTGTACAAATAATAATCAACTTATATTTTTACCAAAAATAAATAAATAATCAATTTATATAAGCTTTCCATTCCAATTACAAACCTTTAATTTCAAGAGCGCCTTCAAAGCATTTATAATTTTGTTGACTGTAATTTGTAATCTGAAATATTATTCGTTTGACTGCTTTTGAAGCATTTACGCGAGAGTAATTTTTTTGGGTGGAAATCAGAAGATTTTTTGCCCTTTTTTTATATTTTAAAAGTTTAAATGAGTTGGGTCTTGATTTTTTTCCCCTTTTAGTAACAGTTGATCTTGCTAAATGCTAAGAGAATAAAAAACACTATATATTACTTACCAGACTTGAAACATAATAAGCGGCAATTTTCCACTGCATATAGTTAAACACTTTTTTTCAAATGAGATTAATACAATAAATTAATTAATGAGTGACTCGTTCAAGTTAATCATAGTCCTGATATATTCACATAAGTCCATAAATACCAATAAATATTATTCTATAGTACTAGAAAACTTTGTTAGCTCATTCGCCATATTTAAATCTCTATGACAAGAGTTAATTCTCATAGCTCTACTATAATGTAAAATGGTATGATTATCATCAATGATTGTCAAACAAGAAGAATATCCCGTGCAATGCACGGGTTATTTTATTTGAAGATAATTTGTTTGAATTTTCAATGTGTAGCTTTTTATGTCAATAATTTTAGTAATTTTTTTATCTTTGAATATCGTTATAATTTATAAACCAAGTATTTCTATAAAATATCTTTATATTCGGTGCTTTGCATGGTAATATTATTTTGTACTTAAACTTGACTTGTAGCAATTTTAATTATAGATATCATGATTTTAATTTTTATTATGTGAAGTTGAAAGGATTTTGAGAAAACGGTTGATTTAACCTTTGTCTAATGCGTCTTTGGGGTTTATGATCAAAATTTAATCTAAGGATTGCAATATAGGTCGCAACCCCGGGTCGTTTCACTTGAGGAGTCTTTTATTCTATCTAAACTAATTAAATACAATTTAGAACAATAAAAAGTCTGGAGTTTTGGTTTTGGAAAGTCATTTAATGAAACTAGCAAAAATACAAATACTTGTTTCTGGTAATTTTGGATTAAAGGGTGAAAGGTGTTTGGATTAGGGGAAATTTTATAAGATGGGTTTTGGTAGTGTTACAGTGGCTCTCACACTTCGTTAAAATTGATGTTGGGAGTTAAAGATTCACCAAGTATAATTGAAAAGATCTCCAAGCAACTACTAGGGGTCCACTAGCCTTAATTAATGACTAATCTAGCAACCACTTTTACAGCCATTACTTAGGGTTAGTGTTAAACTCCACTTGGTGTGTGTTGGAAATTGGGTTTTGAAAACCGATTCCTCTCACGAATGTGCAACTACAACATCCAATTGGATAAATCAAGTTACATAATCTAGCAACCACTAAAAATCATATAGCATCATAAACCCAATAATAAATTTAAACATAAACATCATTCAATTAACATAACTCAATATCTAAAACAAGTAATTCCAATTCATAGACAACTAGGCAGAAAAATCATGTTTCAAATCCAAATATATAAAGAGAAATGCAACCACATAACTCAATACATAAGGAAAAAAGTATGAGGAAACAAATAACTCCCTTATTTTGCCGATTGAAGTTAGAGCCACCTTCACACCACCAAAACGCCAAGAATCTAGCCTCTCATATCTTCAAATTTGTGGCCAAGAAGACCCATAGCAGCTACCTCCATCAATGAGAGAGAATGAAGAATAAATGAGGTGGCAATGGAAATTCAAAGGAAGTGAAAGGAGAAAACCAGCAAGATTGAAGGTGAAGATGAGAGGAAAATGGGTAGGACTTAAGTGGGAATAATGGAAATAGAGGAAACCCTAGGAGAGCCTAATATTTTCGTGCAGGAGAGGCTTCATACCGGGTGATTTTCAGGGTTGGGTCCTATTTATAATCCCCCTAAAACCCTAAAAATTGTGTCAGCAAAGTTGCTGATATCAGGCCCTCGCCATGGGGTTCGCCGTGTATAGAGAACTCACAAATTTTGGGCCCTCACCTTGGAGGCCATGGTGAGGTACATAGGGCATGCAAATTCAGGGTAGTCTTGCCTTGGCAAGGCCACAGCGAGGTGCAGAGAGTCTACCTCTTAATTAGCATTCTTCTTCTATGATTTGCACATAAAAATGAGCCAGCGGTAGCATCAAATATCCCTGAAGATTAGTTAAACAATAAATCATGCTAATAATACTTAAATTGATCTTAATTAGTATAAACCCCAACAAGGTATGCAAAAGTCAGAACTTATCCTAATTTGGCACAATTATTTCGAGAACCTGTAATAATCCAGTGATTTTATCAATGAGAAGTGTATAAAATATGGTGCAATCCACTGTGAAAGAAGTTTATGAGGGAATCCAACTCCCAAAAAGTTATATTTGAGTTTGAATATTTTCTTAGATGTTATAACCGAATAAAAACTATTTAAAAAATAAATATTGTAGATTATAAATATTATAGTACATGATCTACTAATTAACCGCCAAATCTAAAGAAACTGTACCTCTTGGAATTCTTTTGATCAAGCAAATGGGAAAGAGGAAAAACTAAATTTGATTGATTGGATATTGATGTTTAATATTGGTAATTAACCATGGCTTTTGATTAAAATATTTGACTAATTTTTTCTAATTATTGGGAAGTTGAAAAGGGGAGATTTTTTAAAATTAATAAAATTCAAATTCAAAATTTGAGCTCTTATTTTCCTCGGCCCACAAACCCCTCATTTCCCTTTCTGTTGCCATTGTTAGTTGAAGCCATTTTCAAGCCTTCCCCCATCTCTGGCGAGATCCCCTTGCCCATGGATGTGTGTTTTGTTGGTACATTACTTTCACTCGAACCCCCTAATATATGATTAAGGTTAAAGCCAATAATCAATCAATAAAACATGAGCAAATGATCCATGAGTATGTTGTTGAACTCTTTGATTTTTAAGCTGAATAAGATGGAGTCCATTAGTGCAATGCATTGGACAATCAATCTGCCATCAAAATCATGACTATGTCGTCTACACCACAAAAATCAACTGGCTCTGGTAAAGAGGTTGATAGAGATGTCAAAAATATAATATCAAACGCTCAACAAATGCCTACACTTATGACAACAATTTTTTGTTGATGGGTGGTTGGTTAGACAAAAAAATATTATCAGAAAGACAAGTTCAAATACAAAAAAGAATGCTATTAGGACGCAAGAATACCATAAGAAAAAAAATAAAATTAACCTTATGGCCTTTGGTTTAAAGTGGAGGATGAAGAGCCAACCTCTTGTGTCCTTACACCATACTCATTGGTTGTTCATGGCTTTTCTATTATTTCCCCCTTACCTCCTTGTACCGATCTTATGGTAGGAAACACCCAAACAAACACTAACTTCACCATGATCACAATGCATGTTAGCAACTCAGCCTTGATCCAGTATTTGGTGTGTTAATATGTTCAACCCAAGCAACAAAACAAAACAGGGAGAGAACCAAAGAAGCAAGAGCTGCAAGAAATTAAGGGACGTTAGGGACAAAGGGGCAACTATATATGAAAAAATCCTGCATGAAGGGCCACAATAAATGAGGCCCCTTATTAAGAACCAAATACAATGAACAAAAAAATGGGAAGGAAAAACGCTTGAGTTTTCAAACAGAAAGAAGTAGAAGATGAAGAAGGGCAAATAAATATTACCGCCAGATGAAGCTGAAGAACCAAATTAACATTCAGGCATTCAATTCAATGAGCAAAAAAATGAAGCTTTCAAGTGAAGAGTCAAATGGGAATAATCTAGGCGATGGCAAACTACATGGGATAGATTTTAAAAGAGCATTAATGATGAATAAAGAATATAAGTAGCGCGTGCTTTATGGCCAGATCGAAGCTGAAGAATCAGATAAAGAATTATGCAATGAATGCAATTAATAAATGAATCTTTTCGGTGATTAAAACCCATAATATAGGGTTAATAACGGACATGCAATAAATTTTTAAATTTTTTATTTTCAATTTTTTCCCTTGACAGCATCCAATAGATTAGAGGAAATAAAATAACGGAATGTCCCATTATTTTCTTTTTAGAGCATCAGATTAGAGAATATAAATAACAGATTATTCCATGATTAAAGGGCGATTGATGTCGTTGACACGGGATTTAAAAGGATATATTGATGCGGATGCATCTCTTCCACCCCTACTGATATCACATTTTGTGCCTCAGTGTAGTCATTTCCCACTAACATTCTTTAGTCCCTATGTCCACACTAGTAGAAAGGTCCCCAAATTAACTTCAGGGGTAAAGCTAGAAATAGCAATCATTCTAAATAAAAGGTCACACATTGTAACTCCATTCTGGTTCCTTGTGACCCCCCACAACTTTTAGCACTTAGCTACAAATCAAACAAGCAACTAACATTGAATTTTAAGCTTCCCTTTTATGTTAGTTTCCAAAATTGTGCTGCTTAGTAATTAATTATAGATCTCGTGTAAGGGATTTAATTAATATGGGGTACCACAAAATCACAAAATTAATCTCAAATCCCATGAAGTTGTTATTGCTTGCTCATTAAGTTGTTATCGGTAGCTTAAAAGTTGTTACTAAACAAGGGTTTAAAAGTTGTGATCGTCAGGCCAAACAAATGTTATCACGTGGTCAAAAGTTGTTACTAACCAGTAACAACTTTTGACCATACGATAATAACTGTTTGGCCTGCTGATAACAACTTACTGACAGGGACCTTAGATTAATTTCATAATTTCGTGAGACATCATCTTGATTGTGTTCCTTACACGGGACCTATAATTAATTACCCCTTATTATTTTATATTGAATAATGGGGGTGAATTATGAATTTAGAAGAAATATTAAGTTTGCTTTAAGAAGAAAAATAATAATAAATTTAAATATGTGTATGACTTTTATATTAGGAGGGCAACTGAAGTATAGTTAAAAGTGGAATTAAAATATGTAAATAAGATGTATGCTTCTTCTTTTTTTTAAAAAAAGGGGGGGTCCAATTGTAGCCAGTTATGAAACCTTAGACCCTCTTATAAAAATTTATTCTCTCCTTCACTCTTTAGCCTCCACCTACTGTTGTTTACTTCTTTTCTTTCCCATGCAAGCTATTCCTTTTCCTTCTCTCCATTAACCCTAGATGCCGTCGCACACCCAAGTCTATTTGTTTTCTCTCTTCTTCTTTTTTAAGAGTTATCCGTCTTTCTTGCTTATTATTGTGTTCCCATTTCCACTTCTTCCATTATTTTAATGAGGTTTATTCTTATCAAGAACTACTCTCTTTCTCCTTTTTTTACTTTGAGCATATAATTCAGTTATACACACACATAGATACTCCCACATTCCCTTGTGCCAAGGAGTGGGTTGTATGTGTGTGTATGTGTATATATTTGACTTTACTTAGGTACTACTATTTTTTTAATAACCCATAATATTTGTCTGTACAAAAAAGAAACAATAAAGTTAGAGGAAGTAAAGAAATGCATTACCAAAAGCTATTATGATAAGTGCTTTTAATGGTAAAAAGAATATATATACAAATATATATAACAGATATATAAAGGAAAACACTAACAATAATGAAAAGTATAAAAAAAAGTTTTAGATGTGAATATTGATTATCCAAGCTCTAACACAGTAAAAAAAAAGAGAGTAGTTGTTAATCGTTGGAAATTAAGCGTATGTCATATAATTTTCACATAGTATTGTGCATACTTGCTTGATAATATCTTTAATTGAGATAATAACTTGTGAAAATTATGTGAATTCTTCTTAACATATTATTAAATAAAACCAATGGAATTTCATCCTATTTTGTAAGAGAAAGTTCTAGGAAGAAGAAGAGTTCAAGAGAAGGAAAGATAAAGAAGCATCATGGTAGATCTGCATGGTCAGCCGCGGTGGATGAATGTGTCCGCCGCTGTGGACGAAGGATAACAAAATGACATTTGCTCTCTGTAAGGTCCGCCGCGGCGAAAACGCATCAGTACAGCTGCACATTTTGAGGACTGAGACACGAATTTTGAAGGCTTATAAGCTAGGGTTGGTCGAAAACAGAGGGCAGAACGCATTTGGGCGAGTTTAGGAGCTGAGAAACACCTTGAGAGAGAGATTGAAGGAAGATTTGGAGCTTGGGATCAAGATTGAAGGCTTGGAGAAGAGGATTTGCTTGGAGCTTCTCAAGAGTTCTTTGTGATTTCCTTTCCTTCCTTCTCATTTGTTTCCTATTCCTTTGAGTTGTTCTGTTATTGAGCATGTATTGGAACTTGAATCTTGAGATTTCTTTCTTCATGTGTAGCTAAACTTCCAATTCTAGGTTCATTTAGAAGCTTTGTATGGATTACTTGAACCCCTTTTCTCTTTTGATGATTAATGAGTATGATGCTGTGAATTTAACTTGTGCTTCATTTTTTCCTAAGTGGTGGCCAACATTTAGCTTGTTAGCATAATTAGTGGCTTGAGAGAGCATTAATTAAGCATAGAACTATATTGAATTCAAACTTGTCTTGAAAATTCCAAGTTGGGATTGAGAGTTAATTAATGAAATAGAGATATTCATTGACCAAGTTTTGTAAAATTGAAGTGGGATGTTTAGAAAGACTAATTAACATAATGTGTAGTAAGAAATTATGCACATTAGTGTTAATTAAGGTTTGGGTAAGATTGAGAGAGTTATTCAAATGCTTAAGACTTCAAACATCAACTTAATGCTCCTTAATTATCATTAGAGTAGGGTTATTCAAATATCATAAAATACAAAGTGGATAAACAAACCTAGGATTTTCCCATTATGTTAATTGAATTAAAAACCATCTTTCGTTATTTTTGTTGCAATTTGTGTTAACAACATTTGAACCAATCATTTGCATATTTCCCATTGTTAATCTTGAATATAATGAACTTAATGAACTTGCTTATCACATAGTCCCAGCGGAACAACACTTTTTACCACCATACTACTAAACTTGACCCGTACGCTTGCGGTAGCAATTATTGTGAACAGTAGTACCTAAGAAAAGAAAGAAAAAAATCAAATATATATACAACCCACTCCTCAGCACAAGAGAATTGAGTATATATGTGTATATGTATAGATATATAAAACTGAGCTACACATTCAAATAGGAAAAAATGGAGAAAGAGAATTCTTAATAAGAATGAATCTCATTAAAATAACGGAAGAAGTGGAAATAATAACTGATTGAAGGAACAATATCTTTATCGTAGTGGAGGTAAGAAAGTCGGATAGCAATTGAAAAGAAGAAGAGAGAAAACAAACAGACATGAGTGTGCTATCACGTCCAGGGGTAATGGAGAGAAAGAAAGGGAATAGCGTGCACGAGAAGAAAAGAAGTAAACAAAGTAAACAATAGTAGGTGGAGATTGAAGAGTGAAGGAGAGAATGAATTTATATAATTGGGGTTTCAAAATTGGGCTTTCTACAATTTGGCCCCTTTCTTTATAAAAATGGGCTAATATAATGTTTAGTCCTTATAGCTTACACTAATTTTTGTTTTGGTGCCTATAGTTTCAAATGATATGTTTTGATCCCTCAAGTTTCTTTGAGTCTGAACATTAGTCCTTGTAATTTAATAAGGACCTTAACGGTGTTAAATATGATGACATGGCATTAACACCGTTAAATTTACTGATGCAGGATGATGACTGGGCTAGCTGACTGTGTATCTTAATATTTTTTTTTCAAAAAAAGGAAGTCTAGCCTTTAGCACTGTTCATCGTCTTCTTCTCATACTTCTTGTGTTAGGAAAGTCTCTTAAGTGGGCTACCATTTCCCGTCTCTTACCCGACCAGATCGACAACTCCATCAAGATCCATTGGAACGCCACCCAGTGTAACTTTTCTACTTAGTATCTTTATAATTGGATTTGTTTTCAATTGTTGATATCTATTACAATCTAAAGATAATATTATTTATTTATTATTGAATGACAATATATTTACAATTTGATCATATATCAACCATTGAAAGTAAATCAAATGGCAAATAAACTAAGTGAAAAGAAAGTAGAGAAGATTGGTAGAGGAAAGGCCCCTTACCGTTAAACTAATCACATTCATTTTGAAACAAAGCAACAATTCATTAAATTGACTCGAAAGTATGTATCTTTTTTGTTGCGTGACCCACTTTTTCTCACCCCATCTCTATAATGGATATGATTAAACCAAGTTGACGAAATTGCTAAAATTACCTTAGTTTTACAAAATTGTTTATGTTTTTACAATCTTTAGAACTTAATTGAACTTATATGCTCACTATGAAATATATGGCTCAGAAAATCGCACCAAAAACTCTTTTAAAAAGGATAAATGTGTAATTTTACCATTAAAGTATTGCGGCAAGAGCATCTACCACAAATATATTTTGAATTGAACTAATATACTGACTTAACGGCCATTTGTGGTCATTACCGTAAGCGTACGGGTCTTCAAATAAAAGAAAGTAGCATAGGGAAAAAGTGTCGTTCCACAATGATTATGATTTGAGCACGCCAACTAGTACTAATAGAGTAATTAATTAGAAATGAGTAAGAAATGATTAGAAATTAAATTAGATGTAAAAGTTGCTTGTACGAAGTTATAAAAATATGTAGGTGATATTAAACACACTTGTTCAATATAATGAAAGTCTAGGGCTACTTATCTCCATTTTACTTCATGAACTAATTAATTCCTTTCCCTTTTTTGCATCCTAGTGACTTAATGTATGAGCCAAAAGTTTAAATGCATTTAAAAAGATTTCTCAAGTCAAAATCAAATTTATGCTTGCATTAATTACACAATCTCTTGCCACAATTAATGCAAGTTACAAAGCTCAACCAACCTCATAATGATAATGTTAGGTTAGTAACTATATCTCTATGTTACCAACTAACCATCCATTTAAAACCATAAATTTCAAGCCCAACATGATTTCATCCAAGTTTTTAAACAAAATACACTTTCTCAAGCAATATTTCATTTAACCAAAGCAAGTGGTGATCAAGCACTTGTAAAATAAAGAACAAGATGCAAATCCATACATATAAATTCATTCATAGCATTAAAGGAAAAGAAATACAAAGTTCAATCCATAAAATGTTCAAAATAACCCTAGAAAAGGTTTTAGTTACACATAAATGTATCTAAACCAAAAACCAACGTTGGACAAGAGTCCATGGTACACAAGAAGAGAAAAAGGAAGAAGAAGGGAAACCAAGATGTATGAATCTTCAATCTCCAAGCTCCTCCAAGTTTCCAAATGTAATGTCCCACATCGGTTGAGTTTGAGATGTTCCAAGCCTATATAAGGTGTTGGACTCTCCTACCTATCATAACGCGTTTTCACTGGTGAGTGTGGGAGGCTTTGGCCATTATCCCTAATGTGAGGAACAAAACCGTGAGGGGCATAGCTATGTCATTAAAGCGGACAATATCCTGATCGAGGCTTGGGCTGTTACACCAAGTACTTCCAAGCTCTCTCTTGCAACTCCTTAGCTCCCGAAACCCGTGCCCATGTATGTCTCTCTCTTTTTCTTCGAAGCCTTAGTTATATCCACTTTTGTCAGCCTATTTTTAATCAAAACGCGCAGCAGAAAGGCTCCGCTCGCTGTGGCGAGGTCACGGCGAGCTAACAAGGGAAGAAGGGTAGAATTATCATCTCCTCGCTGCGGTGAGCTCGCGGCGAGCTCACTTTTTCTCTGGTTCTGGTCCTTTGTTTCTCTGGTTTTCTCTCAACTTTTCCACTTGGTCACCTCTTCCTACACAAGAGAGAGAGAGGGTTGAAGAGTTCTACAAATAACTCAGGTTTATATCCATGAAGCTCCACATTTCAGTCACATATAAAATTAATCTTTTCTTTCTTTCTATTGACTTTTGGTTTCTTTTCAAATATTTATTTTCAAAATTATTTACAAGAGTGACGAAAAATGTAATGAAATGTATGAAATCCATGAGCTTATCATATACCAATAAACTATGGAACAAAACAATAAACGCCTTTGATTTCCCCCACGATGTTTGTCAATCTTTCAACCCATCCATTATGTGTTTACTCTAACGAACGCTTGAATTGAGAAAATAAACAACGTGGGTTGTTTTACTCTGTTTTAAAAGTTTATTAGTAATTTAGCACTCTTCAAAACATATTTGTGTTATAGGCTCTTACCGCAACACCTTATCGTTAAAATCGGACCTTTGCCCTTAAAAATGTATACTAGGCATGCACTATACATAAGATGCCCCTATGACTATGAGCCAGAGCTTTGTTTACGGGCAAATAAATACTCTTGGTGCTTTAACTGTACTTTTATTTTGATTTTGGTCTCTTTTAGGGTTCATTTTGCTCGAAACATTACTGGCTATAGTTTAGTAAAAACTTGGATCATTTTACCCTTAAAAGTATAAAACCTCTTATATATATTTGAGTGACTAAAATCATAACAGGGATAAAGTTCAAGGACCAAAGACTGTATTAATGGTTTATTTATTTAATTCTCTAGCACACGTTACACTACAGTAACCCAAACTACGCCGTTTTAGGGGGCCATGCTTAAAACGACGTCGTTGCCCTTTGGAGACAAACAAGTAATATTGTCAATTTGTCATTGCTACTTCACCTGGCAGAAATAGAGAGAGAGAGAGAGAGAGAGAGAGAGAGAGAGATCTTCTTTGGTTCGGTCACTTGGACTCCGGATATGGAAGCTTCTCAAGACCCGAATTCAAACCCGAATGAGTTCGACGATTCTGAGCTCGAGCTCTACACCATCCCAAGCCATTCAAGTAAGCAATTCCTTCTTCTTCTTCTTCTTCCCACCTCGAAACATTATTAATTTCCGTATTTCATAACCATTCTTCTAACCATTTTTTAAAACCCTACCCGCCCATTCCCACAATCGTTTTTCACAGGATGGTTTTTGTGGGATGAAATTCACGAAACGGAGAGAAAATCTCTCAAAGAATTTTTCGATGGGACCTCAATCTCAAGAACGCCGAAGGCATATAAAGAGTATAGAGATTTCATCATTAATAAGTACAGAGAAGAGCCTTCCAGGAGGCTGACATTCACGGAGGTGCGAAAGTCGTTGGTGGGGGATGTTACTTTGCTTAGAAAGGTTTTTCTTTTCTTGGAAAAATGGGGGTTGATTAATTACGGCGCACCTTCGAGTGACAAAGGTGAAATTTTGATTCCGGAGGATGATGAAAAGTGTAAGGTTAAGATTGAGGAAGGTGTCCCTAATGGAATTCGCGTCGTGGCTACGCCTAATTCTTTGAAACCCATTTCGTTGCCTATCTCTAAGAGTTCTACTGGGAATGTGGTTGGCTCTGCTTTCAGATTGCCCTCGTTGGCATCATACTCTGATGTTTATGGCGATTTGATGAGGAAAAAGGAGGAGTTGGCTTGTGGGGTTTGTAATGATAAATGTGATTCCAGCCACTACAAGAGTACCCAGGTAATTTCTGTTTTATTTTACAACATTTTTTATTCTGTCTGGGGTCTTGTTTTGTGCATTTAGCTATTGTGATTTAGTTATTGCTATTATTTCTGGTCTTGGCAAGCTCCACTCTCATTTGACATTGCTGCGCAGATCATGAAATTTATTTGGTTGCTGCAGTTGTAGTTCTATTAATTTTGTCTTCTAATAGAATTTCAAGATTGAGATCATTGAGAAAAATAAGGTGTACCAGTTCTTATTTACTAAGGCCTATTTCTCCGGTTCTTCATAAACAGTTAATGTTGTAGTTAGTATGTTCTTCCCCCTTCAGAATTATTTTTCTTTAGATTAATGGATGATACTGAGAGAAGGATTAAGGTGTCTGACCAAAAATATGAATCGTTGTAGAAACCATGGCTGCCTGGGTTTTCTCTCTTGTGGTTAGAAAAGGGATCAGGGTAGAGAATAAAGCTTGTGAGGCTAAATGCTTTGATAACTTTTGAAAGACTTGAAAGACTTGACCCAAAAAAAGGGCAAATTGAGTCATTCGTCAAGTATTGTGCGAAAATATGTGAATCTATGTCATGTGATTAATCTCTTTCTACCTGCAATTTCGTTTGTATTTATAAAAACAATTTTATGGATACATATTCTATTTTTAATTTTAATTTGACAGGATAATTTCATCATATGTGCAAAATGTTTTGAAAACGGGATGTATGGAGAGAATAGGTCTTCAGGTGATTTTACATTAATAGAGTCCAATGAAGATAGTAAGAAACATGAAGCTGTCTGGACTGAAGGAGAAATTCTACTTCTTTTACAATCTGTTTTGAAACACGGGGATGACTGGGAACTTGTTGCTCAAAATGTTCAAACCAAGACTAAACTTGATTGTATCTCAAAAATCATTGAGCTGCCCTTTGGGGAGTTCATGTTGGGCTCTGCTCCTAGACATGGTAACAGTTACGGTGCTAATGGCATTGTGCATAGTGCAAAGCAAGTTCAGTCATCTTCATCTGATCACCAAGAAACTTCCAAGACACAGGATCAAATTCCAGAGCCTACAAACGAGAGTGAGGCCAATGGAGATGTTGTGATGGAAAGTCCTTCAAAAAGACAACGGGTTGCTAGCCCTGCACTTTCAGATTCTAGTAGTTCACTGATGAAGCAGGTGAGAGATAATCTTGAGCTTGTATTCTTATGATATCATTTGAGTTTCTCCAATATGCAGTTGCATTTTTCCTTATTAAGTAAGAGTTTATTGCCTATTTTGTGTCTGCCAGTGACTAAATGGTGTTTTTAATCAGGTGGGACTTATATCAACTGTGGTGGACCCTCATATCACAGCTTCTGCAGCTGATGCTGCTATTATGGCACTTTGTGATGAGAACATGTGCCCCAGGGAGATATTTAATGTTGATGATGATTATGCTTCTGGTCAGTCTAGCTCGAACACTCTGAATGGTTATTCAGCAAGGTTATTCATATTAATCTATGACTTGTTTGATCCTTTAGAATTTGCAAAATTAAATTACTCTTGCATTGTACCTTTGTTGTAAGAAATCTTTATAATTATTTGTTTTAGAGTCCTTGAAGGTGATGGTTCAGATAGGGAGAGACCCACTCATTCAGGTATATGTAATTATATTATTAAACGGACATTTCTTTTCAACAAAGGTTAAGGAAGAAATATAATATTAAACTTTCTTTTATAGATATACATGAAGGATCCCAAATGAAGGATGATATACCCATGACATTGCGGATAAGAGCAGCCATTGCAACTGCTCTTGGAGCAGCAGCTGCTCGTGCAAAGTTGCTGGCTGATCAGGAAGACAAGGAGATTGAAAATTTAGTAGCAACTATAATTGAAGCACAGGTACCCAAGTTCTGTTTCTTTTTTATGTCTCCCAAGTCTTGTTACTTGATTTAAAATTGTTTGATTGGGGTCTCTGGCATATTTGTCCTTGAATCATTGCAAGTGTTCGGATTATTAACTACTGGTTCTTGGGTCATTTGGCAAATTAGATCGAGAAATTGCAACACAAGACAAAACATTTCGAAGAACTGGAGCTGTTGATGGAAAAGGAGCATGTGGAAATGGAAGAACTAAAGAATTCTATGTTAACTGAAAGGATTGATGTGTTACAAAGGACGTTTACTGCTGGAGTCCCTAGGTGGAAAGATTATCCATCTCTGAAACCTTAGGCGGATTTGTATGTTACATGGATATTAGGTAGTTTAGGCTTTCAGGGTTCTTTAGTGGACTTGCCATTTGCATCAGATCCCAATGAATATGTAGTTCGTGTATCCTACTGTATACGCAGAGAGCTTCTTTTTTTTCAAGACTTGGAAGGCAGGTGTGATCACTTTCAGAAAGCTTCTTTTGTTCTTGTATTCAATGAATCTAAGAAACCTTCTTACTCACATCTGAAATACTGTTTATAGATATAAACAAGGATTCATCGTCCATCACATCTGAAATACTGTTTATATATATACAAGGATTCATCGTCCATGCCGATAAACTCGAACCTTGAAAACTTTTCTTCATGAAGCCGTGCGTTTTCTTTATATACTTGAAGAACATATGTCTAAGAAGTTACGTGTTCTTTGCATAGCATTAAGAGTGTGTGTGTGTGTGTGTGTGTGTGTGTGTGTGTGTAAAAGATATTGCTGCACCAGATTAGACTTGGGCAAGAGTTGGAACGTAGCCAAATAATTCTTTCATCACCTCATGGATTATCCTTCTGCAACATTTTAGAGGGGCTTGCATGTAGTTGTATATTTGGGTGGTTTTGATTTGCTTTTTCACATCACCGCCAACGAATATGTATAAGGCACAGTAGTTTCATTAGTCATAACCACCATTTGTTTTAATTGGAAGTTTCATAGTCTTGATTTGCTTTTTTAAGGGGAAGACGTTTTATAAAATGGTAGATGGTAGATGGTAGATGGTAGATGGTAGATGGTAGATGGTAGATGGTAACAAGATGTGGAAGGCTAAGAATTCTTCATATTATACAGTCATCACCAAAGACAGTTGTCATATATTACATATTCATCTCGGAAGACGCAAGCTTCATCATCTCTTTGTGGAGACAAAGCTGGTCAATTTCATTTATTCATTATTAGTATAGAAAATAAAGATCTGAATCCTCCTCCTAATTCCTCTATGAAATTGAGCAACACTGATTTTGAAGATAGAACATATGGTGTGTGACGTTTATGTATTTGAGTTGTGAATCATACTTGAACGATGGATTCAACACCACATAATTTTCACACACACATATTATATATATCTCTACCTCAAAATCAGCATTGAATTCCACAGAGAAATAAAGAGAATTCAAATTCAACCCAAGCAAATACAGAGCTTTCCCTGAGAACCAGCAGTACAGCTTGCACTCTGAAACTTAGCCTGAAGAGCCTGTTTGCACTGAGAAATACACTGAGGAAGTGTGCATGGATTCATTGGAATCGCAAATGCACTCTCCCCACTACGTACCCCAAACACCAAAATGCCGGCCACCACAACCATCACAATCAACCACATTTTCTTCACAATTTTTGCTTCCATTTTAGGAAACTTAAGCTCTAGACACTACTATTCTTAATGATATCTTAAGCTGTTAAGCTATTCACTTGAAGAAATAGTTTGCTTCTACGCTATTTATAGACCGAAATCAGCATCCATGTTGCTATCTCATTGGCTAAACCCCAAGAAGAGAAGTCGTGCATTAAATTAACAAAAAGGCTTAACATTGTGGATCTGTGTGTATTATTTAATTAAGGATCTGTTTTAAGTGTTTATACTATATTGTTAAATGCTTGTACCGACTGCTTCCACCATTGGCAACTTTTTCTCCTGAATTTGGGAAAACCAACCAATGAGAAGACAATGTTGGAAGTTATGGCAATATTTTTGTGATCGTCAGTCATCCAGGTGTTGTTTTTCCATTTCTAGTTCGGTGTAAACCAATGTGCAAGCTCTTAGCCGAGACTGTGTCAGTTTCTCATTTGCATGTGACCCATTTTCTCCATCAATAATTATTTTGTCTGCCTAAAGCCTAATAATTAAATGACCAAGATATGGAGGCATTAGACTGTATATCCTATGAGGTATGAAATCTCACTACACTTTGATTTCAGAATGCAATGTACGCATGAATATGCATGAATATATAAAAGGAAAAATGCCCACTCAAAATATACCATTATGTAGACGTAATGATAACTATTTTTGTATGATATCAGAGAAAGGTTTGAACTGCACATTATAAAAAAACTAAACAAGTGAATTAGGTTTTTTTTTTTTTTGTCATTTTTAAATAGTAATCATGCTTGATCTTCCTAACCTAACAAGTAGGTCGGTTCATTTTTTTCAAGTGAGATCGTGTAGTGCAGACGACTTTGATAGTTCTTATAAATCCGCCACAGTAATTGATTGTTTTGAGATTTGTATCATTCATATCAAATAATGCAGACTACAGAAAATATTGTAAACATGAGTTGTTCACAGCACACCAATGTTTTAACTGTAAATTCTTAATATTTAAAACATGAGAATATGGCAGCTATTTTAAGAAGAAAAGAAAGGAAAATTATCATATAAGGAGTATATTGTTGAAATATAAATTTAGTGTGTGTATATACATATATATTCATATATATAAGTTATGTTTGTCTTTCTATAAAAAAAGGTTAAATAAAATGTGATGGGACTTTATTTACCCAACATTTTACACCTTTAATTCACATATTAATTTTTCAATGTGAGACTATTTTTCTTAGGATATATAATAATGAGTGAGAAAACACATACCATTAGCACGGTGTATGAAAGATAAAATATAATATAAAAGTAGGTTTTTAATTAGCATGTATGGTTAGAGAAGTCAGAAAATTTTGGTTTAGCTCTTCAATAAAAATAAAAGAAGGCACGATGCCAATATATAAGACCATTTAATTTATATTTCCCGTCTATTGTAATTAATTTATCGAAAAATATATGTCGAAACTATGCACGAGATCTGTGCATTACATGAAATTTGAGAACAATAAGTAGACTTTTATATTATTAGTTTGCTAATGTTTAAGTGAAAAAAAAAAATACTTTTATAAAATATTGCGCTATATTTGTGGAAAATACTTTAGGAAGGTATTTGTTTTTTTTAAAATTTTCAAGTTTCAACCTGAAAATTATGAATTTGTATAATGAAACTGGACTTTGGACTTGGAAGAGCCTTCATATGTCCTTGCTTCATAAATTGATGGTTTGTTCTGATTTTGATTTTAGTTCCTATGACTCTGAACCATAAATTATGGCCTTTCAAGGGGCAAAATGATCAAAGTCTTTAAAATATAGGGACTAACATTTTAGATGAAAAAACTTGATGGAGCAAAATCTATTGTTTGAAATTACAAGGATCAAAACTAAAATAATGACTAACTATATTGATATGTTATGTTAATCCAATTTTCAAACTTAGTTGTTGTTAAAGCGGACACGCTAGCTAGTAGCTAGTGTCTTAGCCATTCACGCTACAAACAATTCCTTTTTATCCCCCATTGAACGCTACAAACAATTCTATTGCAAGTTCATTGTCGTTATTTAGTCTTGTTATTGAATATACACTCTTAAGGAAATTAAAATGTGTTTTATAATATTAGAGAGACAAGACGCTAAAAGCTAAATCATTACACCTTTTTTTTTTATGAAGAACAAATTTCATTAAAATATAAAACTGATTACAAAGTAAAAATAGCTAAATAAAAAATGAATGCAGAGAAAATACTTGAAAATGAAAATTCATACAAACATAAAGGTCACGACCTTGCATGGACAAAATCGTGAAATTGCCGAAAGACTGAACCAGTTTTTGAATGTCAACACCTACAATATCATTCTGTGACAAGGATGATTGATGAAAATCAGACATTGAAACCGAAGTAATGAGAACAATTGAATGTTGTGGGATAATAAAATCACTTGAAATGATCCATTGAAGAGCAGTCCGAAAACATTTCATTAGAAAAGAGAAGGCATGATCCTTGAGATTCTTCCGTTTTAAATATTGTACCAGCACTTTGTCAAAGAAAATCTACATATTGCATGGTAATCTCGAACTGGTCCCAGATTTAAGTGCAAGCACATACAAAGTATTAGTGCCTATCAAGGCCTAGGGATTTAGAGGAGGATCTAGTTCCATGATGCAAGATGCAACATTTGGAGTTTGATTTGGAGAATCAAATGCTAAAGAACTGAAAGAAAGAGCTTGCCGAATTTGATTTGAGAGGGTACACGGATAAGCTTTAGATCCATTATGTAGAAAGGAGTTTCGCAGCCACAAAATATTATTAAGAAGAATGACTATCTTCTTGATTTCATCAATTAATCCATCCTTCTGTAATTGAAGGAAGGAAGAACAGAGCCATTCTTTGAAAGAATAAAAAATATTCCATTTTGGCCTGATGGAGAGAGAGCTCCACCAAAATAGCCCGAGCAATAGGGCATAAAAAGAATAAGTGCTCCATAGTCTCTTCCTTATCACAACCAAAAGGATAAAGGTAATGAACTTGCATATGGTGTCTAATTAGTTTATCCCCAGAAGGAAGGGCTTTATGAAGTAGCTTTCAAATAAGCAGAAGGTTCTTCATAGGAACTAATGAACCATAATAATGTCCTAAAAGGCTCAATTGAGTTTTGAGAAAAAGATCTAATTAATAAGGGGTAGCCATCTTTGACACAATATTGTCTATCAGAATACCTGTTCTACACCAAGAAATCTTGAGAAGTAGTAAATGATATTGGCAGAGATAAAATGGCAAAAGTCGCAGCTGGAGGGTAGAGTTGATTGATCAAAGAGGAATTCTATTTAAAAGGAACCCAAGCCAAATTTGAATGCATAAGTAGATTGCTAACTCGTTGATATCCAACTATCCAAGTGAAGTTAGCATTCCTGATTGCATTGGTAACCAAAGATGATGGTTAATAGGTATAGATGAACCATTTCCAACTCTCCATTGCAGATTCTCCAGAATGAAATCTTTGCTACTTAAGATATCTTTTCAAATCCAAGAGAAGTTATATGATTGCCTTGTAATTTCCTCCTTTAAAGTGTCAATATATTTGATCTTCAATGTGGATCCTAACAAAGATGAAGATGGGGCAGAAATAATTCGCCACAGCTGTTTTGCTAATAATGATGAATTGACAATCTCAGTTTCTCTTAATCCCAAACCACTAGAGCTGATTGGTAAGAATATGTGGGATTTTGATATCAGACGGATTTTCTTTTTATTGTCAGAAGATCCCTAGAAAATGTCAATGCATCTACTATCAATTTTTTTGCAGATGTAAGAAGGGAGCTTTTCACATGATAGTAGATAAATATTAGCTGCTAAAATAACTGATTCAAGCAATTATAATCTAAAAGCTTGAGACAATAATTTTTCTTTCTATAATCCAGTTCTGCGACTAATTGCATTGATTACCTGATCATATATTTCATGCTTTGACCTTCCTGAATCAATCCAAGTGCCTAAGTATCCCCCCATCTATTGTGAGAAAGATATGCCAAAGAATCTAGCCAGGGTCGATCTTTTTTTTTTTTTTTTTTTTTTTTTTTTTATTTATAAAGAGGTTCGATACTGGCATTCTCCCCACTTCTGACAATAAAAAGAAAATCCTTCTGGATCGCTACTGCAGCTGGTCAGGACAGAAAGCCCAAGCACTTCTCATGAAGAAGCTAAACCATTGCTGAACATTATAAATACGGAAGTACATACACTTTAAAGTTGTCAAATATTACATGTCCATCATAGATGACACTAACTCCATATCTCTGTGGAGACAGTGGATTTATTCGGGAACATAATAATTACAAGAGTTGAATTCTCTCAACGTCTCTTTGAATGTTAACAGCACTATAATTTTGGAAATGAGATGCACATATGGTATGTGAGATTGATTTGAGCTGCAAATCAACAACACATGTATTGTTATGTATTTCTTATATTCAAAGTTAGCACTGAATTCCATATAGAGAATCCAAATTCATCATCAGGCAAATGCAACGCTTTCCCTGGGAATTAGTAGTACAACTTGCACTCATAAACTTGGCCTTTAGAACCTCTTTGCCTCGAGCAATGCACTGATCCTGGAGAGCATGAATTCATTGGAATTGCAATTGCAATGGCACGCTCTCCCCACTTCGTACTCCAAACACCAAAATACCAGCCACCACAAACCATCATTATCACCATTTTTTGCTTCCATTAACATATTTGGAATCTTCTTTCACTTGAATTTGATGCAAACAATAGTTGCTTCCGTGTTGCCACCACATTGGCTTAATCCCAGAACACAAGATTCAGCATTAAACTAATGAAAACCTTAAACATTGTGGAGGCGTACGTGTATATATATTCTATATGTACAAGAATTTATGTAAGCTTATTATTATATTGTTGAATGCTTGCACCAACTGCTTCCACCATTGGCAACTTTTTCTCCTGGATTTGTGAAAGCGAACCAATGAGGATTAAGACGATGATCTCATTACAATATTAGAATGCTCTTTCGTTTCATTAATCTCCACGTTTAGCTTTTCCATTTATGGCTTCATGAAAACCAAAATGGAAGCTCTTGGTTATCGGAGACTGTGTCAGTTCCTCATTTGCATTTGCCTCATATCCGCTTTATCATTGTAGACTTAATTAATAACCAAGATATGGAGGCGTGGCCTGTATATTATTGGGACAAGATGATGAGATATATGAAATCACAATCCAAATTAAGAATGTAATATTTGCAAGATATATATGAATATGGAAACCATGAATGCACACTATAATATAATACTCCAATCCTATTTATAAGGCATTTTCAATATATTTCATACAGACTAAGAAAAACCTTAAATTTCATTAATAATGCCTTTAAACTTGACAACTCTCCAACTTTACCAATATTTAATATACACTATACCACATGAAATTTAATATTTAAAAATCCCATAAATAAATTTAATCTGTCAAAATTTGATCTAAACAGTTCACTATTGTAAAAAAATTGAAAAACAAAAAATTAATAGTAGTAATCTACAATTCTGAACTGTTCAAAGCAAATTTTGACGGATTAAATTTATTTATGTCATTTATTATTATTATTATAATAATATTCTTTTTTATAATAGTATTTAATTTAAACCCTTGGACCAGAGATCAATGGTGAGATTGAGAGAAGGAGGACAAAGGAGAGAAGGGGAAAAGGAGATGGTCCAAATCCAAATTAAAAAGGCTGGCATTTTGAGCCATACATTTTTATATAAATTATATAAATCTTGATTATTTTAAGGTCTTGTGTTATCGCCTGACCTAACGAAGGTCAGTCATGCAGTACAGACGGTAAGTATTTAGTAGTGTAGCATATGATCAGTAGTTTCCATATACACTACCTTGCATAATACCATACCAACGAGTGAACATTTTGGTGTGCATTCAGTTTCTCAGAAAAAGTTTGAGCTATTGCATCTTAGAAAGACCAATTTCCATTGAGATTGTAAACTAATACTAAAGTAGTTAAACAAGTTACTTCATGAATAATAATAAATAAATTTAGATTATACATAAGTTTATATAAGCTAAGTCAGATGAATTAGTTTTAGAAAAATAAGTATAAATATTAAAAGTAATTTATTTAGCTTTAATTTCTTAATTTCTTTAATTTAAATAATGTAAAACAACCCTTGTATAAATTTAGTTAAATAAGTTATTTTAAAGTATTTATATTAAGTATTTTTATGGAAACTGATTAATATAACTTAAAATCTTATGTATAATCCAAACTAATTATTCTTTATATGTAATTAAGTAACTTATTTAGCCATAAAAGTAAAAAGTTGCTCGTTCCTTGCCTTAATAATTTAGGTATATCAAGAAGGTATATAAGATTAAACATGTGCAAGAATTGGAACTGTTTACACATGCAAATGTAACATATAGCTAAATAATTTTCTCCTTTTTTTCTGTACACGCGAGCTTAGTCATATATAACGCGTAGTTTCATAAGTCTTGATTTAGTACTAACAGATGTATACTTTCTCACGGGGAATACGTGTAATAAGATGGGAGACAGGATGCACTTACTTCTTCATATGATACATAGAGAAGCCTACTTTCAAGTTTTTAGAACATTACATATAAATTCATCATCAAAGACAGTTGTCATATATATATATATATATTACATATTCATCTCTGAACACACGAGCTTCATCATCTCTTTATAGAGACAAAGCTGGTTAGTTTCACTTATTCATAATAAACATATAGAAAATAAAGATCTGAATTCTCCTAATACTCTTTGAAATTTACCAACACCAATTCTAAACAGAGATAAACGTGGTGTGTGAGATTTATGTATGTGAGTTGCGAATCTTACTTGAACGATGGATTCAACAACACACACACACACACACACACACATTATGTCTATCTCTACTTCAAAGCTAGCATTGATGTAATTAAGTAACTTATTTAGCCATAAAAGTAAAAAGTTGCTCGTTCCTTGCCTTAATAATTTAGGTATATCAAGAAGGTATATAAGATTAAACATGTGAAAGAATTGGAACTGTTTACACATGCAAATGTAACATATAGCTAAATAATTTTCTCCTTTTTTTCTGTACACGCGAGCTTAGTCATATATAACGCGTAGTTTCATAAGTCTTGATTTAGTACTAACAGATGTATACTTTCTCACGGGGAATACGTGTAATAAGATGGGAGACAGGATGCACTTACTTCTTCATATGATACATAGAGAAGCCTACTTTCAAGTTTTTAGAACATTACATATAAATTCATCATCAAAGACAGTTGTCATATATATATATATATATATTACATATTCATCTCTGAACACACGAGCTTCATCATCTCTTTATAGAGACAAAGCTGGTTAGTTTCACTTATTCATAATAAACATATAGAAAATAAAGATCTGAATTCTCCTAATACTCTTTGAAATTTACCAACACCAATTCTGAACAGAGATAAACGTGGTGTGTGAGATTTATGTATGTGAGTTGCGAATCTTACTTGAACGATGGATTCAACAACACATAAATCTCACAGAAACACACACACACACACACACACATTATGTCTATCTCTACTTCAAAGCTAGCATTGAATTCCAAAAAAGAGAATCCAAATTCAACCCAAGCAAATACAGAGCTTTCCCTGAGAACCAGTGGTACAACTTGCACTCTGAAACTTACCCTGAAGAGCCTGCTTACACTGAGAAATGCACTGAGGAAGAGTGCATGGATTCATTGGAATAGCAAATGCACCCTCTCCACTACCTACCCCAAACACCAAAATGCCAGCCACCACAAAATCACCATCAACCACATCTTCTTCATTTTTGCTTCCATTATTAATTGGAACCTTAAGCTCAACACTAATATATTCTTAATATAATAGCTTAAGTTTTTAAGCTACTCACTTGAAGAGTTAGTTTGCTTGTACGCTATTTATAGACGGAAAAAAGCATCCATGTTGCTATCTCATTGGCTAAACCCCCAGAAGAGAAGTTGTGAATTAAATTAATAAAAAGCTTAACATTGTGGAGTAATTTATCAACATATCTAAGGATCTGTTTTGAGTGTTTATATTATATTGTTGAATAGTGCTTGTACCGACTGCTTCCACCATTGGCAACTTTTTCTCCTGAATTTGAGAATACCAACCAATGGGAAGACAATGTTGCAAGTTATGCCAATATTCTTATGATCCTCTGTTATCCACGTGTTGTTTTTCCATTTCTAGTTTAGGATAAACCAATATGCAAGCTCTTAACCGTGACCGTGTCAGTTTCTCATTTGCGTTATGTGGCCACCGTGACCGTGTCAGTTTCTCATTTGCGTTATGTGGCCCATTTTCTGCGTCAATAACTATTTTGCCCCCGTAAAGCCAAATAATTAAATGACCAAGATATGCAGGCACGAAAATGTACCCTTGAAAATACATGAAAGCCACCGAATGCTAAGATTAACTGGATGTAGGTTGTTTTACATTAACCAGTGGTCTTGAGTTCGATCTCTAGGTATGCAGTCGCGATAATTACTTGAAAGTATCAAGGTTCCCTCTATTGTGAGGCTACATCCGCCCGAACTGTATTAATAGTTTATTAGTAGTGCCGGATACCGGTGGATAAATAAAAAAAACATGAAAATGAAAAAAGGAAAAATGCCCACTAAAAAGATCATGCAGACGGAATGATGTATTAATCAGTTAAAACCATTGTAATTAAACTCGGACTTGTAACTAGCTCGGTTGAGGCAGAGGGTCAGTCCATAACCAACCCGTGAGTCATCCTGGTGAAGAATAAAAAATTAACTAAAAAATATCCAAGTAACAATAATTTCCAAAAATCCAAACAATTACTTCACTTACTCATCTCGAATCATTAACTAAAAAATCATCCAAATATCAACATTATTTATAAATTCTTTGACAAAATGACATAATATCATATCATACTACCATCCAATGACACAAAATAATTAACAACCAATTAGAACTCGGTACAAACTATTCATTATATCAAAATAGGTATACGATAACAAAATATTTTCACATTTAACCCTATCATTACTACACTAATGAAGAACATGGTGAAGGCGAGGGAATCGATGACCACGTCGGCGACGAACAAGGCGACCACGAACATCGGTGACGAACACGAAGAACATAGAGGGCTTCATTTTTCTAGAGAGATTCTGAATGGAGTGAGGGAGAAGAATCGATAGGAATAAGGAAATGGAATAGAATGATAAAATTAACATTAAAAAAAGTAAACAACTGTGTTCAGACTTTTTTTTTTTTAGGGGGAATCGGACCGGGTTGACCCATATGAACCACCGGGTCACTGGGGTTTTGATCGGGTCAGAATGAGTTTCTTGGGTTTTGATCGAGTCATCTCACCCCTCGGGTTAGCAACCAACTCGGCCTGGTCTGGCACCTGAGTTGGCAGGTTCCGGTCCCGGTCGGCCGGGCCGGCCGGGTTTGATTACTATGGTTAAAACTGTACATCATTACAAAATATTCAGAGTTCAATTAATGGTGACCCTGATAAAAAAGATGAATGATATTCGTAGCTCTAAGTGTGTGTTCAGTTAGAACATTTACATAGTGAGCTAAAGCTTCAGTTGATGCAATCTCATTCTGGAATATACGCATGTTCCGAGCATCCCAAAGCTTCCAGCATAAGAGACCAAATTGAATTCTCCAGACTTGTCCATTGCTCTTTGGATGGAGATTGGATAGAATCCAATCAACAATGGAAGTCTGAGAGTGTTGAGTGCTGGTTTGTTGAGCCCCCATGAGTCACCAACATTCAGTCGCGATGGGGCACCTTCGGAGTACATGGTCTAGATCTTCGACATCTGCACCACACAATGAGCAGGAGGTGTCGGATGCCATGTGTCTATGGTGTCTTTCTTTGTTGGTGAGAAGCTTCCCTTTGACGGCTAGGAGGAGGTCCTTGATTATGGGTAGGTTCCAGTGGCCATCCGAGATTATGAAATCGCTGATGGGGGCTTGCAGCCGGTTTTCATTGATTTCAGCAAAAGCTAGGTGCTTGAGGGGCCCAATATCTTCAACCCAGTTGTCAGCCAAGAATCTTATTGTTCTACCAGAGCCCGGGTTTCACATGATGTAGATGTTGGTATCCTCCCAGATTGAGGCGATGCTTCTCTTGATATGGGAAGATGTCTTTGTTTTGAAGGTCCCGAACTTGCCTTTGGTCCATCCATATTTCCCTCTCAGAATTTGGACCCATAAGGCATCTTGGTTAGCAACAAGGTTGGTAGGCTAGCTTCGATAAAAAGGCCCTGTTTTGTTCCTCAGCAATTCTTAGCCCACATCCCCCATGGACTTTGGGTTGACACATCTCTTCCCAATATTTAATCAAGCTAACTCGTCGACTTTCTTCATTGCTGCCCCATACAAAGTCTCTCACTATTTTATCAATTTTTTTGGCAACAAGTGGAGGGTAGCTTAGAGGTTTGCATCGCATAATATGGGCTTGTTGAGAGGACACTTTTTGCAAGTGCAAATCGGCCAGCCAAAGACAAGCATTTCGCATTCCATCCTGTGAGCTTTTGCTGGAGCCGATCGGTGAGATAGCTATATGTACTTGTGGTGACTCTATCATGGAGGAGCGAGACACCTAAGTATTTCCCAAGGTTGGTGTTCTTTGATACCTCAGCTGCTGTTGATGGAGTGACATTCTTGGATAGAGAGATTTTAGTCTTTGATTGACTGATCCTGTGGCATGAGGATAAGCAGAATTCATCAAGGATTTTCTTTATTGTTGTAACTTGAGCCAGGGTGGTGATCCCAAACAGGATAAGGTCATTGGCAAAGTAAAGATGGGAGAGTAGTGGGCCTCTCCCACCCATTTTAAATTTTGATTGCTTGCCAAGAGCCTGACTTTGCTGCTTGCATTAAGGCATAGCATAGTTTTTCCACTCAAAGCACGAAAATATATGGGCTAAGGGGGGATCCGACGGGCTGAAATTGGTCCAGCACTTTGCCATTCCACAAGACTCGCATTGACGAAGAGGTGTTGGATCTCATTATTGTACTTGTGGTTAAGGTAGGTATTAGGCAGAATATTCTTGAATGTCAGTTGAGCAATGTTTGAGATACATACTATCAAAAATACTAAGAAGTAGATTTTTTTGAGCATATGCCAGCTACTAAAATAATTGAAAAATTATCACATAAGGAATATATAATAGGAGTGATGTAGAAAGCATACACTCATTGTTATCACTATTTATGAATAATAAGATATAATGTATTTTGTGCTATTTTTAAGTAACATTTTACACTTATGGCTGAAAAATCCATGAAATTTTAATTTGACTCTTCATTTAAAATAAAAAGAAAAATGAATGTAAATATATGTGGCCATTAAATTTTCAAGTTTCAACCTGAAAATTATGAATTTGTGAAAAAAGGTACTGGCAGAGCCTTCTTATATATGTCCTTGATTCAGAAATTTATACGCTTATTTTTTGTTAAAGTGGTTCTATGAGTACCAACAAACTGTTATTTGGTAGGTAAGCAGCTTTATCTTGTAAGGAGAATACAAATTTAAATTCCAAAAAGCGTATACATAAAAGAGACCAAAATCTTCTGTGCTCTAATATTCGAAAAGAATTATACCCATGACCAAATTTTGTTACTTATGACCTAAGCTAGTTTCATAGCTATTTATCCACGCTACAAACAATATAATTCTATCGGAAGTTCATTGTTATATTTTTGTTTTAACTAATGAACTTGCTTTTTAAGGAAAGGATGTTTCATAAGTATAGAGGCAAGATGCTGAAGGCCAATATATTATTAAACAAAAATACAGAAGTACTCTTTGAAGTTAGGGAAAAAGACAAAAAAATCTCTTCCAATTTGCAAAATCTTAAATAAGGAATTTTGAGTTGTTAATGGTTGTTAATACCTATCATGAAGTTGTTATTGAGATTTTGTAAATTGGAAGGGATTTTTTTGTCTTTTTCCCTTGAAGTTATCATATATTACATACATATTCATCACGTAACACAAATGTCATCTCTTCGCTCGTGGAGACAAAGCTGGTTTATTCATAAACATACGTAGCAATTGCCAAAGATTTGAATCTCTCACGCATTTTTGAAATTTAATAGCACTTATAAAAGAGATACGCATATGGTATCTGAGTGAGATTGATTTGCGATGCAAATCAACGACACAAGTAATGTTATTATGTACCTCCTAACTTCAAAATTAGCACTGAATTCCATAGAGAGTATCCAAATTCATCAACCCAAGCAAATGCAAACCTTTCCCTGGGAATTAGTAGTACAACTCGCACCCATAAACTTGGCCTTTAGAACCTCTTTGCATTGAGCAATGCACTGATTAAGAGTGCAAGTATTCAATGGAACCGCAATTGCACTCTCCCCACTATGTACTCCAATCACCAGAATAACAGCCACCACAACCATCACTATCATCTGATTTGCTTCCATTAATATATTTGGATTCTTCTTTCACTTGAGCTTGATGCAAACAATTTAATAATTGCTTGTACACTATTTATAGATCATCAAAACATAAGAATCCATGTCGCGACCTTATTGGTTTAATCCCAGAACACAAGATTCAGCATTAAATTAATGAAAACCTTAAACATTGTGGAGGCGTACGTGTGTATTTTATATGTACAAGAATGTGTGTGTGTGTTTATAATATTGTTGTATGCTTGCACATACTTCTTCCACCATTGGCAGCTTTTTCTCCTGAATGTGAAAGAAACCCAATGAGAAGACGATCTCACTACAATATTCTCATGCTCTTCTGTTTTATCGATCTCCACGTGTAGTTGTTTAATTTCCTGTTTCAGGTAAGCCAATATGGAAGCTCTTAGCCGAGATCGTGTGTCAGTTCCTCATTTGCATAGGCTCATCATATCTCTGCTTTAATCATTGTAGACTCAATTAAGTGACCAAGATATGGAGACATGGCCTGTATATTATTGAAACGATATGATGAGGTACATGAAATCACATTATACACTACTTTAAGAATGCGATATATGCGCAAGATATTGTTGGACATTATGTGATTGAATGTGTTAAATGAAGAAGTCTCATATAATTCAAGACTGAGAATGCCCTAGTATATAACAAAACATGATCTAGAGTTAGTAAAAGACTAGAAAGAGGAATCCATAAATTGACCGTTTGAGATGACTATTGGAATATTTATATGTCGGTTACAATATATTATTAACTAGTTTCAATAACTTTAAGTGCATTAAACCACCACTAATAAATGTTTTATAACTGTCAGTTTAATAGTCATTATATTTATGCACTACTGCAGAAAAGGGTTTTAACATCCGTTCCGTAGGGGATGTCAATCTGAGTGATGTTGAAAAGTCGACCTTTTAACATCTCTTTAAATAATGGATGTTAAATGTCAGACTTTCAACATCTCATATTATACCAATTAAGAGATGTCAATTGTCCCGGAAAGAGTCCCCTTAAGACACTGTTAGGAACTAACGACATCACATGCTAAGAAAATAAGAGATGTCGTTTCTTCCGTCAGAGAAACAACATCCCCTATTATATAATAGGGGATGTTGTTTCTACTTTTCGACATCACTTGTTAACATAACCAGTGATGTCGTTTGTGTCGTCATAGAAACATCCCCTATAATATAATAAATGATGTTGTTTTTTCTTTTTGACATCTCTTTTTTTCTTAATAAGAGTAGATGTCGAAACTTTTCTCTTTTTTTTTAGTTTTATTTATTTGCTCTAATTTCCATCTGCATTTTATAGATCATAATTACACATATATACTCATACAGAGACAAATACCTAGATCAACAGAATTAATACATTATTCACCACAAGTTTAATACATATCAACCTAACTAATTAACTAATTAAACTAATTAACATATACATATATATGTGGACAGAAAATAGATGAAATGTGGACAAAGGTAATAAGAAAGAGATATCATTAGTAAAGAGTATATACAGTCATCACCAAAATAAATAAAATCAGGCGGCTACAATAAATTTGATGAAATCTCATTATTTGAACCAGAAACTAATAATTGAGAACATTTATAGAACCATGAGAATCCCACATCTTTGTGTGAAAGAGTATGGCCTCATTCAGTAATATTGTAGGATTCAAAACTTCCTTTTAATAGCAAAAGCTACAAATTTACGTTAGATTTTCAGGATATTATTCCAATGCAAAAGCTACAAACTTCCTATTAATACTAAGTCATATTATGAGAAACAAGGGGATCTTTTACAGAGCCACACTTTCTCGATTAGGAACAATAAATTATATTTAACTCCTCTAACTTACGTTTCTGATTACTATCTTTTCTTGACCTAATCTGTATCAAATTTTCATAACATGCAATAGCTTTAAAACCATTATTATAAACCATTTTACAGAATATAAATAAAAATCAAGGCATATACAAAACATAATACCCCAAATTTAATGCAATTATGACATAAAATAAGCCATGAATAAAAATGCCAGTTTACGGGGCAATCCACAAAAGACACATGTCTCAACAATTTCATCCTGCAGTTTTCATATCTTGGCACATCACACATAGGGTTGTCTTCTTTTCCACTTCCATATGCCCTGGAAATCCAATTTAAATACAACATTGAAAGCCAGAAATCAACATTGGTCACTCAAAAAATCATCAAGACAAAGAACTACAAAGATAAGAAAACCATATTTTTGGAAGGTTGTGAACTTAATTACACAATAAATCCTAGACTAACTAAAGTCAATTTACTGAAACAAACAATAACTTCATGTTCCCCTAAGGGACATCTCACATTTAACACGCTTCAAATATTCCCCTAGACCTGACACTTACATAATGAGTAAAATAATAAATTCTTACTATTAGCAAAAACCTTGACGGTGATCAGACTATTGCAATCAACTTGAAAGTTTACAATAATTGCTAGATCAAGCAATTGTCATCAATGAAACACGAGACCAAAAGTCAACTACAAAATTGGTAAGAACTCATTCTTTCCTCTAGTTTTCTGATTTCCACGTTTCAGCCAAAAGGACTTCCCTACATACTGTTGCTTTATTTTTCTCATAGTATGTATCCATGACATTTTTTAACAATGAGACAAAAGCAGTATTAAAATGTGAACAGATGCAACTGCCATTTTTTTCTAAGTCCTTTGTGCACTAAACAAACTGATAAACAAGAAATATATGATAGAGACCATTCAAGACACCACTTGCAAACATGTTTTAATATTGTATATAGATCATTTCATCCAATGAACAACCTTCAAAAAAATTAAATGGACAAAGGAATACCTGAACACCTGATATGGCCTTAACAACTGTTGACTTGCCATGAGCCACATGGCCTATACACTACCACAGAATACACCTATAGCGGCGCTTTTGAAGTGCCGCTATAGCTAGCGCCGCAATAGGTCAGGTGACCTATAGCGGCGCTTACAAAGCGCCGCTATAAGTGACCATATAGCGGCGCTTTATTACCCAAAAGCGCCGCTATAGATATGTTTTAATTAATTTTTTATTTAAACTGAAAAGGCCTATACCGGCGCTTTTATGTCTTAAAGCGCCGGTATAGGCCTCTCTATAGCGGCGCTTTTCTTAAAACGCGCCGCTATAGGTTTTATTTTTAAAAAAAATAAATCAATATTGTTTTTTCACATGCACCTACATCAGTGCGAAAATTTCAGCACTGGAACTCAACAAAAAGCAAAATACTCCTAATTCAGAATGGTTTTTCATGTGCTTATTGTTGTAACTTAATACAACGAGTATAAACAAGAAATCAAAATTATTTTCCCCTTTTTCCATTTTATGTGCTTAGTGTTGTAACTTAATACAATAACTAGAAACAAGAAATCCAAATTATTTTTCCCTTTTTCCATTCCTATACAATGAGTAGAAACAAAAAAATCTAGGTACCGAAGAAAAAAAAAGCTTCTACCATTTGAGATTCGTGAAATCACCTGGAAACTTGGAACTCCATAATCTGCAACTGTAAATGATTTCTTTAGAAATGGCAGTGAGAGAAAGAGAGTGTGATATGCCAAAAAAAAAAGAGGTAAATGGTGAGAAGCTAAGAGAGAAGAGAGAATATTTGAGGAAATGAGGAGAAACTTACAAGTTGTTGATCAAATCCCTTGTGAAGAGAGAAGAGAGAGTGGGACGGGAAGAGCAAGAAAGAAGAGAGAAGAAAAAAATGGGACTGGAATGTGTTAAGAGAGAATAAATAAGAAAAAGTCACGTGCACCTATAGCGGCGCTTTTTAAAGAAAGCGCCGCTATAGGTTATAAATTCAAAATAAAAAAATGGAGGGAAACTTTCCCCCCATTTTCTTTTGCCTATAGTGGCGCTTTCTTTAAAAAGTGCCGCTATAGGTGAAAATTCGAAAAAAATAGGGGGAAACTTTCTCTCCATTTTTTGATGCCTATAGCGGCGCTTTCTTTAAAAAGCGCCACTATAGGTGCACGTAATATTTTTATAAAATACAAATTAATATTTAATTGTTAATTAATTATTTAATATTTAATTGTTAATTAATTATTTAATATTTAATATTAAATTTTTATATTCATTATTTTTTTTAAATTCTAAAAAAATAATTTTTATTAAAAATGAATAGGAATATTTTATTTAATATTTAAATAATTATATTAATATTTAATATTAATTTTTTATATTAATAACCTATCCCGGCGCTTACAAACACAAGCGCCGGGATAGGTTTTCTAGTAAAAAAAAATAAAAAAAAAATTTAATATGTAAAGTCTATAGCGGCACTTAGTTTTATAAGCACCGGGATATGTTAGACCTATAGCGGCGCTTATTTAAGTAAGCGCCGGTATTGCTGCGCCGCAATAGCCCTATTCTGTAGTAGTGATAGTGCCTACCAAGACATAATTACAAATTTATTGATAAGAATATGACAAAGTTGGGGGATACATAGTGGTCACCCTGAAATAATTTGTTCAATAACAGTGAGTACAGTTAACTATTATTTTTGTTCCCTCAAGAGACAGATATGTAAATGACTAGATTTGGAAAAATTAAAATACCAATATTAATGGTAGCCTGCCGAGATATGACTTCAGGAGAAAGTGGATGCAATTTTGCTACATCCAGTTTACTCATATCTTGTTTCATCAAACCTTTCCGTGACATTTTCGATGCTTCCAAAAAACTTCTGTAAAATAATGAAATCAATTTTGCGAATTAGATAATTTAGGTTCATTCAAGAGAAAATTCTAAATGTGAATGTACAACTCAACAAACCAAATCTCTCAACAATAAACCATAACAATAGAAATTACTCATTACAATTTGTTCCTTTAACTAAGAGTACAAGCCTTATTGGCCGATTTGGAAGGAGATAAGTGCATATATTGCTTCATATATAGCACCAGATTGCTCACATTGGCCAAAAATGCCAGATTCTCCAATACCTCCACCACTGCAAACACACACAGATTCACCAAATACAAAACACACACACACACACACAAAAACACACAGAATCAGTACCATATATATATATACATCAGATTTCAAAAAAAAAATCACAAGCACTTGGAAAGAAGGCACGGCAAGGCAAAATCAAATCTCAATCGAATCGATCAATAATAGGTGTATCAAAATTCAATCGAGCTTAAGAAACAAGGGAAGGAATGTAGACGAAAGAAGAACAGTCTAAGAAACTAATTAACAAGTGATTGATGAAATTAGGTTGTGTACGGACCAAGAACGAAGGAGGCAGCGAGCATGCCACCATGGCGACCTCTGAGAGCGGGCTTGTTTCTCCAATTGACGTAGCCTTCCCATGTGGAAGAGTGTTGATGCTCTAATACCTACAAAATTAGGGGGGAGATTTGTGAATCAGAACAAGAGAAGGTTGATTTGGGAGAAGAAGAGAAAGTAAGGAGGAAGGAGAAAAACAGACCATTGGTACCAAGTGTGGTTGTTGATAAGGTTGGATCTGTGAAGGAAGAGGAAGGTGTCGGGAGGAGGAGGATGATGATGACAGCGGCGGCATCGGCGGACTTCACTGGATGAGGGTTTCACAGAAATGGGGCAGCGCGGGTTTTGAGACAGAGGGAAGTGAGGAAGCGCGGGTTTTGAGAGGGAGGCAAGTAGGAAATGAAATGAGGAAAATAACAAATGACATCACTTATTAAAAATGAGGGATGTTGTTTCTTACAAATGACATCCCTCATATTTGATGGGGGATGTTGTTTCCTGGAAACGACATCTCTTATTTTAAATGGCGGATGTTGTTTCCTAGAAACGACATCTCTTATTTTAAATGAGAGATGTCATAACTTAAGATATCTCTAATTAATTTAATTAGGGATGTCGTTTCTTTTTTAGCATTCCATTTAATTACAAAATTGCCACCGCCTTTTTTTCAACATCTGGTTTATAATTAACAGACATTAATTAGGGATGTTAAAAGGGTTTTTTGTAGTAGTGATGACTCCTAACGGTCAGATCTTTCTGCCAAGAAAAGGCAATAATATACCAAGGTCATTTGTGTAGAGGGAGTAGGAGATCGGCGCGAAACTACTGTAGTTCCTTAACATACTTTTCCCATGCTTTTTTTCAATCTGAACCATCCATTTGATCCAATGGCCCTTAACACCCCACAAATTTTTTCCCATGCGCAAATCTCGGCACCGATCTTGGTCGACTCCACTGCATACCGTTTTGTTCCAGCCGCTGCAAAGTTTGAAGAGAAAGAGAGACGGCCACCGCACAGTTCGAAGGGGGGGAGGGGAGAGATAGAACTTCATGATCCCTTTGCTAGTTGGCTTCGTCCTCTTTTCGGTGAAGAAGATTAATCATAGCTCCCAGGCTTCAATTTTTTTGTCCTACTTGTTATTAATATAAGGCTTCAATCGGAAAAAAAACCAAGTGAGGTCTAATGATGTTCAGAAGTTGTGTCCCATGCTTCACTATTCTGTTGCTATGTTAAGTTCATTAGAATTCATTGAACTCTATAATCTAGTTGAGCTGAAAAAAATAATTTAATATAAGGCAACATTACAGATTAGTTGTCTTTGTTGGTAGTTTTAGACTGCTGATCTGAAGTATTGGCAGCATCTACAGATTGCTCGTATGCTTACTGTGAAGGTAAGGAAATGCAGCTTGAGAAGGGAATTGGAAAGCGGTTATCTAGGAAGCTTGATAGAAAATGGAAGAGGTAATGCCAAATGTGAAGGAACAAAACAACATGCAGTGAAGTCGACCAAGATCGGTGCCGGGATTTGCGCATGAGAAAATCATGGGAAAAAATTTGTGGGGTGTTAAGGGCCACTGGATCAAATGGATGGTTCAGATTGAAAAAAAAGCATGGGAAAAGTATATTAGAGAACTGCAATAGTTCTGTGCCGGTAGGAGATTAGAGGCCGAAGTTGGTGAGGACCGATGTCGGAAACTCTAAGCTCAATTCACAAACTCTAATTTCATCACATTTTCCGAGTTACATGGTTCATCTTCCTACTATTCTATCAACCTACTCTACTTAGGAAGGGTTCATTTAATCTTGGGGAGTGTTGCTTCGCGGAATATCTCCTATGGACTTTACTGAGGGCATGACTTGAACTATATTTTTTTATTATTTGCAGGAGCTGCTATAATAGAAGCTGCATATTAGTAAAGCAGTTGGAAGATCTACTGTACTGCATGACAATATTGTCACCAACAGATATGTGTGTGTGTTGCAAGGATGAATGCCTACTGAAAATATACTCAACTAGATAACTAATTTGATTAATTACAAATGTTGGTCTTCTTCAAATGCATCTTTAATCATTATTCCATTGATCCATTGATGCTAGCAATATGAATAATAAAGTGATGAAGTCTTACATGTAGAGTTGAAACAAATTCTTCAACCAACTCCTCTTAAGTACAGGAAATATAACCATTAAGTAGACAGAACGGTAAGAACATACATATTATCTTGTGCATTAGAAGATACAAAAGAAAAATGACCCCAAAATTAAAAAGAGTAGCATTTTGAGCCATACATTATTGAATAAAGAAAATGAATCTTGATTATTTTAAGGCTGTTGCGTTATCTCCTGGCCTAACAAAGGATACTCTGTAAGTTGGTTCATATATATATATATATTATATTTATTCTCCCTTTTTTTTTCACACAATAGTCAGTTAGTGCAGACTGTAAGTATTTTCGTATTAGTATCATGTACTTTCAAGGTCCAAAGTTATAAGACATCACTACTTGGAAATTAAGGCAACAAACTGATGAGAAAATTTAAAAATTTAAGACACCAACAAGGTTTTTGACTTGGCAACATACAGGTGTCAGGTAGAAGTGATTAAAAAGACAAATGCAACATTCAATGGGCATTGTATTACACGAAAAATTAGAACAGACATCAGATTCCACGAGGATTATAATTACCTTTTCTAAATTTGAAAGATAGTGAACAATTTGGTTTGTTTATCCAGTTATCCCACCACTCCTCTTGATTAGAAAAGAAGGCTTGCCATAATTCTTCTGTAGAACCAGAGTACTATTTGCACCAGCATTCCCTCTTATATCTGAAATGAAAGCAGAAAAAGGCATGTCATTTAGTGGAAAAACAATACAGAAATGGAGTGGACACTGTATACGATTGAATGCATGACTTACGAGTCATCATGGGATCAGACTCGTGATTGTCTGTCGATACTGGTAAATGGTAATTGACTACTGTCAATGAAATTCAAGCTGCTGAACAAACACATGCTTGTGACCTAAAACATAGTGATTCACTTCGGCAACAAATATGTACATATATAAAATTTAAAAAAGAAAGGAAATTACAAGACCTTGTAGTAGGTCTGCTGTTTCCAGAAGTTGCTTTGGATAGTCACTGTAACCAGGCGACCAAAAACATAAATAATGTGGCCTTTCTCAACATGGTGAAAAGCAACATGTGCAAGCTCATCCCAGAATGTCAAGTTTATCTTTCATCTGATAAAAGTAACTTGTATGAGAAAGATAATTTTTCAAAATTATAAGAAAGTGCTTTAGCAAACTTGAAGCGAAGGAGTAGCCAGAAACGCAAAGCTGCATTTTGCTTCAGTTGAGAGAATATCACTCTCTATTCCCAAAATAAAAAATCCTCAAAAGGAACGAAACGATGGTAGTCAAGTAAATGGGAATGCAATGGAATAACACTCAAGTGGATATTTTTGTTATTCAGACAATAAACAGCATCGAAATTCTGTGTTTTTGTTCTTTTTATGGGCACCAACCACCGCAGGAATTCACTTTTCCAGTCCCCTCCCATTTTGTATAACTCATTTGAAATTGAAAGAGGAGTACTCAATAAGAATTCAAATAGCAAAGATTGACGGAATAACAGATCTCGTTTTTCCAAGGAATTATTAAGGGTTTACCTTAGGCTGGGAGTGATCTTTGTTAGCGTAGAACAGGTCTTTGTAATCAATCATTCATGGAGCATTTGAGGCAACCACTCCACCTGTAAGAGTGGCTTCTATAGGGAGAGAGAGTATGGGGAAGGGAAATGGTTTGGGAATTGAATTTCTCACACGCTCTTAATTATAAAATCACTTTGACTTTTTCGGAGAAATTAAGGATGTAAAATTAATCACATTAAAATGTCTATAGTTATCTTTTTTCCTCAAAACTAATTTGATTTACTTATAAACTATCGTATAATACAATTACATGTAAGATACGTTAAAATTGAGTGGTCTATTTGGCTTCCTTAATCTCCACAAAAAAAATCAAAATGATATTATATTTAGGCTTGGAGGGAGATATATGGAGATTTAGGTATACGGAGATGATGTGCAGGTTTCTCAAACTAGATGACATTGCTACTCGTCTTTCTAGATAACTTATCTTCAACGAATTCACAAGCCAACCTCATTCTAATGGCAACCGTTATTGCTCTGAGGAAGCTCATGTTCAAATATGGGCCTAAAGTTAAATCCCTTTAAGTCCAAGAGTTCTTTAACTGGGCTTATCATGGTCCACCATGGCCCATGTTTGATATATGTGCTATAGTTGAATCCCTTTAAGCCTAAAACCTCCACAATTGGGCTTTAGATGATCTGTAGAGGCCCGCATTCATTTAATGGGTCAAAATTGGAATCCCTTAGAACCCAAAGCCTCCATAATCGGGCTCCCATTGTCTCAGATATGGTTAAAAAACGGATCGGACCGGTCAGTTCAACCGGAAAATCGGTGATCCGGGAGACAGTCTGGTCTGGTTCATGCCTTAAACTTGGGGGAGATTCAGCCCGGTGAAACCCCGAGTTTGACTCATCCAACCCAGTGTTAGCTCGGCCAACCCTCCGAGTTGAATGGGTTGACCAAGTTAAAATTTTCTCTTTTGATCTAAATGAACCGTGGGGGAAGCCAGAAGCAGAGATTCACTAGGAAAAGTAGATAACATGGGAAAAGAAAAAGAAAAGAAGAGATATCAAAAAAATTATTATAAACCGAAGATTGTAAAGAGAAGATGAAGCCAAGCATATTTTTTAGATTAGAAAACATGGAGAGAAGGAACAAAGATAATTTATGTGAGAGTGAGAGCTTCTTACAAGAGTGAAGATGCAGTTGACAAAGCTGGAATGATGAAGAAGCATGCGGCTGAGGAAGATGAAGTGAAAAAACCATAAAGTAAGATGGGACACCTAGGGTTCCTTAGTTCTTGGGCTTGGGCCCTCTTTTGAGATATTCACAATATAATTTTTTTAGCCCAATTTAGAATACAAGTGAGGGAAATGAAAAACTCTTTATATATTAATTATTCCTAATGTTATTTTACTTGCGGAAATTTACTATCTAATTGTTGTTATTTCTTATATTTATATTTTTGGTATGTGGATTGTAAAAGAATATTTATTTCTATAAGTGATCATTTTCTTTTATTCTCCTCTAGAAACATTATAATATTCATATTTAATGAATTATGTATACATATCTATATTTATATTTTTATATTAATCCTGATTAATGTTTTGTATTTTGTTATTATCAATAAAATTATATTAATTTAATAGAGCCGGTTTGACCCCGAGTGCCTCGTCCGGTTCTATGTCCTTGAACCAGTGCCTCGTCCGGTTCTATGTCCGAAACATTAATCCTTGAACCAGTGCCTCGTCCGGTTCTATGTCCGATCCGATTTTTTGAACTTTGGTCTTGGAGGCCCACAAATCAAGTTTTCGGCCAAAGTAGGATCCTTTAAGCCCAAAACCTTCAAATACGGCATAGGCCCACATTCTTTTATGGGCCGAAAGTTGGATCTCTTTAAGCCCAAAACATCCATAAATGGGCTTTAGGTGGTCTGTGCAGGCCCACATTCATTTATGGGCCAAAAATGGAACCTTTTAAGCATAAGACTTCCATAATTGGGCTTTAATTGTATGTGGAGGCCCACTTTCAATTTATGGACCGGAAGAGGAATTTCTTTAACCCAAAGCTTTCGTAATTGGGTTTTATATGGTCTGCGGAGGCCCATGTTCGAATAATGGGCCAAAAGTGGCATCCCTTTAGATCTAAAGCTTATACTACTGGGCTTTTGATGGCTGAGTAGGCCCATGGTCAATTTTATGGGCCAAAAGTGGAATCCCTTTAAGCCTAATACTTCCATAATTGGGTTGTAACTGTAAACGGTCCATGGAGGCCTATGTTCTATTAATGAGTCATTATTGTGGAATCTTGTTGAGCCCAAAACTCATTTTACCATTTCTTCCGTTACCGTTTAATCATGGGTGGATTATAGCCAACATTATTCATTTACATTAAAAGTTTCAAATGTTTCAAGACTGGGTTATTGTTTTTTCCAGAATTGCTAAATCTAAATAGAAAGGTCGTAGATCTTTTCGGGCGTCCATTTATTTTCAGAAAGAATGGGTTAAGGACATCATGTTTAACTAGGATCTGGGTCAGGACGAATGGATTATCATCTTATCTCATTTGAGACAACTTTTACTTTTCTTATGCAATCAACAGTGCATTTCCAACCCATACAATTATACCGTTAATACTAGTTTGGCGGATCCAAAATTAGGGAGGGTTTTATATGAAACTATTTCTTTAGGCTTAGGGG
Source organism: Mimosa bimucronata (assembly GCA_037074515.1). Taxonomy (NCBI): domain Eukaryota; kingdom Viridiplantae; phylum Streptophyta; class Magnoliopsida; order Fabales; family Fabaceae; genus Mimosa; species Mimosa bimucronata. The sequence continues at coordinate 4,481,032 of CM073448.1, forward strand.
CTACTTTTATATTATAGGATTGTATAAATATTTTACATAGGTTTTCTGGTTTCAACTTCTCATAGACATTCAACCTTGTAAATTACTCATCTTTTTTCTATGTAATATATTCATAAAAAAAAGTTTCAAATGTAACATCTTACCTTGATTTCATTCTTGGATAATTTTGGTCAAGAATTTTTTTTGGATAATTATAATTTTTTTATCAGGTCTTCTTTCACTTGTTTTTAAACATGTCCTTGTGATTGTTTTTCTTTTTATTATATTCTTATAGATTCTTCTAATTTTTAATTAGGTCCCTTAATTTTTATTCCATATTCTATAAATTCTAATAATATACTCTAGTAAATATAAAATATATCATTATTGGAAATATTATTTTTAATATTAAAGTATAAATAGTGATATTTATTTTTCTAATGTTTATTTATTTTTGAAATTACAAAGTTGGGATCATATCAATAAAATTATAACATAAGGAAAATGACAAAAAAATCTCTTCCAATTTGCAAAATCTCAAATAAGGAATTTTGAGTTGTTAATGGTTGTTAATACCTATCATGATGTTGTTATTGAGATTTTACAAATTGGAAGGGATTTTTTTGTCATTTTCCCTATAACATAACTATAATCATTTTTATGACATACAAAACAAAGAAAATAAAATTATAGTACTATAGCATAAGCATTTAATGCTTGTGGCAGCGGGGCTAGGGATGAGAAGGGTGAATGGGTGTGTGGCTTCCAGAAACAACTGGGACATATACCCTCAATAGTTGCTGAGCTGCTTGCAATCTAAGAAGGCTTATCAATGTGCAAGCATTTAAAGCTGAAAAAGATTAGTGTTTATAGACTCAATGGATGCAATGTAGCTTTTATTGGTGGAGTGTGGATCGTCCCACCCACTACGACATGAGATTGGCGAGACCAGAATGCTTCTTGCAGGAGACTAGGAAATTGAAACAGTAGATAAAAAGAGGAAGCCCAAATCCAATCCTATCAATAAGTGATTTATGTAAAAGCCCACTTTGTATACAGTGGCCCATCATTCTTAGGGCTACGTGCACCTCCTTCTTCTCTTATGCACTTGTATCACATTACAATGTCTTCTTCCCTATATAATACACATTGTACAGTACCACAATTCAAGGTAATTCAATCATTGAGGGTTTTATATTCATTTTGTCTCTATACCTCTTTATGGTACCAGAGCCAAAAACTCTTCTCTCATGGTAACATCGCCTACAATGAGCTCAAGCTCTAGTTCTTCTCTTAGTGCTTCTACCCCAAATGTCTCTGTTTCTTCTTTTACATCTTCTTTTTCTGCATCACCTTCTCATTTTTTTTCTATAAGGTTGAACAATGAAAATTATACCATCTGGAGAGCCCATATGATACCTTACTTCCATGGTCAACAATTGTTTTCATATATAGATGGTTCCTATGCTGAACCACCATCTGTTTTACCATATGGAACTCTGAATCCAGAGCATACAAAATGGAAACAACTTAATTAATATGTCCTCTCTGTTTTAATTTCTTCAATGTCTAAATCTCTTATTGGTCAGGTGCTTAAACACAAGACAGCCAGATCCATATGGCTTGCTCTTGAACAGATGTTCACCAAACAATCTGAAGCACGTTTGTTGCTTTTACAAACTCAACTTACTTCTTTGGAAAAGGGATCTAAAACTATTTCTGAGTACTACAAATGAGCCATTTTAATTTCTGAAGCTCTAAACATTGCTAGGTGCCCAATTAGTGATAGTGAGTTTAATCGTTATTTACTAAATGGATTGGGGTCAGATTATGATACAATTGTTCCTCTCTTACTACACGTTCTTGCCCTCTTTCTTCTGAAGAAGTCTTAAGTTAACTGTTGATACATGAAGCAAGAGTTATTCAAAAGAATTCCTCCCCTTCTATTGAAATTTCTGCCAAATTTTCAACCAAACCAGCACCTACACCTACACCTTTTTCTTCTCAAAATCCTGAGTCACATGGCTCTTTTTTTCCTCGTGGTTGTGGACTTTCAGGATGATTTAGTTCGACAAGTGGATACCGAGGCCGTTCCTTTGGTGGCTGGGGTCGCTCATAAATTGAGCAATATGTCAATTCTGATTCAGCCAAACCGTGTCAGATTTGTGAAAAATTTGGCCATATTGCCAAACATTGCTATCAGAGATACAATCATTCGTATTAGTCATCACCACCAGCATCTCTTCCTCAGGCTCATTACTCTACTTATTCTTCTATGCCTGATAGTGCATGGTTCTTTGACACTAGAGCCACCATCATATGACATCTCGGATCTGTCTCATTTAAACCTTACTGCAGATACTTACAATGGCCATGAACAAGTGCATGTTAGCGATGGTTCCTCCATGCCAATTGCAAATCAAGGTTCAGGACATTTTTCTATTGCCTCTCATAAATTTTTCCTATCTGACTTACTTCATGTTCCCTCCATTTCTAAAAATCTTTTTTCAGTTCAAGATTTTGTCATGATAATTCTGTGTATTTTGAATTTTACTCTTCTCATTTTATCATGAAGGATCTTCATACAAAATAGGTTTTACTTCAAGGACCCACCGAGAATTTTCTCTACCCATCTCCAACATCTTCACCAGAAGCCTTTTTTGGAGTCAAAGCATCAATAGATCAGTGGCATGCAAGACTTGGTCATCCAGCATATCGTGTAATTCGTCATGTTCTGTCTAAATATTCTCTTCCTAATTTCCCTCAACAATCCACCTCTTGTTCTGCTTGTAATAAGTCCAAATCTCATGCACTTCCCCATTCCCCTTCCTCTCATCGTTGTCCTCATCCTTTATTTCTTGTATTTAGTAATGTATGAGGCCCTGCTCCAGTTTTATCTCTTGTTGGATATAGATATTATGTTTCCTTTGTTGATGATTTTACTAAATATACTTGGCTCATTCCCATCAAGGCTAAATGAGATGTGACTAAAGCATTCTTATCTTTTCAAAAGCAGGTTGAAAATCTCTTTAATACTAAGATAAAATTCTTGCAAACTGATGGTGGGGTGAATTTCAAGCCCTCCGTCTTGTTTTACAGAACAATGGAATTATTCATCGCATAACATGTCCTTATTCCCATGAACAAAATGGTTCTGTTGAACGTAAACATAGGCATATAGTTGAATCTGGTTTAGCCTTGCTTAATCATGCTTCGTTGCCTTCTCAATTCTGGGCTCATGCTTTTTCAACTACAGTCTATTTAATTAATCGTCTCCCCACAGCTTCTCTAAATCATAAATCACCATTTCAACTTCTTTTTAATTATCCTCCTGACTAATCTTTTATGAAAATTTTCGGTTGTGCTTGTTGGCCTCACTTGAGAGCTTACGCCAAAAAAAAGTTAGAACCAAGATCAAGTCAATGCATTTTTTTTTGCGTTATGCTATTGATTATCATGGCTATTTTGCTTTGAGCCCAAATCTGGCCCAATTTTCATTAATAGAGATGTGGTTTTTGTTGAAGATCAATTTCCTGCAACTTCTATTTGGCCCAAATCCACTAATCAAGCCCAACCAAATTCTCTCACGTGCTTACCAAATAATTCTCACATGGGCCTTTTTGTTCCTTTTTTTTCTCGGCCCAACTCCCCTCCTTGTCCTTCACCTGATCCATCAACCTCTCCTTATACACAAACCCTACCCCGGCTCCTCTCCTGCCACCTTATCGTCATCCTCTCCCCTAGAATCTTCTTTAACCGCTTCCTCCAACTCCTTTGCACCCTCTGCAATGTCAACTCTAACTCCCCCACCTCCTAAAATAACCACGGATACACAAACCCATTCTCTCAAGCCTAAGCAATTCACTGATGGTACCGTTCTTTGGTCCCCACCATGTGCACTTGTTACTACTTAAGATCTGATTCCTGATGCTCCTACATCTGTCACTATAGCTCTCCATTTTCCAGAATGGCGTAAGGCGATGCTTGATGAACTCGCCGCTCTCCAACATAATCACACATGAATGCTTGTTCTTATTTCAGTGAAGCAGAATGTTCTTGGATGTAAATGGGTTCTTCGAAAAAAATATAAGTCTGATGGTTCCTTAGATTGGTACAAAGCCAGGCTCATTGCTAAGGGGTTTCATCAAACCTCTGGTCTTGACTATAATGAGACTTTTTCTCCTGTTATCAAGCCCACTACCATTTGGCTGCTCTTGACCTTGGCCTTTTCTTTTGGTTGGTCTATTAGACAAATCGACATTCAGAATGCATTCCTTCATGGTGATCTTGAAGAGGAAGTGTATATGTCTCAGCCTCCTGGCTTCAAAGATCCCAATTTCCCACATCATGTTTGCAAGCTCCAGAGGTTGATTTACGGTCTCAAACAGGCTCCACGGGCCTGGTTCTCTAAATTAAGCTCCTGCCTGGCCAAATTGGGTTTTCTCTCCTGCAAATATGATACATCGCTATTTTCTAAGCGCATTGACTCTTCCATTATGTATATTTTGGTGTATGTGGATGACATCCTACTTCTTGGATCTGATGCTCATGAGGTTCAACGATTTATAGCACTCTCAACTAGTTTTTTCCTGTCAAAGATCTAGGTAATCTTCATTATTTTTTGGGGATTGAATGTCATTTTACTCCCACTGCCTATATTTGTCACAGAAGAAATGTATTACTGAGTTGCTTGCCAAAACAAATATGCTGCATTGTAATCCTGAGTGCACCCCTATGTGTACAAAAACAAAGTTCTCTGCTTTTGATGGTACTACTTTTCAGAATGATGAATTATTTTGAAGTGTTGTTGGTAGTTTGCAGTATCTGTAATTTACAAGGCCGAATATTTCATTTGCTGTAAACAAAGTTTGTCAATTTCTGCACAATCCTTTAGACACTCACTGGAAGGCTGTCAAATGTATTTTACGATATCTGTCTCACACAATAGACTATGCTATGATTCTTCGTAAGTGTCATGCCTCCTCCCTAGTGGCTTATACTGATATTGAACCATCAAAACATTTAATTGTTCCTTCTGATGCTGGTGACCTTGTAGCATATTCTGATGCTGATTGGGGTAGTAATGTTGATGATCGAAGATCCACCGGTGGATAGTGTCTTTTTGGCCCAAATATGATTTCATGGAGCTCTAGAAAACAACCTACTATAGCCAAATCCTCCACAGAAGCAGAGTATAAATCTCTTGCTCTTGCTACCTGTGATCTAATCTGGTTACAGAATTTATTGGGAGAAATTGGAATTTTTTTGCCAAAGCCTCCTACTCTGTGCTGTGATAATATTGGTGCTACATATCTTGCAGCTAATCATGTCATGCATGCCAGAACAAAACATATTGAATTAGATTATCACTTTGTCAGAGAAAGAGTTGCAACAAAGGCTCTGCAGATTGTCATTGTTTCATCTAAAGACCAACTTGCTGATATATTTACAAAGCCACTGGATGCACCTCGTTTTACACTCTTAAGATCAAGTCTCACTGTCATTCAAATGCCGTTCAACTTGCGGGGGGCTATTGGAACAGTAGATAAAAAGAGGAAGCCCAAATCCAGTCCTATCAATAAGTGATTTATGTAAAAACCCACTTTGTATACAGTGGCGCGCCCATCATTCTTAGGGCTACCTGCACCTCCTTTTTCTCTTATGCACCTGTAGCACATTACACTGGCTTCTTCCCTATATAATACACATACCACAATTCAAGGCAATTCAATCATTAAGGGTTTTATATTCATTTTGTCTTTATACTTCTTTACCACCCACTGGGACATGAGATTGGCGAGACCAGAATGCTTCTTGCAGGAGACTAGGAAATTGAACTACACCACTCCCACAGGGAGGCATTGAGGTGTGCTGACGGATTGGCAAAGGAGGCCCATGAAGTTGGTATGGAATGAATATTACATCAGGAACCACCAAACTTTTGTTTGGCGCTGTTGCTGCAGGACCTGGATGAAGTCTTTTTGGATCTATATCCTAAGTAGCTAGATTTTGTAATTTATCAAGCGCTCTATTTTCCTTGTTATTAAAAAAAAAAAAAAGCATCAGCACTTAATGCTCCTTGCAGAAACAGAGGTGGACTTTCAATATGATCAGGTCCGTCATTAGCTTCAATGAGTTCTTCGCTAGACTATCTACCACCAAATTGAAATCCCGATTACTCTACTGCAGATCAACTTCCCAATCTCTACTCATGAACTGCTGGATCTCACATAATAGATTTGCTTCTCGGTGATCTTCATCCCACTCACCCAAGCATAATTCAACCACCTCCAAGCAATCCGACCCCACCATCATCTTCTTCATTCCTGATTCCCATGCTAATTTCAGCCCCATAAGGATGGCCCAGCATTCAGCATAAAAGCTATTTCCTCCTCCAATTTTAAACATATACCCACCAATCACCTTACCAATGCAATCCCTTAAAATACCACCACACCCAGTAACTCCGCCATCAGCATTACATGCTCCATTCACAGTCATCTTTAACCAACCCACCAAAGGCGGCTTCCATACGTTGGATCTCGCCTTCTCATAATGAGATTTACATAGAGAAACATTTGGCCACTTGCATTGGGCCTCTACCAGTGCTAAAATAAACTGTTCTTTTTTTTTTTTTTATAACAACTATAATAAACTGTTCTAATTATATTAATTATTTATATACAATATAATTAGATTAATTGTTTTCCTGATTATATAATTATTGCTTTAAATTATCGTTATTATACCTTTTCAATGTAATTTATTTATTGAATTTTAAATTAATTTGATAAATAAGATATTATAAGATCCAATTAAAAAGACTAAATTATAAAAAACATTCGTGAGCTTTGTGTCAGTTGCACGTACACCTCTCTAATATTTAAAAGTTTAAATTATGGACCTGAACATTTATGTTTTGACTCTTAACTCTCATGCCCTTAAAAATGCCGTCAAATAATAAATTATGGCCTCGTAAGAGGCAAAATAATCCCGATCCCTATTAAACTACAGAGACTAACATTTTAGACATAAATACTTAATAGAATTGAAGTCTATGATTTGAAACTATAAGAAATAATCACCATAAGGGAAAATTACAACTAGATCCCAAATAAGGGAATTAATCACAACCAAACCCCAAAAAATTATGAAATTACATTAAAGTCCCTAGCGACCTTGGTGATATTACATGGCTTATTATTGATAACTCAATCATTGTAGCTCATTGAGTTGTCTGATAACTAACTTTTAAAAAGAGTCGTCAATAATAACTCATTGAGCTTTATTGACAATTTATTGAGTTTCCGATAACAAGTTATTTAATATCACCTAAGTCCTTAGGGATTTAAATGTAATTTGATGATTTTTTAGGACTTGATTGTGATTGATTCCTTTCTTTGGGGTCTAGTTGTAATTCTCCCTTATATTAAACCCAATACTAGAGCCGGGAATTCGGGCCAAACCGTATAGCCCCTAGCCCAAGGAGAGTTGGGTTTTGATTTTGGAGCTCAAAAAAGGAAGCGGGCCTAAACATGCCAGCTCGTTTAAGCCCGTTTATTGCCCTCTTTTTTTAAAAAAATTTCATTTGCTCAAAGAGTTAAATGGGTGTGTTATATTTATAGATATGCATATGGATGAAAATAATCTAAATGCTTATCAGGTTAGATTCAAGTCCCATACGTCCCACTTTTATACCTTAATTCCTTATTACTAAAAAGGTCCATTAGAATTCTGTCACGTGTATTGCAGGAGGAAAATGAAAAAATTATCCTGTGTGACTTGCTAATTTTGAAACCAATTAGTGCAATTATTGTGTCTGTGGTTTTCTAGTTTATGACTTTATGTTTATGTTATTATGTAGTGGTTTATTTTGTGGTGTGAACCAATTTATTTAAATGTGTTGTGTCATATGGACCTTATGGAACATTCTATGTAATTGTGGTATGACTTCTAGTTTTAGACTTAGTACTTAATTTATGAGTTGTTGAGTTGGTAGGCAATGCACTAATGTTTGGTAAGTTGATATTTAAATATAATTTGGATCATATATATTTATATTTTTTATTATAGGTCCATTATTTTCGTTAGTAATATAAGCTCAAAATTAGGAAAAAAACATTTAAAAAATGTCGAAGCCCATGGGCCGGGCCGAGACCCCGACGACTCAAGGGCCAGGCTTCATAAAATGTGGGTTTTTTGTTCCCGTGACGGGCCAGCCGATTTCCCACCTGTACCCAATCTGTAAATTATTTGTTGTTAATTCGGATCCTTTTGCTGCTTATGCGGTCCAAGCTACTTACAATGATTAAGCCTACTTCAAGTTCATCATCTAATTAAAATAAACATGAGAGACTCCTAGCTAATTTCACTGCCATTTGTTCACGCTACAAACAATTCGAGAGAGATGTTTCATAAGATAATTAGAGAGACAAGATGTTGAAAGCTAAATCATTACTGAACATAAATACAGGATTACACTTTAAAGTTGTCGAATATTACATGTTCATCATAACTCCATCTCTTTGTGGGGAGCAAGTGGATTTATTCATAAGCATAATAATTAACAAAGAGTTGAATTCTCTCAACGTCTCCTTGAATTTTAACAGCATGCATTAATTTTGAGAAAGAGATACACATGGTATGTGGGATTGATTTGAGCTGCAAATCAACGACACATATATAATTAATATGTACCTTCTATCTTCAAAATTAGCACTGAATTCCGTAGTATCCAAATTCATCAACCCAAGCAAATGCAAAGCTTTCCCTGGGAATTAGTAGTACAACTTGCACTCATAAATTTAGCCTTTAGAACCTCTTTGCATTGAGCAATGCACTGAGAAAGAGTGCATGGTTTCGATGGAATCGCAATTGCACTCTCCCTACTATGTACTCCAAACACCAAAATAACAGCAACCACAACCATCACTATCACCATTTTCGCTTCCATTAATATATTTGTAGTCTTCTTTCACTTAAACTTGATGCAAACAATTATTGCTTGTACGCTATTTATAGACCTAAACATAAGCATCCATGTTGCCACCTTATTGGCTTAATGCCAGAACACAAGATTCAGCGTTAAATTAATGAAAACCTTAAACATTGTGGAGACTTACGTGTATATTTTATTTGTACAAGAATATATGTATGTTTATTATATTTTTGAATGCTTGCACCAGCTGCTTCCACCATTGGCTGCTTTTTCTCCTAATTTCGTGAAAGAAAACCAATAAAAAGACGATCTTATATTACAATATTCTCATGCTCTTTTGTTTTATTAATCTCCACGTGTAGTTGTTCTATTTCCTGTATCATGTAAACCAATATGGAAGCTCTTGGCCGAGACTGTGTCAGTTCCTCATTTGAATGTTGGTCATATCTCTGCTTTAATAATGTATAGGCTTAATTAAATGATCAAGATATGGAGGCATGGCCTGTATATTATTGGAACGATACGATGAGGTATATGAAATCACATTATACACTAATTTAAGAATGCGATATATGCAAGATGTGTGTGTGTGGAAAGGCTGAATGCCCACTGAAAATATACTTAAATTACAATTGTTGGTCTTCTTAAAATTCATATTTAATCATTATTCCATTGATGGTAGCAATATGAATAGTAAAGTGATGAAGTCTTACATGTAGAGTTGAAACGTACAAATTCTTCAACCAACTCCTCTTAAGTACAGGAAATATTACCATTAAATAGACAGAATGATAAGAACATATTATCTTGTGCATTAGAAGATACAAAAGAAAAGCGACCCCATAATTATAGAGAGTAGCAGTTTAAGCCACACATTATTGAATAAAAAAAATGAATCTTGATTATTTCAAGGTTGTTGCGTCATCTCCTGATCTAACAAAAGGATATTCTGTAAGTGGATTCATCTGCACACATATTATTCTCCGACAGTCAGGTAGTAAAGACTGTAAGTGTTTTAGTATTAGTAACTGTCCTATATATAGGAGCAATTTGGAAAGGTAATCTTGGTTCTTAAATATAAGATCTTTTTCCAACTTATCTCAACTTTTTTCTAAAGTATCCCCATATTGATATCCCTCAATAGTAATCAAGCAAGAGAGGGAGGATGGAAATAAAAGTAGAAGTTTATAGTGCTTTTGTAATATCATGTAATTTTAACTAACTTATCTAGCATCCTTAATCTTATCAAATTAGGTAGTATCTTCAGTCCTCGAAATTTACATACACACCACCTTGCATAATACAATTACATACCAACAGGAGTTGCATTTTGGTGCAATGACTTTCTCACAAAGTTTCAGCTATTGCATTATCTTAAAAACACCAATAGAAATTTGTCGGGTAAAGGTGCAAATTTACCAATGAACAATTATGCGAAGTGCATCTGGCACAATAAAGTGTTTTCGAGTGCTTAATTACCAATGAAGTTTTAAAATAGGAGCAATATTGCCAATGCCGTTAATAGCAGTTGGACTGCCGTTAATTTAGTCACACATGGCGCCACGTGTGTGTGGTTACCGCTGACGTGTAAATGATGACATGAAGCAAATGTGCAAATTTACCAATGAACAATTACTAAAAGAGCATCTGACACAAAAAAAAAGTTTTGTGGTGCTTAAATACCAATGAAGTTTTAAAAATGACAGTAAGTAAGGGGCATTTGTGTCTTTTTCTCTTCTCCTCACCCTTGTACTTGCCTCTACACTCTACCTCAGCCAGTCAGCCCTAAACTCCCTTCATTCTCAATCCTCATCACCATCGCAGATCCACTTCTTCCTCCCTCAACCCAGACTCCACCTCTGCCCCTTCTTCGTCGGCACCACGAGAGGAAGCGAACGGGAGAGAGAGGACGAGAGAGAGAGAGAGAGTTGTCTTCTATGCCGCTCGTCGCGGTGTTCGTCATCACGTGGTTGGGGTGATGATTTTGAAGATGAAATGAACCCGACTGGAAGAAGCTGACGACGACAGTGATGACGAACATCGCGACGAGTGGCATAAAAGACAACTCTCTCTCTCTCTCTCGTCCTCTCTCTCCCGTGGTGCCGACGAAGAAGGGGGCGGAGGTGGAGTCTGGGTTGGGGGAGGAAGAAATGGATCTGCAATGGTGATGAGGATTGAGAATGAAGGGAGTTTAGGGCTTACCGGCTGAGGGAGAGTGTAAAGGCAAGTACAGGGGTGAGGGGAAGAGAAAAAGACACAGATGCCCCTTACTTATTGTCAGTTTTAAAACTTCATTGGTATTTAAGCACCACAAAACTTATTTTTGTGTCAGACGCTTTTTTGGTAATTGTTCATTAGTAAATTTGCACCTTTGCTTCATGTCATCATTTACACGTCAGCGGTAACCACACACATGTGGCGCCACGTGTCACTCAATTAACGGCCGTCCAACTGCTACTAACGGCATTGGCAATATTGCTCCTATTTTAAAACTTCATTGGTAATTAAGCACCCAAAAACACTTTATTGTGCCAGATGCACTTCGCATATGGTAAATTTACACCTTTACCCGAAATTTGTCTGTAATAATCTAATATTGATCTAATTGGGCTTGAGCTTGGGCTCCCTGATTGACTTAGGATACAGATATTTCTTCAACCCACTTCGTTGAATCAGCTTCTTGCTAATTGTATCTCTCTCAGAAGGCCCAGAGATAAGCAACCACCTATTCATCAACTCCAATACCTCTGGACAAAAAGCCTTCCAGTAGAATGAGCTTCCAACCCAACCTGGTTCTGTCACATACGAGTCTCCCCTACAAGCACCATTCACAATTGCTTTTGCTGCTAAAGCCACTGATCTTATAGGCATCGCACTCACTTGAACCTAATTCATTGATCCCATCAAAATCAATTCCGGCATATGAAGCAAATACTAATAATTCATATACTCAGAAAAGCAAAAAGACAAAACTTGCTTACATCTCTCATTTCCTGGTCAAGAATCAAGTGGCCTTCCTTGGATAAGAACTTGCCTTGGGTCATTTCTGATTCAATCAACCCTGGACACACTATTGTTATTCCTATCTCTTTTTCCAATTCAGTCTTAAGACACTCGTACAGGTTTATAATTGCCGCTTTGCTTGCCTGAACCAATATATTGAAAAACTATGAATTAATTAATTAATTACTAATGGTGGCAGCATATTGAAGGAAAAAAGCTTTTGTTTATGGGATGAAGTGTCTTACATTGTAGAACATCATTCTCGGTGCAGGTAACCATCCAGCTGAAGAAGTTATGCCTATGATCTTACCTCTGCTTTTTCTTAAGTGTGGAAGAGCAAAATGCGTAGTATACACAGAACCCCAGAAGTTGATGTCCTGTTTTGTACAGAGCATCATAATCAATTTCATATGATTTAGTAATAGTCTAGATATAGCAAGATCAGATTTTTAATCTTTTTACCATAGCAGGGGAAAAATTGGTAACATCAGAGGATTGTTCAAATAAGCAGACAGGAACTATACCAGCGTTGTTCACCAGATGATCCACTGCAAAGGAAAAACAATGTTGAACTAATTTGAGTGAAACAGAGCGTTCCAATGAACTTGGAATTCAAGATAACGAAAAAAAATAACAGAGGTTGACTATTGTCTCACATCTTCCAAAGTGGCTCACTGTCAAATCAACGAACCTTTTACAGTCTTCCACTCTTGAAACATCTGCTAAAATGGTGATAACATCAGTGGACCCCACCTCCCTGGATTTTCTTGCCACCTCTTTCAGTCTATTCTCTCTTCTAGCCACAAGAGCAAGACGTGATCCTCTCCTACCATACTCATATGCTAGATGCTTTAAAAAAAAGAAGACAATAAAAAAAATCAGCTTTTTATTATAATAGAGCTGAAAGTTTGAAACTTTTGACGTGGGTAAGAGCAAGAACCTCGCCTATGCCTGAGGATGCGCCGGCGATAAGTACTACTTTTCCCGCCACATTCTCACTGAGTATTGATCTTTTGATGAAGCTGAAAAGTTTGAAGACAAGATACAGGGGCAAAAAACAGAGCAACAAAACGATGCCTATTGGAGGAAAGAGAAGATGCAGAATCAAGTGAATGTAATCCATGGATGGAAGAAGAAGAAGCAGAATTGAAAAAAAGAAACAATGGATGGATTTGAGATAGAGCTTGAGAGATGTGTAAAAAATATGGAGGAAAAATGCAGTGACGGTGGGTTCAAAAATATAAGCCTTTCTGCATGCAGAGTCTTCAACACGTAGCTTTTTTGTTGACAACTTGTCTACGTGGCAGTGCCACATTAAGCCACTCTTTATTTTCAGGAAGCTTGCGAAAATATATTGGTTTAAATGATATATAAATAAATACGTTCTGAATTTTAAAATTTCATTGTTAGCGTAAATATCGTTACCCAATTAAAAAGTTTGAAATTTAAAAGTTTAAAGCTTTTAAATACTTAGAAAGTTTTACCCAATGAGTTATCAGTATCAGAAAGTTTTTTTGGGCTCTTAAATGCCCTAGAAGTTAAATTTCGTAGCTTTGTTGTCCATTTTTAAAGGTAACAAGTTAACGGGGGTTAAGTGAACACGCTGGCATAACACCTGATGGACACATGGTGTGACGTGGCTCGGCCTCTTAGACATTTTAAGATCCAAAATCAAAACTTTTGGGTGAATGGTACTCCTTCGATTTAAGAACCATAATCGGAGCCATGTTATCACCCCATTCAACAAGAATTTAATCTAACGTGGCAAACCTCTATTTTGTCCGTCCCTTAAATTTAGTTATAAAAGTTACGAAATAATACTTTCAGAGCATTTAAGGTAAAAAGAACTTCCAAATGCTGGTAGCTCATCAGGTAAAACTTCCTGGGTATTTAAGAGTCTTAACCCAAATTTAAAAGTATTTATATGTTATTTTCCATTTATTTTATTTTTTTATCCATTCCCATTTGACTTTCTTTTTAAAAATAAATAACAATAACTGAAATTACATTATTGGACGTTATCACTTTTTTTTTTTTTTGGCCAGAGAATTATCACATATCAACTATAGTGTCAAAAGCAAAAAGCCACCATGAAGTTTTAAAAACTGTTTTTGAAAACAGTTTTTAGAAAGGGAAAAAAAAAAAACCAAAAACCATGTTTGATTAGTTATTTTTTAAAACAAGTTTTTTTAAAAAAAAACTAGTTGTTTTTGAAAACAAGTTTTTTTTTTTTGATAAAAGATGAACTAATTGACTAATAGTCAGCGGCTAAAGTCTGAGTACAATCATTATTCAAAAAAGAAAATAAACTATCAGGAGGAGATGTAAAGTAATGGTATCCATGCGTCACTCCAATGGCCAGTTTAGCTAGCTGATCAGCAACTGCATTGGCCTGTCTTGGCACATGCTGCAATTGCACTTCCCATGCACGAGACAACCAAGACTTGGTCTCAGAAATCAGATTCCAATGAACATGTTGACTCCACTGATCCTGGTTCAAGACATTCATGACCTCTAGAGCATCTATTTCAATCATGATTCTCCGCTCTCCCCTTTCCCAAGCAAGACGAAATCCCAAGAGAAGAGACCATAGTTCTGCAGAGAAAGAATCCCCATTAAGAGGTTTAAACATGAACCCTTCCAAAAACCTTCCATTTCCATCTCTGAGTAACCCCCCGCACCCTGCACCGTTGATTGTTGAGAAAGCGCCGTCAACGTTTAGCTTCACCCAACCCGATGGCGGTGGACTCCATCTAGCGCCAGAATCAGTAACAGGAGACCCATTTAAAATAGATCCTTTAAGCTTATTAGTCGCTTGACTTAAGCTAGAAAGGAGGGATCGAGTCTTCATTAAAATAGAGTTATTAGAATCAGATTTTCCTTCGAAAATGAATCTATTTCGCCTCTGCCATAGAGACCAACAAAGTGTTGTGAACAACTCACTCCAACCATCACCTAAAACATTATGAGGGTTACTGATGTTAAAACGGAGCCAATCTAGCCCACTGAGAATAAAGAATTTCGGATGCAAGGATGGTGCTACCATGCTAAGCCACAGAGAAACAGCCTCGTCACAGTCCCGCAGTATGTGTAACAAGGATTCCACATGTATACCACACAAACTACAAATAGCATCCATGCATAAACCCCTCTTCTCTCGAACTTCATTAGTGAGAAGCTTGTCTTGGAGAGCTAACCACATAAATGTTTTACATCTTTGCAAAGTTCTGAGCTTCCATACCTTCTCCCAGATTCTATCTGCATGAGAAGTCTCCTCAGAAATAGTGGAGTATGCAGATCTAACAGAGAAAATACCACTTCGTTCATGCTTCCAACGAACACACTGTCGAGACATATCTAACTCCACCCCTTCAGTAACAAACTTCCAGTTCTGTTTAATTCCCGACCAAACATTGGATCCCTGCCTCTCTTTATCAATAATAGGCATCAAGTCATCCCCGCAACAGTACTTTCGGCGTATAACCTGAACCCATAGATCGTCCCGACGAGTGACGAGTTTCCAACCAAGCTTAGACATAAAAGCTTTGTTTTGATGAGCCAAATTTTTCAGACCTAAGCCACTTTTCTTCTTCGGTTTACAAACTTTATCCCAGGCAACAAGATGAACTTTCCTGCGATCATTGGAAGAACCCCATAAGAAATTCCTATTAAGTCTCTCCATACTTTCACAAGTACCAATAGGCAACGAGGCAGTTTGCATTGTGTAATTCGGAATCATGGAGGTAACAGATGAAACCAAAGTCGCCCGACCTGCCAGAGATAAGGAATTAGCCTTCCAATTACTAAGACGGGCATTAACTTTATCAACCAGGTAGTGGAAGCTTCCCGTCGTAACCCTTGAATTATGAAGAGGAACACCTAAATATTTCCCAAGATCTGCCGCCATTTGGAAACCCAAAATATTGCTAACCTCTGTTCTCCTTGTATGATTGACATTTTTTGAGAAAAAGACTCGAGTCTTGCTGGTGTTAACCTTAAGTCCAGAGCTTAAAGAAAAGTCTTCCAAACAACTTTTAATAATAATGGCCTGCTGAACTGAAACCTCCGCAAAAAGAATAATATCGTCAGCAAAAAACAAATGAGAAAGTAAGGGACCAATCTTACAAAGCTTTATCGGACTCCAAAGATGCTTCCCCACCCTCTCCTGTATCATATGAGCTAGTCTCTCCATGCAAATAACAAAGAGGTAAGGTGAAAGAGGGTCTCCCTGTCTAATACCCCTTGAGGGAATAAATTCATTAGTTTTTTCACCATTCCACAATAACTTCATACTGGGTGAAGTGACACAACTAGAAATGATGTCCACGATATGAGCAGGAAAATTAAGGTCCCTGAGGCATTGAATAATGAAATTCCAATTCAACCTGTCATAAGCCTTCTCTAAATCAATCTTAATGGCCATGAAGCCAATATTTCCCTGCTTAATACGCATCGAGTGAACTACCTCCTGCGCAATAATTATGTTTGACTAATTATTTTTTAATTTTATAAGTCAATTCTAATATACTTCTAAAAAAAATCAAACACCATCAATTTATAAGTAAAATTTAACAAATTTTCAATTTTTCTTGTATTGACATTATTTTTGAATTCATAGTTAATTTTTTTTAACTAAATTCATAGTTAATTAATATAATAAATTTAACAATTTTCTAACTTTACACATATTTACATTACTTTGTATAATTACTTATCTTATTATATTGGTAAACTAATTCAATAAAAGGTCAAATAAAATTATCAATAAATTACATAAAATTATTTTACTTTTTTTTTTAAAAAAAGTTTCAATTTAAGTGGATATTGTCTCAAAACAAAGACTTAAAAATAACATCTCAACGTCAACATTTCAACTACGCTTGATCATATAACCTAGATGAATTTTCCAATCATATGAAGTGCTTTGATAACTTTCTGCTACAGCATAAGCCTAATTGCAAATTTACATCACACAAAAAACAAAAACACCAATGGTCCAAACATTAACTCAAGCTTTCTTGGGGGACTTGGTGGCTTTCGATGGATACTTGGGCTCCTTAGTGGCCTTCTCGGACTTCTTAGGCAAGAGCACTGGGTTAATGTTGGGAGGAACACCTCCATGAGCTCCTCATCGTTCCTCACTGCAAGAAGAACACGCCTTGGGATTATCCTATTCTTCTTATTATCACGAACTCCTCATCGTTCCTCACTGCAAGAAGAACACGCCTTGGGATAATCCTATTCTTATTATCACGAGCTGCATTTCCAGCCAGCTCCAAAACCTGTACACCCAAACATAAAATACTAATTCAGCTCAACAAAATTGTCCGCATTCAATCCAGTCATATCAGGATAAGACCACCATTAAATGAATCAAAGTGAGTGACAAAATGAACAATTAAATCAATCCAGATAATGACTATGAAATTACAGATCCCAGATGCTGCACATTCCCAATGGGGTTAATCTGAGATTTATCTATAACAGATTCAAGAGTAAAATTATCTGAACAGCTAAGTATTCGAGGACGGCAGCCATGTAGACCAGAGCACCAGTTCCAACACGCTGGGCATACGTTCCTTTCTTCAGAAACTGGCTTCTTCTTTAGGCTACCACCTTTTCTTCCTCCAGCTCCCTTCTTTACCTTTGCCGTTGAATCCATTGAATCCTTCTTCGTTCACCGATTTAGCCACTGTGTATTGTGTATGTATATAGGTATGAGGCAAAGAAAAATCAATAGCACAATTTACCATAATTTAAATTTGAAATGTAACCATAGCAATACACGATAAACTTCATTAATTAAAAAGAAAAAAGAAAAGGAAAACTTCAGACCTGGAACTAAGGCCTTTGTTCCCAAGCAGATTCTGGCAGGAGAGTTCTGTAAGTAAGTGCTGTCAACCTGGGGCCAGATTCATTATAGCCAATATAGTGAAAAGTGACCAGCATAAGTGGTAAACTTCAGAAACTTAAGTATCTAAGTATGATACTGATCACTGCATCCTAAATGTATGTGCTTCATGGTTCTTACGCAATGATAGTAAAACACTAATTTAAGTTAAAGAACATCATAGCAGCATCAACAAGTCACTCTCCTAAGTCCTAACAAAGAAATCCTTCAAACCCTTGGTAATGAAGCATACCTGAAGAGCAGATTTCAGATCTGCGATTCCTTTGCCTCTCTTCAACAATTACAACAGCACATTCAACAGAAGATGTCAAATTCCACAAGGAGTTCTTAAAGCTACTGATCAGTTATATGTGGATAGGAATTTGGGTTAATTAGAATATGCAATTATTCATTTCAACAGTTTGATTTTCTCTTCAGTTCAATTATCCCTGATAAATACCCACTCTCCAAAGGGGAAAAACCTAGGCAAAGTAACATGCTAGATATGGTCTATAACAACTTCTATCTATGAATATGATAATAGCAATAAGGAAACATCATGTGTCACTTAATTAAATTAAAAAATATGGATACTAAAACACCATGCTCAGACAGGGACGGGGTCTTCCACAAAGGTATCAAACCCACGTGTCTAGCAAACAGGACAAACTGATTTACTTCTTTATACATACTTGAAAGAACTAGAACAGGAGATTAGCCCCCGATAGGTAATCACTCAAAAGGTAAGGCTTTTATCACTTAATAAATATACCCCTAAACTAAAGAAAATTGGATGAACCGTGAAAAGAAACTAAACCATAAGAGCAAGGAACATAGATAGAGATTGAGCTTACGGTCAGTGATGTCTCTAGCAATGCGTTTGGCATAAATCGCAGTAGACAATTCCATGAAGGGATCAGTAATAATAACAGCAAGCTTGTAACCCACAGACCTAGCAGGAGAATCAAAATTGAATGTGAACAACTGCTGCCCAGTCTGAATATTCCAAAGCTGTCTGATCAGCACTTCCCGTACAGAGCCGCATTGAATCCTCTGCACATTGACGACAACTATCGCAGAGAAATTCAAGGTTTAACAAAATTTTCCCCAAATTTCAGAGCAAGGAAACCTTCCATAAATCGCATAGAAACAAAATGAAACCAAGCAAGAGGAAAGTGACAAGAAGGAAAAAAAGCAATTAAGGGAGAGGGAGAGTAGGGAGAGATCGGGATATATAGGAAACAGAAAACAATGTTAGAGAACATGTTTTAGCTGTTCCTGATTTCTATTTTTAAAAACACGTATTTGGTTTTCTGTTTTTAAAAACACATTCCCAAACAAGTTTAAAAACAGAAAAACAGTTTTAAAAAACTAAAACAAACAGGCCAGTATTGCTATAAGCCTATAACTCAAGCAATCTGAATTATTTCACCACGAAGATATTACTTAAGTTGGTTAACTAATATTGCTATATAGTGACTCAGTGATACGTGTACTTAATTTGATTATATTAAATATGTTTATTAAGTTAGTTAACATCATATAATATTACTAAAGCACCATAACCCTAACCATTTGCCATTATTCCCTACCCCTCTCTATTGTTTGTTTATTATTAAGAAACATCAATAGAGATAATTTTGGAAAAAGTTGAGAAAAATTAATAAGAAGTTCCATATTTAGGACCAAATTCACCTTACCAAATAAGCCTTATATTTAGACCTAATTAAAAGGATTAATATTACTTGTTAGTTGGTGGCTTACATACAAATAGAGTAATTGTGAATCAATTTTGAAATATTATTTAACAATTGTAGCATTTGAATTGAACTTGTGTTAACCCCACTCTCAAGAAAACAGAAAAGTCTTGCTAAATCTCGTGCCTCAAATTTCTTTCAAACTCTAAATTAATAAAATTGCTCCTTCCGTATGATCATCAAGTAATTTTGATCATGTTAATTCTTAACTTTATATTTACATACCTCTTTCGGTCCTAAATATAAGATCACTTTGACTTTTTTTATGAAAGTTAAGGAAATAAATTAAACCACTAAATTATAACATATGTCACATGTAATTAGATTATAGGTTAGTTTATAAGTAGAATAAATTAGTTTTTGGGAAAAAAAAGATAACTATAGACAATTTAAAGTGATTACTTTTGCATCCTTAATTCTCCAAAAAAGTCAAAATGATCTTATAATTAGAATCGGAGGGAGTATTAGAATAAGAAATTGTCACTATATGCTTTGTATTTACCGTTGACTCATTTGACTGTTAAGATATCTTTCAATCCAAACTAAAGAAAACTAAGTTGTGTACTTCGGTGTTTTTTTAATCTTACTTTTACTCTATTTGAAGATTAAAAAAATGAGAACCTATTTCATTAAAAAGGAATAATAATATGAAAATTTCACACAGAATCATAATTTCCAAAAAGGAAATAATTCATTATCATACTTCTCGGATAAGCTAACAATGATGAGATGCAAATCAAATTTCTAAGACACAAGTGCTCTACATACAGAGCAATCAAATCAGGACACCATTAAGACAAATAATCAAGGCAACACCCTACTAGGAAAATGTACAATGAAATTATAAATAGCATAATCAAATTATTAGTGAAACCAAAATGCATAGAAACTAATAAATAACCAGACCATCCACGTCCACGTCCACAATCAACGTCCACGTCCACAATCAAATCAAAAGCTGAATTATTTTATAATGAAGAAGCAGATTACATTATATAGTAAACTAGTGGTCTAACAGACTCAGTGACACGTGTACATCAAGAGAAACTAATTGACCACCCAAATAAGTAAACCACATGCATGACTTGATATATTGTCCAGTATATTGTGGCTCACAACTGATCATTACATCCTTAAATAACAATGACAGTCCAAAATGACCATGTCAGTAAAAATAACAAACTTTTACTCTGCTTTGAGTTGTGAGTTGTGCGATGATTTCAGGTTTTGGTTGTTTTCAAAAGCGTTGGTAGGTATCCTGAAAAGCAGACGATGAAGCCAGTCCACAAGTTCTGGAAAAATTGACTTTAAAGGAAATCCCAGCTTTATCCAAAAAGGGTACGTAACATACAAATCTCCCCTACACAAACCTTGTACAACTGCTTTAGCACATTCCTCTGCTGATGCAATTGGAAATTTCCTCATACTAGCCTGCTTCCACATATATATAATTCCAATTACTTAAGAGCTAATATAGTTGTAGTTGTAAACTTGTAATTGTAATTATGCTCATAAACAGCCTAACTAATTTCCATCTATAATATGATGAAGACAAAAATAAGACTAAATAACCTCCCGAGCCAAGGCTTTATTTGAGAGTTCTGTTTTGAGGAGGCCAGGAGAAACGATTGTAAATCCAATTACCCAACCAAGTTCAGTTCTCAGTGTATCAAAGAAGTTTATGATTGCTGCCTTGCTTGCCTGAAGTGATAAGAGACAGATTAATTTTTTTAAAGTTTCTTTTTTTAAAAGCATGAAAATTGTAGCTTGGAAATTCCATGATTATTGAGTCTTACATTATAATAACCGAGTCTTGGAACAGGATACCATCCCAAACCTGAAGCAATCACTACGATCTTGCCTCTGCTCCTCTTCAGATGTGGAATTGCATATAAAGTCCCATAGAATGCCCCCCAGAAATTCACCTCCTGCAAAATTAAATAACGCTCTCAACTTATAAGCAAACCATAAACAGGATACTAAAGGTTTCAATGTTTTTCTTACGATCGCTTTTGGGATTAGGTTAACCTATCCTACAAGACCTCATGATCATCATATCCTTCCTCTATGCTATACATAAGAATGAATTGTAATCACTTGAAAGATACAAGCAAGAAGAGTAAGAAGATGCTAGGTGTACATAAAAGTGAGATTAGTTTCTGATTTGTGCTATTTTGCTTGTACTTGAGATGAAGATCTTGTATGTATCAATGTATCATGCCAAGCCACCACTGTATATGTTTTGTTAGTGAAAATTTTGTATCAAAGTGAGATTTGTTTCCGGTTTGTCTGTGCATATAAAATTATCTTATGCAGATTTTAAACTCAATCACAGAATTAGTTTGCTTCATGCATAGTTTTTGATATGATATCTTTTTGTGAGACCATATATGCATCTGAAATATTGGTTTGCTCACCATAACTGAATGTGGCACAGAAATATCGATACAATCCTCAAACTTTTCAATCCTTGCAATTCCAGCATTGTTTACAAGGTGATCCACTGTAACATCAATCAATCAATCATATATAATTGCAAATAAACAACCTAAGAAATAACAGTTATTATCAGTTACTTTTATATAATAAGACAGTAAATTAAACTTCACTTACTATGTCCAAAGTAATTAACGGTTTCATCAACAAACCGTTTACAATCTTCAACCTTAGACACATCAGCAACGATTGTGATAACAACTGGGGAACCCAGAGATCTAGCCTTATCAGCCACTGCTTTCAGATTATCCTCTTTAATATCAACCAATGATAAAACTGCTCCTCTCTTGGCATACTCATAAGCAAGTTGCTTTTAATTTTGAAATAAATGAAGAAACAAAAAAAATAAAAAATAAAAACTTTACATTTGAGTAAGGTGAACAAGAGTCGTATGACAAAATCAAACAAGGTGGATAAATCTATATATGCACTGACCTCACCAAGTCCTGAGGCTGAACCAGTGATTAATACGACCTTTCTGGTCAGATTTTCTATGGTAACCAGCTTTTTCACGGAAAGAATTAGCTTGAAGAAGAGGTAAGGCACTATGAAAATGGAGAGGCCAATTAACAATATAAGAGGCAATGCAATGTTGAGGATCTTGTGAGTGAGACTCATTGTATAATGTTATGGGCGATAAGAGAGAAAGGGGTAGAGAAGAGAGAAGAAAGGCCACAGTATATGCTAAAATTAGCGTACGATTTAAGTTAAATGCTTCTATCTGATTTGTTGAATAATGGGTGCAAGGCAGTTGAAGAACGGGACAGACATTTAAATGGCAATTAATGCGCAGAAGTCTGGTCTGCATCTTCTTTATCTCTGAGGCAGGAAAAGTGGAAGTATTGTCGCAGAAGTCTGGTCTGCATCTTCTTTCTCTCTGAGGCTGGAAAAGTGGAAGTATTGTCATCGCATCAATTGCCTAAAGAATCCAAATCAGAGGAAACTTGAAAGTTGAGAACTCTTAATATACAAAATAATCATAGCATTAAATTTATAATAAAATTCAGATGATTTTTAATATGATCCTTGCTAGCTACACTAAATTTAAGCATCATATTAATATTATTCTCTCTCACTACTATTATTACACATGTGCATGCATAAAAAAAAAGTGACTGCTCTTTAGAAACCAGCAATATATTGAAAAACTATGAATTAATTAATTATGGTTGCAACATATTAAAGGAAGAAGCTTTGTTTGTGGGATGAAGTGTCTTACATTGTAGAACATCATTCTTGGTGCAGGTAACCATCCAGCTGAAGAAGTTATGCCTATGATCTTACCTCTGCTTTTCCTTAAGTGTGGAAGAGCAAAATGCGTAGTATACACAGAACCCCAGAAGTTGATGTCCTGTTTTGTACAGAGCATCATAATCAATTTCATATGATTTAGTAATAGGCTAGATATAGCAAGATCAGATTTTTAATCTTTTTACCATAGCAGGGGAAAAATTGGTAACATCAGAGGATTGTTCAAATAAGCAGACAGGAACTATACCAGCGTTGTTCACCAGATGATCCACTGCAAAGGAAAAACAATGTTGAACTAATTTGAGTGAAACAGAGCGTTCCAATGAACTTGGAATTCAAGATAACGAAAAAAAATAACAGAGATTGACTATTGTCTCACATCTTCCAAAGTGGCTCACTGTCAAATCAACGAACCTTTTACAGTCTTCCACTCTTGAAACATCTGCTACAATGGTGATAACATCAGTGGACCCCACCTCCCTGGCTTTTCTTGCCACCTCTTTCAGTCTATTCTCTCTTCTAGCCACAAGAGCAAGACGTGATCCTCTCCTACCATACTCATATGCTAGATGCTTTAAAAAAAAGAAGACAATAAAAAAAATCAGTTTGTTATTATAATAGAGCTGAAAGTTTGAAACTTTTGACGTGGGTAAGAGCCAGAACCTCGCCTATGCCTGAGGATGCGCCGGCGATAAGTACTACTTTTCCAGCCACATTCTCACTGAGTATTGATCTTTTGATGAAGCTGAAAAGTTTGAAGACAAGATACAGGGGCAAAAAACAGAGCAACAAAAAGATGCCTATTGGAGGAAAGAGAAGATTCAGAATCAAGTGAATGTAATCCATGGATGGAAGAAGAAGAAGCAGAATTGAAAAAAAGAAACAATGGATGGATTTGAGATAGAGCTTGAGAGATGTGTAAAAAATATGGAGGAAAAATGCAGTGACGGTGGGATAAAAAATGTTAGCCTTTCTGCATGCAGAGTCTTCAACACGTAGCACTGTTGTGTACAATTTGTCTACGTGGCAGTGCCACGTTAAACCGCTCTATATTTCCAAGAACGCTTTTGAAAATATACTGGTTTAAATGAGATGTAGCTTCTGAATTTCAAAATATCAATAAGTGATTTCCAGTGAATTGGTGAATATTGCTACTCAACTAATAAAATCTCCAATATAAGATTTTAAAATTCAGAAGTTATTTATTTGTCATTTTTCCTTTCTTTAATTTTCTTATCCATCCCTTTTTTTTAAAAAAATAAACAATAACTGACTACCTTATTGGACATTATCACATATCAACTATAGTGTTAAAAGCAAAAAGCCACCTTGAGAAAGATAATATTGCTACAACTCAAGCAATCTAAATTATTTCATAATGAAGAAGCAGATTACATTATTTAGTAGATCAATTGTCTAACAGACTCGGTGACACGTGTACATTGAGAGAAACTAGCATGGGGATTACTTAAAGGGCTTAAACTGTGTAAAGAGATGGACTTCAAGTTGATAGAAGTGGAATGTGACTCTGTACAGGTTGTAGAATTTTTCAATGGGAACGGATTCCAAGGAAGGACTACGGAGCCATGGCGAAGTTTACAGGAGATAAAGAGGGGAGATTGGCAAATTCAAGTCAAACACATCTATAGAGAAAGCAACAGAAGCGCAGATGCTTTGGCAAACATGTGCAGCGAACTTCGGGAAGAAGACAAAATCTGGATAACTCCACCGCATGAAGTTGTTGATTTTTTATATGAAGAAGCACATGGGATAGGTGTTCCTAGGATGATTAGAACTTTAGTGTAACTGGGCCTTAAGCCCCTGTCTTTTACCAAAAAAAAAAAAAAAAAAAGAGAGAAACTAACGAACCATCTCATTAAGTAAATCACGTGCATGACTTATATATTGTCCAATATATTGCGGCTCACAACTGATGATTTCATACTTAAATAACAATGACAGTCCAAAATGACCATATCAGTAAACATAACAACTTTTACTCTGCTTTGAGTTGTGAGTTGTGTGAAGATTTCAGATTATGGTTGTTTTCAAAAGCGTTGGTAGGTATCCTGAAAACCAGACGATGAAGCCAATCCACAATTTCTGGAAAAATCGCCTTCAAAGGAAATCCCAGCTTTATCCAGAAAGGGTATGTCACATACAAATCTCCCCTACACACACCTTGTACAACTGCTTTAGCACATTCCTCTGCTGATGCCAATGGAAATATCCTCAGACTAGCCTGCTTCCAAATATATATAATTCCAATCACTTAAGAGCTAATGTTGTTGTAGTCACAAACTTGTAATTATGCTTATAAATAGCCTAACTATTTCCATCTACAATATGATTAAGAGAAAAATAAGACTTGATAACCTCCAAAGCAAAGGCTTTAGTTGCGAGCTCTGTTTTGAGGAAGCCAGGAGAAACAATTGTAAATCCAATTGCCCAACCAAGTTCAGATCTCAGTGTATCAAAGAAGTTTATGATTGCTGCCTTGCTTGCCTGAAGTGATAAGAAGATAGATTAATTTTTTAAAAGTTTCTTTTTTTTAAAACAATTTAAAATTGTAGCTTGGAAATTCCATGATTATTGAGTCTTACATTATAATAACCGTATCTTGGAATAGGATACCATCCCAAACCTGAAGCAATCACTACGATCTTGCCTCTGCTCCTTTTCAGATGTGGAATTGCATATAAAGTCCCATAGAGTGCCCCCCAGAAATTCACCTCCTGCAAAATTAAATAACACAACTTCTAAGAAAACCATATACAGGACAGAAAAAGTTTCAATCTTTCTCTTATGATCGTGTTTAGGATTAGGTTAACCTATCCTACAAGACCTCATGATCATTATATCCTTCCTATAGGCTATACATAAGAATGAATTGTAATCACTTGGTAGACACAAGCAAGAACAGTAAGAAGATGCTAGGTGTACATTAAAGTGAGATTTGTTCCTTATTTGATATATTTTGCTTATATTGAGACGAGGATCTTGTATGTATCAGGCCAAGCCACCATTGTATCTGTTTTGTTAATGAAAATTTTGTATCTAAGTGAGATTTGTTTCCGGTTTGTCTGTGCAAATAAAATTATCTTATGTAGATTTTGAACTCAATCACAGAATCAGCCTGCTTCATGCATAGTTTTAGTTATGATTTTTTTTTGTGATACTATATATGCATATGAAACATTGGTTTGCTCACCATAATTGAATGTGGCACAGAAATATCCGTACAATCCTCAAACTTTTCAATCCTTGCAATTCCAGCATTGTTTACTAAGTGATCCACTGTAACATCAATAAATCAATCAATCATATATAATTGCAAAGGAAACAACATAAGAAATGACAGCTATTATCAGTTAACCTTATATAATAAGACAATAAATTATACTTTACTTACAATGTCCAAAGTAATTAACGGTTTCATCAACAAACCGTTTACAATCTTCAACCTTAGACACATCAGCAATGATTGTGATAACATCTGGGGAACCCAGAGATCTAGCCTTATTAGCCACTGCTTTCAGATTATCCTCTTTAATATCAACCAGAGATAGAACTGCTCCTCTCTTAGCATACTCATAAGCAAGTTGCTTTTCATTTTGAAATAAACAAAGAAACAAAAAATAAATAAAAACTTTACATTTGAGTAAGGTGAACAAGAGTAGTATGACAAAATCAAACAAGGTGGATAGATCTATATATGCACTGACCTCACCAAGTCCTGAGGCTGAACCAGTGATCAATATGACCTTTCTGGTCAGATTTTCTACGGCAACCAACTTTCCCACAGAAAGAATTAGCTTAAGGCACTATGAAAATGGAGAGGGCAATTAACAATACTAGAGGCAATGCAATGTTGAGGAACTTGTGAGTGAGACTCATTGTATAATGCTTATGGGGTGATAAGAGAGAAAGGGGTAGAGAAGAGAGAAGAAAGGCTACAGTATATGCTGAAATTGGCGAACGATTTAAGTTAAATGCTTCTAGTTGATTTGTTGTATAATGGGTACAAGGTAGTTGAAGAACGGGACAGACATTTAAATGGCAATTAATGACGCAGAAGTCAGTTCTGCATCTTCTTGAACTCTGAGGCTAGAAATCTTGCCACCACGTCAATTGCCCAAAGAAACCAAATCAGAGAAAAGTTAATAAGCAGACTAACCATATGCAATGCAAACTGCAAGACTCCCAGTAGCCACCTGCAAAAAATTGACCACAATAATACGTAAATTCGTATGGGGGACCACAGAAAGCCATAGAAGGATACCTTTGGTTAGCTGGTCCACAATGTGCAACCCATTGTCACCATGGAAGACACCTGGAAGTGGTCATATTTTGCGCAAGATCTTCCTCAGGCCCAACTAGCACAGATCGTTGCGATAAAACCACCCTCAAGACTGGTTTACCCAGATACATGTCACTGGTGTTACAACGAAACTAAGGACTTGACAGTTAAATCAGCGTACCAACTCACCATGTCAGAGCATTGGAATGAAGCCAATAATCAATGGAAGTTAGCTTGGAGTTGGCCAGGGCCTCAACGAATCAGAACGTTTTTATGGTTGTTACTTAGTGATAAGCTCCTCACAAACAAAGAAAGGGTACTTAAAAGGCACATGTCAAACACCAATACATGTGAAATCTGCAACTACGGCCAAGAAGATCTTGACCATGTACTGAGGACCTGCAAGACAGCACGAGCATGCTGGAAGCTCATAATACCACCAGGGGGACTTTCTGACTTTAGTGCAATAGAGTGCCATTCCACGAGTGGATTCGAAACCAGAACTGAGGCATCCTCTTTGGAGCAAGCTCAGCCCCACCAGATCTTAAAAGAAGCACTTGCTCTACCAAGATTCACAGTGAAGGCAACTCGAAAAACAAAGGAATCTACTCCCATATATAGCTGCGCAGAGGCTTACCCCTGTTTTTGTCCTCTTTCTATTTTAATTTCTGCATGTACTGAACCTCTGTAAATAGTTACTGATCAATGAAATACATCTCACATTCAAATAAAAGAAAAAGAAAATACAAACTAACCATTCTCATGTATTAAAACATTAAATTTATATCATAAAATTCAAATGATTTATGATATTGTCCTTACTAACTACACTACACTAAATTGAAGTATCATATTAATACTTAATCATACTCTCTCTCACTACCATTACTACAGATGTGCATGCATAAAAAATATTCACTGCTCTTTGAAATGATTAATAATACTTGTCAGTTTGTGGCTTACAAATCCAGTAATTATGAATCAATTTTGAAATATTATTTGAGAATTGTAGCATTTGAATTCAACTTGTGTTAACCCCTCTCTCAAGAAAACAGAGAAGTCTTCATAAATCCCGTGCCTCAAATTTCTTTCAAACTCTAAATTAATATAATTGCTCCTGCTGCATGATTGTCTAGTAATTTTGATCGTCGTTAATTCTTAACTATATATTTACATATCATAATAAGAAATTGTCACTTTATGCTTGTATTTACCATTGACTCATTTGACTGTTAAGATATCTTTCAATCCTAACTAAAGAAAACTAAGTTGTATACTTTCGTGTTTTTCTATTCTTGCTTTTGCTCTATTTGAAGATTAAAAAATGAGAACTTATTTCATAAAAAAGGAATGATAATATGAAAATTTCACACAGAATCATAATTTCTAAAAAGGAAATAATTCATTAAAATACTTCTTGGATAAGCTAACAATGATTAGATGCAAATCAAATTTCTAAGACACAAATGCTCTACATACAGAGAAATCAAATCAGGACACCATGAAGACAAATAATCAAAGCAACACCCTACTAGGAAAATGTACAATGAAATTATAAATAGCATAACCAAATTATTAGTAAAACCAAAATGCATAGAAACTAATAAATGACCAGACCATCCACGTCCACAGTCAAATCAAAAGCTGATCGATTCCCTCTAGCCTCAAACCATTCTCTGCCCCTCTTCCTTCCAGACATTCTTAAATGCACAAATCCCAACTCCATACACTATAATCAGCAATATCAGGAACCTTAAGAGAGATAATATTGCTACAGCTCAAACAATCTGAATTATTTCATAATGAAGAAGCAGATTACATTATATAGTAAACCAGTGGTCTAACAGACTCAGTGACACGTGTACATCAAGAGAAACTAATTGACCACACAAAAAAGTAAACCACATGCATGACTTGATATATTGTCCAGTATATTGTGGCTCACAACTGATGATTACATCCTTAAATAACAATGACAGTCCAAAATGACCATATCAGTAAAAATAACAACTTTTACTCTGCTTTGAGTTGTGAGTTGTGTGATGATTTCAGATTTTAGTTGTTTTCAAAAGCGTTAAGGTAGGTATCCTGAAAAGCAGACGATGAAGACAACCCACTATTTCTGGAAAAATCGCCTTCAAAGAAAATCCCAGCTTTATCCAGAAAGGGTATGTCACATACAAATCTCCCCTACACACACCTTGTACAACTGCTTTAGCACATTCCTCTACTGATGCCAATGGAAATATCCTCAGAGTAGCCTGCTTCCAAATATATATAATTCCAATCACTTAGGAGCTAATATTGTTGTAGTTGTAAACTTGTAATTGTAATTATGCTTATAAACAGCTTAACTAATTTCCATCTACAATATGATTAAGAGAAAAATAAGACTTTATAACCTCCAAAGCAAAGGCTTTATTTGAGAGTTCTGTTTTAAGAAAGCCAGGAGAAACAACTGTAAATCCAATTGCCCAACCAAGTTCAGTTCTCATTGCATCAAAGAAGTTTATGATTGCTGCCTTGCTTGCCTGAAGTGATAATAAGATATCCAATGGCCCAATCACTTACGATTGACTCATTTGAGTGTCAGGTATCTTTACATCCAAACTAAAGAAAAATTAGTTGTATACTTCCGTGTTTTATTTTTTAAATATTGTTTTTACTCTATTTGAAGATTAAAATAAGATAATCTATTTCATAAAAAAGGGGATGATAATAATAATATGAAACTTTCCCACAGAATCATAATTTATAAAGAGGAAATAATTCATTAACATACTTCTTGGATAAGCTAACAATGATCAGACGCAAATCAAACGGAAAGACACAAATGCTCTACACACAGAGCAATCAAATCAGGACACCATCCAGACTAATAATCAAAGCAACACCTATTAGGAAAATTTACAATAAATTTAAAATAGCATAACCAAATTATTAGTAAAACCAAAATGCATGGAAACTAATAAAAAACTAGACCATGATCGATTGATTCCCTTTAACATCAAACCATTCGCTGACCCTCTTCCTTCCTGACATTCTTGAATGCACAAAACGCAACTATATACACTATAATCAGCAATATCAGGAACACAATGTTGTTAATAGCAGACTTCCTCCAATTCGTCTTCACGCTCTGAAGTAGTCCAGCTTTACACGAGGTACAGTTAAAGCACAAGACTTTGGGACCATTATCCCATGAACCACAATCTGGGTTTGTGTAATTTGCAGTCCCTGTTTTAATCCAAATGGTTGGGCTTTGGTACAGAAAGTTGCATTCACCAGGTGGCTTGCAACACCCAGACTGCACCAAAAAACAAAACAAACGTGTAAGAGAGGTATAATCTTTGACATAAACATGAAAAAGAATTGATATATGGTATTATTACCTGAAGTGGTGATATCTTTTTCTCAGGAACAAACTTTAAGGAATCGTCCTTAGCAAACCTATTTCTGTAGTCAGAGCAGAGTCCACTATTCTGAAGACAAGTCTTGATTGTGTTCCATCTTCGTTGGCTAATTACTCTGTTTTGCAACCAACGTGAATAATTTTTCAGCTTGTACTCTTTGTATGCTTGACCGAAAGCAACTTCTCCGGCGCCTTTAGCGGTAACAATGACGGTGAAAATAGTGATTACGAAGAGAATAAAAATGAGGATGAACATGGCCAAGAGGTAAATCCTGAGGAGAACAGAGTTTCTGAACCAAACTCCCAACATGCCCAAGATTGAAACTACCATTATCAACACACCTACAGCAATTACAGGCTTGACGACCCATTGAGCACATTGGCCACCACCTGCTCTGGAAAGCACAATTCCGATGCAGAGAATAAAAATGGAGAAGATAAATGTTAAGACATTGACACAACCAAGAACAGCGTTGCTTTTGTGAACCATGTTTTTGGGAGAAACAGAGGTTTTATCAGGGAGAGCGATGAACAAGATGATGATGATTGATGAAGATGTGAGAAAACAAAGAAGTTAAATGGGTATATATAGGAACTTCATGAGGGTAAGAAAACGCGGAGAAATGAAGTGGAGCACAAATTCTCACGCGTTTCATTGCTTAATGATATGGGAGGGAGAGGGAATGAGGCATCTAACTGTGGAGTGAGTTTTAGGAACTAAGGGGATGACTTATGAATTAGGATGAAAATGGAAAATTCGTGTAATGATAATGATGATTACGGTGATTATAATTGTGTGTTTATTTGATTGATTTGGCGGTGATACTCTTTAAATGCATAAAGAGGGATGCTAGTTTTCAAAGCTTGGGATTGATTTTCTTTGTTTTCTTTTTTGTTACAATGACTGAAGAGCTTTGATATTAGGGGTGTTCACGGGACGGGACGACCACATTCCGTCCCGTCCCGGTCTCGACCGGGACGGGACGGGCCTTGTCCCAAAAATGGACCCAAAAATCTTTTTCAATTAAAAAAAATGGACCCAAAAATCTTTTTTTTTTGCAGAGCAACACACTTGGTGGGTGATTTTGTAGCATAATTAAATCTCCTCCAGTGCCATGAGCACTCCATATTAATACATAATAAACCAAAAACATAATAATTAAAGCAAAAAAAGTAGCAACAACTACATATTTAAATAGAGTTTGAAAAAAATTTCAAATGTGATGTGTTACACAAAGAGTATAGTGGCAGCGGACGAGAAATTTGAGATCGATGAATGGTTGGAACTTAGTTTAGAAGTTAGTTATATATATTTTTTTTAAAAAAAGTCATATATACTCACACATGAGACAGATGACACATATATTTTTTTTAAAAAAATATGAACAAACATATATATATTCGGGACGGGACGGGATCGGGCCGACCCTGTCCTGAGTCCGTCCCGTCCCGAAGCTGCACTCTGTCCCGTACCGAAAATTTTCGGGACGGGACGAACCGGGACGGGACAGTGTTGAACAGCCCTATTTGATATGATATTATTAGGTTTATTTAGTTACAATAATATAATAAAGATATATTCTGAATTAATTAATTATGCATGTGGTTTAAACAAAGGAGGGTGACTCATCATCTATGCAAAAACCTGTAAAAATAATGATGCAGTGATGGTGTATTGGTGTAAATTATGATATGTATTTGATTGATATGGTGTATTGGTGTAAATTATGATATGTATTTGATTGATATCGTACCAGTACTATTTCTCACCAATTACTCCTAAAATCATCATGCTTGATTGTCTTGATACCTGCCGTTTAGGTTTAGCTGAGAACACACTAAATATTCAAAATTTTCTATTAGCATATATTTTTTCAATAAAAAAAATGGGATAACATTTGTTGGAAATAGTACCGGTGGTTTGATTTATTTCAATGACAGACTCTTTTCTTCTTCCAATTTTCCCATATTTTTAATCACTTGGCATTATAAAATTGATTATTTGAAACATTACTCCTTCAAATGTAGTAATTTTATAAGAAAAATTTAAAACAAAAGGGTTGGGGGGCAGTTATAGTTGAAAAAAGATTGGACTTTTTTGGGAAAAGATTGTTGGCACCAGTGATTTCTGTTTAACAAGTTATGATTTTAATTTGTAAGCTGCAATACACATGAACGTTTCATTTACATTTTAATTGGGTATGAACGGGAGAGATGTTTTGCTTTATTACTCTTCCATTTCAAAATTTGTATTCCTTCATAAAATGTTTAACTAACATTGAAAAAAGGTGGATATGGTTTTTCGTCCTTATATTTCTATTGAATTGAATTTTGGTTTTTGTTTTTATAGATTCATAAGAATTTGGTGGTTGATATACTTTTAATGTGAGTTTCTGGTCCATGATGGCTCAATCAGATACAAGTCGCCCCTACAAAGTGCTATTTACTATGGCCTTCCATGCCTTCTCATCTGCCACTGCCAACGGCAGACGACTCTTCATTCCCATCTATCGAACACATTAGTTACCAATCCACGTTTCTCATGTTAGATAATTTCCATTTAATCTTGGAAGCACAATACTGATACTGATTTAAATTTCAAGTTTCAAACTATGGGATAGTCTCTTTACAATATATATAGTTTTTTTTTTTCATATTAGAAGATTCCTCTGGTGATGATGAGTTGCAAAGAAAGATAAACATGTAATGTGTAAATTTGACACGATATAAGACTACTATCTATATCTATATACATCTTGAAATCTATCTATCTATATCTGTAAATATATACATCTTGAAAACTCCTCGTAACAATCACATTAGTCCACATGTCAAATGACGTCATCTTCGCTAAACGCTGTTATTAGTCCACACGTTCGCATAATCCAGGTCATAATGGAATGTTTTATTCTTAATTTTAAATTTCAATGACAATAATTAATCATTACTTATCATATATCTCTACTTTTGGGTACATTCTTTTGAATTTTGAAAGTTATTTAAAATTGAGCAATTATTAAATACATAAGTATATGGAAGTTATTTACAAAGTATAAAATAAATAATGTTTTCATACAGGTCATATTAAAATACAATATTTACGTGCATCAATTATGTTTCTATATCTTATCTAAATTAAATTTCATTATGTATAACATTTAATAATAACTGATTTTATTTATGTGTCAAAAATTAATAACTAATTTTATTTTTAATTTGAAATCCTAAATTTGGTTAATACTCCAGTTAATGACATCTTATAATAACTAATCATATTAAAATACAATTAACAAAATTAAAGGTGATAATTCAAATTATTAATCTATCTATCTATATCTATATACATCTTGAAAACTCCTAGCAACAATTCCATTGGTCTACATGTCAAATGACGTCATCTTCGCTAAACTCTATTGTTGGTCCACATGTTCGCATAATCCAGGTCATAATGGAATGTTTTATTCTTAATTTTAAATTTCAGTGACAAAATTAATCATTACTTATCATATATCTCTACTTTTGGGTACATTCTTTTGAATTTTGAAAGTTATTTAAAATTGAGCAATTATTAAATACATAAGTATATGGAAGTTATTTACAAAGTATAAAATAAATAATGTTTTCATACATGTCATATTAAAATACAATATTTACGTGCATCAATTATGTTTCTATATCTTATCTAAATTAAATTTCATTATGTATAACATTTAATAATAACTGATTTTATTTATGTGTCAAAAATTAATAACTAATTGTATTTTTAATTTGAAATCCTAAATCTGGTTAATACTCCAGTTAATGACATCTTATAATAACTAATCATATTAAAATACAATTAACAAAATTAAAGGTGATAATTCAAATTATTAATTGTTTATAAAAAATCCAACCCAAGTTATAGTTAATCGGTTGTTAGGCGGTTATTATAAGATTTTATATTATAGGTTGATATCACATAAATTAAATACTATTTTCAGAAAAAAATTAATTAAATCTACTAATTATTATATAATCACAATTTTATTATCTACAGACAAAATCTTCATAAATATTAATTTTCATATAAATTTAAATTTCAAATCTTACATGTAGCCTGCCAAGTTTTTTTTAATTCTTGCTCAATTCTTTATTTTCCTTATGACTGAGTCAATCCTTTCTTTGGTAAACACATTCAATTCCTTCATTTTATTTTATTTATAAGATAATCATTTACACAAAATCACATAAATTGTTTCTTTCAATTCATAAATTCAAAGAGAAATTTTGTGATTAATGACAATTTTTACAAACCACCTAATAGTAACCTCTTTTGGCAAATAATTACCAATTCAGGCATCAATCATGAGTTATATTATTGCTATAATTATGGAATTAATCATTAAAATTGAGGATTAGTTAAGGAAAGATTAATCTGTTAGTCCTCCAATTTTTACTCATTTGTAACTCAGTCTCAACTATGACTCGGCGCGACTCAATCCCTGAACTATTAACTCGGCTATGACTCAGTCCCTCATCTTTTTATTTTTTTATAATATCATCCTTTTTAATTGGAGCTCATACTAACTCATCCTAGTAAGCTCCATGTAAGCTGAAGAGAGAGTATGAATCATCATCTTCTTCGCCTCACTCTGGTAGTCTCACCCTTTAATTAGAGGACATGGGGAAAAGTTGTTGCATCGTCATCTTCAACCTACAACGCATAGTGAGAAGAAATTTAAACCATAGTTTGGTATGTTGAGAAATCTATATCTACCTTAAAGGAAAAAAAGCCGAGCCGGTTAACAGTTGCAGCTCCAAACACAAACCACTGTGCTTATGAATAGTCCCGGCTCCATCCACTATTTATCGGCTTCTATGGCTCTTTTTAACATGTCATCACGTGATATTTTCCCTTTCGCGGTTTGTTTTCAAATTCAAATTTCAAACACAATATCTACGAATATATAAACATATCCCTTTCGCAGTTTGTTTGTAATGTGCGGCCGTTCACTCGTGGAAGATTTCACGTCCAGCATCAAAACCCATTCCAAAGCAACAGGTTTCATTCCATATCCTATTAGGTATATTTAATCTTTTTGTATGTGGTCCATCAATTTTATCCACAGTTTCATTTGCATTGGCCGTGTCCTAACGTCCTCTTTATCGTCCAAATAACTGTACTTGGTTGAGCAGAGTGCAGAGGCACAATCACGCAAAGGTTCTCAGCTTTTCTTCTTCCTCCGGTACTGTTTCAGATTGTTAAAAGCCTATTGGCTGATTATCTGATTCTCTTCTTCTTCATCATCTGTTAACATGTTTGATTTGTTGAGCAGAGAGATTTCTTTAGAATCTGGTAAAAAAAGCCACTTCCTCACATGCATAAAGAGAAGCATGATTACATTGAGTAATATGTATAAAAACATATAGAAGGTTCATTAACTTATCGGTACATACATTGAACTGAATGAATTTCATATCACAAATAATGGGAATAAAAGCATTTACATATAATAAAAGGGGGGCTAGGAAGATACCACCAGAGCTTGGCAGTGCCTCATAATACAAAACATGCTGTATCAAGATGAACGAATTCTGCCACTCTCGCTCAGAAGTGATCTTGGCTATTGATGACTCAACGCACTTCCCATGAAGTCAGCAACCTGGAGTTTGTATGGTGAACTATCTTCTGGGTTGGGAGATAATCATCCAAGAACTAGTGAAGGAGAGGGGAAGCGTGTAGAGGCACTACCACAGAAAACACCTATACCGGCGCTTTTTTGACCCCTATAGCGGCGCTTTTGAAGTGCCGCTATAGCTAGCGCCGCAATAGGTCACGAGACCTATACCGGCGCTTACAAAGCGCCGGTATAGGCCTCTCTATAGCGGCGCTTTATTACCCAAAAGCGCCGGTATAGGTATCTTTTAATTAGTTTTTTTATTGAAACTGAAAAGGCCTATACCGGCGCTTTTTAAAAAAGCGCCGGTATAGGTTGATCTATACCGGCGCTTTTTGTAAAAAGCGCCGGTATAGGTGTAACCTATACCGGCGCTTTTTACAAAAAGCGCCGGTATAGGGGTCTCTATACCGGCGCTTTTTATAAAAAGCGCCGGTATAGGTTATATTTTTTTAAAATATACAATTTGTTTTTTAATTCACACCCATCTGCATCATTGCCAAAATTCCAGCAATTCTATACAATTCCAGGCAGTCCAAATACACCAGTAACTCAAACAGAGAAGAATATGTACAATAAGACCAAAAGTTATATTGTTCAGTTAGGAAAATAAACGTGCATACTACTAGTCAAAGCTGTCCAATTTGAGAGAACAGAGGGTGTACATAACTACACCATTCTTCAATTAGCGCTTCCATCTTCTCCCTTGACAACATGAAGCAACGTGTGTCTGGGTAATACTGCGTATAGAAATTTAAATGACAATTAAATTTACTTGAAATCTAACAAGTACAAACACTTAGATTAGGAAAAATATAAAACTTACTGTCAATGGGATGTTATCTCGATCACGTGATACGATATCCCTCATATAATACATGACATAGTATCCACAGTCGTTGTCATTGGGTTGATGTGGGCACTGTAACAAAAAATACAGAATAGCATATAAGAGCAGTTACGTTCTGGTTTAAGTAATGTACGATTGTTTGAAAAATTGAATAACTTATAAAACCTGAACTTTGAGCCACGGATAAGCATCTTTCTGGTCAAGGGCTTTGGAATAATTGTACCCATTAGCTGCCCGATAACTAGTCAATGCTCTGGAAACAAAACATATTAAATTAATTTTAGTTGCTTGGGTCGGTCATATAAAATGACAGATAATACAACACATTCAAATAATGTTGACATTCACTTACCCATTGAAGAGACGCATCAAATCCGGGCGATTATCTGCTTCAGCAGATTCCACAGGATCCAAATAGTAAATAAGTGGATCCGGCTGTACTGTCGGATTGATGACAAGCAAAACCCAATGTAGCCTAAGACGTTTTATAACGTTATGTCAGTATATATATCAATGATGATTGGAGCTCAGAATACGATGAAAGCTATCATGCCTATACACTTACCCTGTATTAATTGGAGCTAAGAATAAAGTTCTGCCTGTTGCCTTTAAAGTGAAACGCCTCTTAATCTCTTTGAACTGATCATCACGTTTCACACCCTCAATTTGCGCTATTAAATAAGGGTTTATGAATTCAAATGAGACGTTGTCCTCGGAGACTATGACTTCTTCATGCAGGTGCCTTCAAAGAAACCATACAAACATCCAATTAGTGTAGAACTTATGACATTGAATGAAACCACAATGGAAGCACATATATACCTTATCCATAAATTGACGACCGTAGCACTGACCCATCTTTCGTCAAGCACCTCCATGACCTGATCCCTAGAAAGAAGCTCATTGAAATTTGACTCGCCAAATATAAGCCTGTTGAATGGGATTGTGACAGTAGCATCGCGAGATACGGTAGTTGCAAATGCTCGCAATCGAGCACGATTTGGCGTTTCAACACTTATATCTTGGATAACAGGAGCAGGCACTTGAACTTTTTTCTTGCCCTTTGCTTTTGTTGCCTATAAACCATATAAATAGAAAGTTTCAAAAATTCTTCCAATAAGAAGAGTGTTAGTTTAAATTAATTAGAAACTAACCACCTGTGACACTGGACCAGCTCGTGAACTCTTTTTCTTCAATTGAGCAGCTGGGCCACCGGTACCTTTTACACTGGCCACTTGTGCTTTCTTTCCCAGAGACTCTGTACCCTGTAAAAACTTATAAATTGTAAAAGAGCGTTATTCCAAAACAAAGAATGCTAGTCTGAACGTTATTAGTAAATACCACCTGTGGTATTGGCTCAATCAAACTGATGGGCCAAGCAACATATGCACCAGCTACATCTCCGACCTTAGTCATCACATCAGGAGTAGGGAATGGTAACGGTGCATCCCCGTTCAGGGAGAATTCAATCATAACCCTCAATGTATTTTCAGGCAACGGAGAATTGTGCAGGATCCTGTTTGAAGTGTTGAAGACCGTACCGATTGCAACTACTTCACTGAAAGATTGATCCTTGTACAGGTTGCACCTTGATTCGCCCTACAAAAGAGTTAACGTAAGCTCCCAATCGATAATATAACAGTGTCACTACAAGTTTATAAGTACAAAAGACAGGAATTACCTGAGGAATTTGAGCCCTAGGCATCGTACAGCTATCCCTGATGCTTGGACTCTGACACGAAGGAACGTTACCTTGTTGCATGAAGTTCGACATTTGTGATCCAACATTGTTACGCTGGAAAAATTCGTACATCATATCTTGCCGTCTTTGCATTTCCTCATTCCTTCTTTGCATCTCAAGCACAGTCTCCCTCAGAGTATTGACTTCATCTTTCAACACAGAAACTTCGCTTTGTGTTACCCGCTGTTGGCGGCCAAAGTAAGCTGAAGGCGTGACCCCTATACCAGTGCCCCGAACACGGCCTGAATACTCAGGACGTTCAAGTGCTCTACTGAGGATATCGCCTTGGCCAAATATGTTGACCTCCTCGGGCCATTCTTGTGATAACATTTCCTATAACAAGAAGGAAGGATTATTAGTTATTAAGTTAGGAAATTCACTAATAAAAAAATTACAAAGTCCAAGAGAATGACTTACACAGCGTTCACGGATTCTGCTAACCTCTTCGTGAACGATGGTTCCATCGCTTTTGGAGTGTCCTTTGATCCAGACCCTAAACCGTGGAGGGTGACCTTCTAAGCCCTCTTCCTGAATCTGTCATGGTAAAACAGGTGAACTTATAAATTAATTACATAAACATTAATTCACACTTTTAGAAGCAAAAGGGCGTTGCTAACATACCATCTTGTACTCCAATTCTGGAAATGTTTTCCGGCCACCTAAATAGGGATACGGACAGCTTTTAGCCGCCTGGCTATTTTTTTCGCTTCTTTCCCGAAACTCCTCTGATAAGCGTGATTGCACAAATTCATCCCAATCTGCTTGGGTTATGACCCCTTCATATGTAGATGGGGGTGTTGGAACTACCTCCCCGTTTTCATCTCTCAGATATAATGTCGACAAATCTGAACGGAAGTTTCTGTGTATTTTTGACGCTTTCTTCATGACATAGTCCTTGTGAGTCTCATCGATATGAAACACAGTCTGTAGCAATAGAAATCATATTAAATTTGTTAGTTACAATGTTATCTATCATGACAAAATTAAACTTAATTGTAAAAAAAATAGCTTACCTGAACCTCTGACCAAATCTCATTACGTATTTTCTTGTTTACTTTTCTCCAATCTGCAACTGTAATAGGAACTTTATTACGAACAGTGCATCCAACGAAACCGGTAAGGGCCTTCGCACTCTTTCCAACTAGTTGGCCATTGTCGTTCCATACAAGGGCTGCCTTTTTTCCCTTAGCTCTAAGTTTAAGGAGATCACGCATAATGGTCTTGCCACGACGAACTTGGTCCTCAACATGTGCTCTACCCTCATCAATAACTTGCTGGGCACTCTGTGGTGCTTCCTCCTCCTCAGGTACGTTTGGATCCATTGTCTTGTAAAATAATTAAACAATATACGATTTTAGTGCATGCATATGCATATAATGAAATAATTCG
This sequence comes from Mimosa bimucronata, assembly GCA_037074515.1. Taxonomy (NCBI): domain Eukaryota; kingdom Viridiplantae; phylum Streptophyta; class Magnoliopsida; order Fabales; family Fabaceae; genus Mimosa; species Mimosa bimucronata. The sequence continues at coordinate 4,521,695 of CM073448.1, forward strand.
TAGTAAAAAAAATAAGAAAATACATACAAACTTAAATCATTATGATGGCATTCGACTCCTTTTTCTCATTGTTATATTATCCAAAATTGTTGGCTTCCTCTTTTTTGTGGGATTTAGGGTTGTGTTGACCCAAATGCCTTCTTCATGGTCACCCCTTACATAAACAGGCTCATCTTCGTCATCATATCCGTCTGCATCAAAGTCTTCTGCCAGTAATGTATCAAAGGAAGGATCATCTTCAGTCATATTCATATCTTCATCATTGCTTCCATCATCAACTTGTTCGGCATAATTTTTGTTCGACTGAATGACAACTGACCAATTCTTCTTAGAAGGATCTGCAATGTAAAAAACTTGTGCCGCTTGAGACGGTAGAATGTAAGGATCATCCTTATATCCAACTTTAGAAAGGTCAACCGATATAAACCCAAATTCATCTAACCGTCGTCCACTATTGTTGTTAACCCACTGACAGCGGAACACAGGAACTCTGAACATGGTGTAATCTAACTCCCAGATGCAATCAATCACACCAAAGTATGACATCTGTGCATAGACGGGATTTGTATCCCTTGCACTGGATATATGCCATGCCTCGGCAACAACTGTGACTCCACTATTCTGCATTGTGCTTTTCTCATCCTGACCTTTTGTATAGAATGTGTAACCATTGATTGCATAGGCAGTGTAAGCAAATGCGTGCAAACCCGGTCCTTTCGATAGCCAGAACAATCTTTCACCAACCGATCCGGCATTAAGGTCATGCTGCTGACAAATACGCTTTGTGAACCATCTAATGAAATGTTTGTTGTGCTCCTTCGTAATCAAATTCTCATTTCTATCACCGTGAATTTCCCGAAGAAGTTTTTTGTGTTCTTCAACAAATGGCTCAACCTCAGGAGTATTATGAAGAATATACAAGTGCGCCAGCTCCCTTTCAACATTCGAAATGCGTATTAAGTTGAACCCACTCATTCCTTTCCCCGTTAATCTCCCGTCGTGACGAGACTTGGGTAAACCAATAGGTTCAATATTTGATAGGTAATCTGCACACAAATCACTCGCTTCTTCGACGATGTATCGTTCAGCAATACACCCCTCTGGTCGATATCTATTTTTAACATACCCCTTTAAAACTTTCATGAACCGTTCAATTGGGTACATCCATCTCAAATAGACTGGGCCGCACAGTTGAACCTCTTTGACCAAGTGTACTGTAAGATGAACCATGATGTCAAAGAATGAAGGGGGGAAATACATTTCAAGTTCGCACAGGATACAAACGATCTGTCTCTGCAAATCCTGCAACTTTGTTGTATCAACCACTTTACTACAAATGAGCTTGAAGAACATACAAAGTCTGGTGATCGTGCTACGCAATTTCTTAGGTAAAATGTTGCGTATGCCGACCGGTAAGAAATGTTGCATCAGGACGTGACAGTCATGAGATTTCAGGTTCTTCAATTTCAACTCTTTCATGGACACAAGGTTCTTTACATTTGAGGAGTAGCCTTCTGGAACTTTGATTCCATTCAGAAACTCACAAAATGATCTTTTCTCTTTCTTCGAAAGGGTGTAAGCTGCCGGAGGTAAATAAGTGCGGTATCCTCTCTCGACAGGTGCTAACTCTTGTCTTATTCCCAACTTGACCATATCTAACCTCGAATTGACACCATCCTTACTTTTCCCATGCATATTCAGCAACGTGCCAATTAGGTTATCACAGATGTTTTTTTCAATATGCATCACATCAAGAAAATGCCTAACATATAAGGACTTCCAATACGGGAGTTCAAAGAATATGGATCTCTTCTTCCAACCACTTGTCAACACATTTTTTGCGAAAGGCTTACCAAAATCATTCTCCAACGCCTTCACCTTTTCAAAAACGCTATCCCCGCTCAATGTCCTTGGTGGCCTACCTTCTTCTGAGTTCCCGTTAAACGCCTTTTTCCACCTACGCCAACGATGTTGTAACGGCAAGAACCTCCGATGTCCCATGTACACATTTTTCTTACAATGATCCAGTCGCATCGAATGGGTATCATCTTCACATACAGGGCACGCACCATATCCTTTGATGCTATATCCGGACAAATTACCGTATGCTGGGAAATCATTTATCGTGCCAAACAACATGGCTCTCAAATTAAAACTTTCTTCCTTACAGCCATCAAAAACTGTCTCACCCGAATTCCACATATACTTCAGGTCTTCAATCAATGGATCCAAGTATACGTCTATATCGTTGCCGGGTTGTCTAGGCCCGGAAATAAGCATAGAAAGCATCATAAATTTGCGTTTCATGATTAAATTTGGGGGGAGGTTGTATATCATCAAAATCACGGGCCATGTGCTATGAGTACTACTCTGAACTCCATGCGGATTGATTCCATCGGTTGCCAATGCAAGCCGTAGGTTTCTTGGTTCTTCACCGAACTCAGGGTACTCATAATCAATTTTTTTCCATTGGGGGCCATCTGCGGGGTGCCTAAGTTTGGTGTCTTTAATCCTTTCATCGGCATGCCAAGTCAAAAGTTTTGCAACATCCGCATTATTGAACATGCGCCTGAATCTCGGAATGATCGGAAAGTACCACAAGACTTTAGAAGGACTCTTACCTTTCTTTCCATACCGAGATGTGTTGCATTTCGGACACTCCTCCAACAATGCATACTGATTTCGGAATAAAATACAGTCATTGGGACATGCATGTATTTTCTCATATTTCATACCGGTCGAGCGGAGAATTTGCTTTGCCTCGTATGTTTTTGACGGGAGTACATTCCCTTCTGGAAGTATATCTCGCAGAGCGGAAAGCAGTGCGGTGAAACTTGCATCACTCCAACCGTATCGCGCTTTCAGGTTATACAATTTAAGCACCACACTCAATCTTGTGTATTTGCTGCATCCCACATACAACGGCGTCTCTGCATCACTCTTCAGAGTCTGAAATACTTCAGGATCCTCCTCAGCCACCACGTTCAACATTTCTTCAAGGTCATCGCTCTCATCACACATGTCTGTGTCAACTACATTTGAAGCGCTACTAACATCAGGTACCCAGTCTCCGCCAGAATACTCATACGTCTCACCATGCTTTGTCCAACGTGTATAAGACGGATCGATTCCATGACAAATTAAATGACCCAACAGGTCAAGAGGGCGAAGACGCTTTCCATATAAGCAAGACATTCAAGGGCACACAATTCTGTTAGCATTCTCTGCATGCTCAGCAGCAAATTCAATGAACTCTTTTGCTCCATCTATATATTCCCTTGAACGTCGATCACAAGACATCCATTTCCGATCCAACATTATAACCTACTAAAGGAAAACATCGGTAAGATGTATATGACCTACTCATTAGGTAGCCACCTTACGATGTTACCTTATTTTCTAAACAAAAAATCGGCAGCATAACAGCTAAAAAATGAACATTCCCAGGCTCAAGGCCCTCTCTTTTTTACATAGAAATGGATTGCCAACTATATAAACAACATCAACTCAATATATCTCCACAGCCCACCCCAACAGAATTCACAGAGCATATATAAAGTATTAATAGTTCCACAAAACAAAATTTTCATACAAGTAAAATAAAATACCATACAGTTTTGTCTAATAACCCAACATAAAATGTTTGTACCTGAACAACTTCTTTTACTTCTTAAGGTCCCTACAACATAAATAAATTCATTAATTGAATAAATGAACCACTTATATACAAATGGTCAATATATTTTTACCAACATGTAATCAAGACTAAGTTATAATATATTGTCGCAAGTAGAATCTCTTCAGTGATTTTTTTAAAGATCATAATTCTTGGTATGGTTATCTATCAAAATTTAAAAATTTTGAGTTTTTTGATGTCATGCCACGGTAAATAGGATTATGCTTGTAAAAAAAAAGTTAATCTCTTATGGTTAGCCAACATTATCTTCTCCTCAGGATATATATATTTAAGGGATAATTCTCAATCTATCAACTATCCGTACAAATTTTTTTTTTGGACTAAATATTCGTACAATTACAAATCCTCTATTTCTATCGACACTATGGTCATATTAATAGCACAGTTGATCCCCAGACATTGAGCAATTTACACATATAATTCAGACCTTAACTTCTTATACCCAACTGAATATGAGACCACAAAATCATCCCTTATAAGCTCGAAAATCCACTTTAATTTTACTCATTTTTGCTTTTTAATCACTAATTAAATTAGCGCAGGTCGAAGTCCAAATAAGCAGCCACTGAACAGGAAACCCCAACTAAGCACATAGAAACATAAACTTAATACTCACATTCAGAGCATAGTCAACATTGCAGCTTCAACATTAAACTATATCATACTCTCAAACAAGCTTATACTCCATGTTACTCCGATTTAAGCCCAAAATCAAAGTTCAAAAGGGATCAGTGACCCTCTAACAACAGAAATCCGAAAATCAGAGTATAAGCACTAGCTAATCACTGATTTCAAGCTTAAATCATTGATTAATCTACCCTTACATGTTTTAATCCGTGAAACACCCCATGAAGATCAAATCCATTCAAACACATTTCTCAGGAACGGCAATAATGGGACAGAACCAGAGTGGGAATGAAAAGAGGAGGTTCAATGGAGTTGGAAACACTACCTGCACGAATGGTGGCCGTCCTCCGTCGCCGGCGAGGAAGCCAAAATTTCCGGTGAGACCTTCCCTCTCTCTCACGATCTCTCTCTCTCTCTCGGAGGAAGAAGAAACTTATGAGGATTGGCGAGGCGGTCGAGGTCGGGCACGGTGGGAAGAGATGAAGGGGACGAGGGAGGATGGGGCGGCGGCTGTGAATGGGCGTGGCTGTGGGCGCGACTTAACGGTGGAGAGGGAGTTTGAGCGTGGTGGAGAGGGTGGAGAGGGAGTTTGAGCGTGGTGGAGAATTTGCCTGGGCGAAAAAAAAAAAAAAAAAAAAGGAAGGGAGAGTAAGTACGCCGGCCCTGGGCGAAAAAATGGAGGGAGAATTCCCTCCATTTTTTCGCCTATACCGGCGCTTATTACAAAAAGCGCCGGTATAGGCCACACCTATACCGGCGCTTATACCTAAAGCGCCGGTATAGGTGTTTTAAAAATAAAAAAAATTAAAATGAATCACAACCCTATACCGGCGCTTTCACAGTAAGCGCCGGTATAGGGTATATAATTAAAAAAAATATAAAAAAAAAGACGATTTAAAGCCTATACCGGCGTTTGAACATAAAGCGCCGGTATAGGTGTTGTAAAAATAAATAAAAAATAATATGACTCACAACCCTATACCGGCGCTTTGACAGTAAGCGCCGGTATATGGTATTTAAAAAAAAATATAAAAAAAAAAGGATTATTGAAAGCCTATACCGGCGCTTTTCCTAAAAAGCGCCGGTATAGGCTTCCTCTGTTCCGGCGCTTTTCTTGGAAAGCGCCGGTATAGGGTCCTTGATTATCAATACCGGCGCTTTTTACTATAAGCGCCGGTATTGTTGCGTCGCGATAGAATTATTTTGTAGTAGTGAGGCAAGGAAGTAGTAAATAGTGAAAAAAAATTTCTCCATGTTTTTAACCTTTTTAAATCCCTTTGGTTACTAATTTTATCTGTATTTTGAAAGCAAGTTATGATGGACATTTTTGTTGTATTGGAAGTGTGTTGAGTCATCAAAATATATCTCATGCCATTATGTCATGAGAAAACTGTACATGCATGGTGGAAGCAATCTGGAATTCTGAAAGCTCTATAAGTTTTATTAACATGCGAGGAAAAATGTTGTTTTCAGCAATTTTCCTTATTATTGTTTTTTTCCATGGGCAATATTCCTTAATATATTGACGGAAACTTCACATTTTTAAAAATTTGCTTCGTGGTTCTCCATCGCAGCAATTCTAGGAACATAGTGAAAACAATAAAGTACAAGGTTCCTAATAATTATGCAAAAGTACAAGAGGAAACTTGCGTGTCCATATTTTTTGTTGTTATATTACAGATAGTTAATGAAAGCTCCTACATTTTTTAAAATTTACTTCGTCGTTCTCCTTTTAAATGTTCTCATTTTCTTTTATGGTAAATGTAGAATACTGCAACTTGGGAAACCAGTTAAGATACCAAAAAAAAGCATTGTTGTTATATTACAGATTTTTTTTTTGATCAACAGTTATATTACAGATATTTAATGAAAGCTTCTACATTAGGCATTATTCTTATTAACACATTTGTAGTTGTTTTAAGTCACTACATGACAAATAAGAAAGTACAATGTTCCTAATAATTATGCAAAAGTACAAGAGGAAATTTACTTCGTCCATATTTTTTTTTTGTCAACCATATTTTTAAAATGTGTAACACATATTTCTTGCTTCGTGCTCCTCACATATTAAATATCCACTATACCATATGAAAATAAAGTCAACACATAATAAATGAAGGGTAAACTTGTACAATCACACTAAATATTTAATTAGATGACTTATATATAGGACCAAATAAAACACTCTCTCTCCGCCCTATAAATAGGACAAGAGAAGTATATGTTAGGCAACAACGTTTATGAGGTTGTAATTCTCTGAAGTTTTCGAGGAAAGTAGTGTGATATAAAATGTGATACATGTACAAATTCCACACATTTGTAGTTGCTATAAGTCACTAATAAGAAAGTACAAGGTTCCTAATAATTATGCAAAAGTACAGGAGGAAATTTGCTTCGTCCATGAAAGCTAACTTCCAAATGTCATTAATATCCCCGTACATTAACTGTTTCTGAAAAAACGTGCCATCAATAAAATATTCATTTATATATATTTATATTAAAATATGTATAATGAATGCGATCAAAGTACATATTTGTCATTTCCAAGGATTTATCCGAATAATAACATTCGAAGAAACTCATCTTTATGTAGAAGTTTTATTGTCATAGATTAAGCTTCTACATTTGTTCTTTTTCATCTTTAGCCAAAGGTTCCTTTTTCTCTATGTCGGATTATTGGTAAGGAAAAAAAAACATAAAATTATTTTTGCAATATATATGATTGTTTAATTAAAATAATATTCAGAGGTGAAGATTGGACTTTTTCTCCGATTCTGTGCTTGAAGTAAAACATTTTGTCGGTTAGCATGAGTATGACAAGCACTGGGTTACTATTCCGTATATCAAGTAGTCCTTGTGTATGTGAAACATACATCTCTTCCGTATTATTCGCTTGTCGTTTTATGCTTTTTTGAATTTATAAATTTTCACACTACCCACTGTTTTCATTACTGATATCTGCTTACCCCTCATCCGACTTCTCCCTTCACGAATTTTGTATTGTGAAAGATCTGTCCATAGTTTAACTTGTCAGTATGTCTGCGATGAAGTTCTCTCTCTTGAAAGAAGTTCACACTCGCAAGGAGACTTGGAGAATTGTTGTAAAGGTTATTCGTAGGTGGGAGAGCAAGATGAGATATGCGCCGTTTCAAATCTACTGCATCAATCTTTTGCTGATGGATGAAGAGGTATGCGTTAATTTATGGTTTATTTAAATTTTAAATGAACTGCATTTCTTCTAACGTAGACATTTCTTCTATACAGGGGGTAAAGATCCAGTGCATAATAAATAAAAAAAACCTTATTAATCAGTTTAAGGATGAACCAAAGGAGGGTCAAACATATTTCATGGCTAATTTTAATGTTTCTGTCAATAATGAGCGTTTCAAGGCATCTACCCACCCTTGTATTCTTGCATTTAACAACAAAACATATATTACAAGGGATGAATGTGAAATTATGGCTGACCCATATGATTTTGTCTCATTTGCTGATGTATTAAACGGCAAATGCTCAAGCGATGTTCTTATAGGTTAGTATTGTAGTCGTTGTTAGTTAATACTCTTGACGGAGTTGGTCTTATGAATTAATGAAAAGAACTCTCATTTGAGGTTAATTTTTTCATTAGATTGTATTGGACTTTTGAAATCATTGGCTCCCTCGATCAGCTTAGCAATGGAACGTTGGACAGATTTTGCTTTCAGATTGCTGATCATCAGTAATTATCATTTATCACCACTGTTACAATTTTTTTGCTACTTATTCCCCTTAAATCATTTTACTTTCAATTACTCTACTATTTCTTAGGGAACAAATCATTAGCTGTGTTTTGTTTGGCGAATCTGCAAAGAATGTGTATCATGAATGTATACAGAATATGGATCCTCCAGTGGTTATTATAATGCGACTTGCACGTGTTAATCTTGATGGAGGTTAATATCCTATGTCATTTTTCAATTCTTAGTTATATGTATACGTCATATTTGTCACAATAATAATAAGTTTTTACTGGAATTGGTATTTCGATATTTTCAGACGTCTACAAATTATACAACTCCTGGGGTGCAACTGCTGTTTATGTTAATCCTCCTGATCAACGAGTTTCTATTTTCCTCGACAAGTATTCATCTAATAATTTATGCTCTTTTTCTGAGTTTTCCTTAGCAAATACCGAATTTATAGTCTGTATGTTGTTTTTCAAGGATGGCATCAACTCCATCTGGGGGTTAGTCTAAGCCTTAGTCAGCCAAGGTTAACCCAACAATCTCGAGGAGATACATCTCACTTATTTCGCAATGCTCCATTGATCAGCATTATTGATGTTGCTGCACAAGAGCAGGTTTGGATGCCATAGAAAAAATTAATATACATTATTCACAGACAATAATTTAATTTTGTTTTGCAAATTGTAGGACCGTACATTCATGATAGATGCCATAATTCAGAAACTTGAAACAAATTATGACTGGACATACAATGGATGTGTGAAATGCTCTATGAAGCCTCGAATGGAGAATGGTGTGTTGAAATGCACCAGTTGTAATCAAGAATGTTTGGTCACTGAACCGAAGTACGATTTTTTATATAAAAAATGTTCATTTTTGGCAAGATTCAAAATTTTTAACGCATTTGTATGTAATATTGTAAACAGGCTGAAAATTCACTATACTGTTGAGGATGAAGATGGGAACACATTGTCAGTTGTTTTTTTTGACAAGTTGGCAACACAGTTGACTGGAAAAACAGCTCCACAGATGAAGGATCAAGTTCCTAAGGTCTAATGACATTATTATAAATAAGCGCAAGCATTGATGTTTATGTTATTCACAAATTAATGTTTATACTTCTAGGATGCTATTGATTATGGGTTCCCATATGAGATTGAGAATGTTGTTGGCAAGAAAATGTTGATTAAATTAAGGAAGAATCGTTACAATGTTGACCATCCTAATTCTGGCATTGGTGTGGTTGAATATACCATAACGGAAGACCTAATTGATCAGTTCATGGATACATTGTCTGAGGTTGCTTTCCTGTCTTTCTTCTAAAGTTAATGTGTTGTTTGATTATTTGGTTGTGCTAGAAAATAATGTGATCATGTTTAATCCTATATGCAGCCAGTGATTGTTGGAGATGAGAGGATAGAATCAGAACTCTCTGATGTGTCTACTAATAACATAGGTTATGTAGCGGGGACATCTGCTGAATCAAATGATGATGACATGTCTATAAAGGAGTTTGTAAAAGATGCGCAGCAGTCAACGAACAAGGTTTCGAGGAAGCGTTCAAGGGTGGGTGCTAGATCATTGAAGGAGGTGAAGCAAGAGAAGTTGGACTAGATTAGAATGCATGATCCATTAACGTGTAACACCTTATTTAGTATTAAGTGTTTGCTTATAATGTTCGTATTATGAGAAGACTGCCATGCATTTGTTACAAGGTGTATGTTATGTTTTTTAATGATTTCCCTTTAAGCAATATGGTTTGCGAATTGACTGTAATGTTACGTTTCTTAGTTTATTAATATATTAATCCAGTGACGCTGTCATTGGTATCATTCTGCTTACTTTATAAGGTTCTTAATAATTACGCAAAAGTACATGAGGAAATTTGTGTCGTACATATTGTTTTCATTTGAACCATATTCTTAAAATTTACATTTGTATTTGATATAAGTGACTACATGACAAATAAGAAACTACAAGACAGGGAAAACAGTACCTGATCACTACCTTTTGAAAAAGGGTCTATGTAGTATAAATAATACTCCCATTATAAATATAAGACCACTTTCACTTTTTTTGTTGAAGTTAAGGAAGCAAATTAGACCACTATATTATAAAATATATCATATGTAATTAGATTATACCTTAATTTATAAGGAGAGTAGACTATTTTTGAGGAAAAAAAGATAACTCAAGTGTCACTAATTACAATATCCTAATATTTTTCACTCGAGGTGTTATGTCTTTTTTTGTACTGAAGCTCTGCATTTTGCCTCAAATCAGATCTAACACAGTGTCACCGTCTACCTTACTATTTTGGATTGTAGTGACATGTACATAGTACGAGGTGTTTGATATTAAATATTTTTATGCATTACTTTTTTATCTCCCTCCAATTTACTTGAATTCCAGATATATTTGGCGCGAAAGGAGCTTTTCGATCTCCCACCATTTTCTATCTTCCACTCTTTTTTTTTTGGATTTCTCCTTCGGTGATCCCAGGGCAGGCCATCTTTCAGGCACATCAACGGCCCCAGACTAATCTGAATCGCCAAATTGCAGGCACCTCAAAGGGTGGGATGGCTGGCCAAGGGATTTAACATTTTTCCATACCCAGTGAGGATCGAACCCCACCATTTTCTATCTTCCACTCTTTCCAAGAGCCAATATTTTAGACCCACGTGACTCCGTTTTCCCTTGTACTTTTGTATAATTATTAGGAACCTTGTACGTTGCTTATTTGTCTTGTAGTCACTTGTAGGAACTACAAATGTGTTAACATTGTATGGTATATGTATCACATTTCATATCTCACAATCACATTGTTTCCAATATTATATCACGTTATTAAAACACTTTCCTCGAAAATTTCAGAGTATTACAACCTCATAATCATTGTTTCCTAAGCAAAATCGTCCATCTGTTCAATTTGTCCGACAGTACGTAAGATCTCAGCACGAAATATACCTCCACCCTCACGTTCAAAACATTTATTGATTTTGCTTTGTCTCTGTATTAAGAATAATGCATAATGCTGGAGCTTTCATTAAATATCTGTAATATAGCAACAATGCTTATGGACAAGTGATCGTTAATTTCTCAACAAAAATTAAAGTGATCTTATAATTAAGATCGGAAGGAGTATCTTACATTACATACACGATCTTACAACAAAGCCTTGATTGATGAAGGACCACTCATGTGTCACTAATTACAATTTTCTAATATTTATCGCTCAAGGAATTATGTCTTTTTTGTACTGAAGCAAAGCATTTTGCCTCAAATCAGATCTAACACTGTGTCACCGTCTACCTTACTATTTTGGCTTGTATTGACATGTACATAGTACGGGGGGTTTGATATTAGGTGTTTTGTTGCATTACTTTTCTATCTTTCTCCAATTTACTTGAATTCCAGATATATTTGGCGCGAAAGGAGCTTTTCTATCTCCCACCATTTTCTATATTCCACTCTTTCCAAGAGCCAATATTTTATACGCACGTGACTCCATTTTCTCTCATACTTTTGCATAATTATTAGGAACCTTGTACCTTTCTTATTTGTCTTGTAGTAACTTGTAGGAACTACAAATGTGTGAACTTTGTGTGGAATATGTATATCACATTTTATATCTCACACTTTCCTCTAAAACTTCAGAGTATTACAACCTCATAAACATTGTTGCCTAAGCAAAATTGTGCAGCTGTTCAGTTTGTCTGACGGTACGTAAAATCTGACCACGAAATATACCTCCACCCTCACGTTAAAAACATTAATTGATTTTGTTTTATCTCTATATTAGTAATAATGCATAATGCAGGAGCTTTCATTAACTATTTCTGTAATATAGCAACAATGCTTCTTTTTTGGTATCTTAACTGGGTTTCCAAGTTGTAATATTCTACATTTACGATGCAAGAAAATAAGCACGTTTAGAAGGAAGAGCAGAAGAATTGCCGCAATGGAGAAATACTATCCAAGTCAGATCGGAGGTAATAATGCACATGCATACAATGTAATGGTATATTCCAATGAAATAATTCTTTATTAGGAAAATGAGAAGATACACTGTAACAGGTTCCCAGTCACACACGGATCTTCAAAATTGTACACAGCCTAATTTCAGTGGTGGTCTGCATGTTGACATGCCAAGTCGCGTTACTAGGCGTCGTGTTTTGTCCGACATTACCAATTTAGCTGTGAACTTGGAACCTTCTTTTGCTGCTAACATTTCTTCAGAGAGAACTGGTATTAATTGTACTTTATATTTCATTTGCCCGAAATATATGTTATACTTTATTAGTTAAATCAATGTTTCCACGATTCATTATACTCACATTAATATGCTATTATTTTATCCTATGGGTGTTATATTTTATGAAATGTTAGAAGAACATTGTGTATCTCATGGCTGATTCGAGTATTGGAAAGATGTATTATAATATTATGAATGTCTATGTTATCTCTATGGTGTCATGTAGTAATATCAGTCGATGTACTTTCATACTTGTGTTATGGAACTTTTATTTACATTGTAGTCATATGTATCGTAATATAATATTGATCAATTAACTTTATGTCTTTTGCTCATTTTTATTTGATATTACGTAATGTCAATGCTTCAGTATATTGGCCTGGTCATGTATGGAAGTAGCTATTTGAACAAAATGTAAAATACAATTCATTGAAATACAATACCAGCTAACACTATCATAATTTCTGTATAACTTTCCTCTCATGCTTAAGCTAACTTGATGGAAATAAAAAATCATTTAACTATATAATCCATCCTAGATTAATTATAAGATCGGTTTTAGTTTTTAGAGAAATTTATGGATGAAAAATTAATCACTTTAAAATGTTTTTCATTATCCTTTTTACTCAAAACTAAAGTATATTGCTTAAAAAATTCTATAAGGGATAAAATAACAATTTTGTTTATCTGTTATCTTAGGCACTTGGTAGTTTTCAATGAGTATTAATTATATTTTTACATGTATGCCCATATTCAGTAATAGTAGTAGAATAGGTGATAATAAATATAGGGTACTCCCTCTGTCCTAATATATAATTAAGGTTCATCCTTTAAAATGGTTTGTCCCATTTAATATGGTCTTATTTAATTTTGTTTGACAAATAATTGCCTTGTTTTCTCATTTTAACCATGCATTAATTCATGCCATATAGTCTCTTTCATATTTTTTATAATTACTCCCAAAATCCCACTCATCATAATTAAAGGCACTTTTTGAATAAAGAGTATATATCCTACATATTAGTTGCTTTTACATAATTTTAACTTATTTTTTAAAAACCTGTAATTTGAAGTAGAAAACGCTTTTTAAACGATTTTAAATTATTTTAGTACTTTTGGTCAGGTTAATTATGTAAATTATTTTATTTTTAATGTCCAATTATTAAACGATTTTAAATAATGAGTATGAACTTGGCACCAAACGTAATGCGTAGAAACTCATCGATCTTAGCACTCTGCTCCTTTTTTCATAAGTCCACCCTAACTACTTCTTACATATCAAGGAGTGTAGGTTATAGCATTAAATATGCCTTATTTTTTAAGATTTTTCCAATTGTACCCTCATTTAAAAATATGTGCTAAATAATTTTTTATGGATTATAAAGATTCTCTCTCATTTTCTCTATTTTCAATATAGGAGTAAATTAGTGACAATAACATTAATTGATTCTAAGGTGGACTTATATTATGGGATAATTAATTATTAAAAGTTAGGCTTATAATAAAGAATAGAGTGATATGCTTTTTAAAAGATCCTAAGACATCTTCAAAATAAATACAGAGACATTAATGAATGCTTTCATCCCTTCCCAATATCAAAGTACAGCAAGTCCTAATCAATCAATTCTGATAAACAGAAGATAGTTGACCCACTTAGAAATGACTACGCTTGGAGTACATAGTAGTAACATTAAATGATGTCTCAGAAGTTGTTGGCCTAATTGTTTTACCAACCCGTCTATGTCATTCAATTTTTGAACTTCAAAAACTTCTAATATGTTCAACAAAATAATCCAGATTGAAGGAGATGACTCAAAGCATACGTGGATTCAAGGGTTCTGATAGGTTACTGCATGTAATATAACATATATGTCCTGAATATAAATTCGATTATGATTTCTTATTATAATCCCAAGTAGAGAAATAGTGTCACGCCGAGCAGTATATGTAAAGTTTGCTTACAAATATTATTTTCTTCGTTTTTAAATAGTTAATAATCAAAATAGGTACTCAACTTAATATGATTTGTCCATTTTATGTATTTTTATAGAAACCTTCACAACAGCGGAAGAATATCTACTGACTTCGGAAGATGATTTGGCAACGGAGGGAAATGGTCAGTTCTTCTAAAAAATGTTTTTTTTGAAGAATGTGTATTAATAATAATTAATCTCGGACGGCTATGTTTGTTTTTCAGAAAATGATGTATTAGAGAATTTTCAGAATGTAGGTCCTACTTCAGATATTCCTTTGAAGTATAGACAAGGGGGTGAGCTTTATAACATTAATATTGTATTCTTTTGTCTATAAGTATATTGTTAGTAAATTAATGTCTATTATGTTATGCACAGATTACTTGGATGAAGGAGATCCTGAGTTTCAGTGCCACTTTTGTCATGCTAAGATGTGGTTTAATGAGCAGACCCAAAAGTTTAAAGATCAAGATGATATTGTTTTCTCACAATGTTGTGCTAAAGGGAAGATACAATTGCCAATTCTAAAAACTCCACCTCCCTATCTTTATGATCTTTTTTTTAACAAAGATTCAGTTGAGTCGAAGAATTTCTTAAACAATATTAGAGCATATAATAGCATGTTTGCGTTCACTTCTATGGGCGGAAAAATTAATCATTCTATCAATTCAGGCCGTGGCCCATACACATTTGTTTTAAACGGACAAAACTATCACAGGATAGGGTGCATGTTACCACCAGATGGTGAATTCCCTGTATTCTCATAACTGTACATTTATGACACACAGAATGAGATCAACAATAGAATTCAAGCAGTGATGTAAGTATAAATCAGTATACATTTCTTTTATTCCACATTTTTGTAGAATTATAATTATTTTAAAATTATTCATCTTGGTGCAGTAAATTCAGCAAGGAAGCAAATATTGATGCCGCCATTGTTGAAAACCTTCGTCATCTACTTGATGAAAGCAATTTATTAGTTCAACAATTTCGTATGGCCGCTGCAATCATTCAACAGAATAGTCACACTAGATTAAAATTATGTTTGCTTTGTAACAGGGCAAATGATGGTCGTACATATAACATGCCTACATCCTCAGAAGTTGCTGCATTAATTGTTGGAGATATTGATGTTACATTTCAACCTAGAGATATAATTGTTGAGGGTCGTAATGGTAGCCCACAGCGGATCAATGAGTTGCATCCTTTGTACTTGCCATTACAATACCCTCTTCTTTTTCCTTATGGTGAAGATGGTTACAGGGATGACATTCCTCATCGATGCAGCAAAAGTAGCAAGAAGAATCCACGAGGGAAGGTTACAATTAGAGAGTTTTTAAGTTATAGACTAATGTCAAGGCCCACTGAGACATCTACATTGCTGCATTCTGGTAGGCTTTTACAGCAATTTGTTGTAGATACTTATACCATGATGGAAAGTCAAAGGTTGTGGTATGTTAGAACACACCAACATGAGTTGAGAGTGGATTTGTACAAAGGTTTGTCAGATGCTTTGTTGTCTGGAGAGACTGATGCAGCCTTCACTGGTAGGCGTATCATTTTGCCTTCTTCATTTACTGGAGGTGCAAGGTATATGATACAAAATTATCTAGACGCCATGGCAATATGTAGGTGGGTTGGTTATCCAGATCTATTTATAACATTCACGTGTAATCCAGCTTGGCCAGAGGTTCAACGATATGTTGCTGAGGGCAAATTTAAATCATCAGATATACCTGATGCACTGTGTCGTATCTTCAAGCTAAAATTAAATAGCCTATTGAAGGTTATCAAGGAGACAAAAATGTTTGGCACAGTAATGGCAGGTATTTAGTTAATTACCAAATTAGTTGTTTTATTCATTGTACTATTATTTTGATACATCCAAATTTTTTTGGTTACTTTAATATTTTTTATTTGATATGTGGTTGTTCCAGAGATTTACACAATTGAGTTTCAGAAAAGGGGCCTCCCTCATGTGCACATATTGTTACAGTAAGATCTCCACTCAAGAATATGTTGATCGAATTAGTTCAGCAGAGATTCCTAATCAAGCAGCCGTTGTTGTATGAACTTGTCAAGACATACATGATGCATGGACCATGTGGTGAAGATAATCATAGATCTCCTTGTATGAAAGATAATAAATGTAGTAAACACTTTCCTAAAAGATTTACAGAAACGACAGTTGTTGATGATGAAGGATTCCCAACATATAGACGTATGAATGATGGTAAGACTATTGAGAAGAATGGTGTTCAATTGGATAATCGTTTTGTTGTGCCATACAATCCAGATTTATTGTATATGTTCCAAGCTCATATCAATATAGAGAAGACTAATCAGTCAAGCTCTATTAAATCATTTGATACATTTTCTCATACTTCAAGGTGAAACTATCATCACGAACTTCGCTACTGCAACGAGAGTCCACTTCAATCCTCAGTTCCAGCAGGTCCAGCATTTCATGAGCGTTGCTGTTGCCCTAGAAGCTGAAAGAATGTGGGCTAGGATGGAACCTTCAGTTGTGGTCCGAGAATTTCTGATTTGATTAAAAGACCACAATCGACTTTATTTTGGTTTGAAGGCACATATAATGTTGGGTAATACTATATATGCAAGTCGTTGAAGATGTGTTTTTACTACTGCTATGTGGTAATGGTTACCTTGTGAACGTTGAAGTAAATGTTACTTTTTGTTAACCAAGAAATTGCAATGTCTCTATCATTGTTCTTAGGATTTTACTACTTTTGCGTTTGGCGTTGTTGTAAGCCAATGAAGATGCATGTCGTGTATTATCATTTTTTCATGTCTATTCGCTGAAGATGACAGTTCATGATTGTCCCTGTTAAGGTCCAATGTGGGATGCGTAGGTTACTGGTATTATTGTACTGTTTCTTTTGATATAACGTTATAATATGCTTATATGAGTTTAATGTAAGATGTTCTGACATTTGTGATGTTTTTGTATTTCATTTCCCTCTTTCATGATATCGAATGAAGATTTTTACATTCTCTAGAAATACATTTGGTAGGACTATGTTGACAGAAGTGTGCCAGACAAATTTCATCGACGAATTATTAAAAACATAATATTTTGTAAATTCAGCATTAACATCATTGGCATGCGGAGAAATTTACATTATAATTTGATATCTATATACGTAGACTCCAATGGCCCAACATCATAGACATCCCAATTATCATGGCCCAACATCTGTGTTACTTTTCGTATGACTTGTGTCCTATTCTTTTGAAATAAGTTCATTGACAAAAATAGTAATATAGTATAGGCCAAATGATTTTAATAACTTACAATGTTCATATTGTGATTTTAAACTCTTTTTTTCACTGATATTGTGATTTTTAACTTCAGAACATGTATAATTATACAATCGGGCCGTCTCCGTGGGGTGTTTGTGATGGAATGTAAATACGTGTTACTTTTTTTGTTTTTGTTGCTTTGATTATATGAAGCGCCAAGAGAGCAATATCATTTATATTCTCTTCGATTATAATTATAAGATCGGGATGTCTTTTTTTGAGAATTTTCAGGAACCAAATTTGAACACTAAACTTTACCATATTCTGCATAAAATAATATTATATTTTAGTGTACAAGTAAAAAACATTAGTTCAAAGTAAAAAAACATTAGTTCAAAGGACAAAATTGAAATGTCTTTAATCTATTTTGATTAATTTTTAATACTTAATTTATAAAAAATCGTTAAAATGTTATTAAATTTAGGACCGGCAGAAGTATTATACTTATATAAATCCTAAGATATTTATTTATTGTAACCTCATTTTCTATAAAAGTTATATATTGAGTGGATAGTATTTGTCACCTTTTTTAGACGTTAGCCTTTCGATTTGATCAGTTTCATTCTCCCACAAATAAAATAATCAACTACAGTCATTTAATCTAATTCTGATGAATACACCAGTGAATGGGTGCACTTAGTGTTCTGTCAGTTTATATTTCAAAAAACGTGTTCACTGGAACTAAGGTATATTTCTATTAATAACATCGAGTCCTCAAGCAACATAGTCTGAATTACCCAATTACTTAGATGAAGATTGGTGTCAGTCACTTGCCATTCTTGCTGACACATTACTATATGCACGAAATCACTCTTTGGCACGTAACAAAAATTTACCTTTAGCAAGAAATTAAACTCACTCCGCGCAAAGCGCGGGAGGTGTGTCTAGTACAACTAAAAAGAAGAAAGGAGAAGTAGCAGAAGATATTTTCCAATTTGATACTCCAGCATAGAACAGTGTTGTATAACTACAAAAACCCATAAAAAAATTATAGCTCTTTAAACATCAAGTTCCAAAGAGAATTAATAGAGACCTTACATTTTACCCACAGAAGGAAATCAAATTTTGGACTTACAAATAATAGAGAAAAGGAACAAAAACATGGAGCTTAACATCAGCAATGTGACAAAAAATGTGTGGGATATTGTAAGCAGAGACAGGAAAATCCTGAGCTTGCTGCTCAAGTTGGCATTGTAGGAAGTAAACCACGATGCTTCCTTCTTCGGGTTACGAGATCATAGGACCCGCACAGGTGATGAAGGTGAAGGATGATGATGATGTAGCTTTCCCTATGTTCTCTGGTTAAATGGCAACTTCTATAGTGAGGCGAAGAAGATGATGATTCATACTCTTCCTTCAGTCTACGTGGAGCTGACTAGCGGCTTATTTGGATTAGCTTTTGAAGAATAACTTCTGAAAAAAAAGTTGAAAAAGTGCTTTTAGAGAATAGATTCTGGAAAATAGCTTATGAGATTATAGAAAAATAGCTTCCGGTAAAACCTAGGTTTTCTGGCTCAAACCTAGGTTTGTAGATTAAAAAGCTATTTTGGAAAAGTTGTGAGTGTTTGTTTGACTTAACCAAAACCTAGGTTTTGACAGTTAAAAGCTATTATGAAAAACTGTGAGCGTTTGCCTGTTCTGATTCTGAAACCTAGGTTTTATCAAAAAAATGCTTTTCTTGGGTTTGCCAAACCGGCACTAGGATGACTCAGTTTGAGTTGCAATTAGGAAGGATGATATCATAAAAAAAATTAAAATATTAAGGACTGAATCATAACCGAATCAATATTTTAGGGACTGAGTCGCGCCAAGTCATAGTCGAGAGATCGAGTTACAAGTTATTTAAAAATTGGAGGACTAACAGATTAATTTTCCCATTAATTAAATACATAAATGTATGAAACACTACTGCAGAAAGGGGGTTTTAAGTCTGTTATTTCTGGGTTTTCATGTCACTTTTTTATGTGACATAAAAAGTAGTGACTTAGAAAAAATGGAGATTTTACATCACTTAAAATAGGGGACGTGGAAAGTCATATTTTCCACTCAACTTATTAAACAAGCAACGTAGATAAGTCCCTGAATAATTTTTTTTATTAAATGGCTGACATTTCACGTCACATGTTTAGAAAACATGTGACGTGGAATGTGGTGTGAAGAAACCACATCACTTATTAGCCAAATAAGTGACGTGATTTCGGAGAAACCACTTCACATTTTATGGTTACATGTGACGTGGTTTCTCCAAAACCACGTCACTTACTAGGCACGTTTCTGTTGGCAAATTCAATAAATTCTTCCACCCCCATTTGATACTCTTTAGTGGTTCTCAATGATACATTCAACTACGATCCATTCTAATTAACATATGCCATATGTCCAACAAATTAGTCAAATTTAGTTCACTACCTTGTGAAGAAATGGGCAAGCCATACACTTAACTTCACTTTGTAATATTTACTACCTAATTATACTTTTTAATACACTCTTATTTACTGATTAACAATTACAAAATCATTTATTAACTAACTATGTTAGAAAAAGAAGTTTACCAAAACAAAAGTTAACATAGTTAGAAAAAGGCTTTTCGTCATTTGAATAAAAATACCAATTAAATACCCTAACCATGATAGAAAATTGATTTCTAATATTAAAAGGGCTATCATGGTTAGAAAAGAATTTAGCATAACATAATTACCCTAACCATGATAGAAAAAGGATTTCTAATATAAAAAGGGCTATCATGGTTAGAAAAGAATTTAACATATTATAACAGAAGATTATCCATGTTAGAAAAGAATTTCTCTAATACAACAATGGCTAACATGGATAAATAAAGCCAACCTACCACCTGACTAATCCACCCATTCACAACACCCATTAACATATTTGACCATTAAGCACTTTCACAAAAATAACTAAAACCATTATAAATTCAAATCTCTTAACCATTCAACATTTTCAAAGCATGCAAAATCCCAATGGTCCACAATGATACTAAAATAGTCGAAACACCAATAAAGTTTAGACCGGTCCTTCAGAAACAAAATAACAAGTTACCAAAATAATTATTCTAAAAGGAATCCTCAATTTGAAAATAAAGAAACACAACGTGGAAATGCAAGCGGAAGCAAAACAAGTGATATGAATCCCTAGTTGTGGCAATATCATCCTTCAAACCAGTCCAGAACTCACTAGCTTAGTGAGACGGTCCCGGATCCTTCCCTTGGTTTCCTACTGCGTTGCTAGGACCTGTAAAAATAGATAAAATGGGGGTAGACCCAGGTAACCACTAACTGCTCGCCTACGTGCGGTGTGTGCTAACAAGGTGTTCAGTGAAGTATTATTAAATATAATTGAATTGGAAATATGAGCCAGTTACCATTTAGATGCATGACAACTTCATAACATATATTCCCACATAAATTATCGTCATGTAACAATTCCTCAAAATCACACCTAAAATCATATATTCACATTCATATATTGTAATCCAATACATAGATAAATAAAACCAAACAATCAATAACACCAATTATTATACGGTCCAGTAGGGACTCACAACCCTCGCCTGAGACCGGGGGCGTTCTCCCCAATTCGTCTTTTCATTTTATGTTATTTAGTCCTTGTGGGCCTACAAGGAACCTCATTGCGCGATGGCATTATTATTTGTTTATTTATTCGGTGTTCGCACAATCAGCACAACACTTCATAAATATACACATCTAACATATGGCACAAAGTCCAGTCCAGAAATTCTTAGATTTCAATCATGCAGATATATTTAATAAATACTATAAATTTCCAAAACATACAAGTTCACACCTTCATGCAATTTAAAAATACATACTCCACTAAACATGTTATATTATAAAATAAGCTTCCAAAATTCATGTACATCAAGACTAGAGCCAATCACAAATTATAAGTTTCAAATACTCACTAACCCACACACACACGCAAACAAACAGAAGTAGTTACCTCCCTGAAATTAAACCAATAGTTACATTAGACGCGCCCCTGTGCTCAATACCGAAAACCAGAGTCTACAAACAATATTATTCACATGCACCTGTTTAGTAACTAATCGAGTGCTACCATTCACAACTTAGGGAATTAATCCCTACCAGCTCCTAAAGCTGCTTTAGATAATAAAACGGTCATTACACGGTTAGATTAAGTTAATTTAACCCATATCTAACCTATTAACCACAAGCATTCCTCAATATTCCAAATCATAACTCAAATTCCCAGCACTTACATAAGTACTTCATAAAATATGCATAGACATAATTCAAAATCCAACTAAACCAGCCCATTCAAACCATATATAATATAGAAGACTGATTAGAAACTTTTTAATCCATAACAACTATTTGATTCAAAATCCCCTTCTTCATTCAACTCTCAAAACGAGCTATGGAAGCCTAATTTCTATAATAACATTTTAATCCTTAAAAAAATCTGTCACCATTAGGATAAAAAAAACAAGGATCTCTCTTCCACCATTTAAATCAACTCTCAACATTACGGGTATCACAAAAAAAAAAAAATCAGTTTCATACACCCATCCTCACATGACAGTACTTTAATCCCGCATCCACTTACTAAGCATTTAAATCCTTAAGTTCCAGTCATCTTTAAGCTTCGATACACTGCTTTAGTTTACAAACGCTAAAAGCCCAGCAAATTAAAGCCTCACACAGTCCTAACAAAACTAAATTAGAGCACCCAATCCAAAAATCACTTCACAATCAGCACCTCTAAATCTTTGATCATTCTCTAATGTCTTGAGACTTGCAACAATAACTCAAATCAGATCTTCATAGCCTAATATACCAATACACCTCTTGATCTCATATATATATATATATATATATCGGACGCATTCACCAAAACAGCAACAAAAACCGATCCAAGGAAAGAAAACAACCAAGCAGAGCACACATTCGAATCATATATCACTAAAAAAAATGATTTCAAGCTTAAGCCAATTATTTCAAGCAAAACTGATTCGAAACACACAAGAATTACTCAAGCCCATCGAATTTCCAGCCGAAACAGAAAATTAATGGGAGTATAGGGCAGAAAAGGGAAGGAACAAAATTCACCGTAGATAATGACGTTGCGTGAGTCCCTCCCTGACCACAGTCAACGGCGAGCGGAGAAGACGGCGGTGAGCGGCGTCGGCAACCCCCTAACCACTCTTTCTCTTTCTCTTGCTCGGCTTGCTTTGGACAGAGGAAGAAGAAGAATGAATGGGGCGGATGAACTTGGGTTCACAGCTTGGAAGACAAAGTAAAATGAAGGGAATAGGTAGTGAACACGGTGGTGACGGTGATGGCCGCCATTTCCGGCGAGCCTCCTTCCCCTTCTCTCTTGTTCTTGCTTGCTCGGCGCCAAGGATGGAGAGAAATGGAGGTACTGGGCCGAAGGGAAGAGGAAGAAGAAGAAGAGGAATGTTGCGCGATCAAGGAATGTGTGTGTGTGTGTGCAGGTGCGTGTGCGGCGCTTTTCCATGCAGGAAGAAGGAAGAATGAACGTGGAGTATGTATATATAGGGAATATTAGGGTTGTAGGTGGGGAAAAATTACTAAAGTGCCCTAAAATTTGAAATAGTTTACAATTAAGGCCTAACAGATTATATTATTTTCCTAAAATTCACCCTTATGTTAGATTGGGAAATTTTATCCCCCTTAAAGTTCCTTTAAGCTTTAAAAGTAATTTCCCTAATTTCATAAATTAGAAATAAATACCCAATCATTCCTTCTTAATTTATATTGGAAATCAGTTTTAAAATCA
Organism: Mimosa bimucronata; assembly: GCA_037074515.1. NCBI lineage: Eukaryota > Viridiplantae > Streptophyta > Magnoliopsida > Fabales > Fabaceae > Mimosa > Mimosa bimucronata. The sequence continues at coordinate 4,545,101 of CM073448.1, forward strand.
TCCAAAAATACCTTAAACTTGTGAATTTGTTTATAAAGCTAATGTATTTTTTTCTAGAGACACTTGAGAACTTTAAATGACTCCTTATTTCCTTTTTCCTAAATTTGGGAATTATACACATTTATTGGTAATTTAAAACTCAGGATGTTACATACTTCATGCAACTTTTTTAAAAAATTTGGCAGAGTTTCCCCTTATAAATGTGACATCCAAAAATTACATTTACAATCCAATTTCAGTCCAGTAAATACAAAAGCATACCATTACTAATTCAACACCAATCAAATGGGCATGCCATACATTTAACTTCACTTCATGCAAATTTTTTAAAAAATTTGGCAGAGTTTCCCCTTATAAATGTGACATCCAAAAATTACATTTACAATCCTTTTTCAGTCCAGTAAATACAAAAGCATACCATTACTAATTCAACACCAATCAGTAATTACAAAACCTATAATTTCACCCTCATTTGATGGAAATTAAACATTGCTCTACAATTAGTAAATTAAATACTCACTATGGAAAAATTGATAAGTAATTGTACAAAGTATGAAGGATATGATAAAGTAATTGATAACCCACTGAGCAGAGAGCATCTAAACAACAGTCATTGAAGTAACAAAAATTATGATAAAGTAATTGAAGTAACAGCCATTGAGCAGAGAGCATCCCAAACGCTGGCAAAAAAAAAATGGAATTCCAAACAAAAAAGAGCAATAACCACGCATTATGGGCAAGAGCCAAGAATAAGCCCCATTATGCAAATTCAGTGCAAGAGCAAAAAAAAATAAAAGAAATGGCTTAGATCTCGCACCTGTGAGGGACGAGCTGAGGGAGAGAGTTGAGGGAGCGAGAGACCTGAAGGACGAGCTGAGGGAGCGAGAGAGCTTCTTCACAACCTGAAGCTGGGGTTTTTTTTTTAAATTTCTTCAATGCCGAGAGAGCTGAGAGGTGAGGGAAAGAGGAGAGAGATGAGGGGCAAGGGAGTTGAGGGGTGATGTTCAAATAAAATTTTTCTGGGGAGAGAGAGCTGAGAGCGAGTTTCTGGCGCGGCAATGAAAAATTTGGTGAAAAAGACGAGTAATGAGGTTTTAAATACACAGGTTTTCAATTTTTTTTTAATATGTAACCACGTCACATTTTAAAAAATATGTGACGTGGTTTCTATGAAACGACGTCACATATTAACATATGTGACGTCGTTTAGAAGAAACCACGTCACATATTTCCTATATGTGACTTGGTTTTCTTCAAAATAATCGTTTTTTTTTGTTTTTTTTAATAAACCACGTCACATATTAAAAAATATGTGACGTGGTTGGCTCCAAATTAAATTTTTAATTTTTTTTATAAGAAACCACGTCACATATTTTTAATATGTGACGTGGTTTATTAAAAAAAATTAAACAAACGATTATTTTGAAGAAAACCACGTCACATATAGGAAATATGTGACGTGGTTTCGTATAAAAAAAATAAAAAAAAACCTGATTAAACCTGAAGCAAACCACGTCACATATTAAAAATATGTGATGTGGTTTCTTACAAATTTAAACCACGTCACATTTCTCCCATTATTGTGACGTGGTTTCTTCCTCAACCTGAAATTTAATTACAAAAATGCCACCGAGCTTTTTTTAATGTCAGTTTTATAAATTAGTGACGTGAATTAGGGACAAGAAATGGGTTTTTTGTAGTAGTGAAAGTTACTTAAAACGTTTTAAATCACCTTAATTAACCCATTACAAAATGGCAAAATCACCTAAAAAAGTAATTCATAAACTCAAACAGATATTTTGTGATTAATGACAATTTTTTCAACCCACACCATATACCTTTTCCGCAAATATCTTATCAAATTAGTAGAATTTTATGAAACATGAATTATATTTTAATCAAAATGATAATGAATTATTGGGAAAAATAGTATTTCAATACGTCTAAATTCTTATAAAGTATTAATGAGTAATACAAAATCTGGAAAAACATAACTCCTTTCACTGAAATTTCAGTTGTGGTCAATTGATAAAATAAAATTATCAATTGTTACACTATGATCATTTCATTTTTATTAAAATAATAGTATTTAGGTAATCTCACTGTATTTTTCAGGAGTTTCACAATGCTTGGATCACTCCGATTCATAAATTCATATTAGCAGATTTGGAGGATTTTTTTTTCTTGCTCCCAAATTATAAAATAAATTCATCGAGGTAAACACTACTATGAATTTTAACCCATCGTTTTATGCTCCATTTTGCTTATACGGCAATCTCTCAAGGTTTCTTCCTCATCATGTTCTTCTTCTAAGGTCCCATCACGAATATACACAGTATAAGATGGGTGATGAGAGAGTTCCAATAAGGATGCTTAACAAAAGTAAGGACACATGGCAAATTGTAGTACTTGTGTTGCGGAAGTGGGTTGTACGAAAAAATATTTCCTGTTTGGAAGGTTGTGATGTTGTTGGTTGATAAGCATGTATCTCTTCATATCACTTGGATACTTAAATATATACCATCTATCTATTCATGATAAAAATATAATGTTTTCAACATTTTCAGGGAATTGAGATTGAAAGGTATGTCACTCAGAAGTCGCTGCTCCGCACTTACCAATTAGAAACAATGGAAGGAAAAGTATATCATGTAGAGAATTTTGAAGTCTTACCAAACAATGACCAATACAATATTACTAACAATCCATGGAGGCTCTACTTTCATTCCACGACTTTTTTTTTTTTAATGAAACTCCTCCATTCACTCCTACTCATGCTTTCAACTTTGCTCCTCTCAACGAGATTGCAAATGGCTCAGCAACTAATGCATGATTAATTGGTGTGTAAAATTACACTCAAAATGAGAAATTTTTTTTAACCTATTCCTAAATTAGATCCAAAACACTAACTCCAATTTTTTGTTAATAAGATGTCATAGGTTTCCTTCAAACATTTGGTACTTACGAGGACCATAGAAGGTAATTCTAGAGTAACCAAAAAATTAGCCTTCAACATATCTGATCCAAAGTATTGTATACATAAAACTATTTATTTACAAATATAAACACATTGTTTTGTATAAACGATCACGCTTATTTGATACTTTCACTATTTTTTAATTTATAGTAGTAGGTTAGTTAATGTCACTCTATTTGGATGATATGGAGGCTCCAATCGTTGCACTAATCCGTCATGTGACGATTATCAAGTTCAGACGTAATGATCAAATACGAGTTCCGTGTGTTTTAAACTTTAGTTATTTTTTCTCAAATATACCTACACCTCTCATTTTAGGATTTAATTTTTTTGTCAGGCAACACCTACATTACTAATGTGTTTGAGGCTACTACTATCATGCTTAATCCCAACATACCTAAGGCATCACATAAAATGAATGAATTAATTATTGTGTTCAAATATGTCACTGTTTTAGGCAAAAACACAAACGTTAAACCAACTTTTGTTGTTTAAAAAAACTTTTTAAATACTAAAATAGTCACTCAAAAAAATTAAATTCTTTAGTTTATTTTCTTTTTTTATTTTTAACTTTCGTGCATCGCACGGGGAGAAAAATCTAGTTAGAGAAAGAAGAGAATGGAATCTACTTTATACTTAAGCGATATCGTTTCTGAATTTTAGATTTCTATTTTGAGTTTTATCTCTCAAATAAATGTTTTATAGAGATCTATAAGACATAGTTCATATATTCTTCTGAAAATCATTATGCTTATCCCAAAACTTGCACATAATTCAGCTCGCAATAACTCAAAAAAAAAAAAAAAAGAACTTGTCATTCCAAGAACATGACAAGCTAAGTATTTAGAGAAGTGGAGGCATTTGCTTTGCATATATACAAATCAGGATCATCACGAATAATTAATCACCAAAGAAAATGCACCATAAAATGTAGCTATATATATATATATCCAGAAATAAACATATAGCATAATAATTAACAAGGCCATAATCCATTATTTATAATCAAAGAAAAATTAATTACTTTATCTTTGTAGTTTCACGGAGTTTGCGACTCAGTCCTTATAGTTTTACCCATCGCAACTTAGTCCTGTTTCATATTTTTTATAAGAAAGTCTAAGTATGTTACTTATTTGGCATCATTTTCAGTGCCATGTCATCCAAAAAGGGCTCCCTCCCTCCCCCCGGGATAGTACTCCCTTTCTTCATCTTCTACACTCCTCAACCAAACTCTCTCCACAGCAGCAAAAATCCCACTCGATCTGCAACATCTCCTTTTCCTCCTTTCAACGCCCAGTGAGAAAAGCCAGTTTGGTTAATTAGGAGACAAGAAGCAGAAGATGCAAAAAGGGGTGGACTAAAGGGATGAGAGAGAGAGAGCCCTATGCTGGATGACGTGGCACTAAAAATGATGCCAAATAAGCTCGGCTACATAGGATGAGATACTTGAGACTCGGATTTTCTTATAAAAAATATAAAACTATAATAACTGAGTCGTAATTTTAGTGAAACTACAGCAATAATATAATTAATTTTCAGTATAATCAATTACCGAGGTCATGGACTCTAGTGAGCTTCAAAGATTCTCTTCTGAAATCCCTGAAGACACAGAGCCCAATGGCATACAAAATGATTAACAAAGCGAGGAATATTACAAAAGTTTCAGCCAAAGCCCTCCAGTTCATTTTAATGTCTTTAAGGACTCCAGCCTTGCACGAATCGCAGTTAAAACACAAGACTTTAGGATCATTGTCCCATGCACCACAATCTGGGCTATTACTGTAATTTCCACTAGTCGTCGTCGGCTTTTTCCACACCATTGGGCTCTGGTACACAAAGTTGCACTCACTCGGAGGCTGGCAACACCCAGACTGCACACAGTAATAACCACACATGCATGCGAAAAACGCATGTAGAAACTAAATGTTGGAATATACCGAGCCTACCCGGAATGGAATTAGGGTACAAATCCAATGCGATTGGGCTAGTAAGCAAAAAACGAGAAATATGAGTGTGAATGAGAAGTTTTAATCTTTCTGATTTAAAATTGAAATCAGTAAATGTATAATGTGATCCAATTAGTCCAAATTGAAAAAATAAACTCTATGTGTTCTTTAATACGAGATCAAGTTAACTTTATTTATAAATATTAAAGTTTTAATATAAACCATTTCATAATAATATATGATATATGTTATTAGATTATATGTTAATTTATAAGTTGAGTAAATTAGTTTTGGAGAAAAATTAGAAAGTAATTCATTTTGTAACCTTAATATCTAAAAAAAAATCAATTTGATCTTATATTAAAGACATAAGAGAATATAATGTGATATGAATCCGAACCATTTGGTGTTTTGATCTCATGTACCTATTTAATTAGTGAATCAATTGGAATGCAGATATAATGTCGATGCACTTATATATAGTACTGTTAGAATACCCTCACCGGCCACATGGAAAGATCAATCATGTTGTGGGGTAGTTTTATCATGGAAGAAGAAGAAAGTAAGAGAGAGTGCATGGCCAGAAGTACTACGCCGTGTAAAAGTTAATAAAGTAAAGTGTGTGTGTGTAGAGAACCCGTCTTTGACATGATAAAGCAAGGGACACGTAGGTGGTACATATCAAAACAATTAAACAAAACAGATATTGGGTTACCTGGACTAGCGCTACATCAGGATTTACTTGGTAATCCTGAGAGGAATCACCTTCGTAGTCGGAGCATAATCCATTGGACTGAAGACAGTTCTTGACATTGTCCCAGCTATACGTAGTGTTTTCTGCAACCAAGGAGAGTAATCGCCAAGCCTGTACTCCTTGCTGGCCCCTTTGCGGGTAATAGCGAAGGCGAAAATAACGAAGATCATGACCAGAATGATGAATACTAGCAAGATGAGAAGGTAAATACATAGGAGGAAAGGTTTCTTGTACCGAACACCAGCCATACCTAAGAGTGAAAAACCCATAAGGAATAGACCAAACACAATGATGGGCTCGGCTTTCCATTGTTCACACAGGCCTCCATGCGTAGATAGAGATAGCGGAGCAGCACAATAACCAGACATTGATGGCCTCAAACCATTTGGTGCTGTTAATGCGAACCATATTATCGGTTGAGAGTGCCATAGAGAGAGCTAGCTATATATCTAGGTTTTACAGAGAAGCATATTGATGAGATGAACACACAAATCATCGGCTATGTACGATTTATATCGTGATTTTTTAGATATTAGATAGATATGTTTTATTATATAAGCTTTGGTAGGTTAATAACTTAAAGAAATCCTGTATTAATTATTTTTTTAAACTAAGGGATTACCTCCACGCGGAATCGGTTAGATGTGGATCATAGTATAGATTGATTTTTTTTTTAAAAAAAAAGTCTGTATTTCTTAAAAAATTATTTCAATGGATATATATGAGAAATTCTTGCGTGAACTCGGTGCATCATGTCATTTATGATCTGACCAATCACAAATAAATATATAAGGTTTAAAGTGGAAATTTGTAATCTGACTTGGCACCTTAAAAAAATACTCGAACTAGTAAAAATATTTTTTTAATCTGTAAAATAAAAAATATTGAAAACATAAGATTTAATTTTTTTATGTGCTAGTTAATTTTTTTTTCAGTGGCAAGTTAGATTTAAAATTCCATGTCAAACCTTTTGTACTTACTTATGATTGGTCAGACCACAAATAATGTGGCACACCGGGTTCATAAAAGAATTCCTCATGTGTGTGTATATATAAAGTTAAAATATACTTTGGTCCTTTAAGCTTGTATCAAGTGTTAGTTTGGTCCCTTAAGGTTAAAAAAAACACTTTTAATCCATTCTTAAAAAGCTAGTTTAACTTAAAGAAAATCGCTGACTCAGTAATTTTTTTTTAACTTCACAGTTTTATATAAGCATTTAATTGCAGAATCAAGGTTTTGAATTCAATGAGTTCAGTTCAGACTCCGTTAGGTTAAATGAAAAAGGATTAAAAATGTACTTTTAAAGTCAATTAAATGGACTAAACTGAAAATAAAAATTATTTTAATGAATCACTACTACAAAAAGAGTTATTTAAACCACCTCATTTAGACCGCATATAAAATATATGGTTTAAAAAATATAAAGGTGCCATTTTTGTAAATATTGTAAATTTATTTAGACCACTTCTTTATATATATGAGGTTTAAAAAATATGACTAGTGATATTTTTGTAAATATTGTGAATTTGTTTTACACTGCTTTTCTACATATGCAGTTTAAAATAAAAAAACAAATATATTTTCCTACTTTCCCGTAACCTCTTTGCCCATTCCCAATCTCCTCTTCAATTTCAGTTTCTGATCGAACGTGCTCGTCCCTCTCGCCTTCTCCGTGCATTAGCTCTTGGATAATTCCATTGTTCTCGTTGCCACTTTCCCTCCCAATACTTCAAATTTCTATTCAATACACGCCTACGACTACACTACCATTTGATGATTATCCTTTGAGAAAGGAGGATTTCCCTCAGAACTCACGCCAGTTGATGAGATTGTGACTCGTCATTTTCATCGTCACCGCTTGCTTTGCCGCCGCCAAGAGCAACATTTTCTCGAGCCCTTTCCTTCTATTACTCTCTCTCACAAACAATTCCTCCACATAGAACCCAAGCTTAGCGAGAAACGTTTAAGTGTGAACCCAGGCTTAGAGTAATTCGTCCTTGCTGTCGTCCAGATCTGAATCGTTGTGAGGTAAAGCATCTTGCTCCATGGCTATTTCTGTTTTTCATTTACTCTTTCTGTCACAAGTTCCTCAAATTCTCAAATTCATTTGTTGAAGTGTGAACCCCACCCCCAAATTCGATGGCTACTTCTCGCTTCTCCATTGATAAAAGGTTACGTGCCACGGACAACTATAACTTGGTGCAGGCATTAGTGGCACGTATCCTTTTATCATTTTTTGCCTCAGGTCTAGTGTATTTGACTCTATATGTCTTCTCAAGCATCAATGATGATTGTTCTTTTTAACTCCCACTTCCATCTTGACATGTCTGACATCAATGAAGAACAACTGGTTCTATACACTCATATGGCTAATCTTGTAAACTTAAAATTACAATGGCCTGATATCAACATGAAAGAGATTGCAGAAAATTTTTCCAAGGTACTATGCTTTAACAATTATAGTATCTTATATAATTATTAGAAATTGCTTGCATTTGAAATCGTGTATGTGTTTAAATCTCGTGGTCTGAGATCATGTTTATGTGGCCATTGGGGTAAAGTGCTTCAAGATTTCCTTGCAATTGCAATTTGTTGTGACTTTCACTTTCAGTGGGGTAAAGTCATGCTTTTCTGATTAGGACTATCTGCTGAGTCCTTCTGAGGTTAGATCCTCCTATTCCTGCAGTTTGCATGGAATGCACATACCATTTGTGACAGTGAACTAAGACCCTAGGGGACAGGATTTTATCTTGTGATTTCCATAATCAACCACAGGTAGCACTTAACGTGTTTAGATATCTCCCATAATCTTGTTCCTTGTTAGTCTTCTAATGTTGATGGTATCATAATATAGTTGCTTGCCCAATTCAGTGTTGGTTTTTGAGGGAAGATTAACTGTAGTTCGTGTTGTACAACATATACCCAAAGGTTCAGAGGTAAGTATTTCTTTGAAAATTTTGACATCCAGTACACTATGGGTTACAAAGCTAGAAATGACATTGGAAAGTTTCTTATGCTAACTAGTTAACATTTGGGGCGAGAAGATGTTATGAACTTTTCATTTCACGTTGGCCGACGGTTTGTTTGGGCATTTGGGCTTTTCTTAGGGTAATATAAGCTTCTAATGCCATCCTTTTCCAATCAGCTTGATGCAAACTTGAGAGAAACTTTTGAAGGTAAGCTCCTCTTTCTAGCTTTCTTTATATTTTGTAATTTCTCCTTATCAATATATTTAACTTGATAATAGTAAACTAATCAATGTTTTGCTTAGTCTGAGATAGCATGATGTCCTTTTCAGTTATTGATGGAGATGGAACATTGGAGAGAAGATCTAGCATACTACAAATTGACCTTGCCAGTCTATCAAAGTATGGGAGTTCCTAAAGCTTAGAAAAGTCTTAAAAATCCTAATAATAAGTTCAATTTGTCGATTCTTTGTAGTTCTTAAACCCGCTGCTCTTAGCCTCTTAATTAGTTTGAGCTGCAAAATCCATACATGCTGCTGATCTCTAGTCCTGGACTTTCCACTCTATTGCAGGAGTTTAGCTTTAAGTTTGGAATAGTCCCTTGACTATTATGTTTCAGAACTTGTGAAGCGAATAGATTGTGAACTATTTGATGTTTGCTTGTTTCAAAACTTGTATAATTACATTATTGTTGGAATCATGTGTAGGCCTTTTTGAGTTCACATTGTGGGAATCATAGTTTTGGAATTGTAATCAGAAAGATTGAATTTTAAGAATATGTGTTGTATTTTTATTGTTGGTTAATTTTCTTTTCAAGCCATATAAATGTCAAGGGATGGATCAAGTGATATATATAGTAAAAAATACTTTATTTTTTAGAACGCATAATGGATTAAGTGGTTTCAAAAGTATCTATATTTAGACCGCATTACTAATTATGCGGTCTAAAAAGTATACGTTTTTAGACTGCGTTTTAAGAAAAACAGTCTAAATGTAAACTCTTTTAGACCGTTTTTTAAAAAAGCGGTCTAAAAAGTATTTTTTTTAGACCGCTTTTTTATGCGGTCTAAAAGGACCATACTTTCTAAACCGCCATTTTCTAAACCGTTTGTATATGTGGTTTAAAAGGCTTTTTTTATGCGATTTAAATTTCATTTTCTGTACTAGTGAATACACACACAGAAGGTTATAGTATATGTATGTTTCGTCATTTAAGATTGTATCAAACGTTAATTTGGTCCCTAACTATATTCGGTGAATTAGCTTTTTCTGTTAGGTTAAACCCCAGAAAAGCCTAAAAATTTACTAATAATAATAATAATCATGATGATTATAGTTATTACGACTGTGTGTTTATATTTGATTGATTTTGGCGGTGATACTCTTTTTCAATGTATATAGAGCAACGCTAGTTTAAAAGCTTGGGATTTTTTTCCTGTTTTCTTTTTCTCTCTTTTTGTTACAATGACTGAAGTGTTATAAAAATAAAGAAAAGAAGAAAGATGGAGAGAGAAAGATAGAATAACAAGACAATAAATTGGAAAGGAAGTAAAGAAGTATTCTCATTCACTTGTAATTCTTATATTTTAAAATTTGGCCATTTTTATTAAAATTTCATTATAAAACCACCTTTTAGATATGCTGAGTCGGTATTTTCAGTTAAATAAAACTAATAATATTAGCGAAAAAGGATCAAATGTGCACTTTTCAAACTTAAGAGATTAAAAAGAGATTTGATGCAAATTAAACATAAAAGATTAAACGTATACTTTAGCCTATACAATTTAAATAATAAGTTTTGAGATATTATTGATGTTTTATTATATGAGCTTTGATAGGTTAATAACTTAAAAAATATCCTGTCTTAATTATTTCTTTAAACTAATAAGGGATTACCTTGACACCGAATCAGTTAGATGTGGATAAGAGTATAGATTTTATTTTTTAAAAAAGGTCTATATTTTTAGAGAATTTTTTCAATGGATATTTATACAAGGTTTAAGCATACGTTTAGTTCTTTAAGTTTGTATCGATTTGACTCTTGGTTCCCCCGTTTTGCCAAAGGACGACGTTGCAAAATTGGGATTGGCCTGGACATAGGGAGGACAGTTAGGTGATCCTCCGTAGACGAGCGTGAGAGAAAAGAGGGTGATGAGCGACGGTGACGGCGGCAGCGGTCAAGATGGCGACCCAACCTGGAAAAAGAAGCAAGCTGGCAGAGGAGAAGGCTCTAATCCTAATTCTGGAGTTAATGATGGGAGAAAAGATAATGTTCGTTTCTCTTGCAAGGAGAAACTTCTGAGTCTGGGGGATTCAGGTTTCCTTGAAGAGAACATGGCGGCAACGGAGGCAATGAAAGGATGGAAAAATTACTTCGCAATCACGAGTAAAAAGACTCAATCGGGGGAGGACGAGAGCATGCACGAGGAGCTCTTAGAAGAGGAGGATGATATTGATAACTCATGGGTTAAAGAAGGTAAATTTTCGACCTTACAAGTGTCTGTAGAAGAATTTGCTACGTGTTGCAGACGTTATGCGAACTCTTTGATCGTCAAGTTAATGGGCAAGTCTTTTGGCATTGGTTTTATGAAGCATCGCATTGAACGCATGTGGAGTAGACCCCAGAAGTCGTTCAAGATTATGCCTTTGAATAATGGATACTTCATCGTGTCATTCTCATAAGTTGAAGACAGAGATTTTGCTCTGCAAGATGGTCCTTGGATGATTGGGGATCATTATCTTTTGGTCCAGAGATGGCATCCAAACTTCAACCCTTGGAAGGCGGACAACCAAAAACGTATTGCAGCTTGGATTCGGGTTCCTGATCTCCCGGCTGAACTATATAATGTCAAATCACTCAGAAGGCTTGGGAACTTAGTTGGGAAAACCTTAAAGATTGATAGAACCACAGCTTTTCCTGAGAGGGGAGGCTTTGCGCGTATTTGTGTTGAGATTGATTTGGAGAAGCCTTTACTTCTAGCCTTTGTTCATCTTGGTGTGACTTATAAAATCATGTATGAGGGTTTACACTTGATATGTTTCTACTGTAGGCAATATGGACACCATATGGAACATTGCATCCATAGGATGGAAGAACAAAAAAGTACAGCCTCAAAGAAACCAATGGAGAATACCTCTGGTCGTTCAAAGGAACCTATGGTCGAGACACAGGATACTAGTGCAAAGAATCAGACTCCGACACCGTAACAGGTTTCGTCGGCGAAGGATGGTCCAGGTCAGCCGGGTAACGAGATTTTTGGCCCCACATGTTAGTGAAGCGTGATGTCAGTAAACGACAGATAAGGAAAGAATAAAGAGTATCACAGGCGGACTCTTTGGAAAGCAAATCAGGTGCTACGAAAGGGGAATCATCAAAGATTAAGGAGACACGTGCTTCCAAGGTTAATGAAATAGAAAATTATGCTGTGGTTTCGGTACTGGTCACAAAGATAGATAGAGGGCGCTCATTTATTTTGGACCGTTCAGATTTAAATCTTGACGGTCCAGATTTAATATTTTTAAGTATGTCATTTTTAAATGAATAATATGTTTTTTGATAAAATGATAGTTAAGATATTATCTTTATTTTAGATTTTGTAACTAAAAAAATAATTTTTTTTTAAAATCACAAACTTAAAAATATTAAATCTGAACCGTCCAAATCCAATCTAAACAGTCCAGAGTGGATGAGCGCCCTCTACCTATCTTTACGACTAACACACTGAAACCAATTTGGTTGGTCAAGATGTCGCTAATAATGTGGAAATCTCCACATCTTTTGGAGCTGATTTGAAAACAAATGTTTTGAATGTGGAGCAAGGGTGGGTCCCGGTGGGTTCTAAAAGAAAGATCTCAGTCAGACGTAAATCACGTGGGAAAGAAAATAGGACGGGCATTAATGACAAAATCAAAACCCATGATGGGCAAGGGGCTGGTGCTGTCATTAAGGAAGTTTCTCTAGCAGTCAATCCCTTCTCGGCATTAGGACAAATTTCAGAGGAAGATCCAATTATTTCAAGTGGGCCGAATCAAAATATGGGGCCTTGTATAGTGAATTTGGGCTGTGCCTTGAATATGGGTTACGGCCAGATACTTAATAATCAATGTGGGCTTGTTTCATCTTATGATAACAGGGTGGAAATTATTAAGACTTCAGCTTTGGTGTAACACCTTAATTTTTACTATTATAATATAACATTTTAATTGAATTATAATCACTTTTATGAATATTAGAAGCTAAAAAATACGAATAAATTTAAACATTTTCTTTTCAACAGTGTTCCAACTTTATTTCTGTTGGAATGGGCTTTTCGAACAACTTAGAATAACTTAAAACTCTTTATAAAATAAAGTGATTAATAAAACAATTAAAAGTACACTAACCCTCTTAGGGTGTCTATTTATAATTCATAATGCTTAGGAAATTTAAATCCCTTAATAAATTTATACAATTCTATTTTCTATACTTTCTACTATTAATTTAATAATTTAATTTTACAACATATACAAATAACATTACTAAAATATTTAACTACCTTTTACTTTTCAAATTATAATCCTAATTCCTTCGTCTAATCTTCTTCCCCAGCTAGCTTCTCCCATCCTGCGTACTGAAAATGTTTGGGGAGGGGGTGAGATTGGAAATCCCAATAGCAGTTTCTTTCATTAATATGTATTATCATGCTAGCATTGTCATGTATATATTTCATAAACCTGAACAAATATCACAATTACACATACTTCCTGCACTACATGCTCTACCAGCCACTATGAACAATATGTTTGTTAATTAATGGAGGTTCTACCCGCATGACTTCTCGTTATAACAGTTAAAGCTATAACTAACTGGTTTGGCAAATGGATAGCGAACCACCTAAGCCTGGAGTACTCCATGAACTGGGAAGTAAAACTTCTATGCAGGAATTAACAAAGTTTCTCACCTTCATGCATAATGTAACTTGCAACAGATATTACAAAATTATACATGCAATTTAATTTAATTGTTACTGAAATAAACTGCTACCTAGATACCAGCACTTAGTCCTAAGCGTGCTCTTTTCTTTTCCACTGACCTCCTCAACTTATGCCACTATTAGGACCTATTTACATGTAATATAAATAATAATTTAATATCTATACTTATATATAATTATTCAACGTCTCTCACGATCCTATATTACTACCCTTCCCTTGTTAACTTTAAGTACTAGCTACTTTCATTTTTAAATAATCATACACTTAAATACCAGCACTCTAGAAATCTCTTTTCATTTATTAAATTTATCATAATAAATAACTTTAACCAATTCATAATTCAAAATCAAACAGTCTTTTGAACAAAACACAAACCACATGTACTTACTACACCACTAAATATCATACTTGAAAATTACAAACCAAAGCAAGTCAAAAGCATTCACATAAACATATATTTCTCTTTTAATAAAACCCTGCACATATTGGAAATTCTTTGTCAAACTAAACTTATTTGATCTTTAGATTTCATATCTTTATTCATGAGCCACCATCCTAATTAATTTATTAACCCTTAAAGTTCTCACTTAAATACCCTAACCTCTACATTTGTTCTATACGAATCCAATTCTTCAAAATTACAGTAAGCTTTTCTTATCTCTACATTTTTCAACTTCTTGATTATCAAGCTCATTAATTTCATTTTCCACATCAAATCTTTAACAAAACAGTCACCTATATCACACCTTAATTAGCAATCGCTAATGTAGTAACTTATTTTCTGTAACATAACAGTAAAAAGGAAAAGTCTTTGAAATTATAACTCATTTCATATTCGGGAACTTCAAACACTAGTTAATCAAAGAAAATCCTTCCAGAAATAATTGTTAAGAGTTTAGTCCTTTACCCAACTAACATAACACAAATTTCTCATAATTCTAATGGATGCTTTGGTACTTTAAAACACATTTATATCCTTTAAACAACCTTCTTTATTTTTAACAACTACCCTAAATTTCATACCCACTTACCTTCAATTCAAATTACTAATTACACATCAACAACAACCTTAATCTCTTTAATTACATACAAACACCATTAAACTCCACAGATTTAATTCAATCATTAGCACTTGAGAAAACCAGATAAAAGTCTTTAAGAATAAGGAATGAGACTTTTCTTTTATACCAATCACTATATTTTATATTTCATTATACAACTCTTCCCCAAAGATTTGTAAACCCATTTCATATAGTATTGTATTTAAATTACCATTCCAATCTTTTTAATCATAATATAACAATTCTAGTAGCAGAGCAGCAGTAACCGTAATAAAAATTCTTAACATATTATCAATCAAATTCTTCCAACTACTCTAATTACCTCAATTGATATTTAAAGTATCACATTACTATATCTAACCTGATTAAATCATTATCAACTCTTTCATATCATAACTAAATCACCTAAATAGTTTCTTGCCATTCGACAGTAATATTAAATTAATTAACAATAGAAACTTCACTGTACCCATATTAAATCACTTTCATGTGAATGGCAAAACGCACAAGAGAGGGGGTGAATTGTGCTTTTCAAAAATTAAACTGTAAACACAAAGACAATCCTTTATACTGGTTCGGCCAAACACTGCCTACGTCCAGTTCTCCAACTCCTCGTTGGGTTCCACTATATCACAGGTTTTACAACACGGGTTCACCTGCCAACCTTTACAAAACAGAGCTTTAGACTTCCTCTAAACGCTCCCCCGTACAAGTTGTAAGAATACAACCCTGTTCTAAAGTCCCAGACTTTAGAACAACCTCAAACAGTAGATGATTTCAATAGATCGTTTGAATATGTTCATTGAGCCCTATTAGCCGTTGGTAATAAATGCTGGTCTTCATTTCTGTCAACTTTCTTCTCTTGCTTCATTTAATTCTTGCAGAGAGTGAGCTAAGAGAAGTAGAGTCTGTGAGTAACGACAACCTGCAACATGGTACTTGCATAGCAGCTTTATCAGTAGCGTTAGCATCTTTGGCTATCGCTAGCTTCATAGTGTGAGTCCTGCACTTAGCCGTTAGTTAAACAAGTATTCATGGGAAGCACAGTTGGTGTTATCGATAGTGAAATCCATTAGCTTAATGTATATAGACAATGTATTAGCTATCAGAACGTCTAAGTTATTTCAACAAGTGTTTTGTTATCGATAGCTCATCTCGTTATCGCTAGTGACTATATTATCGCTAATTCAATTCATTAGCTCAATGTATGTGCTATCTGTAAGTTATCTCAAGTGTTCTACTATCGATAGCTGATCCTGTTATCGCTAGTTATCTTTGCTAGCTGTTCTAACATTTTCCCTTGTGATATCCATGTTGTTTATGAGACCTTAGTGATAGAGACATATCTTAGCGATACTGATCTATTCTCTGTTGGCTTATGCTAGCTCAACTCATCATTTTAGCGATAGGAATATTTTCTTTTCTTCAGATTATTGCTAAGTCTTCATTAGCTATTGCTATCCTAAGCTTTCTATTTGTTAGCGATAGGTTCTTGGCCTAGCAATAGTGAATATGTTATCTATAGGATTTTTACTTGTTCAGAGTTCAAATAACCTACACTTCTTTTACTTAGTCTTTTAGCATGATTCTTATCTCAATTCATTTCAGACTAAGTTATACGTTATCTGTTCATTTTACTTATGTTATCTATGGGTCCAGTCCTCATCAAAACTTAAGATTCTAACATTTCATTCCCTCTTCTTGATAAAAATAAGCCCTTTCATTAATCATACTTCCAAACAATAAATCACTAATCAAATTGCTGCTTTCTAATTAAATCCTACCTTAGTTCAAAACCTTTGAAATAATACTCCAAAAGAACTCAACTCTTATCCACACCTCAATATCAAGCCAATAATCCAGGAATTCAATCTAGTTTACATTTCAAATCAAAATCCAACAAGATCCAAGAACAACCACTTCAGCTTTCTACTTTCTTAACTTAGTTTCTATTAAACCAATATCACCATTCCTAAACAATTAAACTTCACAAATTTTCTTCCTTCTTCTATCATAAAACTAGCGCCAGTGCAGCATAATCAGAGAAATAAATTACAATAGCTTCCTATAATTTCATTTGATTAAACATCACAAAATTTCCCTCCCAATCCTCACGGCCAGCAAGAACAAAACAGGAACAAAGGGAGAAAAATCCCACTAAAGCTAAGCAACAAATCACCAAAAGCATACATCTTTAATGCACCCAAAAATCGGCAACACAGGGAAACAAAAATAGAACAAGAACAGGGGGAAATAAGAACAAGAACCCGATGGCACATAGGAGCAAGAAAGAAGGGAATTAAACAATCATTAAACAACTATAACAAGCAGATTAAATTCTTCAATCAAAGAATAAATTCCTCACACTCAAGCTTAGCCACTGACAGCGTAGCTCGAGAGGAACAAGGAAGAAAGAAGAAATTTCAAGAAAATCCTAAACTTCACTAATCTACATGCAAGACACAATTATAGCATTATTCCTAATCCTCTTAATGTTTAATCATGCTTTGGTTCATCAAACACCCGAAAATCACCAAATTTCCCGTCGGTGAACAGTGCACGATTTTAGGGATTTTGGAGAAAATCGACCAAACTCGAATCCTTTCTCAAAATCAATGCTCAAATCGTCAAAATCAAAGCCTAAACATTATTTTTATGAATCTAGAAATCTCAAAAATGCTTAAAAACGAATTGATTCTTCCCCCAAAACTCACTTTAATCTGCCAGAGAAGAGAGGAAATCGAAGGAAAGAACTTACCCAAAGTTATCCTAAACTCCCCTTGAACGTCCGCCGCTTCTCACCTCTGATCGCCGCCGTTTTCGCCGGCGATGGCCACTAAACCCGAAGAAAACAGAGGAATCGAGAAAGAGAACAGAGGGAGTGTTATCGGGTGAGAGAGAAATGAGAAGGGAATGTGAGAGTATAAAGGAATAAGGGAGGAAGAAGATATTTTAATTAGGTAGTTTACTATTTTGCCCATTCTTCTACAAATGAAGATATTTTCAACTAGGGGCAGATATTGTCTTTTTCATTTCCTATTTTCTATTTTTCCCTTAAATGGTAATTTTATTTACCATTCACATTTACAAATAAATTTGAATTTGTCCCGACATAATTTCTCTAGATATGATTTAATTTCTAAATTTATTTATAAGACTTTTTAAATATCAAACAATACCCCAAGGTTCTAAATAATACCTTATTTAAATTTATCTTCTAACTATTTTTCCTCAATTAATGGAGAAAATAAACCTTAAAAATTATTAAAAATACATTTGACCTCAAGAATTTATTCATAAGGCTTTTTAATTATAAATGACGCTCCAAGACCTCAAATAAATCCTTATTATCTTTATCTTTTTTTTTCAAATTAAATTTTACCTTCTAATTATTTCTCTTTATTTCTTAAAGAAAATAAGCCTTAAAATTTATTAAAATTACCTAAACGTCATAAATTTGTTTTCAATGCTTTTTAATATTTTGGTAACATTCCCCAAAACCTTAAATAAATCCTTATTTTCTATTTTCTAAAATTTGGGGTGTTACATTTGGACCATGTGATGGCCCATGATGGGGGTTTGTGTATGGTATCTGAAGGAGATGCTTTGGGAGTTCCCTCCCAGACAATGCCTAATGTTTCCCGATGAATTTTTTATTCTGGAACTCTAGACATGCGTTCCCCAATCTCATTAGAGAATTGATTTCTTTCTATTTATTAGATTTTGTGGCTATCCTTGAAACAAGGAGTAGTGGGAATAAAGCAGTAAACACGTGCAATAAACTAGGTTTCCAACACTTTGAAATTGTTGATGCCGAGGGGTTTGAAGGTGGACTCTGGTAACTTTGGTCAAATAAATTTAGATTAGTTGAAGTGGTTCTTAAAAATCCCCAATTTATTCACTTTCGAATTGAAAAGGAGGTGGGTCAGTTCTAGGATTTGACTATAGTTATGCTAGTCTTCATGCTCATAAAGAAGAATGTTGTGGCAGGATCTTGAATCTATACAGAATACAGAGTCATGGTGTATTGCAGGAGATTTCAACGCTACTTTACTTGCTTCCGAACGCCAATCGAACAGTGGGTTGAGTATGCCTGATCGAGATTTTGCCTCTTTTGTCCATAATATGCAACTAAACGACATGGAGTTTATAGGTCCAAAATTTACATGGCATCGTTCAAACGTAGAGAGTCGTATTGATAGGATTCTAGCTTCTGATGATTTGAGAGAATTATTTCCAGACGCTACTGTAACTCATTTGTCTTTTTTCAAGTCAGATCACAAACCCCTTCTTCTTAAAACTGGAGGCCTTAATACTTGTAGTGGTGGTGTCAAACCATTTAGATTCATTTCATCTTGGATTCTTCATGAACAGTTTGGTGATTTTGTTAAAGAGCACTGGTCTTCCGAGGAGGAGTGGAGCACGAACATGATTAACTTCACATGAGAGTGTGACACTTGGAACAAGCAGGTTTTCGGTCACATTATTACTCGGAAGAAGACTTTACTTCAGCGCTTGGAGGGAATCCAGAAAGTTGAAACACGAGGGATGCTTTCTGTTGAACTCCTGGAGCTGCAACGTAGTCTATGGAAGGAGCTTGATGAGGTTTTTCTTCAGGAATCCTTATTATGGGCTCAGAAATCTAGAAGTGATTAGCAAATTCATGGGGATCGAAATACAAAGTTCTTTCATAACTGTGCAAATGAAAGGTGCAAGAAGAACTATGTGGGAGCAATTAAAGATAGTCATGGGGAGTGGGTTTATGATGTCTCCGTAATTAAGAACATGGCTACTCAATTTTTTTAAGATTTATTCACTGAAGACCAAATTGTTAGGATTCCCATTCAATGTATTTTCTCCTATCCAGCTGTCTCTCCAGAATAACTTTTGAGACTTGGCAGGGAGATCAATGATGATGAAATTAGGCAAACAATGTTCTCTATTGAGGCGTTAAAAGCATCGGGCCCAGATGGGATGAATGCTCTATTTTACCAAAACCAGTGGAACCATGTAGGCCAATCAGTTTGCTCTTTTATTACCAAATTGTGGATTGACCCTTCTCTTATTGTTGAGATTAACAATAATTTTATTGTCCTTATTCCTAAAAAGGAGCACCTAGAGGAATTTAAAGACTTTAGGCCGATCGGTTTATACAATGTGATTTTTAAAGTTATTACAAAAATTATTGCTAACCGCATAAAGCCGTTTCTCCAACATATTATCAGTCCCACTCAATGTAGCTTTGTTCCTGGTCTCCATAATGTGGACAATATTATTATTGCTCAGGAGGTGGTTCATTCAATGAGAAACAAACAGAGCGGCAAAGGCTTTATGGCTATTACGATTGATCTGGAGAAGGCGTATGACAGGTTGAACTGGCACTTTATTATTAAATGTCTAGAAGAACTTAATTTTCCTCCTCACATAATTAATATTATCTCCAAGCGTGTTACCACTCCTTGTATGAGATTGTTATGGAATGGAGACAAAGCAAAAGAATTTACTCCGTCTAGAGGTGTCCAGCAAGGAGATTCTCTTTCTCCTTACCTTTTTGTTATTTGCATGGAGAAATTAGCTCACATGATTCAAGAAAGGATTATGAAGAAAATGTGGGACCCGATCAAACTTCGTAAGCTCGGCCCCTCCCTTTCACATTTATTTTTTGCTGACGATTATTTGCAGAAGTTTCCCTACAATAGGCTTTCATTATTCATGATTGCTTAGATTCTTTCTGTGAATCCTTTGGATTAAGGATTAGCACAAGTAAAACACGTGTTTTCTTCTCCAAAATGTCAATCATAACAGGAGATCCGAAATCAGTAATGCCTTAGGATTTCAAATAGCAGCTGATTTAGGGAAATACTTGGGTGCCCTACTTCATCACAAAAAGGTGACGAAGGAAAGTTATCAATATTTAGTAGATAAAGTTAGTTCACGACTAACTAATTGAAAAGTTAATGCCCTCTCATTAGCGAGTCTATCTACTTTGATATCTTCAATTACCTCTGCCATTCCGGGCTATTCAATGCAAACAGCTTTACTACCAACAGCCACGTGCGGGGAAGTGAAGAAGCTCAACTGGAGTTTTTTATGGGGTTCTACAGAAGGAAGAAGAAGAACTCATTTAGTCGCATGGGATAACGTATGTAGTGCAAAGAAACATGGCGGATTGGGCTTAAGACATTTAAGACAGTAGAACCTTGCTTATATGTCCAAACTGATGTGGAATCTCATTTCTTGGAAGGATGACCTGTGGGTGAAAGTTCTTCGCACCAAGTATAGATGCAGCGATGATTTACTTTCTATCATCGATAAGGAGAGGACTGGCTCGAATATCTGGTCAGGTATAAAAGCTTCTTGGGAGTTTGTAGAGAAAGGTACAGTGATTAATCCTACTGATAATACGATTAAATGGCGACATATATACTAGTAGCAAATCTTTTTCCTTAAAATCTGCTTATGATGTTATCTGTCCATGTACGACGAACAGTGATTCTATCTGGCAGAAGATTTGGAAATTGCACACTATCCAGCATACTAGAACATTTATGTGGCTGGCTTTTCAAGATAGATTATTAACTAATGAGAATAGAGCCAAGAGGGGTTTTTGTGTAGAAACTCCATGTTCATGGTGTGGATGGTTACCGAAGAACCTATTTCATGTCTTCAGGGACTACGAAGATTCTAGGAACTTATGGCTCAGTTTAATAACGTGTGGTTCTGACAGGAATTTCTTCGGTTTTAATCTGTGGGAATGGCTTAAGTTTAACATCATTAATCCAAGAGGAGAGATGGGAGAAGGATGGGCAGACCTTTTCTCTACGCTTTGTTGGCTTCTATGGCAGCGGCGGAACTCCAGGATCTTCGACGACAGAACAGACTCCAATGTAACCCTCTTGATGAGAGCAAAATCAATTCTTACGAATTTGAAGGAGGCAACGAAGAAACTTTGCGGAACCAATCGTAGCTCCCTAGTTTGTGAGTATGGCCTCAGATGGTTCCCACCTCCGATAGGATGGGCAAAACTGAATGTTGACGGAGCCTTCTCCACGACTCAGGGAATCGGCTATGGAGGAGTACTGCGAAATAGTGCAGGGGATTTTCTAGCAGGTTTCATGTTTAATCCTAGAGTAGGAAGCTCCTTGATAGCTGAGCTGTGGGCTTTGGTGTGCGGTTTCAAAATGGCATGGGAATCTGGACAGCGTCGAATAATAGCAGAATCAGATTCTTCGGAGGTCATCCAATTAATTGTACGGGATTCAGATAGTCAGCAACAAGAGGCAGAGTTGGTCCAAGAGGCGAAATCTTGGTTGGCAAAACCATGGGAAATCAAACTAAATCATATTCCGAGGACAGCTAACTCGGTAGCTGATCATTTGGCCAAAGAAGCGATTGGTACGGCTCCTGGTTATCATCCAATTGAAGCTCCCTACGGGAATTTACTAGTTTTTCTGCAACATGATTTTAATGTAGTCTCTGGCACCGGTTAAGGTGATATAAAAAAAAAGTTTGTATCGATTTGTTTCCCTTAAGGTTGAAAAAAACACTATTAGTCATTTTTTTAACTTTGTTAGTTTAGCTTAACAAAAAATGTAACAATTTTATATAAGTATTTAATTGCAAAATCACGGCTTAAATTCGGTGAGTTGGCATTTTTCCATTAGACTTTTTTGGGGCTCTTTATGTTTTGAAAATATTATACTTTTTTGGGATAAGTTCTTTAATTTGTTAATGAGAAGGCTCCGATGGCTGCTTTATATATGCAAGTCATCTCAGTTCTGGATTTTAGATTTCTATTTTGAGTTTTATTTTTCATACAAATGTTTTATAGAGATCAACCTAGCCACATAGTTAATTCTCGTAGAAAAAAAATTGTATGGCTGTTGTAGAATGGGAAGGGGAATGATAATGGAGAATTTAGGAGGGGAGGAGTGAAGAAAAATGATAATGGAGAATTTAGGAGGGGAGGAGTGAAGAAGAGAAGAAATAGAGGAAAGAGAATTTAGGGGAGGAGAAGAGGGAAATTAAAGAGGCAAACAAAATCAATATTCTTATTCAGGAGTTACAAAGCAAATGAGTTGAGGCCTTAACCAAAATAATAATAAAATAATCAACTTTTTATATAAAATCTAATAATATCCGCCCGTTAACCCACATACAAATAAAACCAATTAGATTCCTTTCACCTATCGATAAAAAATGGTTATTATTTTCCGATCAGCATTTATTTATTTAAAAAATTTGAACTCATATGTAATTGAATTTTTAATCGATAAAGCAAGTCAAATGGTTGAGATGTATATGGGTTATATTTGTCAAATTCATAATACATTTTTAAAAGCAATAATTATTCAATATTCATATTTGAAATATAATTTTATTCAAAGGAGAAAACTTAGATCCAATGCAATATAACCCGTTCATCCAGTTCAATAATAAAAAATTGACACCTGGACAATTTTAACGCGTAACCAATAACGCCGTTACTCTTTACTTTCTTCAGTCTCTATCTTCTTTTTTTGGCCAGTCTCCATATCCGTTTATCATAATATATATATATATATATATTGTGAAGAAGAAAAATAGCATCTCCATTACGATCAAAAGAACACCTCCAACAACAATAAGGAATGGCAAATAGGATGGCGATCATGAAGGAGAGAATGACATGGCCTAAGATAACGGCAACGATTTGCGTAGGTTAGGATGGGGGTACGAAGGATAAGGACGAAGAAGAAGAAGGTAAAGGAAGAAGAAAGGGATTGATAGAGTGCAGCAGAAAGTGTGGAAGGGAGTAATCATGTGTCCTTCAAAACTGGCACTCTCCATCTTAACGGCGGTGGGGTTTAGTGAGAGAGAAAGAGATGGGATCTACATCGGAGGGAGAGCCCTGGATCTTAGTTTTCAGCTTATTCAAATCCATATTTTAATAGATCAATAAAAAATATTTCAAATTTTCAAAATACAATTAATCATTATAAAATGTTATTAATTAAAATATTAATAATTTCTCGTGCATCACGTGAGGAGAAAATTCTAATTGAAATACTAAAACAATGAAATATGAAAACAATTTAAATTTAATTTGAATTATTTTATTATTATTTTCTAGACTAATGTTTGGTTGAGCATTATAAATAGAACCTCAACTCATTTCTTTTGTATGCTCTTTGGTGAAATAATAATAATAATGAAATTAAAATAAGTCTAATAAAATAAGAATGATAATAATTCCGATGCTTGTTTTCCATCCATAGCTATATATATATATATATATATATATATTATCATAAACAAACACATCATAAATAACTACTCCATCTAGATCAAGCTGATTTTTTTTTTTTGAGAAATTAATGATGCAACATACATCACTTTAAATTGTTTATATTTATCTTTTTTCCTCAAATTTAATTTATATTACTTATAAACTAACCTATAATCTAATTACATGCAGCATATGTTAAAATTTAGTGGTTTATTTTGCTTTCTTAATCTCTACAAAAAAAAAAGTCAAGTTGATCTAATAATTAGAACATGAGGGAGTAATTAAAAACACCATAATGCACAATATATATAATCAAATAACGAGGTGATAGACTCTACTAGAAATACTTACATACTCTTAAAGTACCATGTCATTTGTACTGTATCTAATAAAAATGTGACACCTAATCTAATTTTAATACCAACTATCATCATTTATTTTTGCTAAAAAAAGAAAGAAAGAAAAGATGCTAAAATACAAGATAACAATTGGTATTAAAATTAGATTTGGTGTCACATTTTTATTAGTTAGAGTATAAATGACGCGATACTTTAAGAGTATGTAAGTATTTCTCCGCTATTTCTCCAATTGTTACTAGGGAGTGTCAAAGAGTCCCTCCAGATGACCCTGAAGGTACAGTTTCCAATGGCATACCACATAATGAGCACTATGAGGAATAGCACGTTAAGTCCAGACAGTTCCCTCCAGTTCATCTTCATGTCTTCAAGCAATCCAGCCTTGCATGAATCGCAGTTAAAGCACAAGACCTTAGGATCATTATCCCATGCACCACAATCTGGGTTATTACTGTAATTTCCACTAGTCGTCATCGGCTTGTTCCACACCATTGGGCTCTGATACATAAAGTCGCACTCACTCGGAGGCTTGCAACACCCAAGCTGCAAACAATATATAATAACCAATTAACCACACATGTAAAAAAAACGTTTGTAGGAACTAATTATTGGAATATGCTCAGCTTATCTCGGATGGAATTAGGTACAAACCCGATGTGAATGGGGCTATCATGCAAATAATTAGAAATGTGAGTCTAAATGAGGATTTTAATCTTTATGATTTTAATTTAAATCTATACTCCCTCCGGTCCTAATTATAAGAACACTTTGACTTTTTTGACTTTTTTTTAGTAAAAAAAAGTAGTTTCAGTCCCAAAATTTTTTTTTTCCTCAAAACTAATTTATTCAACTTATAAACTAACCTATAATCTAATTTCATGTTACATATGTTATGATTTAGTGGTCTAATTTGCTTCCTTAACTTCCATAAAAAGAAGTCAAAGTGGTCTTATATTTAGAACCGGAGGGAGTAATATTTAATGTGATACGAGTCTGAATAATTAATGTACTCTACCTTGTCTTTAATACAAGATCAAGTTAATTTTGTTTGGAATATTGAGGATTCGAAATAAGCTACTTAATCATAATATATAATTTATGTTATTAGATGATATATTAATTTATAAATTAAGTAAATTAGTTTTGGAGAAAAATAAATATATCTGTATTTTTAAAGTGCTCATTCGATCCTAATTATAAAATCAAGTTTTTTTTTGTGGAGACAAAGGAATCAAAATAGACCGCTAAATCTTAACATATGTTGCGTTTGATTAAATTATGTGATAATTTATGAGTAAGATAAACTAGTTTTAAGGAAAAAAATAATTAAAAATAACTCAAAGTGACTTATTTTGTATCCTAAATTTTTTTTAAAAAACCAACTTGATCTTATATTTTGAATTGGAGGGAGTAATTTATTTTACAACCTAAATATTTATGAAAAAGAGTTAATTTGATCGTATATATTAAGATTTAATTAATTGAATGCATGGCCATAATTCCAAAAGTATGCAAAAGTTAATAAAGCATATATATATAGTGTTTGACATAATTGAAGGAAGGGACACATATAGGTCAAAACAAAACAGATAGGTTACCTGGATCAGGGCTACATTATAATCTTGGTAATCCTGCAGGGAGTAGTCACCTTCGTAGTTGGAGCAGAATCCATTGGACTGAAGACAGTTCTTGACATTGTTCCAGTTACTTATTCTTTTCTGCAACCAAGGAGAGTAATCGCCAAGCTTGTACTCCCTGCCGGCCCCTTTGCGGGTAATAACAAAGCCGAAAATAGTGATGATCATGACAAGAATGATTAACACTAACATCATGAATAGGTAAATACTTAGGAGGTAGGGTTTCTTCCGAACACCAACAATGCCTAAGAGTGACAATCCCATAAGGAACACACCAAACACAATGGTAGGTTCGGCTTCCCATTGTTTACACCTGCCTCCATGCATTGCTTCCCAAACACCAGCGTAGATAAGGACAGTGGACATGAGCAATACCGCGGCGTTGGTGGCCCTAAAGTACGTGGCGCAGGCAATGCGAACCGTATTATCTGTTGAGAGTGACATAGGGAGAGCTCTTTAGGTTTTACAGAGAAGAATATTGATGAGATGAACACATAAGCTATTGGATATATATACGATTTAATCATGAGTTTTGAGATATTGATGTTTTATTATATATTTATATGAGCTTTGTTAGGTTAATAACTTTAAAAAAAAATATCCTGTATTAGTTATTTCTTTAAACTAAGGGATTACCTTGACATGGAAACGGATAGATGTGGATAATAGTACAGAATTTGGGCTTCTTTTTTTTTTTTTAAAAAAAAAAAGTCTATATTTTTATTTTTTTATATATATAAAAAAAGTCTATGTTTTGAGAGTGAGAGAGGGAGATGTGGAGAAGAATAACGACACGACATTTTTTTTTGACCATTTTTTTTACCATAATAACGACACGACATTGATGGATGCGAAACATATATTTTGAGCGTGTTTGAAGTGATGGTGGTTGCCACTGCCAGACGCCTCATAATTTTTTATAGTAGTTTTTTCCTAATTTTAGTTATTAGTCAGATTTGATGGCTGAAAAATTATAAAATATTGACCCATAAATTTCTTTCATCTCTATTTTTTAGTTCATACTATCTTTCTATTTTTATATCTTTTTTGTCTTATATATTTTTAGCCATCGATCTGCACTAAGGGATGAACTTGATGAAACCGGTTTCCTACTTTCTTGTTCATCTAAATCTTTTAGATGAAAATAAATTTTTTTAAATTTTTTTTAAAAGGTATATATAGGACTTCAAATAAAAATGATATTTTAGTTACCATTGTTTTTAAAAATAATCAAATTTGAACCGTTTTAATCTATTTAAACGGGCCGGGTAAGGTTTGGATCTATTTAAATTTCAAAATGCTATTGTTTATGGACAATTTGTGGCTTCAAAAGGAATGGACAATTCATGTACATAGCATGAGGCGACTAAAAGGATGAATTTCGTAATTTGAGATTCAAGATATAATCCTTATAAAATGTAGGGTGAGAAAAAATGTTTTCACCCAATTCTAAGACAACTCCAAATTTTTCTGCTGAGATTGTCATACGTGAGAAACACATTGTTAGCAAATAGCATATGAGCATATTTAGGTCAAAAGAATCAAACTTTTTGTACTACTGTCTTGAAAATATTTGGAAACCTCCTTTACCACTATTTTTTGACCAAAATATTTGATTGATGTTAGCGGTTAGTGATTATAATAGATTATGTGCATATTTCATTTTTGGCGGTGATGTCATTTCTCTATACACATACACACATCTATATAAAGAATGATGCTAGTTTTCAACAGTTGGCATTGCTTATAATTATTTTATTTTTTGGGATACAACGGCTGAAGGGTATGAGTATAATATTAGACTCATTGCAAGTTACAAGGTTATACTGTAGTGAAGAAACTGAATTAATTAGTCACGAGCCGTCTAGGTAAAGTAGGGTGACTCATTAATTATCTATGCATATTCTTGTGAAAATAAAGAGAGTGAGTGGTAGTGATTAGGATTATATATTAACTGATATCATGTCACCATAATTGTGTTGAATTAAATCAATTAATGAATGATAATGTACGGCGTGTTTGCAGAACTCCACTACTAGTTTTGAAGGATGGGGAAAAAAATTACTCCTCTTGTCTTATTTATAGAATAGAGAGGAAATGTTTTATTTAGCCTTATATGTAAGTCGTCTAATTAAATATTTCATGTGAATGTACAAATTTACCTTTCACTTATTATGTGTTGACTTTATTTTCGTGTAATATAGTAGATATTAAATATGAGTAAAGTTGAAAATTTATTGGATTTTAATGGAAAGTTAATGATGTTTATGGTTTTCCTTGGTATGTGTAAAATATGCTGGAAATAGCTTATAAATAAAATAAGAGGAATTGGTTTTGGCTAAAACTACTGTGGAGTTTAAGTGGCTCTTTTCTACTGCATTAGATCTCTTACACCAACATACATATACTACAATCTAAATAAGGATTACAAATCAACATGAAACAGAGCAAGACACAACATAACAAATTTGCCAGGCTTTTGAGAAGCTGACACTCTACACCCAAATGGGCCAAAACCACAATTCAAAGTTATTCTTTGCCTCCTCCCTAGACCCAATTGAGGATTTAAAGACACAAAAAGTGAACCTTACAACCCCCTTCTCATAGACTTTGAATCTTTGAAAAAACGCAATGGTTACAAGTTGAAATTAAGTTCAAGTTTTTGTAAGCAATGCTAATATGAGATTTAGTTTCATTTGTCATAAATATGGAATGAGAATTGCTCAAATGTCTACCTGTGGTGGATATATTGATCGATCGTCTTCCAATTCTGATTTAATCAACCCAGTAGAGACTAAGTTATCCCTATGTCCTTACCAAATTCGGCCCTTAATTAATGTCTCAAAGAAGCTTTATGTTGCTGCTTTACTTGCCTGAAACCTATCACAATTATAATGTCCCTCCCCCATTAAAACATGACATTAAAAGAGAGGAAGAAAATAACTGTGTTAGTATCTTGCACTGTAGATGCTCAACCTTGGAGTGGAGTACAATGCGGCACCTTTTTTTTTTTTTTTTTTTTGGACTGAGTACAATGCGGCACTTGAAGAAACCACAACAATCTTTCATCTGCTTTTTGTCACACACCGTTACCCATTGATTTAAAATACAGAGGTTGACTAACCGAAATTGCCCAGAATAATGTAGAGCATTTTAGAACAGTCCAGAATAATGTGGAACAGTCTGGAAAAATTCGGAATTCTCTTGAAGTGTGTGGAATTCTCTAGAAGTGTGTGGAACTTTCTAGAAGTATGTAGAACTTTATAGAAGAGCCTGAAATGTTCCAGAATATTCTAGAGAACCTTAGAGATATTTAGTCATTGTAAATATCTTAAATATTTTTGTAGAATATTCTAGAAACTCAATTATAACTGTTAGATCAAATAGATCTTAACTGTTCATTGAGGAGGTGGAGTAGTATAAATACCCCTCAACACCTCTCATTTGGGACAACAATTAAATATAAAACATCTGTAGGCACTTTGAGAGAAATCAATAAAAATTTATTTTCTTAGAAATCTGAGTTCCTTTGTGAATCCTTAGTGCTTACTGTACCTAACTTCGGCCCAGCTTTTTTTTTTTTGGTCAAATGGCCCAGCCTTAAAATTAAGGTTGACTAGCCTTCTAAATTTGAATTTTTCTAGGGCCGCACGGTTTGTTGTGACATTTTGCTTAGGTGCACGTGGAACTGCAAAAAGTGTAGCATACACTGGACCCCAGAAATCTCCGCCCTACCAAACCATGAAGAGTGAAGAGAAAAACTTCACGGGCAAAGTTTACAAGGCTGGGGACATTTTTAGTCAAATCAGAGCTACATTATTACACTCTATTCATAGCCTCACTGTTCTCTCACAGATGTGTAAAGCATAGAACCACCACAAATTTTACTTTTCTTGTTGCTAGTCTAGTTTGTACAGACTGTAGCGCCCAGTTATAGGTCAGTGTACTTGAAAAGCTTTAATTAATACAATCCTTTCACTAGTGGGGGAAAAAAGAACTTGGGCATATAAAGGAAGGGACAAGAAAAAGCAAGGCGAAGAAAGTTTATGAAATAATTGTTATGTTTACCAAATCATTAATTCAATAATACATGTGTGTTTGGATTTATTTTTTTTTATTTTTTTCAATCTCAGTTTTTTTAAAAGTAAGATTAGATGAAAGTCAGATTGTGTGAAGTGATTTATGTTTGAAATTGTGATGATATAAGTGACTTTTTTTCAATATGAATTTAAGAAACATGTTTGGATGATTATTTTGAAAAATAAATTTGGATAAAATTACTAAAAAAGACATTATTTGTTATTAAATAATACATATATAATATACATATATTCTTATAATTTAGAAAGATAAAGTGAAAATTGGGGCTTTTTTAGGATTTTAAAGGCTTAATTTCTTCCTTATTTTAAGGAAATTTTAAAAAATTATATTTTTTCTCAAATTAGATTATTATAATAAATTTTTGGAGATTAAAAAAGGAAATTTTAGGTTAAAAAAAAATATCTTATTTGAGAATTTTATGAGACTAATAGTCTAATTTTCCTACCCATTTTATTAAATAATATATAAAAAGGTGTGGGACCCATCATTTCAACCCATAAGCCAAAAGCTCAAACTTCCAAATTTTTCTTGGAAACCCATTTGAAGCCATAAACTCTTATCTAAATAAGTTAAATCAAACAATATGGCTGTTCAAGCTTGTCCCGTCCCGAAATTTTTCAGGACGGGACAAAATAGGGGTTCGGGACGGGGTCGTCCCGATCCCGTCCATTCCCGAATATATATTTTTATAATATATATTTTTTCTCTCACAAAATATATAGAAAAATATAATTGTTGAAATATGATTTTGATGGGAATAATAGGAAAACGAATAGGGTAGGGAATAGAGAATGAATAAAGTGAGAAAAGAGGCTATGATTTTGATTGTGATTCACTGGTTTTGTAGAAATTAAGAAGAATCTGTAAGTGAAGCTGTAGAGATAAGTTGGAAAATTGTGTTCTTCTCTATTTTATTTTTCCCTTTGTCTTTTCCTTCTTCTCCCTCTTCTTCTTACTTGTTCCTCTGCAGTAGCAACTCTACAATTCTCAATTTATAAAAAATAAAATAAAAATAAAGGCATTAAAAAATTAAAAAAAATTAAAAAAAATAATTCAGGACAGTCCCGTCCAGTTCCTATCGGGACCGGGACAAGTTCAGGACAGGACGGGACACGAGACGGGATTCTCGTCCCGAACACAATTTTTCGGGACGGGCTTGTCCCGATCCCGTCTCGTCCCATCCCGTGAATACCCCTATCAAACATCATAAAAAACCAAAAGATGGTTTTCCAGACTTAAAAAAGCCATTCTAAATATATGCTCATAAAAAATCAAAAGATAGCGTCGACCTTTTTTTTTTTTGGTGATCTAAGGCAGTTAGGGCCTTCGGCCCCCCCTCAATTCCCCCCGGTATCCAGCGCCTTTTCCTGAGTCCCATTAGCCTTTTTAACCACTGGCCTGGTAACCCGGGGCAACTGACTAATCCAGAGCGGGGATGTTCTAGACATGCCCATGTAAGGTGTTTTGCACCAAAGACGGTAAACCCCCTCCCAACAAGCGTGACTCCAGGAATCGAACTCGCGTTTGCCTGGGGAATGCAGGTGCCAATTACCAAAGATAGCGTCGACCTTTGGGGCTACAACGCAACCGAGTTTTCAAATTTGAAAAAAACCATTCCAAGCATGCAATGCAATTCATGTAACACGTTGCAGTTGTGGGTTTGATGATGTAGCCTCAAAAGTCAAAAGCGAATTTCTAGAAACCTTGGGTGTGTCAAAGAAAAGCTAAACCTTGAATTACTTATGTTCAATCGATGGAGACATGATTTGTATTCAAATATAGATAAACTATATGAACTTCCATTGTACTTTTGTAAACTTATTTTATGTTACCCACTTGCACACTCAAGATGACAACGTTATCTATGAATATCTTGTGGCAGAGATGTAACTGTGGCAACATTGGGGTTGGCCAAAAAAGTTGCCGAGCCACCTACGACACTACCAATTGCTGCCAAAAAGAAAATTGTTTTTATTATGGCCCGTTTGTTCATAAAAAATATTATGACGGAATGGAATGAAAAATGATGGAATATAAAGAAATGGAAAGAAATGTTAATACGTTTGGTACGCAAAGGAATGGAATGAAAAATTTTATATTTGGTTAGTTGAAAATGATGGTATGGAAAGTAAGAAATATGTGCAAATGATTATATTGCCCTTAATGAGTATTTATTAATAAAATTCACATTTAAATTCAAAAATTCAATAATTAATACAATATAATAATTTAAAAATATAATATATATATATGTAACACAAATTAAAATTTTTAAAAATATAATATAAATATTTAATTTTAATAAAAAATTTATGATTTAAATAAATAAAATATTTCTGTTAAATATAAAAATCAAATAGATTTTAATTTTAATATGTGTATATATATTTATATAATATATTTAAAATATTTTAAAATTATATTAACATAAAAATAAGTGAATAAATTATTTTTATTAATTTTAATTTCAATAAATATTAAATTTTGGTAAATACAATAATCACTTAGATTTTAATTTAAAAAAATATTGATATCATGTGATTAAAAAAGAACTACATTATATGTAAAAATACCACCCAAATAACTCTAGTTTAGATATAGAAGATACCTGCTACCATATTTGACAAATTAATTAATAATTAAATGAAATGAATAATAAATTAAACAGTAAAAAATACCTAAAATATAATGAGATTGTGACTTCATTTTTAAACAGAACCTGTTAAGAATTCATCAGCAAATTTCGAAGCTACCAAAATCGATTTTAACCCCTCACTTTCGATTTTAAACCCTCAATTTTATCCCCTCACATTCGATTGTAAACCCTCAATTTTGATTTTAACCTCCCCACTTTCGATTTTAACCCCCTACATTCGAATGTAAACCCTCACAATATCCAAATTAGACATACAATATCACCATAAGAATTTTTGGTATCTATACTAGGCATAAACACAAAAGATGAAGAAAATAAAAGAAAGAAAAAATGCCAAGCTTTTACTATATAAAAGAACCCTATATTTATTCTTCTTCTTCTTCTTCCCAGTGAGTTAAGCGTGACCTGCGTGTTATTGTGCAGCAGTGAGGGAGGAAGTTGCAGACTAAAGATTACTCTTCTTCCACTCTTCTTCTTCACCAGTCCATCTTCTTCAACCAGATCCAGATTTTGGTTCATCTTCTTCACCCATGAGAGGTCCAGAAAACGGAAGAGAAGTTGAGGATTTGGTGGTCTTCAGTCGAAGATGGGTTCTCGAAGAAGAAGAAGAGGAAGAATGGGTAAGGGCTGAAATGGTCTTCTACACTTTCCTACGCACACCGGAAAATGGGTTCCCATCATTTTTGGTGGAAAGCTATTTTCCCTTATCTAAAGGAAACAAGCCAGCCGCCGGAAAAGAATTGCAGGAACATTTTGACAACCAAACGTGGGACAACCATGAAAAATGTTGATTTTCCATTTCCTGCCATGGCTTTTCCATGAACCAAACGGACCCTTATATTCATCAAAGTTACACAACAATTATTCAGTCAAAAAAAAAAAAAGTTACACAACAAATATGAATAATAACCAAATTTGTTGCTAGTAATATGAGCAACTCATTCAAATGCTCAATACCACAAAACGAACCTTCACTTCGAATAAATTCATAGTCACACACTGCTTAGTCATTTATGATTTCTTCATGCAGCCTCACCTAATTAATATCTCCACAAACCTTAATTTTATTTTATTGACCACAAAGATATACCTATGGCCACAAAGTGGTTACAATAGCATCATGACATACTTTTAATAATCTAGATTTTATTACTTTATATAAGTTAAGCAAATTTTCTTATACCAAATGCAGCCTTAAGAGTTTGGTGAAATTAAATCTGGATCAGAATATGTTTATTTGTTTTGCAATACATCTTTCCATCTCTCATTTTCATGACTTCTTAAAAATTGCTATATGCAGCAATTAGGGTCGTCCGCTAACTTTGCTCTTGAAGTAACTCATCATACTAAAGCCTATTTTTATTTATTTTAAGTATTGATATTTGAAAACATAATTCTCTATCAGTTATAAAATTTGAAGATTTGGCTGAGTAAATGTACTGCTCTTGTTATTTTTATTTTCTCCAGTCCAAGCAAATCCACAACTCTGCTCTTCGCTTAGAGTACATCCATGCTGTTCATATATCTTCATTAGGCGGCTACTTCATGAGGAATGCTCAAGCGTATGATTTCTTTTTTAATAAAATGATGAAGTATACATATTTTTGTTTCAAAAGTAAAATTTGAAAACTCAAATATGAACTCGTAAGTTACAAACTTTTCACCAAATTCTCCATTGATGCTAGTGCTAGTTAATTATTTGACTAATCATTCCTCCTCGCAGCTTTAGCTGGGATCTTTACGAACAGAAAGTGGAAACACCACTCCAATGCAGCAGCAAAAAACCACTTGAGCCACATCCCAGTTCTCATCCAAGATGGCTCGATCAGATACAAGTCACCCCTACAAGTGCTCTTTATTATTGCCTCTGCACACCTTTCTGTAGCTTCAACTGGCATAATCTTCATCACATGAATCTATGAAAAGCAATGGTTAGAAATTCAAGTTACTCGTTATGTTTACTCACCACTTAGTCCTAGAAGAACACAAGTGATAATGGTACTTGTTAGCCTTACCCCACAAACAAAGAGACTGTTTCCAGGATTAAAACCCATGACTAGGTAGGGTTTAGTGAGAGATAAATGAAAAGTATGCATAGCAAAATATACTTTTTCATAAAACTTAAATCAAGTCACTTCTTATGTCATTATTTTGACCACTTCATATTTTACAGCCATTTATCTCGCAATTATACCCTCTCTGTTTCGAACAACATTTTAAATCAGATTTTTGCTACGTTTATCTCGGTAAAAATATAAGATGAACTCGACTGGGAAACATTGATAATGCAGAAAGAAAAATATGAGAAGCTGATTTATGGTCAAGTTAACTCAACTCATAGTTTCATCTGTGACATGGAATGGTACCTGTGATAGAAATTGATCGGCCATGTCTGACTTAACAAACCCTGGATTAACTATAGTTATCCTTATATCTGCACCAAATTCAGCTCTCAATGTCTCAAAGAAGCTTACCATTGCTGCTTTACTTGCCTGGAACTTAATTACAGTCATAATTTCCTCCATTAAACCAAGACGAAAAATGAAAACTATTCTTGTCTTACATTGTAGAAGCTCATCCTTGGAGTAGGGTACCATGCTGCCGTTGAAGAAATCACAACAATCTTCCCTTTACTTTTTCTCAAGTGTGGAACTGCAAAATGTGTAGCATACACTGAACCCCAGAAGTTTATGTCCTACCAAACAAAACATCATCAAATCCAACATGACCTTAGGAATGATTAATGTTCATCAATCGATTAATTTCGCAAGGATTAGGCGATCAAGTATACCATGATAGGAGCCAAATCAGATAACTTCTCAGAGAATTCTTCGAACAATTTGGTTTGATTAATCCCAGCATTGTTCACCAAATGATCCACTGTTACACATGTCCGACAATAATAAGTTTGTTTTTTTTTTCAATTACCCACAACGAAATCATACACACATATGATTGTACTTACGTTGGCCAAAATGTTTGATGGTCTCTTCAACGAATCTCTGAGAGTCTTGAATATTGGAAACATCAGCAGGAATGATAATAGCATTTGGGGAACCCAATTGAAGAGCTTTATCAAGGACTGAACGAAGACGATCTTCTCTTCTGGCCACAAGAGCCAAACGAGCCCCTCTTCTAGCGTACTCATAAGCCAATTCCTTCTCATTTAAACATTATATTACATAATGAATCAAAAATCAAAAGGGAATCTTTAAATTTGAAAAAAGAATACAACTTTCGAGAGTGAAGTGTTGAATGAAAAAAGAAGGGAAGATATGAACACATACCTCGCCAATTCCTGAGGAGGCTCCGGTGATGAGAACAACTTTTCCTGCCACGGATTCATGAGGTTTGCATCTTTTGAAGAGTGAAAGTAAAAACTTGAACACATAAAAGGGAGGGACAAGGAAAAGCAAGGCCAAGAAAGTTGATGGAATAAGTGTTATATTCAGTAAATCATGAATCAAATCCATTACTTGCTGCGCTGAAATGCCAATTGTTTTATTCAGCAAAGTAAGACCCCTGAAGCGATTCTCTTATCAACAGTTTCAGTGGTTAACCTTCCGTGGCTTTGTTGAAGCATGATTCATATTTTTTTTAAAATTAACAAGTGGTTCCATTAAGCTGTGTTTGATTAACATGAGGTTAGGGGAGGTGAGGGTAGGGTAGGGTAGGTAAGGTTCATTAAAGAGATGTGGGGGTGGGATAGAGGAGTTTATGAACTTTGGTTAGATGGCAAGAGAAGGGATGTTTAATTTCTTGTTAGGCTATGAGGAGGGCTAACTTTAAGTTGACAAATATACTATTATATGTTAATTTACATATTTTTATACTTTTTCAGATAATATTTAATTTCAGAATATAAAAGGAAAAATCACACTAAGACCTCATATAAAACATTTAATTAGGGGTGAGCAAAACCGAACCGAAACCGAAAACCAAACCGAACAAAATGCATTTCGGTTTTTCGGTTTTCGGTTTCAGTTTTTATTTTCCTACTTTTCGGTTTTTCAGTTTCAGTTCGGTTTTTGGAAAACGGTTTCGGTTTGAAACCGAAAAACCGAAAAGTATAATAATAATATTAAAAAAAAGAATTTTTGTTTAAAAATAAGATAACAAGTAAGCCTAAACAAATATTTCAAAATCCAAACAAATAAAATTTTCTTTCTAATAGAAACAAACACTTTTTAAATATGTGACATTAGAAAAAAAAAGCACAGAATG
Organism: Mimosa bimucronata; assembly: GCA_037074515.1. Classification (NCBI taxonomy): domain Eukaryota; kingdom Viridiplantae; phylum Streptophyta; class Magnoliopsida; order Fabales; family Fabaceae; genus Mimosa; species Mimosa bimucronata. The sequence goes on from CM073448.1 coordinate 4,582,021, forward strand.
TTTAGTGATTACAGAATGTGCTCTGAAAGTTAAAGAACCAATTCAATATTGTCATGTATTAAGTATTATTTTTTTGTTTTGGACATACTAAATTAATATTTTAATTGATTTAGATAAGATATTAAATTTGTATAACTATTCATATATATTGAATCCATTTTTTCCTTTTTTCATTGAATTTTCATATTGGAAAAAATTGCAACAAAATAGTATTAAAAATATAGCCCAGAAACCGAAAAACCGAACCGAAAACATTTCGGTTTTTCGGTTTCGGTTTCTCTATTTACCTCTTATCGGTTTTCAGTTCGGTTTCGAACCGAAAACCGTTTACACACCCCTACATTTAATCACAACCAGATCCCAAACAATTATCAAATTACATTAAAATTTCAAGTTACCCGTGTAATTAAATGTTCATTCCAAACATGCAATTCATGTAACACATGTGCAATGGTGGACTTGATGATGTGGCCTCAAAAGTCAAAAGCGAATTTCTAGAAACCTTGGACGTACCAAAGAAAAGCTAAACCTTGAATTACCTTTTTTTTTATAACATCTAAACCTTGAATTACTTATGTTCAATCGATGGACATGATTTGTATTCAAATATATGAACTTGCATTGCCAAGGGGGTCGTGTCCGACTGGTCGCAAACGGGAGTGCAAGGCGCACTCCCTACCACGTCTTGGGCTCGATTCCCCCCAAACACCCTGGGATTAGTCTGGCCATTGTGCTGGGATACCCTGAGGTAGCGATTCCATCAAAAAAAATATATATGAACTTGCATTGTGCTTAAGGTCTGCGTTCCCTGCTCATCACCCTTATTCTCATCACCCAAAACTGTGCCGTTTTGGGTGATGAAACCAGCCACCCCTCTTTTTTTTTTAAACAGTAATATTTTATAAAAGTAAATATAATTATAATAATACTTTTAAATCTCATAAATAAATTTAATCTGTCATTATTTGGTCTGAACAGTTCACAACTGGGTTCAGTTGTGAACTGTTCAGACCAAATAATGACAGATTAAATTTATTTATGAGATTTAAAAGTATTATTATAATTATATTTACTTTTATAAAATATTAGTGCTCATAAATAAATTTAATCTGTCATTATTTGGTCTGAACTGTAACACTCACTCCCTAATCCCACTATTAACCACTCACAATTAAACATTAAAACGTTTATGTAACTAACTATGTTAGAAAAAGGATTTAACTTAATAAAATAACTAACATAGTTAGAAAAAGATCTTTCCATAATATTTATATATATTTCAACCTCAACTCCAATCTCTGTCATCACAATATAACTTCCTTCCCAGTACAATAACAGAGAATTTCATTATGCATGATTAAACTCCACACATCATTCTTAAAATACCATACCATAATAGGTATTATACAATAATTTTTCCCCAGAGTAGGAACAAAGTTCAGCGGAAGCATCATACAAAATATGATCCTAAATGTGGCAATACCTCCTGTCCTTCTGGTCCAGAATATCTCACGATATTAGTGAGAAGTTCCCGAATCCTTCCCTTGACCTCCTACTTCGCTCCTAGGACCTGCAAAAGTGAGATCAACGGGGGGTAGTCCCGAAACGCAACCACTGACTACTCATCTACGTGTGGTGTGTGCTAGCAAGGTATCCAGTGGAATACATATAAATACATATCAATTCAGAAGCATGCTCAGGTATTCACATATAATGCATAACTTGGTCCCAAATATCTTTTCTCATCGTTTATAATTATAAAATAATCCATCACAATTCATCCTCAATAATAGTATATATATCATTGATAATTACAGACAACCCAAACAAATCTTACTAGAAATGTTGGGAAAACATGTGGAACCAGTCGGGACCTTTCACCCACCCCTGATCACCACGGTACAATTCACGAGGGACTCTCTACCCTCCCTGAATAGTACCACAGATTAGAAGGATCTCTGTCCTTTCTGAATCCGTAAGGGGCGATATCCCCTCTTTCGTCTTTCTCTCCTTTATTTCTCATAATATATCAATTAGTCCCTGTGGCGCAACAGGGTACCTCATCACGTGATGGCACAATTTCCAATTCACCGGTGTCACATACACAAATAATTTCTCACAAACAACACATACATATGCAACACCACTATCAGGCACCAGGCCTTCCAGTATTTCCATGATATACATATATTAAACAATTTCCAAAACCACATATATTTCAGTTTCAAATATTTCACCTCACAAATTTATGCCATTTCAAAATAATACTCCACAGGACATTTATTATAAAAATATTAATATTCCAAGATCTCATTTCCATATCTCATCAATCATCAATTGATAATCAAATCTCAATTTGTGATTCAAAATCTCATCTCCATATAACATCATAATTTTCAAATAATAATATTTCAAATTTCTTACTAACACTACACACACACATAAACAAGCAGAAAGCGGTTACCTGATAGCTGGCACCAATCTCACAATAGTGCAGCTCCCCCGTGCTAATTTAATGCAATTCAAGCACTACACAACCATATATACAACCACAATTAATTATTTATCCAACAATTTCACATGTTGGAAAATAAATTATTTACTACCCTTTCTTTGCCCTTATTTATTTTAAATTTCCAATTTAACATTTATTCTCCCTTTCTATCTCTAAAATTTATCTCTACCCATTTATGCATATATCCAAAATTATTTATCCTTCCAATAACGATTTATAAAAATTCAAGCCTAAATAAAATTAAACCTTACATCCCTAAATTATTTCTCAACCTCAAAAATCCATTCTTTAATCCACAATTTATTTTCCAAACCTTAATAAACATCTAGAAATTATTAATTTAACTATAGACACCTCAGATCATCAAAAGTCCTAATTTTCAATATATCTAACAATCCAATAAATTCCAATAATTAAGAAAAACCTCCCACAATGAAAAATATACTTAGAAAAACTCATAATCGAAGTCTAAGCTTCAATTTATTAATTTTAGGACTCCCAAAAATTACCAATTTAGACAAGGTCTAATTTTTCAAGTATAACAAATCGAAAAACTAATGACATAAAAAGGTAGAGGAGACTTACAGGATTCCAAAAATGTGCTTAGTTGGCCAAAAAGCTTACTATTCCTATACTAACAGACTCTAATAAGTCTAGTAATAGGAATATATATGGTGGAAAGAGAGAGCAAGAGAGAGAGAGATAGACGAGAGAGAAAGAGAGAACGTGAGAAGAGAGAGAGAGAATTGTGAAGGTGTGTGCATGTGTGTATATATAATTGTAATAATAATATAATAATATAATATAATAATAATATAATAAATAGTAGTTGAGTGTGATTGGTTGAGGAAATAATAAAATATTAATAAATGAAAAAGTAAAAGTCACTGGCGAAGATGGAGAGAAATTATTGATGCGAGGAAGTGTCGGCAGAGTGGAAAGAGAAAACTACACTACTAGACCCTAAAATTCTCAATTAAGATATTTCTTTTGAACAAAAAATTTTCTTTTTACTCTCAAAATTTTTTCATAATATCCTTTATTTATTTCCTCCCATATTAACCTCTTTTGAGCCTAAAAATAATCTCTCCCAAAATTATTATTGTCCAAATAAGGAAGAAACTAGGCCTTTAAAATCCTGTAAAATACCTCAGAATCCTTCAAATATTCTCATAATCCATCATTTCTCATTAATAAACTCCTATTTACCCTCACAAATCCTCAATTAATTTTTAGGATGTTACATGAACAGTTCACAACTGGGTCCATTTGTGAACTGTTCAGACCAAATAATGACAGATTAAATTTATTTATGAGATTTAAAAGTATTATTATAATTATATTTATTTTTATAAAATATTAATATTTAAAAAAAAAAAAGAGGAGCGGCTGGTTTCACCACCTAAAACGGCACAGTTTTGGGTGATGAGCAGGGAATGCAGACCCATTGTACTTATGTTACCCACTTGAACACTCAAGATGAACAACATTATATATGAATATCTTGCTGCAGAGATGTAACTGTGGCTGTCGGATTAATATATGGGGAAACATTGGGGTTGGCCAAAAAAGTTGCGCATTCCGAAAAATTCCATCCTCTATTTTGAGAAGCCAAGCCACCTACGACTACCAATTGCTGCCAAAATGAAAAAGAAAATTGTTTTTATATATTCATCATAGTTACACAACAAAAATGAATAATAACCAAATTTGTTGCTCGTAGTATGAGCAACTCATTCAAATGCTCAATACCACAAAACGAACCTTCACTTCGAATAAATTCACACACTGCTTAGTCGTTTCTTCACGCGGCCTCACCTAATTAATATCTCCACAAACCCTAATTTTGTTTTATGGACCACAAAGATATACATATGGCCACAAAGTGGCTACAATAGCATCATGACATGCTTTTAATAATCTAGATTTTATTACTTTATATAAGTTAAACAGATTTTCTTATACCAAATGCAGCCTTAAGAGTTTGGTGAAATTAAATCTGGATGGAATATGTCCATTTGTTCTGCAACACATCTTTCCATCTCTCATTTTCATGATTTTTAAAAATTGCTATAAGCAGCAATTAGGGCCGTCCGCTAACTTTGCTCTTGAAGGTCACGTTTGGTTGATGGAAAATCGATGGAGGGAAAAGGAAAATAGCTCCTTTTCCGTTGATTGGCGTGTTTGGTTGTCAATGGAAAAGTACTGTTCATTTTCCTTCAGGAACTTTTCTTCCCATACATAAAGGAAAATGAAATCCTTCCAAGAAGCTATGGAAAATCAGCAACTCTATTGGAAAATCCTGTGAAAATACTGATTTGCCATAAATCAAATCCATCTTCAACGATGTTCTTCACCAAAGCTTCTCTTCCGTCATTCCGATATCCTCGTCACCGTCCTCTCACCAAGAAAACGTCAGCAAAAACATTCAGCAAGGGAAAGGAAAATCCAGCAAGAAAGGGAGGGAGAGATATCGCCGGAAATTTTACGGCGGTGACTGGGAATGGAAAAAGTGATGAGGAGGGTGAATGCTTTTGATTGAGCTTGACAAATGGTTGGTATCTGCAACTATAGAATGAACATGGTGCCGTGATTTTTTTTTTTTTGCCCTGGCTGTGCCGTGTTCGATTGCAGAGGAAGGTGGGGCTCTGATTATGAGAGGGAGGGATTGAAGATATGGAGAGGAAGTGGCGGCAAGTTGCAGTGGGGAGGATTATGAGTTACTATAACCAAACCTAATATAATATTTTATTTATAATTTTATCTAATTTTATAATTATTTAATATTTATTTAAATTATAATTAATAATAATATTTTTATTCATTTATTTTTATGACTGTTTGATTTTAAAAGATTTTAAATTTTTATAGCAGTGGAGTACATAATCACTAAGGACAGTATAGTCATTTACACATATTTCTTACTTCTCTTATCATCATTTTCAACCAATCAAGTATAAAATTTTCCATTCTATTCCTTTCTATTCATGTGCATACCAAACATATCATCCTTCATTTCCATTCATTTCTATTCCATTCCTTTCCTTTCCATTCTTTTTCATCAAGATATTTTCTGTGAACCAAATGGGTCCGAAGTATCTCATCATATTAAAGCCTATTTTTATTTATTTTAAGTATTGATATTTGAAGTAACTTTGCTCGTTATTTTTATTTTCTCCAGTCCAAGCAAATCCATAACTCTGCTTTTCGCTTAAGGGCCCGTTTGGTTGTAAGAAAATATTGTAATGGAATGGAAAGGAAAGGAAATGGATGGAAAGGAATGGAAATAAAATGAAGGTTGACTCGTTTGGTATGCACATTAGAACAATGGAATGGAATGAAAAATATAATGTTTGGTTTGTTGAAAAGAAAGGGTAAATGATGGAAGCAAAAGAGGAAATGTCCATAATGCCCTCATGTTATAAAAAAATGAACAGATAGGTTTTGAGCAACTGGAAGAACTCGTGTGATTGAGGAGACGATGGAGACAAACAGGGAGGCTTTGCCCATCCATTATTGCAGCGTAGAGGTTGGGAATGGCTGCCGAAAACAAGGAACCAGAGCTCTGGGAGGCTGAAGTGGCGACGATTAGAGGTTTGTATTTTCACTACCATTAAATTTATGATGAAATGCTGAAACTGGTAGATTTTGAAAGTGCTTAGAAATTGTGGCATAATAGGCCGTGTTCACCATTTGTGGACACACGATGAAAATACAATGCTTGTTGGGATTCTTCGGGAGATGGTGGCAATAGGAGGTAACGAGGGGTTGGAGTCAAGTCCAGGCATCCAGCAGCACATTGTCAACAATATGAGAGAAAGATTGGGCGAAGGCACAAATATAAGCGTGTCAGACGTTAGAGATCGATTGAAGAAACTGAAGTTTGAGTGGCGTGTAGTGTTTGACATGTTGAATGTTGAACAAGGTAACGGGTTTACATGGGATGTAGGGACACAATCAGTAAGGGCATAGGAACATATCTGGGAAGCTTATGTTGCTGTGAGTAATAATCAACATGCATATTTGTGTGTATGTGTGTGTGTGAAGCTAATGGTGATATTAATGCATATGTTAATTTTAATTTCAGGTACGTAGATGTGCAGGCAAGTATAGGAACAAGCCCTTTCATCTGTATGAAAAGCTAAACGACATATTCATGCACCAAGGACACAATGTGGGATGATAACACATTTTGTTTGTGGCTAGATGTTTAGGTGATAAGGATCAGTGAATATGTAGGATAATGTGTAAAAGTAGTAATGACTATTTTGGCTTTAATGACAATGCAATGGAACAAGCTATGTTGCAAATTTGCAATTTGTACAATGAGACATGGTGATGATGGTTTCAACTATGTTGTAGGATATAGTACTTTATAAAAGCTATGTATGCAATGGTGTTGAAGTTTTTGGAATGAATTGGTAGGTTGAGAACATTGAATGAACTTTTTGAATTATACTCAATGAAATGATGGCCAATTTACAATGGCAGGTAAACTACACACAAACATGCAGGTTAAATTGCAATTTTAGTACTTAAAATCGAAAGTGAGGGTTTAAAATCGAAAGTGAGTGGTTACAATTGAAAGTGAGTGGTTACAATCGAATTTGGCAGGTGCAAAGTTTGGTGATGAATTGTTGACAGGTTCTGTTTAAAAATGGAGTCACCTGTTGTTTTGTTGTACAAATAAATGTGAATAGTGCAGATAAACTAAAATAAGTTCTTGAACATCAAAGTACATTAGCATAAAAGTGTGTTAGCACATAAGAACAAATGATGCAGAGTGTTTGCACATTTGAACAAGTGAATACAAAAGGAACCATTGAACATTTGAAGCAACAAAAGGAAATAACAGGAGTTTACACTTGATGCAATAGAAAATAATCTAAAAGAAAAGCAAGATTTTGATAGACACTAATTTCTTCTCCTGTGTCCGCGTTTTGGTGTGGTGGCCTTTGGTTGTGACTTCCTCTTCTTGGGTGTAGATACAGGAGGTCCAAGTTGAACATGGCTCCACATAGAAGGATTTGAAGTTTACATATCAGATGAGGTAGCATTTCTTCCAAACAGATTTTGCAAGTTTTCAGCAGCAAGGCCTGACATGAACTGTGGATTTGGGATGAAGGACAAAGGTGTAGGTTGAAGAGGGATCCTAGATGGTGCTTTGGGAGGAATTTGCATGTGGGGTGGAACGATAATGACGGATAGTGAAGTCATAGGGTCCTGAGGGAATGGGAGACCTGTGGGAACTTGCACACGCTCACTTGTGGTGGTTTCTGTTGCAGCAGTGTCAGGGTGTATGTAGGTTTGTCTATTTGGAGTGTCATGTGGGGATTGGTTTGTATGTGGAGTGTCATGTGAGGATTGGGTTGTATGTGGAGTGTCACGGGGGATTAGGTTGTATGTGGATCAGGCTGCTCAAAATATGTGTCATGTGTGCTGCCAATGGGAGGATCTTGAAACACACCAAAGTCAGTGGGTTTACTTATTGAGGAGATGAAGTCTGAAAGTTTGGTGAATGAAGTGCTGTAGGTTCTGCTAAGGTCCTCTAAATCAAAGCGGACCTTCTTCATATCGCTCTCAATAATCCCAATCCTTGTGGATAAGACCTGCAACTTCCCATTCACCTCAACCGAAAACTCATGCAACTTCCCATTCAAGTTCACTGAAAATTCATGCAGATTACGCACAATTTGGTTACCCAATTCATCAAATTTCAACTGAATAGTATCTTCCAACTTCTTTGTCATTTCATCTACAGACACAGATGAATGGGGAAGAGTATCACGATGGATATTTCCATGACCACCAGTCCCTGGCTCTTGAGTAGGCCCTGCCTCTTGAGTCTGATCCTGCACATGTGCTTCTCGAGTCTCATCCTGCACTTGTGCTTCTTGGCTATGAATTGCTTGGGAACCTTTTTTTGTGATCTGCATATGACGCAGAGCCTTCACATCAAACTCATCTGTCCACAATGTCGGCTCACTATCTTTCAAGTACCAAACTTTGTGTTGGTCAAGGATCAGTGAGACTAGAGAAGGATAAGGAAGAGACGTATTCCTCACTTTCACCGAAGCCGCCCTGCGCATATGGTGCATAATCAACTGTGCCACTTCGATAGGCTGCCTTTTGATGAACTTTGTGAGGTTCTGTTTGTCCTCCGGTGAGAATTGTCCATAACTCCCCCCTTATTGAGAAAATTACGAGAGAATAGGTACCACAATACTCTAAAACGTGCAGGCATGGTTTAACCATGGGGTGAGCAGGGGAACTCTGTGTATCCATAAGTGTCTGGTAAACATCAATATTAGAATATGTCCCCCTGTAGCCCGAGTTGTTTTTAGTCCCAACGACTTGGCAATGTTCCTTTCACTGATCACAATTTTAGTCCCTCAAACAACAGTAGTTAATTTTTTATCCCCGTTCTTCAAATTTGAATAAAACACCCTAACCACTAACTCAATGTATGGCAAAGATAGTTCTAGCAAGATCTTATATAGAGACAACAAATTAGACAAATTATACCCGAACTCATCATCAAACTTATCCAAATTAATCCTACTCATGCGGCATATGTTACGACCTGAAAGACTTTCTTTGTACCTTTCAAGAGTGGTCGCATTGTAATCTGACTTGTGGGTAGGCAGAACAAACCGGTTGGCCTTTTCTTTGATCAACCTTTCTTTGTCAGAGTTGTCGTTGGCCTTCTCATGACTTGCATCATCACTTCCAGAGGCCTCTTCATCTTTATCACTTCCAAAGGCCTCTTCGTCACTTTCATCATCACTTGCGTCGCCCTCATCATCACTTTCTTTGTCTTTTGGTGGGCTCTGTTCTTGGGTTTCTTCAGCACTTGATCCTTCCACGTCTTCAATGTGATCCTTATTGTCATTTGAAGAATCATTCGAATGTTGAGACTCCTCTTCGTCACCCACATTGTCGTCTTCTTCAACATTGGCCTTCCCCTTCGTTGATGGTGATTGTTTTTTACTCCTCCGTTCTCTTCTCTTCTTTAATATATATTCTCTTCGCAAATGGTCCTCATTCCATTTGAGCGCTGCCTCATATTCATCAACCTCGCTTGCGTATTTCGTTTTGTCCGAGCGGGTGGATGAACGTCGTCTTCCAACTTCCTCTCTAAACTTTCTCAAAAGCTCTTTGTCAACATTGGGCGTTTTCGTTCTTGCCATTGACGGTGGGAAGGGTTTCGAACGGTGGTGGGTTAAGGGGGATAGTGTCAATTAGGGCAATGGGAGAGATGAAATGGGTTCCAATAGCGAAATGTGGTGGGTTAATGTGGGTTGTGTCAATTAGGGCAATGGGAGAGATGAAAGGTTTCGATGGTGGGAAGAGAGAAATGGCAATATATTGGGTCCTCTGTTCTTCAATTACCAGAGTAGTTATTCAATTTGGACAGGTTTCGATAGGCCCACTTGTTTATTCGGACCCAGTTATTAACTGGTTAAATTCGAAAGTAACTCGTTAAAATCGAAAGTAACTTATTACATTCAATTTTAAACACTTTAAATTCGAAATTGACTGTTAAATTCGAAAGTCAGGGTTTAAAATCGAAAGTGAGGGTTTAAAATCGAAAGTGAGGATTTAAAATCGAAAGTAAACCTTGTAAAAACGAAATGAGTACGTAAAATCGAAAGTGAAGACTTATATTCGAAAATGGAGACTTTTGGACTGTACACTGATGCATAGTCAGATATAACTTCCATATATAGTTGCCATTGATCAATGACCTGAACATTTACACAACAAGTTCTCCATCTACAACAATGACTTGGAGGCTACTTCGGGCTAATTACTTTACAAAATAACCTGCACAACATCTTGTGACATTGCATCCATCACATTTGATGCAGTACATCCATCAAAATAAATAAGGTTGCTATGCTACCAAACTACTTCTGCCCCACACTTTTGGACATGTTTGAATGAGATCTCAAAAGAAACATGGCAAACAGTGTGGAACATTATAGGACACACCTATGGACATAGATGCACTTCCTATTACCAAAAAGGTGACACAACACTATGTCCAAAATACAATCTACCTGCAGCACTAAGTAGAAAGCAAGCTGCGAATCCAAGAAGCCTTGAAATCCAATGGAATATTCTTAAATGCAGTCAGCAAATGTGGAGAAGCCACAATTTTAATATGGGCATCATTCAGCTGTTTAATTGTAAGTCCTTCAACGTTAATTAGATCAAAGTAAAGATCTTCAGCTTTTGCATCCAATGCATCCTGTCGTGCATTTTTTGAGATCGGATTACCCAAATTCTCAATAACATTGACAATGGTTTGGTCAAGTGATCCTACTGTTTCCCTTAATACATCAGCGAACATCTCTGCATTGTTTGGCCCCTTTCGCTTCCTTGAAGTTGCTGATACATGTGATGCATTGATGTATTTGTTGGATTCTCCAAAGCATCCGTTGGTGGGTCAACTTCATCTTCTTCATGGTTATCATGTTCAGTATCTCGTTCTTCTTGTTGTACCTCTTCTTCCATTCCAAGAGGGGATCTTACCCCCTCCCCCATAGCCCTCTTTTGCCCACACAAAGCTGAGGTTCTCTAAATGTGGAAATGGCTTGTTTCGGAAATAGGTAGCCTTCTTATAAACCTAATGCACAAAAGGAATCAAGTTATTTCCTAATATTCAACATTTAATATTAATGTACTGTGACAATCATTGAACATGAGACATTTACCCTTAGGTATTCGTCCCACACATCTTTTTCAGCAATTACACATTTTGTGTCCGGGTCCCATCCAAATCCGGAAGTGTTTGTTCCATAAACCATGTCATATATAGTTTGCCATGACTGTTTCAGTGTCTTGATTCGAGATATGATGTGTGGATTTGCCTTTATTCCACAACCAGGTGCTTTTTCTTCCATCATGCTCTGAAGTGCAGTGGCAAAGCCGGGCCTGAACCCATTGTCAGCCATGAACTTCTGCTCCAACCTCAGGGTGACAAGGCATTCAACCAGCAACTTATCCTCATCATGAGACCACAAGTGGAACTTTTGCTTGTTACCTTCAACATCAACCTGCTCCATCTACAAAACAACGGGTGACGATAATATACATGCTTACAAAACAGCACACTTATTCACACGTTACAAGCAAACACTTCACAAACTACAAACAACATTTCATTATCAAACATGACAATAATAACAATACGATGTTTCAATTTATTTTATAATGAAATATCTTGTCAAACCCCTACAAACAAACTAGAAAATAAGATGTAAACTAAACAACTACATAAAGTCAATTTCCTTCAGCCCCCCTTTGTGCATTAAACATTTTATTGGCCAAATTATCCCTAAAATTATTCCAAGCATCAGATGTTTCCATGGTCATCATAGGCGTGTTGTCACATGTAGGATCAGGAGTTGGGAATGTTTCGATTTCTGCATCAATGAGATCTTGAACACTCTCCCTCGTAATTAAATTGTGTAGGAGACAACATGCTGTGATGCATCGGTTCTTAACCTTCAACGGGTAATAGGATGGACTGCTTAAGATGGCCCACCGCTTCTTCAAGATGCCAAAACACCTCTCAATGACATTTCTAGCCGCTGAATGTCGCATATTGAAGCACTCATGCGGGGTTTGGGGTTGTTGTCCTTGTCTCCACTCATTAAGGTGGTACCTTTGGCCTCTGAAAGGAGCCAAGAATCCTTGACAATTTGTGTACGGTGTACCCCGCATAAACAAGGTAGTATTTTCCTGAACAAAAAAACATAAACACAATTAACCATCATATAACTCATAACATAAATATATCACAATTTTACCATTAGCACAGACCATGTTGTACTTTCATTCCATGTCTTCTCCTAATTGCATCTCGCAACACTCTTCCGTCAGCGGCAGACCTTTCCCAACTCGGTAACACATAAATGAACTGAGCATCTGGTGAACACACCCCCAGCACATTCGTAGTTAGCTCTCATTTTCTATTTCGATATCGCTCTTTTAGATGTGCAGGCACATGCACACGAATGTGGGTGCCATCTAATGCACCAACACAGCCCTGCAACAATAAAACCGTCTCACTAAATATGTTCATTATACTTATAACAACTACACAATTTAATATTTACCTTAAACTACTTCCACCGTTCTTCTTCACAATCTTCTCCAATGGGCTCTAGGGCTTTCAAAAGGTGTGATTGCAGTTTCAATGTTGCATTAAGAACCGCGTTAAAGTACCTGCTAATGGTTTCCCCTGACCTACTGAACTCAAATTGAATAACTCGGTTCTTCACATGATGAGACATTATGTGCAAAAACATTGCCACTTGTTCTTCCACCAACATATGACTTGTAGGTTGCAATCCACCAATTGTGTCTAACATGTGACACAATTTTGTTGAAGCACGTTGAGTCATTGCTATATATCATAGCCCTTAAGTTTGCTCTCTTAGCATGAAAATCTAACCTATATGACCTCTCAGGTATGTCCCTCAACCTATATGAGGCCACTGCGACAATTGTCACTACCACCCTTCTTACTGCTAGAAGTATGGCTAGGCAAGCAACCGTAGTTTCATAATACATTTCATCAGATACTTCATCCATGACCTACAAAAATTTAGCCCACACCCTTTCCTTAATCAACCATAAATACTACACACACTACATAGACAAGGCATATGTCTGTTTTCAAAAGAAATTCCATTTTGACATTTTAAATTTCATTTCAACTTATCACTTCTCATCACAGGTCATACATTCGATTTTAATTTATCACTTTCGAATTTTACAAGCAAGAACACTCTAAACATCCTCTGTCCTATATCATATCACAGGTCATACATTCTATTATAATTTATCACTTTTGAATTTAACAAACTAAAACACCCTAAACATCCTCTGTCATATATCGTATCATAGGTCATACATTCCATTTTAATTTATCACTTCAGAATTTATTAACAAACAAGAACACCCATCCTCTGTCGCATATCATAAACAATTTCACAGAAACAATCACACAAACAAATCAGTCCACTATCATGTTTTGCATTTTCCATTCACTCAAAATTCATGGATGCCCAGTACATTACCCAGGATTAAAATGGAATTTCGTTACCTCTATAACCTACCTACCCTTCAGAGAGTTGGCTTTCTCCGCTACTGGGTTTATACTTTGCTACCACTCAGCTCGAGTTCGTCCTTCAACTCAAGTACAAGCTCACCCTTCAGCTCAGTTTGTCCGAATGCTGCCCAGAGCTCACTTCAGCGTGGTTTTTATTTAAATGAGGGGCATTTTGGTACAAAGCACTTTCCATTAAACGCCTGAAATTGGCTTCCCACCATTTTTGGTGGGAAGCTCATTTCAAGCGTTTAAAGGAAAATGAGGTCTGTGCGGGAAATGGAATTTGGGTCATTTCGGCGAGCCAAACGGCCTTGCCCGAGGGAAAGCCCTCATTTTCCATTTCCATCGGGCTATTTTCAGTCATCCAAACGGGCCCTTAGAGTACATCCATGCTGTTCATATATCTTCATTAGGCGGCTACTTCATGAGGAATGTTCAAGCATATGATTTCCTTTTTGATAAAATGATCGAGTATACATATTTTTGTTTCAAAATTAAAATTTGAAAACTCAAATATAAATTCTTAAGTTACAAACTTTTCACCAAATTCTCCATTGACTGATCATTCCTCTTCGCAGCTTTAGCTGGGATCTTTACGAACAGAAAGTGGAAACACCACTCCAATGCAGCAGCAAAAAACCACTTGACCCACACCCCAGTCCTCATCCAAGATGGCTCGATCAGATACAAGTCACCCCTACAAGTGCTCTTTATTATTGCCTCTGCACACCTTTCTGTAGCTTCAACTGGCATACTCTTCATCACATGAATCTATGAAAAGCAACGGTTAGAAATTCAAGTTACTCATAATGGTTACTCACCACCGAGTCTTAGAAGAACACAAGTGATAATGGTTACTTGTTGGCCTTACCCCACAAACAAAGAGATTGTTTGTAGGATTAAAACCCATGACTAGGTAGGGTCTAGTGAGAGATAAATGAATAGCATGCATAGCAAAATATACTTTTTCATAAAACTTAAATCAAGTCACTTCTTATGTCATTATTTTGACCACTTCATATTTTACAGCCATTTATCTCGCAATTATACCCTCTCTGTTTCGAACAACATTTTTAATCAGATGCTTGCTAAGTTTTTCTCGGTAAAAATATAAGATGAACTCGACTGGGAAACATTGATAATGCAGAAAGAAAAATATGAGAAGCTGACCTATGGTAAAGTTAATTCAATTCATAGTTTCATCTGTGACATGGAATGGTACCTGTGATAGAAATTGATCATCTGCCATTTCTGACTTAACAAACCCTGGATTAACTATAGTTATCCTTATATCTGCCCCAAATTCAGCTCTCAATGTCTCAAAGAAGCTTACCATTGCTGCTTTACTTGCCTGAAACTTAATTACAGTCATAATCTCCTCCATTAAACCAAGACATTCAGAAAAATGAAAACTATTCTTGTCTTACATTGTAGAAGCTCATCCTTGGAGTAGGGTACCATGCTGCCGTTGAAGAAATCACAACAATCTTCCCTTTACTTTTTCTCAAGTGTGGAACTGCAAAATGTGTAGCATACACTGAACCCCAGAAGTTTATGTCCTACCAAACAAAACATCATCAAATCCAACATGACCTTAGGAATGATTAATGTTCATCAATCGATTAATTTCGCAAGGATTAGGCGATCAAGTATACCATGATAGGAGCCAAATCAGATAACTTCTCAGAGAATTCTTCGAACAATTTGGTTTGATTAATCCCAGCATTGTTCACCAAATGATCCACTGTTACACATGTCCGACAATAAAAGGTTTTTTTTTTTCAATTACCCACAACGAAATCATACACATATGATTGTACTTACGTTGGCCAAAATGTTTGATGGTCTCTTCAACGAATCTCTTAGAGTCTTGAATATTGGAAACATCTGCTGGAATGATAATAGCATTTGGGGAACCCAATTGAAGAGCTTTATCAAGGACTGAACGAAGACGATCTTCTCTTCTGGCCACAAGAGCCAAACGAGCCCCTCTTCTAGCGTACTCATAAGCCAATTTCTTCTCATTGAAACATTATATTACGTAATGAATCGAAAATCAAAAGGGAATCTTTAAATTTGAAAAAAGATTACAACATTCGAGAGTGAAGTGTTGAATGAAAAAAGAAGGGAAGATATGAACACATACCTCGCCAATTCCTGAGGAGGCTCCGGTGATGAGAACAACTTTTCCGGCCATGGATTCTTGAGGTTTGCATCTTTTGAAGAGAGAGAGTAAAAACTTGAACACATAAAAGGGAGGGACAAGGAAAAGCAAGGCCAAGAAAGTTGATGGAATAAGAGTTATATTCAGCAAATCATGAATCAAATCCATTACTTGCTGCGCTGAAATGGCAATAGTTTTATTCAGCAAAGTAAGACCCCGGAAGCGATTCTCTTATCAACAGTTTCAGTGGATAACCTGCCATGGCTTTTGTTTTTTTTTTTTTTGGTCAATTACCTGTCGTGGCTTTGCTGAAGCATAATTCATATTTTTTTAATTGAACAAGTGGTTCCATTACTCTATGGGTAGTACCTACTAGCTAGTGCTGAGTAATACGGTGCTACTCTTATAACATTAATTTTTTTTTAAGGAACATAAAATTAATCAACTTAAAATATCTACATTTATCTTTTTTTCTTAAGATTAATTTATTTAACTTATAAATTATCGTATAGTCTAATTACATGTAACATATTTCAATATTAGATGGTCTATTAAACTTCCCTAATCTTAATATAAAAGTCAACATAATCTTATATTTAAAAATGGGGGGAGTTTGTTTATTTTGTTAAAGATTTTTTTATTATCATAATTATTAGTTGAGCGAAGAAAAGAGTTTAAGAAGAGAGATAAAAGACATTAACTTTAAATTTAACAAAATTCTTGTGTGAATCCGGATCACCACGTAATTTGTGCGTATTTCCAACATGAATATGAGTATTTATAAGTCTAAAAAATTTTCGGATCTAACACTAATATATGATACCTTTCACTTATGCATTTTCAAGATATATATGAAGAATTTTCAAGATTTTTGTTTGTATTTCTAACATTAATGTAAGTATTTCAGAGTCTCCAAAGTTGTCGAATCTAACATCAATACATGCTACCTTTCATTTTTGCATTTCTAATATATATATGAAGAATTTTCAAGACTTTTATGCATGTTTTCAACATGAATGTAAGCATTTTCAAGGGGTAGAATAGTCTTTTTGGCTGACAGAATTAACTTGACTTTGCCCCCTTGGGGCCTTTGCGAAATTTCAGAATATTAAGGAATCTAACATTAATTTGTTAAAGGAGGTAAATTGAAATTTTCCCTACTTTAATTGTCAGACACACGTGCTATATATTCAACTAAAACTAAATGAAAAAAATTAGTTACAGGTCTTATGAAAAAAAAAATTAATTAAGACGGGGTCTTACAGAGTTGTAATTACATGGTCACAAGTTGCTAGCGTCAGGCCAAAAGTTGGAATTCCAACTTTATGGGACCTTATCTTAATTAAGTTTTTTTCATGGGATATGTAATTAATTCTTTCAAAATAAATTACATAAACATTTTTAAAATGATTTTTTTTCTTAAAAAAAAACGTATCGCATGATACCCACATAGGCACTGTCACACTCAAGGACAACAAGGGAATTGTCGAATATAATGTGTGAAAGGAGATATAGCGTGCTGGCAAAAAAAAAAAAAAAAGAAAGAAAGGAGATATAGCGGTTAATGTGATGGAAGAAAAGTTGTTGTAGTAGTTTTTTCCGTGCTATGGTCATGAGATCGTTTTATGTGGGAAACAATGGGATTGGCCGGAAGAGCTCCGCATTCGATAAGACACCTATCTACCACCAGATCTCCGCATTCTTTTTTATTTTTTTTGGACATAGAGCTCCGCATTCGATAAGACACCTATCTACCACCACCAATTCTTGCCGTCGTTGAAGAGATAATTTGGATAAAAATTGATAAAAAGTAAATTTATGTTTTATATTTAGGATCAAAATTATCCTATATTTAGGATCAAAACTAACTTTTTAAATAATTTTTATATTTAGTTACCATGATATGCTTTTTTTTAAAAAAATATTACAATCATCTTCCCTTATTCTCTCCCCCATCTCTTACTTGATTATTGTTGGAGAGGAGTTAATAGGAATAATTTGAGAAGAAGTTAACAAAAATTAGAATTATGTCTTATATCTAGAAATAAGGCTAACTCCCAAATAGGTTCTATATTCAGGACCGAAAAAAGTAGTTTATAATTCAAACAAACTAATTTATGAAAAACGTCGTGCTAATTTATTTATGATTAAGTAACTTATTTAAATTTTTTTTTTTGAAAAAAGTCAAACTTAATTTTATACAAGATTAGGGAAGGACAAAGGAGTAATTGACAAAACTACAACAGAACATAATAGTATAATGTGAGAAAATTAATGGTATTAAATGATATCCTAAGTGAACACGTATACACACTGCTTCTAAAGGCGTACGCGTATACATATATAATATACAAGTACTTTCCTTGTCTGACACGAGTAAAAGTAAATTATATAAACATTATTTAAAAACTGATTTTTTTAAAAAGAAAAAGAAAAACTTATCTTACGACACCCATTTAGGCACTTACCACTATGTTCCTTGTTATTATTAAGCCTACCTTAATTACTGCTTACATATTAAGGAGTGGAAGTTATAACATTAAATATGTTATGTTTTTTTAAAAAAAATCCAATTTTACCCTTATTTAATAGTAGGTGTTAAAATAATATTTTATCTATTATAAATATTCTCCATCATCTTTCTTATGCCCAACATAGGGGTAAAATTGTAACAATAGCATTAATTGATCTTAAAGTAAACTTATATTTTGAAACAAAAAATTTGTGATAATTAAATTTATAATAAACAACACATTAATACACACTAAAGGCCCACAAGGGAAGGGAATTGTTGAATATAATGTGGGAAAGAAGACCGAAGATATATAGCGGTCAATGTGATGATGGAAGAAAAGTTGCCTTTTACGTGTGGGGGGTATGAGATGTATTTACGGCGGGGCAACCATTGGGATTGATCAAAAAAGCCCTGCATTCAATTATTGAACCTATGGCAATGAGGGAAGGCATCGAAGTCGGGATGATTGGTTTAGACTTCAGAGAAAGCTCAAATTTTCTCATCAAGTTTTCAGCCTGATTATGAGATATTTGGATTCACATTCAATACTCACGAGTTTGACTAGAGAAAAAATGTGTTCATGGCCAGCCTACATACTGCTAGACTAATCTTTGATGTTTTAGACTTTAGGTTAAAGGCTCTTAAATACTCAGGAAGTTATACTCAAATAGATGTCAGCACCAGAAAGTTTTTTTGGGACCTTAAATATCCAAGAAGTATTATTTTCGTAGCATTAATGCCCAAAGTGAACGGAGAGGAAAATGGACGTTTGCCACGTCAAACTGAATGGATGATGACGTAGCTTGGGTTAAGGAGCACCTTCAAGAAAACTTTCGGGGCATTTAAGAACCAAAGCAAAACTTCCGAGTGCTATATGCTCCTTCAAAAAAACTTCCAGGGCATTTAAGAACCTTAACCCAAGCTACGTGTCCACTATATGTCAAGTCAGAGTGTCCACTTAACGCCAATTAAGTTAACACCATTAAAAATGGTCAACATAACTACCAAAATTAACTTCAATGGTATTTAAGGTCCCAAAAAAACTTCTTGGTGCTAGCAACTCATTGGGTATAACTTCCTGGGTATTTAAGAGTCTTTGCCCTTTAGACTTTATTTGATTTAATTTCTATTTGTTAAATGACTTTTATTTTAACCCATGTAAACTTATAACTATCATTTCTCATAATTTAATTTGTCATTTAAAAACTCAAGATAAAAGGTTTTAAGTGTAAGCTGTTCATACTAAACTTGAACGTTTAGATCATACTACTACGATGAGAAATTAAATTTTTATCATGTGGTGAGCCTTGAATAGAAACCCGAGATATTCCCATGTGAATCTCCAGATTAAAGAGGAAATCAAACAATAAAAATCAATGTTCTTCAAAGGTAGGGGGCTTCCAAAGTTCTAATTGAGAGGATGATAGGATGGACAGTAAAAGACTTTTTTTTTGTTAATGTGATTTCGTCAAAAATTAGTCCAGTATCAAGTGCTTTTTTTTTAACCAAACGTAACTCTGAACTTCTAAATTATGATCAAAAGTCACATTTACAATTATGGTCCAAAAGAAAGCGGTTGATGCTGAACAGACTTTTTGACTCAATTGATTAAATCAGAAATTCTCAATTCCGATCATACTTCTATGTGTTCCTATTTACTGCTATCCAAAATAGGATCAAAAGATGAAACCAAACAAAATTATCTTTTTGTCTCAATTGATTAACTCTAAAAACAAGCATTAAATTAGAAAATGGATTTTTCTCGGTAAATATATGAAGATTTAGATTTCATTTAAGATTTTAAAGATATAAATTAAAATAAAAGAAAATAAACTAAAAATCAAATATTTTACCTTTAGTTGTTAAGCCAATTGCAATCCTATTTATGGGAACAAAGTTGAAAGTATGAACAGCATTAATTAACATTTTTTTTTAAAAAGAAAGTCGTGGAATTAAAGTTGAGCCTCCATGGATGGTTAGTAATCTTGTATTGGTCATCGAAATTATTATATATTTTCCCCTTCAATTGGATCTTATTGGTTAGTTGTGAGCAACGACTCCTAGGTAAGATATCCCTCAATCTCCTTAGCCCTAAATCCCTACAAGTGTTGAAAACATCATAAAAATACTGTCAAGAGGGTATACATAAGTATGAAAGTGATAAGAAGTATGAAATTTCATGCTTAGAGTATTAGAAACAATAAGAAAGCCAAGGTGAAGAGATATATGTGTTGGTGTTAGCTCCTAAATTGTTGTTTGCTTTAAAGAATCTTCCGGCTTGTCTCCATTGCTATGTACAAATTTGTTGGCAGCAACACCTACAAATAAGAGAACTGATTCGAGTCCTGCCTGTAGACACTGTCCTTAAGAGCTATTCCGCAACTACCGGCAGATGAGACACGGCACTCCCCAGGATTAAATGAATCCTTATTGTAAAAATATGGAGTAGAACTACGAAAGGTATAAAACTCAGTTAGGAAGAATTCTCAAGAGGAGGAGGAAGATATGTGTTCTCAAAAGCTTAAAATTTGTATCTCTCAAACTTATGCTCTCTCAAAAGACCGTTCTCTCACACATAAATAAATTCTTCGATAGTGCCTCTATACACTTTCAAATATTAGGCAATTTTCTTAAATGTCAAAAACCACCGTTTTTATCCTTTCTTTAATTCCATAAATTGATACAATCAAATGAGTTTTAGAAAGTTTTCCGTTAAAGCATAGTCAAAAGAAGTTAGAACGTTGGAATGCTATAAAACATTTTAACTCAATCAGTTTCAAAACCAATATAAAACAAATAAATTATTGTTTCGGTTTCCACAAAATAGTTAAGGCAATTTAATGCCATTATTTTTGAACTAAAATTTAATGCCATTATTTTTGAACTAAAATTTAATGCCATTATAGAATAATATTTTTTTTGGTCAACATTATAGAATAATATTAAAAACTAAGAAACTGATAAGAAAATCAAATAATTCATTTTGAAATCAATGTTCCAAACAATCAGCTCCTTGATTCGCTAACCTGAATTTATGAGCCGGAGTAATCCAAGAATTGTGAAACTTCTGAAAATTAGCATAGGATTACCTAAATGCTATTATTTTTTTGGAAAAGAAAGGAATGATTAGAGTTTGAGAAAGTATAATTTTTTTTATTTTCAATTCACAATAGCTAGAATTTCAGTGAAAGAATTTATGTTATTCGTAATAAAAACCAATTTTGTATTACTCATTAATATACTTTATAAGGAGCAAGACATTTTAAATCACCTTAATTTGTAGAAAAGTATATAATGTGGGTTTGAAAATGTAACATCCTAAAAATTAATTTAGGATTAGTGGGGGTAAGTAGGAATTGATTAATGAGAAATGATGGATTATGAGGATATTTTAAGGATTTCGAGGTATTTTTGAGGATTTTAAAGGCCTAGTTTCTCCCTTATTCGGACGATAATAATTTTGGGAGAGATCATTTTTAGGCTCAAAAGAGGATATTATGGGAGGAAATAAGTAAAGAGTATTATAGGGAAATTTTTGAGAGTGAAAAGAAAATTTTTGGTTCAAAAGAAATACCTTATTTGAGAATCTTAGGTCCTAGTAGTGTATTTTTCCCTAATCTTTTTCTTTTTCTCTCTTCTCCCTTACTCTCCACCGTCACCCTTCTCTTAATTTTTCCACAAACATCATCATTATATTCTCTTCCTCTTTCCACAAACATCATCATTATATTCCCTTCCTCTTTCCACAAACATTATCATTATATTCCCTTCATCTTTCCATAAACATCATCATTAATCCATCTTTTCCTCTTTTATTTCTATTTTTCCCACTCACTTCTCCTTCCACCGTCACATTCATCTTCTTCCTCTTATTCTTCATTTTCTCATCCTCTTCCTCTTATTCATTCATTTTTCTTTTTCTCTACCTTACACCACCACCATCACCACCACTATTATTAATTTTCTTCTTCTTCCTTCCTCCTATCACCTTCTCCAATATTATACTTCATTTCTCTACTTAATTTCGGTCTAATTTTGTGCTTAGAAAGTAGATAGAAAAGTTTAGACCGGAGCTTTTGGAGCTCGTCGGCGCCGGACCGGTGGTTTTTCCGGCCATCTAAGACCATATTCGAACTCCCGTAAGTGTTCTATATATTTCTATGTCATTAGTTTTTTTTCGATTAGCTATATTTGAAAAATTAGGCTTTGTCCAAAATGGGTATTTTTGGGAGTCTTAAACTTAATAAACTGAAGCTTGGAGCTTGATTATGAGTTCCTCTAAATAGATTTTTCATTAGAGGTTTTTCCTAATTATTGGGAATTTTTGTGATATATTGAAAATAAGGCTTTTGATGATCTGAGGTGTCTATAGTTAAATTAATAATTTTTAGATGTTTATTAAGGTTTGGAACATAAATTGTAGATTAAATAATGGATTTTTGAGGTTGAGAAATAATTTAGAGATGTAAGGTTTAATTTTATTTAGGCTTGAATTTTTATAAATAGTTATTGGAAAGATAAATAATTTTGGATATATGTATAAATGGAGTAGAGATAAATTTTAGAGATAGAAAGGAAGAATAAATGTTTAATAGAAATTTAAAATAAGTAAGGGCAAAGAAAGGGTAGTAAATAATTTATTTTCCAACATGTAAAATTGTTGGGTAAATAATTAATTGTGGTTGTATGTATGGTTGTGTAGTGCTTGAATTGCACTAAGTTAGCACGGGGGAGCTGCACTATTGTGAGATTGGTGCCAGCTATCAGGTAACCGCTTTCTGCTTGTTTATATGTGTGTGTAGTGTTAGTAAGAAATTTGAAATATTATTATTTGAAAATTATGATGTTATATGCAGATGAGATTTTAAATCACAAATTGAAATTTGATTATCAATTGATGATTGATGAGATATGGAAATGAGATCTTGGAATATTAATACTTTTATAATAAATGTCCTGTGGAGTATTATTTTGAAATGGCATAAATTTGTGATGTGAAATATTTGGAACTGAAATATATATGTGGCTTTGGAAATTATTTAATATATGTATATCATGAAAATACTGGAAGGCCTGGTGCCTGATTGTGGTGTTGCATATCTATGTGTTGTATGTGAGAAATTCTCTGTGTATGTGACACCGGTGAATTGGAAATTGTGCCATCACGTGATGAGGTACCCTGTTGCGCCACAGGGACTAATTGATATATTATGGGAAATAAAGGAGAGAAAGACGAAAGAGGGGAGATCGCCCCTCACGGATACAGAAAGGACGGAGATCCTTCTAATCCGTGGTACGATTTAGGGAGGGTAGAAAGTCCCTCGTGAATTGTACCGTGGTGATCAGGGGCGGGTGGAAGGTCCCGACTGGTCCCACATATTTTCCCAACGCTTCTATTAAGATTCGTTTGGGTTGTTTGTGATTATCAATGATATATATATATATTATTCTTGGAGATGATTTGGGATGGATTATTCTGCACGTATAAACTGTGAAAAAAATATTTGGGATCAAGATATGCATTATATGTGAATACTTGAGCATGTGGTTTGAACTAGTATATATACATATATGTATTCCACTGGACACCTTGCTAGCACTCACCGCACTTAGATGAGTAGTCAGTGGTTGCGTTTGGGGCTACCCCCGTTGATCTCACTTTTGCAGGTCCTAGGAGCGAAGTAGGAGGTCAAGGGAAGGATCCGGGAACTTCTCACTGATATCGTGAGATACTCTGGATCAGAAGGACAGGAGGTATTGCCACATTTAGGATCATATTTTGTATGATGCTTCCGCTGAAAACTTATTATTATTTTGGGAAGAATTATTGTATAATTACCATTATGGTTTGGTATTTTAAGGATGATGTGTGGAGATTAATTATGGATAATATAATTCTCTGTTATTGTACTGGGAAGAAAAATTTATATTGTGATGACAGAGATTTGGAGTTGAAATTTGATTTATATATAAATATTATGGAAAGCTCTTTTTCTAACTATGTTAGTTATCTTTATTAAGTTAATTCTTTTTCCTAACATAGTTAGTACTATAAACGATTTAATGTTTAATTGTGAGTGGTTAATAGTGGGATTAGGAGGTAAATGTTACAGTTGGTATCAGTTTCATGGTATAAGACCTGGAAAGGTGTTTTGCATGTTTCTTGTTGTGTCAGTCATGCATTACACTTGCATTAGTGATATTGTGGCAATACTTTTCCGATCCTTTCCCTTTTTATGTTTCCTATTGTATGATTGTTTTTAATAGGTGTAACTTCCATCCGTAGGTGGGTGGAGAGTATGGCTCGTACTAGGAGATCAGGTGCAGGGAATGAGAGTATGGCTCGTAATAGGGGATCAGGTGCAGGAAATGGTACAGGAAATGATCAACCTGTAAACAAAGAGTATGACGAGCTAGTAGCCAAAATGAAAGATGAGTTGAGAAAGGAGATGGAACAAAAAGTCGCAGCAATAAATAAAGAAAATGAGGAAAAGTTAGCTAAATTGAAAGCAGATTTTCAAGCTCAGACTAATAAAGGTGATGAATCAGAAATGCAGGGGGAGTTCTCTAAAGTTAATGATAAGGAGGAATTAGTTTATCCTCGCCCGGAGGACTTGAGTACTGAAAAAGTATGGAAGAAAATTGACCGTCATCATCCGAAACATTTTAGTGGAAGTCAAGATCCTTTCGAGGCAGAGGCTTGGATTAAAAGATTGGAGGCCATATTTGCAGCCGTGGTCTGTAACCCTTATCAGAAAGCAAGGGTTGCTATTCTCCTCTTGGAAGGAAAAGCATTGATTTGGTGGCAGAGCGTATGTGGAGATGATTCATTGATGACCTGGGATGAGTTTAAGGACAAGTTCTTGGGATATCATTTCCCTCCTTCTCTTAGGAAGGAGAAGGAGAATGCTTTTTATTATCTCAAGCAAGGTGGGATGTCAGTGGATCAGTATATTGCTACTTTTTCAGAGTTATCTCGCTATGTTTCGTTCCTGCAGCGTCAGGACGACCCTCAGTGGCGTATAGATCAGTTATTTGAGAAGGCCAGACCTGCTTTGAGACTGCAGGTGCATGATAAGAAATGTAAGAATGTTGAAGAAGCATGTGAGAAGCTGAGGATTGCGGATCGCATGATGAAGGAGGCAGCTGCAGAGACAGCTAAGTATACTGGAGGCCCAGGTCAGTTCCAGCAGAGTCATGGTAGACCTTTTCAGAGTAGGCCTTCTTATTCCTTTGGGCCGACGGGAGGTATTAGCAAGAAATTTGGAGCAAGTGGTAATAGCAGTTTTAGTGGCTCTGGAAGGAAGAGTCACTCTGGGAGCCATGGCCGTGGTCAGTCAGGTAGCTATGGTCGTGGTCAGTATGGTAGCCACAATAGAGGACAGTCTGGTGGTTTTGGACGTGGCCAATCAGGTAGGGGTCGTCAGGATTCAGCCCCGTGGAGATTTGGTTCAGAAGGTCAGTCGAGAGGAGGCAGCCAAGTGACTTATGGAGAGTCAGTTCAGTCAACTCCTAGTGTAGCTGGTCCTTGTAGCAAGTGTGGTAGGTACCATCAGGGACCATGTTTTAGATGTTTTGGATGCGGCCGTATTGGGCATACGATTAGGTACTGCCCAGATGGGGGTCAGAATATGCAGCAGCCAGTGGCTCAGCCCAGTCGCCCTCTAGTTCAGGGTAGAGTTTATGCTACTTCAGCTGAGGAGGCAGGGATGTCTCCTAATATGATTCGAGGTACGGTCTCTATTCATGGCCATGATATTAATGTGATGTTTGACTCTGGTGCGTCACATTCTTTTATCTCTTTGGATTGTACTCAGAGGCTTAGTTTTGAGTTATCAGTTATGCCATATAATATGCGTGTGTCTACCCCTGCGGGTGCTAAATTTGAGACTTCTTTAGTATGCAAAAATTTGGATTTATGGTTTGAAGGCCGTAAATCAAAAATTGATCTGGTTTGTTTGCCTTTGAGGGGAATTGATGTGATTATTGGTATGGATTGGTTAGAGGAAAATAATGTAGTCTTGCATTGTAAAGATAAGACTGTGTCTTATGCTGAGTCATCTAGTGCGCCGATGTTACTATCTGCGACACGTGTAGAGAGGTGTGTGAGAAAAGGCTGTGAGGCCTTTATGGTTTTCTTCTCCATTAAGGAGGAGGGCGAGATCTCTATTGATCAGGTGGATGTAGTTAGAGATTTCCCAGAGGTATTTTCCGATGATATGCGTGGACTCCCTCCCGAAAGAGAGGTGGAGTTTACCATCGAGTTAGAGCCGGGCACGGGTCCAATCTCCAAGGCCCCATATCGGATGGCTCCGTCGGAATTAGTAGAGCTTAAGAAGCAGCTTGAAGAACTTCTGGATAAAGGTTTCATCAGGCCTAGCGGATCACCTTGGGGTTCCCCAGTCTTGTTCGTAAAGAAGAAAGATGGTAGCATGCGACTCTGTATCGATTACCGGCAATTGAATAAAGTAACCATCAAGAATAAGTATCCGTTGCCTAGGATAGATGATTTGTTGGATCAATTGGCAGGAGCTTCAGTTTTCTCTAAGATTGATCTTCGGTCTGGGTATCATCAGTTGAGAGTTAGAGCAGAGGATGTCCCTAAGACTGCATTCAGGACGAGATATGGCCATTATGAGTTTCTGGTGATGCCATTTGGGCTCACCAATGCCCCTGCTGTGTTTATGGATTATATGAATAGAATTTTTCGGCCATATTTAGATAAGTTTGTGGTGGTGTTTATTGATGATATTTTAATTTATTCTAAGAGTGAAGAAGAGCATCGGGAGCATTTGTATTCCGTCCTGCGAGTTCTGAGAGATCATAAGCTTTATGCCAAACTTTCTAAATGTGAGTTTTGGCTCAAGGAGGTAAAGTTTCTAGGGCATGTAGTATCTACTGAGGGAGTTGCGGTTGATCCAAGTAAAGTTGAAGCGGTTTTGCAATGGAAGTCTCCTAAGTCAGTGACAGAGGTTAGGAGTTTTGTTGGATTAGCCGGGTACTATCGTCGATTTATTCAAGGCTTTTCGCAGATTGCGAGACCTTTGACTAATTTGACCAAGAAGGATAGGCCTTTCATCTGGACTGATCGGTGCGAGTCGGCATTTAAGGAGCTTAAGAAACGGTTAACGACTGCACCTGTGTTGACATTGCCGGATCCAAGTCAGCCTTATGAGTTGTATACAGATGCATCCTTGATGGGTTTGGGCTGTGTCTTGATGCAGAAGGGTAAGGTTATTGCGTATGCATCTAGGCAATTGAGACCGCATGAGGAAAACTACCCAACTCATGATCTTGAGCTGGGAGCAGTTGTTTTTGCTTTGAAGATTTGGCGACATTATTTGATGGGGGCACAGTTTGAAGTGTTCAGTGATCATAAGAGTCTGAAATATCTTATGGATCAAAAGGAATTGAATAATAGGCAGCGTCGTTGGATGGAGCTAATTAAGGATTATAAGTTTGAAATTAAGTATCATCCGGGAAAGGCAAATGTGGTTGCTGATGCCCTTAGCCGGAAATCAGTACATATGTCTTCCTTAAGTGTGGGAGAGCAGTTTTCTTTTAGTGATTGTCGTGTCATTCATGTTGGGGCAGAAAGGTCAATTGCATTTTTGGGAGCAATTGTTGGCCAGTTTGGGTTCTTCGAGGATTTAAGAGTGGCTCAGGAGCAGGATAGTCATCTGAAGGAGATCCGAGAAAAGCTTGATAGTGGTGTCTATCCAGATTATGATCTGGGTGATTCAGGTATTTTGAGATTTAGGAAAAGAGTATGTGTTCCGGATAAGGAAGATATCAAGAAGGCTATTCTTGAAGAGGCTCATAAGAGCAGTTATGCGATGCATCCTGGCGTTTCTAAGATGTATAATGATTTAAAAAGAGTTTATTGGTGGCCTAAGATGAAATCCGACGTGACTCAATTTGTCTTGAAGTGTCTGACCTGTCAGAAGGTGAAAATCGAACATCAGCGGCCAGGTGGCCTATTGCAGAGTATTGAGGTTCCTCAATGGAAGTGGGACAGTATTTCGATGGATTTTGTGGTTGGCTTGCCGTTGACTCAGTCTGGTCACGATTCGATTTGGGTTATCGTGGACCGTTTGACTAAGTCTGCTCATTTTCTTCCAATTAGGATTAATTATCCTTTGGCTAGATTAGCTCAGATGTATGTGGACGAGATCGTCAGGCTTCATGGGATTCCTGAGAGTATTATTTCAGATCGAGACCCGCGGTTCACCTCTGAGTTTTGGAAGTCTTTACAGAGGGCTTTGGGAACGAAGCTTAAGTTCAGTACTGCGTATCATCCTCAGACTGATGGTCAAACTGAGAGGACGATTCAGACTTTGGAGGATATGCTCAGGGCGTGCGCTTTGGAGCTACCAGGTAGTTGGGATAGACATCTTCCATTAGCGGAATTTGCCTATAACAACAGTTATCATTCGAGTATTCAGATGGCGCCTTATGAGGCTTTATATGGTCGGAAGTGTCGGTCGCCAATTTGTTGGACAGAGCTTAGCGAGAGGGTTATCATTGGCCCAGATATTGTAGATCAGACGACAGAGAAGATTAGGTTGATTCGCCAGCGGCTATTGACTGCCCATAGTCGGCAGAAGAGCTATGCAGATAAACGACGTAGATCGTTAGAGTTCAGTGTTGGGGATCATGTTTTTCTTCGGGTATCTCCGACGACGGGTATTGGGAGGTCCATAAGAGCTAAGAAGCTCACTCCCCGGTTTATGGGTCCGTTCGATATCATTGAACGGGTCGGATCAGTGGCGTATAGGGTGGCATTACCTCCACAGTTATCGAATCTTCATGATGTTTTTCATGTTTCTCAGTTGAAGAAATATCATCCAGACCCTTCGCATGTGATTGAGCCTGAGGAGGTCGAGTTGAGAGAAAACTTGACATATAATGCTGAGCCGGAGAAGATTTTAGATGTTAAGGATAAGCAGTTGAGGAATAAAACAATTAGGCTAGTCAAGGTGTTTTGGAGAGGTATGACTCCAGGGGATGCGACCTGGGAGACCGAGGAGCGCATGCGACGAGAATACCCTTACCTATTCTTTAGGTAAGTTCCGTTTACTGAGTGATTTTATACGTTGTATGTATTGTGTTTGCTTGTTTTGGAGTTATGTTAGCAGAATTTTGGGGACAAAATTCTTAAAAAGGTGGGGAGAGTTGTAACATCCTAAAAATTAATTTAGGATTAGTGGGGGTAAGTAGGAATTGATTAATGAGAAATGATGGATTATGAGGATATTTTAAGGATTTCGAGGTATTTTTGAGGATTTTAAAGGCCTAGTTTCTCCCTTATTCGGACGATAATAATTTTGGGAGAGATCATTTTTAGGCTCAAAAGAGGATATTATGGGAGGAAATAAGTAAAGAGTATTATAGGGAAATTTTTGAGAGTGAAAAGAAAATTTTTGGTTCAAAAGAAATACCTTATTTGAGAATCTTAGGTCCTAGTAGTGTATTTTTCCCTAATCTTTTTCTTTTTCTCTCTTCTCCCTTACTCTCCACCGTCACCCTTCTCTTAATTTTTCCACAAACATCATCATTATATTCTCTTCCTCTTTCCACAAACATCATCATTATATTCCCTTCCTCTTTCCACAAACATTATCATTATATTCCCTTCATCTTTCCATAAACATCATCATTAATCCATCTTTTCCTCTTTTATTTCTATTTTTCCCACTCACTTCTCCTTCCACCGTCACATTCATCTTCTTCCTCTTATTCTTCATTTTCTCATCCTCTTCCTCTTATTCATTCATTTTTCTTTTTCTCTACCTTACACCACCACCATCACCACCACTATTATTAATTTTCTTCTTCTTCCTTCCTCCTATCACCTTCTCCAATATTATACTTCATTTCTCTACTTAATTTCGGTCTAATTTTGTGCTTAGAAAGTAGATAGAAAAGTTTAGACCGGAGCTTTTGGAGCTCGTCGGCGCCGGACCGGTGGTTTTTCCGGCCATCTAAGACCATATTCGAACTCCCGTAAGTGTTCTATATATTTCTATGTCATTAGTTTTTTTTCGATTAGCTATATTTGAAAAATTAGGCTTTGTCCAAAATGGGTATTTTTGGGAGTCTTAAACTTAATAAACTGAAGCTTGGAGCTTGATTATGAGTTCCTCTAAATAGATTTTTCATTAGAGGTTTTTCCTAATTATTGGGAATTTTTGTGATATATTGAAAATAAGGCTTTTGATGATCTGAGGTGTCTATAGTTAAATTAATAATTTTTAGATGTTTATTAAGGTTTGGAACATAAATTGTAGATTAAATAATGGATTTTTGAGGTTGAGAAATAATTTAGAGATGTAAGGTTTAATTTTATTTAGGCTTGAATTTTTATAAATAGTTATTGGAAAGATAAATAATTTTGGATATATGTATAAATGGAGTAGAGATAAATTTTAGAGATAGAAAGGAAGAATAAATGTTTAATAGAAATTTAAAATAAGTAAGGGCAAAGAAAGGGTAGTAAATAATTTATTTTCCAACATGTAAAATTGTTGGGTAAATAATTAATTGTGGTTGTATGTATGGTTGTGTAGTGCTTGAATTGCACTAAGTTAGCACGGGGGAGCTGCACTATTGTGAGATTGGTGCCAGCTATCAGGTAACCGCTTTCTGCTTGTTTATATGTGTGTGTAGTGTTAGTAAGAAATTTGAAATATTATTATTTGAAAATTATGATGTTATATGCAGATGAGATTTTAAATCACAAATTGAAATTTGATTATCAATTGATGATTGATGAGATATGGAAATGAGATCTTGGAATATTAATACTTTTATAATAAATGTCCTGTGGAGTATTATTTTGAAATGGCATAAATTTGTGATGTGAAATATTTGGAACTGAAATATATATGTGGCTTTGGAAATTATTTAATATATGTATATCATGAAAATACTGGAAGGCCTGGTGCCTGATTGTGGTGTTGCATATCTATGTGTTGTATGTGAGAAATTCTCTGTGTATGTGACACCGGTGAATTGGAAATTGTGCCATCACGTGATGAGGTACCCTGTTGCGCCACAGGGACTAATTGATATATTATGGGAAATAAAGGAGAGAAAGACGAAAGAGGGGAGATCGCCCCTCACGGATACAGAAAGGACGGAGATCCTTCTAATCCGTGGTACGATTTAGGGAGGGTAGAAAGTCCCTCGTGAATTGTACCGTGGTGATCAGGGGCGGGTGGAAGGTCCCGACTGGTCCCACATATTTTCCCAACGCTTCTATTAAGATTCGTTTGGGTTGTTTGTGATTATCAATGATATATATATATATTATTCTTGGAGATGATTTGGGATGGATTATTCTGCACGTATAAACTGTGAAAAAAATATTTGGGATCAAGATATGCATTATATGTGAATACTTGAGCATGTGGTTTGAACTAGTATATATACATATATGTATTCCACTGGACACCTTGCTAGCACTCACCGCACTTAGATGAGTAGTCAGTGGTTGCGTTTGGGGCTACCCCCGTTGATCTCACTTTTGCAGGTCCTAGGAGCGAAGTAGGAGGTCAAGGGAAGGATCCGGGAACTTCTCACTGATATCGTGAGATACTCTGGATCAGAAGGACAGGAGGTATTGCCACATTTAGGATCATATTTTGTATGATGCTTCCGCTGAAAACTTATTATTATTTTGGGAAGAATTATTGTATAATTACCATTATGGTTTGGTATTTTAAGGATGATGTGTGGAGATTAATTATGGATAATATAATTCTCTGTTATTGTACTGGGAAGAAAAATTTATATTGTGATGACAGAGATTTGGAGTTGAAATTTGATTTATATATAAATATTATGGAAAGCTCTTTTTCTAACTATGTTAGTTATCTTTATTAAGTTAATTCTTTTTCCTAACATAGTTAGTACTATAAACGATTTAATGTTTAATTGTGAGTGGTTAATAGTGGGATTAGGAGGTAAATGTTACAGAAAAAATGCATATGATTTGGTAAGTTATTTGCGGAAAATGCAATTCACGATAACTTTTAAAATGCATCTGATTTGGTAAGTTATTTGCGGAAAAGGTATATAACGTGCGTTTGAAAAAAATTATAATTAATGACAAAATATCTGTTCCAATTTAAAGATTTATGAATTACGAAAAAATATCCCCAGAATACGCTAATATGCATTTATGAGCGGGAGTAATCCAAGCAATGTGAAAATCCTAGAAATTAGCGTGAGATTATTACCTAAATGATTTTGTTTTTTTTTTAAAAAGAAACTAGTATAGTTTAAGAATTTATGAATTACTCCCTCCGTCCCATATTATAAGGTCCAATTTTTTAAATGGTTTTGTCCCATAATATAAGGTCCTATTTGAGTTGATGTGGATAATAAATGCATTTTTTCCAATACTGCCCTTAATAATTGTATTATATAAAAAAATGAGTCAGTTTTATTGTTATAAGAGAGGAGAGAGACAACATTATTATCAAATAAAGAAATAAATGTGCAGATGATTCACCCCACGTATTAGCTTCTTCTAGTTCACACCATGACCCTTCTTCTTCCTCTACACATCATGGTGGTGCTTCATCTTCTTCACAACAACTAAAAAGGATCGGACAAAAACTGAGTCACTCAATCATGTTAATTAACTACCTAGTTGAAAGTTTAAAATCCATTTTACCATACCAATTACACTGTGGAATTCATTTTCATAAGGCAAGTCTTCTTCTTCACTGCATATGATATCTTTATTTGCTGCAAGTTGGGTTTGTTGTTCTGCTAAATAAAGAACTGAAAATGATCAAAGGGATTACAAAAAAAAAAAGAACTAATTGTGATTGAATTATAAATCTATTGTAACCATACCATTTACATTGCCATCTGCACAAATATGGACCACACTTTCTGCTCTATTGTTCTCTACATGTGGGGCTTCAATTTCTTCTTCTGACTCAAAGTATATAAAATCAGCATTTAAGTCTATATCCAAAGGCATTGTGTTTTTTTTTTCCAAGACTGTACAGCGCTTCAGGCAAGTTTAAGAGGAGGAGTCACTGTAATATATATACTCATACAAGAAGGAAGAGCAAGGGACGTGCAGCAGTGTTTTGAGCGCTTTTATCTGCCACCATTTTTTATATTAAAATTTGTCAGATTTTTATCTCCCTCCATTTATATTTTATTCTCTCTCATAACATTTTTCTCTCACATTATTAATCCCCCATATATTCTCTTTCCTCCTTTTTATTATTACCCTATTTCTTATTCTTCCATAAAAAAGGACATTTCTGGAAACAAAATTTTGTCTCCCATATATTTATTGCTTTTTAACTAACTTTAACTGTTTTTTGGGAACCCGTAATTCGGTTAAAAAGACCTTATAATATGGGACGAAGGGAGTAGTTTTTAAGGTGATTTTGTGATGTGTTAATTAATGTAATTTTGACGGTTTAAATAACATCCCTACACCTGCATATGTAATCATTGGATAAATTTAAATCACATTAATTGACACATCACAAAATTTAAGAATAAAAAGTTAAATCCTCATTGTATATGTAGACCAGTAGCAGAGTTTAGGCAAGATAACGTCAGCGTACATGTGGACCAATGAGGTTAATGCTAGCAGTTTTCAAAGAGTATATAGACATAGATACTTGCTGTTCTCCCACTACATATTAAACTCACTCTAAGTAACTGCTACACTGTAAAAGGTTCAAGCTTCATCTGCTCATTCACTCTTATAAGTTGCAATGAAAGCATCAGCTCTTTTGCTCAGTTCACCTGAATCAGAAGCCGAACCCATTTCACCTTCTTCTTCACCTTCTTTCTCTTCTGCTACTTCTTCCCTTCTCACATCCTCATATTCTGAAACTTGTTTCTCAATTTCTCTAACTTTCATGTGTAAATGCATGGCAATGTCAGAGAAGGAACATGATTATGTTCGTGGAAATTAAAGTAGCTGATGAAGATTTAGTTTTAAAGAGTAACTACTCAAAGAAAACTGATAAACATTTGGCCAAAAAAAATATAAAAGAAAACTGATAAACAATTATGTTATCAGTGCATACTTAATTAATAAGAAGACAAATCGTGCAGGTTCCTCTTCATTTTCCGTAAAAATAACTTTCAACAGCTGTTGGATTATCCAGGCTAGCACGAATCATGTCAGTACAACTGGCATTTTTTTTTCCCCCATAAGCGTTGTACAGCAACAAAATCTCTAACAGAGGGCACTGATCCTTGTGCTAGCTAATTATTTCACACATTCCTCTTTGCAGCTTTAGCTGGATCTTCACAAACTGAAAGTGGAAACACCACTCCAATGCAGCAGGAAAGAACTTCAAACACACAGTAGTTCTAGTCCAAGATGGCTCAATCAGATGCAAGTCTCCCCTACAAGTGCTCCTTACTATGGCCTTTGCACACCTTACCACCGAGTCTTAGAAGAAGAGAAGTGTATAATGGGACTCTTCTTGGCAGTGACATAGTCAATCATGACCAACATTAAATGTCCTTGCCCTCTTGCACATTATAAACGGGAAGCATACATAGCAAGATCTACATTTTATAAAGCTAAGGGATAGGGTGTAATTTTGCCTTGTAAATAACCACTAAGGGGTGTTGGGTATATCGAAAGTTTTTTAAGAGCAATTTTGTCTACAATGTGTTAAAATAACAGCAACTTCACCCTAACAGTTAAAAAACTAGTGTTCATCATAAAAAAGGATGTCAACCATCAACATTTTTGACAGCATTGGACAAAATAGATACGTTTTGTTTCGTTTACTTCCATGACAAAATTACTCTTCAAAAAACTTTAAAATACCCAATTCTTTTGAGTGGTTACTTTTAAAGTAAAATTGTACCTTAACCTTTTTATAAAACTTAAATCAACTCTATTAATAAAACAAGTCCCACGTTAAAAGACAGGGAGGTGAATTAAAAGTATATAATACTGAAGTGAGCCCCTTCATATTGGCTTAAGTTTTTGTGATTGAAAGATAAACCTAACATATATATATACAATTAATTCATATTTCAACAAATCTAACATATTTATACAATTCATTTATATTTCAACATAATATCAAAGTCATTCAATCAATGGGAGAAAAGAAAAGGAAAAAATATATCTATAGACCTAAGGTCTAAGACTAAAAAAAACATTAAGTCCGGGCAAAGGAAAAGGTAGACTTGAGGCCTCTGAGAAAAAGAAAACAATGAAAGAAATAAAATAAAAAAGTAGGAAGAATATTAAGACAAAAGTCCCGTATTAAAAGATTGAGAGGTGAATTAATGATATATAATGTTGAGGTGAATCCATTCATATTGGTTTAAACTTTTGTAATGGAAAGACAAATTTAAAATTTTATATGCAATTAATTCATATTTCAATAAGTTCTTGCATACATTATTTTGACCAATTCATATTTTGCCCGTTTATCTTGCCATTAGATTACTCTGTTTCCAATAACACTTTATGGTAGCTAAGGTGATGAGTTACCTCATAGGATAACATTGTAAATATATGATGGACTCAACCGGATAGCATTGAAATTGCAAAAGGAAATATATGGTAAGCTGATTTATCCTAAAGTCATTCAGGTTCTTTTGTTGGCAATAATTATACGAACTATAGTTTTAGTTTTCATATGAAACGAGAACAACTTTAAAAGCTGCCTGAGATAAAAATTCATCATATGTCATTTCTAACTTCAATTATCTATACCTGCACCACATTCAAGTCTATCTCATTCACGTGTGATTAGGGGTGGGAATAGGCCAGGCCCTTATCAAGAGTCTACGGCCTAGCCTACAATAAGCCTAACCTAGCCTATTTAGTAAATAGGAATAGGTCAGGCTTATAATCAGACCTATTATTAGGCCTATTTAGGTAAACAGGCCAGACCTTTTTTCGTAAGGCCTAGCCTACAGGCCTGGCCTATTTACCTATTTTGTAATTCTATTATGATATATAATATAGAATAAATTATATAAATTAATTATAACATGACCAACTTATCAAGTTTTATAATCATAAAATCTTTTTGAGATATACATATGTGTTTTAATACATTTAAATGGTAATATATAGAATTATAAGTATAAACTTTTAAGCCTATTTAAGAGTCTACATTTTAAGTAGGCTTTTAAATAGGCTTTCAGGCCTAGTCAGACCTTTTAAAGGCTCAAGCTCAGGCCTAAAAATAAACTTACATACAGGCTCAGGCCCAGGCTTAAGTTTTACATTTGTAATCAGGCCCAGGCCTATTTAGTTGAAGCCTACATAAGCCTAGCCTATTTCCACCCCTACGTGTGACTTCACTTAATAGGTTTCGCTTTGGATGAGCCACTGAAAAGCTAAACTTGGAATTTTTAAAACTCTCTTTGTGCATTATTATAAGTTTAAAATAAGTACTTTGTGTTTTATCAAGAAGTATAATAAAATTAGTTAAAAACAATAATTATTTAAAAAATGTATTTAATTTTACTATTATATCCTTATTATTAAAGATGAAAGAGATTGTACGTGAAAAAAATAATGAGAAATAATGTGGCTAATAAGTAATAAAAGATAATAAAGATGAAAGAGAATGTATGAAAAAATGTGAACAATTGGTAAAATTGGAAAAATGCTATACATATTTAGAAAAACTAAAATAAGTTTCATATTTTGAGACAATCATATTTATAAATTCAAAGAGTATTTATTTTCTTTTAATGGAAACATGGAGTGTATTCATATAAAAATAAATTATACGTAGAATACTTAATTTTTGTTCCAGACTCATGATTGTCAAAGAAATCCTTGAATTATGGGGAAAGGGACAAAGAAATTCTTACTGAAACTCGGTTTGCCAACCACTTATAACCAAACATTTTAGATCTGATGTGGAGATTTTATTTTGATTGGTCACCTTAACAAAATTAGTTAACAAATAATTTTTTTTCAACTTGCAAAATAGAAAATCTCAAACTGAAAGTTTTTTGGGTTAATATAACTTTTGGTTCTTGAACTTTTACTCAGTTTTGGTTTTGATCGTTGAACTTTAAAATTTTTGGTTTTGGTCCTTGAACTTTACAATCGATGGTTTTGGTGCCTAAACTTTCGGTCAATTTTGGTCTTGGTCCCTGAACTTTCAGCCAATTTTAGTTTTGGTCCTTGAACTTTCGGTCAATTTTGGTTTTGGTCCCTCAAGCTCAGGGACCAAGACCAAAATTGACCGAAATTTTAGAGACCAAAACCATCGATTTTAAAGTTCAGAGACCAAACCAAAAATTTACCGAAGGTTCAGGGACCAAAACCAAAATTGACCGAAAGTACTTTCGGTCAAAAACCAAAATTGAGTGAAAGTTTAGAGACCAAAAGTTATATTAACCCAAATTTTTTTGTGGCAACTATTTTTTTAAAGGGGAACAGATACTCTCAGCTGTTTCTTTCTCCCCATCTCTCAAAATCTTGATATCCTACCCTTCCAATTCATCCAATGGCTTACTGAGTGACACGCCATTTACAGTTCTCAAAATTACATTATGCAAGTTCCTCTCGCTTCCCCTTTCACTTTTCTTTTTTTAAGAAATAGGGACAAGCCGAAGCTTGGAACAAGAACTAGGATAATCCTAGGCCATTAAACAGACTCAACCTGCTCCACATATTGAGCCCCCTTTCACTTTTCTGCCAAAGTACCGTCCATAACGCGGCCAAAACAGTGAGCTCCTAGTAATGAAGAAGACAATGACTAAAACAAGTAAACAATCACCCCCAATCCTACTGTACAAAATAAAAAGAATTCTTTGCTTTTAAAAACTTGAAGAAAACTTGAAGAAAAACGGAAGCCTATGAAAATCCCATTTCCAAAATGTCAAGATTGATCATCAAGGAGAGAGCCATTTGTAGAAAATTTCAATCCCATGGAACCAATCTTGTTCTTAATTGACTCCAACAAATAATGATCCCCCATAAGATTGATTGGGAACCAAAAACACCATGGGCTTATTGGGTCCACTATAATTCGATTAATCTGGGCACTAGGCAGACAGTAAGCTGTTCGTCCCAATCGGAAATCTTGGGGCTGAGAAGTAAGTCGTATTTATGGTGCTTCTCGAGTTTTCATCATCTCACTTCCCTCATTGACCAGGATCTCGTATGTATCAAAGATTGTGTGGTTGTTGGATTGTGAAGAAACATACTTCTCCAGTTAAGCTTCTTTGAGGATGCGATGTGGCTAAACGCTTATCGAACTTGCCGGCGCCGATGGTGCCGCGGAGGACAACGGTGAGAATAGGGTAGACATGACGGTGTCTGTAGTATAGGAGCATATGATTCATGTGATTTTCATTTTCTGAATAAGAAATAAAGAAACTCCATTACGTGGCATTTTGAGAGTGCTTGGATGAGATGGGAGGCTGTGATATGGAGATTCTGACGGATTTTGAGAAAGTAGCCTAGAGTAAGGTTGTCAAATTAGTGAAAAGAATGTAAAATCAGATCGTAAACTCATAAGAGTTTATCTTTATTAATAAATACATGTTTTCAGTATATAATTAGATAAGAAATACAAATAATAATAATAATAATAATTTGACTTGAATATATTTTAAATATAAATAGTTTGTATTAAATATATCAACATTTATACTTTATCTAACTCAATAAAGAAATTTCTATGAAATTTATATATAAATTTATTGAATAAGATCAAATAAAAATAAGGCTATACTTTTGGTCCTTTATCTTTGCATTAAGTTTCTTTTTAGTCCCTTAACTTTGAAAAGTGCACTTTTGGTCCTTTTTCGCTAACGCCGTTAGTTTCATTTAACGGAAAATGCTGGCTCAGCAAATCTAAAAAGTAATTTTATAATTAAATATGAATAAAAATGGTCCAATTTTAAAATATAAGAATTATTTCCTTTAAATCCTTTGAATTTGGGCTTGTGAGTGTGATTTATGAAATCTAGAGGATTATTGGAGTTCAACGATAATGTTGGTTGGGTTATTGAATTTGATTTAGAGTGTTGTTGAGAAGTGAGATTTTTAGGTGTTTTAGAGAGGCAAATGTCACAATTGGGAATATTGGACATGAAAATTGAGTCAGATGAATTAAATAAGGATGATTGTAGCTACTCTAAATTGTTTATATGAGCTTATGCAAAGTGATAACGGTTTGATTGGCTAGGAAGGGAACTATAGGAATTGTTGGGTGATTAAAGTTTGTTTTGGTTGGGGTTTGATAAAATTCATGAGAGTATGGTTGTTTGGAATTAATTGGAGGTTTAGATAAATCCATTAAGGCTAAATAATAATGATTAAAGGTTTGGGTGAGTTAGATTTTTGACCTATATGAATTTTTGGTTGATTAAAGCTTGAATGGGGTAGTATAGTAGGGAAAATTCTTTGAAATTGATTGGTTGAGGTTAATTCTGGATTATGGTGGGTTCATTAACGTTGAATGGTGTTATAGAACTATTTGGCTTGATGGAATGGTAGTTTAGAAGGGCTTTGACTCTTTAAATTATTGAAAAATTGTCGTGTCTAAAGGGAAGTAGGATTTCGTGGTAATTCTTGGTGATATAAGGATCTTTGAAGGTAATTGAGGTTGTTAAGAAGTTAGGTTCATTTGGAATTGTGTTTAGAATGATCTTTGAATGATTGAAGTTGAATCAGTTAAGGCTTTTGATGAGTTTAAGTTATTATAGTCGTTTGAGAATGGTTGATTGTCCCTATGAGATTAATTATATTAAATGGTGGCTTTAATTAGTTTAGTTCGGTTATATGTGGAATTGATTATGATTTGGAAGTTGTAGGTGATTATGTGAGGAGGAGGAATATGGAACTGGTAGGGTAAATATGCAATTATGGTTTTAGAGGTTTCATAGGATATGATGGGTTGAAAGATATATGGTTAATGAATTTTTGGGTGTTTATCCTCAGTGTGAATGAAGAATTTAAGTTAATTTGGAGTAAGTAGCTATAATTAAATAGGGGGTCTTTGATTCAAGATGAGAATGTTGAGGAAGAATGTTGTTATAGGCATGGTATGGGTTTAATTTAACTTAACCAAGCCAAATAAATGTAATTTGATTTCTTTGTGCAATTGGGACTTCTTTTTGGCTATGTCCCAAAGCGTCGGGTTAATGTCACTTGAAATTTGTCTTGACCGTGTGTATGTGCTTTCTGGTAATTGTAGACGCAAGCGAGCTGAGTCGAGCTTGAGGATCTTTGTATTCTGGTATTTTTCTTTTTGTTTGACAAGCTCAGGTTGGGATTTTTTAGTTGCTCTCACCTCACTACCTGATTGTGTGTGATGTTAGTTGGGATTTTTCTTTAAAAAAATCCCTTTTTATATCTTTATATGTCTAATAGCATGCAAATTGAATTTCAACCGATACATTTATATAAAAGAGCCTATTGGGTATCTTTGAAATCCCTTCTATTTTCATATGAAATATCAAGAATTTTCTTATATTATACGTAGTATTCTGGCTGGCCGTTTTATGGCGATGATTCTATTGGTATATTGATGGTTTTTGTGAGATATAGTGTAACCGCTTCTGCTCGTTTATGTGTGTGTAGTGTTAGTAAGTAATTTGAATGATTGTTATTTGATGATATATAAAAAGAGAATTCTGAACCACAGTTGAGACATTGTTACTTGAGGATTTAGATTTTGTAAGGAAACAGAGTTTTGAAACTGTCATAAGTTGTGTTCAGACATGTTTGGAACTAAGAATTATATATATGATTTTTGAAATAAATGTACGTCTAAATATATGTATATCCTGGAAATATTGGAAGGCCAAGTACCTGACTGTTGTTGCATACATGTGTATGTTGTGGTATATTGCATGTGTTCGTGACACCGGTGTATGTGAAGATAATGCCATCACGTGATGAGGTACCCATTTGGCCTACAGGGACTAATCGATTGAGAGGAGTAGCGCCCCTCTCAGTTCAGGAAGGGTAGAGAGTCCCTTCTGAATCATATAACGGCTTCATGGAGGGTAGAGAGTCCCTCATGACCCGTACCGTGGTTCCGAGGGTGGGTAGAGAGTCCCGATGGGTTTCACTGTGATTCCAGGATGGGTAGAGAGTCCCATCTGGTTCCACATGTTTCCGGTTCCAAGGCGGGTAGAGAGTCCCGTCTGGTCCTACCCATTTTCGGCGACTCGTATAACGATCGCTAGGTGCTTGTGCATATTTATGAAATTGAATTTTGAAATCCATTATGTTAAATATTAAAGAATCTTTAAAAAGAAACTCTAAACTTGATATGTGTATTTATTTGAATACCTGTCAATGGTTTAGAAATATATATATATACTCGATGATGTATGAATATTTTATGAAATGTGGTATCCCTTTAGGCGCTCTACTAACCTACTCATACTCTCGTATTGAGTTGAGTTGTGGTTACTCAGACAAATTTGTCTCACCCTATTGTTGTTTACATTTTGCAGGTGATCATGCACAAACTATGGCGAAAGGGAAAGGTACGGGACTGTTTGGCCCGAACTGAGCCAGTAAGTGGCCGATAGTGGAATTTTGAACTGTATATTTCCAATTGTTAGGCTTGCATCGCTTCCGCGTTTTTATGTTGGTTGATTATGAATTTGGATCCCAGAATGGCTAGATTTGTTTGATCTTGATTACTGGATGCTTGTATGATTTCTTTTCTGTTGTCGAAAATATTACTGTGTATGACTATGAGTTGATATGTGAGCTGTATTGTTTTATTCCGGGATTATAGACCCAAGGCCTATGGATATGATGATTAATTATGTAGGCAGTTTTTCGTTTAATAACCATGTTAGGCCAGTTCTTTCTAATATTGTTATACCGAATGGTTGGTTGAGTGAAATGCCCTAGGTATTTGTGGTTTGTAATAACCATGTTAGGTGGTTCTTTATCTAACATGGTTAACTGATTGGTAAATTAGGTGAATTTTATTAACCATGTTAGGTAGTGCTTTTCTAACATGGTTAGCTTATAATATGTTGGGTTGTTTATTAACCATGTTAGGGAAATCCTTTTTCTAACATGGTTAGTGCTTTATTATCCATGATAGTCAGTATTGTATTAAGTTATTGCTTTTTCTATCATGGATAATGCTCTAAATGATTAGCAAGATCTTTTTCTAACTATGATAGGGTGTTTGATTGGTATGGAAAATCATTTTCCTATCATAGTTAGCAGAGTAATTGTGATTAGAGTTGATGGTTAGTGAGTGATTTGTGATTAGTTTGTAGGATTTTACAAGTGACATTGACATTTTTTTATTGTATTTGGATTTTACATATTAAAAGTATTTATGGATGTATAATTACCAAAAGGGCATGAATTTAATAAATTTTTTTAAGATATGTTATCCAAAAGTTTAAAATATGAAATTGCTTTATAATATTTAAATTTGCTCAATATTAGTAGTTTAAAATTGGGTTGATAAAATTGCTCAATTTAATCCGTCAACTATACCCTACTTTTTGTTCCAAAATAAAAAGTTACTTTAATAAACATACACGTTACTTTTGTAGAATTCTATACAGCAATTAACTTTTTTACTAAAAAGAATTATTAATTTATGTAGATATTCTTTATTTAATTTAGGTAGATATTCTTTATTTATAATTCTATCTATTAAGTGTATTTTCCTATAAATATTGATACATCTTCTTTATTATAAATATATTCTCTGTTTTTTTAAAAAAAATAAACTATTTTAATATATATATATATATATACACACATGACTAAAACATAAGATGCTAAACCTAAAATAATTTTGTTTTGAAATACAAAGAAGGTCAAATAAATTGGGTTATGAGAGATTTTAGGCCAAAAGTAGTCAGGACTTTTTATTGTTTTTAAATTCAATCGTGATTTC
Organism: Mimosa bimucronata; assembly: GCA_037074515.1. Lineage (NCBI taxonomy): Eukaryota > Viridiplantae > Streptophyta > Magnoliopsida > Fabales > Fabaceae > Mimosa > Mimosa bimucronata. The sequence continues at coordinate 4,625,227 of CM073448.1, forward strand.
TCCAATCGCAAAAGCAACCCTTCCATCACTTATGATAAAAGCACTTAGAAAATCCAAATCACAACAGAACGTGCGCTATCATGATTTCAAAATAAGTACCCAACCATATCAATTAAATAAATTATGTACTTTTTTGCCTTCAATAGGGCTTATTTCACTCCCAATCGCTAATCCAAACAGACACAATACTCCATACAATGATAAATATAAAACATATTTACCTACTTGATTAAATTAATGATATTAGTTAAATTAGTTAAAATCACATAATATTACTAAACTGTCCTAACCATATACCTTTATTCCCATCATCATCTCTTGCTTGTTTATTATTAAGAAGTATTAATAGGAATAATTTGGTAAAAAGTTAGAAAAAATTAAAAAGTGGTCTTATATTTACTACCAAACTTATCTCTCCAAATATGTTTTATAATTACGACCCAAGGGAGTAACAAATATGAATAATAGCCAAATTTGATGCTCTTAATATAAGCAACTCCTTCATATGTTCAATACCACAGAATGAACTAAGAAAAATTAATTACAGGTCATGTGTAAAGAACTTAATTAAGATGAGATCTCACGAAATTTCGTAATTAATCTCAGATTCCTACTAGGAAGTTGTTTTCGCTTGCTCATTATCGGCAAGCCAAACAGTTGTTATCGTCTGGTCAAAAGTTTTGGCCAGACGATAACAACTCAAAGCCTGACAATCACAACTTTTTAACTATTATTCAGTAACAACTTTTTGAGCTGACGATAACAACTTAATGAGAAGGCAATAACAACTTTATGGGGCCTGAGATTAATTATGTGATTTTGTGAAAGCTCATCCTAATTAAATTCTTTACATGGGACTTGTAATTAATTTTCACATTGAATTATCACTGTCACATAAATTCGCACACCGTTAAGTCATTTCACCATGCAGCCTCACCTAATTGGCTAATATCTCCACAGACCTCAAGTGGTCGTATAGGTAGATCAGTCTATAACTTTACTTTTTTGGACCACGAAGATATACATCTATGGGCATAGAGTGGTAACATCAACATCATGGGGTACTTTGAACTATCGACATTTCATTATTCTGTAGAACTTAAACAACAGCTCCCTGGAAAGCTAAACTTTTATCTCAAGCCTCCAGACTCATCTTGATCAAATCAGTTTTGTCAGCTGCTAATATTTATGTGTTATCAAGTGTTAAGCTTCCTGATTATATCTGTAATCAAATTGACAGCAAATGCTTGGATTTTTTCTGGAGTGCATTAGATGTTGACAAGAAGAATATTCATCTTCTTAATCGATCTCACCTCTTCAAGTCAAAATCTGAGGGTGGAATAGGAATCAGACGAACAGAACAGGTAAATAAATCACTTTTGACAAAACAAGTTTAGAGGATCATTTCGATTGATAAGTAGTCCCTCATTGGCTCTACCCTTCAGGCTAAATATGTGGATTTATCCAAATAAGAACTCATCAAACATCCATATAACTCTTTTTGGAATTGGAATGGATTGATGTCAACCACCCATTATGGTGGCCCATGCAATCTAGATCACCAACTTTATCAAACATTGATAAAGTTAAAGATCTTATCCTGCATACTTCATGTCCTTGGCATCCATATCAATGGAACTCTCAATTGGTTCAATCATATACTCTCCTATCTTTGCTACAAAGATAATATCTGTACCTCTCTCATTCGCAAACTGGCCAGATTGCTTAGTTTGGAAAGGTAGTCCCTCCGGGGTTTATTCAGCAAAGGAAGATTTTAATTATTTATCTTCCTGTAATTGTCATTCCCAAGATGAGTTATTTTGGAAATATTTGTGGTCTATTACTCTTCCAGCAAAAAATGTCTTATTTCTCTAGAAGCTCCTTCAGGTGATATCTTGAAAAGTCATCATCTCCAGATTGATATTTACTGTGTTTCTGGTTGCACTTGTTTGCAAACTGTGGAACATCTTTTCTTTCAATGTCCTTTTATTAGGGCCATTTGGCTTGGTCTATTGGGTATCCGACCAGAATGGGAGAATTTAACTTCCTTTCATTCATGGTTTATGTCCAATGTTTTCTTGCTAGAAGATAGCAATCAATCTTACATCTTGGAACATATCATTCTACTTCTCAATAATGTTTGGATGTATAGGAATCATTGTATTCACCAAGGTGGTGTTCTTTCTCCTACAGCCTTAATCAAATAAACTTTGCAGGCTATTTCCTTTAACACAATGGTTGACTATGGTTCTATTAAATCAAAGATATCCAGAGTGTTTCACACTTGCGCTTCATCGAGCAATACATCTTCTGACTGGTTAATAAAACTGGTTAAGTTCAAAAAGCACAAGAATACATATTGCTTGTCTCATATTTTCTTTCGTTCACAGTTGATCCATACATTCATCTGGAAGAAAGATAACTCTCTCTCCTCAAGATTTACTCCGAGATGTCTTCGTGCTATTTTAGTCTGGATTTTGGCTTGTAACAGTAACATGGAGAATGCCTCTCTGTGCATCACATCAAATTGTGGACTGGTTTATTCAATTGCAGAGAAGATGACATTTGGTAGTGATATTCTACTGTGTGATATCAAGACTTTAACATCTAGCTTTATTGTTGTTTCTTTCATAAAGGATAGGGAACTTTTTGGCCTTGCTTCTAGTGCCTTTTCTTTTCCTTTTTCTAGTTATAATTGAATTACTGTTTAACTTTTTAATTGTTGTAATCTTTTTACTTTTTCATGAAATTTGTCTTTGAATAAAAAAAAATATGTTTTTATACCAAATGGAAATTGCAGCCATATAAGAGTTTGGTGAAATATGGGTCACGATATTGTCAATTTATTATGCAACACGTTCTTCTACCTTTCTCGTTTTCATGACTTCAAAAACCGGAACAAGTGGTTTGGCAAATGTAGTTCTCTTGTTATTCTTGTCTTTCTTAATCCAAACAAATCCACATATCTGCCCCTCCTACAGTACTTCCTAGCCGTTCATATATATGCATTATGCGGCTACATCACAAGGAATGTTCAAGCATAGTGTTTTTTTTCCCTGATGTTAGTTTTGGTTCGAAAGTAAAAAGTGAAAATTCAAGTTAAAATTCTGAAGTTACAAACTTTGAGAGGTTGATCTATTGACCAAATTCTCTCCATTGATACTTATGCTAGTTAAAAATTTTACACACTCCTCCTAGCAGCTTTAGCTGGGTTCTTCACAAACTGAAAATGGTAACACCACTCCAATGCAGCAGCGAATAACCACTTGAACCACACCATAGTTCTCATCTAAGATGGCTCAATCAGATACAAGTCACCCCTACAAGTGCTTTTTAGGATTGCCTTTGCACACGTTTCTGTAGATTCAACTAGCGTACTCTTCACATGAATCTATCAAATGCAATGGGTAAATTCAAGTTACTCATGATATTTACTCACCACCGATTTTTAGAAGTGTATAATGGAACTTGTTGGTAGTGACATACTCAATTATGAGAAATATTTAATGTCCTTACCCTCTTGCACATCAAAAATGGGAAGCATGCATAGCAAGATTTAGATTTTAGGGTTAAGGGGGCACTTTTACCCTGAAAGTTTTTTTTTGTTCAAAATTGCCTTGGAAGTTTCAAAATGTAGCAATACTGCCTTATTCCATTAAAACATTCACATTGACTATTAAAAAGTTGACGTTCACCATTAATATTTTAACAGTAAAGGGCAAAATTGCTCCAATTTAATACATTTCAGGAAAAATTGTACAAAAAAAATACTTACAAGGAAAAATTGATCCTAAGCTAAGACTTATGGGGCAAAAATAACCTTTAACCCTAGATTTGATTAAAGGTGGATGTGTAATTTCACCCTTAAATAAATAACAATACAAGAGCATTAGGTGTCTGAAAGTTTTTTGATAAGCATTTTTGTCCGAGAAGTGTTAGAAAAAGAGTAAACACATCTTAACCATTAAAAAATAATATTAATCATGAAAACAAATGTTGCTAACAGTTAACAATTTTAATGGCATAGGAAAAAATTACTATGTCTTGATTACTTTCAAGGCAAAATTGCTTCTTGAAAAACCTTTTTTTTCTTACTGAACTTCTTGAAAAACATTTAGATGCCTAGTTTTCCATGGTAATTACTTCTAAACCAAAATTGCATCTCGACCCTTTTATAAAACAAAATTAAGTTAGTTCTAATGTCCATTATTTTGAAGACTTCATATCTTACCCGTTTATCTTGCCATTAACTGCTCTGTTTCCAATAACACTTTAAAATCATATGATAGCTAAGGTGATGAGTTACCTGATGGTTGTGCAAATATATGAAGAACTCAACAGGACAACTTTGATATTGCAGAAAGAAGAATATGATAAGCTGACTTATCATGAAGCCATTTAAATTTTTTAGTTTGCAATATTTGTATGAATCATAGTTTTAGTTTTGATAAGAAATGAGAATAATTTTAAAGGCTACCTGAGATAGAAATTCATCAGTTGACATGTCTGACTCAATCATTCCTGGAGTCACTATGGTTATCCCTATGTCTGCACCAAATTCAACTCTCAGAGTCTCAAAGAAGCTTACCATCGCTGCTTTGCTTGCCTAAAATTTACCACAGCTATAATCTCCTCAAATGAACCATGGCATTCAAATAATGAAAACTATGTTAGAGTCTATTTGGTACGACGGATTTGGGGGTAATGGAGGGAATATTCTTGTGAATTTAATTTTTTAAAATTAACGAAGTGGCTCATGATATTTTAATAAATATAAGATGTAAGTGAAAAAAATAAAAAATATTAATTGAAAACTTTAAACCCCACTTCTCTACTTTTTATATATTCAAATAAAAAAAATTTCCTTCCACCCATTTCCCCTCCCCTCGCACCAAACAAGCCTTTAGCGTCTTACAATGTAGAAGCTCATCCTTAGAGTGGGGACCCATGCTGCTGCTGAAGAAATCACAACAATCTTTCCTCTACTTTTTCTCAGCTGTGGAACTGCAAAATGTGTAGCATACACTGAACCCCAGAAGTTTACGTCCTACCAAACCAAGCATCATCAAATCCATAATGACTTAACAGATGACAATGTTAATGAACTGATTAATTTCACAAAAAATGCAGGAATTAGGTAATAGAGTACCATGATAGGTGCCAAATCAGTGAACTTGTGAGAGTATTCTTCAAACAATTTGGCTTGATTGATCCCAGCATTGTTCACCAAATGATCCACTGTTGCATATATCCAATAATTAATAAGTTCTTATTTTTGTTGGAGTGACATGCAAAAATCTACAAACAATTTGGTTCGAAACATGTCCAAAGAAGCTATCCTTAAGAAATATTTCACAATCTCCTTAGTTGAATAGGATGCGACACTCCCCTAACTAAACTAAACGAACCCTTCCTATAAAGATATATCGTACCAAAATTGACAGAAGATAAAAGTAACTCAAAAAGAAACAACTGAGAATTCTAATTTTCTCTTATCTCTTCACTTTTTTGTTATTTTTTTACGGTGTTATGATGATATATATTTCATATTTATAAACCATAAAGAGATACTTTGAAGTTGTGCCTCTTGAACCACTATGGCTCTTTAACCAAAGAGTCATAACCATATGTTATATTCATGAACCTTAGCTTAATTCATGAACAAACATAAATTCCTTAATTTATAAGGACCAACTTCTCAAAATATATCTCCCAGTTTAAAAACCATTTCAATAATATTAGAGAGACTTTTTATTTGACACATGGGTATAACCATTATATCTTGTGGTTCTTTGGACTTAAAACTAGACCTAGACCTATAACATATAGTACACAGAGATGTCGGTGATTCTATAGACTTAAAATTGCTCACCTCTAAGGAATATACTAGAGGCATTAAGATTCAAATTATACCCCCACATTTCTGTTGTTAACAAAAGGATTTTATAAGTTGAACGGCTAAGCGCGTGCCTGATACATAACAAATGCTCTAGAGGTTTTGTTATGATCTTATAGGAGCGACCTCACTCCACATTCGTAGAGATAATTTCATATAAATGTACCTGGAATGAGCATAATATCCTGTGGGATAATGAAATCATTAAGAGCTTTGCTCAACTTAACAGAACGCATTCTAACACTTTCTCAATGCCACCTGAAGATATTTAAAATTTATTTTAGTGCTAACAGGACCAATATGTTGGCCAAAATTTTTGATGGTCTCGTCAACGAAACGAATCTTTGAGAGTCTTGAATGGGTTACTTCAGCGTCGTAGTGCCTGGTACTCGAACATTGGCTCGAGGCATATTCTCTACCCCTTCTTACCCTGAAAAAGCAAGGGCACCTTGCGTCCTTGAATCGATAACCATCTTTCGGCTAACCTAGCCTCCTCCGTCCCTCGGGACCAACAAAGGGTAGTACAGGAATATTCACCTATTGTCCATCGACTACACCTTTCGGCCTGATCTTAGGCCCTGGCTCACCCTCTGTGGACGAACCTTGCGGATGAACCCTTAGGTTTTCGGGGCATTGGATTCTCACCAATGTTTACGTTACTCAAGCCTCAAGCCGACATTCTCGCTTCCACTTCGTCCACCACTGCTCGCGCAGGTCCTTCCCTCTAAGGGGGAGCAATAGCATCCGGGGAAACCAGTTGAAGAGCTTTATCAAGGACTGAACAAAGATGATCTTCCCTTCTGGCCACAAGAGCCAAACGAGCCTCTCTTCTAGCGTACTCATAAGCCAATTCCTTCTCATTCCAACATTATATTACATAATGAATCAAAAGTCACAAGGGGATCTTTATATTTGATGAAAGATTACAACTTTGGGAGAGTGGAGTGTTGAATGAAAAAGAAGGGAAAAATATGAACACAAACCTCGCCAATTCCTGAAGAGGCTCCGGTGATTAGAACAACTTTTCCGGCTACGGGTTCATGAGGTTTGCATCTTTTGAAGAGTGAAAGTAAAAACTTCAACACATAGAAGGGAGGGACAAGAAAAAGCAAAGCGAAGAAAGTTGATGGAATAAGCGTTATATTCAGCAAATCATGAATCAAATCCATTAGTTCTTACATTGAAAAGCTGAAAGTGATTATGGCAGTCGTCTGTTGCAGGGTTTCACTGGCCTGTCACTCTTGAATTCATCTTATATAGTTGTTTTCAATTAATTACTAGAGACAAGGTATGCATTCAAATAAAAGTAAATTATATGAACATTTTTTAAAAAACTTATTTTATGATACACACCCAAGGCCAACAAGGGAATCTTCGAATATAATATGTTTTTGTTGGGGAGGGGGAGGGGGGTTTGAATTTTTCGCGTTGAGGCTATTGAATGTATTTATATTTTACATGGTAACATTAGGATTGACCAAAAAGGTTGGACATTCAAAATATACAATGTAAATATGATCATTGTCAAAACAATCACACACACATATACGGCACAAATCCGTGAAATTAATATTATGGAAGTAACTATCAAGATTTCACTATTCTGTCTAAGTTAAATATGTTTTTACACCAAATGGCAAATGCAGCCAAAATAGTTTCGTGATATCTGGATCAGGAATAATTGGTTTGGAAAATGTAGTGCTCTCATTGTTCTTGTTTTTCTCAATCCAAACAAATCCACAACTCTGCCCCTCCTACCGTACTCCCATGCTGTTCATATATCTTCATTATGCGGCTACTTCATGAGGAATGTTCAAGCATAGTTTTTTCAATGAAATGCTCAAGTATATGTAGTTTTGTTTCAAAAGTGAAAATTGAAAACTCAAATTTAAAATTCTGAAGTTACAAACTTTGGACAGCTGATCTCTTCACCAAACCCTCCACTGATCCTTATGCTAGTTAATTATTTCACATATTCCTCTTTGCAGCTTTAGCTGGGATCTTCACAAACTGAAAGTGGAAACACCACTCCAACGCAGCAGAAAAGAACCACTTCAACCACACACTAGTTCTAGTCCAAGACGGCTCAATCAGATGCAACTCACCACTACAAGTACTTCTTACTATGGCCTTTGCACATCTTTCTGCAGATTCAGCTGGCATAGTCTTCAGGTGAATCTATCAAAAGCAATGGTTAGAAATTCAACTTATTCATGATGGTTAGTTGCCACTGAGTCTTAGAAGAGAAGTGTAAAATGGAACTCTTGTTGGAAGTGACAAACATTAAATGTCCTTGCCCTCTTGCAAATGATGAATGGGAAGCGTGCATAGTAAGATTTACATTTTATAAAGAGTTAAGATGTAATTTTGCTCTTGAAGTAAACAATCAAGAGCGATCATTATGCAGAATCTTTTGAGAAACCATTTTAACCTACACGTGTTAAAAAAGGAGCAAACTTGTCCTAACCATTAACATTTGTAATGGCAAGAGGCAAAATTGTTACTTCTTGGTTACTTTTAAAGAAAAACTTTTCCTAGAAAAACTTCCGAATATATAGGAAATGTTTACTTCCGAGACAAATTGCACCTTTCACCCTTTTATAAAACCAAAATCAAGTTAGTTCTTATGTTCATCATTTTAACCACTTCATATTTTACCCATGTATATTTTGCCATTAGATACTCTGTTTCCAATAACTCTTCAAAACCATAAGTTAGCTAAGGTGATAAGTTACATGGAAGGATAACACTAGAGATATATGATGAACTCAACAGGATAGCAATAATATTGCCGAAAGAATAAATATGGACTGATTTATCCTAAGGTCATTCAACTTTTTTTGTTGGCAATACTAATATGAACTATAGTTCTATTTTTTTATATGAAATGAGACAACTTAAAAAGCTACCTGAGATAGAAATTCATCATCTGTCATTTCTGAATTAATCATCCCAGGAGTCACTATGGTTATCCCTATATCCGTACCAAATTCAGCTCTCAGTGTCTCAAAGAAGCTTACCATTGCTGCTTTACTTGCCTGAAACTTATCACAGTCATAATCCCCTCAAATAAACCATGTCGTTAAAAAAATGAAAATTACGTTAGTGTCCTACATTGTAGAAGCTCAGCCTTGGAGTGGGGAACCATGCTCCGGTTGAAGAAATCACAACAATCTTTCCTCTGCTTTTTCTCAAGTGTGGAACTGCAAAATGTGCAGCATACACTGAACCCCAAAAGTTTACATCCTACCAAACCAAGCACCATCAAAATAAAAGATGACTTTGGGAGTGACAAAGCCCATGAATTCATTTATTTCACAATAAATGCAAGAATTAGGTGAATTACCATGACCAGAGCCAAATCAGACAACTTGTCAGAAAATTCTTCTAACAATTTGGCTTGATTGATTCCAGCATTGTTCACCAAATGATCCACTGTTACATAGGTCCAATAATAATAACAAGTTCTTATCTTGATTATCCATAACAAAATCATATTTTCAACAGTTATGCATTTATGTACATACGATTGTACTTACATTGGCCAAAATGGTTGATGGTCCTGTCAATGAAACGCTCAGAGTCTTGAATATTTGAAACATCAGCAGGAATGATAATGGCATCGGGAGTACCCAGCTGAAGAGCTTTATCAAGGACTGAACGAAGACGATCTTCTCTTCTAGCCACAAGGGCCAAGCGAGCCCCTCTTCTGGTGTACTCATAAGCCAATTCCTTCTCATTTCAAGATTACATAATGAATCAAAAGTCCAAAGGGGATCTTTATATTTGAAGAAAGATAACAACTTTGGAAGAGTGAAGTGTTGATTTAAAAAGAAGGGGAAAATATGGACACATACCTCGCCAATTCCTGAAGAGGCTCCTGTTATGAAAACAACTTTTCCTGCCACGGATTCTTGAGGTTTGCATCTTTTGAAGAGTAAGAGTAAAAACTTGAAGGCATAGTAGGGAGGGACAAGCAAAAGCAAGGCCAAGAAAGTTGATGGAATAAGTGTTATATCCAACAAATCATGAATCCAATCCATTAGTTCTTACGCTGAAAAGCAGTCGGGGGTCTGGATTGTCTCAGAAGCCTTTTTCTCCTCATCCCTCAGAAGCTCCAAATCGCCACCGTCCAATTGATCACAAGGTCTCAGAAAAAGACATGTCATACAGATTTTGATCTTGCATCTCCACCATCCATTTTGATATAATCTTGTCCATCCATTGAGTTCCCAATTTTTCCCAGGCTGTTTCGTTTCCCATCAAGCCCCCTCGGCGACGGAAATGCCAGAGCTCATCGTCATTCAACGTCAAATTTCAGAGGCAGGGGCTGGAGAAATTTGCAGTCGCATTATTTATGAATGGTGTACCAAAAAAGAGGATTGGGTCAAATTTCAAAGCATGAAGCCATAGCCATTTTACTCAATCGGTTAATTACTGATGATTCCAAAAATGGGTTTAGTCCACAAGATCAATTCATCCAAGTCTAATAGCAGTCAACCCAACTTTATTAGCTTTTCTGCAAACACGATTGCAAAAAGAAGTTTCCTGATTTTGCTGCTACGGGATGGTCATGAGAGAACTCATCATGAATAGAGAAATCATGCAATGGAGAAGAAGTTGAGACACCTCGTTCTAAATATTGAATGTAGTTGTGACATTCTTTGAAGCTATTTTTCATACCTACAAAAACAACTTTGCCCATCTAACTACCGAAAATCGATTTGATAAACTCGAATAAGAAACAAGAACCAGGTAGATTGAGATGTAGATGAAAATGTTGCAGGAAACGACCTTGGAGAGACGAACGATGAGGAAGAACAGTTAGGAAAGATACGGCCTGATGACGTGGCACAAAATAGACTCTTAGATCATTTGGACGGACAGGATTTTGGACGCTGGGAGACACTAAGAGAAAGGGATGCTGAGAGAATCTGCTCCCAAAAGGTGAGAGTGATTATGGCAGTCTTCAATCCCAAAAAAAACAAAAAAAATTATGACAGTCGTCTGTTGCCGGGTTTTGCCGGCCTATCACTCCAGAAATCTGCTTATATTTTATAGAGACATGGTATGCATTCCAAAAAGAAAATTATATGACCATTTTTTTTTTGTCAAATATGATCATATTTTCCAAAAACTTATTTTATGATACACCCTTATACACTCAAGGCCGACAAGGGAATCTTCGAATATTATATGGGGGTAAGGATATATAGCCGCCCATTTGATGAGAAAAAAGATTTTAGTGTTGTGGTTTTCGGATATATTTATGAGGTAATATTGAGATTGGCCAAAAAGGTTGGGGATTCCAAATATATGGCTATTATAAGAAGAAATCTACCACCATAACGAGAAATGAAATTGTTGTATGAATTTGATTTAGCATGTCATTTGTAATCTCGTTAATAACAAACAAACAGCTATGATATTTTTACTCTTTTGTGGCTCTTATATGAAGGAGCAAAATTGAATTCAAATTTGATGTGACGTATGTGTAAGGGGAAAAAAATCAAGCCCTCATTTATTTTCTTAACATATTTATTTATGAATTAATATTTGTCAGACTACAACGATTGTGGACAGTGTGTATACAAGAATTTCACACTAGGAAATGCTCTAAAATTTCTGTCAGACTGTCGTTTTTATCATTTTCAAGACGATTATAAATTTATCATATTTATGTCTTCGTATAATCCGTTATTATATCGAGCAAAGTTACACAATTGCTACTAACAGTAACCAAATTTGTTGGTCTTGATATGAGTAGCCCGTTCATAGGTTCAACGTCACAAAATGAGGGTTACTGCTTCCCATACTAGCAACAGAATTCAAAAATGCCTTTGATCAAAACACCAAAAAAAAAAATCACAAATGCAGACTGAAAATCATGGGGGAAAGCACATTAATTATGACCCATAAATGGGAGGACAATAAATATGAGGCCACTATAACAATGATACTGTAAAATCAACAAACGACTTGTGGCATTAAGGATGCCTTGGGATTGGGCAATATCACATAGACCTAAGGTTATGTTTGGTACGAAGTAATGAGCTAATGGGAATGGGAAAGGGACCTGGAATGAGCAATTTATGGTATTTGGTACGTGATAATAATGAAACCCTAGGATTGAACATTACCACAAATGTGGGATTGGACAAACCCACCTCCCCCCTAGTAATGTTTTTTTAATACTGGGATTGAAATTTTTGTAGACAAAAGTATCATTGATTATAATAATTTTCAGACCATATTACCCCCTCTTAATTTTTTCCTATTTAGGTTAGGATAATATCTTCTCATAACACTCTTGTCACCTTCCTCAAAGCTGCCGCATACCTTGCCATTGTTCCTCTCCACACACAGCGGTAAATTCCTGTATCTCCATTGCCTCTCATTGCTTCTTCTTGTTTGTTCTTTTGCAATGATTTTGCCTTTCATCTTTTCAATATATTGATTTTTAATTGCTTTATGCATGTCAGATTTCGTCTTTGCCTTTCGTCTTGTTTGTTCTTTTCATCGCTTTCGTCTTTTCTTTCTTTGCCACCTCTGATTTTTTTTAACTGAATATGTGTATCTGATTTTGAATGCCTTCTTTCTTCACCACTTACTGTGCGTATCTGATTTCTTCTCTTAGACCCACTTATTTGTTGATAAAAAAAGGGACCCACTTATTTTTGTTATTGTTTGTGTGTGTGTATATACCAATTGTTTTTCAATTTGTTGTCATTATATGTAGATTGCACCAAAAGAACATATTAGTTTGTCCAGAAAAATTATTTTGCAGCAAAAGAATACTTTCTATATCAACTTCATTTTCGGACTGCAACAAAAGAGTATTTTTGAAGAGGGGCATTATCGTATTTTATTATTTGTATAAGGTTTTTAAAATAAAATTAATGCAGCCATTCCCTCCTAATATTGTCATGTACCAAACATGATTTCAAACCCCCTTTCCCACTCCCAATCCCACTCCCACTCCCAATCCCAATCCTATTCTCACTCCCTTAAAATCCATTGCTCCATACCAAACAAGGAAAAATGGATTGTTGACTCCAAGCATAATATTGGTAAACTCCCCATCTCAATTGCTGAATCTATGGCAATAATAAAGGAGCGTGTCCAAATCTACAGGACGATTGGTTTGCATAAAGTTCAAATTTTATCTGATTCTCTTAAAGCTTTCAACCTAATTATGAGATATTCCCATATGAATCACCCCTTCTAAGAGGAAATCAAACAATCCATATAAATTGATCTTCAGAGGTAGGGGTCTTCCTCATGTGAGGATGATAGGATGGGCCGTAAAAGAAGTTAAAAATGAATTATTCATATGGGCTTCGAGCTTCCTTCCTAAAGAACTCAGACCCCACTCAAATCCACCAAGGCAGTCCGTTAGCTTAAATTAAGGACAGCCCAATCTTAGCAAATTGGGCCAGTTCTATTTTTGGGCTTCAGTTGTGTATACAACCCGATTTTCGGATTCCATATTTCAATAAAAACAGGTGGCCCACATAATTTTTTCCTTCTACCAACAATTTGTATGGTAGAATTGCAAATAAATACCCTTTGAATATCAAAATGACAAAAATGCGCCTCCAATATACAAAAAGACATAAGAGAGATTGTTCTCAATTTGGGATAAACAATTTTAAGGCAAAAAGACCAAAATGCCCCGTCTCATTCACCTTCAAAGCGAAGTGGTTAATGGTTATACCAGAGTGGTTAATTGCTATAAGGGAATGGTTAATGGCCATACAAGATCGGTTAACGACTTTCACAAACAAACGTATTTAGTCTTAACTAATGAATCAGCGAAGTGGTTAATGGCTATATCAAATCGGTTAATCGTTATACGGAAGTAGTTAATGACCATACACGAGTGGTTAACGACTTTCACAAACATAAACTTATTTGAGCCCAACTAATGAATTAACGAAATGGTTAATAGCCATACCCAGTGGTTAATTGAGACAAGGGCGTTTTGGTTTTTTTGTCTTAAAATTGTTTATTCCAAATTGGGAACAATCCCTCTTATGTCCTTTTGTATATTGGAAGTACAGTTTTATCCTTTTAATATTTAAATGGTATTTATTTGGAATTTTCCCATTAATATTAATATTGAGAAAGACACTAATTAGGAGAGATAAAAACTTTTTGCATTCTAAGCATAAAAAGTTGACATGTGACTTATGATACCTTGATCCCATTAAAATGATTGGCTTCTATCCTCCTAGGTGTCTACATAATGGAGGCTAATTCATAGATTTCTTATAAAACAAAATACTTTCTGGACGAGCAATTTAATGTTCATACATCAGAAATTCTTGATCGAGTCATACTATCATACTATCATACTATCATACTATCATACTAATTACTAATATGTATTCCTGTTTTCCGCCTTCCAAAATAGGATCCGAAGCTGAAACCAAACAACATTATCATTTTGGTCTCAATTTATTAAACTCTAAAAGCAAGCATTAAATTAGTAATACTTGCTATCCTCCCACTAAGTGTTAAACTCACTCCAAATAACTGCTACACTGTTAAAGGTTAACTTCAAGTTTCATCCGCTCATTCACTCTCGCAATGAAATCATCAGCTCTTTTGCTCAATTCATCAGAATCAGAAGCCAAACCCATTTCACCTTCTTCTTCTTCTTTTTCTTCTTCATCTGCTTTCTCTTCTTCTAATTCTTCCCTTCTCACATCTTCATATTCTGAAACCTGTTCATCCACTTCTCTAACTTTCATGTACTCGGAAGTTGGAACTTGAGGCCTTTGGATTTGTCTCTCGACTCTGCTCTTGATGAACTCTTCATAGTAAACATCAGAAGTTGAAGATGAGGATTTGGAGGAGAAGACTTTAGAATTTACTATAAGGACAAAAATGATGAGGTTGCCTAGTATGAATAAGAACTTTGAGTCCAACAAGGTTGAAACAAAACTTGGGACACATACAATGAAAAACTCTCTCAAAAGAGAGGCAAAGTAAGGAATGAAAAGAGGGATACAACAGAACAGAATGCAAGTAAAAGTAATCAAGGAATAAAAATACAAATTATCCAGAAACTGATGCCTCTTGTATCTCTTCATGGCTTGAATCTTCTTGATCTGGGTAGGATCCATTGAGGCTAGTTCTTGAGTTTGAGAATATAGGGAAGAGTTACTGAACTTAGTATCAGAAAATACAATGTGATTTATAGGTTCGAGAAAGAGTTTTTTTTTTAATGGTCAAAATATTCACATGCTTCTTCTTTTATCGAATATCATCATTGTATATAGTTTTTTTTTTAATAAAAAGCATGACTGACTTTCTCTAAAGCCAGGGACATGGTGGCGTGGCGTTTTGTAGGCCCTTTTTAAAACCCTTTTAATTTTCGATTATTTGCCCTCCATCGTTTTGCTTTTACCTCATTGTGAAGATTGAATATGCTAGAACCATCAGCCAGAATTGGTGCAAAGCAGGAAAGTAATGAAAAGAGAGAGGAGAAAGAGAAAGAATAGGAGAGGGATGACAGCAGGAAGGAGAGAAACCAGAGGAATAGAGGGAGGATAGCATACTTTGAAAGTAAGAATCTCAATAATCAGTTTAATTTATTAAGCAAATAGGTTGAGATGATTTTTGTAGGCCTTTACCTAGTTGATAGCAATCAAGTTAAAACTACAACGAAATTTTCTTTAATAATGTTGAATGTGTTAAATATCTAAAAATCCTAACCAACCATTATTCCATGTCCCATAAAAAATACTACAAAATGATTTTCTAATTGTCATCCCGCATCAATGTGACGTTGATCCTTTGTCAAACAGTATCATCCCCATAATCTGTTCAGAACAAACATGGCCATAAGGAAACAAGGATAATCTCACTTTTTTTTCTTCTTCTGTGGCAGTACTGGAAGATGATAAGTGGGGTGGAATTTCACTAAAGAAGCTCTTATGCTTTTTCTTTTGGATATGTATCTTACTGCAGAAGGCTCATGGACAAGTGGGGCAGAGCCTGAATGTGGTCATTGGAATATCTGTAAGTGCATGGCAACGTCTGAGAAGGAACATGATTGTGTTGGTGGAAATTGAAGTAGCAGATAAGGACTTGGTTTAAAGAGTAACTCAAAGCAAACTGATAAATAATTAAGTGATTAGTGCAGACATAACACAAGAAGACATTCGGTGCAGGCTTCTCTTCATTTTCCGTAAAGATAACTTTCAACAGTTATTGGATTATCCAGGCTTGCAAGAATCATGTCAGTACAACTTGTTGGAAGTGTGGTGGGCAATAAGGGTATTTTTATACTACACAATGAGCAAAATATTACAACTCATTAAATACAACTCACAAAATAGGGAACTCACTATTTTTCTCTCTCTCAAATATGTGCTTCAGCACTCTCTCAATTTTACTAGAGCTTTGCTCTCTTCCCTCTTATTTCTAATGCACCACTCTCACACTTAAGTGCTACAGCACTTTTACATGATAAGAGCTTTGCTCTTTCTAATTCTCTCTTTCTTTTTTCCTCACTCACACACTACAATTCTGCACTACTCACACATGGGTGCACACACATATATATAGAGAAATATTGCCGCCATATAGATGCCTCTTGAAATAATTATGTGCAGCCTTTTTTGACCAAAGAAGAGATTGTAGAGCTATGTAGAAGTTTGTTGCAAATTTTGGTTTGTTCACCGCCAAAGGGAATCATGTAGAAGCTGCAGAATTTTTTGACTCATCCATCGCCAATGAAGCTTTGTAGAAGATGCTACTTCCTTGTAGAAGACTTTGCTTTCTATTTGTTTATTTGTATCTTGCAGTAATATTTGACTTTAAAAGCTTAGTTTGACTTCTAATACTCCCCCTCAAATTAAGCTTGTCATTCCAAGTCTCTTTTTGAGCATATGAAATATATCTGCTTTCAATGGCTTTGTAAATATATCTGCTAACTGGTCTTCAGTGCTGCAGTAGACTAATTCCACTTCCTTGTTCTTCACTTGTTCACGGATGAAATGATACTTTGTATCAATGTGCTTACTACGGCTGTGGGACACTGGATTCTTTGCAAGTGAGATGGTAGACTTGTTGTCAACATATATTGTGATTGGTCCTTCTTGTGTAAAGGATAATTCACCCAAAATATTTTTTAGCCAAATTGCTTGACAGGTGCATGCTGCAGCGGCTATGTATTCTGCTTCACAAGTTGATAAAGCAACTGTTTGCTGTTTCTTTGATGACCATGAAAATGCTGCTGAGCCAAGATGGAATAAATATCCAGACGTGCTTTTCCGATCATCCAAGTCTCCCCCATAATCACTGTCTGAGTAACCAACTAATTTTGATTCTTTAGAATGTGTGTAAAATAGGCCATGATCTATCGTACCTTTGATGTATCTCAAAATTCTCTTTGCAGCAATCCAGTGATCTTGTTTTGGTTTCTCCATAAATCTGCTAACCAGTCCAACTGCGTACATAATATCTGGCCTCGAAATAGTCAAGTATCTTAAACTTCCAACAATGCTTCTAAACAACGTTGGATCCACTGGCTCATGTGTTGAATCAATACTTAACTTCATGCCTGGTTCCGCTGGCGTGGTTACTTGCCTACAGTCTTGCATTCCGAACTTTCTCAAAATTTCTTCTGCATACTTCTTTTGAGACACAAATATGCCATCTCTCATTTGTTTCACTTCAACTCCAAGAAAGTATGACATTTCACCTATGTCTGTCATTTCAAATTCTTTAGTCATAGCTTTCTTAAAGTCATTGAACATACCTGGATTGTTTCCGGTGAAGATCATATCATCCACATAAAGGCACACGATGATGATGTCTCCAGTTTTGTTCTTCTTCGTGTATAAGGCATGCTCATATGGACTTTTCACAAATCCATTCTTCTGAAAATATTCATCAATTCTGGTATTCCATGCCCGCGGAGCTTGCTTTAATCCATATAAAGCTTTCTTGAGGCGATAGACTTTGTCTTCTTGCCCTTTTTTCACAAATCCAGGCGGTTGCTCAATATAAACTTCTTCTTCAAGGTAGCCATTTAGAAATGCTGACTTCACGTCCATCTGATAAATCTTCCACTGGTTTTGTGCTGCAAGTGCTGTGAGAAGCCTCACGGTGTCAATTCTTGCTACTGGAGCAAACACTTCATCATAATCAATTCCATATTTCTGCTTGTATCCTTTGGCAACAAGTCTTGCTTTGTACTTTTCAACTTGTCCTTCTTTGTTGGTTTTCATCTTGTACACCCATTTGACTCCAATTGGACTATGTCCTTTCGGCAGATTTGTTAATTCCCATGTATCATTTCTTTTGATAGCAGTAATTTCTTCATCCATAGCTTTCTTCCATTTGTCATCTTCTGCAGCTTCTTGATATGTCACTGGATTACATTCAGCCATCAAGCAAAATAAGGAATAATTAAGAGATGTCTCTATAGGTTCAGTGTCATTATAAATCTCACGGAGACTACGTGTCTTTGTGGGAGCTTCACTTGAGCTACTGCTGCTACTTGGTGATGCTGATGGAGTTGTTGCAACTGGACTTGGTGGAGGACTTTGGCCATTACCTTCATTATTTTGAATGAGGGAATTATCTTCATCATTATCACGGAAGAATAAACCTTCAACTTTCTTTTCTTCTTCGCTCCATCTCCAATAGTCAGCTTCATCAAACTCAACATCTCTTGAGATGATCACCTTCTTTGTGAGAGGATTATACAATCTGTAAGCTTTGCTTCGTTTATCATAGCCAATGAAAATACACTTCTCACCTCTATCATCTAGCTTCTTTCTGACTTGTTCTGGAACATGAGCATATGCTATACACCCAAAAATTTTTAGGTGTCCGACTCCAGGCTTTTTACCACTCCACACTTCATTTGGTGTCATATTTTGCACACTTTTTGTTGGACAACGATTTAATAGGTAAACTGCACAATGAACTGCTTCTGCCCAAAAGTTTCTTGGTAGGTGCTTACCTTTCACCATGCTCCTTGCCATGTTGAGAATAGTGCGATTCTTTCTTTCCGCAACTCCGTTTTGTTGAGGAGTGTATCTAACAGTCAGTTGATGAATGATCCCATGTTCTTTAACAAAGTCTTCAAATAAGTTTGCAGTATACTCGCCTCCTCTATCAGATCTGAGTATCTTCAGATAATACCCACTTTGTTTTTCAACCATTGCTTTAAACTCCTTGAATTTTTCAAGAGTTTCTGATTTTTCTTTAAGGAAATATACCCAACTTTTTCTACTAAAATCATCAATAAAGGTTAGGTAATATCTGCTTCCTCCAAGTGATGGTATGTCAAACGGGCCAGCTAAATCTGAGTGCACAATCTCGAGCGGTCTTCTTGCTCTTCGCGATTTTCCGATTTCAAAGCTTTGTCTATGTTGTTTCCCTTTCATGCATGCTTCACATAAATGATCTGGTGGATTTATTTCTGGTAGTCCGTTCACCATCTTTGCCTTAGCTAACAGTTTCAGGCCAGAAAATCCAAGATGTCCATATCTTAGATGCCATAGCCACGAGTCATCTTTAATGGAAGCTTTCATGCACTTCAGTTCTTCTGATTCGAGGTCGATAGTGAAAAAGGCGATTTTTCGTCATTTTGACCTTGGAAACTAATTCTCCATATTTGTTCCTCAAGGTTAATGAACAGTCTTTTATCACCACCTCATATCCGATTTCACTTAGCTGTCCAATGCTGATGATGTTGCTTTTTAAGGCCGGTACATAATATACATCGGTTATGTACTTCTTTTTCCCGTTCTTCTGAGTGATCATAATTTTGCCTCTGCCTTTGATATCTGCGTGTGAATCATCTCCAAAAGTTACTCGTCCATGAACCTTTTCATCTAGTTCTACGAACAACTCTTTCCGACCAGACATATGATTACTGGCACAATTATCAAGATACCAGGTATTTTCCTTGGATTCTTGAATTTCTTTATAAGTGAGGAATATGTAAGATTCCACATGTTCTTCATCTACTGTTGCAACATGGCTTCTTTCTTCTTGTTTAGGAGCCGTTCTGCACTCATAGCTATAATGGCCATATTTATTACAGTTATAACACTGTATATGAGATTTATCTCTCTGTAGAGATCTTCCTCGACCTCGACTTCGACCTCTGCCACGAACTCCTCTTCCACGACTTGGTGTTTGAGATTCTTCACTTGACTGTCCTCTACCATATGATTGATGGCCACGTCCACGTTGTCCTCGACCACCTCTGTTTCTTCCTCTATATCCTCCACGATATCCTCCACGGTTGTCAAAATTTTGTCTAGAGCTGCTGCTTGCTCTATCTTCATTTAAAGACAGCTTGCTTTGCAAAGCTTGTTCTAAATTTTCAGAGTCATCATTCTGTTTCATCTTTTGCTCATGGGCTTGAAGGGAACCCACAAGCTCATCAAAGGATATTTGTGATAAATCCTTCGATTCTTCAATTGCGGCAACAACATAATTGAATTTGCGTGCTAGTGAACGCAAAATCTTCTCCATTACTCTGACATCATCAAGAGTTTCTCCATTTCTCTTCATCTCGTTAGCCACCGATTTTACTCGGGTGACATAATCATCTACACTTTCAGACGTTTTCATTTTTAACGTCTCAAATTCAGCTCTAAGAGTTTGTAAACGTATCTTTTTGGCTTTTTCTGCTCCTTGAAGAGATTTTTGCAAAATCTCCCATGCCTCCTTAGATGTTTTTGCTCCAGAAATTCTTTCAAAGGTTGATTCATCAATGCTTTGATGAATTGCGTTTAGCGCCTTGCTATCTCTTTCTCGATTTTTCCTCAGCACTCTTTTGTCTTCATTTGAGAGGGCTGCTTCAGCTGCTGCATCTGCTGGGACTTCATAACCAGTTTCAACCAAATCCCAACAATCAAGTGCTCCAAGTAGGACTTTCATTTGTATACTCCAATTGCCGTAATTTGTCTTTGTTAACTTTGGAACTTGGAACTGGAACATATTTGACATCTTGGTGTTTGCACGAACTTGGCTCTGATGCCACTTGTTGGAAGTGTGGTGGGCAATAAGGGTATTTTTATACTACACAATGAGCAAAATATTACAACTCATTAAATACAACTCACAAAATAGGGAACTCACTATTTTTCTCTCTCTCAAATATGTGCTTCAGCACTCTCTCAATTTTACTAGAGCTTTGCTCTCTTCCCTCTTATTTCTAATGCACCACTCTCACACTTAAGTGCTACAGCACTTTTACATGATAAGAGCTTTGCTCTTTCTAATTCTCTCTTTCTTTTTTCCTCACTCACACACTACAATTCTGCACTACTCACACATGGGTGCACACACATATATATAGAGAAATATTGCCGCCATATAGATGCCTCTTGAAATAATTATGTGCAGCCTTTTTTGACCAAAGAAGAGATTGTAGAGCTATGTAGAAGTTTGTTGCAAATTTTGGTTTGTTCACCGCCAAAGGGAATCATGTAGAAGCTGCAGAATTTTTTGACTCATCCATCGCCAATGAAGCTTTGTAGAAGATGCTACTTCCTTGTAGAAGACTTTGCTTTCTATTTGTTTATTTGTATCTTGCAGTAATATTTGACTTTAAAAGCTTAGTTTGACTTCTAATACAACTTGCATTTTTTTTCACAGAAAGCGTTGCACTGAAATGAAATATCTGGCAGAAGCATTATAAACGGAACAATGTGATTAATATTAGTTCAAACCCAAGGATGAAGAAAACAAAATAATATGAATATATCAGCTACAAGTATGGGATTAATTACTTTGCAGATTTCTTAGTCATGTGATTACTTTATTAGTCTCAGACTCTTTCAGATATGTGATGAGGTGATTTTTATTTTATAGTGTTCTGCAAAAGTTACTATAAAGCAATTTGTTTGGTCGGTATCTAGACCCTACTTTCTTAGAAAGGAAAACCAAAGACCATAGACAAAGAAACCAAGGGAAGAAAACAACATTAAAGTTGTTGGGATCAATATTCATGTTCACCATTCTGTAGTTTGAAGACAAGGTATTACAGCATCAAAAGGAAAACTGTGACGTTTCCTCATTCCTAAAGTCAAATAATGAAACTTAATTCGTAAGATATTTGGACATAGTAAATAAAAATATTTAAAATTCATGGAGCAAGCATGCAATCTTACATACATCTTTAAAATTGTTATAAATAAGCTTATAACTCTATTTGTTACCTGGTACTAGAGGGGTTGTTACTGGTATTAATATTGGTATTGCCCATTCTTTGATGTTTGGTACGATGGACTTGGGATAACTTTAAATTATAAATATCACATATGTGAGATTGCTAGAAACCCGCCTCCCCTGATATTGCATTTTCAGTCATGGGATTGCAAATTTTAAACATAAAAGGGAGAATTGCACATAGGAGAGAATTAATTTCAGACAGGTTCATTGACAATTTCTTCACTTATTAATCAAGGCTATTGCAGTTGTTAATAGTTGTCATTAACAACTCCTTAGGACCTTTCTGAAATTAATTCTCTTGCTTGGGACCTATGTGCAATTGTCCCTTAAAATATTTAGAATAAGGCTTGGTTGAGCTTCTGTTAAGCTAAGAAACTGAACATGCTTGTTTCCTCCATGATATAACTATAGAGAATAGAATAACAATCTTGAATTAGTGTATTGGTCTGCTCAAATGATGGTTCCAGTTTTATTTAATTTACTCATAGTTAACCTACAACAAAAACATTGCTACTTGGTTTGAGTTTATTAAATCTATTTACATGTTATTAACTTTAACAGAAATTATTTGATTCCTTATTCGTCTTGATACATTCACACCTTGTGGAAGTTCTAGGTCTCTAGAATCTAGGGTATGGTAATCATATGCATTGGACTTTTTTTTTTTTATCAGAAAAAGAAGGGGATCGATCGAACTTAATTATTGTTTTTCTTTCCTCTTGATTTTCTCTTTTTTCTCATGTTTCTTTATTCCTTTTCCCCATTTCCTCTCTTATTTCCAATCACCAAGTATGAACAGAAGAAAGGTTTATGAAAAGCTAATTGTAGCAATAATGCAGAAGGACTGGACTCATAATGGGGTATAATTCAGTTTCAAACATTCAATACATTGACAGAAAGAAGTGGAAAAACACATGAGGCAACAAGTGGACTTATACAATTGAAAGCTAACATATCAAAATATATATATATATATATAATTAAAAGCTAGAGTTGGAGACTGGCACAGTTTTTAATAATCATTTTATGGTTGTTTTGAAACGGACGGGGAGAATTCAGCCAATCTTTCCAATCTTTAATCACGCCTTAAAAATAGGATCTGTGGACGAAAAAATTAAAAGTAACCGAAAGCACTCAAATTCATTATTATTATTATTATTATTATTATTATTATTATTATTATGTTTCTTTTGTCGTATTTCGGAGAACAATGCGTCGTAAAAATATAAAATTTCAATCAGGTTCCATGAACGACAAGCTTGGCTCATTGGAAATCGTCTAAACTGAATCCATCTTGTTCCGAGGCATGAACATGAGCTATTTTGAGCAAGAAAGTTAATGACATTATAGAAATCACGTGTGTGTCAGAAATTACATTGCATTACATGATCAAAGAAGGTGAACAAAGTGGAGAACAAGTCATATCTAACATTGTATTAATTAAGACCAAACAAAGGCAGAAGTAGCCGATGAGGCCAAAAGACTGAGGACTGAGGATATCACTGTGCATGCATGGCTAGCTCCTTCAATAAGCTTCCTGATCTCCCTATTTCCATAATAAATATCACATCAATATAACTAACTATACAAAAAACCACAAATGGTGTACATTTTTTAAAGTTAATGAATGAATGCAAGAACTCACTTTCTTGGGGCTAATGAAATCCACAAACTTCTTGGTCTTGCCATTGTTTTTATGGTCTCTTGCAGTGAGATATTTCCTGATATGTCCTCTCACAAACCTTTCATACAAGAAAGCAGCTCCTTTGAACTGTGGCAGAACTAGCCATGCCACGAACACCAACTTCACATCATACCAAAATGGCATCCTTCACAATTCTCAAAACAATCATATACACATTCCATTATATCTTCAAAATCTCTGAATATATATACACACACACATATAATTTATACATCCAAAATGATGAAAATAATAAAAAGAGACTAACCACTCTAGAAGAGGTTGGAGAACCATTTCAGCAAGAGTGAGGAAGGAGTACAATATCCAGTAAGCAAGCCACTGCTCATCATCCAACTTGGACGTGCTTTCTATAGCTATGACTGATGCATACCTAAATAAACCATAAACAAATAATTAAAAAACCCAACACATACACAAAATGCATGAAATGTGTCACTTATAGTAGTTTCATCAGTAGACACTTACAAAGGGTACAATAAAGTCACCACCGGCCTGCAAAATCCGCACAAATTAACTACTCATTTCGATGATAAATAACAGAACAACAAAAATAAATGCAGAGAAGGGAAATGGTAAACACACACACACACACACAGAGCTATATAAATGTACCCTGCAAGAGAATGGAGCTGGGTGAGGAGGGTCCAGAACTTTCCCATGTTGATGAAAAACTAACTAACAGGAAGAAGAGAAACGAAGAATCAAAGAGTAAAGTGAAAGAGATGATGAGTGAGTGGTACTGTGTAAATTTGAAAGTCAGGGAAGCCAAGTGGGGCTTTATATGCAAGGACGGAGAGGAGGCCACGTGGTGACACGAGAGAAGGTATCTGATTCTGCCCTTAACGTGTCTTTCATCACCACCGTCATTAGTTATTACTTATTTTTGTTAATCTTCGGGGTTCTTTGCCCAAAACACAAGCCACGTGTTCACGCTTCCCGACAAATCTAGGTCGGTGACACGTGTCGCCACTTGGACTCCTCTCTTCACAGGCTCACCTTGGGCCTGTTCATCCTCTGGCCCTCTCTCTCTTAAAACCCAACAAAGAATAAATACATGTCCACGCTGGCCCTAATGCTCATGAAATGTTTGTTTCATGAGTGTAAAAGTGTAACTAAATTTTCATAGTGAACAAAATATAGTCCAATTGGTAAAGAGGTTTACTCATTAATAAAGTTATAGATTTTAATTCTATTGATAAAGAAACTTATTGGTATACAATTTGTAAGTACTTTTTTAAATGCTCTTCAAATCTAAAAGTCTGTCTTAATTAATCCTGGTAGGACATTTTGACCCAACTTATCAAAACTTTAATATTACAAAAAAAAAGTGACAACTTTATTATTTTAAAGTATTTTAAAGTTTGGATACGGATAGCCTAAACAAAAACTTTACCCCTCTTTTTACTCTCCTACTTTTCTTCCACTTCTGATCCACCTTGTTTTTTTTCAAAGAGTTAGAGGTGTTTCTACTTTTATAGCTGGACATTCAAGTGTGCTGTACATATAAATAAGGGAGTAATTACTTAAGATAGAGTTGGCCAATGCAAATCAACACCCACCCAAATAAGCCTCATCTATTATTTTGCGTGCAAGCTAACGTTGGAGGCTTCTCCTTATTTCACCAATATATTAGGAACACCAAGCTTCGACATTTTCCTCCTTTAATCTTTGACTTCATGATTCTTCTCATTCTTAATTTACCACAAAAGGTAGTTACACCTATACTTAATTAGTCTTTGAAAAAAAATCATTTGCCCCACTTCACAAGTCACACGCATGAACTATGTTTTAAATGGACATCACTTTCATTTCTTCCATGTAGTTGAGTTGTTGATCTTCTCGCTATCTCTATTACTAATTAGCGAGAAATTATACGTCCATGGCAGCCACAGCCAGCATAAGGCTAAACTTTCCTGGAAAACTTATCAGCAAAAAATTAGAGAAGCAAAATGGAGATATGTTGCATATGGGTTATTGTTCTTCAGGGAAAACACACTCAATAAGTGACCAAAGAAGATTGTCATTGATTACGGCGAGTGGTCAAAGTGATGTGGGGATAATAGGCACAGTCAACGGCAAAAAGGTGAACGGAAAACATGTGGTGGAGGAGGCTGTTAGCGCCGCAAAGTTGACAGATGAAAACGCAGCACTTGTGACAAGCTTGCATGGAAGATTTGTGGAGAGGAAGTTCGTATACAGACAGATATTTGTGATCAGGTCCTATGAAATTGGACCTGACCAGACTGCCACTATGGAGACCCTCATGAATTTCCTTCAGGTTAGTTTCATCAACTGCCAACTAATTAATCATATGCTACCATTCTATCAGTAATATAATAAGATACAGATCACTAATTTGAGAAAATTAGGATAGAACAAAGTACTTAACTACATCATTTTATACATTATACTTCCTCCGGTCCTATGACCTATATGGGGAAGTGAGTTCATAGATATAAAACATCTTTCTAATTTTCTCAATATTTCCCTAAATTATCCCTATTAATGTGGTTAGGATGTTTTGATAATATCATATGATTTTAACTAATTTAACTAACATCCTTAATCTAATTAAATTAATTAAATAGCTCTTATATTTAGGATCAGAGAGAGTATTTAGGACCAAAAAATAAATCTAAGTTAAATCTAATTCTCTGCCTGGTCCTAAATATAAGATGTATTTACATAATTTGATTATATTATAGATGATATTTAAGTTAATTAAAATCACATGATATTACAAAACACTCTAACTATTTACATTTATTTCCACCCTCCCTCTCTTACTTGTTTATTACTGAGGGGTGTGAATAGAGATATTTTGACAAAAATAATGCAAATGTGTTATATTTAGGATCAAATCCATATATCTAAATATATCAAATATGTATTTAGGAGCGGAGGGAGAATTTAGAATCAGAACGAAGCTTCTATTTAATGATAAATATAATGAGTTTTTTGGGGCTGGTTTTATGAAATAATGATTTAGGAGACAGCTCTAAATCATGTAACGGGCTCTGGGATTGGAGGAAACGGATTCGGAGCGACGAGGGAGATGAGCATCCGGAAGCTCATATGGGTAGTTACCCGGATTCAAGTTCAAGTGCAGAGATATAGCAGCTGGTACTTAATAAATTATGATGATGCTATTTAATGAAGTAATTAACTTGACAATTAAAAGTGACTAATAACGAATTCTTGTGGCAGGGGAGATGTGATTGAGGTTGATACATGGGTTGATGCAGCTGGGAAGAATGGAATGCGCAGAGATTGGGTAATCAGAGATCACCACACCAAAGAGATCATAACCAAAGCAACTAGGTCCAATTTATAATAATTACTATTTCATTAACTCAAAAAAGAACCTGAATTATTACAAATTGCATGGTTCGTACTTGCGTAAATGTAATATGGTTGTTGGTATGATGTAGCACGTGGGTGATCATGAACAGAGAAACAAGGAAATTGTGTAAGATACCTGAAGAAGTGAGACAAGAGGTTCTTCCTTTCTACCTCAACAGAAGTTCCATTTCCATTGAACAAACTGATTCTGAAAAGATCCACAAGCTCACTGATGATACTGCCGAGAGAATTCGATCCGGCTTAGCTGTAAGTCACTTTAATTTGTAATCCTGGTTAATTTTTATGAATATGGCATATTTGTTGAATCTAGATATATGTATAATAAGTTGATGTTACATTTCTATCAAAATCACTTAAGGCCAATTGATAGCACATACCAATTGCCATATATGTGGGATTCTAAAAGTGTTACATGGATTTAATTAGCCAAGGTGGAACGACATGGATGCTAACCAGCATGTAAACAATGTGAAATACATTGGGTGGATCTTAGAGGTATAGTGATTATGGAATTAAAAGATATCAATTCTTTTGCAGTACATTGGATGGATCATGACATGTGTTTGATGTGTGTAGAGTGTGCCAATCAAAGTGTTGGAAGATTATAATATGACGAGCATGACATTGGAGTACAGACGAGAGTGTAGGCAATCGAATCTGTTGGAGTCGTTGACTAGTCCAACAACAGCAAGAGTGATTGGTGACTCCAACAATAACAACTCCATCAACATAAAACGACACCTTCATCAATACACCCACTTGCTTCGTCTTCAGGCTGATAAAAAAGAGGTTGTCCGAGCCAGAACTGAGTGGAATTTGAAGCCTTGATACAGAGTGATTATTTCCATGCCCCAAAATAAGCATTACATGGAATCTCCTGTCATTTCTGTTATGTGCTTCTCCTGCTTTCAATGTCCTTCCTTCTTATGAGTTTGAATTTTGCAACAAACCAATAGTTTTGTTTATGGATATCATTTTTAAATAATGTATCAATGTTGATATGAAACTACTGGTGAAAAGTAGACCTGTCTTTCTTGGGAGTTGCGTGTAGTTGAAGGAATGGAAGATTCATGCAGCAGCTAGAACAGGCATAGATTTTAAGAGGTGAAAGAAAAGGAATGGAGGAGGTTGAGGTTGATGAGCTAAAATTAGTGACGTTTTCAACCACCGGAACGTTGAGTGAATGAATATGGTGGCGTTATATTGTTGTTGACTTGAACCAACCAAATTTAATCAGCCAATTTTGTGAAAAAAATCCAGAGAGAAATCATAAAGGACTAAGACTTTAGAGCAAGAAAGGGACAATAATTGTTGTAAAGTGAAGTGGACAAGGAAGATTACCATTATATAAAAGCACCTTATTACTAAACTAGGTATGATGGATTCATGGATCTGCATATATTTAGTAAAAAGGACCTCACTTATGTACAACATATTGAAGCCTGTTAGATCCTAAACTGCCCAATCACTGCATTTTGAAAAAAAAAAAAAAAAAAATCACTTCATTTTGAAAATCCCGTTGGTCTAAAGTGATCATGATTTTTTTTTTAAAAAAAAAGGAATGGATGAAATGAGGTGGCATGTGCGGAAATAGAAGGAAATTCTTATTGCAGAGTCGTCTTTTTCAATGAAAACAAAAATGCAAATTCGGTAGTGGTGGGGAGCAGTGAAGATTCTAGGGGATGCGCCACCTTTAACTTGTGGCAGATCCTGTCAAACCGTCATCATATATCAATTTACTTGCCTTTATATGAAATTTAATTAATGTCACACAAAAAAGGCATTATCATTCATGGCCGGTCGAACTGTATTAGATATCAGGCCAAAAAAAAAAAAAGAACTGTATTAGATATGTGAGCATGCAATGAAACCATTTTTCTTATTTATTAAAAATATTAATAAAAAAGTTAAGCATATCTATATCATGTATATCTCATCTGAATGGTATAAAATTGATTTTGGATTATGTATATTTTTATATTGCTTTTTAAAATCAAACATAAATCATCTAGATAAGATTTTGGATAATTTAGATGTACTTAACACTCATTAAACATTTTATATGGACAGGAAAACTGATCCCATTCTAAAATGATTCTCAATCGTGGTGTTCATCGTCACGGTCATTCTAGACTCTTATCATTTTCATCTAACCTCACCCGATTTTGTTTCCCTTTTTTTTCTATTGTAGCTTAGCAAGGTAGTTTGGTGGTGCATTTCATGCAATATCCACAGGTACCATGTGCATTGCAAACAAAAACACTGCCTTTATCAGATAAATGACTCTGTTTTTGTCTATAGTAACATGAGTGTAGGCGAGTATGTTCACAAGTATGAGGTTTTGGATTGAGTGATCACTTATCAGTACTCGTTATTGTGATAATAATTAGGCCATCCAATTCTTAATGTAGACACAATCGGTGTTGATAATAAACATACCTCCACGAATCCAATTAGATGCTCAGTTGCTGTTGCCCATATTGCCATCTTGTTTCTTTCTTGGAGTGCATATATACAATAAGCTGCTGAGGGAGTGTACGGAATTGTAGAGATTGTTGTAATAATTACAATTGATTAGTAATAATAAGCGATTAAAATTAATATATGACCCCTAAAATGGTCGGCACATTGAAGGGCGTCAAGGCAGGCAACCCATACATAATGCTTGAAATTGACATGTAACCTTTGGATGACTATGGGGTCATCACGTGATTTTCATACCTCCCTCCCACTTACATATTAACATCTTCACTAAACCTGCACCGACTTTAAAAATAATGATCTTAATCACTGGTTCAAGTAATACGGCCTTCTTTCAAGTGTTATGTAAATATGTCCCGGTGATACAAAGTTACAGACCCCATAGCTTCTTCCATCGTTATTAACCAACATCGTTGCCTCGCTGGCAGCACATCCGTTTTTGTACCACTGGATCTTGAGTTAGGCTTGGTTTTGGGCCCAGCACTGAACTTGCCTGTACAATGAAAGTGTTGTTTAATTGGATTATCGTCAATTCATTATTATAAAAACAGTTGATAGTTTATTTAAGTGTTAATACAACTTTAGTTTAGGTCCCTGAAACTTCACTCGATTTTGGTTTTGATCTCTGAACTATAAAATCGGTGGTTTTGATCCTTGAACTTTTGGCCAATTTTGGTCTTAGTCCTTGAACTTTAAGATCGATGGTTTTGATCGTTGAACTTTCAATCAATTTTAGTTTTTGTCCTTGAACTTTTAAAAAAAACTTGAAAAATCATGGACCAGTTGTTATAAATGGCACAAAGTTGAGGGACCAAAACAACCAATCTGAAGTTCAGGGATCAAGACCAAAACCATCAATTTTAAAGTTCAAGGACCAAAACCAAAATTGACCGAAAGTTAAAGGACCAAAACCATCATTTTAGAAGTTTATGGACCAAAACCAAAATTAAGTAAAAATTCAAGGACCAAAAGTTGTATTAAACCTTTATTTAAAAAAAATTACTCCTTTGCTCTTGTTTATAAGGTAGAGAGAGAATGTTTCATTTTATCCTATTTATAAGTCGTTTCATTAAAATTTTCCATATGAATGTATAATTCTACCCTACATTTATTATATGTTGATTTTATTCTCTTATGGCATAGTGGATATTAAATAGGGATAAAATTGAAAAGTTGTTCAATTTTAAGGAAGAGTTAATGAAATTCAATTTTGAGATAAGGGTCATATTTGCCCCGTAAGTATTCACTAGGATTACTGGATGTTCGGAAGTTTTTTAAGGATCGATATTGCTCTGAAAATTACAAAAATGTAGCAATGTTACCCCACCATTATTTAGTATTAAATTTGACTGTTAGTTTGACACACTTAACATGTCACAGACACATCATCATTTTAAAGCCACCTCATCATCTCCCTCCCCTCTCTCTTCCCTGCCCGTCTTCATGTTCATCTTCATCTTCCTCTTCCTCTTCCCTCATTCTTCCTAGCCATGCCCATGAGAGGATAATCAGACACGCTTAGATTAACAAACCAATCCTAATCGTTCTTCAACTTCAAAAGCATTACAATCCCATGAACTGTACAAGCAATCATAGTCGGACTCTTATAATTAACCATGTCTGCCTTACCTACCACCATCACATTCCTAAACTTGCTAAAAAAAATTAAAAACAGCTTCAGAGTTTACTCCTTGAGTTTTCTTGAACGGTGCTGAGGAAGGAAAGGTTGTGATGGTCATCGGCGCTGAGTACCCTTCCTCCTACCCTTTAACCGGGAAATCCCGTTCTCGTTCCCGGGATTTCCCGGTACCACCGGGACCGGGAAATCCTCGGACTAGGATTCAATCCCAGCCCCGGCCTACTTCCAGGACCGGGAATGCCCATTCCCGGTCCCGTCCAGGATTTAGACAGTCCTATCTTGAGCTATGGTCCATCTCCTTTGGTACCTGTTATAAACCAAGCAAATCTGGCAAAATCGGAAGCCCCAATTCGTCGTTGGGATCGAAACGGGTAAGATTGGGTTAATCGTAGGAAGATCCAATATGGGCAAAATCTGGACAGGGAAGAGGAAGAAAAAGACAGGCAGGGAGAGAAGGAGGGAGGGAGACGATGAGGTGACTTTAAAATGATTATGTGTATGTGTCATGTGTGTTAAGTGGATCAAATTGATAGTCAAATTTGACACTAAATAACAGTGGGGTAACATTGTTACATTTTGGCGACTTCTAGGGCAATATTGATCCTAAAAAAACTTCCGAACACCACCTAGTGATCCTTAGTAAATACTTCAGGGTAAATATGACCCTTATCCTTTTAAGGTTTTTCTTGGTCTATGTGATACATGTTAGAGGTGCGATATAAATATGACCAGATGAGTGAGATAGTATACATTGGTATATCTAACTGTTCATTTGATCGCACCAACAAAGTTTTAGTTGAGGTACTAAGCGATAAGAAATTTTGTCATTTTGAGGAGGACTCAAGCTTAAACATAAGAAAGTATATTTGTCAAAAGAAACAAAAACCATTCGTGTCCTATAATTTGAAAGAGATTAATCTAAATATAAAGTGGTTCTAAAATATCCTGATTCTATAATATATATATCTGTAAAATCCTATTTACTAATAGCTAAATAAACCCCTAATAATCAATTTAATTACAATTAGTAATACTAACATGATAGGAAAAGGATTTTTCATACAAATCAAGCAACACTATCGTAGTTTGAAAAAGATCTTTCTAATCATTTCAAGTGTTATCCATGATAGAAAAAATAATCATTAATATAATATAATCAATATCACGGATAATAAAATGTCCAACCATGTTGGAAAAGGATTTCCCTAATATGGTTAATTAAACAACCAACATACCCTTCACTAACCAGGTTAGAATAGCACCAATTAACATGGTTAATAAAAATATACCCCATTTACCCAAACAATTTACCATGTTAAATAAAGAACAACATAACATGGTTATTAAAAGTCACATATACCAAATAACATTTCATCAACCAATCCATTCAATGTAACCATGTTAGAAAAAACTAGTCTGACATGGTTATTAAACAAAACATGCTCAATCAATCAAATAATAAACCACTTGGGCCTCGAGTTTAAAACCTTGGAACAATAATCTAGCCCACAATACCGAATAATACTACCACATATATAAATAACAAACTACGTATAACATCACATGCATGTGAGTATTTTACTCTTTCTCATCTCATAACTATATACCGTAATATCACAGGTAATAGAAAGATTTAACAAGCACCAATTAATCAACTAAAGCAAATACCAATACAGTCATCCCGAATTAAGAATCAATCAAAAACATAAAGATGCGGAAGTAAATGCAAGCCTAGTAATTAGCAATATACAGTTCAAAATATCATTATCGACCATTTCACTAGCTCAGTTCGGGCAAAACAGTCTTGTCCCCTTCCCCTTCACTCTGGTATGTGCATGATCACCTGTAAAAATGTAACCAAGATAGGGTGAGACAAACATTTCATAAAAACATTTATACATTAAAGAGTACATATATATAACAACAATCACATGATCGTAGAAACCACAGTTTGCACAATAAATCATACCGCCATGAGCTTATAATTACACATTAACACATCACAAATGCATGAGGTGTGACACTGTGCCCCTGTAACTCTATCTACAATCAGGATGGCAATTTCCTCTTTGTCTACAATTAGAATGGGGATTCCCTTTGTCTACAATCAGAATGGGGAGCGATCATTGTCTACAATCAGGATGACCAGTATAACTAACAGCTCGGTTGGCCTACCGAGGGTTAAATCACGCAATAGTAAGTTTTCAGTGTCATGCAACAACGACAAGAACAATCATTCTCAAATGCTATAGCATATGTAACCTTCAGCCTTAAATACATCAATCATCATCACTATTTTACAACCAACCACAATAATTTACCAATTATTTCTCGGGCAAAGTTGCAAAAATACCACTCGCAAATTGTCAAAAGTGTAGCTGGCACCATAATAAAAGTTTGGGCGCAAAAATACCACTCGTAAATTTAAAAGGCGCAAAAATACCATTCGTAAAATTTTCCGTCTGTATGACTTAACCCTCCGTTAGTATGAAGATGTGGCAGATGAATTGTCGCATTTTCTCTTCGCCACATCATTGTGCCATGTCACCTAAATCAGTCAACATGCACATTAACACGGTCAAGTTACTCATTTTAACAGAAAAATTCACGAGTGGTATTTTTGCGTCGTTTCAATTTACGAGTGGTATTTTTGCACCTAAACTTTTATTATGGTGCCAGCTGCACTTTTGAAACTTACGAGTGGTATTTTTGCACTTTCTCCTTTATTTCTCATAACCTCACTCACATTATTCAATGCCTCAAATAAGCATAATCCATCAAATTCCAAATTCCTCTTAAACCCTACCTTGTTCAATCTTTGAACAACAAGCACCCCATATAAGTTCAAATTATATCAAATTGCTTGATTAAGTAGATTGATCACCTATCATAACACAAAATAAGCAATCATTTCCAATTTTACTCAAGAACCCGAGTCTTTTTCTTTCTTGCCTTACAACTTTTTATAATCACCCAAATTCTTCCACATTTCCTCTAAATCAAAGTTTTTCATCAACCTACTCAAGCCTAGCCAAATTTTCTCACAAAATTCTTCTACATCATCATCCCATATTCAAACTAATCCATTGCAACAATTTAACTCTCCTATAAGCACCCAAACACTCCCAATTCTCATTCAACATTAAGTTTAAGCAATTAAGTCTAACCAAACTTACCGTTGAACACTCACAACCCTCTACAAACCATGCATCAATCAAGTTTAAAAGCCCACATTCAAAGGATTTCTAAATCTAAACCTATCTTATTCTAATTTTAAGCAAGCAAAAACTCACAGGATCAAAACTCACCAAATTAACCAATTTATCATCATCATAGGGCCTCAATAAACAAGTAAAATCAAGCAATTGCTCCAATCAAGCCAGAATTTCAAGAATCAACAAAACCTTAGAAATTTCCTTCTTTGAAACATCGAGCAAAATCAAGAATAGAGAGAAATAAATGAGGGAGGGGTTACCTAGGGCAGATGAGAATTAGTCGAAGACTAAGGCGCCGCCAATAGAGCTCCGGATTCCGATAACCATCGCCATCTCTCTCTCTCTCTCTCTCTCTCTCTCTCTCTCTCTCTCTCTCGCAATGGACAAGAGGGAAGGGAAAAGAGAAGAGAAGGGAAGAGGAACTGAAAGAGAGAGGGTGGAGAGAAACTTTGCCTGCAGTTTAGACGACGCTCGCTCACTGGGGGTCGCGGGAATGAGAGGGTAAAGAGAGGAAATAGAAGGAAAATGAAAATGAATTAAATATATAAGGTATGTAATTTGCTATTAGGTCCTTTAATCTTCAAAATATTCTTTAGGCAAAACGCTATTCTTTCAATTCCTAAAAATTGTCTTCATAACAAGTTAAAAATTTCCTCCCACTATAATCTCTTTTGGGTCCAAAAATAATTTATCTAATTCTAATTTTCTCAAATTAAAGGAGATACTATACCTTTAAAAATCTCCAAAGTATTTCCATTTTCATTAATTTATTTATAAAACTCTCCAAACTTCTTAATTAATCCCAAAATCAATTCTTAAATTACCACTAAATTATAATTCACATATGTTACATTTATTCGTATGACTAAGCTTTTTTTTCAAAGAAAAAAAATACAAACTGGATAATTAGCTACATGAGCTTAAGCAAAACTAATCACAGACTGTGTGTAGTCCCTCCCAAAATCTGTTTCAAAAGAAGGCGGCGGGTGTTCTAAGAAGAAGCATTTTTTTGAAACACAAGACGTTGAATTTTGCATTTTGCATAATGTAAATACGTGATGAAATGGGAGGAAGGTTGAGGTGTCGGAATGGAATATTCTAGACTTTGGGCGTCACTCATCTCCGAAGGCTGGCCCACCTGCGCTCCTCCCTGGGCCCCACTTTATGATGAAGTGAGATCCCCTTATATATAGCCCATGATCTATCTTCATTTATTTTTTATTTTTTTATTGTGAAAACCTGTATTTTTTTTTTTTATGAATGAAAACCTGTATATCTATTGCTCAAAAAGCTGGTATTACAAGGCTATACAAAAGAAAAAGAGCAAGAAAAAAAAAGTTGCCTAAATTTTCAAGTGCTTTATTGTCTGTATTTTAATTATTCAATTTTATACAGATATATCTTGTATAGTCTACATCGTGTAGTATAGGATTATAAACAGTATTTATTTTCATTAGTATAAGTAAACGTTGCCTAAATTTTAGGGAAAATGACAAAAAAATAACTTTCAATTTGCAAAATCCCAAATAAGGAACTTTGTGTTGTTATTAGTTGTTAATGCCTCATAGTGGAGTTGTTAATAGCTATAGTGCAGTTGTTATTAGGATTTTACAAATTGAAATGTATTTATTTGTCATTTTCCCTAAATTTTATCCTTTGATCGTTCGAAAAAAAAACGATTTTCGTGAAAGTGAAAGGACGAGCTTTATGATTTTCTCTATCTTTTTTTTCTGGGAGAATAGAGTTTGGAATCTCTCCACTTAATTTTCTGTCCACTTATCTCCGCTTAATTAAAATTACGTCGTTTTATTAATAAAACATTAGTTTTCCTTTAAAATAGATAGCACTAATTTTAGAAAATTTGTTGGATAATAGTTTTATTAATAAAATAACGTAATTTTAACTAAGTAGAGTTAAGTAGATACTCCCTCCGTCCCTATATATAAGAGCCAAAAATTTGAATGGTTTTGTCCTTTTTTATAAGAGCCTATCCAAATTTGTCAAAACATTTAATGAGTTTTTTCCCACTTTACCCATCATTATTCTCTCTATTTACATTCTCTTTCATACTCATTTATTACATTATTATCACATTTCTCTCTCTTATATACTCAATTATAAATAAGGACAAATTTGAGAAAATAAAATTATTTCAGACACATTTATCTCTCTCAACCACTTCTTTAATATATGTGATTTTATCTCTTTAACTCTTATAATAAAAGACAGAGGGAGTAGAAAATTAAGTGAAGAGATTCGAACCATCATAAGATTTAACTAATCCATCAATTTAGGAGAGGAAGTTTTACGAGAACGAGGAACTGTTAGTCTGATACCATTGGAAATTGAACCTAGTAGTGCTTATTTTTAAAAAATGCGCTTAAGACATGGACAACGTACACTTTTCATCTACATTAGTCTTCAAATTTCTGAACCAGACTTTTCACAGAATTTGAAATCTGAGGAGTAGTTTACATCTTTTGATTTTTTTAAAAAAATAATTATTCGATATCATAATCTGACCAAATTTAAAGCTCAGTCCTTGTAAAGAACTGGGTTGTAAGGCTCCAGCACCTTACCCTTCTGTTTGCATCTCTAGTAATCCACCTTCCTCATGCTCCCTAGCTATGATATATTTCTGGAGTCAGGTAGGTATTTCATGAAGCATGTCTCAGTTTTATGATATTTTGCCCAAAATTATTAAAAAAAAAAAAAAAACAAACAAAGTGTGTGTGTGTGTGTGTGAGAGAGAGAGAGAGAGAGAGGAGTAAACACTGAATTTGACATATCAGAAATGGAGGAGGTGGATGAATCATTTGGAGGGGTAGTTTTGCCTATAGACGCAGAGCCATTAATTACCAAATTGCTCCTGAAAATTATTTGAATCCTCAACATTAAACCTTCATTTATTACACAAGCGGCTAATTCATCCTAAAATCAAATGTTTCCCCATCACACTGTGATATGATGTGCATGCATGCATTTGACCAAATCCAAAAGAAATTCAATTAGTTTAACAAAGGCTTTTTTTCATCAAGAGTATGACAAAAGCATATTCCATCTTTGTATAAAGCTTACGTGTATGTGTATTCCATCTTTTGAATATTGCTCCCCTCAGGCGCCTGAAACTTTTCAAATAATGGCTTCTTAATTAATTAATTGCAAACTATACACAGCATGTGTTAATGGCAATAAGCAAATGAAAACAAAAAACAAAGCTCATCATCTCACAAACCTGGAACTGAACAACCATATGGTGCGAGAGGGAGCATGTGAGGTTGGAATCTTTGAGTGCCCTAACCAAACTGATGAAAGAATTTGAAGCCATTATTATTATTAATATTAATAAAGGGAGACATTAGGGAAATAATTATGCACTCTATATATAAATATAGTACTATTATTACATGGGGCATGATTGAGTAGTAATGTGTTTGAGGGCAATGGCACAACTATCCAAAAGCCACTTTGGACGACACACACGAACACCAACAAAGCATTGCATGTGCTCATAGTATCACACTTCCCTTATTGTTTGTATTATTAATTGGTCTTTACTCTTTACTCACTCACGAGCCATTAGCCCATATAGCCCCACTATTATACTGCTATCACTTTAAACTCCAAACAACTTTGTCAGACCCTCTTCCCATCTCTTTTGATTTTGGAGTCTTTTCTTGGTTTCAAAAAGTTCATCGTTAAAATTGATGAAAACTCAACTTTGAGAGCCTCCTCTTTAAATGGTGAATGGTGATCTTCATCATCATGATCATAGTGTATGGTACAAAATGTCAGAAGGAAATGCAAATGCTGACCAAGATGTCAAAACTGGGGAAAAAATAAACAGACAAGTAGAGATTCCCATACACAAGAGGCTAAAACAAAAGGTATATAATGTAGGACCCAGACTGACACACAAATAAATATAGTTACTTGCCAATTGCGACTAGACCTATGTGTGTTTAGCCCAGAGTAAATGTTAGCCTATGCGTACGGTAAGAGAAAACGGGGCCTAGTGGTAGTGGGTCTTTGATTTGTTAATTGTTAGTGGTGACTTATAATAATAACTTGGGAATTATCAATAATGAAGATGCTTTTGAGTTCTGAGATTTCCCAAAATCACAGTCAATTCCACGATCTCCTTTGCTTTTCAGCTGCTCATTGTGGAGTGATTTTCCAACCTGGGAAATAGAGAAGCACCCTCTTTTGAGTCTCTGTTCTTCAGTTAAGTTAAGGTGTGGTCTTCCATAAAAGTGGACAGTTCGAAGAATATTAGGTGAAAATCATGACCCAAATTCATGTACTACGTACGATTTCTATATTGTGGTCTGCGGAAGACACAGACAAACAGAGGAAAGATAGACACAGATGTAGGCAATGCAAATACTTCCCCGAGAAATATTCATACAATATTAACCACGATTCACTAC
Organism: Mimosa bimucronata; assembly: GCA_037074515.1. Taxonomy (NCBI): domain Eukaryota; kingdom Viridiplantae; phylum Streptophyta; class Magnoliopsida; order Fabales; family Fabaceae; genus Mimosa; species Mimosa bimucronata. The sequence goes on from CM073448.1 coordinate 4,664,171, forward strand.
TAAGATGTATATAGTATATAATTTATAAAAAATTCCACGCCTTCCAAAAACTTGCTCGTAACGCCGCAAACATATAAATTCTTGTTTCCTTTAAAGATCATATTTGCCCCGGAAGTATGTAAGGTGGATCACATCTGTCCCGAAAGTTTTTTTTTGTCCAATTTTGCCCCAAAAATGTATAAAATGGATCATATTCGTCCTTTACCATTTTTTTGGGTTCAAATTTGCCCCGGAAGTGGGCAAAAGTGGATGATATTCACCCCTTACCGGTAAAAAATTGTTAACGGTAAAAGGCGAATATGATCCACTTTGCACACTTCTGGGCAAATTTGGACCTAAAAAAACTTCCAGAACAGATGTAATCTACCGTGCATACTTCCGAGATAAATATGACATTTAACCCTTCTTCTTAAACCTATTAAACCACTCATGTTTATCATCCTTCTTCCACAAACGCAAATTGAGATATGAAAGGTTATTTATATTTTCATTTCATGTTATGAAAGAGTTTACCAAAAAAAAGTACAAGCCTTACAAAAACTCTACAGAAGCTGATCTGTAGATATTATACTTATGCTTGTGACAGAGGAAAAAAAGTACAGGGGCCACATGTGATGTAAGTGGGTGCAGGACAGATAGGGCAATGTGGGAGGAAATTAGTATTAGTAATCACTAATAACCACCCCTAATTTCCCCTGATTCCCATACTACCCCTCTAATTTCTCAATTTTTACATAACAGAACAAGCATTTGGATTCTCATCACTGAAGATCTGAGGTGGGTATGCGTACATCTCCATGGCATATCTCTGTGGATAATAATAGTATTCATTCTTCTTCAACTCCACTTTGCTTTCCTCTGTTTCTGTACCTTCTTTTCCTTCACCCTCTCCATCTTTCTTCTCTTCTCCTTCCTTTGCTTTCTCTCCTTCTTCCCCTTTCTTCCCATCTTTCCCTCCTTCCTTTTTGTTCTCCTTCTTCTCCTCTGGTTCTTGCTTCACTATCACCGCTTGTTTCCCTGTTCTTTTTCTCACTTGTTCAACTAACTTTCCTGCTTCAAACACCCCCTTCACGCTCACCTCTGATTTCTTCAGGTCTGGTTCTGCAGATTCCACTCCTGCACATAATCAGAGTTTTTATTAATATATGTAGACTCGATGTATTATTAAATTAGATTGAATATAACCCCCAGAGTTGGCCTCAGCTGGACCACTTTCTCTGGAATCTCCTGAGTGAAAACTACACTATATTATATAATTTTAATTTAATTTAAATCCCACAATACCGTTACTCGATTTGAATAATAAGAAGCAGAAAAGGGGGAAAAAGATTGCGACTTTTTACACACCCTTGATTCTCTGGATCCGTTTCTTGATTTCCTGCGCGCAAGCTTCACAATGCATGTGAACTCTCAGAACAACAGTGATTACCTGAGGCTGCTTCACATGGAAGATCAATTTCGGTATTATTAAGAAACTAAGAAAATTACATGCAGAGGAATCAGGAAAAAGGGGACTTTTTTTAAAACAAAAAAAGATAAAAGAAAAAACCTCTTCTTTATTCTCCTCAGGCTTGGGTTTCTCTTTCTCTTCTGGTTTTTTCTCGTCTTCTGCCGGCGATTTTGGGATGGGAGAAAGAAGTTCTACTTGTCTGTGACTTTTTCTCTGTACTCTCTCCAAAACCTTAAGCGGATCTGCTTTCTCTCCTTTCACAATCACCTTGTGAGTCTTACAATCTGTGACAACATCTTCAACCCCTGAACAAAAGCACCCACAAAACATTCTCGCATTATTTGAATCAATCAAATACACGTTACAGAGAAAAAAAAAATCGATCTTTCTAATGACTTGATCATGAAATCTCACCCGGGAATCCTTTAAGAGAGCGACGAACTTTGCGAGCACAACCTTCACAATGCATGAAAACTTTAAGAACAATATCAGGTGGAGGCGGTGGAGTTTGTTCTTTAGATTCCTTGCCATCACCGGAATCTTTAGATTCATCAGGTCTCTTGCCTTCTTTGTTGTCGTCGGCGGATTTTTCTGGTTGTTTAGCTTCTTCTTTAGCTGCTTTCTTCCCTTCCTCTGCTTTATTAGCCTCCTCTGGCTTCTTCTCCTCCATTTTGGTTTCCTCTGGTTTCTTCTCCTCCTGAATTCAAATCCAAAAGAAACAACAATAAAAAGAAAGAGTCAAGGAATAGAAGAAAGAAAGGGACAATAGAAGAAGAAGAAGAAGATAGATGAAAACCTCTCCCATTGGTCTAAGTTTGCCTGGGAATTGTTGAGTTAATTTTGGAGGGTTCTCTTTGTTTTTAAGAAGGTGCGTGTGAGTGTGTGTGTTGTTGTGGGGGGGGGGGGGGGGGCTCTGGGTACACTTTCTCTTTCTCGCAGAGTGTGTGTGTCTGTGTAAATATAGAAAAACAGAGTAATAATATATATAAACAGAAGGGAGAGTTTGAAATTGTAAGGGCATGAGATATTGAGATTGAGATGGAGATGATGACGATGATGAGATATGGGGCCAGTGGAATTATCATCATCCTCATCATGAGGTGACGTGGCACATGCGAGTGAGATGCAGTGTAACTGAGACACGTGTTGGTCTCTGGTTTATTGGTGTCTTTGTGGTTTCACTGTTTTTGTATTCCCCCAGTAGAAATCCCTAGAATCCCTCCACCACTGGCCCACTCTTTTTGAATTTAACGGTACTTTTTCTAGAACTCCAAAAACAGAGAGAGAGAGAGAGAGAGAGAGAGAGAGAGAGAGAGACTAACGTATTCTATTTCAAGTTCCAAGCCTTGCTTCAGTTCTTACTATAAACTACTATTTTATTCTATGGGCCGCCATTAAGTCCATCAAATTATTCATGGCCATGTTTATTTTTAAAAGATCTGGAAATATTAAGCTAGTTATCATGATCATTCCTTAAAAACTGTGTGCTCCTAATTGTTCAATCATGGAAAAAAATTAGAGGATGAGTAGGAAATCAATTTTGAGGATGAAACAAAAGAGAGGAATGAAAAAGGAGATAATAAGTGGTCCAAATGAACCCCAGCTTAGAAAATGAATTGCCCAATTCGGGATGGAGCTATGGAAGGTGGACCCCCTTATTTAAACTCCTAATTTGAGTGAAATTCTTGGGTGCTATGAGACCACAATGTCATTTACACTCTTTCCAATAAAAGACCCTCCTAGTGCCTTTTTCTATGGGTCCCGTGAATTAACCTCTCATTCTATTATTTTAAACAGGGGTTAAACATTAACAATGATAAAAAACAGTACTCCTTCCCATATAAATATAGAACTAATTTAATTAATTTGATTAAATTAAGTATCTTACTTATATTAGTTAGTATAATGTGTTTTTTCTAAAACTCCCCGACCATCTTCTCTTATTTTCTCTCCCATCTCTGTTACTTTTAAACATTGTTAGAGGAACACCAATAAGGATAATTTGAGAATAAGTTGAAAAAAAATTAGAATTAGTTTCTATATTTAAGATCAAGATCAATTTATCAGATAGGCCCTAGGACCAGAGAGAGTATTACATTCGCCACCGCTCACTTATGTTTTTATGTCATTAAGCTGGTGGCAAGAATGGCCATTCAAGCATTTTTATTCCCTAGAAAGTTTTCGTTTCATATGCTTTTATGTATGTGTATATGAATACATATATATATATCTGTGTGTATGTATATGTAGTTCTGTGTGTTTGTTTATTATTGCTTTTTCATCGAAAAATCCACTGTCATCGTTACATATATGTTCTAGTAATAGATAGTGCATCTTTAAACCAGCAGTATGCACTTGTTGAAGTGAATATATGTGTATGACGGATCCTCTTAATGTAGAGTAGTAATATATAAACAGACACTATCACGTTCTGATTAATAAAATATATATTTATCTGCAAATTAAAATATCAGTAATTCCAATTATAACGGTAATTAGGCTTATCACAATACATGCCGCACTCACATGATTATATTCGGCTTCAGCACAAACATTTAATTTAAATGAATATCTAGAAATTTTAAAATTTTTCTGATGCATATGATGGGGAAAAAAATATTGACCACAATAACTTTTATATGCAGTGTGCAAAACAAAATGGGTTAAAGAGTAGAAATATCCTTTATCTTTGCGAAAAAGAGTTAGTAGCATCTTAAACAAATTTTTGGTTCAAAAATAGCTACAAACATTCTAAAATTGTCCAAAAATATCATAAGTAACTTTGACCGTCTGGAAAAATCGTTTTGACTGGAAAATGCTGACATTGATGCACATATGCACATATCGCAAAATAACTTTTGAACTGCACAAAAAATATGACATTCACAAAAATTTCTCCTCTCCTCCATGACCGTCGACTTTCCCAGCACCGAGCTTAACCTATTACCATTGTCTCCCATTCCATTCTATGCCCCTCCATTCGCCTCAAATATAAATCCAAGCATGGAAATTATATGTAGTCATGATCTGAAGATTCTTTACCCAGAAATCGCAAAGTACAGTCAAAGATTTAAAATAAAGAGAAGAAGAAGATTAGAAATCATAATTTTTTCTTGAGGGTCAGAGGACAAATTGATAAATCATGAATCAACTAGAGTAGGAAATTAATAGATAAAAATAAAATTCAGTTTCTAGAAACAAAGGGAAACAAAAGTAATTCTCATATTCTTTCTCAGCAAAAAAAAAAAAAAATTCTGTCAAGGGAAGGCAGAGTGGTGGTGGAGGAAGTTAAAACATACCCTCCTCTTACCCTAAATATTACTCCATCCGTCCCATAATATAAGGTCCATTTTTTTTAATGACCTTATCCCACAATATAAGGTCCTATTTGACTTTGTTTGAGTAATAAATGTTTTTTTTCCTATTTTACCCATGCATTAATTTTCCCACACATTCTCTTTCATCTTTTTTTTTTTTATAATTACCCCCTCTCTTACTCATTCATAAATAAGGGTAATATGGTATATTTCCTACACATTTATTGTTTTTAACTAACTCTAACTAATTTTTTAGGAATCCGTAATTCGGTTAAAAAGACCTTATATTATGGGACGGAGGGAGTATATCATTTTGACTTTTTTGTGAAGATTAAGGAAGTCAAATAGACCACTTTATTTTAACGTATCTTATATATATTTGTATTATACGATAGTTTATAAGTAAATCAAATTAATTTTGATGAAAAAAGATATAGACATTTAAAAGTGATTAATTTTACGTCTTTAATTCTAAAAAAGATTTAAACTGATGTTATAATCAGTACGGTACGGGAGGGAGTGTATATATATATATAGAGGCAGCTTTCGCAGGGAGTGACGAGGAAGGAGAAGTGAAGGCAGAGGCAAAGTGACAGCTATGAGCGAAGGAGAGAAAGGGTGTGCACAAGGTAACAAGCAGGTCAATGAAGGTGAGTTGTTGGAACCAACTAAGGAAGAGCAAGATCTACTGGATAGGAACACTAAGAAACTACATAATGATGAGCCGATGGTGGATTCCCAATCTGGAACAGGGACGCAAGAGGTGAATGATGAGAAGATGGAAGATGTGGAGAACAAGGGGGACTCTCAGGGACCCCGGCCTTCTCCCATGTCAAGCCAAAACCCCCAGAGAACACAGGTGTCATATAAGTCCAAGCTAACTGGGAGGGATGAAAAAGATGTCTCTCAGGAATTTGAAGATCAGATGAAGGAGTGGTTAAAGGAGGAGGAGGATGTCTCCCCTACTCTCACCGAAGAACAAAGAAGGGTCTTTGATTCTGTACCAAAGCTTAATATGACAGATGAGAGATTGAGAGAGCTGTGTAGACCCTGGAAAGACGCCCTGATTATCACACTATTGGGGAAGGAAGCAAACCTCAACATGATGAAGGACAGAGTTGCATGGATTCTAAAAGATAGGTCCTTTGAACTTATTGACCTCCCTAACAACTATTTTGTTTTTAGGTCGTCAAACAAAGATTTGGGGTTAAAATTACTGTTCGATGGCCCCTGGCTTATACAGGGACACTATCTAGCTGTTCAAAGATGGAGCCCTAATTTTAATCCATTTTGTAACAAAGTTAAAAAGGTCGCGATTTGGGTGAGGGTACCTACATTACCAATGTATGTGTACTCAGAAGAATGCATGATGGAACTGGGAAATATGATTGGCACCGCTCTGAAGGTTGATATTAATACATTGGCCCAATACAATCAAAAAACCATGAAAGTGGAAAGGGGGAAATATGCCCGAGTAAGCGTTGAAGTGGACTTAAACAAACCTCTGCAGTCGCGTTTTGTGATTAGAAGGAAAATGTTTGCAGTGGAATATGAAGCATTGGAGCTCATATGCTTCGGGTGTGGAAGGTATGGACACAAGCTGGAAGGATGCCCAGAAAATGATGTGAATGGGAATCAAAACCACGCCGGAGAATCGTCGGAAAAACGGGACTCCGGCCGGCCAAATCCTTCAGAGGAGAGAGACAATGAAAAGCACCCCCTGTTCAGTATACCAGGGGTCAAATCAGAGGAGGAATATGGCACATGGATGAAAGCTAAAAATACCTTTAGGCAGAGATCTCAGAAGGTAGAGCCAGGGAAAAATGCCCCTAAAACAGCTTTTACAACCAAGCCTAAGCAGAAGGAGACAAAGCAGAACGCAGGCACTCGTTTTGATATCCTGAGAGATGAAGATGATTTAAGCAAGCTTGGAGAAAGTAGTACAAAAAGCTCAAAAAAGGCACCTATGAAAGAGTGGAGGAAGAAAGAGGAAAAGGAACTTTTTGAAAAAGGCAAAGCTCACGTTGGAGAGAAGGAGAGGAATGAATTAAATATAGAAGATGAGAAAAGCAAATCTGAACATGTGGGGCCCGAAATTATTTTTTCAGCCAATGAAGCCATGGTCAAACAATATGATCACGTGAAAAGAAAGGCCAAGAGTACTAGAGTCATGAGGAAGAAGGAAGAGATTAAGAAGACGTATGTGGGCCAAGACGATTTGCAAGCTAAAGCCCATTTTGAAGAGAAGAGAAAAGTTGCTAATAAGAAGAGAAGTGTGGGCTCGAGGCCCATCGTTATTTCCCCCCTTTTGAGTAGGAAAAGTAGTACTAGAGTCCATCAAATAATTTTTGATAGTAAGTTCCCAAAGGGCCCCTTAAACTTGGATCCAGAAATGAGTATTAAAGCCCAAAAGATCAATTTGACGCATGAAGAATCATCTCCAGTTCTGTGCCCAGGAAATGCAGTGAACATGACGCCATCACAGGGTAATCAAATGCTGGAAAATTCCATTATTAATGAACCAAGCAAGCCACCAGATCCCACGGCTATGGCAGATACACAGGAGGCGATAACAGGGAACCAAGATTTTAATGAGCTCTGGTATGAAACTCAGGTGGAGGTCAAGGGGGCTGGAGAAGAGGAGGAAGACGAAACAGATTTTGTTGAATCATCAGTTCAACAGGTTTGATGTGGGCTCCTTTTTTCCTTTCCTTAAATTGTTAATCATGAATATTATATCTTGGAATTGTCGTGGTGCTGCGTCAAAAATTTTCCCTGGAAGAGTTCGTGATTTACTTAAAGGAAAAGAGGTTAATGTCCTTATTTTATTAGAAACTAGAGTTAGTGGTGTGAAGGCTAACAGAATTATTGAGCGATTGGGTTTCCAACGTTGGATCCGCCTAGAGGCTACTGGTTATGCTGGGGGTATATGGCTCTTGTGGAATGATGATGTTGTTACAGTAAATTACATTTCATCCTCTACCCAGTTCATCCATTTTTATTTAAAGTGTGTGAATTCTGGAAATCATTGCCTAGTATCCTGTGTGTATGCTGAGCCTGAAGTGAGTAAACGCCAACCTCTGTGGGAGGAGCTGATCAATATTAAGACTAGTATAAATGAGCCTTGGTTAATCCTAGGAGATTTTAACGCCTATCTCAGTTGTGATGACAAGAAAAGTGGGGGTAAGCCAAACTCCAGGTCCATGAAACAGTTTGGGGAATGTGTTCAAGCTACGGAATGGATAGAAGTGGAATGTTCAGGGGATAGATATACGTGGGAGAGGAATTTAATTAAAGAGAAGATTGATTGGGTTTTCGCAAATAGGCTCTGGTTTGATTGTTTTCATTCAGCTAAAGCTTATCACCTGAGCAAATTTGGCTCTGATCATAGGCCTCTTTTGGTTCAATGTTCTCTAAATAAAAAGCCTTTAAGGACAAATTCCAGTTTCAAGTGTCAGGCAGCGTGGCTTCTAGAGGAGGATTTTATTACTATCGTGAGACAGGGATGGACTGATTCAAACTGGAACGAAAATGTGAGCAAATTTACAGAAATGGTTGCAGAATGGAATAGGAACAAGGTGGGTAGCATTCCAAATAAGAAGAGGTCCTTGTTGAGAAGAATTGAAGGGGTAGAAAGATCAAGAATGAGAAGGGATAGCCAATATCTTATGCAAACTGAAAAAGAATTGTGGAGAGAATATAATAAAGTGCTAGCGCAAGAGGAACTTCTGTGGTACCAAAAATCTAGGTGCAGTTGGCTCAAATGGGGGGACAGGAATAGTAAGTATTTCCATGCCTCTGCAGTGATTCGGAAGAAGAGGAATAGTATTGATGGCCTAAGGAAATGTGATGGTGAATGGGTCTTTGATCAGAGGAAGCTCCGTAGTATGGCGGTATCTTTCTACCATGAATTATTTCACTGTGATGTTGTGGCCAGAGATCGGCTGAGAACAAATACCTCCTTTCCACGGCTTATGGAGGAGGAAATTTCTTTTATCTCGGCTAGCTTTAGTTCTGAGGAAATAAAACAAGCAGTATTCGATCTGGGAGCCTACAAAGCACCAGGGCCGGATGGGATTCAAGCCTTTATATACCATGAGTTTTGGGAAGTTATTGGGGTCTCCTTATGCAGTCTGGTGAGGGATTGTGTGGCTAATCCTAGCTTAGTTGAAACAATCAACCAAACTAACATTGCTCTTATCCCTAAGGTGGACTGTCCTGAACAAATGAAGGACTTTAGACCTATTTCTCTTTGCAATGTGAGCTATAAGGTGATCACTAAGGTGATTAGCAAGAGACTTAGAGCATCCATGGGGAAGTTGGTTGGTAACCACCAATGCAGCTTCATAGCAGGCAGACAGAGCAGTGACAACATTATAGTAGCTCAGGAAGTGATTCACTCCATGAGAACCAAGAGGGGTAGAACGGGGTGGATGGCGGTGAAAGTAGATTTGGAAAAAGCTTATGATAGGTTGGATTGGCAATTTATCAGAGATACGCTCCACCTAGTTGGTCTCGAAGAAAGGATGTGTGACTTAATCATGGCGTGTATTACCACTTCAACTCTTCGGGTACTCTGGAATGGAGAACCAACTGAGGGATTTCGACCCTCCAGAGGCATTAGACAGGGAGACCCCATTTCTCCATATATCTTTACCTTATGTATGGAGCGGCTTCACCACATTATTAAGGATGCTATCGATGATGGATCATGGTTACCTATCCAACTCTCAACTGATGGGCCCCCTATCTCCCACTTGTTCTTTGCTGATGACCTCATCCTATTTGGAGAAGCCTCCAGAATGCAAGCTGAAACCATGCTAGAATGCATGGACCTTTTTTGCTCTGTATCGGGGCAAAAGGTTAACAAGGAGAAGACAAGGGTATGTTTTTCACGAAATGTTCATGTGTCTAGAGCTCTTGAGCTGAGTACATTGATGGGAGTAGGCTTAACTGGTGACCTAGGTAAATACTTGGGGATCCCTCTTATCCATAAGAAAGCCTCTTATATTACCTTTGGGCCTATCTTGGACAAGACCAAACAGAGAATGTCGGGGTGGAAACGTGGTTGCCTAAACTTGGCAGGACGTACAACCTTGATCAAAGCTGTATTAGCTGCATTGCCTACTTATTACATGCAAACTATGTTGCTTCCGAAACGCCTAGTCAGAGAGTTGGAGAAGAGCAGTAGAAGCTTCCTGTGGGGTGAGAATGAGAATGAGAGAAAGCTTCACCTCCTTTCTTGGGAGCAGGTGGTCCAAGAAAAAGGGAATGGAGGCCTGGGAATAAAGGACCTCAGGAAACAAAATAAGGCTTTCATCCTGAAACTTTGTTGGGGCCTTATTACTAGGAAGGACGCCTTATGGGTTCAAATTCTTCGGTCGAAATACCAATGTGGTTTTCAAGAAATGCCATCCGTAAAGAAGAGAAAAGTTGCCTCGTTGACTTGGCGTGGTATTTGTGAAGTCTGGAAAACCTTTAAGGCAGGGGTTGGACGAAAAGTGGGTAATGGTAGATCATCCTCCTTTTGGATGGATAACTGGTCGGAGATGAATGTTCCCCTTATAACCTTTATTCCTGGTAGGGAGAGTTTAGTTGATTGCAATGAATGTGTTGCTAGTTACAAGAGGGGAGACGGTGAATGGGATAGGAGGAGAATGGGTATATGGCTCCCGACTCACATCATTGACCGGATTGTTGGTGCACACCCACCCCGTGAGGAGAGAGGAGAGGACAGATATTATTGGAAACCAGCGTCTAACGGTTGTTTCTCTGTTAGCTCTGCTTATTCTTTTTTATCTACAGGTACAAGGCTGGAGGATGACACCATATGGAAGACCTTGTGGCGATGGAGAGTCCCAGAAAAGATCAGATCCTTTATGTGGTTAGCAACTCATGGGAGAGCCCACACGGCACAACTAAGACGAGATAGAGGATTGGAGGTGATGGCGACTTGCCCCGTTGGCTGCGGTCAAGAGGAAGATGTGCTTCATTTATTACGAGACTGTCCTAGGGTGAAGGAAATCTGGAAATCCGTTCTTCTTCCAAGCAAGAGGGAGATTTTCTTCTCTCTGCAAAGGGTGGATTGGATTAGATGGAATCTCACAAATGATGCAGGAATGCCCCGTACTCAGAAGATACCGTGGTCCAGTTTGTTTGGTTACCTATGTTGGGATATCTGGGTTGCACGCTGTAACAGGGTTTTTAGTGATAATGACCACACCCCCTCTTTAAATGTGGATCATTCTTTCTTCAAGGCCTGCTCTGATCAAGATTTGATCAAAGTTGGACACATGATGAAGATGGGGGATCACTTGGATGAACAATATAATAGACATATGGAGGATGCAATCAAGCTCGTAGTAGATGGATCGGTCTTGGATGATGGCCGAAGCGGATGTGGAGGCTATGCTCAAGACCAGGATGGAAGGTGGCTTGGGGGCTTCAGCTGTAAGTTAACTATTGTCCCCCCGGTTTTTGCTGAAATTCTTGGAGTTATTCATGGACTCAATTGGTGCTGGGATAAAGGCTTTAGAAAGGTGGTTCTCTTGTTAGACTCGCTTGAAGCCATCAATTATGTTCTTAGAGGGTGTGATGATACCCACCCCTTTAGGGATATAATTGATGAGGTGAGATCACGGTTCCATAGAGATTGGAATATTCAGATTTGTCATGTACTAAGAGAGAATATTGAGATAGCGGATACGTTAGCTAAATTTTCGCATAGGTTAGAGGACATCTTTTGCTTGTTCCACCACCCTCCATCCTTCATTGTAGGGATGGATGTTGCTGGAACTTAGTGGTAGTTTTTGCTTTTGTATGTACTTATTACTTCTCCAGTTAGATGCAAAAAAAAAAAAAAAAAAAAAAGGCAGAGGCAAAGTCGAGGAAAGAATGACAGCTAAGGAACGATGACCAAGTCCCTTCTTTTTCTTCTACTTCCCCATTTACCTTCGTCTTTCTCACATGCCGTCGTGGCCACCACCGATGGGTTTGGATCTGCTCAAACTTTGGTTGAGGCCATAACGATGTCAGTAGAGGTGAGGCCATTGTGGAAGGCGATGATTTTGATAGACTTCTTTTTTGGATAAAGATTTTGATGGACATTAACCGTGAACTGAAGAAGAAAATTAAGTGCGGTTTGATAAGAGGAAAAGAGAAGGAGGATACAGTGAATGACAGGTGGATAAAAATCAATTTGTGTGTGTGTGTGTGTTTTTATTGGTCAAAGGCGAAGTGGAATTATACTGATGGAGAACTGGCACAAGGTGTGGACCCATGAGAAAAGTTAACTGTGGTTAGGGTTAATTGACAGAAATGAATTTTTTTTTTCTATTTTAAAAAGTCAATGTGTATTTTTGAGTCAAAAAATTGTTTAAGGTGCCAATAACCCTCTTAGAATAGAGAAATGGTATTTTTGCTCCTTTACCCAAACAAAATTAAAGAAAATATTTTATAAGTTCAAAGTTTTTAACTCCCTAACTCCAACAACGTAGTTAGCTTTTGAAACTTGATTATCTAAAGAACTTACGTCTATTACAATAATAATTTCATTGATTGACAGACAGGGGTACCTGCAAAAGGACTTACCAGCAAAAGGCTGGATGAAGCTACACTTGTTAGATACTCCTTCTGGTCCTAAATATAAGATTACTTTGACTTTTTTTGTGAAAGTTAAGGAAGCAAATTAGATCACTAAATTATATCATATGTCATATGAAATTAGATTATAGATTAGTTTATAAGTATAATAAATCAGTTTTGAGAAAAAAAAGATTATTTTTAGGATTAAAACTACTTTATTTTTGGACTGAAAAAAAAGTAAAAAAAATCAAAGTGATCTTATAATTAAGACCGGAGGGAGTATATCTTCTGTTATATGTGGATATTTTACATGAGGGCAATGATATATTCAAGCATTATAGATAATTATGAGTATGATGAAATGACAGCATTGGAACCTTATTATAGTCGATGTACCTAGATGTACCTAACTGCGATAAAAGTTCTAACTTATTGTCATCATCATGATCGAGTGTCTGATCATATTAATGATTAACTTCCAGTATCCATGAACTATCCCACAAACCCATCTCTCTCTCTTTAACCTTTAAGTTTTAACTCTTATTATTATTATAGAAAATTAATTATTTAATTCTTATAGTTTCACCGAATTTACAACTCATTTCTTATAGTTTGACTCGTCGCAACTCAATCCTTATAGTTTTTTGATCTTTATAAATCATTTGACTCTGTCATAATCTCATGGGGTATTATTTGACATTTCTGTCAGTGACATGTCATCAAAAATGGGTTTCTCACTCTCCCCAACTCTTTTTTGTCATTCACTCTCTTTCTCTCTTTCCTCAACCTTCATTTTTTTTCCCTTCACAAACAGAGGCTCTGCGTCTTCAAACTACAAACCAGTTCAAAGAATAATGTTTGGGATCTTTCCACATTTGATCCTCTATGTTTCCACTTTCCACAACTACACCGCAATCAATAAGCCATTTCGCTTTGAAAATAAGGTGATGCGATAAACATTATCACAAAAAAAACAATAGTTTTGTAACGATTTCTTTGTCACCGTCCACCTCAACCGTGATAAGTGTGTCAAATTTGTCACAGTTAGACACAAAAACTGTGATAAAGAGGCTTGATTTTTTAAAAAACAAATCCAAAATTTTTGTCACGGTTTTCTGATCAAAACCGCGACAAATGGAATTTTTTATAAAAAAAATTGTTCAAGGGATATTAGTAACGGTTTAAACCGTTATTAAGTGCACCGACAAATGTGTGTGTGTGTGTTTTTATTGGTCAAAGGTGAAGTGGAATTATACTGATGGAGAACTGGCACAAGGTGTGGGACCCATGCGGTGGTTTGGGTTATTAGGCAGAGATGACTTTTTTCTTTTCTATTTTAAAAGTTTTAAAAGTTGATGTGTATTTTTGAGTCAAAAAAATTGTTTAAAGTGCCAATAACCCTTTTAGAATAGAGAAATAGTATTTTTGCTCCTTTACCCAATCAAAATTAAAGATAATATTTTATAAGTTCAAAGTTTTTAACTCCCTAACTCCAACAACGTAGTTAGCTTTTGAAACTTGATTATCTAAAGAACTTACGTTTATTACAATAATAATTTCATTGATTGACAGACAGGGGTACCTGCAAAGGGACTTACCAGCAAAAGGCTGGATGAAGCTACACTTGTTAGATATATCTTCTGTTATGTGGATATTTAACAAGAGGGCAATGATATATTCAAGCATTATAGATAATTATGAGTATGATGAAATGACAGCATTGGAACCTTATTATAGTCGATGTACCTAGATGTACCTAACTGCGATAAAAGTTCTAACTTATTGTCATCATCATGAGTGTCTGATCGTATTAATGATTAACTTCCAGCATCCATGAACTGTCCCACAAACCCATCTCTCTCTCTTTAACCTTTAAGTTTTAACTCATATTATTATTATGGACAATTAATTATTTAATTCTTATAATTTCACCGAATTTACAACTCATTTCATATAGTTTGACTCGTCACGACTTAATCCCTATAGTTTTTTGATCTTTATAAATCATTTGACTCTGTCATAATCTCATCTCATGTGGTATTATTTGACATTTCTGTCAGTGACATGTCATCAAAAATGGGTTTCTCACTCTCTCCAACTCATTTTTGTCATTCACTCTCTCTCTCTCTCTTTCCTCAACCTTCATTTTTTTGTCCCTTCACAAACAGAGGCTCTGCGTCGTCAAACTACAAACCAGTTCAAAGAATAATGCTTGGGATCTTTCCACATTTGATCCTCTATGTTTCCACTTTCCACAACTACTCCGCAATCAATAAGCCATTCGCTTTGAAAAATAATAAGGTGATGCGACTAACATTATCACAAAAAAAAGATAGTTTTGTAACGGTTTTTTTGTCACGGTTCACCTCAATCGTGACAAGTGTGTGAAATTTGTCACGATTAGACACAAAAGCATTGATAAAGAGGCTTGATTTTTTAAAAAAAACCAAAATTTTTGTCACGGTTTTCTAATCAAAACCGTAACAAATGGAATTTTTTTAAAAAAAACTGTTCAAGGGATATTAGTAACGGTTTAAACCGTTACTAAGTGTAATAACGATCAAATCTAGCCATTGTTGTACAATATTTGTTATGATTTGGGGTCCAAAAACCATGACAAATATGCTCCGAAATTATTAGAAAATTCATAGCACATTTGTCACTGTTTTAGGGAGTAAAATCGTGACAAAGTGCTCTTTTATCACTGTTTTAACCATGACAAGCACATTTGTTACGGTTAAAACAGTGACAAATGTGCTCCGAGTTTTTTAAAAATTTTGGAACACATTTGTTACGGTTTTAGGGACCGAAACCGTGACAAAGGGCGCAATTTGTTTCGGTTTTGCTCCAAAAAACCGTAATAAATGTGCTTTAAATTTTTTAATAATATCGTAGCACATCTGTCACGGTTTTTGGACCCAAAACCGTGACCCACGCACGCTGACTCCTATATAAACCCCCTCTTCCCTCATTTTACACACATACACTCATCTCTTCTTCTCTCCTTTTCCCTTCTCTGCCCATCCTTATTATGCTGCTCCATCATTATACTGTTTTGGTAATTTTTTCTTAAATTAGTTGTACTACTTATTTTATACATTTATATTTCAAATATTATTTTAAATCATTTCTAAATTTGTTTTGAAGCTTTCGTTGCAGGTTGTTTATCTTTAAACAATAATGATAATTATTCTTGTACATAAATATATATAAAGCAATCATATATATAATTTAATCGAAAAAGCTTTTTGAAAAATTTAATATGAAAAATATCATATTAAACAATTTTAGTAGTAATTAGTTACTTTGAAAATCTTTCATAATTAATATTGAATTCAAAAAAATCGTTCAAAATTAAAAAAATGCAACAAATAAGAAGTTCCTTTAAAAAGATGCAAAATTGAAAAAATGTAAAATTCTAAAAATGACATTTTGTTATAGTTATTTTTAAAAATCATGACACATTTTGTCACGGTTTTACCGTGACAAAATGTTACTATTTTTAAAAATCGTGACACACTTTGTCACGGTTAAAACTGTTCGGTCCGCATTTTGGACCCGTATTTGTCACGGTTTGGAAAACTATAACCGTGACAGATCCATAACTTTCTTGTCACGGTTTTTATATTTGTGTATAACGGTTTTTTTAAACCGTTACAAATCGATTTGCCACAGATATTTTTGTTATGGTTTTTGTAATCATAACAAATGCTAGCTTTTTTTTGTAGTGCATTTATATGGATGACACTATAAATGAAAGGCTAATTGGGAACATCATTAAGGCTGCCAACACTTAAATAATCTGTGTGTGAGTGAGAGAGAGAGAGAACAACAATAATAAATGGAAGAACTTCAAATTTATGCAGCAGCACTGCCGATGGAAAAAAGGAACTGCTAGTATAAACAAGTCATGCAATACTATGCCCGCATACACATATGGTCATGTACTTGTTCCGTTCATCCGCTTTATAAATCTTTTACCCTTTCTTTGTTCTAATAAACAAGTCATGTGTAGAAACTGTTGGCAAGGTACAATAGCAAGCAAGTTTGGCTATTCAAATCGAAATGGCATATTGACGACGGTGCAGTTGTAGAAAGTGGAAACGTAGAGGACCAAATGAGGAAAGATCCCAAGCATTATTCTTTGAACTGGTTTGCGGTTTGAAGACGCGGAGCCTCTGTTTTCAGTTGTGAAGGAACAAAAAATGAAGGTTGAGGAAGAAGAAAGAGAGCATACGGCGAAAAAGAGTTGGGAGGAGTGGGAAACCCCATTTTTGATGATGTGTCACTGAGAGAAATGTCAAACAATGTCACATGAGATGAGATGAGATTATGACTGAGTCAAATGGTTTATAAAGATTAGGAAACTATAGGAATTGAGTCGCGACGAGTCAAATTATAGGAATTGAGTTGTAAACTCGGTGAAACTATAAGGATTAAACAATTAATTTTCTCTTATTATTATCACGTGGCATTACTCGCTCTTGCCCACTGTTTTTGAGCTGAGCCTTTACAAATTACCAAGATTCTTTTGGTTTATTAGTAACAATAAACTAAGACTGTACTTGACAGCTAAAAAATGAAGGGAATGTTGGAAGGGCAAACGGTCTTATCAATTCTTCATTTTGATTTACATATGTATGGTTTAACTTTCATCCGAAAACACGACAAGAACATGAATTCTCATCTGATTGATTGATGCAAACAAAAACTTTCCGTCTTCGCAAGCGATTCTTTAGCAGCAGGAGGGACTGTGAATCTGTGAATATTCGCAAGAATAAACATTGTCTGAAAAATTCACTTACGCAAACTACTTTTACTCCAATATATATGGTTAAAAAATTCAACAATCATTGATGTTAAATAGTAATGAAGGACAGATGGGATGACCAAATTACAGGACAAGAGGATTCCAAAAGGAGGACAATAAAGTGGACTTTGATGACGCGAAGGAGAATATAGTGGTTAAGGGGTGTGATCGATAAGAAGGGAATTAATAAGTGGAGGCCACTTTGTTTCCTGTCATTCATATCCAAAAATGATGATCGCATTTTGTGTGTTTCTATGTGTGTGCATGTGATCTCGAGCAGAGGTTAGTATTAATCATACTTCAAGACTTCTCATTACAACAACAAAAAGAAGACGGTGCTCTATTTTGGGTCAAACCTTCATAGAGTTCTGATTTGATACAGAATGCTCCCTCTGTCCTTTATTATAAGAGTCAAAGGGTAAAATCACACATATTAAGAAAGTAGTTGGGAGAGATAAATGTATCTTAAATGAGTGTTTTTTCCCAAATTTGACCTTATTTATGAGGGTGTATAAGAGAGAGAAATATAGAGTAATAATGATGGAAGTTAGCATGAACCATTTGGAAATGATGAGAGATAAAATGGGCAAAAAGTCATTTAATATTCTAACCACCTTATATAGACTCTTATAATTAGGGATAAAATAGTTCAAATTTTTTGTTCTTATAATATAAGGGATGGATGGAGTACGTATTTAAGTTAATCATTCAGAGTGCAAGGACCACGCGCCCTCTTCTGATTTGACTTCTATTGTTTTATATGTCCTGTTTATTTATCTACTATTAATATTAATTCACCTATGTGCTGTTATCTTTATATTCAAAAGCTCTCACCTAAAGTTTTATATCAATGTTTAAATTGACAATAATCAAACAAAGAAGAAATTTCGACCCAACCTCTTTATAGACATGCATAAGTGCAAAATAATACACACTGAGGATGTCGTAAATATTTGGGAAACGTGACCTGCCGAATAGCTAGCAAAGGAGTATGAATGTGAACCTTAAGGTCGGCAAATGTCAGACGCTAGTTTTGATGGGTGACGTTGTATACTACTCCCTCCGTTTTTAAATATAGGATATATTTAAACAGGTGAGTTTGTTTCTAAATACAAGATATTTTTTTAATTTATGTCAATTTTTTCTCAAATTATCCCTATTAATACTCCTTAATAATAAACAAAGCAGGGGGGAAGGGGAGAATAAAGGTAGATGGTTAGGGAGTTTTAGTAATTTCACGTGATTTTAACTAATTTAACTAACTTCTTTAATTTAATCAAATTAGATCATTAATTCTTATATTTAAAAACGGAGGGAGTAACTCTTAGTTGGCCAAAACGGCTAGTGAGTAGCAACAATACAATACAGTTTCTACTTATCCATGCATTTAGATTCCTCTTATAAGAGATTGTTATAGAGAAAAAAAGGATGCTCCATAGTCAACTTTTGACTGAAATTAAATACAGTGCTTTTCATACCTAATGCATGGGTGGTAGGGTTTTGGTCATCACTTAAGTATAACATGGAACAACTTTTGGTGTTCACCAGAAATATGAGAAGGAGGCGCTCCTCTACTTTGAACTGTCCATATCTAATCTTAAATGTCCATACTTAATATTTTTAAATGATAATTATTTTAATAGGTACAGAATCTAAAATTAAGATAATCTTTTAACTATTATTTTGTCAAAAAAAATATGATTTTCATTTAAAAATGATAGACTTAAAAATATTAAATTTGTACCGTTCAGATTAGATTTGGATGGTTCAAAGTGGACGAGTACCCCCTACTCATCTTTCTGACGAACACTGAAAGTGGTTCCAGTATAAAATAATGAGAGGTTAAGTCCACAAGAATGTAACGTCTTAGAAAGAGAGCTGCCAATAGAGTTTAGGTCCATATGAATGCATAAAAAGTCAGAGAGAGAGAGGGAGGGAGGGAGGGAGGGAGAGCTGCCAATAAAGTTTAAATCCACATGAATATATAGAACATCTTTGGGATGGGTGACCGGCCCTTTAAGCCCAACAGAAGTTGAATCTGACTCAATCATATAGCAATGAAAAAAGATACATCTGGTTCTAAATATAAGACATATTTACCTAATTTAGACTAAGGATGTTAGTTAGGTATGTTAAAAGCACATAATATTATCAAAGCACCATAAACATCTACATTTACCCCCACCCTCTAGAGTACTATTGAGGGGCATCAATAGAGATATTTTGAAGAAGAGTTGGAATAAATTAGAAAGAGGTTTTATATTTAGGATCAAACCCACCTCCCTAAATAAACCTTATATTTAGGACACGAGGGAGTTCTACTTTTTATGTATGGTTAGGTAGGGGTAGGGGTAGGAATAAGAGTGTTAGCGGGGATGTGAAAAGGTCATTGGCAGATGAGGATAGTGTAGGCAAAACATCATGTTTTGATGGAAACACAAGAGTTTGGATTAAAGAGGAATAAACTGGAGAATGATCCCAAGTGCTGGCTTTCTCACCCGAGTTTGTCTCTGAAACATCATAGTCCCTAACAACACGAGATTTTTCATCCCATTAAGCACAATTTGACCGTCTCTTTTTCTTCCTTCAACAGGAATCCCATTATGCTCACTACTCAGGGCAAAGAAAGAGATAAGTGAAGCAACACTGGGCCTCAGACATAAGGCCTGAGGCAGAGGCCGAAGAATACGGTTGTGTAATAATACATTTTTTATGTATTGGAATGGGCCAAGTCATTTTCTTGATGAATCCAAAGCAAGCCTTGTTTTTGAAAGTTTTTTCCTTGGGCTGAGACATCAAATCAATGTTTTTTTGACTTTGTACGACATGTTTGTTGGGTAAGTTTTAAATCTTTCCAGAGACTGTGACTTGGCGATGGAAGCCTCTAGTAGTTTTACCTTTTCCATCGCAATTTAAGCGACCAATGAAGGGAAAGCAATTTAATTTATATATGATGGATGGGATTACTGTGGATAAAATACATTGGTATATGGATACTGTGATGGTGATAAATGATGTGATGAAGGTAACCATACATGTCTCGAACAGCAGACATCAGATAGAAAATTCGCGTAATTGAATATGCCAGAAGCAGGCCATGGGAGATTTTAATCATTTTGTACCATGAATGAATTGAGACATATTTACCTAATTTGATTATATTAAAGATGTTCGTTAAGTTAGTTAAAATCACATGATATTACAATGCATCCATCATTTACCTATATCCCCAGCCTTAATATCTTATTTGTTTATTATTAATGAGCATTAATAGGGATAATTTAAAGAAAAATTGAGGATAATTATAAAGATGTTTAGGTTTAAGCTCGTATCCCTAAATAAGTTATATATTTAGAAAGCGAGCGAGTACATATTTTTCTTAATGTTGGGTCAAAATTTAAAAAATATTTCTGATTTTTTTATTTTATTTTTATGTGAATTGACTAGGGTTGGTATCTGTCATGTTTTTACATATTAGTGTGGGCTTTCTCCATTAGGTTATTCTGCGTTGTAACGCGTGGACATGCTATATATTATCTTCTTCCCCGTACAAGTTTAAAAAATTTCAAGATCACATTAAAAATCTACTAAAAATACCCACAAGATGTTTGCTTGTGATCATCAGACTATAAAAGATGTCGTAGATCATCTTCATTAAGAACTCCATATTTTGTTTAATTATAATCATGCTTTCTAGATTAATTCAAACAAGATTGAGAAACTTTAGGCTAGCCCATTTAGTTTCCAACCAATTGGAATACTTGAATGTATCCATCAATTTAGCTCCGCCTTTTCCTCTTTTTATGTCTAAGTATTTTGTTTTTTAATGGAATCTTCAAATCACCTTTTTAATTCTTTTCACTATTTAGAGCTTTGTAGGTTTTGTATATCCCAACAAGTGTATTTATTAAGATTTCTAGGTATGTTCTCCTCTTTAAAGAGTGAGGCCACTTTGCACCTCAACCAATGGTTTTATTCATTAGCTATGCTTTCTATTTGTTCCTAATATATATGATATATTTAATCTAATTTAATTAAATTAAAAATATTAATTAAATTAGTTTATTAATGTGACATACTTTTTTCCTGAAACATCACTATCATCTTTCATAATTTTCTCACTCTTTCCCTTTTCCTAACTATTGCTCAAGTAGCAACAACATTGGAAATGTGAAAAGATTGATAATAATTAGAAATATATTATATGTGAAGGACAAGAATGAATTCTATATTACTCATGTCAAAAGATCATTATTGAAGATCTAAATTTTTTTATTCACTGTGGGGGATAAATTAAAAGATCACGATATTTTTTTTTAAAAAATAAACCCTGTTTAGAGAAGCAAGAGTTAAAAGAAATTGGAATGAGTTTGGTCTTAAAATGGGAGCGGAATCTCTCCACTTATTTGAGGGTCCACTTTCCTCCACTTAGTAATGCGTTGAGTTTCATGACATTATATTAAAAAAAAATTCCCACCCTAAAATAATCGAATCTCCTTTGCCAGTCAAACAAAAAAATCTTCCCATAAAAGAAATCTTTCAGTTAATTTATTTACCTTGCATTTGACCTAATCCAAGCTTCCTATTGGACTAAGATCTCCCAACCGCCTTCCCACCACCATTGTTAGAGAGGGTAACCACATTCTCAAGCTTCTCATTCAGACTATGAACCTCCAAATCTTTAGTCTTCACTTCCATTTTCAGTTCCTCCACCACCGCCTTGTATGGCGACACCACCTCCCTCCGTCGGAACCTCTTGCGAAGCACCCCAAGCTTCAGCATCTCTGTTGTAACACATTATTTTGTACTACTATATTATAGTATTTTAATTGAATTATAACAACTTTTTAGTACCGAAAACCCTAAAATATGAAAAATTTTAAAAACTTTTCCTTTGCAAATATTATTCCAACTTCATTATAGTTGGAATGAGCTTTTCAGGCTAGTTGGAATACTTTTAAATTACTTGTAATTTAAGTGGCTATAAAACAACTAAATTAATCAACATCATTTTAATATTTGGCTAATATATAATCCTGCCTAACGTGACTTAAAGATTAAATAGAGGAATAATCTTGATCAAAGATTCCCTTTTCTGTACATACCATCTTAGTACTTCCCAGCTATATATATATATTCATATATCCCTATTTATCCATATATTTAGTATACGTCTGCTTGCTTACTTTCTAACTTTATATATATACAGTCTAAACCCAACATATCTATCAAAGTACACTATAAAGCAGGCATTCCTGCTTCCTTCTACATTACCTTACTCCCCAAAAACTTAACTCCTACCAGCTTCTCTGAAAAGCAATAGTTTAACGCAGTTTATCTCATTAACTTTTGTTCTCATGAATATATTGACATGTATACATTTCATAATTCTGCACAAATAATGATAATCTTATTCCTATTATTTTATGTGCGATCTTCACTTACCAACCACTAATAACGATATCTTCGTTAACTAATGGAGGTTCTACCTGCAGGACTTCTCATTATAACTATCCCGTTATAACTAAACTGATTGGGAAAAGAGGCAGCCAACCCCTAAACCCTGGAGTACTCCAACTGAGAAATAAAAACTTACCGACTAAATGTAACAGATATTACAAAATGATACATGCAATTTAATTGTTACTGAAATAAACTGCTACCTGAGTTCTGAGATTACTCTTCAATGTATTCCGTCCCTTCACCGTACTCTGGGGATTCGACCCCACTATCTTGTCCTATAAATATTTATAATATCAAAATAATATATTAATATCTAAACTTATTCATAATAATTTAACGTCTCTCACGAACCTATTATACTACCACTTTCTATTTCTAATACAATTAAATCTAAATTCCTAACTTAATGGCTATTCACACCATCAACCATAACATTGCACAAAAACAACTAATATACATACAGTATAAACATAAGAATTTCTTTGTTATTTTAAATTAACTTGCATCCCTTATCAATCAGTTATCCTTTTAATTCAATTTACTTTCCATGTTCATTAATAACTCTTGCAACCACTTACTTAATATTTAAGGATCCAATTCACCATATAGGTGTCCAAATACAACACTTCAAACATATTAAAGTAGGGGCTTCACTTCTAACTGATTAATCCTATCTTAATTCAAATTCCTGAAACAATATTTTGAAAGAACTTAACTCTTGACCACATATGTGATCCATCAAATTCCCATTCATCTTTTCTTCAATTATAACATTAATTCAACCTAACAACCATCAACACCAAGCCAACAATCCAGAAATACAATTCAATTTACATTTCAAATCAAAATCTAACAAGATCAAAGAACAACCACTTCAGCTTTCTACATTTCTTAACTTAATTCCTATTAAACTAACATTAACATTTATTCTTTTCCTATCTCTGAAGCTAATGATCAACCACCAGCCAAGAATTAGAATTTCAGCACCTAAAACTTACAAGCAAACAGCAATAATAACTTCAAATTTCCTCATCCAATTAATCATCACAATCTCTCTTTTCTCTGCTCATAAAACCAGCAGAACAGAAAATTGCTACCACCCTTGCTATACCATCACATGAAATAAAATTCCAATCTCAAGTTTAATAACAATTAAACCTCCTTCTTTCTTTATCACAACACCAATAGCCAGAACAACTAGGAGGAAATGCAATTAAACAACTAACAACTTATATCAACCATATATATATATATATATAGCAGAAAGAGAAATCAACAATTAAACATCACAAAACACTTCCTACTCCTTTTATTCAATTAATCACCACAACATTTTCCTTTCCACTAAACAACACCCACGGCCAGAGCATGAAGAAAGAGGAAAATTTGAACAATCAACAAGCAATATCAAGCGATCACGAGCAGGCAATTTCAGTTTACATCTCAAACCAAAATAAAACTTCAATGGCCATTTTATACTCCCTGGCCGAACAGAGACAGAGCAGCAAGAAGAAAAATAAGAATCCAACCATTCCAAATTTCATTAATTCACACATTCAAAACACTTATCATAGCTTCCAATTGCAAGTATATTACGTCCAAAATTCTTCCCTCTTCCTTCATTTTCGGTCGGACAGAGCAGAGGTAGAGAAGGAAGAACAAAATTTCAACTTCATCAAATCACACATCCAATCCATTCCATAACCTTAAACTTACTTATAATCGCGAGTAATTAAACTTCAAAACAAGAAACACCCAAAAATCCCCAAAATTACCATCGGATGAAAAGGAAATTTTTTGAAGAAATCGGACCTATTCGACCTCCCTCCCCAAAATCGACACTCAATCTACCAAGAACAAGGTCTGAGCACCATTTTCATAAGCTTAGAAGCTTCAGAAATCTCACAAGAATTCGAATCACTCCCCCCCCATTTCACTCAGAAACAGCTCAGAAAGAGAAGGAAACAAGAAGGAGAAGCTTACCTGAGGTTGGTCCAAGCTTCTTGAATGTCTTCCGCCGCATCTTGCCATTGATCGCCGCCACTGGAACTGAGGCCACCGCTGCGATTTGAAGAGCAAAGGGAGAAGGGTGAGAGAGGGAGGTTTCGGGTGAGGGAGCAAAAAGAGAAAGTGAAAATGAAGAAGAACACGTGGGGTGTATATATTAAAAGGAGATAGTGATATTTTGAATGGGTATTTTACCATCTTGCCTTTCCTTTTATAATTAAAGATATTTTCAACTAGGGGCAGATATTGTCTTTTTCATTTCCTTTTTTCTATTTTTCTCTTAAATGGTAATTCTATCTACCATTATCATTTAGAAATATACTTGAATTTGTCCCAAAATAAATTTTCTAGATATGCTTTAATTTCCAAATTTATTTATAAGACTTTTTAAATATCAAATAATACCCCAAGATTCCAAATATTTCTTTTTTTCTTATTTTCTAAAATTTGGGGTGTTACATCCGTCACCAGTGCCACGTCAGCAACCCTCATCTTCTTTGGGTCCCACGGGCAATGTGCCTCCTGCAACCTCACATACGCTCTCTTCATCATCGACATAGATTCGAACACATCCTCCATTAATAACTACATCTGCTTCAGCTTCTTCTCCCCCAAAACCTTCATACTCTCAATTTCGTCTTCCTCTTCATCTTCATCTTCGTCTTTGTCTTCCTCGTCGTTGGTGTCGGCATCTTTGTTGGGTTCAGATTCGTGGAGGAACTTGTCGTCCTTGTCACCGGAAGAGTCGTAATAGGAATTTGCGAGAGGGTGGAGCAAGCAAGAGGCAGTGACCCTTTGGATATGATCGGAGAAATTGGCGTTATTTTTTTTAAATATAATGGCATGAAACACAGCGCATCACTAAATGGAGGAAAGTGGACCCTCAAATAAGTGGAGAGGTTCCACTCTTCAGAGTCGGAATCTTTTTTATAAAAAAATATAATGGCATGAAACGAGGCGCATCACTAAATGGAGGAAAGTGGACCCAAAATAAGTGGAGGGGTTCCACTCTAGTCTTAAAACAAGCCAATTACACGCTACGGTAGAGAACAATTGGTGAAATTGGGGCGAGTTAAGATTCATGATAGAATTGATTGGGCCTTAAGGCTATGTTTGGTTCAACAGAGGGGAGGTTAGGGGAGGTTCATTAAAGGTAGGTGAGGGTAGGGGAGGGAAGGTTATGAGCTTTGTTTGGTTGAAGGGGAGGGGAGGTTATGAGGTATTTCTTGTTTGGTTCAGAAGGGGAGGTGAGGGGAGTTAATTGTAGGCTGACAAATATACCCTTATTATTTTATTTACAATTTTTTATCCTTTTATAATATTTGAATCAAATTTATTATTTTCTGATTTTTAAATCTAAAAAACTTATTATCCCAATATGGTAAAATAATTCACTATACATTTTATCTAAATATTTTATTAATTTTAATTTATTGGCTTATTCATTTAAATATTCTTTTTAAAATCTTTTATAACTATAAAATTATAAAATTGGGTAAGAGAGAAAAAGAGACAAAACTGGTTATATGATAAATCCATCTGTACATCTACTTCTACCAATTGTAATATAACTATAATATTATCTAAATATGTACATAATATAAAATGAAATATATATTTTATATAATATATACACACATAAGAAGCCATAACGTAAGCATTAAATGAAAAGTATAAAAAAAAAGTTGCAGTGTTTTTGGCGAGTTGGGGATATAAAAAGAAAAGAGAAGGAAAAAAAATAAAAGAAGCTATTTTTAGATAGGAGGGCAGCAGTGGAATATGGAAAAATTGTAAAGGGCATTTCTGTCAAAAGTTGGAGACAAATTTCTCTCCCCTCCAAAAAACCCCAATTTGGGGGGGAAGAAAGTGGAGGGGAGGGCAGCACTAAAAGACAAAAATACTACCCTCCCCTTCCTTCCATTTTATGCAGCCAAACAAGGTTCTCCTAGCCCTCCCCTTCCCTCCCCTCCAAAAACCTCCAACCAAACAGACCCTAAGGGTGTGGGAAGTCTTGTTTTGAATTGAAGTTTGGGTCAAAGATTCATAGTTGACTGTAGAAATGCACAACATTGACCAATCATTCCGAAATCAAAGGTCCACTCCGTAGCCCAACAAGACACAGTCATCCAACCTTAAACAACCTTATTCTTCTCCAACGGTATTGGATTGACTATCATCCTTCTGTAGTCTGTTAGTTCTGCTTTCCTTATTTTCACAGTTTCCCCACTCTTTTCAATTATTTCTCTCCGGCCCCAAAAATTACAGCATTCTATTCATTTCACCCCTCTCTCATTCCTTGCTTCTCCTCTTCCTTGTCCAACCAATCTACTCTTCCTATCTATTCAGTTCAAAAAAAAAAAAAATCTACTCTTCCTATCTGTTAATCCCATCCTTATTCTCTTCCAAATGAAACCAATGTAGGGTCATTATCTCTTGTTTTCGCTATAAAAAAATTCCACCCCCTTGTTAAATTTCAATTAAAAATTAAACCCACATATCTTGGGTTTAATGATAATCATAATCTATAATGTTAGCACATTTGCAATAACAAACAATAAATTAATCAAAAGACAGAGTGTTTAGACTTTAGATATCTTCATTAGCACATTTGCATCTTGTTAGAGGCTGCCAATGCACATAGAAAAAGTAAAGCTTAAACAATTTTCACCCTTTAATTATTATTATACATGTGCCTAAGCTTAAAGCTAAAATATCGTACCCTTTTCATTATTCAAGTTATTATTCCCTCCTCCAGTTGTAGCTTGGTGAAAAAATAAAGTAGGTGGATGCTATTTATTCATTATTACTAGGTACACTTTTTCATGTACCCAAAAAATCCAATCTTTTTATTTTTTTTAACTTTTGAAATTGGAGAAATAGGATTATCTTGTATTTTCCTGTATTTTTTTTCTGGAAAAAAAGTAAATCATTCATCTTCTTGTTCTTCAACTGTAGACGTCTGTCGGAAGATTCCCTCCGATCTTGACTGTTGGCCTAACATCTGAAGTTCACGACCCTGTCTCAAAGATTTCGCTCAGTATCAGGTATTGGATTTTTCGGATTTGTTATTTTGCATTACTTGGGATTAGGATCATGGGTTTTGTTATTCGAGTGATTAATTCTTGACTTATAGCAAATTCTACTTAAAATTAATTATAATTCTGAAAAAATTCAATTCCTTGAGAAGTGGATCCATTTTTATTCTTCTATGGACAAGTAATAAAACTACGTCGGACGCTGTCGGCCCTGCGAGGTTGTTCTAGGGCAAGTAGTCTAGAATGTTCGAACCCTAGGTTTTTTTTGTAACTCCTAAAATCTGATGATATTGATTGGTATAATCTGACTATGAATCCAGATTTGAAAATGTTCCATGCGTCATCTATTTCCTGGTAGCTGTTCTTGATTTGTTTTAAATTTTTATTTTAATTTGGCTTTGAATCTGGTTGTGTACTCGTTTGGATACTGACAGTTTTGAATTTGGGAATATTTACAGATTGGGGTTTTTTGTTTTGGAAGTTTTTGCTTGAATTGTGTGTAATTAAATTGGCTATTATACTTCTGCCCTATTCGTTTTGATTGCCAGAAACTTGCATGCTTTGGATTGTGTTGTTTTGCATTGGATTTGTTGTGTATGGGCATTCTGTTTGTTAATATTTTTAATATTATCATCAAGTTAGAAATTTTTTTAAGGTATTTGTGATCAAAACAAAATCTTGTAAATGACTTGGCTTGAGTTGTGTCAAAGTATCTGAACAAAAGTTAAAAGGGTATTATAAGTTTATAACAACTGCCCCCCCCCCCTCCAAAAGAAAAAAAAATATCGTGATTGTTTCTGCTGCTGTGCCTATTGTTCTTCCTGAGTTCTGATATCCAGATATTTTGTTTTCTCCATGTTCCCAGGCAGCTGAATCTGGGCCGGCTCTTTTTAGCATTGGTGGGAAAATTATAAAGCATGAATACACACTAAAATATGCAGTCTTCAGTGCCGATCTCACTAGATTCTAATTCTCATCTTCATCCGGAGACCGTCTCAATTCAAAATGGCGGTCCTGGAGTTTCCTCATCCACCACAAATATTGTCTTGCCACAGCAACCAGGTCAGATTTCATATTTGCATATTGCACCTAATTATTATTTTTCCTCGATATAGAGGTTGTGATGCTTGTGATTGTTGAGACTTGAGGAGTGAATGGTTCCATTATTAACAATCATTTACAGCTCCTAAAAAGCCAACAAGACAGTGGGCTGCTTGGACTCGTCAAGAGGAAGAAAGTTTCTTCACCGCGTTACGACAAGTTGGAAAGGTGCATATATTAATTGATATGTCCTTTATGTGATCAATTCATTTGTTATAAAAGTTTTTTATAATTACATCATCTTTAAATGTAGAATTTTGAGAAGATCACTTGCCGTGTCCAAAGCAAAAACAAGGACCAGGTACAATTAGTAGACATAGTGCTCCTTTTTCCCATTTGATTTTTCACTAGTAAATTTGTTTGGAATTTATTTTCAATAATTTCTTAAACTGTTTTCCCTTTTCCAATCCTTTGTTTTGGCTGCTGTATTGTAGGTCAGGCATTATTACTATAGGCTTGTAAGGCGGATGAACAAGCTTCTCGGACCAGAATTGTGTTTGGATGCTAAAAACTCTAAAGATACAAATGCAGCAATGCTTCGCTGGTAAACTTAATGACGCAATGACTGAATGTACATTATATGGATACTTGTTTGTCTGCAATATATAGAGCATCCTATACTATCACTCGAAATTTGAAGTTTTCAGCAGAATGATTGATGCTTTCTGCTTAATTTCTCTCGTCTGTGTTGCAGGTGGTCATTATTAGAGAAATATAGCTGCAAAGCCTCAAAGCTTCACCTGAAGCCTCGAAAATTCAAAATATTTGTGGAGGCCTTGGTCAGTAAAGTTTCTTTGACCATCTGAAGGTATTATATTCTGTGTTTCAGTTTGTGGTTGAGCTGACATTTATATATGTTGCTATGAAGGAGCACCAACTCATGAAAGACCGGAAGAAGAATGTACGTAGGAGACCTTTGCTCGGGGAAAATTACCCTCCTGCTGCCCCCAATACCATCTCAAATCAAAACAGAACCTTGGGAAATGATGCTCGAACCGTTAAACTGGTTCTTGTTGATAGTCAAAACATTCAAAATCTTGGAACTTCAAAAGCATCATTGAAGCGTAATGTAAACATGGGTGTCAACCGAAGCAGCACTAAGGGAGAGTCAATTGCCATGAAACCTTCAAGGCAACGAAAGAAACCTGGTATTGTTTTTTCTGTTCCCCTTGTATCTTCTAAATTTTGTTATTTTCCTGTTTTATACCAGTTTTGTCCATCATATTAGTATTATTGATATCCAATAGAAAACATCCTACATGAATGCTTCTTTCATTCCGTACTTGAAGCTCGAGTGACTGATTGTTAGCAGGCATAATCACAGCATCTGCATATAAAAAATGGGAAAAGGCTGCAATGGCTGGTGTTTCTTTAGTTGCAGATGCTGCAGAACATTTGGAGCGGGCAGCCACTGTCAAAGATGTTGAAAATGAGCAGGGGGCTCCAGGTAGTCATTTTGCTAGTACTTTTACCTGTTATCTGCACTCTGAAGGACTTCAAACTTCGGAGATTTATGACTTCACACTGTTTGTTCCATTTTATTGCAGTAGAAAAGTGCGCTGAACCTGTTGGCAGTGTTCTGCCCCCGCTTCCTACACTTCCTCAAAATCATGTTGTTGATAACAACATGCAGAATATTGTGAAACTTAAGCTCCAGTTATTCCCAATTGATGATTGCACTCGAAGAGCCTTGGAAAGGGTGAGAACAACCTGCAAGTGTCCTATAGAGCTTTAGATGGCTTCTTGAAAGTTATATATTTATTTCCCCCCCAAATTTCTTTACAGGATAATCACAATCCATACCTGGAGCTTACTCTTAGTACTCGAAAAAAGATATCATCAATAATGGATCATCTATACCGTAAATGGGGTAATTCGAGCATAGCAGTTGGACAATTAATGCTTTTTCCTTATAACATTCAGAAAGAGAACCTGGCTAGTTATCAGAGATGGACACAAGAATCTACGGTTAGTGCAGGAGATGTATATGGAATGATTGGAAGTCCGCCCATATTCCGTTTGAGGTATCTCTTTACTGTTTTCTTCTTCTCGGCTTCTTTGTTAAATTTGAAGAGAGTAAGCAGGGGTGTTTAAGATACAAGATATGATATTAAGAAATATCACATGGACCTTCAATATTATATTATTTCACTCTGAGGAAGGGTTTGAATTCTCATGCGGAAATTTTAAGATAATCAAATTTGAAGGTTTTACAGCCAGATATTTCATGTAGTGCCCATACCTGTTTTTACTGAGAGAAGCCTATAAACTATGTATCAGTGAACATATCTTTGTAAGCTTTTTCCTTACCAGATGCTGATTAGATTATGATTATGTCCACATTTTTGTATGAAGGTATGGATGGTTTTCCCATGCCGAACTTGGACCTTCAAATAATCAAGTGCCTACTGCATTTAACTTCATGCATGGGCAATCCAACATTAATGTGAAGGGTCACATTGTGGATCCTTCTCTCCCTACAACATCAACAAATAATTTTCACCAGGATCTTTGTGAAGATCAAGGGACATCCACTACCAAGAATCTTGCTCCTACCACTACATCAAATGATTTGCCTAATGCAAGAGATGACAAAGTTTCCCTAAATCCAAGCATTAAGGAGTCTGGTGATGCCACACTGACTGTTCCATCACGAGGAACAGATGCTGGGGATGAAATTATGACAGAACATGTGGATGAAATGGTAGGCCCCCTTTCTCTTTCTTAACTCAGAGATATACCTTAGATCTTCTTCGTTTTGCATCAATGGGCCTTGACGTGGCACTTGTAGTTTAGTCGCACTCGACTACTGGTTCAGATGTATAATTTATGTTATTTAAAGTAAGAATTATCAATTCATAAACTAGGAATGAGGGCTACACATCATAAGTTCTGTTACATTGTTTTGATGGTATGTGCAAGTCATGGACATTGTTAGAGATTCATGAGATAGTTATATGGCTTTGATGAAGTAATATTTGTTCATACTTCATACTGAATTTTTACTCTCTTTATGATTTTATAACTTAGCTGTTCTCTTTTTTGTAACCTGCCATTGTTAACCATAACATTGGCTCTTTTTTGGTTATGAAAGGGATGATTGTCTGTCATTGCTACTTGCTAGCATCCAACTCTATACATGGTCTTTTTGTTGATCTTTATCTTCTATTGTTTTTTAGGATGAGTTGAGATTAAGCAACGGAACAGGTTTTTCAGCTGGTGAATGGGCCGATAGCCTTACCAACATAAGTGTAGGAGACCTACGTTCGGGAGCATCCGAGGATCTGGAAGATAAGAGCTTTAATCCAAATGGTGCTGAGAACTGTAATGGTCTTCTCCAAATTCCTTTTAGCGCTGATTCCTTTGATGCTGCTATTGCTGCTCACATTGCTCGACATCAAGGAAAGATGGAACATCAACCAACTTTGGCATCACATACATCTTCCATCTGGGATGCTGAAGAAACTTGTGATGCGTTTTCGTTTAAAAAAGACCATGTTTCTCGTGAAGGTGGTCCCTGTTTATCTACCATTATTTCTTCTGAATCCCACAAGCAGGTTCCAGGAAGAAACTCAGACTGCTCCGGCCATTTGGTTCAGGTAGTACTTATAGTTTTGGTAACCTACTGCTAAAAGTTTATTGGGGATTGATATTAACTTCCATACTTCTTGCAGCAGTCACCTAGAAAAGAGAGGCCTGGGGATAATTTTGTTCACACAGTCCCTATGGATGGTTTTGAATCTAAGGCAGATTTCCAGGATCATTCAGCGAAAGATTTCAGTGGGCTAGCGGATATGTATTGGGTATGTTGCTTCCTCCTCATTTGTTATTTCGTTGGTGAGCGGCAGATAGCCCTTTTATACTCCAGTTTTCACTGTATTAAGTCCATGGCCTCTATGCCCCTTGTTTGGTTCCTCTGCTGCTAGGCAATTTCAAGTAACTAGTTCTAAGCGTTACAAGTTTCTCATTCTCACAGTGTGAATTATTAATCAAATCAGTGGAATCTAGGCAGATTTAAAGATTTGAATGATTATACAATTTTCACTTGTTCAGCTATATCTTGTTGGGACATAATTTCAACTCATATTTTGTCTCTATCATGTTGCAGCCTGATTCATTGGGACCACTGGATTTAGATATACCTTCAGCGAAGTACCATAGCCAAGATTTAATTTTAAGCGATAGTCTTAGTGGTTTGAATCGCCTAATAGCCAGCAGCCTGGATGCATTCCAGAATTGCTCTTTTTTTGGGATCGACAAGAGGGAATCTTGATGAATGACTGAAGTTAAAGAAACCGCCGTCTTTCAGATTTTAAAATTGGAAATGGTGGTTTGATGCTCGATCTGCCTGGATGTTATAAAGTATTATCCCTTGGGGGCATGAGCTTCGCTTGCAGAAGTTTGCTATAATTAACCTTTTTTTTCCCTTTGGTCGCCTTGAGGGGTTATTGCTGAAGGATTGGTTCGAACCACCACAACTCTTTTTGCTGTATATGCTTCTTTAATCAGGGCCCTTTCACCTTTGTACATAGAAATGACATCGGAGGAATTATAGGGTACTTTCTATTTCTGAGCGTATGTACATTGTACATTATAAAAGGAAATCGTGATCCATGTTATGTAGCTTTAAGCCGATGCACAGTAACTTGGTTAGCTGATTTTTATTGTAATTATCATGAGTACTTTTTAATCAGTCTTTGAATTTACCATTAACGCATAATGTGTGGATGCATGCACACATGGAACCAACATCATGACAACTCGACCTATTTCAAATGGTTGCTTCAATGAGTTACGAAAAAAAGGTCAGGTAAATGTGTAGATTTAGAAACAAATTATTGTGTTAACTGAACAAAATATAATAATATCTTGGGAGTTACAAATATAGTTACAAAGAAATATAAACGTTGCAAATATGGGAAGTGTTTTAATTTTTTCAAGCTTTCGTTTAACATATTTGTGGGCTTCACTTTGTAAAAATAAGACAGACATGTAGACAAGTTGATAGACTTACCATATTTACAACATTTTTATATCTCTATAACCATATTTGCACCTCTCAAATGATTATTATGTTTCATGTACAGTGCACAATAGTTAGTTTCTAGATATGCAACTCTACTTTATTATTTAGCTTGTGAAGTGTAAAATCGACTTTCTACTGCTAATATATCTAAACTGAAGAATGAACTTATCACTCATGATGACAGCGTAAAGAAGATAGCAAGTAAACTAGATTAGGTAGGACACGGTAGATTGCAGAATTACAAATCACTATGTTTATATATCCGATTCTGGATGAAGAAAGCGTTTTCTTGACAACAAGTTCGATTGAAGCTAACGAATCTTCTCGAATGAAGTAATTGCAATTTAGTTGGGTTTCTTGTAGATCAATTAACGACATTAGAATGAAAGTCACACAATCTTTAACATATTCTTGCTTTCAGAAGTTAACGTCCACATATTATAATAAGATGCCAATAAAATGAACACCATATCTCAACAAGATGCTAGCTTCATTGCATTAAATTCCGAAAAAAAATACAAAAAGATGATTGAAAAGGTATGGCAAAAATAAAACCGTGAAAATTTTGGAAACAAGTATATGTGATCATCCATTGTCAAGTTGGGACTAGAGCAATCCCTTCAAGTCCACCATAACTAGTGGCAGATCTCATACAAATTGCAAATAAAAGCAAGGCAATACCAAAAACACCCAACATTACAATGTACCTTCCTCCATGAATCTTTCTCTTCATCTCTTCATCTGTCGCCATACAAACTAAACCTTTCACCTTCCTCTCTTCATGGCCGTACACAAATGGCGAAGACGAAGACGAAGAACACGAAGAAGAATAATAAGGTGACCCTTCGTATCCATTATTATAGGCTTCGTCCTCTGAATCACAAAACGACAAAGATCTTACAACATGACCCATTTCATCTTCTTCCTCCATAGCCTCAAAAAGTCGCCGGCCGGTCAACCTTATTCCGTCGCCGCCCTGAAGCTGAGACATGAGATGTCTGGGAGAGTTGTGAAGCAGTTTAAGGGTTTTGACGGTTGAACCGGAGTCCGTACAGTTACATGTAGGGCATGTTCTTGTTCTGGTTCTTGTTCTTGTTCTTGACTGAGATTGCTTATAGGCATTCCAGTCTCGTTCTAAATTGTTGTAAACTTGTTCAAGTTCTCCCATTTCTTTTCCTTTTGCTTCTAAGCTTCTCATGGCGGCTTCTGTTTCTTCTTTCTTCTTCTTCCTTCCTCACTTCACTTAATGGGATTACTTTTTTGAATGGGATTTGGGATGAGATTATAGCGGGATTATAAGTATAACAACTTTCGTTACTTCCTTTTTTTAATTTAAAAAAATAGGGAATCATTAGATTTTGTGGGCTAGTTAGTTTTGATCATCTAGATTTTTTTTTTCTTTCAAACATCAGTTATTTTAAAGAAAAGAGAGAAAGAAAAAAAGAATAAATTATTCATTAGAGGGGAGAATGAAATCAGCATAAGTTAGTTAATAATGTGAGACTTAGAGGCAGCCCGTAACGGAATTAAGAGAGCTGAAGTAATTCTGTTAGTTACAATCACATTATCCGTTCAGCTTATCATTTATCTATCAATCAAACTATGAAGTACTCTTCTAATCTTAATTATAAGATCATTGTGATTTTTTTTGGAGAAATTAAATATATAAAATTAATCATTTTAAAATGTCTATAATTATCTTTTTCCGCAAAACTAATTTACCTTACTTATAAACAATCATATATGATATAATTACATGTAAAATACGTTAAAATTAAGTAGTCTATTTGATTTCTTTAATCTCAAAAAATAAAAAATTAAAATGATCTTATATTATAGACGGGGTTTCAGGGGGAATATGGTTCTTTAAGAAGACTGTGGCTCATAAAATGGGTTGGCCCGCGGCCGGCTAATATATTATCACCCGTAGCCCGCCACGTTTGATAGGTTGGGCCCGTCATTACTTTCTAAGGAAGACACCTAAGAGACAAAGTGAACCATATGACATCCACAAAAGAAACTTCAGCCGAGGGAATCAGAAAAAATTATAATATCCTCGTGTAGTATTAGAGTCAACCAGTGGTGAAGGTTGTACAACCAGTTATGTTTGGAGAAGGTTTTAACTTCTTAGTTATTGACATGTTTGTGGGTGTAATTACCTTGTATGAAAAAAAAATGTAGTGTCCCTCTAATCCATTTTTTTTATTAAAAAAAGGTATCTACAAGTTGGCCACAAAATGCTCTTAATATTAAATAATTTGAACCCCCACCACTTAGTTAAGTGAC
Organism: Mimosa bimucronata; assembly: GCA_037074515.1. Lineage (NCBI taxonomy): Eukaryota > Viridiplantae > Streptophyta > Magnoliopsida > Fabales > Fabaceae > Mimosa > Mimosa bimucronata. Next base: position 4,700,250 of record CM073448.1, read on the forward strand.
CAATTGAGAAGGAACGAGTAAATCACATTTGCTTGGCTAGTATCTCTCTAATCTTTATGATAACTTATATGCCACTCCATAGAATGAATGAAAGCCATCAATCCTCAAAAGTGCTTTAAATTTTGATCCAATCTTCTCTTTTCACTCCTCAAAGCATCCATGATTTTTAATTCAGAGTACTCATTTAAGTTTTTTATTATAAGGCACAAACTATCAATTTTTACATACTAAAGATTGATAGCCGAGTCATTGAATTTATCCTACATTTGATGCTTTTTTTACTTCACTCCTTTTTAAATAATCTGAGTTAACTTTTTTTAAGCTTTGAAACTCAATAAGAAAAATAAAATGGGGAAAAAAAATTATAACGGTAGTTTGTATCATATATTTGGGGGGGAAATTTTTGTGGTCGGTGTCTTATAGAGTAAGGATTAGAGTGATTATATTTGAAATTTTTTTACTTCTGAACAAATTTTATGACTTATATTGAGATGGTGTAAAATGATTGAAATTGATTTGTATGGCCTGTTTGGATTAGCTTTTGGAGAATAGCTTCTGAGAAAAAAGCTGAAAAAGTGCTTTTTTTTCAGCTTTTCTGAAAAAGCTGAAAAAAGTTTAAAAAAATGGCTTTTGATGAAATGAGGGTGTTTGAATGATTGTTGTGGGAATGACTTTTTTAATGTATAAATTACTAAAAAGGACATAAGTTTAATGTGTTGGGAAAGAGAGAGGATAAGCGTATTATGGTATATTTCTACCTCGTACTTCGAGTAAAAGCTGAAAAAAGTAATAGCCTGTTTGGATTAGCTTTTAGATAATAGCTTCTGGGGAAAAAGCTGAAAAATGTTTTTTTTTTCAGCTTTTCTGAAAAAATAGCTTTTGATAAAATGAGAATGTTTGGATGATTATTTTGAGAATGACTTTCTTTTGTGTAAATTACTAAAAAGGACATAAGTTTAATGTGTTGGGAAAGAGAGAGAATAAGGGTATTTTTGTTAGATTATTATGACATGTGTAATAATGACATTTTTTAAACCTTGTATTTCGTGCAAAAGTAAAAAATTCTAGCTTATTCAAAAGCTAGGTTTTGGTGGCAAAAACCTAGGTTTCCAATCCAAAAGGGCTTTTCACATTTTTTCAAGTGTTTGGCTTACCTTTTTTCAAATCTAGGTTTCGAGTCCAAACCTAGATTTGAAAAACTAGGTTTTGAGTTCAAACCTAGGTTTATTAGGAAAAAGTGTTTAGCTACCATTTTTTAAAACATAAATTTAAACTTAAAACCTAGTTTTTGGTATCTACCCAGGCACGTAAAGTGGGACGGTGACTGTGATAGAGATGATGGGAAATGGGGGAAGCGGGTGAGGTAATAAGTGAGAATTGAAGGGTGGATATGATAGCATTTGGGTGACTGCAAGTTGGTGGGATCAGTTCTTGACTTGAGTAACAGAATCATAGACAACATCTGAGCTCGGCAAGTCACATTAATATATTACACACTGATGCTTATGGCCCATCTTTGGATGAAGTTGGGCTTCCTTTCTAATGACTTAGCTCTGGACTCAAGTGGGACCCACTGTCTTTTGTTCTCCTTCCTCCTCCTGAAAAATCGTTTCCACGAGTTGGGAATTAAATGGATGAAGGTAGGGGTACATATGATTGACTGTTGGCTCTACATTACCAGACCATCCATCTATCTCACTTTTCCCCTTCCCACAATAACGCCCACTGGCTTTTTGGAAAGGACAAACTACATAGTAGTTTTCTGGCTTTTTTTTTTTTTTTTTTGCCAACAGGTTTTCAGGTTTTTTTTAGGGCAGTGAGATGAATTTTATTTAAGTCTTGTTTATAAAAATAGAGGTATAGATTTTTCCATATGATATACAGTTACAAACTTCAATTATTATTATATTGTTTTCCTTTTTACATGGTACATTGTGTATTAAATATTAGAAATTGAAAAATTGTTAAATTTTAAGAAGATTTAGTATAATTAATATAATTACAGATTTGCATTATTTCCTTTCCCGCCATATTTCAAGCTTTCAACCTCCAAACAAAGCAACAACTTACAAGCTCTACAAGGAAAATATTTTAGAATTGATATTCTGTAATGAAAGAATTGGTGAAAGAAGAGTAGACGGGTAGAAGAAAGAAGGAACAGAGGGTTTGAAGAACAAGAAATATAGAGGGTTAGGAGAAAAGAACGAGAGAACAAGACATCAGAGAAACCAAACACACCAAGCAATCACATTATGTTAAGTCTCATATGAAATTAGGGTTAGCTAGGTATATATATACCTTGGTTAAACTGATTAACAATTGGACCTTATTTACTTAGGCCCATTTTTTTTTTGGCCAACATCTAGGCCCATTTATCCCTTAGAGCCAAGAACATATTAATAGCTCAATCCCCTTCTAATTTTAATTAGCTAATTAATCCCATTAGTTAAATAATTGATACTAAACCTAACTCTACTTAACTAACCAAATTAACTAACTATTCCTAATTACATTTTCATATGAGAAAACAAGACTACCGTACACACAAGAGGCGAGAGAAATTCATCTGCATAATAATCATCTATTTAATTATTCATGACACTGTAACTTATTTATAGTGTTCATGAAATTCATGTGAATCAGATCAAGACTCATAGAATTAAGGACATGTCTCCGTGTTTTAAAAATACTTATGAATTATAGGATACTCATAACCAATGTTAAAAAACTCGGACTGGACGGTTCAACCGGTCCAACTGTGAGCCGCCCTGCAATTCGTTCCGGGTGACCCTTTAGATCGGGGGCGACATAGACCCGAGCAAGGATCGGGTTGAACCGGTGAAGCCCAGGTGGTCGAACCGGTTTTGTATTAAAAAAAATAAAAAATATTTTTTTATTTTGTTATAATTCACCTAATTACCAGCTTTCACTTCACTCAATTTTAGAAACCAGGAAACTATAATATTTTAAGTGCTATTTTACACTTGCATATATTCAATATTTCACTGTTGTTGCTCTTAGTAATTGTATTTTAGTCTGTGGATTGTAGAATAATATTTATTTTCACGTATAATCAACTAATATTTTCTATTTTTCCCTCTATAGAAACATTAAATATTCATGTTTGATGAATCATGCATACTTATTTACATTTACATTTTGATATATTAGTAATTATTAATGTTAATATCAATAAAATTTTATTATTTTAATATAACCAGTCTGACCCGGTTCGACCCCGGTCAGACCAATGACACTTGAACTAGTACCTCATCCGGTTCAATATCCAGTCCAATTTTTTCAACCTTACTACACAATTCACAAATCATTTGCCAATGTTTTTCACATCAACAAATGAGGCTTGAGTTTAGTACACCATTTATTATGCAGATAATAAATAGTGTTAATATTACTTTTGGTCCTAAAACTTTTAGGTAATTTCGGTTTTGGTCTCTGAACTTTAAAATTGATCATTTATACTCATAACCCCATTTATTTTACAAATAATAAATAGCATTAATATAACTTTTAGTCCTTGAACTTTTGGTCAATTTTGGTTTTGATCCCTGAACTTTAAAATTGACGGTTTTGGTCATTGAACTTTAGATTGGTGGTTTTGGTCTTTCAACTCTGTGCTATTTATGACCATTGATCCTTAATTTTCCAATTTTTTTTTTGAGTTGAGGGACCAAGTCCAAAATTGACTGAAAGTTTAAGGACTAAAACTATTGATTTTAAAGTTTACAAACTAAGCCTAAAATTAACCAAAAATTTAAAGATCAAAACTATCTATTTCAAAGTTTAGAAATTAAAACCAAAGTTTATTTAAGTTTCTGGAAAAAAAAAAAAGTTGTTTTAACCCTAATAAATAACACACTTAGGTTTGATAGTTGGTACATAGTATTTATTGAAAAGACAACCTAGTCAACGAAAACTACTACATACTCCATAATCCATGCCCTGACCCTCGCTGTACTTTCATCCACACACATGTTGAATGGATATATCAATATGTGTGTGTATCGCATTCACCCAGGCTGGCAAGTCTATGAAGAATCCAATCTAATACATCCAGTGCTTCACTTTATAATATACTCAAAGGTAAAATATCATTTAACCCTCTTTATAACAAATTAATTCCAGATTTTTTAAAAAAATTCTAAAACTTTACTTTTCTCATAAAGAATAAAATGACATTAAATGTTTAAGTTAAAAGATCAAAATATTTTTATTAAATTTTGTAACCATAATCCAAAACATATGTGGGGAATTTTCAATACATTTATGTTTCTTTCCAACGTCAATGTGAGTATTTCCAAATCTAAAAAATTATGGAATCCAAATTAAAGCTTCCAACATTTCACAATTAAATTTTTAAGATATATACTGAGGAGTTTTCAAAATGTTTGTGTTTATTTTCAACATGAATTGATGAACATGAGAATTTTCAAGTCTAAAAAAAAGTCAAGGAACCCAATGCTAAAGCATCCAAAATTTCACAATTAGATTTTCAAGACTCATGTGGGAAATTTTCTAGACATTTTTGCTTCTTTCCAACGTCAATACGAACATTTTCAAGTCTAAATAATTATGGAATCCAACACTAAATTATCCAATATTTCATAACTGTATTTTCAAGACAAATATGAGAAATTTTTAAAACACATATGAGAAATTTTCAAGACGTTTATACTTCTTTAAATAAGAACATTTTAATTTTTTAAGTGAAACATTTAATTTTAATTCACATTTTTTTTGGAGGGATCTAAGGTGAATTTATTAGAGGGGTTAATTGACATTTTTCCTATACTCAAATATAGGCCGAAAAATTAATCCGCAATTCCTTTTAGTCACACTCACTTTGAAATGAGGTCCTTGAATTTTTTTATTTTTTTTTCCGGCCCTTTTCATTTCCATTAAATCCTTCTGTTAGAAAGGCATGCTGTTGCAAGCATTTGGATTATTTTGTCAGTTGAACTCTAAATCAGCATCTATATGAAAAATATCTAGCAGGTCAATAAACAATTTTTTTCCTGTTCTTATTCGGCCTATCCTTTTGCATCTGCAGCCGCCATTGAAGGTATTGGGGGTTATAAAATAAGGGTATTGCCGTATTGGGGGTATATGTAAAAGGTGGATCTAAAACCAAAAAAGCATGACAATATTGAATTTGCATATTACAGGAGTTGCATTGTGTGTGGGAAGGCCATTTACATTTCTGGGGAGGTCAGCTGCAATCTAAGCAACATCACTTGCATAAGGGCAATGTGGTATTTTTCTTATTAAACTTATTGACACTTGAGAACTTCACACAGTTACATTATTATAAATATCAGCATACAAAATAAATTTTATAAAAATAAACACCATTTGCCAATAAAAATACAAGTTTTTGGTAAGAAAATAAAAGGTGATGTCGAGAAGAGAATGAGGTGGAATGGCGAAAGATAGTGAGAGTGATTGATAGGAAGCAGGCGAACAGTGATATAGACTGACAATAGCAACTCCATCTGCCACACTGACTTGTGGTTGTTGCAGATTTGAAGCCCATTTCTCTCTTTTCTCTCCTATCCTCTTTTTACCATGTATCAATCTATCACAAAATTACCCATGATTATATTTTTTTCCTTAATATATTATCCCAAGCAAGGGCATAATGAAAGACTGTAAATAAATCCCAATTAGCATGAAAAATGGGATACTGATTGATCAAACTAGTTATTCTTGGAAACAACTTTTCAGGTAAAGGTTCCTTCCTTAGGTCAACCAATAAATGAAATAATGGTCTGCACATGTAAAGAGACGGGAAATATATAATAATAAAACAAATGAGTTTATGCCAAAAAATTGTTGCATCAAACAAACTACTAGTATTATTTTATCTTAAAAAGATGGGGGATAAAAGTGAAGATACCACTCAAACAAAATTATATACTCATTCTCAGATGTGAAGAGAAAGACACTTAAAAAGTTTTGAACATATTTATAGGTTGTGTTTGCATTGGTTTTTTTTTAAAAAAAACTTTTTTAGAAGGAAGATCGGATAAAAGTCAGATTGTGTGAAGTAATTTATGTTTGGATTTGTGATGATAGAATTGACTTTTTTCCAATATGACTTTTAGAAACATGTTTGGATAATTATTTTGAAAAGCAAGTTTAGATAAAAAAATTACTAAAAAGGGCATTATTCTTATTAAATAATACATATATAATATACATATATTCTTATAATTTAGAAAAAAAAGTGAAATTTGGGTTTTCATAGGATTTTAAAGGTTTAGTTTCTCTTTTATTTTTAAAAAAATAATTTAAAAAATTATATTTTTAGCTCAAAGGAGGATATTGTAGGAGAAAATAATTAGAGATTATTATGGTAAATTTTTGGAGGTAAAAATGAAATTTTATATTAAAAGAAAATATCTTATTTAAAAATTTTAGGAGTATAATAGTCTAATTTTCCTACCTACATTATTAAATAACACACAATAAAAGTCGTGGACCCATCATTCTTCCCCTTCCTCTCTCCTCATTTATTGCAAAAGCAAAAGCTAAAAGCCAAAAGACATGTTTGGATCTCACTTCTGGAGGCCAGGAGTGGATCCAAAATCAGAAGTCATTCTGAGAAAAAAAATTATGTTTGGCCTCACTTCTTTTAAAAATGACTTTTGGTCCAAAATGACTTCTGTAACGTGAAAAGTTAGAAGAAAAAAAAAAGTAACTTTTGGCTTCTGACTTCTGACTTCTAGTGGATCCCACACTTTTTGTTATGTATTATTAAATAAAGTGGGTAGGAAAATTAGACTGTTAGACCCCTAAAATTTTCAAATAAGATAATTTCTTTTAATTTAAAATTTTCTTTTTATCTTAAAAAATTTACCATAACAATTTTTCACTATTTTTTCCCACAACATACTCTTTTGAGCTAAAAATATTATTTTTTAAAATTATTTTCCTGAAAATAAGGGAGAAACTAAGCCTTTAATAAGAATATCTGCATATTATATATGTATTATTTAATGATAATGATGCATTTTTTAGTAATTTTTCATCTAAACGTGCTTTTCAATATAATCATCCAAACATGTTTCTAAAAATCAGATTGAAAAAAAGTCACTTCTATCATCACAAATCCAAACATAAATCACTTCACATAAATGACTTTTATTCAAAAGTCACTTCTGAAAAAGTCATTTTAAAAAAAAGTTATTTCTCCAACGGCAATCCAAACACACCCAAAAGCTCCAAAAAAGAGCTTCTAGCTTTTGCCCTTCAGAAGTCCTTTGGGTACCAGAAGCAAAAATGCACATCACGCAAACATAACCAATTGGATAAATCTAGCTTTTTTGGCGTAAAAGCACTTCTGACCCTTAAAAAAAGTTAAACCAAACAAGCACTCAAATGATATACTATTGTTCACCACTGTTTTGCTTGTAAAAAAAATAATATACTGAGATTAGTAGGCTAAAGAAATAGGAATAATTAAATTAAACATTGGAATGTGAAATAAAAGACTAAAAAAGTTGGTATAAGTAAAAGAAAGTGAAGTGATCACACATTCACATGATGGGTTTTTGAGGGTAAACCATATAATCTAACATGGAGGCCTCTCTTATATTCAACATTGGTTGTGTCTGCTTTGGCCCTACCATTACGCATCATCATTATGCTTTCCAACTCCAACCTTCCATTTTCAAATTTCGACCTTAGTGTGGGCCTCTTCCTCCTCTTTTCCCCCCTTACTTTCCAATTATTACAATATTCCACTTAAATAAAATATTAAAAGTAAATAAAGAACCCAGATGAAAGACATGTCATCAAATGTGCAACACAACGCCACGTGCCTTGCCTTGAGCATCCCATTCTTGTACTTATTTTCCCTCAATTGTCCTCATTATTTTATTTATCTGCGTAAATCTGGATAGCCTATACTTCCCTTTTTAATCCCCATACTAGCCCTATATATGGCATATGTATATTATAATATTCACTTTAACTATATAGGTCCACTTCCACTTTGGTTACTTCTTTTTATGTGTGTGTGTGTATATATATATGCTCATTGCTGTACTCCTTCTTGCTCTCTTCCTTCCACTGCTGCATCTTCCTCTGCGTCTAACAGGTGTGTCTTCCTTTCCTTTCTTTTTTCTCCTTTCTACTTTTGTAAAATATATTGGATTCTTCCCTCACGTCTCTTTCTATTTCCAGGTTAAGGAAACAGAGAGACAAACACCCTTTTTTTTATGTTTACATATATCTACTTGGTTGTAGTTCCTGGCTTCCTTTTGCCGCAATTTTTTCCCCCTCTTCTTCCTGATGCTTCCATTTCTATCACCCGTGACTTGTCTCTCTCTCCCTTCTGGATTCCCGCCTCCTCGGAACTCTGCTTTTGTCTCTGTTTAGTGTTTACCCCCATCCAGTCATTATTAATTATTCCTTGTAAATTAACCATTTTTATGCACTCAAGATCTATATGTGCCTACTCGAGGGTGTCTGGCTAGTTTTTCCATATGAAAAAAATAATATAAATATGTATGTCTAATGTCTATGGCTTCCCAGTATTATTGACTTTGAATGAGCAGAATCTGTTAACCTCAAGTCATATAGGTTTGCTCTGTCTTTCTCTGCCAGTTTCTGGCTTCATACATATCATACAGGAGACAAATAAAGAAAGAAGAAGAGAAAAGCAAACTTGATGGATTGGAATATGAAAGGTGGGTCATGGGATTTGAGTGAAATGGATGAAAGAGGTATACCCAACATAGAAACAATAAGTGTAGATAACTATAACAACAGTTCAAGCAGATTTGGAATAGTGAAGGGAAGCAGCAGTATTATTAGTGGTGGAGGCGAGTTTTGTGTTGATTTGAAGCTGGGTCGTCATGTCTCCAATTCTGTGACCGTACCAACAGGGACTAAGTTGAAAACTTCGGATGGCGGAGGGTCAAAAACGGGAGGGTCAACAGGGAAGAGAGGAAGACGAATGAACAGTGGGAACCAAACGGCGTCGTGTTTGGTGGATGGGTGCAGTTCAGATATGAGGAATTGCAGAGAGTACCATAGGCGTCACAAAGTGTGTGAGCTTCATTCCAAAACTCCTGTTGTCACCATTGGAGGCCTCAACCAAAGGTTCTGCCAACAGTGTAGCAGGTTTGTTTTTCTATTCTTGTTAGGCCTATCCCAATCTTCTTTCACTTGAATTTGTCCTTGTTTTGGTTTAGCTTCATTTTTTTTTTAAATTATAACAGCAGACACTAACACATAAGATTATCAGAGTGATCTAACTCAGTAACTTGGAGATGTCATATCACTAGATTATAAATTATAAGACCTTGGATTGGTCGTATGCATTTCCTAACATAATTATTGGCTCAAGTTCATTTTTTAAAAAACATTGTTTACTATAATTTAATAAAAATTTGTCGGGGAAAAAAATTGATAAATCTAAAACTAGGGGGGAATTTGAGTTATCAATGTGAATTGTTATTAATCACATCACATCCATCCATTTTTTTTGGCTTCACATTTACTCTTTTGCTATCATTTTGTTTAAGAGACAGTAAGAATTTGTAGTTGCCGAAAGAAATTAAAAGTATGCCCGAGTTCATGAAACTTTCTTTTGCTTTGTTCCAGTTTCTAGGCGAAAATTCCCTAGCAACAAGAATCCCAGTACAAAAGAACCTATTCTATAATTGATACTTTGTCCCGTATGACATAATCAAAGTTCATGTAAAGATATATAATCGCAACATTCTTCATGATGCATGGAATCTCAGAAAAGAAACTTCACCGTATATATTATTGCTGCTGTACATATACACATAATAGTAGTATATATATATATACGGACGTGACTAAACCAAACCTTCACTATGACACCTTTAATATGTGTAGGTTCCATTCACTGGAAGAATTTGATGAAGGGAAGAGAAGTTGCAGGAAGCGATTAGATGGTCACAACCGACGGAGAAGAAAGCCCCAGCCAGTTCCTCTCACTCGTTCTTCAACTTTATTCTCCAATTACCACCAAGGTTTTATATAATACACACACACACACATAACACTTTCCATACCCAACACACACTCACTCACACACACACCCTACTGTATTTGATTTGAAGTGAATGGTTTGCTTGATATATGTAGTGTTTGGTGATTATTCAATTCATATTTTCAGGGAGGCAATTGGTATCATTCTCATCAGACTCAAATATGTATGCTTCAAATGCTATGGTGAACCCTGGTTGTGACTGGGAATGGGATGGTAGGACTGGGATTTATCATAATAATAGCAGCAGTAGTAGTAGTAATAAGCAGCAGATATTTCTGGGGTCTTCTGAGAGCTCCAAAATTAAGCAAGATATGACAATGGCAACGCCGGCCTGCTCAAGCTCATTCTCATCTCCTCCATTGTGTGCTCTCTCTCTTCTGTCATCACCGCCGGCGCCCATGCACCTTTCGCAGCCTCTAGCCACCGCGGGCGCCCTCCGTGATCATAGCCTACAAGAGGCTGTGGACACTACACTTGTGGTTAGCAATGGCACTCAGCCTTCTATGTATAACTTGTTTGGCTCTAATTCTCACTCACTTCCATTTCATTGGGGATAAAATAGACCCCTTCTCATAAGCACTGCTTTTTTTTTTTGGAATTAAAGGAATAGGTATAAGTGAAATCATGTCATTGGGTTATAATGTCTTTTGCTAAGAAGAAACAAATCTTTAGTTTTAAGCTTGAAACCGCTTTCTAAAACTGTTACATTTCATTTTTTTTTTTTTCAGAATATTGTATCGTCACTTTCTAAAATTACAATGCGTGTGCAATTTTTCACAATAATACTAGGGAATCATCAAAGAATTCTCGAGTAATGAATTTTATTGCTAATAGATCACCTTTGAATGTCATGGTATGTATATGTTATATTGTGTGATACTTTCAATAAATTGACTTCATTATTAAATTCAATAATTGATCCACTCAGAATAAAACCAGTATATCAGGCTACAAGCAGTGGCTATAAGAAATGACTGTGAATGTTATCAGAACACTCAGACAGTTAATATTTATTTTGACGTCTGGTAGGTAACTGCAATATTGAGGCCCTGTTATTAAATTTATACGTGCATATATACAAAGAAAATTGGAAGCTCATATGGTTTGTGCAATGTGATTGTGAAGGTTACTATACCACTCAAACAGTCGAGATTTATCTTGACACTTGGTGAGTTACTGTAATGTAAATAATTGATGCTCACCTCATCAAGTTTATATATGCATCTATAAAATGAAAATTAAAAACCTCATGTGGCTTGTACAATGTGATTATGAATGTCACTAGACCACTCAAACAGCCAAGATTTATCTAAGCATATGGTGAGTCACTGCAATGTAGAGAATCATTACCTCGCCTAATTTAATACACACACACACACAGATATGTGCATCTATAAAATGAAAATTCAATGCTGATGTGACTTATGCAATTGTGAATGTCACCAAACCATTCAAACATCTAAAATTTATTTTGACAACTGCCTAGTTATTGCGATGTCAATAATCAAAACCCAGCCAAATTACATTCATACATGCATCTTTGCAATCGAAATTGAAAGTTCTTGTGGACTGTGCACTGTGATTATGAATATTACCAAACTCAGATAGTCCAATTTTATTGTAACATTTGGCAACTTATTGTGCTGTAACTCATATAGTACCTTATTTGATACATTCTTTCTAATTTTATTTTCCCTATGTATTCTCTTTCATACTTATTAAGAAAGATATAATTGGAAAACAAATCATATTTCTAACATGATTATTGCTTTTAACAAATTTTAATAGCTTTCTTGGTAAACGTAAGTTAGTTATTTGAAGCTTATATTTTAGGATAGGAGGGTAAAAATTAATAATTTATTGTACCCTAATTAGAAATATAATAAATTAATAAACAAGATATTTATTTTTAAAAAATAAAGAAAAGTATTCATGTGTTGATTATGGAACTTTATATTTATTTTCAAAAAATTAACATTCCTTAAGAAAACTTAAACAAGTAAATTATGCATAAACCTAAACAAAACAATCAATCACGAGAGAATTTTTGCTATTTTTGAAATGGTTATCCCATTTTCATATCAAAGATTGAACTTTCGCCTAGGTCAAATAATCAATTAATACTATCACAGCATAAATTTTCCCGTAAAAAATAGAAGTAGAAGAAGCCAGAGGCCAAATATGCATGATGAACCATCTGAGTTTCACTATCCAAAGTAGTAGGATCTTTAAGCAAAGGAGAAATAGGAGGAGGGTTTAGCTGTTTTGATTGAGAAGCAGATGATGAAGATGAATGAGAAGAAACAAGTGCTCATTCTTCCCTTCATGCTTCTTCTGTCATTTACTTGGCTATGTCTTATACTCCTCCTTCCGCCGCTGCTGATCGCTGAAATTAGTGTTCTAATATTTGGAGTATGTGGATTACAGTTTAATCAATTTATGGAGTTACCCTCTGTAGTCTTTACATAATCATAGGTTTTTTTTTTTTTTGGGTTAAATCTTATGTATATGCACTTTGCACAACTGTTATTGTCCGTTAGGACTTAGGTGGTGCCCTGTTCTCAGTCGTTTAATAAATATAAGCTGTGACTTCGTTCTCGTTAATGTATTTTAAAAGGTCAAAATAGCCAATCAAAGAAGTTATTTTAAAAAATTATCGTCAGCCATTTAGAAAAAGGAGTTTGTCACTTCGTATTTGTAATCTTGTATATAACATAACTTGAATGTGTTTTATATTTATAATTTAAAAACAATAGGACTGTCTATATTTTCATATTTTATTTTATAAATAGCAACATATAAATTTATTTCTAAATAAAAATTTAAAGGTGTGCTTTTTATTCTGGCCAAAAAAAAAAAATTGAAGTCATGCTTAAATTCATGGGTAAAGTTCTCAATCATTGACAAGAATCAATATTAATATTGTTCATGATTTTCACTCAAAAAAATATTATCAGTCGTTTATAAATAATGCAGTATAATTTATTATAGATTTTGTGCAAAACTATATATTCATCATTTTAGAAATCGCTCTATACATATAAAACAAGTGAAGAAATTGAATTATAGTGGATAATGCTAGATCTCTAGTCCCTCAATGTTTTTCCTTAATTTATCGTACAACTGTTTCATATTTAAATAAAAATTCACATACATAATTCTTTTCGTTTGGGATTTGCCAAAAAAGATTCTTTTCTTAACGAGCTAGCATCCTCATCGAGTAACCATTTACTATTTAGAAACTTCATTCATAATAAAGAAAAGGTATCATCTATGTTGAGAAAATTTCACTAAAAAATGGAAAAAGATAAATAAGTCCTTGTATTTAAGAAATTCTGCACCAAACCTTAGGGAGGAATATGAAAGTAAGTTTCATATATCACTAAAAGACACAGATATCTTAAACAGAATTGGAAAGAAAAAAAAAAACAAGAATGAAGTGAGTTGTAAATTCCTAATCTTTAGTTGATAATCAGTATGATAAAGGGAAAATATGTGTTTTAAATTTGTGAAAACTAATATAAGGGGATTTTTAACATATGACTTGTAAATTCCAAATGGAAAAAGTTGGAGTTGTGAATTGTCGATAGTAACTTGAAAATCGTTACGATCAAATTAAAAATTACTATGTTGAACTAGTAAATACTTATGATTTATTTTATAACGATACGAGTATTTGTGTCTTTTCAGTTTTCATAAGATATATAAATATCACAATTCCTCCCTAGATTATGATATGAAATTTCTCAGATTTAATGGATTTATTTGACCTTTTTCATCTTCAAAGTGATTTTTGTGGGATTTTCCATATATCATTTCTTGGAATTTTTTATTCTTCATCTATTAATTTCTATTATGATGTTTGTTAGAAATAAATTTTAGAGAAAATTAATTAGAAGTCGCAAGGAAAAACATAGTTAAGATGATATCTCACATGGTTGTAAATAAAATTTTTTAGCTTAATGACAACAACTTATGACAGAGTGATTACAACTCCGTGGGACCTCATCTTAATTATGCTTATTTTTCCTAAATTTTTGTGTTGTTGGCCTATTTTGGACTAGATATTATTGTTTCTCTTTTCTTGATGGGTCACAGTACCAAGATGCAAACAATTTGGGTCAACACAATGGGCCATAAGCCTATAAGCCTAATAAGGAATACCATTTGCTTCTATCCTTCACCGCCACTTCTACTTCTCATCGGAAACTGAATTCAGGTGACCACAATGGAGAATACTCCGTCGTCATCGATGCCCAGAACCAAAGCTAAGGCTAAAGATTCTAACTTTTGCTTTTCGGGTTTTGATGGGATGAACGAGGACCTTCTTCTCAACATTCTTAGTAGGCTTCCTGCTCAATCTTTTGCTTCTGCAGCTTGCGTTAGCAAATCATGGAATCGCACTTGTAATCGTGTACTTTGTCGTCCTAAGCTCGCCTCCGCTCTTTCTCTCAAACCTTCTTTGCCTGTGAGTTTCTTTTGATTTCGTCTCTGATCATTTGCATTTCACGTTTTGTGGCAATCTCTCTGCTAGGAAGAAATAAAAACTACGTTCTTTGAATTGCGTTTCGTTATCAAATGGTTATATTTCTACATTTCTAGGTAATCTAACGATGTTTAATGGTTTTAAATGACCATTTTTTTCTGCTTTTCGCCGGGAACATAATCAGGGGCAAGTAATCAATGATATATTGGTAATTGAACTGAGGTTGTTGATATGTTCAATGCTGGATAAAAATGAATAATACAAGATTGTAACTAAGCCAGTAGCACTCTCGCCTAGTAGGAATGAGAGTTATCTGGAATTTGTGGAATGAGGTCTTCTCGTCCTGCAAGTCCTTTAACTGGAATCAAGGCATCCGGCATTGTGGGTGGTGTTGGTATTGCACTCTTTGCCTGGCGCTAGGGAACTAGGAGAAAGTCAAATGAATCTAAATGGGCGCCTATGATGGATCAGAGACCAAAGGACCCAACTTTTCCAGTTTCTGAATTATAGAAGTTCATAATCAACTATGAAGAATATATTTATTCCTTTAGACAATTTTATGTCAGATTTTTTTTTATAATGAATAATGAAATATACGTGGTACTTGCCTCACTTTGATGATGTGTTTTGTTCTTCTAACATGGAATTAGTAACTCGAGTCATGGCCAACTTATTATAACAACTTACAACTTGCTTGTTACTCTTGGAAAATATTATACATTCAAACAGGAAGCTTTAAAAGAGGTTCTTGATAAAATTCTATCCGAGCCCATCCGCCCACACTTCGCCATTGCAAATGTTGGAAGTGGATTTGATCTACAGATGACACTGAAGCTTGTATGGAATTGCTCTATCCTTCTTTTCAAAGTCCAACAATTGTTTGTATTAAGCCATTGACCTTGAGGTTTATTGCACAGATTAGAAAGAAACTGGGCTGCTCTGTTCCCGTCATTGTTTCTGTGGCTAACGGTATTATTGGAAGGGATGCTCTTAACAATGAGCTTAAAGAGGTTCTATATATACCGACCTTTGTTAATTGTTATGTTAGCAGTTTGGTAAACTCAAGTGCTTACTCATAATTATCATTTAGGTTAATTGGCATGCTCTTTTAAGTGACTTCAGCGATGGAGATGATGCTGGCATAGTCATGACCATTGGTTTTTTCCCAGGATTAAAAGTTGATGCTATACCACTTGTTCAACCGTCTAAGGTAATAAATTTTTCTCTTTTGGCTGTTTGAGTTTGAATTTCAGAGCAAGTGTAGTGCTTTGTCAAATTTTCTCTTTTCGCCATTTTTGAAAATGAAAGACCTTTCCATTCAGGATGATATTGAACTTATTGTTGTTCAAATTGTGAAAGTTGTTAGTTTGTATCCTGCCAGGTATCTGTAGAGTCTGACATTGACAAGTTCGTTATGGATGTCAAGGAATATTCTGCATCTGTCTCTAGGTGCTCGTTTCCTCAGGGTATTCTTTTATTTGGAGTAAGTATATGGTAATCACTTATTTATCAATTATTCATTTTATATAGTTAACTCTTTCCGTTTTGTATTCACTTTGCTCTTGGTATTGTTGCTAACACTGAGTTGGTTGCGCAGGAAGGAAGAACTGACATGAAACCAGTTATGGAGAAGTTGGGTATGTGACATTTTTATATGGTTATTTAATTATACATACCGTCTTTCTACCCTATGCTTCTGCTCATATTCAAACTTGCCTTTTACTTTATGGGGAAAATCTTTCAGGCATTTTGTTGTTTTGTTCAGTACAATTTCTCAAAGTTGGTTTTGATCAGAGAAGATTCAAAGAAATTGTTGTTTAGAGGCGTTTTTGTGTGTAAATATGATTATGAAGAGTCTACAGACTCTTAACTCTATGATCAATCAATTTTAATATCATTGACTACTTTCCTTGTAATGGTTTTGATTTACTAGCTCTCATTGTTGGGGAAAGCATAAGTAGATGGAAGCAAGGGATTTGTATTGTGTTAGATCTGTAACTGTGAAATGAGAACTTTAATAACTTCTACAGTTATAGCCCTCTGTTTCCTGGCTTGTGCTTGTCTAGTCTTTTTTTCTTCTTTTTTTTCCCGAACTTGTCTAGTCTTTGTTGATGGTGAATGTTTTGATGCAGATCATGCCATGCCGAAGGACACAATCATTGTCGGTAATGCGAGTGGCTGCATTGCATACATAAGTGGAAATGACTCTAGAAATGCTTATTCTAGAACAGGGTGCGTACTAGGAGCTGTTGGTCTTGTTTTTGCTCAGGACAGGGACAGATCTTCTGGTACTTCTTCATTTCTTTTTTGTGGATCTTTCTGCCAATACACAATACAGCTTTTACAATTGCTGCAATTCATACCGTTATATTTTTCATTAATGAGGGAATTGGATTTCGCATCCCTTAAGTCTAGACATGTTTGCTCTTTCAAAGGAAAGTATGTGCTGAATGCAACTTTGTTATGTTTTTTTTGGGTAAAGGTGCAAATTTAGTATCTTACAATATTGCAAATCGCACCAAACATAAACTACAATTTTTTTGTCACTTTATAGTAATCAACAATTATTTCGTAGCAGATTTAGTAACACCGTTAATTCTTGTTAACTTCCATTAAATATTTGAAATGTGGGGCTTGCAAAATTATAAATAACAGCAGCTTCACTCTTATAATAGGGTAAATGTGCAAATTTAGTATCCTACAATATTGCAAATTGCACTAAACATAAACAACAATTTTTTTGTCAATATATAGTTATCATGAATTTAATTGTTTTTGCGGGCTGGTGGGTCTCATTCCTTCCCTCTCCACGTCGGGTTTCGCTGATGCCTTCGACCTCGCGTCGAGGCTGTCAGTGGAGCGGGCGATGATGGCGTCGCCAGTGATATGGAAGATGATGGCGTCGCCAGTGATATGGAAGGTGAGCGGGCTACCCAACGAAAGGTATACACACCCCTAACTCATCTGCAAATTCCATTTCCATTTCCGCTCCAAGAGAGAGAGAGAGGGGCGTGGGGCTACATCTGGTAGAATCGGCTTCCAGTTATTCGTTTTTTGTGCAATTGGTCACCTGCCATATCACTGGCAATTCCATCATCGCCCGGCTCCATTGACAGCCTCGACGTGAGGTCGAAGGTGTCGGCGAAACCCGATGTGGGGAGGGAGGGAATGAGACCCACCGGCTTGCAAAATTATTAAATTCATGATGACTATATATTGTAAAAAAAATGTTATTTATGTTTGGTGCGATTTGCAATATTGTAAGATACTAAATTTACATCTTTACCCTTATTATAATTGTGAAGCTGGTGTCATTTATAATTTTGCGGGCCCCACATTTCGAATATTTCACGGAAGTTAACAGGAATTAACGGTGTTAGTAAATCTATTACGAAATAAATTGTTAATTATTATGAAGTGACAAAAAAATTGTAGTTTATGTTTGGTGCGATTTGCAATATTGTAAGATACTAGATTTGCTCCTTTACCTGTTTTTTTTTTCCAGTTGAAAATAATTAATGAAAGAAAGTATTCCCTTCGTCCCAATATCAATATATAAGGTCCTATTAACCCAATTGCGGTTTCCCAAAAAAAGAGTTTCATTTAGTTATAAGTAATAAATGTGGAAGAAATATGCTCCTTTTTTTCTCAAAAGTGCGCTCATTTATGAGTGGATAAATGAAATAGTAGTAGTTAAAAGAGTGATGAAAGAGAATGTGATATATGAAATAAATTGAGGGTGATATGGGAAAAAATGCATTGATTAGTGAGAGAAACCTAAGAGGACCTTATAAAAGGAACAAACCAATTCAAATTTTAGGACCTGATATATGGGGAGGGAGGGAGCATTGTGTATGCTGTTTTAAATGTCTCTTCATCTGAATTATAACTAATTTGACTAATGAATTGCAAATCAGTGCCTTAACTGGTTCAATAACTGATCCAATTTTCATAACATTGTAAAATTGTTGTTATGTTGCCGCCTGCATTTCTGTGCTCCTTTGTATGCTAATTGATAGTAAAAAATATTATCTGCGTGACAGATGATGTTATCAGTGTGTTTGGTTCAAGTGCTATGAGGCTATATTGTAGTAATATGAGCTTGGAAGTCTTTTATTTCACCTTTTTTGATATAATTCGATTATTACTCGTATGTTCCATGGATTAATTAAAGCTTCAGGAAAAATTAAGTTCCACGTTGCACTGTCAAATGGTGTTTCACCTGTGGGTGACAAATACAAGGCAGCTTCAGTCCGATCAAGAAATGAGAGTTGTACTTGGCTGACCGCCAGGAGGGAAGGGCAACAGGAAATTCTTGATGGTCAAAGAATATTGGATGACGTTAGCAATGAGGTTCCGTATGCTTTCAAACTTTAAAGTTTTGTTGTTCTGTGTTTCTGATGAGCCAAAAATTTGTTGTGTCAATCGTAGAACGGAACCAATCTTGTTCATGATGCCATTCATCTTGTTCTCTTTCCCAATATTCAATAATACTAATGCAGCGAGAGGCTTATGATTTCTTTGAAGTTCAAATGCAGTTTGCGTAAATAAGAAAATAGATCTAATTGGTGTTGATGCTTTCGTGGTAATGGATTTTTAACTGATCTCTTTATAGTGAAGTATGCGCATACTACTGCCCAGATTGTGGTTTAATGATCTGTTGCATTTTTTTTAACCTTCTCTCACATCAGCATTACTTTGAGGGAAAAATTAATCGTTCCCTTGATTGTTGAAGTTTTTGTGTGCTGCATTTTTTAGGGAATGTGGAAGATGAAATATTATGATGTTAACTGTTGCTCTGCTTGGTTAGGAAGCTTTAACCTTGATATAAACTTGTGTTAAAAACTCTCTCTCTCTCTCTCTCTCTCTCTTTGTTTTTGTTTTTGTTTTTTTTGCCATTTTTGCTTTCTTACCTATGCATGTTTTGGGATTTGAAAAAATGTGTCAGCTTGCAAATCATATTGAGCTCCCTGACTTGTACATCGGAGTATTCAAACGAAGAAAACTGTCCGTTGGATCAGAGAAGCCAAGACAAAGAACATCTATTGCTTTTCATGCAGTTGTTTCGTATGTCATGGAACTCGTTGGTTTCCTACTTTCTTGTTATCATTTACACTGGTCTAAGAAAAAAAATCCAAAAGAAAAAAGGCAAAAGGCATTAGAACAAAGGAAAGTTTTGCTGCAATTGCCTGATCGGGTGGCTCTATTTTTTATTCATCTACTACACTTTTTCCTTTGTTCATTTGGATTTACCAGCTTAGGTTATCAGTGATAGATTATACTATAGTTACCATGCTACATAGTAATTAGACAAGGAGCAATTTTTGAGTTGTCTAAAATTTTCAAATTTACGGAGTTTCAGAATTTTGAATTAAAGTTTTAAAATTTGTTAAATTTGAACCATGTGTTTAATAGATAAACCATGACGGGATTGGCGTACCATCCATGTATAATGGAGACTGGATTTCAGACTCAACAATGTTTTTATTTTTGATTATTCTGAACTGGCAATCTTCTACTTCCCAGGTTGTAATTTAGGGTCAGTATTAATAGAATTGCTACTCTCAATTTTAACTCTGTTGTTGAGAAAAAAACATTGCCGCATGATCTTCCATCCTTTGCAACCAAAGTAGAAAAACTTAAGGTCTCTTGTTTTGTACAGAGGTGATGAACAGTATCTGTATGTTGATGGGATCGGCTTAAAAACTGGAGATGTCTTTCAACTATACCATTCAGATTGTAATACAGCATTAGCCTCTTGCACTAGAGTGTCCGATGAACTGAAGAAGATTAAGCTTGAAGTAAATTTGAAGAATCTCAATGATGGGGCCAGCAATGCTACTTCTGTGTTTGGAGGGCTTATTTTTGCTTGTTGCGGTCGTGGTGAATCATTCTTTGGACGTCCTAACGTCGATAGTTCCCCTTTCTCGGAGAATTTCCCAGGAGTACCATTGTCAGGAATATTCTGTGGTGGGGAACTGGCCCGTTCTTCTTTCCCGGCGGATGGCCAATTGGAAGGAGAAAGCTCTGTTGGTTGCTGTGTGCATGTTTACAGCAGCGTGTATCTGTTGATGTCTTATACACAGACACAGTAATACCGGATGCTGTTCATGGTCCTCAAGATGTGGGCATTGATCTAACCTTCTAGTTCTTAGTCTTCAAACATGTATATGATTCAGCTTGCTTTTCTGCGAGTTTGGTGCAGAACTTGTGCAGCAGGAACAAATATAGATGGGCATAATATGGTTAATGCATTTAATTATGGAGTAAGTTTCCGTTTGTATGAATTTATTTGTTTGCTTTATCATCATGATCCCAAGTTCATAAGGTGGAAAGCTCATTCTTTTGTGCTTTCCCCTTGGAATTGTTATCCCGATTCTACCAATATTGTGTCTCGCCATAAATTTGCCTTGGAGCACATCATTATGGATTTTTTTATCTAACATTTTGCTGAACTAGGTTTCCCTCATCAGGTCCAGCTAATGTCGAATGAAATCTTATTACTAGGTTTTTGCGGGAGGCTGAAACTCAAATGCTCATGATGAAAGGATTTTGACCAAGAAGAAAAGGATATGGAAAATTGATGTTGAGACAAGAAAATCATTCATTCAATAACTTGCGCTTTTCTTGCTAGCACCCCAGAGCAACGAGGCAAAATAGGAAAAGAAAGAGTGAAGTTTGGATCTTTCTGAGCCGGGAAAGAATCATTGATGTCGTCATCCTCATTTTCTAGTGTTTTAGCATCAGTTCATAAGTTGATTTTGGCCAAATAATAATAATGATGATGATGATGATGATAATAATCTAGCAATTAAAGTCAAAGCGAGGTGCAAAATTTGTTGAATGTTCTGGTGGAAGAGGCCTCTTGCTATTGGAAGTTGGAACCAACTCTGGTAACAACACTCCCTCCAATCTTTAATATAAAATAAAGTTCACTTTTTAAATAGCTTAAGGAAATTAAAGAAATCACTATAAAGTATTTATATTTATGACTTTTTAGAAACAAATTAACTTGACTTATATACCAGTATACTTAATACAAATAACATATATTATAATTAACTAGTCTTATATCAATCAATCATCAACTTACTTCCTAAAGTTGTACCAAAAAAGTACTTCCTGCATTAGGAATAGTCCCCTTGCACAGAGGAGGTGGTGGAAGGTTTTATTCCTCATAGTATAAGGTTGGTTGGACCTATTTTTCCAAGTAAGAAACGTATTACGTAAAAGAATAAGATTAAACCAACTTAATTTTGATTTACATTTCTAAATGACAGATAACCACTCTATAGTGAAATCACTTTAAATGATTCCTTCGAGAATTCTAATGTTTTTTTTTCACACATTTCGCATTTCACAGATCCTTATCAGTTGAAAAAAACTTACGCATTAATTCTCCCACTCTCTTGGTTCCTAAATATTGGACTTATTTGGGGAGGTGAACTTATTCCTAGATATAATATTTCTTTCTAATTTTTCTCCAAATTATCCCTAATGATGTTTCTCAATTATAAACAAGTAAGAGAGTGGGTGAGAACAAAGATAGATGGTTAAAATGCTTTGACAATATCATGTGATTTTAACTAACTTAACCGACTTCCATAATCTAATCAAATTAGGTAATTATGTCTCATATTTAGAAACGGGGGCAGTATATACTATCCTCGTTCCTAAATATATGACCTATTTAGGAATGTGAGCTTATTCCTAAATATAAGACCTCTTTTTAATTTTTATCATCATTCACCCATATTATTTTTATTAATACTCTTCAATAAAAAAAACAAATAAGCGAGAAAGGGTGAGAATAAAAGTAGACGGTTAAAGCATTTTAATAATATAATATGATTTTAACCAACTTAACTAATAACCACAATCTAATCAAATTAGGTAAATATATCTCATATTTAGGAGGCGAGGGAATATTTGTTATTAGGGTTAGAGTTCCTTTTACAGTGCATTCTTTAATCGAAATCATAAGACATCCTCTAATTGTTACGCATGGGAGAAAATTGTAGTTTACTCTGGAACTCAAGATAACTCGAAGGCAAGCATAATAAGAGTTATGCTAGTGTATGAGATAGCAAGAAGCTGATCAATTGTCAGTTATCGCGCTTTGTCAACGGAATAATATTGGCCAAGCCTGCCTTAAATTTCAGTGCTATTTTTGTATTTCGAACAAATGGAACTTACAGCACAAAACTGGAGAGAAAAACACTTAAATAGTACTCAAAGATATTCCTTGACAGTTACAGTTGATCATACACCACAACACGTTTGGAAGGGAAAACAAAGCAAGAAACACAATCGCTTGCTCTTTGTTTGAACTCTTATTTCCTTACAAGCAGAATTCCAACTAAAGATGAATTGAAGAATGACGACAGTGTCATCTCATATAGAAATGCCTAAGGACTTCTTAAAATTCTCGACCTCCAAGTATACTGTGGAATATGGAAGGAACTCTGAGAAATGCTCTTTACTAAGATCATTTATAGCAACCGCAAGTTTGGGGATTTCTAAGGTTTCTTCGTGGGTCAAACTCCTTACAAACCTAGCTGGATTTCCTGCCCAAAGTTCACCTGATGGAATTCGCCTGCCTGGGGGAACTACTGACCCAGCCTCAAGGATTGAGTGTGTCTCCACTAATGAGCCTTCCATCAGGATGGAATGCTGGCCGATAATGCACTCTGGCTCAATCGTGCAGGACCTCAAGAGGCTATATGCACCAATTGTCACATATCTATCTATCAAAGACTCAGCCGGCAGGCCTGAATTACAGAAGGATGCATACACAATATATAAGAATACATTCATTCATTCATTCATGATTAATTGTATAAAGGAATACCCCATTTGCATTTTATAAAGGGTCTTAAATTTTACTTGGAAATTAAATTCAAATCATGAAACCTGATAAAAGAAAATTTTTTTGCAAATAAGCATGCTGATTACTAACTCCACCAAATAGTAGTAAAATAGATCATGATAAAACTAGATGGAGGGGAGACACAGAAAACTTGTTTCAGGGAACTCAAATAGAAACATAAGATCAAGCAACCCTCATAGGACAATACAAGGTAACCGGAAAATCTTCGCTAGATGTTATTCTACAAAATTCCGGCTTAATATCTATAAGTATGTCACCATATTAATTCCAGCTAGTGATCGAATGTTATCTCACGTAACAGTACTCTTGGTGGCTCCAAAACCAAGGAAATGGAACAGGGAACGGAGCATTATCGATGGGGACATAGCTCTTACAGGTTTAAGTATCGGTGAGACAATTTACAGAAAATCAACCCAATGGGATTAACTGACACATGGAAGGAGAAAAAAATATCAAAGGGTACAAACTTATGAAAATAACACGGGAGCTTGCAAGCATTTAGAAAATGAGTAACACTGCAGAAATTTCGGAACCACCGCCACTGAAAGGTGATAGAAAAAGGGGAAAAAATCTAAGAAAGGCTTCGCTGTTAAGCTGACGTGATCAACCAGAACTAAGAAAGGAAGGCTCAGGGCACCCAGCCAAGAAGCAGCAACTATAAACTCATTGAGAATTATCAAGGATATCTTACAGCATAGAATGTACACAAGCTATTACACCTACCTCTGGATTATTTATCGTCATTTACTTCAATTAAATTAGAATCTCGACAGCCAGAGTCCTAACTATAAAAGACTTAAGTTTCTTATTCAAGATATTTTTAGGAATGTCACACAAAGTCATTAGATTTCGTTTTATGAGAACACTAATAGCACATTAGCATTCCACGCCAAAACAGAAATTCCACATTAAAGTCACATTTCCTCAAATTGAGATAAAAACAAGAGAATCCAAAGCTAAAATAAACCAACAATCAAACCTGTGGGAGAAGACCAAGCGGCGTGAATAACACATCGCTCCTGAACATTAGAACAGAAACCAACAGTGATCTTATTGAGATCGCCACGGAGGACGCAACCAGGCCAAACGGAGGCTCCATCGTAGACGGTAACTTGGCCGGCAAGGACAACATTGGGAGCCACGTAAGCATCGACGGCGACTTTAGGGTTCCATTGTCCCAATGGAATGATCTTACGCTGACCTCTGTAATCCCATTTAACGCGATCTGGTGAAGACGTGATCGCCTTTGTTGCCTCGGTGGAGAGAGGACGAGCTAAGAGGTGAGATTGTTGAAGATGGTGTTTTGATGAAAGCACAGTAGCAAGGGCTCTTCTGGAGAAGCGACCTAGAGTTGCCATGAGTCTCAACTGAAACACACTGTGGACAACGGAGCAACACCACGGGACAGTGAAGGGAAACGACCTGTTTGTGGACCTGAAGATTGATCAGATATATGGGCCTGAAGCCCAATACCAAGACCAGGCTCGCCCCAATTGGTAGACCCCACAAGCTCAACGGAGCTCAATGGCGCCAAATAGGAGTAGTCCAATGTACTATGTACTTTTCCCTCTTTTTTTTTTTTTTTTTAATGACCTTATCCTAAAATATAAGGTCATATTTGATTTTGTTTGAGTAATACATGCGTTTTTTTTTTCATTTTATGTATACATTAATTTCTTCCACACATTCTATTTCATCTTCTTTTCATTATTATCTCCTCTCCTACTCATTTATAAATAAAGGTACTTTTAAAAAAATGGTATATTTCTTATACATTTATTGTTTTAAACTAATTTAAACTTATTTTTTAGGAAACCAAAATTCAACTAAAATGGGACGAAGGGAGTAGCTAACATGGTACTGGGTTTGTTCATGACTACAATGTTACAAGTTCAAATAATGATTTTGTTGGTGCGTTATATATAAGTAATTCTATAAGCGTTTTTTTGAGCTCAAAAACCTACATAACACTGATAAGCCCTGGGCCCAGCTATCAAAACTTTTGCATAAAAAATAGTTCAACATGGGAGCTGGTATCCTACTCGTAAAAAATGAGAAGGGAGATCTAAATATATATAGAACGTTCACATCCCATCTTGACTGTTTATATTTGATTTTAAATTTTGTGTAAATTAAAACATTTTTCAGAGGGACAAATATAGATGTCCAGATGAGATGTATACTTATTTATACATGATTATCTTTTCCTACTCATCTTTTTATAAGTAGGAGATTATGAAATGGGGATGGCCAATATTTCAATAAATGTTTACTCATATTCAAGAGGTGCTCACTCTTCATTGGCAAACTATTCTTACAAGATTAAATGGTTGAATAAAAATAAAATGCACCTCCACCTCATTTAAACGCTCAAGTCTCCCTTTGACTTTGATGCACATGGATTCCCGGTTCATCGTCATCTTTGTCAAAGCTTCTATAATTAATGTTGCTATTGGTTTGAAGGATTAGGATTAGTAGTTGAAAAGAAAAACTTTAGTCGGCCGGAATTCCACTGCACTGTCACGGTCACTCGAGAAGCTTCATTCTCACGTTTGTGCAAGTGGTCACTTTTTTCCAATAAAAAATGTCCTTTCTTTCTGATAGAAAGTGAGAGGGCGCATGCACAATTCATTTTTTTTTTCCCCTCAAGATCTTTCAGGAATCTACCATTAACAGACAGAAATGCCCCTTGCTCTACGATGAACTGCATTGTACTCCCTCCGGTCCTAATTATAAGACCACTTTGACTTTTTTAACTTTTTTCTCCAATCCAAAAAAAAAATAGTTTCAGTCCAAAAAAATATCTTTTTTCCTCAAAATTAGTTTATTCTACTTATAAACTAACATATAATCTAATTTTGTGTGACATATGTTATAATTTAATGGTCTAATTTGCTTCCTTAACTTCCATAAAAAAAAGTCAAAGTGGTCTTATATTTAGGACCGGAGGGAGTACAACTTTAATATTTCTATTGATAGCCTCTAACGTCCTTTCTTATTACATTATTCCTCTATGATCTATATCTACATTTTCACAAAAGTTGTTGCTCACCTTTTTTGGGCAGTCAAACACAAAGCACATGCAAAGTTGTGAAAAGAAGGAATCCAGATTCTGAGTCTGAATAAATCTCACTTTAAAATTTTTCACCTTAACCGAATTGTATTTCGACTTGTTTATTTTCAATTTGTTAGTTAAAAGTTATCTTCATTCTACAGTGTAATACCATAAGAAAATGAAAGTTAAATTTCATCAAAACAAAAAGAAGATCACATGGGACGCAGGTAGAATCCCGATTCGAAACAATGATGCATCCTGGTTCTGCTTCATTTGCTGCAAGATGTGGCGGATACTGTGAAAACTGAAAAGTGAATCCGAGCAAGCCACATTGTACTCACAAACAGTGGAGTAAAATCAAGAGATTAGTTTCAATTAAGCTGAATCCTGCACTAATTAATCTCAATCTCAAATTCACTGCCCACAAAAAGGAAAAGCGCACCAAGCTCACACCATCTATAATCTGAGACCCGACATTCTGAAAAGTAGTGGCAAAAGTTCAGAAAAAGCGAAGCACCAAAGCGCCACCAACGTATCTAATCAAACGATTTTTCTTTAGATCGAGAGAACTTCCAGAATATTTACATCACAGCCCTAAATAACACAAACCATTCTATTATTCATTCCTTTTCAATTTCTGTTTTCGTCTTTTAGGGTTCGGTTGGAGATCTAACGAATTTGGGAGAAAATAAAATCGAAAGCAGAGAGAGAGAGAGAGAGAAGTAACAAGAAATGCAAGAATCCAAATCAAGGAAGCATGCGATTACAAATAATACACGTTTCATTGAGATGAAGGAGACGCAACAGAAGTAGGAGATTAAAGACAAGGAATCTGAAATACATGATATGTATGAAATACAGGGAAACTAGCCTAGCCAGTGTAGATGTGAACGCCAATGGCGATGAGGAAGATGGTGATGAGGCCGAAGTAGATGATGGCGTGAACGAGGATAGAGGCGCCACTAGTATGCATGTTACCGAACTCAACAACCCTGCCTTTGCCGGGGATCTGAAAAAGAAGACCAGGGCTCAAAAGCACAAACAGGAGCACAGCAATAATGACTGGACCCCAGTCCGCCATAACCTTCAAGCTTTATGAACACAGAGACAGAAAGAATCAAAGAGATCTAGCAGAAAAAAGGAAGCAATGAAGAATATACTAGTAGAGAGAGAGAGAGAGAGATGGATCTGAGAAAGTGGTGGGGTAAAGACTAGAGTAATGAGGAAGAAGAAGACATGAACCGACAAGGGCAGAGATAATTAGGAAAGAAGGGATGGGAAGTTTCGTGTGACACGTCAACGTGTGAATCGTGGAGAGTAACAGAGTGTGACTTCAACGGCTCTCATACGCCATATATTATATTTGCTCTTATTGGGATGGATGATCCCAATCTTCAGAAAGCTTTTTGGAGTTTACCGCGTCCTATTCTTTATTATAACTTCACCCTAACTATTTTTCACAAATTAAGAAGTGAAAGTTATATCATTAAATATATCAAATTTTTTAAACTTTACCCTTATTTAATAATAGGTGTTAAAATAATATTTTATGCATTATGACAATTCTCTCTCATCTTCCCTATTTCTAATATAAAGATAAAATAGTCACAGTAACATTAATTAATCCCAAAGTGAACTTATATTTTAAAACAAAAAAATTGTGATAGTTAGACTTATAATAAGAAACATAGTGATATATAATAACTTTTTTTTTTTTCCTGAAACAAGATTTTCATTTCCAAGTTCAGTTTGGCTGATTCCTCAGCGTATGAATTAAATCAGTTAATTATGGGCTCAATTCAATATTCCGGGCTCTGGTTTGCCCTCCAACCCGAGTCCCATCACACCATCATTCCCCTTGTTTAATATCATACCCCTTATGATTTGGATTCCCTTGTCTATTTTTTTTCCCGTACTTTTCTTTTTTTTTTATCCTAAAATTTTATTGTTTTGGGGTCAAATTTTTTATGTTTAATTTTATCATTATATTTTACATAAAATTGGTGACATTTTGATATCTCATGGAAGAAAAAATTGTTCAGTTTTCAATTTTATATGATTTTTCAAAGATTTAATACTTATAAAAAATGGTTCAGTTTTAAATTTTATGTGATTTTTCAAATCTTTGAAAAATCATATAAAATTGAAAATTCAACCATTTCTCGTTTATAAGATATCGAAATGTCACCAATTTTATGTAAAATCTAATGATGAAGTCAAACACAAAAAATTTGACCCCAAAACTATGTAATTTCAGGGTAAAAGAAGGAAGATGACCGAAAAAGCAGAGGAGAAATAAGGACATATTTTAAGATGTGGACTTATTCCTAAATGTATCACTTCTTTCTATTTTTTCATAATTTTTCTCAATATTATCCCTAATGACACTCCTCAATAATAAACAAGCACAGGCAAAAAATAAATAAATAAATAAACAAGCAAGAAAGGAATGGTGAGAGTAAAGGTAAGTGGTTGGATTGTTTTCGTAATATAACGTAACTTTAACTAATTTCATTAACATATTTAATCTAATTAAATTAGGTAAATATATTTTATATTTAGGAACTGAGGAGGTACTTCAAAGCATTAAAGTTGTCTTAAAATTTAAGTGATTTCTAATATTACTCTTATCAACTACACTGAATTTTAATACAAGTACCATATTAATTTTTGCTTTCTCCTGTTATTCTTATTAAATATGGGTATGGATGGAAAAAATATATATTTAATACTACTCTGATCCTATTTACCACTTTGTTCCTTATTATAAGTCCACCATAACTACTTCTTGTTAAAATCTTAAGTTTTGATGAAGACTGGCCCCATAGATAACATAAGTAAATAGAGTGAAAGTTACCTGCGAATTTAAATAAGTAAAATCCGATAGGTAACAGATCACTATCGCTAGAGCAAGAATATATCACTAATGAAAAAGCTCAACTATAGCAGATGGAAACTTAGCAGAACTCAAAGATAAATATCCCTATCGCTAAGTGTATCTCTATTGCTAATAGTCAAAGAGCCATAGCAAATGAAGACTTAGAATTAACAAAGTTAATATCTATCACTAAGTCCTTCACTATCGCTAGAAGTTAATTAATAATATGAATAAATGAAACCAGCAGAAAAATGAACTAAGTTTCTGAACTAATGAAATCAGCTAGCGATAACAGGATAAGCTATCGATAACAAAGTACTTCAAATAATGGACATTCAGATAGCTAGTGCCTGAGAGCAAATGAATTAACTAGCGATAACATAGTTGCTAGCGATAACAGATTTAGCTATCGATAACAGGATACCTGAAATAACTTAGAATAGTCATATAACGCAGTATCCTTAAGCTAATGAGTAATCAAGTAACTAGCGATAATGGGATTAGCTATTAATGGAAGAATACTTACTGAAATGATATGGCTAGTACTCTGAACATTGAACCAAAAAGAATATACTAGCGATAATATGTATGTCTATCAATAGAGAATTCTTTGAAATTCCTTAGATATTATCTCTATCTCTTTGAACTAATGAACTAAGCTTGCAATAACATCTGTTGTGCCTTACATGTTTACTTGTTTAGCTAACAGCTCAAGTGCAGGAATTATACTATGCAGTTAGCGATAGCAAAGCATGCTAGCGCTACTGGAAAAGCTGCTATACAAGTACAGTAGTTGAAAACGTTCATAACGCGCAGTCTATTCATGAACAGTTGAAGCTAGATCAGAAATTTGAATTAGATGCAGTATAAACAATTTATTGCCAACGGCTATGAACCTCCAACGACTATATTCAAACAGCCACATGAAACTGAAAGAAAAGACAAGCTGTGAAGATATAAATAGATCAAGACTTGCTTCCATAAAAACAACGAAGACAACGATGGAACAGTGCTTTATGCAGAACTTTTGATTATACTGATTAAGAAGAAAATCTAGTGAGCCCATAAATGAGGAAAGAATGTTGAGTCAAGAAAATTAGAAAAAGAGAGCTAGAGCACATCGTTTAGATCGTTAAACTCTAATCTGTATTTCATCATACATTCTTCTGTACTTAAGTGTTTATTACAATCTGTGCATTAAGTGAACTTTATTATTGAAATCCTCTATTGTTTGAGGTTGTTCTAAAGCTTGGTGCTTTAAGAATAGGGTTATAACCTTACAGGTTGTAAGGGGGAGTGTTTAAAGAGTATTCTAAAGCTCTGTGAAAAGGTTGGCAGGTGAACCTGTGTTCGTAAAACCTGTGGTAGGCTTCACAAGTGCCCGACTAAACTTGTGGGTTATAAAGGCTTCTCTTGTGCCCGGTTTAAACAAGAGGGAAGTGGAAATCCCAGGTGGAGCCTGGGGACTGGATGTAGGTCTAGGTTGACCGAACCAGGATAATCTCTGTGTGCATTATCTCTTCCCTTAACCCTCTTAGTTTTCCAGCATATCTAACATCATATATCTCTTAGTGCATTTAACAAGTTTTGAAATTCTCTGTGATAAACAGAAAAAGATTTTAAAGGTTACCTTCACTGTGTTTTAAGAAAGAGAAGTTGTTAATTTTACCCTATCACCCAATTCACCCCCCTCTTGGGTGACAGCCACCACTAACACTTCTCACATACCAATGAGTGGAAGTTATAGCATTAAATATATCATATTTTTCCAACTTTGCCCTTATTTAATAATTAATAGGTGTTAAAATAATATTTTATGCATTATGACCCTTCTCTCTCATCTTCCCTATTTCCAATATAGGGTAAAATAGTCACAGTAGCATTAATTGATCCCAACGTGGACTTATATTTTGGAACAAAAAAATCGTGGTAATTGGACTTATAATAAGGAACAGAGTGGTATAAGGCATTTCCAGCATGTTTTACACAGACCAAGGAAAATCTTAAACTTCATTAACTCTGCCTTAAAATTTAACAACTTTTCAATTTTATTCCTATTTAATATCCACTAAATCACATAAGGAAAATGTCAACATATAATAAATTAAATGTAAAATTTTATATTCATATGAAAAATTAAATGAGGTGACTTATAAATAAAACCAAATGAAATCTTCTCTCTCTTTCTTATAAATAGGATAATAGGAATTTATATCAGAAATTAACAAGTATCCCACAAAAAGGATCGATAAAACTTGTTCATTTATCTTTTATAATAAGGACACGAGAGGTACATATTTTAGAGCAAACAGAATATTTGATCTAAAAAAAGTCATATGTTACGATGACTGTTCATGTAAGCATAAATAACCAAATCGTTGGGAAAAAAATAGATAAATAACCAAATCATTTCCTTCCCCACCCTCTAGATTTAAAAATTAGTTTGAAGCTATTTTATTTTATTAAATATAGAAGTTCTTATATTGAAGACAATCATACTTAAAATATTGGTCTGACCTTAAATGCAATACATTTTTCAGTGTGGATTTAGGGTGTGTTTGGTACAGCTTCTGGTGGTCCAAAAGCCCAACCCAGTCTCAGAAGCAAAATGTGCGTGGCTTATTTATGATGTTTGGTTTGACTTATTTAGACAAGAGCTTATGGCTTCTAATGGGGTTCTAGGAAAAAACTATAAATTAGAGCTATTGACTTATGGCCAAGGCTTCTCCGGGTTGGAATGATGGGTCACATGCCTTTTATTGTGTATTATTTAATAAAGTTGGTAGAAAAATTAGACTATTAGACCCCTAAAATTCTCAAATAAGATATTTTATTTTAATCTAAAATTTCCTTTTTATCTCCAAAAATTTACCATAATAATCTCTAACTATTTTCTCTCACAATATCCTCCTTTGAGCTAAAAATATATTTTTTTCAAATTATTTTCCTTAAAATAAGAGAGAAACTAAGCATTTAAAATCATCAAAAAGCCCCAATTTTCACTTTTTCTTTATAAACTATGAGGATATATGCATATTATATATGTACTACTATTATTTAATAATAATAATGTTCTTTTTAGTAATTTTTCATCTAAACTTGCTTTTCAAAATAATCATCCCAACATGTTTCTAAAAATCGGATTGAAAAAAAGTCACTTATATTATCACAAATCCAAACATAAATTACTTCACACAATCTGATTTTTATCCAATCTTACTTATGAAAAAGTCAGATTGAAAAATGGTTACTTATCAGAAGCCAATTAAAATACACCCTTAAACTCTAATTTGCAACGTTGTGGTAGACTAGTCCATTTTTTTTTATACATATGAAATAGAAAGGCTCCCTTGGGGGTTGAACCCCCAACCCCGCCCATCCCAACTAGCCTCACTATGAGGCATGTACCACTGGAGCACCAGGCTCCGTGGTTAGACAAGTCCATTTTATTATAGCGTACTTGGTTTGTGAAGCTATTTTAATTTTAGAGATAAGATATCAATCTCTTTGTTTCCCTAACTTTATTATTATTCACTCTATTTCTTGGGCATCATTTTTACTCTATTTTCTAATGTTACTGTACCGTTCCCATCCAAATATCGATGGAACGGGGACAAAGCCAAGAACAGGATGGGGTATGGGACAAATTTGTTGTCTGAGGCCTTTTACGGGACAAGACACAAAACAAGGTCGTCCTATCCCATGAATGCCCTTCTCACCATCATTAATATCATACCCCTCTATTTCTTATTACTCCATGTTTGTTCTTAGATACAGACAATATTTGGAGATGTGAATTTGTTTCTAAATATAAAACATCTGTATATTTTTTTTAATTTTTTCCTATATTATCTTATTGATACTTCTCGATAATAAACAAGTAAAAAATGGAGGGTGTGAGTAGAGGTAGGTGGTTAGGATTTTTGATAATATAGCATGATTTTAACTAACATAATTAATCTAAAAAAATTACCTAAATATATCTTATATTTAGGAATAGAGAAAGTACCTTAAAGCATTAAAGTTATCCTAAAATTTAAGTAATTTCTAATATTACTTTTATTAACTGCACTGAATTTCAATACTATATTAATGATCGCTCTCTCCCGCTATTCTCATCAAATATAGGTACGATGGAAAAAATATTTAATACACATTGTAAACTAACAACATGCAAAAATGATCAATAAAACTTGTTAGTTTGTCTCTTATGATGAGGACACGAGAGGAGCATATTTTAAAGCAAATCAAGGTTATCAAAACCAGGCTGGTATCTAGATCAGTCAAGATAGTGAGTCAAAGGTCAATGTGTCAGCTTGAAGTCAGACTGATGAGAAATAAAATAATTTAAATTTTAAATTTACTATCATACCATTCAAATATTAAATACTAATTCAATACATTGAACTACCAATAAAATAATAATGTATTTATCCAATATTTCTTTGACATATCTATCTATCTATCTATTGTATAATTTCAGGGACGGTAGTCTCCCTGAATGCCATATGTCACATTTAATATTTTGACACGTTATCTCTTCTTTTGTAACACTTGGCATGTAAAGTGACTTTCTATGCAATCTTTTTTATTTTTTACAGATTATCCATACATTAATTTATATGTTTTTTAATTCATTTTTTGTTTATAACCACACATAGCGCGAGATCTATACTAGATGATTTAATAGTGTCAATCTATTATTTATTGGCATTATCATCTGTAATTACTAAACATTCTTCCTTAAAATTTAAAATAGATAAATGTTAACAAAATATTCCTACAAATAATTTTTGGGTCACTAAACTAACAGTAATTAATATCAAAACTATCATTACAATTTAAAAACACAAATTATGTCATTTGCAACACTAGTATTTTTTTTTTAAAAAATGCAACCCAGGTCAACCCAGTAACTCGACGGGTTGCCGGGTTGCTCTATGGCCAGTCCCGGTTAATAACAAGCCGGGTTAGTTGCTTACCTGAACCAGTTCCATGGCCAGGTTGCCGATTTTCGGGTTGATCCAACTGGTTCGGTTTGCTTTTGCTTACACAGGAGCAAATAGAGTATTTTATTTAAAAATAGCCATATGTTACAATGATGGTTCATGTAAGCATAAATAAAATAACCAAATCATTCTCCCTCCTCCTTCAAGACTTAAAAGTTAGCTTGAACATGTTTTACTTTATTTTATTAAGTATAGAAGTTCTTATATCGAAGACAATGCTATTTAAAATATTAATATGACCTTAAATGCAATACCTTTTTCAAAGCAGATTTAAACCCTAATCCACAACGTTGTAGTAGTAGACTAGTCCATTTTACTATAGCGAACTTGGTTGGTGAAGCTATTTTAATTTTAAAGATAAGATATCAATCTCTTCATTCTCCTAACCTTATTATTATTTTTTACTCTATTATCTGGCCATCACTTTTAAATCATAACTACTCTTATAATTGGATTTTTATACAATATAAGAGTTTTTGTTAGTAATACTTTAATGAGGAATATTATTAAAAAAAATCAGCGTGCATTTTTTAATAAACAACTAACTTGCTTAACTGTCACAATACACGTGAATTAGTTAACTATTGGTAATATAATAGCAATCTGATTATTTAATAGTTTGTAAATCTATATTACATCGTGACAGGCTTGATTTTAATTTTTATTGAGTTCAAAGATTCGCCTAAATGCTTTATCATCCCTTTGCCATAATGTGAACGTCAATAAAGAAAAGTAATCGTACTCACAAAACATTAATAGTTTAATTGATATTGCCATATTAAATCTCCTTTCTTGCCAACAAAAATTAGAATTCCCTTCAAACAATCAAATAATATGAAAAATCATAAAGTGTGAACGATGATTGAATCTTTCAGCCAATATTAAAGAAAGAAAATTGTTATACTTCTTATAAATAATCAATGTCATAATCCGAACTCGAGCATTATTTGACAGATCGACATACATGGTTTTGCTACAAAATACAATTAAAAGTGTGGGAACATACAACAGATGAACTGATGAACACAGTTAAAAAGAAAAAGAGAAACAAATCAAAACTAACATGGTTTGGTGGAAGAGTTCCGTTAGTTACACATGATCAGAATGACCAACAAAAAAAATCAAACACGGTTCAAAAAAGCTGAAATCTGGGATGAACATGAATGAGTAAATATGGGAGTAAAGCTAGCCAGCATGAATATGGATACCAATTGCCAAAATGAGAATGGTGAAGACGACAAAGTAGATGAGAGTGTGAACAAGTATGGCCTTGCCATTAGTGTGAAAGCTGCTAAATTCCACGAAGCGTGTGTTTCCTGGTATCTGAAACAGCAAACCTGGCGAGAGCAGTATGAATAACAACAAACCTATCACAACTGGCCCCCAATCCAACATTATGCCTCTCTCCGTTTCTCTTCGGTCTTCACTCGCAATTATCAACAGTTTCTTCTCCTTATTTATGCTCTTCATGCCTCCCTGCTTTATTATATTCATCGACATTCTTACGCAATCATCACCTTTTTGCATTTTTCTTTCCATCAAAGAAATGGATCGTCTTACAAGTGTGCCCCCCAAGTTTAGCACATTTATTTCCCCATTTTTTAATTTTTTTTTGGTTTTCAAAAAAAAAAAAAATTGTATACTATTGGCTAGTAATTGACTAATTGGCGCTTTTTTTTTTTCCTTTTTTTTCTGTTTTATCTTTCGTTAGCATTATATTTTACATTTAAAAATGATATTTTGATATATTATGAGAAAAAATGGTTAGGCTTTCAATTTTTTTATGGTTTTTTAAGGATTGGGTTCTCTAAATGAAAAAAAGACAGTACAATTTTAGAGTACTAAATATTTGAAAAATTATAAAAAAAATTGAAAACATAACATTTTTTTTTTCTATAATATATCAAAATGTCAGTTTCTTGATGTAGAATTTAATTAGATAAAAACAAAAATTTTTTTTTTTGAAAAGTGACCCAAATTTAAGGGGCAGCCGAGGGGACAACAGGCACTGAACAGCTGACACCCCGACCTTATATCTGAGCACCCAACTATTCCAATTTTAGGGTTGGAAGCTTCCCCTTCTAATACTGTGTGTCAAGAGTTGAGACAACAATATATTTAGGGGATTTAACACATATAGGCCAATCATATGGTGA
The DNA here is from genome assembly GCA_037074515.1 of Mimosa bimucronata. Classification (NCBI taxonomy): domain Eukaryota; kingdom Viridiplantae; phylum Streptophyta; class Magnoliopsida; order Fabales; family Fabaceae; genus Mimosa; species Mimosa bimucronata. The sequence continues at coordinate 4,736,772 of CM073448.1, forward strand.
TCTATTTTATAATTTTTGAGCTGAGATTTTATTCATAATCTAAATTTGTTTTAAGCCATTGTCCATAAATGTCACCAATTACTCTCTGATCGTTTTGATTTTTTTTTTTTTAGACCAGAATCGTTTCCATGTTAGAACTTACAGAGATTGGAGGCCATAAACTTCGGTCACCCAGGCTAAATTCACCACTCGTCTTCTTGATACTGAATTTAGAGTTATTTCTGATTTCTGATACAGACGGCTGACGTGGCACATTACTATTGGCTCCTTTAGACCCGTTTTAAATTTCTCGTTCTCCAATTTTCCAAATTCCCTCTTCCCGCGCTTGTTCGCTCCCTCCCTCCCTCTCATCTTCTCCGGTCGCCGGCCCCGTCGCTCTGGCCGGCAAGACCACCGATCGCCACAGTGCCATTGTACGGACGAATTTGCACACTTTCGAAGTCGTCAATCGTCATCATATCTCTTCGGTGCATAAACCTAATTTCGTAGGTTTTAGGTAATTTCCAAATTCCACGATAGCTTGTAGTAATTTTCTTGATAATGCCTCCGCTTGATAGCAAAGGAATTGTACCAAGATCGCCAAAATGAGATTTATAGAAGAATTGTTTTCTTCTGGCTACGTAGAAAGAAAAGAAACGAAGGAGAAATATGTTTCACGATATGATATTGCTTTTGTTGCAGCTATTTGGAACGGATTGTGCCGATTAATCGGCAACGATGCCAAGTTCAGGGAGTTCTCGTAGAAGGAGTAGCTCCTCACCGATCAATGAGCAGGCTAAGAAGAAGGCTAACGAGAATGGATTTCCTGAATCCCTTGCCAGAAAAACGATTCCGTCCTCGCGGCCACCAAAGTACGTTCTTCAATTGTTTTGTTTTGTTATTTTTAAGGCCTATCGATTTTGCATTGTCTCTCTATTTGCAGGAAATGTATCTGGACTGAAAGCATTTTCCATCAATTTTTAAATTAACGTATATGCCGTCATCATGCTCTGTTCTTTTTCTTCAATGATTCAGTGAATATATTAAATAGTGACATTACGAAAAATCATTATTATAGCCATTCGTTGCTATCAGTTGTAACTTTCATATTTGTGCTCATCATATATAGGAAAAGATGCTCTGCTTGTATGTCATTATTGAAAGCGTAGGTACTTTCAGAATGTCAAAAAAATGTGGCTATACAGAGCCTTGTCAAATGGACTAATTTAATGATGTTAACAAAGGTCCTTGATGTTATACTGCTTTTGGATTAGAATCTAGTCATAGTTTTCTTTCCATGGAAATCTCTCACTGCTTTCCCATCCCACTGATAAAAGATCATGCCATGTTATCTAATCTAAATCTAATTAGAGATAAATGATCACGAAGAACTAGTTTTGTCTAAAAGCTTGGGAAGTATTAAAGGAGTTGGTAAAACGAAAACATTCATTTGGAGCTACTTCAAGCACATCAGGACTGTTACTGCCTGCATAATCGAGAATACATGTGGAAAATGAGTTATTGAAGGTATGATTTTTTTCAATCATGCTGTCATACAATTGAATGTTTTGGACTTGCATTAGGGGATTAACTGGAGAGAGAACGGTAAAAGCACTCAGGCTTTCAAAGGCGTTGACAGTACCCGAAACAACATCTGTATATGAAGCTTGCCGTCTCTTGGCTACCCGTAATGTTGTCGCTCTATTACTAACTGATTCTAACGCTTTACTTTGTGGGATCCTCACGGACACGGTATAATCTTGCATTCTCTCCCACAGAACAAGAGAAGTTTAGATCTATTTGTTTTAACACTCATAAGCAATTATTTTTTGGCTGTTTAAGGATATTGCAAAAAGAGTTATTGCTCGTGAGATTAATCTTGAAGACACGCCTGTTTCCAAGGTTATGACAAAGAATCCAACTTTTGTGCTCGCTGATACTCTTGCTGTGGAAGCCCTCCAAAAGATGGTGCAAGGTTGGTGTTTTACAGGGAGGCACATCCACCTTTAAATACTACTTGCTATCTTGTTGCTTGGTTTTTGAATGCAAGGCTGATACATTCCACAGGGAGATTCAGGCATTTACCCGTGGTGAAAAATGGAGAAGTTGTAGCTTTACTTGACATAGCAAAATGTTTGTATGATGCTATTGCTCGATTGGAAAGGGCTTCCGAGAAAGGAAAAGCAATCGCAGCAGCTGTTGAAGGTATCGAAAAACAATGGGGAACGCAGGCTTCTGGTTGGTTTGCCTAGCTCTTGCATTTTTATTTTGGACATACTTTTGCAGTAAGGTTCTGATTAAACTAAGCACTGACTGCATTGTTTAATGCTAATTTGGTCCTTGTGCAGGCACCAATGCATTCATTGAAACGATTAAGGAGAAAATATTCAAACCTTCATTGTCTGCGATCATTCCCGAGTTTCCAAAGTAGGTAATACCTTCTTTTATTTTGATTGAAGAGAGAGTTATGTTCAATGATATGTGGCACGCTTGGACTATCATCCTATCCTAGTTCTTCCAACCGATAGTAACACTTTTCAGGGTCGTTAAAGTCCCACCAACAGAATCAGTTCTGTACACAACAAAGAAGATGCTTGAACATGGTGCAAGCGCTGCAATTGTGATGGTTGACAACAAACCTCGGGGAATCCTCACGTAATTATTTTTCAAGTGGAATTACCATCTGTCTCCTCTCCTTTTGATTTTATATAAAGTAGCTTCGGTTTGACTTTTGGTTCCGGTTTACGAGTTTCACAGTCTTAGGTTCATTGTCACTATGCATTCTTTGGTTAATTCTTATGGAATATAATCTACGTGAAACTCCAGGTCAAAGGATATCTTGATGCGGGTAATTGCACAACATTTGCCCCCCGAGTCAACCCTTATCCAGACGGTACTTTTTTCTTCTCATATGTACGGTTTCTTGAGATACTTATTTCGTTAGCATTTTCCATTGTTAGATGATGAAACATCTCGTAATGTAAAGTACTCCTTGCCGCATAATAGAAGAAAATTTGGCCATTCTGGGTGCTCACCCTTTTCTTGTCTTCCTTTTTCTACTTTTTAACGCCTATACGACAAAATCCACAGGTCATGACCCCAAATCCAGAATGTGCAACAGTCGATACACCAATTGTTGATGCACTTCATACTATGCATGATGGAAAAGTTTTACATCTGCCCGTGCTTGATAGAGGTAATTTACCAATATTTTGGCTTCAAGCTTCTATATTGTTTCTCTCTTTCTGATAAAGCTAGTTTGGAACAGATGGCAGTGTAGTTGCTGTGGTCGATGTGCTTCATATCACTCATTTTGCCATTGCAGCGGTAAGTCAGATGTGTTAGACCCTGCTATACACGCTGCTTCTAACTTCTATAAGTGCCTGTGAAATCCAAGTTGCTTGAAATGGGCCATGTGACTCAATATATGTGTAGTTTATATACCACACTCCTGTCAATTTTAGTTATGAATTTTATGGTCCTCATGAATTTTTTTCGTTTGCGATTATTGGATAAAGCTTCAGGTTCCTCTTGTAAATGGTTGGCAATATCTTAACTCATATAGATCGGGATTAAGGTTGATAAGGGTTAATGTTAGGAAACCAACACCACTGCTGGTTTATTTCAGGCGTAAGAAGGCTGCCTAGTGGCTGACTTAGTCAACATTTGTATTTTCTTTTATTTATTTATCAGTGCATTAATTTGTTGTTGCAGTTATTGTTCAGTTAGTGGTCATCATGGTAATTGTTAGTGGGGTCATGGGATCATTAGGAGCCTATTTAATTGTTAGTTTATTTATTTATTTATTCAGTCAATTTATTTCTTTGTAACTGTCAGTTAATTATTTCAGTTCATTTCTTTGTAATTGTAGGAGTGTGTATGTGGCTATAGTAGCCCATGAGTCTGTACTTGTCAGTTATGCTTAGGAGTTATTGTCAGTTATTTCCTTCGGTTGTTTGGTCTATAAAACCTGATTGTAATCCATCTTTCAGGGGGAATGAATTGGAATATTGAATTTGTCTTATCTCTCCCTTATCTTCTCCCTCTCTTTCCCTAGAACCAGATGCTGGTTCTAGTCCCCTTCCCTCCTCTTACCTTTAAGATTTTCAGATTCTAGATTCTAGAGTCTATCTCTTCTTTTCTTCTCCCTTCCCTCTTCTTCTCTTCTCTCTTCTTTTCCCTATTTTTGTTTCTGTTTTTCAGGTTCTATCATTTGGTATCAGAGCAAGAGATCCTCTTGACCTGTGGAACAAAATGGTAACCACCCAAAATTCTCCACCAAATTCTTCTCTCTCACTAGAATTTTCAGATTCTGGATTCTAGTTTCTCTCATCCTTCTTCCTCTCTTCCTCCCTTTATTTCTTCCCTTCTCCTCACCCTTAATTCTATCCACCCTCTAACTTTCTATCATGTATTACAGTTTCTTATTCTTAATCCCTCTTCTCTTCCCGTTGAACTTCCAGAATTGGGGTTCTATGTTCTTTTCTCCTTCTGCCTCTGATCTTCTAACCTCTTATCTGTCTTTTCCTTTCTCTCTTTCTTCGTTCTACTCTAATCTTCTCTAAAATCTTACAATTCAGATAAACTTCTCTGTATTTGTATCTCTGGAACTTCAGATTCTGGTTCTAGGGGTTTCTTCCTTCCTCTCTCTGACTTTCTTTCATTCTTCCTTCTCTTTTCTTCTATCTAAAACTTTCTTCCCCTCTTCTTAATTCTAAATTCTACCTTCTCCCTCCTAAGTTCTAACTTGTCTGTCCTTCTTCCTCTCTTTTCTCTTTTCTCCTTTCTCTTCTCTTTTCCCTTCTATCTTCCTTTATCTAGAATTTCATATGCTGGTTCTAGATTTCTTCCTCTCTCTGCCTCTTTCATTTTTCTTTCTCTTTTCTCTTAGCCTCAACTAAAGTCCTGTCTTTCTATCTTTGGAATTTCAGATATTGGTTCTGGGATTTCTACTCTCTTCTCCTCTTATTTCTTTTCATCTCAAGTTTCTGTCTCTGTCTCTTAATTATTCAGAATATCTGTCTTTCCTTTCTAGGGTAGCAGATTTTGGATCTAGATATTCTTCCATTTCTTCTATCTTCTCTATTCCTTCCTGTCCTTCTCCTTTCTACACTGAATAATTCTTCAAACCCTTTGTCCACTGAACTTTAATCTCAGAATCTAATTGCAATCATAAACAAATTATATAATTTGGACGCTGAGATGATTGTCCTGAAATAGCAAAATCATCAACCACTACTCACAGGGAGCAATATGTCAGAACTGGAGAAACATAGAGGAAACCTTCTTCTGAACATTTTCCCAGGAAAATAGAGTCAGGTGTTGTGACACAATTTCTTGATTTTCGCCTTGAGGACAAGCCGATTCTCCTGGGGGGAAGTAATGTTAGGAAACCAACACCACTGCTGGTTTATTTCAGGCGTAAGAAGGCTGCCTAGTGGCTGACTTAGTCAACATTTGTATTTTCTTTTATTTATTTATCAGTGCATTAATTTGTTGTTGCAGTTATTGTTCAGTTAGTGGTCATCATGGTATTTGTTAGTGGGGTCATGGGATCATTAGGAGCCTATTTAATTGTTAGTTTATTTATTTATTTATTCAGTCAGTTTATTTCTTTGTAACTGTCAGTTAATTATTTCAGTTCATTTCTTTGTAATTGTAGGAGTGTGTATGTGGCTATAGTAGCCCATGAGTCTGTACTTGTCAGTTATGCTTAGGAGTTATTGTCAGTTATTTCCTTCAGTTGTTTGGTCTATAAAACCTGATTGTAATCCATCTTTCAGGGGGGAATGAATTGGAATATTGAATTTGTCTTATCTCTCCCTTATCTTCTCCCTCTCTTTCCCTAGAACCAGATGCTGGTTCTAGTCCCCTTCCCTCCTCTTACCTTTAGGATTTTCAGATTCTGGATTCTAGAGTCTATCTCTTCTTTTCTTCTCCCTTCCCTCTTCTTCTCTTCTATCTTCTTTTCCCTATTTTTGTTTCTGTTTTTCAGGTTCTATCAGTTAATAAATAATTTTTGAGGAAGGGGAGCAATAGAAAAGTCAATAAATGAGGGAAAGATAGCAGGGAGAGAGAGAGAAACTTTGGCTGGGGTGAGAAAACATACTGAGGGGCACCTCTTATTTATAGTATTCAGGACGAACGCTAGAAAGGAAGAATATCACTGTCATAATTGCCTCTCATAAATGCCGCCAATAAGTCATTATGACAGATTTTCTCATTTCCCTGAAAGGAAATGATTTGACTTTAATCAGCAATAAATGCTGATTAAGTCAATTGTCAATTTCTCTCAGATCATTTCTCATCCGTCAGATTCTCTTTTGGACGATACAGCCCATCGAGGGTGGACTCGGACACATAGTCCAACAAAATTAAATTGAGAGCTCAAGATAGCCTTGGCTAAGATGTCCGTTGTCTGGCATCCAGAATCAACACGCTCACTGACTATGGCTTCCTAACTGAACTAGACGGAGATGTAAATGCAATCTTTTGTCAAATTCATATTGATTGTTTCGTTTTCTAATACTAATTAGGTTGGAAATACTGCCGAATCAAATAACGAAGCAGCCAGCTCACTAATTCAAAACTTTTGGGAATCAACCATGGCCTTAACTTCAAATGTTGACGATGATGACGACGACTCACGAAGGTTTTATATATGCATTGATGTTGCTGGTTGAAATAATCTCAATTGATTATTGCACTCATATTCTTGATGTCATATCAGTGGCAGTTCCTTGAAGATGACTTCTGATGTTGGCGAAACTGGGAGATCTACTGGCCCATCCTCGACCAGGATGCCAAATGCATTCTCCTTCAAGTTTCAAGATAGGAAAGGCAGAAAGCATAGATTTACTTGCGGTATGCTACTTATCTTTGACAGTATGCAGATGATGATATTGACCTTGTATGCTCAGGATTTCTATTTGATGGATTAATTTGTCATTATATTTTTGTTCAATGTTGCTTTGCATAAGCAGGAGTAGGGCTGTAGTGAGAAGTAAGCACTTCTTTGTGTGTTTGAGTATGATCAAATTGTGCCACTGTATGGATGGATTCCATATCTAGATTTTATTGTATCGGTAAAAAGCTAGGGGTTGAATGATTTTAATACTGTTGGTTGCAAATCCAGATACTCTGAGCTTGGTAGAGGTTGTGGCTTCAATCATCCAGAGAGTCAATGACATTGACCCATACAACATGCCCCTAATTCTGGTATGGTTCTTCAAGTAGGTATTTTATCCAGCTTGACTCAATGCTTCAGCCTTTTTAATGCGAGCTGGTCAAATCTGTGGTTTACAGTACGAGGATGAAGATCATGATCACATTGTAATGGCTTCAGACAATGACCTTGCTTCAGCTGTGGACCATGCAAGGGTGGCTGGTCTTAAGGTATGCTTGGAGGCACACTGTTAGGACTTGGAAAACAGAAATAGAAATAGAGGAAAGGGGAAGAGATGGAAGAGAGAGAGAGAGAGAGAGAGAGAGTAGAAAAGTAGAGGAACTCTAGAACCAGAATCACACAATTCTAGAGAGGGAAAGAAGAGAGAAGAGAAGAAGAGGGAAAGGGAGAAGAAAAGTGGGAATATACTCTAGAATGCAGAATCTGAAAATCCTAGAGGGAAGAGAAGGAGAGAAGGAGACTAGAACCAGAATCTAGTTCTAGGGAAAAGAAGGATAAGTTGGAAATGTAAAAGAAGGATAAGTTACTACATCATAATATTCTTTATTTATTCATGTCTGAAAATAATGCAATGAGTAGATATATATATATATATATAGACGGATTCCATAACTGAATATAACTTCTCTTAACATAAACTGACACTATTTGTAACCAACGCAAGACACTTGTCACAATAGACACACAACATATAATAAAACATAAAATACAAATATTGGCAGGTTCCTATCACACACCATAATAAAGAAGTTTTATTTAGCGCAGGAAGGATTTTTTTTTTTTTTTGCACTGCGCAGGAAGGATCAATGGGGGTATTTTGACTATTTTCTTTGATTGAAATTTGAAATGGGGTCAAGCAAAGTTTCAAAATGGAATAGAAAAGGTGATAAACCAATAATTTGACTTTGGAGTGATATGTATTTTGTAGGCTTTGAGGTTGCATTTAGACTACTCAGAAGTATCAAGTGGTGGGAGAAAAAACAGCGCGGGAAGTCTGGATTATGCTCACTCAGATGGAAGGAACTCAGCATATGGCGCCGTAACTGTTGGAGCTGTAATCCTTGCTGCTTGCTTGTATACATACTTGAAGAAGAGGGCTTAAACGGCAGAAGCAGTGGCGCGTTTTGACTCCAAACTCTAAACAGAGGTTCAGACTAAACCTTAAAAAAAACTAGAAAATGTTAACATGGTGGCATTTTTGCCATTCTTTTTTTATGGCTGGCAACTTGCCAATGTGTTAGTTCCTGTATATGTGCTTGTACATCAAAAAGTTTATATACTATTATTGCACTATCAAGTCTGAAATACATAAATGATCTTTAAATGACATATATTTAAAAGTTGAATTTTTTTTTTTTTTTTGCTAATTTAAAAGGTAGTTTGTCAATCCTCTCATTGACAGTTTGATCAATTTAGGATTCTGCACGTGTGAGGCCTCACTGCAGAAGCTGGCACATGAGCACAATTTCTTGTGCCGACTTCTGCTCCACATTCCCCAAAATGGCTCACGGCCATTCACATATCTTTAATTTTTGTGATTGTTACTCGGTCCAACAAAAAGGGCATACAAATTTGACTTCATCATGGCACTGTGAACTTAGCCTAGCACGCCAACAAATCCTACTACCCTCCCCTGTTTCCCTTAAAAATAAATTTATTTGGGTGGGTGTGTGTGTTTTTTATCATTTTATTATTTGATCCAGACCCACAAGAGCATCGACAGTACTAATGTCCTTTGGTGATTGAATTTGAGAAGGACCATACTTGTCAACTAGTTCTCCTCCATGGACTTTACATATTAGGTTGTATCTCCAGCAGATTCTTGGATGTATTTTGACAAAACAAACTAAATTATGAATATGAATAAATGAATCTAAACTAAATTGAACTCATTGATACACACATATTCATTCGTAGTTAATCCCAACCATACATCTTTTATATATTGAATAAGTATATTGCGTTCTGCATCGTTTATTGAATTGTGGCAAAACTGACTGAGGCTTTCAATAATTAATTACGCTTAGAACGCTCTCATTTAGCAGTTTCCAGCGATCCAAGGGTCCACCAAAAAGTCTCAGTCACTTCACTGTGTCAAAATATTTTGCATTCGCCAATTCCAGCTCTGAAAAATGCTTTCATTCATCCATTAATTTAATTATTAAGAAAACGCGACCAGCTGAAATGGAAGAAATCATATAAAATTTATTAGCGTCCTTCAAATTGATTCCTCCAAAATGTACTCAGAATCCCCCTCAAATTCTGTTCTTTCCGTCTTGTGAAGCCAACTCACACCACAGTGCCACACCTATAAATATTTTTATCACTAAAAAAAAAAAAAAATCACCCACCGATAGTTTTATGGAAAATGGGGTCCTTCGTTGCTCCTTTTTGGTCTTTAGAAAAGAGATTCTCAGCAAAAGATTAAAAAGCCACTAGTGTCTGCTTCACATGATTTTATGATCCCACTACGCGGATTGATTGACTTTAACTACGCATGAGCTTGGAGGGAACAATAAAAGTAACAAAGCACCAAGGCTAGCTAAAAGCACTCTAATCCCATTTTCCCACGAAACCAGATGCTTCTTAATAGCAGAGAAACATCTAGGGGTGATTGGATTCAATTCAAAAGGCTCCTATTTGTCCAGTGAGACAAACCCATTTTCTCAAAATATTTATTTTTCTGAGTAAGAATGAGTGGAAAAGGCAAACCCAGATCACTACATTTCCTCTCCTCGATTTTCTTGTGCTGTCTCATTCTATCATGTGTGTTGAAACCATACAATGTTGCAGCTTCACAACCCATCAAAACCATCGTTGTTCTAGTTATGGAAAACCGGTCCTTCGATCACATGCTGGGTTGGATGAAGAAAGCCATCAACCCAGTAATAGATGGAGTCACCGGAAGAGAATGCAACCCGGTTTCTACCAAAAACCCGACCCACGACTCCATTTGTTTCACAGATGATGCAGAGTTTGTGGATCCGGATCCTGGCCATTCGTTTGAGGAAGTGGAACAACAAGTTTTTGGCTCTAGTTCCATTCCTTCCATGTCTGGATTTGTTGAACAAGCATCCTCAATGTCTCCAAATCTCTCTGAGACAGTCATGAAAGGATTTCGACCCGAATCCGTGCCCGTTTATGCTGCTCTGGTTCGAGAATTTGCTGTGTTTGATAGGTGGTTTTCTTCAATTCCGGGTCCAACACAGCCCAATAGGCTTTTTGTGTACTCTGCTACTTCTCATGGTTCAACAAGCCATATCAAGAAGCAATTGGCTAAAGGGTATCCTCAAAAAACCATCTTTGACTCATTACATGAGAATAAGTTGGACTTTGGAATCTATTACCAGAACATTCCAACAACCTTGTTCTACAGAAATTTAAGGAAGTTGAAATACATATCCAAGTTCCATCAGTATGATTTGAAGTTCAAGAAAGATGCAAAGCAAGGGAAGCTTCCTCCATTGACTGTAATTGAGCCAAGGTACTTCGATTTGAAGGGGATTCCTGCAAATGATGATCACCCATCCCATGACGTGGCAAATGGACAAAAGCTGGTAAAGGAGGTGTATGAGACACTCAGAGCAAGCTCTCAGTGGAACCAAACACTTCTGGTGATTACATATGATGAGCATGGTGGGTTTTATGATCATGTGAAGACTCCTTTTGTTAACATTCCAAGTCCAGATGGGAACACAGGACCTGCTCCTTATTTCTTCAAGTTTGATAGGTTAGGTGTTCGGGTACCAACTATTATGGTTTCTCCTTGGATCAAGAAAGGGATTGGTGAGCTTTCTTACTTATCCCCATTAGCAAGTGCAGTTGTGATCAATGTGATTAAAAGTATTTTGCATTATACTGAATCATTGTTCTGATTTGGTGATTTTATAGTGATAAGCAGCCCAAAAGGACCTGCAGTGAACTCAGAATTTGAGCACTCATCAATCCCAGCCACCATAAAGAAGATGTTCAACCTCTCATCTAACTTCTTGACTCACAGAGACGCTTGGGCTGGGACATTTGAGCACATTGTTGGGGACTTAATTTCACCCAGAACAGATTGCCCAGGTATATAATCGATTATTTCACTTTTATGAGAGCCTAGTGAGGTTTTCAAATTTTAAGGAGAGTGAATAATAAGAGGGTTGAAATGTCTGTGTTATGTAGCGACATTGCCAGAGGTGAAGGCTCTAAGGAACAGTGAAGCCAAAGAGGAGGGAGGGGTATCAGAGTTTCAGAGTGAGGTAGTCCAATTGGCTGCTGTTCTGAACGGAGACCACTTCTTGAGCAGTTTCCCAAACGAAATGAGCAACAATATGAGTGTGAAGGAAGCTCATGACTATGTGAGAGGAGCAGTTTCAAGGTTCATCAGAGCCAGCAAAGAGGCTATCAACTTAGGTGCTGATGAATCTGCCATTGTAGACATGAGATCATCCCTTACAACTAGATCCTCAATTCACAACTGAAAAATATCAGAGCCCGGAAAAAAGAAAGACAGGAAACCAACAAGTACTACACAGTCCACAGTTGTATTAACTGTGATGTGGTGTTCAATGTTTGTCATTGTATTGTATTTAACTAGTCTAGATACTTCAACCCATGAAAAGCATGGGGAATTAAAAGTTGGAAGGAATAGATTGTTGAGTAAATATGTATATCCGTGAATGAGTTGGTAATTTAAAAATGAGTAATAGATACTGAATATGTAAGAAGTAAGGCATGTCATGTTATGAAACAACTTTGTCATTGTTTTCAGAGTTTGTTGATGATTAATTTCGAGATGAAAGTGAAGAGTATTTTAATCTCTGCGTGAATTCAACTTCCAAAGTTTGTCTTGGTATCTCAGCAATGCAGCATCTGGAAGCTGTAGTAACCATATTTCATTTCCATTGATAGAATATTACTCTAAGGTTTGTTTTATACAGTTAAATAACCATATTATTATAGCGGCACAACAGTAACACAATTTTATTCCATTGGTTAAATGAGTCACAGGATGATGCCTACAATTTTTTTGTTAAATTCACAATTCATGAATAAATCTTATGCCTCCATTCACAGATATAAGATCTAGTTGACTTTTTTTTAGAGATTAGGGAAACCAAATGAGCCATTTAATCATAACGTATTTTATATAGTATTATATTATATGTTAGCTTATAAGCCTTATGGGATTATAGCACTATATTCCACCTGACACAGAATATAAGATTAACTTCTTGGGGTTCTCTGAAGAAAATAGAAAAACTCTGTTGGTTTACTAAATTGCTTCTTGAAGTTGGTGATGGTAAATTGGGCAACGCTAAAGATGGTGTTGCCAACATTGAAATTCCAGCTGAGTTGCTTGTACCTCCATCGGACAATTCATTTCATTCTAATGTTGCAGCAACGTATGAAAACTGGATTAGTCATCGAGTCTTTACAACGGTACTGAGCTACGGATCCCGAAAATTGGCAAGAATGTTAATGAGGCAATTACGTTGAATGGCTCTCATCCAAGTCAGAAAGTCTTAATTCATAGGTTGGATATGAATCATTTCGAAAGAAGGTTGCCATATCATGTGCGAAGAAGGCAATTCCCCGATAAATCTAAGTTTTGCTGTGACATTAAACAAGAGTCAAGGGCAGTCACTTAAACATGTTGGAGTTTTCTTATCAAAGCTAGTATTCACACATGGCCAACTGTATGTGGCACTGTCCCGTGTTCGAAGCATAGATGGCTTGAAATTTTTTGTCCCTTGAAGTGGAGAAAAAACGTGCAAAAATAAAGAATGTTGTGTATGAGGAGATATTCAACAATCTACATGGTTGAGTGTTGGTGGTTTGTTCTATGGAACCGCATTATGGGTATTCCGTTGCCGATGCAATTTGTTTATGATTTTCTCTAATGATGAAGTTGTAATGTTGTATTCTATATGAACTTTTCAAGGTAATGGCAATATTATGTTATGATTGCATTTCTTTCTTCTATTACTACCTACGCAACGTGCCGGGGACTTAATGCTCGTTTTTTTTTTTGACAAAGGACATAATGTTAGTTTAGAGAAAAAGTGCGGGTAAATAAATTTATAAGTAACTTATTTAACTTTTTTAAGATTTTCCAAAAAACATCAATATTTTGGAGTATACTTCTAGTACTTCTTTTACTACTTTTAATTTTATTGGATAAAATCAGAAGTACTAAAGCTTACATTGTGGTATGAACTAGTATTGACTATACACATACTTAGTTCAAATATTTCATGTTGCTATCATGCATTAAAATCTTCAAGTCCTAACATATTTCTGGCTCTTGAAAGAGCAAAAATTGCTCACGCATAATTATTAGCTGTAACTTTTGTTTATTCTTTCGCAAATGAGAGGGTGTTTGAGAATGGTCTCCAATAACAGGTCATTTTCAGACTCAGTTGAAATGCTAATAGAAGTTTGAGTGGAATGTTCTTATTTACAGAAAAGGCTTAATTCTTGATAGGCCAACCAACAACCCGCTAATAGGAGTCTTGAGTCTGCAAAACTATTTGGCGATTCTTGAATCTGACATATTACACACGGATCAAAGACTAATCTCTTATCAATCCTATAAGATTACACAATCGGCTTAAACAAACGTGAGCGTAACTTCAACTTACCAGTTGTCAAGAAAAAGTCAAGATCGAGATCAATACCAATCTTATCCCTCATACTTGCCTCACTATGCAAAAAAGCACATGCCATCACCGCCTTCCAGTTTAACAGCAATCAGATGATGGATAACATAATATCGCAAGATACAGTTCTACAAGGTCATGCCTATAAGACTAATACTACATCCAACCCTTAATATATGATCAAATTGTCTTATTTAAGGAGATTAAGGAAGATAAATAAACTACTTAATGATAACATATGTTACATATTACTAAATTATAGGTAATGTAATTTAGTTTGTTGAAGAAATGATAAATATAAATACCTTAAAGTAGTTGAAGAAAAGATAAATATAAATACCTCAAAATAGTTTGTAAAAGAATACTTTAAAGTAATTCATTTTACTTCCTTAATCTCCTCAAATAAGTCAACCTAATCTTAATATGAGGAACTGATGGTATATTTGCAAGTCATTCCATACTCTTAACTTCTGAAACTACAGTTTGAGGGAGGTCAACTTTAACCTATTGAGAAGGTTAAGTTGAAGATACCAGAAATCATAGTTGCCATATAAAGCATTTCAAATTCAGGTTTCAACTGCCAGGTACCACTATCCCATAGCCATAATAATAGTATACATCTTTAATTGATGTACAATTTCAGATTGAGCAAGGACTTTGCCATGTGGATATATCAGAGATAAGATTCCGCAACTGATCTATGAGAGCCTTCAGGTGGATGTTCTTGTTGGCAAGCTCCTATATTTATAAACAGAAGTTTAGGGGAAGTTGAACACAATTACTTAGACTCGAAAGCAGTAAAAAATCTTAGCAAAAACTAAAATATCTCACAAAACTCAAGTTATTTTCAGATGACAACAAACTAAAACCTGGGTCAGAGGGCTAGAATGAAAATTCCACCGTTTAGTCTTTAGTATAAGAACATGAACATAGAGACTGAAGTTTAAACTATAAATCAAAATCTTAACACAAAAAACACACCTTTCTTAATCGCGAGGCTCGTTCTTCCAACTTCTCAATGTCGGTTTCATCCACAGGGCTAGCAGCTGAACCAGTATCAAATGTTTTCGCCTATTGTAATTGTAAGAGCCAATTTAGTTTCACTAGGAAAAACCAATGACCTCACCACTAGACACTAAAGTAGCTCAAAAGCTCACTCTCACATACAGAGAGAACCAGAACTAAATTATGGCTGCCAATAAGAGAAACATCACAGTGACCATAACTTTCATTGATTGTGTCATCTCAAGCAACATCAATCCAAGATTTAACACAGTGAATAGTTTAATTCAGGAAAAAAATCAAACAGATGAAGCTAATTTACCTTCTGGGAATTTGGAATTGCAGTGAGAACAGATCGAAGTGCAGCAACAGAATTCTTGTAACGAAGTCGAGCTTCTTCAAGAGCTCCTCCAGTACCACCAGCACCGACACTACTCTCTGCGTGGTGTATAGAGTTATCGGAATTGGCGTCACTACTAGCGGCACCGTTAGAAGAGTGAGAGGAAGGGCCATTGGGGACCAAATTAGAAGAAGCAGAAGCAGACATGGGAGATGTAGACCACAAGGAAGGGTTACAGAGCTCGTCATTCATGGAAGAAAGGATCTGAAAAGCGTATTCTATGGTTTCTTCCAGATACTTCTGCCCCTCCACTGCTAAATCTTGCGTCGTTTTAGGGTTCGCCATCATTCCATTTACGGATTGTTCTTCCATATCCAAACAGCTCGCAACCACTGATTCAGTATGATTGTTTACAGTCAGATCAAGTTTCTGTCTGATCCTTGAGAAACCCTAAGATTACTGTACTCAAGGGCAGCTTAATCTGGAGATTGAAGAGGAAAAATCCTGAAACTGTAATATTCAAAAATTAATACTCTTCCAAAATAATACTTATAATGTATTTTTTATTGAGTTAAGCTCCTAAATGTCCAGTTTATTCAAGGAATTATCGGCGCTAACAACACTTTTTGGGCTCTTAAATGCCCTGTTGGAAGTTAAATTTTCATTTTTAACGGTGACAAGTTAACGGGGTTAAGTGGACACGCTGGCATAACACCTAATGGATATGTGGCGTGACGTTGCTCGGCCTCTTGGACATTTAAAATCTAAAATCAAAACTTTTGGATGCTGGTTGTTCATTCGAAAAAACTTTCATGATATTTAAAAACCATAATCTTGGCTACGTCATTACCCATTCAACAAGGATTTAACCTAACGTGGCATTCGGTCGGTCATGGCAAACGTCCGTTTTCTCTGTCCGTTAAATTTGGTCATAAAAGCTACGAAATAATACTTCTAAGGCATTTACGATTTAAAAAAAAAAGCTTCCGGATGATGGTAGCTCCTTGAGTAAAATTTCCTGGGTATTTAAAAGCTTTAACCTTTTTAATTATTAGATTATAAGTTAACTTAAAATTTAAATAAAATAGTTTAGGAAAAAAATTTAGCAAATCATTTTATAAATAACTTATTATTTCTTAGTATTTTTCAAAAAAATCAACTAGATTATATGTTTAGGAATTGAGGGATAATAAGACTTAATCGACTTTTACAGGAAATTAAAGAAGTTAAATAAATTGTTTAATAAAAAAGATGTTTAAATTATATATTAATTTATAAGTTAAATGAAGTAACGAAGAGGAAAAAATTTCAGATAAATTAGTTTTTAATGAATTATTCAACTTTCTTAACAGTTTTTTTTTTTTTAAAAAAAGTGAACTAAGCTTTTATAGTCATAGTAAGAAGAATTTGTCCCGGTTATGCTATAATTAGCTACAAGACAGATAAATGAACAAACAATTAAACATAGACAGTAACTTTAATGTGTAATTACTATCATTAGTTTGTAGTCAGAATGGTAAAGAGTGAAGCTTTACTGAAAATGGATAAGGGAGGTCAGAAAATATGAGCTTCATTGGTCGTCTTCTTCTCCCTGCCTTTCCTTCTTCCTCTTCTTCTTCCACAAGCTCGATTCTGCAAGTACCTAATCCGATTCTAAAAACCCATAATCCAAACCCTAAACCCATCCTCCTACCTAATCTTCTCTCCTTGGTTCTTGCTGTATCATTCACTTCTCCATTACCTGCTTCTGCCATCCCTTCCCTCAATTCTCAGTCCTCTCCTCCTATCTCCCTCACTACTCCTTTTTCTGAATCTAAGAATTTGCAGCTTGGCCTAGAAAATGGGTATGTCAATTTTCTGTACAAGATATTCTGTTTCCTAACTTGCTTTTTTTTCTTCTCCCTTGAAGGAATGTGTTCTGTTGGTTGGTGTTCAGTATTTACTTAGTGTTCTTTTTTGTTGGCAGAAAAATTTTGCCTTGCCCTTCGGTTAATCCGGGTTGTGTATCCACAAACCCCAAGTCATCTTCGTTTTCATTTCCTTGGATGATTCCTGATAATTCATCAGACGATGCAATTCAGGTCACTTGAGAACTATTCTATATTTTCATTATCTCAATCTAAACTTGTTTCCATTTGGATTATACAAGTCAATATTCCTGATTAGTAACTTGTTGTTCCCTTTTCCTTCCCCAGAAACTGAGCGAAGCAATCCAAAAGACCCAGAAAAATGTGAAAATCCAGCCTGTGGAAGACACTCCTTACGGTAATAGTAACCCCTAGTTTTTGGAATCTGATCAATAATTAATGCTTTACATCCTGAATTCTGGAACAATATCAAGTAAATGTAGCATGAAGCGAAAGAAATCCTATTTTCCAACAGAATAATGCAAATACTGGAATTAGGAAGAAACTAGTAAAGGCAATTACAGAATGTGACTTATTACTGATAATGAAGTGATTGTACAGGGAGATATTTACAAGCTGAGGTTGATGGGGGATTTGGCAGAAGAGACGTGCTTGAGTTTCTAGTGAAAGGAGATGTGGTTACTTACAGGTGTATGGCTACAAAAGTCACCTACGTGTATCCTTTTACTACAGCTTTAGGAGATTCCAAGGGTCAAGAAGCAAGACTCAAGCAAATTAGCGATCACTTGGGCTGGTATGCTCCGGGTTTTGATTCCATGCAATAAATTTTGCTTCTTTTTGCTGTATTAGCTCTCACTCTCATGATCACATTCGCTTGTTGCCAAGTGCCTCTGTTATTATGTGTTGTATTGAAATGGATCTTGTAGCTATATTCTATCTTATCACACAGGCATTGATCTGCCTTTTCTTTTTCTTTGTTCATTTACCTTATTGTTTGAACCAGTTTTCCTGCGTCGTGTTTAAGTTTATGGAATTCACAGCATCCTACAGAAATATCAAAAACTCGGTTCTATAGGCTCAAACACAAAGCCACAAATTGTTTCACTCTGAAAGAGAACGGGAAAAAAGGAGCTTATGGACCAATTTTGAAAGCGTATATTATAAGTTTAGTTGCTTTTTTGATAAGGCAGTGTGGAATCCATCTTTCTCTTAAGATTCTGAGAGGACATTGATATCGTTTTCAGCTTTCACGAAAAGGCTATCTAAAAAAAGAGTAAAGACCAATCTCCTGATATTTCTCGACACCATAAATATCTGTTCCATCTCAACTCATCGCACAGAAAAAGAAGATATTATGAATTCCATGAAATATCTTCTACTAATGGGCCAGCGCCATCACCATCTCCCATTCCAATAATTCATTGGTTAGAATTAAATCAAATTGAATCAAGAATCATCCTCCAAATATTCTTAAATAAAAAGAATAGGGCCAATGCAATATTTGATGGTTAAGGACTTAAGGCTGCCCCATTTTGGTTTTTGACCATTTTTCATTTAACATATTCATCCCTATAATCTAATAAATATTCGGACCATTTCATTTCTTGAGGAACTAGAACTAAAACGAGGCCAAAGTTAAGTGATTAACTATTATTGTATTAACCAAAAAATTTACTTTGTATGGTATCGTGATGGTTTAGATTTCATTCGATGCCCAATTAGGGCATGTAGGGTCAAATTACCTACCAAAGGCAAACCAGCATGAATTATTTATTCGCCACATTTCATTCGATGGACCAGCTGAAAAAGTAAAAGTGAGTTGACTGGCATAATAGGAACACGTCACTAGATATTTAATAGCAAGTGTCCCTCCACATAGACATATATACATGGAGAGAAGCAGAGAGAAAAGTGAAAGAAGGGAGAAGATAATGGAGGGAAGAGAGAGAATGAGTGAGAAATGGAAGAAGTTGATGAGAGAGAGATGGGTCGTATTTGTTTGTTCGATGTGGGTGCAATCATTTGCAGGGATGGCTTATATGTTTGGAGCCATATCTCCTGCCATTAAAGCCACCATGGGTTACAACCAGAAGCAGCTAGCTGTCTTGGCTGTGGCCAAGGACTTAGGTGACAATATTGGATTTGTTGCTGGCAAACTCAGTCAAGTTTCTTCAATCTCTCGAGTTTTAATCGTCGGGGCTCTTCAGAATTTTGTTGGTTACCTCCTTGTCTGGATTGTTATCACCAACAAAATCTCTTCTTTGCCCCTCTGGGTGGTAAGTCACTTCTTCACTTTCAAACTCTTACATGCAGAAACAGAGCATATGGACTCCTTTCAACTCTGTTTTCTCATTACTTCTCCTTCTGTTTTAAGAATATTCTGTGACATATTCGTCTCTGTAATTCTTTCTTCATCATGGTCCATTGTCTGCGGAGGTTAAGAAGACATTTTACGAGATTTTGAAGGGAAAAATAGTAAAGTAAAAGCAAAGCATTCTTTCGCTCTTCTCATCGTAGTTAAAGTTTTTTTTTTTTTTTTTTCCCTAAAAAAAAAACAAAATATATCATTATCATCTATTGGTCCTTGGTCTTGCTTCATGGAAAATTATCCTAATGACATGACATAAGGTGAAAAAGAAAATCTTTACCTAAGATCTTTTTTCACGTAATATTCTTGAAAAAAAAATTGCTTATAAGAGAACTTGACTTCTAGCCAAATCCAAGCTTCTCTTTAACTTTGTTTAAACCAAGTTGACCTCAACAAAAGTTTAAAATTTGGGAAGTAAGGAATTGGCCTTCCGTAATACTCCCTCGCTCCTAAATATAAGATCATTTTGGCTTTTTTTTTAGAAATTAAGGATACAAAATTAATCATTTTAAATTGTCTATAGTAATATTTTTCTTCAAAATTAATTTATTCTACTTATAAACTAACATATAATCTAATTATATGTGGCATATGTTATAATTTAGTGGTCTAATTTACTTCATTAATATCCACAAAAAAAGTTAAAGTGATATTATATTAATGATCGGAGGGAGTAATTTGAATTAATCAAATTAATAATATTAAAAAAAAAAACGGCCCTTCCAGCAACATGGTTCTTCCTCCTTCATGGCCTATAGTCAAAAGAAAATTCACTTACTCCAAAAAATTACGAGTTCACATGATAAGCTTAATCATTGATCAATTCTTTTAGAGTCAGGAATTAAGTTTAACTTGATTTGAATTTGCAGCTATGCATTTGTATATTTGTGGGAAATAACGCAGCCACATACTACAACACAGCCACTTTGGTTTCATGCGTTAAAAACTTCCCACAAAATAGAGGACCCGTGGTGGGAATTTTGAAAGGCTTCGTTGGGTTAAGTGGAGCAATCATGACTCAAATTGTTGCCATCTTCTTCACTACTCCTGATCAAGCCTCTCTCATTTTCATTATAGCTGTTGGACCTTCCATGGTTTCTCTTTCTCTATCCTTCATCATCAGACCCATTTACAGTCACCAGCAAGCTACAAAACCATCTCATGGTTCAAGTTTCTTGTTCATCTATTCTGTCTGCCTCATATTGGCTTCTTATCTTATGGGAGTTTTGATGCTGCAGAATAAGATGGAATTGAAACAGAGAACTATCAAGTTGTTTGGAATTATTCTTATTATTCTCGTATTACTTCCCATTGTAGTCCCCATTTACTTGGTTTTCTTCTCAAAAACTAAGACTTTAGACGAGGAGGAAACCCTTCTTGTTGACCAAGAAAATGAAAACGAGACTTATGTTGGTGAAGGTGCAGAGGAGGATAAGGGAAATTCAGTAGCTGAAGGACCAAGGCAAATTGTTCAGTCACAAGTTAAGGTTTTTCAGTCATTGGCAGGAGCAATGAAGAAGATGAAGCAGAAGAATGGGCCACAAATAGGAGAAGACTTCACATTGATTCAAACAATGGTTCAGCCTGAGTTTTGGCTTGTCTTCTTTGCACTGGTGATGGGATCTGGAACTGGGTTGACAATTATAAACAACATGGGTCAGATTTGCCAGTCTTTGGGAGATAACAATGCAAGTGTATATGTATCCACGATCAGTATATTCAACTTCCTTGGTCGTGTTGGTGGAGGCTACTTCTCAGAAGTCATCGTAAGGTGAACATTCAATTAACCTTAATTACCACTACCTTTTTGTAACAAAATGAAAGACTTAAACTTTGAAAAGGAAAAGATGCAATGTTGGCCATGAAGTTTTCTCTAATTCAATGTGGTCAGAAGTTTCAAAACATGGCAATGTTGGCCCGTCAATTGATATTGACATGCAACATTTTTAATAGGACAACATTGCTTTCTGTTAACATTTTCAAGGCAACTCTAAACTTAAAAAGAATTTATGAGCAACATTGTTCCTGAATAAAATCTTCTGTGACAAGTTACACTTTAACTCAACTTTAAAACATGTATTAAGAGAAAATTATGTTATTGAGCAGAAAATTTGCTTACCCAAGGCTGGTTGCGTTGGCGGTTGTTCAGGCGATAATGATCGTTGGAGTGTCATACTATGCTATGGGATGGAGTGGGCAATTGTACGTGGTGACCATATTGGTTGGGCTTGGGTACGGGGCCCATTGGGCCATTGGGCCAGCAACAGCATCGGAGCTATTTGGGTTGAAGAATTTCGGGGTGATATACAATTTTTACACACTAGCTACTCCAACTGGCTCTCTGATTCTCTCTGGTTTAGTATCAAGCACTATATACGATTATTATGCAGAGCAGCAACAAAAAGAAGCTAAGGCAGAGAATGGGAATGAATTGCTTGTTTGTGAAGGAAACATATGCTATTCTGTAACATGTGTAATCCTAGCAGGGGCTTGCTTGTTCGGGATAATGTTGAGCTTGACTGTAGTTCACAGGACTAAGAATGTGTATGCAAGACTTTATGGCAAGTCTCTTCTGACTTGAGAGAAGAATCATCACCTATCTCTCAGCGTATACTCTATTCATTTATGTTTTGTGGGTATGACATTGTGTTTGTCATTTTCCCCCCCTTTTTTTGAAGAGCGATATGTTCTTGGGGATATCTCCTACGGGCTCTTGTTATCATTGGCAATGAGAGAGAATGGTATTTGTTTGTATGTGAAGCCATTCTTTCTTTCATGTATGTTCTTTTTGTCCCCCTGTAATTGCAGTCGGTTTAGGCCATACACGTGACCTCATTTTGTGATGGTGTAAATAAACAAGTAGACTTCTGTGCGTTTCAAATGTGTTATCTTTCTTGCAGTTTGGTATACATGGCCTTAGCTTCTTACTACTATTACTTTTCTGATATCAATGGAAAAAGGTACAGTACCATTTATTTGTAATCAAGCGCAGATTCCAGAAGCTTGCCGTTGTTCAGTAAAGATGGTTTAGTTTGTAGACCAATAAAAGAAGATAGATAGTTTCGAATTTTGATAAAACAGAGGCAACGACCACAGTGGGAGTCGAACCCACGACCTTCTGATCCGAAGTCAGACGCGCTAATCCACTGCGCTATGCGGTCACTTGTGACTTTTCGAACAATTTTTATTTAATAGTAATAAGATTGTGAAGAGACCAAGCCTATAATTCTCACTCCTGCGTGTTGTTGTTGCATGGCGCTTTAACATGCATCGTTGTTACTATTAACTTATTATACTTACTATAGCTATTCCTATATATCCAAAAAAGAACCAAAACTGCCATGCCTTATCAGGAAATCAAGAACCTGATTGGTTTTCTGCTTTTTAAAAACAAGGGTTAATATAACTTTTGGTCCCTGAACTTTCACTCAATTTTGGTTTTGGTCCCTGAACTTTAAAATTTTTTGTTTTGGTCTCTGAACTTTCGGTCAATTTTGGTTTTGGTCCCTGAACTTTGAAATTTTTGGTTTTGGTCCCTGAACTTTGAGTCAATTTTGGTCTTGGTCCCTGAACTTTCAATAATTTTGGTTTTGGTCCCTCAACTTTAATTTTTTTTTTGAAGTTTTTTTACACTGAGGGACCAAAACCAAAATTATTGAAAGTTCAGGGACCAAGACCAAAATTGACTCAAAGTTTAGGGACCAAAACCAAAAATTTCAAAGTTCAGGGACCAAAACCAAAATTGACCGAAAGTTCAGGAACCAAAACCAAAAATTTTAAAGTTCAGGGACCAAAACCAAAATTGAGTGAAAGTTCAGGGACCAAAAGTTATATTAACCCTAAAAACAAATAAAAAAAATGTTTGGTAATTTGTTTTCCTTAAAGACTTTTATTTTTTTTTTTAAAAAAAAAGATACCTATTTTTAAAAACAAAAAACACAAAACACCTAAAACCTTTGTTCTCTAAATTTGTTTCTTTCCCGATTGTTTAGCGCGTTCCATCGCCTTCTCTTGAGTCTCGAACCATCACCTTCTATATCTTCTTCTTCTCCAACCGCCCCTGCCTTTTCCTACAGCAAAAGCTGATCCATCGTGGTGCTGTTGGAAGAGGCATGTCGATCTTCTCCTCCCATTGCTCACCTTTTTTATCCTTCTTCTCAACCCTATTTTTTCGAATCCATCTTACATTATTGGTTAGTTCCTCTGATATATGTGAGGGTTATTCTTTTTTGGGTTAACTTAACTTAGTTCTTGTTTGTTTGGGCTTTTACTTGTGGATTCGAAGGTGTTATTATAGTTTTCTCGAATAATTCAAACAATTTGAAGCTGTTACAGGTTAGTTCCTCTGATAGATTTACCATCTTAAATAATTAAGTACAAAGATGTCATATTTTATGTTTCGAGCTTTTTTGTGACTGAATCAAAAAATGGATTTCTTTCCTTACAATTTTTCTTTCAACGTTTCTCAATAATGTTCAAAGGTCTCTCTTGTTGAGCAAAGAAATGACGAGCATTGAGATTGTGACAAAGGCTGACAATGGGGATAATAACAGTAACTTGGTGGCAGCGTCACTAGTAGCGTTGTTGTCGCGGTGGCCGAATGTGGAGATGGAGACGCTGATAGAATTATAGATAGACTTGGAGGTGAAATGTTTAATGGTCGGATTCATCCAAAAAAAAAAAAAGTTTAATGGTCGGAGAGACAAAGAATGGGAAAGAAGAGGGAAGAAGGAGGGGGAGAGAGGGAGCTGGGGATGAGTGAGAAAAAGAATTATTTTTATAAAATAATCATTTAAAATTAATAAAGTGGGTCTACAAACCATAAAGTGACAGAGAATCTGACGATATTAATAGTTGTGCTAAAATCACATATTTTTATAAAGTTTATGTGTATTTTTAACCTTAAAAATCTTTATGGTGCTACATGCTATGAGCAAAAATTTCGTTGTTAGATTTGCACCTTATCCTTTATTAAATTAGTTTATCAATATTATAAGATATTTAAATGAGAAATATGTTAGAAGTGGCTTATAAATAAAATTAAAAACCAATTACTAAATATGTTTTTTTGTTTTTAAAACTTGTTATAAAAGCAACTAGCCAAACATGCTTTTTGGCTTTTGGCTTTTGACCGTGGAGAGAAGAGAGAAAAAATAGGGAAAATTAAAAAAAAAACTCTCAAATTATCAAAAGGATACTTTGCTACAACGAATTTCGGAAATGACAGTTCAGTACAAATGACTGAACTGTCAAACCCAAATTTAAGTGAAATGTTCAAAATGCCCTTGCTACAACTAACTTGGGAATCCCTTAAGGAAAGTTGGGAATCCCTTAAAAGAAGTTGGGAATCCCTTATAGGAAGTTGGGACTCCTTATGGGGAGTTGGGAATCCCTTAAGGGAAGTTGAGAATCCCATAATTGAACCAATGACATTTTAGACATTTCCTTTTACTTTGGGGTTGGACAATTCAGTCATTGTGTTGAACCATCCTTTCCGAAATTCGTTGTAGTAAAGTGTTCTTTTGGTAATTTGATGGTCTTTTTTTGGATTTTTCCCAAAAAAATTACATTTATCCTTAATTTAAAAGCCAGTTGGCTAATTTGGAAAGATTAAAACCTAAATAAACTATTTAATTACAGTATATATATGTTACATGTAACACCCCAAATTTTAGAAAATAGGAAATAAGGAATTAAATAAGATTTAGGAAATATTATTAATATATTAAAAAGCATTAAAAATGAAATTATGATGTTTTAGATATTTTTAATAATTTTAAGGATTATTTTCTTTAGAAAATAAAGAAAAATAATTAGAAGATAAATTTTGATTTGGGAACTTTAGGAGAATTTATTTTAAGGCTTAAAGAAATTATGACTAAGAAAAATCTCTAATAGGATATAAGAATTTATTTTAGAAAATTATTTTCAGGAAGGGACTAAACTGAAAATAATAAAAAAGTTGGTTTTAGGGATTAAAACGAAAAGAAGAAAGTTTTAGGGGTCAGAACTCTATTTTTCCCCTCACCCTTTATATAATACTTCCTCCGTCCCCTGTTTCTCTCATCTCTCTCGATCTCTCTCTCTCGTGCCATATGTCCCTCTGTTCCTCTCCGTGTTCTTCGTCTTTCTGCGGCGGCTCCGGCCGAAATCAGCCACGACCGGCGGCGAGAAGCTAGGAAAGTAATCAAGAAGCTTGGGCGAGTCGATGGTGAGCTTCTCTTCCTTCATTTTCTTCTCCTAATCCGATTCGAGTGAGTTTTTGGGAGAGGTCCGATTTAGGGTTCGAGTTTCTGGGGTTTATTTAAGCTTCTAAATCCATAAATTCGAAGCTTGTGGTTCGATTAACAAACCCCAAGAACGAATTTGAGCAATAGAGTCGGATTAATCAAGATTTCCCAAATTTCTTCCTCCGTGCACTGTTCATCCGACGGCAAACTTGGGGATTTTCGGTTGTTTCTTGTTTTGGGACTTAATTACTCATGATTTTTAGTAATTCTAAGGTTATGGCATGGATTAAAAGTGTAATTATGAAGCTAAGGTATTTTTGAAGCATTTTTCCTCTCCCCTGTTTCTGCAAATCCGACGGGTCAAAGGGGGAAAATCCTTGAATGTGATACACTTGTAATTGAGAAGTTCTAATAAGCAATTTGTATGTATGATTTGATGGATTTCTGATTGGTTTGAATTATTGTTCAATTTCCCATGTCTCCATTTTGTTCTGGCCGAATTCCCATTCCTCTATGTTGCTTGGTTCTTGTTCTTTCTCCTCCGTTCAGCCGAATTCTTGTTCTTCCTCCCTATCTACTCGAATTTTGCTCTTCTTTAGGCCATTGATGTCTGGTACAAGATTATGGGTTAAATTGTATCTGATTGTGTGTGAAATTTGGTGGAATAAAGGTGGTTCATTGTTCAGTTTCCCTTATCCCCTTTTCTATCTGGCTCTGCGTCAGATTATGTTGTTTTATTTCTTCTGTTCTTGTTCCATCCTGCTTTCTTGTGTTGCTGATTTTGGATGTGTTTAGAGGTATGCTATTGTGATATATTGTTTAGCTCTAATTGAATTTTCCTTCCTCTGTTGTCACTTTGGCCGCCGGTTTAGTAATAGGAAGGGAAGGAGATTTTTAATGTTTAATCTTCATCAATATTGGTTGCTTAGTTTTGTTTAATATAATTGTGGATGGTAATAGGTAAGTAGTAGAAATTTTTATGCTCTACTGGTGTGGGCTAATTATTTCTGTGATAGGAGAAGGAAGAGGGAATTGGCTTGGTTATTCTTTGACTTGTTGGGTTCTGAAGATCCTGTTTCAGTTTGATTAATGTGGGAGAACTTTGAAGTTAAAGTTATGAATGAGTTAAAATGAAGTAGCAAGTTAGAATTGGGATTATTTGTGGAAATATAGGTGTTAGAATTTCTAATTGGCTGAAGTCTTTGTAAATAGCTTTGGTTTTGTTTTGACTATGGCTTAGGAAGAGTTATTTACCATGTTATATAAAGGTAGTGACATGATTTCTTTGATGGAGATAGATTCAGGCTTATAGAGTAAGTATTTTCAAAAGGGGTTGTAATTAGGTAACTGATGTGGGAAGTTAATGATTTGTTGAATATAGGCGGTCTTAGTTGGAGACTAAAGAGTTTGAAGTTAAGAACTCTAATTGAATAAAATGTTTAGTACAAGTGGTTGTGAATCTGCTATGCTAATTGGATTAGTTCTGTGAATTTGGGTTTAATTTGTAGTGGTTGTTCTAGGAATTGTTATTAGTGAGAATCAGAGTTTAGGGAGCGTTGATTTTATGATCAAGGAAAAGGAGTTGATTTATGAAGTTATGAAGTTATGATTTAATTTAATTTATATTAATTTTCAAGGATTTTTGGGAAAGTGTTTTGTGATGGATGTGATTGTTAGTCTAGGAATAATACCAAGTCTCTTACCTTAATGGAAACTAGAGATTTGAAATGGAGGGTGATCTTGAGATGTGAGGAAAATTAAGTTGTTAAATCTATAAGGTGTTTGGAGATTTTACATGAAGTATGGAGATTTAAAAAGGAAAGAAATGATCCAAATAGTTGACAACATATATTATGTAATAATCAATAGTCAAGTGTTAGAAATTGAACGTGTAAAAGAAGTGAAGTGATGATAATTTAGGTTAATGAATTGGGGAAGTTGTTTTAAAGTTCATAAATGGTATGAGAGTGATTCAAGTGCTAGAGTACAGTTTCATATGTTTTAAATGTGTTTAGAGTAATTATTGGAAGCATTAAGGTAAGTAAGGATTTAGAAGATAACGAAAGATGATTTGGAAATAATTGTGATTGATGATTTTATTTGTAAAATTCTTTAATAAATTGAATTAATTGGACTTGATTTACACTATTGATAGATTTATTATTATTGAAATTTTGTAATGAATATGAAGTAAATATATATAGGTATGTGATTGTGTGTGTGAAAGATTATGGTTTTTAAAGAAAGGTTTTATAAAAACTATTAGTCAAACATTAAGAATAAGAAATATTAAATGTGATAGATTATTTATAAGTGCCTTCTTAATTTAAGAAAGATTAATAGGAATAAATTATTTATAATTAACTTTTCAATTTTAAGGAGGTTAAGATAATTATGGTAAATTGTAATATTTCACTAATACTAAGAATGGTGTAGTATTAATTACATTAGGATTCGTGAGAGACGCCAGATGATTATCCAAGAATATAGATATTAATTTATTATTTATATATTATATGTAAATAGGTCCTGATAGTGGCATAAGTCGAGGAGGTCAATGGAAAAGAGACAGTAAAGGATTAAGCTTGGATTCCAGGTAGCAGTTTATTTCAGTAACAATTAAATTGCATGTATTATTTTGTAATAACTGTTGCATTTAGTTGGTAAGTTGTTATTCCTCAGATGGAGTACTCTAGGCTTAGGTGATTAGCTACACCTTTGCGAGATTAGTTACGTTTTAGCCTTATGTGCTTTAACAAGAAACCCAGCAGGTAAAGCCTCCACTATAACGAATATATTGTTATTAGTGGTTGGCAGGTGCTTTTAGCACACAGATTAATAGGAGTAAGACTATCATCATTTGCACAGCTTTATGAAATATATACATGACAATTGCTAGCATGATAATATATGTTAATGAAAGAAACTGCTATTGGGATTTCCAATCTCACCCCCTTCCCCAAACATTTTCAGTTTGGCAGGTTGAAAGAAGCTAGCTGGGGAGAAGAGTAGACGAAGAAATTAGGATTAGAAATTTAAATGCCAGAGGTAGTAAATATTTTAATAAGATTATTGGTATATGTTGTAAAAGTAAATAATTAAATTAATAATAGAGAGTACATGGAATAGAATTACAATAAATTTATTAAAGGAATTAAGTTTCCTAGAGGTTATGAATTATGAATAGATACTTTAAAAAGAAAATGTATGTATTACCCTAATGTCGCTGCGTAATCTGATAGAAGGGTTATCAACTGAGATGACCCCAACGTTTTAATATTGGAAAGGTAGAAACCCATCAATAGATGTAGAGAACCCCTGAGTGGGTTTTCGCTCCCCACACACTATCATCAAGGGGAGAAAATTATAAGGGAACTTAAGTAGTTTAATTGTTTTATGCACCACTTGGTCTTATAAAAGTTTTAAATTTTGAGCTGTTCGAAAAGCCCATTCCAACCGACAGAAGGTTGGATAAATATTTTAAAAAAGAAAAAGTTTTAAATTTTTCGTATTTTTGGGCTTCGAATATTCATAAAAGTGGTTATAATTCAATTAAATTGCTATAATATAGTAGAAAAAGTCTAGGTGTTACATTACATATCTCTAATAATTATGTTAGATGAATCATTTTCTTGTATTTTTTTACATGATGATGAGAGTAACTTATAAGTAAGATTAGAAAAGCATTTTCATTTTTTCTAATAATAAAATATTTTTTCAATAATTTTAATTTTAATATTTTTGTTAAGATTGTGAGAATATATATAAAAACTACTTTTACTGTCACGCCCCAAAATACTAAAGCGTGACCGGCACGAAGTAAAGAGTAGCTCCACTTCGTAAGCCTTTTGTTTCTTTTTCATTTACTTTCTTCTATTTATAGTTAGCGAAAACCATTTCATTAATATCAATAAAATAAAGTGACTTGTTAATATTCATTTATAGGTTATTCTAAGGTTATTAAACATAATTATTTTTAAACGTAAGACTTCCCAAAAACTATTTTTAATAATCAATCCACAAATTTACGTTAACTAAATATCATATCAACCTTTTCTTATAATTCAAAATATACTTTATTAAAAACTTGTTTCACCGAAGGAACTAACACAGAATGAGAACAGGCGCAGCCGAAGGCCACGAATGACTGGCGCAACCTGAAGGTTACGAATAACTGGCGTAGCCAGAAGGGCACGAATGACTGGCGCAACTCGGAGGCCGCGAATAACTGGCGCAACCTGAAGGTCACTATATATATATATATATATATATTGAATAAATATGTCGAGTTTTTTTTTTGGACTTATAAATATGTCTAGTTGACTCAAAAGTCTTTCATAAGTCCATTACGTATGCTAACCGTAACTATGAAAATGATACTGATCGTAATCACAATTAATTGTGGTTTTGAATTCAAGTGGAAAAATGTAGTATTTAGAATCTTTTTGTCTATTAAATGCCCAGAGACCGCTTAGTTTGAGGCATAAAACCTATAGTTTCATCTTCCAGAAGAATCACAAGCATGTTGATCAACATGTTTCGCCAAACTTTCAAAATCAGTTTCTTGGTTGCAGCTGTAAGCATCTTAATGTGCGCAGGAAATTCTAACATGAAGAGTTGTGTTGAGACAGATAAGCAAGCTCTATTCAAGTTGAAAGCTGGTTTCATTGATGATTCAGGAATTCTTTCCTCATGGAAACATGAAGTCGATTGTTGTGAGTGGAGTGGAATTTCTTGTGACCACTCGACAGGTCATGTCACCAAGCTGCAAGTGCAATCTAATGATTCAAGTTATTTAAAAGGTAAAATCGATTCTTCACTTTGTGATTTGCAACATCTAACTCACTTGAACCTCAGCTTTAACCATTTTGGAGGAAGAAAAATTCCAAAATGCATTGGCTCTCTTAATCTACTAAGAGAGTTAATACTTTCAGATGCTGATCTTGGTGGTATTATTCCACATGAATTGCGGAATTTATCTAATCTTCAAACTCTGGACCTTGGGTCTAATTATGATTTGATTGTCAATGATCTTGAGTGGATTTCTAACCTTTCTTATTTGAGCAATCTTGATTTGTCTCAAGTTAATCTAAGTAAAGCTATTGATTGGAAATCATTTTTTTCAAGAAAAGCTCCTTAATTAAGAAAGCTGATGCTGTCAAATGTAGACCTTGTTGGCACTCCTCATGAACTAGGAAATCTGTCTAATCTCGAAAGTCTTGACCTTAGTCAAAACTCTTTGACTATAAATGATCTTAAATGGGTTTCACACCTTCCTTCTTTGAGGCATCTTGATTTGCTTGGGTATATCTAAGTCAAGTACTTGATTGGCAATCATCATTGTCAAAAATGTCCTCTTTGCTTGAGCTTAGCCTAGATTTTTGTTCTCTGCCTCAAGTCAATCCCAAATCTTTCATCCACAGCAATTATTCCACTTCTCTCACAAGCCTCAGTCTTGCATATAATGACCTTAACACTTCAATCTTACATTGGGTGTCTAATATCAGCAAAACCTTTGTAAAAATTGATCTCCCTGGCAATTCTTCACAACATATCCCCACTGGCATATTTTCAAATTTGAATTATCTTGAAAGTCTGGATCTCTCATACACATCCTTACAGCATGTTGCTTCAGATGCCTTCACAAATACCACTTATCTTGAAAGTTTGCGTCTTTCCGAAAATAATCTTGACAATGATATAGGGAAAGCCATCTCTAATTTATGTCGACTGCCTGAGTTGGATTTATTCATCAACAATTTAACTGGCCCACTTAGTGATTGGATACCACAGTTGTATTGTGCCCAACATAGTATAAAGACATTGAGCTTAAGAGATAATCCATTCAGTAGTGGCCCATTTCCTGATTTTTCGAACTTCTCATCCTTGATCTC
The DNA here is from genome assembly GCA_037074515.1 of Mimosa bimucronata. Lineage (NCBI taxonomy): Eukaryota > Viridiplantae > Streptophyta > Magnoliopsida > Fabales > Fabaceae > Mimosa > Mimosa bimucronata. Next base: position 4,768,286 of record CM073448.1, read on the forward strand.
ACTAGATCTAGCAAATACTAGTCTTAATGGGCCAATTCCACAATCACTTGGCCACTTGCCTCATCTTTCAGAATTGTATATAAGTCGCAACAATTTGAATGGGCCATTCCCAGAGCTTCATGAGCTTTCATCGTTGGAAGTATTATCTCTGTCAGACAATAAGTTGAATGGTGTGGTCAATGAAGGACATTTGTCAACTTTATCCAACTTGAGATATTTGGATGTTTCTGATAATTTCCTTTCATTCAACTTCAGTCCAAAATGGGTCCCACCTTTTCAATTGCAAGCATTTTATGCCAGGTCATTCAATTTCACGAGCGTTGGCTTTCCAATGTGGCTCAAGCATCAAAGGGAGCTTACGGGGTTGGACATTTCTAGTGGTTCAATTTCAGATTCAATTCCTGAATGGATATGGCTGTTCCCGAGTTTGTTGTACTTTAATATTTCCCATAACAAAATCCATGGAGAATTGCCAAGATCGTTACCAAAATCTGGATGGGTTTGGGATTTGAGTTTCAACAATTTGACAGGTACCATACCACATTTTTCACCACAAACAGAAGTCTTGGTTCTCTCGAATAATAGGTTCTCAGGCTCCATATCTTCTTTATGTGCGACATTACATTCTCAATTACGATATCTTGACATGTCAAGTAATTTGCTGTCAGGAGAGCTTCCTCACTGTTGGAGGCAATTTTCTTCCTTGGAAGGTTTGATATTGGCAAACAATAATTTCTCTGGGATAATACCAACTTCAATCGGTAGATTGGAGTATATTGAAACCATCCATTTAAATAACAATAACTTTTTTTGGAAATATACCATCTTTAATGAACACTCCATATTTGAATTTCATTGATTATGGCGAGAATAATTTAAATGGAAAGTTGCCAACATGGATTGGTCATTACCTTCCAAATTTGATTGTTTTTCGTCTCCATGCAAACAAGTTTTATGGGAATATACCTACAAGTTTATGCAAATTGTCATTTCTTTAAATTTTAGATCTTTCCCAAAACAATATTACTGGTACAATACCACATTGCCTCAGTAACTTGAGTGCTTTGTCAAATTTAACATCTAGAAGGTATATAATTTCTTATTACTTCAGTACATTATCTTACATTGAATATGCAATGTTGAATTGGAAAGGGGAAGATGTTAAGTATGACAAGAATCTTGGGCTAATGACAGCCATTGATCTTTCTAGTAATCACCTGACTGGACATATTCCTGGTGGCATAGCATCACTTACGGCATTGGCTTCATTGAATCTATCAAGAAATAATCTGACAGGATTCTTTCCCCAAAGAATGGGTCAAATGAAAATGTTGGAATCACTGGATTTGTCAAATAACGCTCTTTCTGGTGAAATTCCAGTAAGCTTCGCAAATTTGAGTTTTTTGAGTTTCATGAACTTGTCTTTCAACAATTTATCAGGACAAATTCCACAAACTACTCAACTTCAGACATTTGATGTTTCCTGTTACATTGGAAACCATGGACTTTGTGGCCAGCCACTCACAAAAGGATGCTCAAAAACTGATGACATTGATCAAAATCACAAGACCAGTCCCAACACCGATTCAAATGAAGGAGATGAACTCATAAATTTTGGGTACTACATCAGTATGACTTTAGGATTTCTTGTTGGATTTTGGGGCGTTTGTGGAACTTTAACCTTAAAAGTTCACGGAGGGCTGCTTATTTTCAATTATTCACTGACATGTATGATTGGATTTATGTCCACTTGGTAATTTTCAAGGCGAGAATGGAAAGGAGATTTCAAGACTGACAGGTATATATAAAATTTCATTACGTTATTTTAAGTTGATTAGAGTATATGTAGTTTAATAAATAAAATGATCAAATGGGCTTGCTATTTTTAAAGTGGGTCATAAATTATATAACTTGTGGTGATTTGTCTTCTTGAAAATATATACAGGTGGCTGGAACAAATGGTTAAAACCCCAAAACGCTAAGTGAAGACTGGTTTTGCATAATTAATTGCTTTTTAATTAGTTGTTTTTTTATTGTTTTTGAATATAAAATTTGGATGACGGTAATGGATTAATAAAATGTGGCTTCAAATTTATTTGATACTTTAAGTTGGTCCTCTTGTAAACTTATATGGTGGACTATTTGAATGTTATGATATTTAAATGTTGTTGGATTATGAATTTGTTCTGTACTGCCGTTCTATAATAGAAGTATAGGAAACATATTTCGATAGAGGGAGCATTCTCTGCACCTTGTTCAGACCGAGGAAGCAAACGACATACTTCATATTTCTTTAAGGTTAGTGTTCTTGTTTTTATAACTAGTTTATTTCTTCAAGAAATGGTTCCTCTTAATTTTCAAATAGTTGTTCGAATGAAAAGGGGATTCTTCCCTCTATTCTTCCTCACGCAAGTTTTCATATATATATATATATATATATATATTCTCAATTTCTGTTTGTATTTTCCATTTTATATTTCTATGTAACTGGAGCTTGCTGGTCCATTTGAAGTGGGATGATTTTGCTTGGAACAGAGATTTTGTCAGCAATGTAGTAGGTTGGTCTATTTGAGCTTATAAATAACATATTATTGAATGCTTTGTTGACTCTTTGTTTTTTTTTTTCAGGCTTCCTGCTTTTCAAGAAATTCTGTTCCTTGCATGGTATGTTCCTAATATTTGTTGGGAGTGACTATTTCTCAGGATTATGTTTGTTAATAGAGTTAAGGTGCATCCTGACTAATAAAGTATTGGCCCAGGAGTGTCTGGCATAATTATGTTTTGAAGGGTTCTTGTATGCCAATAAAGTCTTAAAATGAAACATATTATCCAACATCGTTAGAAAGCACTTAACGGCCTCCGTTTGTGTTGATGTGGCGCGACACGTGGCATCACAAAAGATGACACGTACCTCGCCACGTCGGCACACCAGTTGCCACGTGTCTCGCCACATCAACACACAAGCTGCCACGTGTTATGCAGTGTCAGCATAAGCGGAGGCCGTTAAATGCTTCTTAATGGTGTTGGTCAAAATACCCCATTTAAAATGTTTATTGACATACAAGAATCTCTCAAAACTTAATTATATCAGGTGCTCCTACACCATTACTTTATTAGCCAAAATAAAGCACCTTAACCCTTGTTGATAACTTCGTAATTTTTATCCTTTCATCTTTACGACTTCATATTTTAAAACATGAATGATTAATAATAGGCTTGTAAAAATATGCTATGTTGTTATGATTTATTTGGTATAAATGTTCTAATAAAAAAAAAGGATTTCCACCAGGAGAAAGAATATTTGGACCAACAATCATGCATCTCCCCTGGGCAACTTGCAGACTCTTGAAGATGTTATTGGAAAGGGTAATTTATTGTTGAACGCTTTGTCTAATGATTTCTTTTCTGTAATACTAAAAGCTAAAAAGGTTTATTATCATTTTCTTCTGCAGATAAGGTTGTGGCAGATTAAAAACAATTAGAAATTTGATATTTTAATCTAACCAATTTCAAGTCCACTAGATGCTTTGGACAAAAACAACAAAACCAACCTAGTATTAGTAATATCAGGTGAGCACTCTTTGAATGATCGATCAGGGCCACAATCAGTCCTCATCTAATGTAGTCTCCAAAACTCTAAACTAAGAATAATTTTTTATGCTCTTCTTACAATCTAAAGTTATTGTTTTTCTATAATTGTAGTCAGACGAGGTTGTGAGACAAAGTACTTGAGGTAAATGCATGCCTTGGACAAGCCATTGCGAGGACAAAAAGATGAGGTAGACTTTTAGCCTTTTCTTTGGTATCGAGGGAAAGTCATTTGTGTTTGTGTTTTATACCTAGTAGCCACTTTGCTCTGCTCTTTCTAAGTTGTGTTTTGCTGTATTCAAATCAACTCAACCTGGGGATTTCACTGGATCCTTTCATATTTGTAAATTCATTAGAAGAAAAATCTTTCATACTTTTAACTGTATATATTCGCAACTGCGATGCATATTTCCATCAGTTCACCTGTTATCTATTTTTTTTTATTATATGTTCTATTTTTGAATCATAAATTATTTTAGTCATTAAATGATATGGACAATTTTAATTTCAGCGTTCATTTTTTGGAACATTTAATTTTTTGCACTAAAGTTTTCTGTGCTGTTTTTCGTTAGGAATGGGAAATCAAGGAACTCAAGAGCTCATACTTCAAGTCCAATGAGATGACAATGGTGCCTTCTTGATATGCTATTTCACTGGATCATATTCGAATATTGTCCTACTCAATTAATGATAGCTCTCAAAAGCATATTTTGTATTTACATGGATTCAAACTCAAGATTTCGTGTTTAAACTGCTAAACCACTTTCACAATGACCAACACCTATTGGTTTAGTGGTGCTTTTATTCCAAGCATACTAACAACATTTGTAGGTGTTAGCCATTAAGGGAAGATACGCTCATGGATCTAGCATTTTTTTCTAAATTGTATATCAGTTATTTGAGTAACCCACTGATTCAAATACGATTGATATCTCCAATCAAGAACCTTTTTTTAACCAAGGTGGATTTAAATCTTAGATCTCTTACTTCGTTGTCTAAATAGCCAGTCTATCACAGGTTGGGTTGAGTTATTTTTGTCATTTTTAGAGGACTATGTGTAAAAATTGAGGGATAAACCTAATGATAGTATACCGTTATATTTGTAGTGTGATTTCCCACAATAATAGAGATTCCTCACTTTGTGTTTAGGTACTGGATTTAGGACACATTTTGTTTGAACGTAATAAATTAGTCGTGTATTAATTTTGGTTTTTTTAAACAATTCTTGCTTAAATTTAATTTTACAGTGAAATTAGTTTTCAGTTCACCAGAAAAACGTAATTTTTGATCCAAAAATTTATTTGAATACAACTAAGTTCAAATCATTGTTCAATTAATTTTAATTAATTACTCCCGTTCTTAAATATAAAATATAATTGCCTAATTTAGGAACAAGTTCACATCTCCAAATAGGTCCTATATTTAGAAATCGAGGGAGTAATACATATGGAAGTTGTTGCAGAAATTAGTCAAATAACCTTACAGTAAATAAAGGATTTGCGTCCAAGGCAAAATATCTTCAGGCTAGCAAGAACAATCTGAAGCATTAGGAAACCCATTTTTCATGTATTTGTATTCTTCAATTTTTAATTTGACACCTGTACTTTTTTTTTCTCTATCCTTTAATTTTGTAGTGTTACTACCTATAGCCCTATGATTTTCTTTTGTAAAAGAGAGAAAAATGTATGGGTATCAACTTAAAAATTGATAAAAAAAATATAGGTATTTGGAAATTAAATTTTGAAAATTAAAAGTTTTAGTAATTATAAGCAAGCAATAACATTGAGGGAAACAAAAATTAATATCCACAAAATTTGTAAAGTAATCACTCTGTATCACATAAAACCTAAGATATAAGAAAGAACAAAGAAAGGGCAGTAATATTTATAAAAAAAAAGGCCAATAATATTGCAAATTAAAATGGGAACTTAAAAAAAAAATTCACTTCTTTTATGTATAAAGACCCTGGTGCTATATTGACCGATCTCATCCAACAATCATATTATAAAATATCTTAAATACCAGAGCATAAGCAAAGACAATGGTGAATGTTCAAAAAGAAAAAAAGACCTTCATACGTATGCCTACATTATAAATAATTCTACAGTAGTTAAAAAACAGAAAGAGAAAATTTTTACACCAGTTTTTGTAGCCGTATAGATATCAAAAAGACATTCACTTGTAAGGTCATGGATCACAAGTCCAACCATGGTGAATTCATTAAACGATTAGTAAAACCGATATTCAACTACACTTGAATTCATTAAACGAAGAGCAAAATCTAATTGGTCATATAAAAACAGAAAACATAGAAACTACAAAGGCTAGCCCCACACACACTTGCCTGTTTTTAATACAATGTACAGTTGTACGGTCCTTAATAGCCTAACATAAATCTACTAGGAAACTAAAGAGAATCTATCATTATGACTTCCCTAACTCTTTTTAATCTATTGGCCAAAAAAAAAAAAACAACTCTTTTTAATCAACATAAACTAAAACTTCTCCCATCCTAAAAGCCACATCTTTAAATCTTCTAATGTAAGAATTATCACAATAACTATTCCCTTATGAAGATGCCACAATCTCTTAAATCTCTGGGAAGCTTCAGCAGCTCAACACAGAATTTGTTTCTTATGTCCTCTTTCACAAGTTCACTAAACTCAATTCCCATTTCTTCAAAGACCAAGGCATTATCGAGCAAAACTTTTAGTCCCATCAAGTCCTTAGCATCTGCTTTCTTTATGACTATATAAATGAAAAGCAGGCGGTAGAGGAAACATGGAGGCAAAGGGTCTAATATGTCATCCTCAATTGGATATCTTAATTCCCTTTTTCAATGATGAATTCAAAAGGTAGCCATTACTGCTGCAATTAAGTAAGCACAAAACAAATATGATCACTTGGATGTAAAATGACCGCAAAAAACACTAGGGATTCAAGGCAAGGAACATTTTGAAGCATCATAACAAGCCCGTGTTTGAAAGATCAGATGTTTCATAATCCAAATCTAGACGCCGCACACCATTGAACACATGTAGTTGAAACACTACCTCTAGTATGTCAAGAAGGCACTGATAACAAGAAATCAATATGCAATTAAAAAGAAAAAAAAGTTAAAGTGATGCACATTCAAGGAAACTACAAAAAAGAGACAGAGGAAAGCATACCAAGGCATTCCTAAGTATTAGTCTCGGAACATCAGATGTGTCTCTTAGAAGATTTAAGAAGTGATTGATAACAGTTATTGGGCCATTTTCAGGTGGAAAATATTTGACGTGAACCTCTTCGAACAGCTGAGAATTTAAAATGAAGTCAATCTCAAATTCGCCTTTGTAATGAGAGTATTTTAGGCCACTGCCAGAAATCACAAACTCACCACTATTGAAGTTCGGTTGCAATTGTTCATCATCCTCAATCATGGTGAAATACTGAAGCCTTGGAGATACCACAAAAACAGGAACTGCTTCTACGTTTTCCCAACTACACCACTCTAGTTTCAAATCCTCAAGCATAGGGCAACCAGAAAAAAGTTTGAGTTGAATGCATGTAACATCTAAATTCTATATACTATACTAAGACAATTTAACCGCTTTATAACCACTTAATCTTTATCAGAAGCCCAAAAATATGAATAAATTAAAAAGTTTCTTTTTGTTTTTGAAATATACATAGAAATAATACTTTGAAAGAATGGGCTTTCGTGACGAATTGAAATTATTTTCAAAATAGTATTAAAGCTCAAGTGGTTTATAAATCAATTAAGTACCTAGCTTGATCCTAACTATAAAACTAGATAAAATCTGGCTATCTCGATCGATAGCCTTTTTTACCTGTGCTTGTGATCGGACCCCTTTAAGGAGGAATGATACAACATATATAATATAAATTAAATTATTCTGCTAAGCACAGGTAAATTAAATAACTAAAACTAAACTATTAGATACACTATATCTGCAGGCATCCCTGCCCTTCAATACTATCTTACTTTTTCCCTAGCTAACTTCTACCAATCTGCTATACTGAAAAATGTTTGGGACGGGGGTGAGATTTTCGGAAATCCCAATAGCAATTTATTCCATATATAATTAATATCATGCATGAACTTATATATATATCAATTTTATAAATCTGTGCAGATAATGAAAGCATTTATCCTTTTAAGCTGAGTGCCATTTGCACAAATCGACCACTAAAATTAACAATATATTTACTAATAATTGGAAGCTATAGCTGCAGGGTTTTCCAGTTATAACCAATAGGTTATAAAAGTTGATCCAATTATAACCACAAGGCTATAAAAGCTGAACCATTTGTAACATTTAAGTTATAAAAGCTGAACCAATTATAACCATTAGATTATAAAAGCTGAACCAATTATAACATTTAAGTTATAAAAGCTGAACCATTTATAACATTTAAATTATAAAAGATGAACCAATTATAACCATGAGGTTATAAAAGCTGAACCAATTATAACATTTAAGTTATAAATGTTGATAATCCAATTATAACCATTTAGGTTATAAAAGCTAATCCATAAAAGGAATAAAGGCTTACCATTTAATTGCAACAGATATTACAAAATCACATATATAAATTTTATAATATGAAATAAATTGCTACCTGATTTCAGGATTTACTCGCAAGCCGGTTCCTTTCTTGCAAATGACCCGAAGATCCAACTCTACTATCCCTTCTTATAAGTACTCATAATACGTAAATAATATATTAGCATCTATGCTTATTCACAGTAATTCGGCGTCTCTCACGTTCCTATATTATTACCCTTCCCACATCTAATATATGTCCCAATCCTAGTCTCTAATTAAATCATTAATTACATTATCATCAAACAGACATTTTACAATTATCAAATAATGCACACATATACAAACGCAAGCAATCAAGCATCAATATATCCTTAAATTATTTTCAATCAACTTACATTATATACTAACATATATAACAACTTACTTTACCTAATTAAGTTCACCTGATTTCAAAAAATTTTCCAATGATCATACTCAAACTCAAATAAATCAGAAACACTAAATATATATACATATATCTAACAAAAGCATAAACTAAAGTGTCTAATTTAATCCTTCAACCACTAGAGGCATAAGGAAGCAAGATTTATACCAGTCTTCATATTTCTTTCTCTTGAATCAATCACTGATGCCACATTCATAATTTAATTTCAATGAACATCCAGTCTCCATCTAACACAACATTACATCCTTCAAATCTGCATTATTATCCAAAGTCATAAATTCATCATCAAGGAGCATTCTTTTAAGAGCTTAGAACTTTTTTAAAGCTGTCACATACAAAACAAACCTTCCAGAAGCATAAACTTTTCATACAACATGTTTATTATGACTTAATACATATATTCCTCAATCCCTTCATGACGGATGCTGCACTCCTAGAGATAGCAGACTTCGTATTCCAAAAATTTCAGTTTGATAATTGAAGATAATTGCTATTCTATTTCATTGTATTTCATGTAGAACGATTCTGTACATATATATGGCAGAGGGAGATCATACAGAATAAATATTTTGATCTCCTCAGTCCTTGATTTAAGGAATAAGAACAGAAATAGAAATAATCTGAAATCCCTAATATTTCTCCTAATTATTAAGAGAATAACTAATCCCTATGATTGAGGCTTAATCAGATTTGATTAACCTCATAACCCTAGTTTACCGTTAAGAGTAAATTAGGGTTATATGTTTTATTAGGCTTATTCTATAATGGGCCTACTTCTCACACTCCCCCTCAAGCTGGAGAATAGAGATTTATCATTCCTAGCTTGCTAGTGAGTTCTTCAAATTTTTCCTTGACCAGAGGCTTGGTCATCATGTCTGCAACTTGTCTTCCAAAAGGAATATATTCAAGGTCAATTATTTTTGCCTTAATCTTCTCCTTAATGAAATGACAATCGATTTCCACATGCTTTGTACGATCGTGTTGAACAGGATTGTTAGCAATTTTGAGAGCTGCTATGCTATCACACCACATTTTTATTGGCTATGTTGTTCCAATACCCAATTCTGTCAATAGTTGAACAATCCATATTCCTTCACATATCCCAAGAGCTAAGGCTCTATATTCAGATTCGGCTGAGCTTCTAGACACAACTGGTTGCTTCTTACTTCTCCATGTAACGAGATTTCCCTACACAAAAGTGCAATATCCTGTGGTGGATCGTCGATCATTAATAGCTCCAACCCAATCTGCATCTGTGAAAACTTCAATGTTGTCTTCATTCTCTGTATCTGCCTTTTTCTTGTTTTCGTCTGTGTATATTTCTATGTTTTGCTTCATTCCTTTTGAGAAGAAGAGACCTTTGCTAGGGGTTTTCTTGAGGTACCTAAGGATCCGGTACACAGCTTCCATATGTTCCTTCTAGGGGCTGCTAGCAAATTGACTCACAACTCCCACTGTGTAGGATATATCTGGTCTTGTGTGGGATAGATAAATCAATTTTCCCACTACTTTTTGATATCTCTCTTTGTTGGCTGGTTTTCCATCTGGTTTGATCTCTAAGTTGCAATTAAGTTCCATAGGAGTATCGCTGGTCTAGCTCCTAGCATTCCAGTCTCCTTTAGCAGGTCCAAAGTATACTTCCTTTGGGATACGTTGATGCCTTTAGGAGATTGAGCAATTTCTAGCCCAAGGAAATATCTTAGGCTGCCAAGATCTTTTACTTCGAATTCAATGGCCAGTCTATCCTTCAATCTCTTTGTCTCTTCAGGATCATTACCTATTAAGACTATATCATCCACATAGACAATCAAAACTGTTATTTTGTCATTAGAATTTTTAACAAATAAGGTGTGATCAGCCTGGTAGTGTTTGTATCTGAAACTTTTTATGGTTCGTGTGAATCTCTCAAACCACGCTCTTGGGGATTGTTTTAATCCATACAATAATTTTTGAAGTTTACAAACTTGTCTAATGTTATTAGAATTTTTAAGACCTTGAGGTATTTCTATATATACCTCTTCTTCTAGCTCTCCGTTAAGGAAAGCATTTTTTACATCTAGCAAGTGTAATGGCCAATCTAAATTCGCTGCAAGTGAAAGCAATACATTTATTGTATTGAACTTAGCTACAGGAGCAAAGGTTTCTTGATAGTCTATGCCATATGTTTGAGTGAAACCTTTTGCAACCAAACGAGCTTTGTACTTATTTATGCTCCCATCAAGGTTATACTTCTTGGTAAAGACCCATTTGCTCCCTACAACAGATTTTCCAAGAGGTAAATCAACAATTTTCCATGTTTTGTTTTTTGCCAAGGCCCCTAATTCTTCTTCTATGGCCTTTTTCCAGTTTGGATCAGATATTGCTTCTTCAAATGTTTTAGGAATTTCTTCATTATCTCTAGTAGTAATGAAAGCCTTATATTGAGGATTGAGTCTTTCATAAGAGACATACCTTCCAATAGGGTGGTGCGTACACTTTATCTTACCTTTACGTAATGCAATGGGCCATTGTAAATCCTGGAGTCTATTCTCAGGTGGCTGATCGTTGCTGGAATTTGAGATTTCAGCTGAACCATTTCTATCATTATTCTGGCCTGACCGATCTTGCTCATCCTCACCATTTGTTGGAACCTGATCTTGCTCCTGGAGCACTTCAGGTTCATTTATATGAGGTTCAGGATCAGTGTCTGTAGTTTCCAGATATGTATGGGGGTTTTCAGGTCTGATTTCAAATCTGGTTGAGGGTTGTCCCGGCTCTTCGTCAAAAATCAAAGTTTCTTGTGACATCTGGGCATCAGAAACAGGGTTGGACGACCTGTATATAGTATTTCTTTCTAAAGAACAAGTTAGCCCTTTGTTATTAGTGTTCTCCCCCTGAATGGGTGAGTTGGAGTGAACAGGTTGAGTTTCAATAAATGTAACACCCCAAATTTTAGAAAATAGAAAATAAAGAATTATTTAAGGTTTTGTGATGTAATTACAATACTAAAAAGCATTGAGGATTAATTTATGATATTTAGGCATTTTTGATAAATTTTAAGGCTTATTTTCTTTAGGAAATAAAGAGAAATAATTAGAAGATAAAATCTTAAATTGGAGAAAAGAGATAATAAGGGTTTATTTAAAGTAAGGCATGGCATATAATAATTAAACAGCCTTATAAATAAATTTATGAGGCCAGGTATATTTTTAATAATTCTTAAAACTTATTTAATTTATTAAGTGAGGTAAAATAGTTAGAAGATAAATTTAAATAAGGGAATATTTAGAATCTCGGGGTGTTATTTGATATTTAAAAAGTCTTATAAATAAATTTAGAAATTAAAGCATATCTAGAGAAATTATGTTAGGGACAAATTCAGACTTATTTATAAATGTGAATGGTAAATAAAATTACCATTTAAAGGAAAAAATAGAAAAAGGAAAATAAAAATGACAATATCTGCCCCTAGTTAAAAATATCTTCAGTTATAACAGGAGGGGTAAGATAGTAATTTACCTAATTAAAATATCTTCTCCTTCTAATTTCTTCATATACTCCCACGTGCCCTTCGTTCCATCACCACTCTCTCTCTCTTCTCACCCGAAAATCCCTCTGTTCCTCTTCTCCTCTCTGGTTTCTTCAATCTGCGACGGCGAACGACGGTATGAGTAGCAAAGAACGGCGGTGAGAAGCTCTAAATCACGTCTAGGGCTCGAGCGACTAAGGGTGAGCTTCCATTCCTCCGTCCTTCTCTCTTCTCTTTCGATTTCAGCGAATTTGGGGGGAGTTAGGGCAATTTGAAATCTAAGATTTTGAAGCTTTTAAATTCATAAAATTGAAGCTTATGGTTCGATTATCAAACCCCAAGAACAATTTTGAGAAGTGAAGTAGGCTGGTTCAAGTTTCTTTCAATTTCTCCCTTGATTCACTGTTCACCCGACGGCACTTTATGTGAATTTGGGGGTTTAATGAACAAAAGCTTGAATTAGACATAATTAGGAGTGATTTTAAGTTCTTAGAGTGTGTTGTATGTTGAGATTGCTAATTTTGGGTGAATTTGGTATTCCTGTTCTTTTTCTCTGTTCTGCCGATTCTCTTGCTAGTTGAGGAATATGTTCATATGTGATTGTGTTTCTGTTAATGGTGTAGAGAAGAAGGGATTGATGTTGGTTTTGATGTATGAATATTGTTAGAATGTTAAATGATTCATCTTTCTTCTTCTCTTGCTTGTTTCTGCCGTGGGGTTCTAATGTCAGGGGAGGAAGAAATTGGAATGGTTAACTTAATGAAATTGAGATATAAATGGAATAGGAAGTTGTTTGATTTTCTGTCTTTCTTTCTTTTCTTCTGCTCAGTTTTGGCCAGGGAGTCTAAATAATTTGTCATATGATTCCTAGAAAATTGTATAAGCTGGTTCAGTTGGTTATGACAGTAGAAAGCTATTTTCTGGGCTGTTCTTGGATTATACCATATTAAGTGTGGTTCAAGCAATGGTTTAAGCTTGAACTCAGTTGTGAGTAATATAGGATTTCATATGGGAATTATGTTTCTTTGTAATGGATAAATGGGAATTGTTTTAAGGTAAGGGAATGTTTGATTCTTAATGGGAGTAGTAATTTGAATTAGAAGGTAATCTTGAGGTTTATAAAAAATTAAGAGTAGGAAGTTGAAGCTGTGGTTATTTGATTGGTTGGGATTTTTGAATTAAGATAGGATTATGAAGAATTAGAGGCTGGTTTTGTGTGATGTTCTGCCTGTTTAATCTGTGTTATTTCAATTTCAGAGACTGGAGGGTGTGATTTGATGGGTTAATATTAATATGGAATGTTTAAAGTTTAAGGTTTTATGGAGGAAATAACTAGTTAAAATAAGTTATTGTGTATATTCTAGATAGTTGTGTTGTTTGTTGAGAATTTGGGGGTACAATTATAGTTGTGTTGAACCCTTTTAGAGGTAGGACGGAGAATGAAGTGTTGGTTGATATTGGTGAAGATGTGGAAGGATTATTAAGTTATATGATAATTTAGGAAGTGATGTTTAATATAAAATTAGAATAGAAAGATTATTTCATAAGTATTAGGATTTGATTTAAGAATTATAGAATGGAGGACTATATATATATTGTTTTGGGATTAGAAACCTTTAAGTTTGTCCTAGATAAGAAGGAACATTTTATATGTCCTTTCATGAAGTTCATGTCAAATAATAATCACTGAAAGTTAGAATCACTGTTTATAGTTTATAAATATTCGATTGAGATAGAGAAGAAATTGAGTAAATGGATGTTGAGAAATTTTAAGTGGATTATATTTGAATTGTGAGGTTATGAAATAGGATGTGTGATTAGGGATATGAATTATAATTTTTGGACTCTTCCCTTGATTTCTAAGTTGTAACATTTTGATGGTTATTGAACTTTGAAAAGATATTCTTGAATCTACAATTATACGAGACTTTAGGGAGAGGATTATCGGTTGTTCGGGGTTAAGCTTAAGATTAAATGTGATGCACAACTACAATTGGTAAAGCTATTTGATTAATTCTCTCCTGTATATACTAGTTGAGATAGAAGAACAAGTTTGAGGACTCAAACCTTGATTTGATCTTTAAAGAGAGAAAGTGTTTCTGATTCTCAAGTTTTGTTTTGAGGATTGAGTTAAACAGTTTCTATTGTAGATTAAAAGTGTTTCATTCATTTTTCTTTAAGCATTTTATAAAGCTTAAGTTGAATTACTAATATGAGGTTTGATTGGTTCTTAACGTAGAAGTTTAAAAGAAATGATTTAGGAAATTATTGAAAAGGATAAACAATAGCTGGGTGTAAGATTGATTGGTAGTAAGAGAAATTGTATAGGAAGCAAGTTGGAGAAGAAATGGTAATAATATAATTGAGAGTAAATAAAGGAGAACAAAAGTTTGAGCTTGTAGAGATTAATGGTATAATGAAATAAGGGGAAATACTTTTGGTAAGAATTTAATGGTAATTATTGTCTAGGATATTGTAGTATTCCAAACTAAGGAATTGATTGATGATGTATAGCTATGCATTGGGAGTAAGTGCAGAAGTATAAATGAGTTAGAATTGTTGTTCTGGGGGTTGTTCGAAAGGCTTTAGATGCTTAAGATGGTTCTTATGTGAAGTCTTCTTTGATTTTTGAGGTTTCTGTAGATAAGGGATTAGGGTTTCTTGAATCTGTGTGATTTGGCTGGGTTTCAGTCAAAACCAACTGAATGATGATGTGAAGAATGCTTTGGAAGTTGTACAATTAGTTAGGGATTAGAGATTTAATTTATGGTAGCTGGTCTAAGGACTTTTGGATGATATTAATGGCAATATGAAATTCTTTAGGGAAACCAAATCAAGAATTGAGAAGTGATTGTTAAAGAATATGGTAAACGATTATTGATTTGTATCGTGATTAATAATTTGTAATATTCTTTAATGAATTAAATTGCTTGGGCTTGATTTACACTATTGATTGATTTATTATTATTAAAATTTCGTAATAAATAGGAAATATATATATATATATATATATCTGTGTGTGTGTGTGTGTGTGAATGACTATGATCTTTAAAGAAATGTTTTATAAAAACTATTAGTTAAACATTGAGAATAAGAAAGTTTAATATAGGTAAATTATCAAAGTAATCTCGGATAGTCAAGATCCTAATTAAGTTTGAATAAACTATAATTTGCTTAAATGAAAAGACTTGGGTAGTATTAAGTATATTAGGACCAGAGAGAGACGCTGAATAATTACATAGAATCGTAGGTATTAATTTACAATTTATATATTATATGTCAGTAGGCTATGAAAGTAACAAAAGTTGAAAAGATCAGTGGGAAAGAAAGGAGCAGATAGGAACCAAGCTTGGAGTTCAGGTAGCAGTTTATTTCAGTAACAATTAAATTGCATGTATTATTTTGTAATAACTGTTGCATTTAGTTGGTAAGTTGTTATTCCTCAGTTGGAGTACTCCAGGCTTAGGTGGTTCGCTACCCCTTTGCCAAATTAGTTTAGTTATAACGGGATTGTTATAACGAGAAATCCTTCAGGTAGAGCCTCTACTAGTTAACGAAAGTATTGTTATCAGTGGTTGGTAGGTGCGGATCGCACACAGATTAATAGGAGTAAGACTATCATCATTTGGGCAGTTTTATGAAATATATACATGACAATACTAGTATGATCATATATGTTAATGAAAGAAACTGCTATTGGGATTTCAAATCTCACTCTTTCCCCAAACATTTTCAGTACGCAGGATGAAAGAAGCTAGCTCGGGAAGAAGATTAGACGAAGAAGTTAGGATTATAGTTGAGAAAGTAAGAGGTGGTTAAATAGTTTAGTAATATTATTTGTATATGTTGTAAGAATTAAATTATTAAATTAATAATAGAAAGCATAGAAAATATAATTAAATAAATTTATTAAGGGATTTAAATTCCCTAAGTGTTATGAATTATTAATAGACACCGAAAGATGGTTAGTGTACTTTTAATTGTTTTATCAACCACTTTCTTTTACAAAAGTTTTAAGTTGTTCCAATTTGTCTGAAAAGCTCATTCCAACTGAAAGGAAGTTGGTTAAATGTTTTAAAGAAATTTTTTTAAATTTTCCGTATTTTTGGGCTTCTGATATTGGAAAGTGGTTATAATTCAATTAAAATTGATATAATATAGTAGAAAAATTTAGGTGTTACAACAAACTTAACATTCATAGTAATAAAGATCCGTTTATTAATTGGTGAATAACATTTATATCCTTTCTTAGTAGGAGAATAACCAAGAAAAATATGCTTAATAGATCTAGGATCCAGTTTACCCCATCATTATTAAACACAAAGGCTGTACACCCAAATACCCGCATTCAGAGGGAGTTAAGAAGAGGTGAAATAGGATAAACCTCCTGAAATTTTTGAATTGGGGTCTGAAAATTCAGAACCCTAGATGGCATTCGATTAATAAGATATGCAGCAGTAAGAATAGCATCTCCCCAAAATATGTTAGGTACATTGTTACCTAGTAAGAGAGCGTGAGCCACTTCCAAGAGATGTCGATTCTTACATTCAGCTACCCCATTTTGTTGAGGTGTGTGCACACATGAAGTCTGATGATGAATCCCTTTTTCAGAGAGAAAACTCTGAAATTGTGAATTAACATATTCCCTACCATTATCGCTTCGTAGAATTTTGATAGAAGTGTTAAATTGTGTTTGAACAAATGCCAGAAAGTTTTTAAAAATTTGAAATACTTCTGATTTATCCTTCATCAAGAAAAGCCATGTTAGACGTGTATGATCATCAATAAAAGTAACAAACCATCTAACTTTAGAGTTGGTTTCAGCTCTAGAAGGACCCCATACATCGCTATGAATTAAATTAAATGGTTGAGAAGCCACATAACTATGTTTGGGATAAAATTGTCGAGTCTGTTTGGCATAAAAGCATGTATCACAATGAAGATGTGATATATTTTTATTTATAGAAGTATGAAACAAAAACTTCATATAGTCAAAATTAGGATGACCTAGTCTAGAATGCCATAACATAATTTCATCATTTGTTAAAATAGATTTGGAAGACAAAGCAGAAGCAAATTCATAATTTCCTTCCAAATAATATAGTCCATTATGCTCTTTAGCTTTGCCAATCACCTTCCCCAAGGCTAATTCCTGAACGTCACAGTGAGAATCATCAAATATAACAAGACACTGGAGTTGTTGTGCAATACTTCTTACTGACAGCAAATTGCAAGAAATATTAGGAACATATAGAACATCTTTAAGGATAATTTTTTCAGATATAATGATTTCGCCAGTTCCTTTAACTTGAGCATATGTGTTATTAGCTACTTGAACACGAGTATGTTTGGAAAATGGATTAAAGTTTGAAAATAACTCACGATATCCCGTTATATGATGAGTTGCTCCTGAATCAACAACCCAAATGTTGTTGTGTTCAATAGTTGATTTCAATGTAGTAAATAAAATTGTACCTGTATGAGCCAAGGTGACAGTGGGGACTGTTTGTTCACTTGGTTTGTCATTAGAATATTTGTCTAGGAGGCGACGTAAGAGAGAGGGCTCCTCTTGGTTAGGGATTTCACTGTTCTGTGAAGATTCACCTGTCATGAAGGCTCTGCCATCTCCTATTGAGCATTGTTTTAAGTGAGCAGGCCTTCCATGAATATTCCAGCAAGTGTCACGTGTGTGGCCATTCTTATTGCAATGGTCACACTTCAGAAATTTTTTGTTTCTTGAATCTCCCCCTTGATTATTACGAGCCATCATGGCTGAGCTTTCAACAGTAGGTATGGAGTAGCTTGGAGGCCGATTTTTGATTAAATCCCTACAACTTTCTTCAACATGAGTTTGACAACCTTGTATTTATATTTGTATTTTGTAGTGACATGCGGGCTTGAAACATCTGATGGGATAGGGGCAGCATTCAAACATGGTGTGTCCTATATTTTGTGGAAGCCAGTGAGTGAGCATAATGTTAGAAACTTATGGCAGCATGGTTTAAGAACAAGGGTACAATCAAAGCAACAACAACAGCAACATCATCATCATAAAAGTGATACTGTGGGTGATCGTAATAGATTGCAACCTCGACATCATCGTCATTATAATCACCATGTTGTTGCCTTTAAAAGCAACGGTTCAAGAGTGGAAGATAGTAGTGAGTTTATAAATCATGATGGACAACCTTTGAAAAAACAGCGGCTGGATTGGAAACCTACGCTCCATATGAAATTTCTTAATTCTTATAAACGTTTTGGCCCAGGTATGCATATTCATTTATTATCCTTCTTTTAAGTTTCTTACTTTCTTAGTTTGTTTGTTTTAATTATATTTATTCTATATTTTTGTTAATTATTGATTCCAAAGTATGATTTTATTTATTCTTATATATCCCATATAAGAAGCAGATATATTCTTATTCCTTTTAGAGTGATAGGGTTGCTTTAGGCAGAAGAATTGTGTGTTAGTTTCCTTATAATATGTCTTTGAAATTCCTTCCATAGATGCACTTTTCTCAATACAAAAATTACAAATTTTTTGAAGCAAAGTGTATGTGTAGTGGATAACTGAACATTGAGATAAAATGATATCTTATAATAAAAGTTTTTGTAGCGTTCTTATGATATAATTTTGAATATATTTTTCCCCTTCTATCTTAGAGGCCAAGCCAAAAGCGATTCTTGAGGACATGAATGTGCAAGGTTTGACTAGAGACCATGTTTCAAGCCATCTTCAGGTATGTCCTTATTAATTTTAGGAGATGTGTACTTTCTCCTTAAGATTATTTTTTATATTATATAAATAACACAATTTATTTAGTAATATTCACTACTACAGAAATGGCCTAATGCAGCACAACAATAGCAGCGCTCAACAACTATAAGCGCTGGGATAGGTTTTTGCAAGCCTATCCTAGCGCTTTATAAAACTGGTTATTATAAAGCGCTGGGATAGGCTTCCAAATTAAACTTATCTCTTTTATTTAATAATTTCTACATTACCTCCAGGGTTTGTCTTTATATGGGTTATTTGGTTTCACCTTAATTCTATGAACCTTATCTGATTTATATTTAATTCCCTAAATATATTTAACCATATCCTTATTATTTAATAATTTCTAAATTCCCCCTAGTTTTTTTTTTATTTTTAATGACCTATCCCAGCGCTTTTTACGTAAAAAGCACTGGGATAGGTTATTTATGATTTATATTTAATTCCCTAAATATTTAAACTTATCTCTATTATTTAATAATTTCTACATTACCTCCAGGGTTTGTCTTTAGATGGGTTATTTGGTTTCAACTTAATTCTATGAACCTTATCTGATTTATATTTAATTCCCTGAATATTTAACCCTGTCCTTATTATTTAATAATTTCTAAATTCTCCCCAGTTTTTTTTATTTTTAATGACCTATCCCAGCGCATTTTACGTAAAAAGCACTGGGATAGGTTATTTATGATTTATATTTAATTCCCTGAATATTTAAACTTATCTCTATTATTTAATAATTTCTACATTACCTCCAGGGTTTGTCTTTATATGGGTTATATGGTTTCAACTTAATTCTATGAACCTTATCTGATTTATATTTAATTCCCTGAATATTTAACCCTGTCCTTATTATTTAATAATTTCTAAATTCCCCCCATTTTTTTTATTTTTAATGACCTATCCCAGCGCTTTTTAAGTAAAAAGCGCTGTGATAGGTTATTTATGATTTATATTTAATTCCCTGAATATATTTAACCTTGTCCTTATTATTAAATAATTTCTAAATTCCTCCCACTTTATTTTTAAATTTTTAATACCTTATCCCAGCGCTTTTTACGAAAAAAGCGCTGGGATAGGCCCCCGAAGAAGCATTTTTATTTTGAGTTATTAATTGTTCCCATTTAATTAATTTTATTATTATTTTTTCATTTTTAGGGCCTATACCAACACTTTTCATGTAAAAAGCACAGGTATAGGGTTATTAATTATTAATTTATTTTCCCTCTTTTTTTAATTTTTTTCTGATTTATTTAAGTATTTTTTTTAATTTCTAGGCCCTATCCCAGCGCTTTATATGTATAAAGCGTTGGGATAGGGGTGGCGCGTTTTCCCCCAAATATATTCATTTCCCTCCGTCTTGTTCCCTTTCAAAAACCCAAAAAAATCCCCAAAGCTCAACCCAAAGCGCCGTCTTGTTCCCACCGTCTTGTTCATTCATTTTTCAACCCAAAGCTCAACCCACTACCGCCGTTCAACCTCCCTCTCACCGCCGGTGGAACTCCCTCTTCTTCAACCTCCGTCTTGTTCCGTCTTGTTCTTCTTCTTCTTGCTTCATCTTATTCCACATCCGTGAACCCCAGCCCACCATTTTACTCCCATTCCTCCCATTTTACTCTCAGATCCTTTCTTGCTTCGTCAACCCCGTGAAGCTCTGTCGTTCTTCTTCTTCTTGCTTCGTCGTTCTTCTTCTTCGCAGGTAATTGTTTTCAACGCCGTTTTTCTTGTTTTTTTAATTGTTAAAAGCTGGTTTTACATTTGATCCATTGCTTTTCATTTCCTCAAACCAAATCCCAAATTGCTCGACATATGTCTGGAAATATTTTGCATGTTAGCTCCTTATTTAATTTGCATCTGCCTGGTTATAAATGAACATCAAAGTAATGAATAATAAATGATACAATATGTCCCCCAGAAAAATATATTATTTTGTTTGAAAATACATGCAACAAGTTTATCAATAGTTGAAAAATTTTAAGTCAATTTCTAAAAAACTGAATAATAAATGTATATTTAGCTTTTGTTCCCAGGTACAATGTATAAGTAGATATTGTTACCATTGTATTTGATACAAGTTAAATAACTGAATTGGGATTTGAGGTGTTGAGTTGATGATATGATAATAAGTGGGGAAAAAGATGATAGAGAGATGGTCAGAGTGTTAAAACCATTATGGTTAAAATTATTTTCTCTCAATTCATATCCATTGCTAATTTGTGTTCAATTCAAATCGATTATTTCTCTCAATGATCTCTTTATTCCCTATCTTCTTGCTATCCAATTTGTGAAATTCAAGGTTGATGCTAGAAATTATGCTTCCCTTAAGTTTGGAAGGTCGCATTAATTCAAGGTTGATCTAATTATGTTATTTATATGTTGTAGGAATTTGAACAAGCATTTTTTTGGTCCACATTTTCATCCTCCACCTAAAGACAAGTTAGAGAATTGAATCAGGTACATTATATGTTATGTTAGGTGCTAAGACTACTGTGTGGTCGTTTAATGTACTTTTATGAAATGATTGCCTTGTGGAACTGGATTTGTGAGCTGTGATTGAGTTTTTCTGCTTGTGAATATATGCTTTGTGATGAATTCTATTGTGGTGGGCTATCCATTTTTATATTAAAAAAGAGGGCCTTGAGTCTGGGAATGTTCATTTTTTAGCCATTATGCTGCCAAATATTTGTTAAAAAAAATAATAAAGTAACATCGTAAGGTGGCTACCTAATGAGTAAGTCATGCACATCGATCTTACTTCCACTTTCCTTTAGTAGGTTATAATGTTGGATCGGAAATGGATGTCTTGTGATCGACGTTCAAAGGAATATATGGATGGAGCAAAAGAATTCATTGAATTTGCCGCTGAGCATGCAGAGAATTCTAACAGAATTGTATGTCCCTGTATGTCGTGTTTGTATGGAAAGCGTCTCCGTCCTCTTGACTTGTTGGCCCATTTAATCTGTCATGGGATCGATCCGTCTTATACACGTTAGGCAAAGCATGATGAGATGTATGAGTGTTCTGGCAGAGACCAGGTACCTGATGTTAGTAGCGCTTGTGGTTGACACAGACATGTGTGATGAGAGCGATGATCTTGAAGAAATGTTGAATGTGGTGGGTGAGGAGGATCCTGAAATGTTTGAGACACTGAAGAGCGATGCAGAGACGCCTTTGTATGTGGGATGCAGCAAATACACCAGATTGCGTGCGGTGCTTAAATTGTATAACCTGAAGGCGCGATACGGTTGGAGTGATGCAAGTTTCACTGCTCTGCTATCCGCTCTACGAGATATACTCCCAGAAGGGAACGTACTCCCCTCGAAAACATACAAGGCAAAGCAAATTCTCCGGTCGACCGGTATGAAATATGAGAAAATACATGCATGCCCCAACGACTGTATTTTATTTCGGAACCAGTATGCATAATTGGAGAAGTGTCCTAAATGCAGCACATCTCGGTATGGAAAGAAAGGTAAGAGTCCTTCTAAAGTCTTGTGGTACTTTTCGATCATTCCAAGATTCAAGCGCATGTACATTAATGCGGATGTTGCAAGACTTTTGACATGGCACGCTGATGAGAGGATTCAAGACATCAAGCTTAGGCACCCCACAGACGCCCCCCAATGGAAAAAAATTGATTACGAGTACCCTGAGTTTGGTGAAGAACCAAGAAACCTACGGCTTGCATTGGCTACCGATGGAATCAATCTGCATGGAGTTCAGAGTAGTACTCACAGCACATGGCTGGTGATTTTGATGATATATAACCTCCCCCCTAAATTTAATCATGAAACGCAAGTTTATGATGCTTTCCATGCTTATTTCCGGGCCTAGACAGCCTGGCAACGATATCGACGTGTACTTGGATCCTTTGATTGAAGACTTGAAGCATACGTGGGATTCGGGTGAGACGGTTTTTGATGGCTGTAAAGAAGAAAGTTTCAAATTGAGGGCCATGTTGTTTGGCACGATAAATGATTTCCTAGCATATGGTAATTGTCCGGATACAACATCAAAGGATATGGTGCGTGCCTTATATGTGAATATGATACCCATTCGATGTGACTGGATCACTGCAGGAAAAATGTTTACATGGGACATTGGAGGTTCTTGCCGTTAAAGCATCGTTGGCGGAGGTGGAAGAAGGCATTTAACGGTAGCTCAGAAGAAGGTAGGCCACCGAGGATATTGATTGGGGAAGACGTTCTTGAAAAGGTGAACGCAGTGGAGAACAATTTTGGCAAGCCTTTTGCTAAAAATGTATTGACAAGTGGCTGGAAGAAGAGGTCCATATTCTTCGAACTCCCGTATTGGAAATCCTTATATGTCAGGCACTTTGTTGATGTGATGCATATTGAAAAAACATTTGTGATAACCTAATTGGCACGTTACTAAATATGCAAGGAAAAAGTAAGGATTGTGTCAATTCAAGGTTAGATATGCTCAAGCTGGGAATAAGACAGGAGTTGGTACCCGTTGAGAAGGGATACCGCACTTATTTACCTCCAGCTGCTTACACCCTTTGAAGGAAAGAGAAAAGATTATTTTGTGAGTTTCTGAGTGGAATCAAAGTTCCAGAGGGCTACTCCTCAAATGTAAAGAACCTTGTATCCATGAAAGAGTTGAAGTTGAAGAACCTGAAATCTCATGATTGCCACGTCCTGATGCAAAATTTCTTACCGGTTGGCATACGGAGCATTTTACCCAAGAAACTGCGGAGCACGATTACCAGACTTTGTATGTTCTTCAAGATCATTTGTAGTAAAGTGGTTGATACAACGAAGTTGCAGGATTTGCAGAGGCAGATCGTTTGTACCCTGTGCGAACTTGGAATGTATTTCCCCCTTCATTCTTTGACATCATGGTTTACCCTACTGTACCTTGGTCAAAGAGGTTCAACTGTGCGGCCCAGTCTATTTGAGATGGATGTACCCGATTGAGCGGTTCATGAAAGTTTTAAAGGGGTATGTTAAAAATAGATATCGACCAGAGGGTTGTATTGCTGAATGATACATCATTGAAGAAGCGAGTGATTTGTGTGCCGATTACTTATCAAATGTTGAACTTGTTGGTTTGCCGAAGTCTCGTCATGATGGGCGATTAACGGGGAAAGGAATAAGTGGGTTCAAGTTATTACGCATTTTGAATGCTGAAAGGGAGTTGGCGCACTTGTACATTCTTCACAACACTCCTGAGGTTGAACCATTCGTTAAAGAACACAAAAATCTCCTTCGTGAAATACACGGTGATAGGAATGAGAGTTTAATCACAAAGGAGCACAATAAACATTTCATCACATGGTTCAATGCACTCATTTGTCAGCAGGTTGAGCTTAATGCCGGATCGGTTGGTGAAAGATTGTTCTGGCTGTTGAAAGGACCGGGTTTGCACGCATTTTCTTATACCGGCTATGCAATCAATGGTTACATATTCTATACAAAAGGCCAGGATGAAAAAAGCACCATGCAAAATAGTGGAGTCATACTTGTTGCCGAGGGGTGGCATATATCCAGTGCAAGAGATACAAATCCCATATATGCGCAGGTGGCATACTTTGGTGTGATTAATTGCATTTGGGAGTTAGATTACACCATGTTCAGAGTTCCCGTGTTCCGGTATCAGTGGGTTAACAATCACAGTGGACGGCGGTTAGATGAATTTGGGTTTATATCGGTCGACCTTTCGAAAGTTGGATATAAGGATGATCCTTACATTCTACCATCTCAAGCAGTACAAGTGTTTTACGTTGCGGATCTTTCTAAGAAGAATTGGTCAGTTGTCATGCAGTCGAGCAAAAATTATTCCGAGCAAGTTGATGATGAAAGTAGTGATGATGATATGAATGTGATAGAAGATGTTCCTTCCTTTGAGACATTACTGTCAGAAGACTTTGATGTAGACATGTATGATGACGAAGATGAGCCCGTTTATGTAAGACGTGATCATGAAGAAGGCATTTGGGTAAACACAACTCTAAATCCAACAAAAAAGAGGAAGCAGACAATTGTAGACAATATAACAAGGAGGAAAAAGAGGCGAAAGCCCTCTGTTTGTATGTATTTATGTTTTACACTATGAATTATTTCATTTAATTCGCATACACTTAGCATGATTATATGTATATGCACTAAAATCATGTCTTGTCTAATTTTTTACAGGAGAATGGATCCCCCTAGTGACCAGGAGGAAGAAGAACAACCTAGTAACCAGGTAGGTATCGCTGAAGGTAGAGCAAGACATGAGGCGAATGTTGTTCGTGGCAGGACCCTTATGCGCAAACTCCTCACACGCAGAGCTCAGGGAGTAAAGACAAGACTTAAATGGAACGACAATAACCAAGCTACCGGAAAGTCGGCGAAGCTCCTCTCGGGTTACATTAGGTGCACTATTCGGGACAAAATCCCTATTACTATTACGGATTGGAGAAGAGCAGCCGACAAACATGAGGAGGTTTGGTTAGAGATTAAGGTAAACTACATTTTTACAATTAATGGCATATATTTCATCATAACATTGTAACTAACAAATTTAATATGATTTTTGTTGTCACAGACTGTCTTCGATATCGAGGATACTCACAGGGATTATGTGCTTATGAAAGCTTCGAGAATGCACCGGGGATATCGTTCCAACTTGACCACGTATTACTTGAGAGATGACGACGCGGAGATCGTTCCAACGCCACCATCTTTATATGCTGGGTCAATTACTCAAGAATATTGGGATGAATTTGTGCGGCAACGTTTGACTGAGGAGTTCCAAGAAAGAAGTAAAAAAAATAGCCAAGCGGCTAAGAGCTGGGAGTATCCGTATATGGGCGGACGAAAGACATTTCCTCAATTGGAGGAAGATATGGTATGTTAGTAATGCTTTTGGTTCCAAAATTATGAATAAATGTTTACGTGATTAATTTATACGTTCACCTGGTTTACCATGACAGATTGAGGAACATGGCCTAGACGGTAGGCCACCACGGCATGATCTCTGAGTCAGAGGTCACTCGAAGGCGGATAGTACCATCGTTCATGAAGAGGTCAGAATAGTCCATGAACGATGTGTAAGTCATTCTCTTGGAATTTCTAAAATTTTTCTAAATGGTGACTTTGCTAAGTTAATAACTAATAATCCTTCCTCCTTGTTATAGGTTTTGTTAACGCAAGAATGCCCTGACGAGGTTGAAAGTGGCAATCGCACAAGTGGGGGGGGGTGAATTGTGCTATTTAAAAATCTACAAATAATTAAATTAACACAGCCTTTATACTGGTTCGGCCAACACTGCCTACGTCCAGTTCTCCAACACTCAGTTGGGTTCCACTAACCACAGGTTTTACGAACACAGGTTCACCTGTCAACCTTTACAGAGTTTTAGAATCTCTCTAAACACTCCCCCTTACTACCTGTAAGGCAATATCCTTGTTCTAAAGCACCAAGCTTTCAGAACAACCTCAAACAGAAGAGGATTTCAATAAATGTGTTCACTTAATGAACGGATTTTGATAAACACTTAAGTACAGATAAAGTTTCTAAACAATAAATACAGAAAACAGAGAGCAATGAATGAACTTGTAAATATTCTCATTTTTCGTCATCTTCTTCATAAATACTCAAGTTCTGTATTTATATCTCCTCTCAGATTTTGCCCTAACATTCAATCTTCAAGAAGCCGTTTGAATTTAGTCATTGGGAGCTCATAGCCGTTGGCATTTAATGCAGCTTCTTCATCGGGCTTAACTCTCTGCTCTAGCTTCAACTACTTCTTGCGTAGGGTGAGCTAGGAGAGAGATAGACTCAGCGTTCTGTGCATCCGTACAAGTTGTACTTTCTGGCAGCTTTTTCATTAGCGCTAGCTTGGTCTGCGATCGCTAATCTCATAGAGTAAATTCTGCACTTAAGCTGTTAGCTAACCAAACAATCATGTATTGCACAGAAGACGCTATCGCAAGCTTAATTCATTAGCTTAATGAGATAAAAATAATATCAGGTATATCAGAGCTTTTCATATCGATAAGATGTATAATCGATAGCATATTCTCTTGGATCAGAAAGCATTATATCAGCATAGAATTTTCTATCGATTGCTAATTCATTATCGCTATTATCTTTAAGGATACTATTATCAAAGCATTCAGAGAAATTTCCAGGTATCCAATTATCTTTAGACAAGCATGATAGCGCTAGAATCATGTTAGCTCATTTGACTCATTTGCACTGAGGCATTAGCTATCTGAATGATTTATTATGTGAAGCCCTTTTGCTATCGATACCTTAACCTATCATTTGCACTGAGGCATTAGCTATCTAGTGATGGATTCTTTCTATATCGATAGAGAATGACTTAGTGATTTGATATCAACCTTATTATTGCTAAGTCTTCACTTGCTATTCTTTTCTGTCTATTAGCTATTGAGATTCACTTAGCGATAGAGATATTAATTCTTTATTGATCTTGCCAAGTTATCATTTTTCATTTCTTGCAATGGTGATCTGTTACCTGGCAGATTTTACACGTTCAATTCAGAGGTAACTTTCACTTATGTTTTCTCAGGGTCAGTCTTCATCAAAACTTAAGACTTCTAACATTGACATTATGCACCCTAGTGTTCACTTAGCGACAACCTAGTAGTCATCTTGTGTTCACCATGAAGTGTTCACCATATGACACCCTAGTGTTGAACTTACGTCACCCCGAGTGTCCACTTACAGAGAGTCTAGCATTCACTAAGCAACACCATAGTGTTGGACTTGTGACACCCTAGTGTTCACCATGCAACACCCTAGGGGACACATTTGGACACCCTAGTGTTGACCTTGCGATACCTAATAAGTTTCTACAATGCCCCACACTAGTGTGCACCTTTTGATACGCTAATGGTCTCCTTACAACACCGCATCGTTTAATTTGTGATGCCATATAGTTCATCTTGCGACACCCTAGTGTTGACCTTATGCACCCTAGTGTTCACTTTGCGACAACCTAGTAGTCATCTTGTGTTCACCATGAAGTGTTCACCCTATGACACCCTAGTGTTGAACTTTCGTCACCCTGAGTGTCCACTTACAGAGAGTCTAGCATTCACCACGCAACACCCTAGTGTTGGACTTGCGACACCCTAGTGTTCACCTACTAACACCCTAGTGTTTACCATGCAACATCCTAGGGGACACCTTAGGACACCCTAGTGTTGACCTTGCCATACCTAATAAGTTTCTCCAATGCCCCACCCTAGTGTTAACCTTTTGACACCCTAATGGTCTCCTTACAACACCACATCGTTGAATTTGCGATGCCATATAGTTCATCTTTCGACACCCTAGTGTTGACCTTTCGACACACTACTGTTGACCTTATGCTCCCTAGTGTTCACTTAGCGACAACCTAGTAGTCATCTTGTGTTCACGATGAAGTGTTCACCATATGACACCCTACTGTTGAACTTACGTCACCCCGAGTGTCCACTTACAGAGAGTCTAGCATTCACGAAGCAACACCCTAGTGTTGGACTTGCGACACCCTAGTGTTCACCATGCAACACCCTAGGGCACACCTTTGGACATCCTAGTGTTGACCTTGCGATACCTAATAAGTTTCTACAATGCCCCACCCTAGTGTTCACCTTTTGATACCCTAATGGTCTCCTTACAACACCGCATCGTTGAATTTGTGATGCCATATAGTTCATCTTGCGACACCCTAGTGTTGACCTTATGCACTCTAGTGTTCACTTTACGACAACCTAGTAGTCATCTTGTGTTCACAATGAAGAGTTCACCCTATGACACCCCAGTGTTGAACTTTGGTCACCCCGAGTGTCCACTTACAGAGAATCTAGCGTTCCCTAAGCAACACCCTAGTGTTGGACATGCGACACCCTAGTGTTCACCATGCAACACCCAAGGGTACACCTTTGGACACCCTAGAGTTGACCTTGCCATACCTAATAAGTGTCTACAATGCCCCACCCTAGTGTTCACCTTTTGATACCCTAATGGTCTCCTTGCAACACCGCATCATTGAATATGTGATGCCATATAGTTCATCTTGCGACACCCTAGTGTTGACCTGTCGACACCCTAGTGTTGACCTTATGCACCCTAGTGTTCACTTAGCGACATCCTAGTAGTCATCTTGTGTTCACCATGAAGTGTTCACCCTATGACACCCTAGTGTTGAACTTACGTCACACCGAGTGTCCACTTAAAGAGACTCTAGCTTTCACCAAGCAACACCGTAGTGTTGGACTTGCGACACCGTAGTGTTCACATACTAACACCCAAGTGTTTACCATGCAACATCCTAGGGGAGAGCTTAAGACACCCTAGTGTTAACCTTGCCATACCTAATAAGTGTCTACAATGCCCAACCCTAGTGTTCACCTTTTGACACACTAATGGTATCCTTACAACACCGCATCGTTGAATTTACGATGCCATATAGTTCATCTTTTGACACCCTAGTGTTGACCTGTCGACACCCTAGTGTTGACTGTAACACCTGGATATTTTACTACTATTCTATAACATTTTAATTGAATTATAACCACTTTTTAATGTCAGAAGCCCAAAAATACGTAAAAATTTAAACTTTTTCTTTAAAACATTTAACCAACTTTCTTTCAGTTGGAATGGGCTTTTCAGACAAATTGGAATAACTTAAAACTATTTATAAAATAAAGTGGTTAATAAAACAATTAAAAGTTCACTAACCCTTCTAGGGTGTATTTGCTTAATTTATAGTATTTAGGAAATTTAAATTGCTTTTCTAAACTTATACCATTCTATTTTCTATGCTGTCTACTATTAATTCAATAATTTCAATTTACATCATATACAGATAACCTTACTTTCTCTAAACATAAACTAAATTTCTTCTAGTCATCCTTCAGCACTTCTGCCTTATCTCAGCCATCTCACTATGTCTTAGCTTCTCTGAAAAGCAGCAGTTCAACGCAGTTTATGTCATTAACTGTAAACTTTTATGCATGCACTGTCATGTATATATTTTATAAATCTGTGCAAATATCACAATTACACATACTTCCTGCGCTCAATCTCTACCATCCACTATTAACAATATATTCGTTAACTAGTGGAGGCCTCACCTGCAGGATTTCTAGTTATAACTATCCCGTTATAACATAACTGAACTGGCAAAGGGGGTGCGACCCACCTAAGCCTGGAGTACTCCATAAATAACTATGCAGGAATTAATAAGGTTATTCACCTTCATGCATAATGTAAATTTGAAACAGATATTACAAAATTATACATGCAATTTAGTTTAATGAGATAAACTGCTACCTGGCTTCTTTAAACTTTAGTCTTGTACCAGCTCCTTTTTCTTTCTACTGACCTCTTCACTTATGCTACTATCAATACCTATTTACATGTAATATACAAATAATAAATTAATATCTATATTCTTGGATAATTATCCGTCGTCTCTCACGAATCCTAACTTAATACTATCCAAGTCTTTTCATTTAAGCGAATTATAGTTTATTCAAACTTAATTAGGATCTTGACTATTCGAGATTATGTTGATAATTTACCTATATTAAACTTTTATTATTTCAATGTTTGACCTATAATTTTTGTAAAAATTATTCTTTTAAGACCTTAGTTATTTATGCACACAATACATACCTATTTATATACACTTCCCATTTATCACAAAATTTCAAGAATAACTCAATCACAATATAGATTAAGTCCAAACAATACAGTTTATTAAAGAACATCGTAAATCATCAATTAGACTACAAGTCAAGGAGTATTCTTTTTATCTCCTGAGTCGTTATTTTCTTTAATACTTTCATAATCATCATTTCCCTTTATCACTCCCACATTTATGTCTATTAGT
Organism: Mimosa bimucronata; assembly: GCA_037074515.1. Lineage (NCBI taxonomy): Eukaryota > Viridiplantae > Streptophyta > Magnoliopsida > Fabales > Fabaceae > Mimosa > Mimosa bimucronata. The sequence continues at coordinate 4,799,015 of CM073448.1, forward strand.
CACAATTCTATTGCAGGAAACTCTTATTAATCGATTACAACCATAAAACTAATTTCCTTAATTCATATTAGTAAATACTCGATCCCTGTATTCCCTCACTAAACAAACATCAGCTATCTCTCTCTCTCTCTCTCTCTCTCTCTCAGCAACTTTAATTATATCTCATCATTCTCAAATTTACTAAACAACATCTAACTTCTCAACCAAATCTCACAAATAACTTCAACCCATTTTCATTCCATTCTTCCCAAAATTAACCACATTCTTACTTAGTCCATCAACTTTAAATCCTTTATCTTTACTCTAAAATTCATTTAAGATCATAACTTAAGTATCAACGAATTAAAACAAAACAAAGATTTAATCACACTATCATCACTCGTACCTGAGTATCATTTAAATACCTTCCGGACCTTGTCTCTAAAAACCTTTTTAATTCAACAATTATAATTTCAGACACGGATCACTCTTTCATGATATCATAAACAAACCTTTTATTTACAGTAATGAAAACAAGGAAAAAGAATAACATTATAAACATGACTTAATGATTCTAAACTGACAAAGTTTCGGTGCAGTAGCTAATAAAGGTTTACATCATTCATTCTTCCTTCCTAACCCAAAACATTCAATCTTCCAATTCATCATGACAACATTCAACTCCATAATCACTTTGGAACCAATCTTTCCTTAAGAATCCGAATTTCAGCTTTATTCAACACCTCAGACACATCTTACCACCATATACATATATCCTAACTTATAAATTTTAAATAGGTAACTATTCTTTCCATTTTAATTCCAATAAGTCAAGCTCTTAATATTCACACAGTTCCACAATACAAATCTCCACCATTTCTCTAGCTTTAGGGTTATTACAATTTAATCCAGACGTGCCTACCCATTAACTAGCTAAAATCTCATTTCTGCTTAATTCAAATACCCAACCTGATTCACCCTTAATCTTAAAGGCTCAATCATGATGTGAACAAGTTCTATAAAGCAATTTAACTTCTCTATTTGAAGCACTTACAAAATCAAAGAATACTTTAAAGAAATCCTACATACGGTGGCTTTAATGTCTTTAAGATCTCATTCCTTCAAAAGACTATAGGATTGATTTTGAATCAGATTCTTAATTCTAAAAATCTGCACTCACATATTAAACTTCAGCTACCACAACAATTATTTTTCTGATTCTCAAGGACAACAGCAACCCTCAATATTTCAGCTAGACCTTAGAAAACAAGAAGCAAAATAAAGCTCCCCTATTTCAGACCATCAGAAATCCAGCCAGAATTAATTAACATTCATTCTAATCAGACTTATTCAAGAGGTAGCCACCAAAACAGATTTGTGAACATGAATCAACTAAGCAGGGCACTAATTTGAATCATAGGCCACTAAAACTGAGTTCAAGCTAAAGCAGATTGAAATACTCACAACAGAATCGCCAGTGAGGAACAGATGGAAAGGAACAGAAATTTCGGTCAGAACCAAGGGGAAGAAATATTACAATTTAACATTACAATTACTCTTTCTTCTACCATCACCGAACATAGCTAGAAACAAGAAGGAATTGGACAGAACAGAGGCAAGAATCGGTCACTTCAACAATGACCACAACTTAATTTGCAAAATCATGGACAAGCAACATCACTTCGTCAATTTCAGTCCTTTAAACCGGCGGCTTCCAACGAACAGGGGAAGAGAGAAAGTTCCAAAACTACAAAAATCCAACATGCAAGACACTATGGGCTTAGACTACTCCTAATCATATTTAATTAAGATTTAAGCTGATTATCACCCAGAAACAAGTAGGAACAGCATCGGATTAACAATGAACAAGAAAGGGGTTTACGAAGGAATCAACCAAACACTACTTCATCACTCGAAATTCTTCACAAGAGTGGTTAATCGAAACCTACTCTTCGTTTTTATGGATTTAGAAACATCAAAACCCCCCAGAATCCGAATCAATTCCTCCCTCAAACTCGCTTAACCCGGACTGAAAAGGAAGGGAAAACGAAGATGAAGGGCTTACCCAAAACCAACCCAAGCTTCCCAGACTTGAGGTGCGTTTCCGTCGCCGTTCTCCGTCGATTCCGCCGTCGATCGCCGTTGTCAAGCTCGAAGGGACGAAGGGAACGGAGGGAGTGAGGGCAGAGGGAGAGAACGAGAGAGATGAGAGGAACAGGGGAGGTGTATGTGTGTGTGTATGTGTTCGGTGAGAGAGAGTATTTCAGAGGGATTAAAATGAGAAGGGATTAGAAGGTTTAAGAAGAAACACGTGGCATACTCATATTTAAAGAGGAGGGTGATATTTTCTTTTCTATAGGTATTTTACTATCCTACCCTTCCCTTTACAATTGAAGATATTTTTAACTAGGGGTAGATATTGTCTTTTTCATTACCCAATTTATATTTTTCTCTTAAATAGTAATTTTATTTACCATTCCCATTTATAAATAAACCTGAGTTTGTCCCAAAAATAATTTATCTAGATATGCTTTAATTTCTAAATTTATTTATAAGACTTTTTAATTAATAACCAATACCCTACGATTCTAAACATTCCCTTATTTAAGTTTATTTTCTAACTATTTTCCCTGAGCAAATAAATAAAATAAACTTTAAAATTATTAAAAATAGAAATGGCCTCATAAATTTATTTATAAGGCTTTTTAATTTCTAAGTACCTTCCTAAGATCCCAACTACATCCTTATTATTTTTTTTCTCCAAGTTAAGTTTCAACTCCTAATTATTTCTCTTTATTTCTTAGAGAAAATAAGCCTTAAAATTATTAAAAATACCTAAATATTATAAATTTATTTTTCAATACTTTTTACTGTTTGAGTAATATTCTAAAATTTCAAATAATTCCTTATTTTCTATTTCTAAAATTTGGGATGTTACATTGACCTTATGCACCCTAGTGTTCACTTAGCGACAACTTAGTAGTCATCTTGTAACACCCCAAATTTTAGAAAAAGAGAAAATAAGGAATTAATTAAGATTTAGGAAATATTATTAAAAAGCATTGAGAAATAAGTTTATGATATTTCGGCAATCTTAATAAATTTTAAGGCTTATTTTCTTTAAGAAGTAAAGAGAAATAATTAAAAGACAAAACTTAATTTGAAAAAAAAAGGATAATAAGGATTTAGTTGAGATCTTAGAAAGGTATTTAGAAATTAAAAAGCCTTATAAATAAATTTATGAGGCCGGTTATATTTTTAATAATTTTTAAAGTTTATTTTATTTATTTGCTCAGGGAAAATAGTTAGAAGATTAATTTAAATAAAGGAATATTTAGAACCCCGAGGTATTGTTTGATATTTAAACAGTCTTATAAATAAATTTAGAAATTAAAGTATATCTAGGAAAATTATTTTGGGAACAGATTTAGGGATATTTTTATATGATAATGATAAATAAAATTATAATTTAAGATAAAAATAGGAAATAGAAAATAGAAAAGACAATATCTGCCCCTAGTTGGAAAATATCCTCAAGGGAAGGGCAGGATAGTAAAATACCAGTTAAATAAAAAATATCACTCTTCTCTTAATTTCTAGCCATACACGTATACACACCCACTTAAAAGAAAAAAAAAGTAATTAAATTATATACTCCCCCGGTCAGAATACACACACACGCATATACACACCAAACCACTCTCTCTCCCTTCCCTGCCTCGCATCTCTGTTCTTCGAAGCTAGCACGGCGGCGACAGCTTCCGACGGTGAAATCGACGGCGATCGACGGCGGAATAAGGGAAGAAGACGCTCACGGAGTTTGGGTAATCTATTTCCTTCATTTTCATCTCCTTTCTGGCGCGATTTTGAGCGTGATAGGGTGAGAAGTGATTCGAAGTCTGGGGGTTTTTGAAGCTTTTAGATTCATAGAAACAAAGCTTAAGATGCGATTAAAGGTATTCTTGAAGTGATTTTGCGTTTGAATGGTGTTTTGGGGTCCGATTTTTCTCATTTAGGCCGTGGGTACTGTTCATGCGAGTTCGTTCTTCGTGATTTCTGAGCAAAAGTCAATTGGAAGCTTAATAAGATGTGATTAGGAGTAAGATTAAGTCCTTAGTGTGTCTTGTATTATTGATTTCTGAAATTGGGAATTTTGTTCTTCCCCTGTTTGGTCCGATTTCTTTCTCGTTGCTTCGAAAATTTCGTCTCTTCTCTGCGATGTTGTTTATGAACATGATAAAAGGAAAATTGATGTTGGTTGCATGCTGAATTCTGAGCTTTGAATGTTCAGCCTGATGCCTCCCTTGTCTGTTATATTCGGGTGATGTACAGGGATAAGGAATTTGTTATGATTTGGTTCATATTGTGGTTGTTCAAAGCTTTGTTTTGATGAGTTTAAGATAAGGAAATAATGGAACATATATTTGTTGTTGTATGTTGAAATTCTGGAGCTGTAAGGGATTTCAAAATTCTGTTCATCTTTCTCTCTGGATCGTTTTTCTCTGATGGGGTGTTTGTATTTGATTAATGACTGATAATAGGTTTAGGAGGAAGTAGTTTATGATTTTGTATGTTGGATTTTTGATAGGGTTTATTGGAGTTGATTTTTGAAGTTGTATGTCTGAATTTTTGTTGGTGAATCAGGTTTAGGGATGAAGGATGGAATTGATGTTTGATGGTGTAGGATTAATTTTAATTGAAGGAGAATTGTTGTGATTTCACTGGCTTTTCGGCCATTAGAACAGGGGAAATGTTTAAGCATTCCTTTGTCAAAACTGTGGTTAGTATTGTAATGAAAGGATTGGTTTGAATTTAATATTAGATAGTTTAATATTTTTAGAAAGATTGAAGAGCAAGTGAGAGATTCAGTTTGAAGCTAGAAATTATAATTTTAACACATGAAGAGCAAGGTTACTGATTTATGTAAAAGAGGAATGAGTTTGAAAAGAATGGAGTATAGAGTTGGGGGTGTTATATGTGCAGGTAATAATGGTACACTTGGGCTACAAATTCCAGGATTATTTAGGCAAGGGCTCTAAGTTCTAGAAAGGCTTCAATTAGATGTCTGATATGTTGATTTTAAGGTGGTAATAAGATATCAATGAATTATAAAAGTTAAAGTTCTGTTTTGAGAAGAATATGAATTGATTAGCATATGTTTGAGGTTTTAAAGTATTAGTTATATTATAACTGAAACTAATAATGATTAGATGGGGATTATAAAAGTGTTAAGTTGAAATCTGAATTTTGGGAGCATTTTGAGGTACATATGATAGTTTGAAATAGGTGGGAGATTGGATGCACCTAAATTGAGGTCTAAATTATTATGGAGGGTAATGATAAGAGATGCAAAGAATAATAATTGGATTGAGTATAAGAAATGGAATGAAATGCTTGTTATCATGATTCAAGTATGATGCTTTATTTAAGATGAGCAATTCTGCAATTCGAAAATAGAGGTATTAACAATAGTAGTTCGGATTCTAAGGAAAATAAGATTGGTTTGTTGAGTTAATTATTGCAATGGATTCCGCATGAAGTATAGAGAATTAGTTTAATGATGTAGATGGCTTAAGGATTAGAATATACGGAGTTTTGATTATGGATTCAAAAGTAGTATAAAGGATTTGAGAAATAGTTATGATTGATACTAGAATTTATGTGAGTAGTGGTAACTAGAAATACATTGTTGTGCAGTATTGCAGAATGCCAGGTGTTGTAGGATATTAAGTACGATTAAAGGTTCTAAAGCAATGATTTAGTTTCTTCAATGGGATACAAGTACCTTGGATTTGAAATGTGCAAGTTTTTGGAATTAAGGATTAACGAAATTATTAAGGAGATTGTCAGAGATTGAGGTGTGGGGTTTTGGTTAAGGATTTAAATGATGTTTAGTAAATTCAAGAGTAATGAAATATGATTAAAGTTATATAGAGAAATATGGTAAATGTCTGTTTAGTAGATAGCACAGGAGTTGACTGCTTACTAATATGAATCAAGGATATCGGTTTTATGGTTGTTGTATTGATTTTTGAAATATCAAAATGTCTTAAATACAGGATGTGTCAATGATTGAATTACTAGGATTTGATTTACATTATTGATTTAGTTGTTCTTGAAGATTGTATAATAAATAGGAAATAAATAAATAAATATATATATATAGGTGTGTGCTTGTGTGTGTGAATGACTATGATCTTTAAAGAAAGATTTTATAAAAACTATTAGTCAAACATTGAGAATAAGAAAGTTTAATATAGTTAAATTATCAAAATAATCTCGGTTAGTCAAGATCCTAATTAAGTTTGAATAAATTATAATTTGATTAAACTAAAAGACTTGGGTAGCATTAAATTAGGATTCGTGAGAGACGTCGGATAATTATCCAAGAATATAGATATTAATTTATTATTTGTATATTATATGTAAATAGGTTTTGATAATGACATAAATTGAGGCGGTCAGTGGAAGAGAAAGGAGCGAGCTTAGGATTAAGCTTGGATTCCAGGTAGCAGTTTATTTCAGTAACAATTAAATTGCATGTATTGTTTTGTAATAACTGTTGCATTTAGTTGGTAAGTTTATTTCAGTGTATACCATGCAACATCCTAGGGGACACCTTAGGACACCTTAGTGTTGACCTTGCCATACCTAATAAGTGTCTACAATGCCCCACCGTAGTGTTCACCTTTTGACACCCTAATGGTCTCCTTACAACACCGCAACGTTGAATTTGCGATGCCATATAGTTCATCTTTCGACACCCTAATGTTGACCTGTCAATACCCTAGTGTTGACCTTATGCACCCTAGTGTTCACTTAGCGACAACCTAGTAGTCATCTTGTGTTCACCATGAAGTGTTCACCCTTTGAAACCCTAGTGTTGAACTTACGTCACCCTGAGTGTTCTCTTACAGAGACTCTAGCTTTTACCAAGCAACACCATAGTGTTGGACTTGCGACACCCTAGTGTTCACATACTAACACCCTAGTGTTCACCATGCAACACCCTATGGGACAGTTTTGGACACCCTAGTGTTGACCTTGCCATACCTAATAAGTGTCTACAATATCCCCCCCTTGTGTTCACCTTTTGACAGCCTAATGGTCTCCTTACAACACCGCATTGTTGAATTTGCGATGCCATATAGTTCATCTTTCGACACCCTAATGTTGACCTCTCAACACCCTAGTGTTGACCTTATGCACCCTAGTGTTCACTTAGCGACATCCTAGTAGTCATCTTGTGTTCACCATGAAGTGTTCACCCTATGACACCCTAGTGTTGAACTTACGTCACCCCGAGTGTCCACTTACAGAGACTCTAGCTTTCACCAAGCAACACCCAAGTGTTGGACTTGAGACACCCTAGTTTTCACATACTAACACCCTAGTGTTTACCATGCAACATCCTAGGGGACAACTTAGGACACCCTAGTGTTGACCTTGCCATACCTAAAAAGTATCTACAATGACCCACCCTAGTGTTCACTTTTTCACAGCCTAATGGTCTCCTTACAACACCGCATCGTTGAATTTGCGATGCCATATAGTTCATCTTTTGACACCCTAGTGTTGACCTGTCGACACCCTAGTGTTGACCTTATGCACCCTAGTGTTCACTTAGCGGCAACTTAGTAGTCATCTTGTGTTCACCATGAAGTGTTCGCCCTATGACACCATAGATTTCAACTTACCTCAACCCGAGTGACCACTTACAGAGAGTCTAGCGTTCACCAAGACACACCCTAGTGTTGGAATTGCGACACCCTTGTGTTCACCATGCAACACCCTAGGGGACACCTTTGGACACCCTAGTGTTGACCATGCCATACCTAATAAGTGTCTACAATGCCCCACCCTAGTGTTCCCCTTTTGACAGCCTAATGGTCACCTTACAACACCGCATCGTTGAATTTGTGATGCCATATAGTTCATCTTGCGACATCCTAGTGTTCACCTTTCGACACCCTAGTGTTGACCTTTTGCACCCTAGTGTTCACTTTGCGACAACCTAGAAGTCATCTTGTGTTCACCATGAAGTGTCCGCCCTATGACATCATAGATTTGAACTTACCTCAACCCTAGTGTCCACTTTCAGAGGGTCTAGCGTTCACCAACCAACACCCTAGTGTTGAACTTGCGACACCCTAGTGTTCACCATACAACACCCTTGGGGACACCTTTGGACACCCTAGTGTTGACCTTCCCATACCTAATAAGTGTCTACAATGCCCCACCTTAGTGTTCTCCTTTTTACACCCTTATGGTCTCCTTACAACACCGCATCGTTGAATTTGTGATGCCATATAGTTCATCTTCCGACACCCCAGTGTTGACCTTTCGACACCCTAGTGTTGACCTTAGGCAGCCTAGTGTTCACTTTCCGACAACCTAATAGTCATCTTGTGTTCACCATGAAGTGTTCACCCTATGACACCCTAGTGTTGAACTTACATCACCACGTGTGTCCACTTAGAGAGACTCTAGCATTCAACAAACAACACCCTATTGTTGGACTTGTGACACCCTAGTGTTCACCTACTAGAACCCTAGTGTATACCATGCAACATCCTAGGGGACACCTTAGGACACCATAGTGTTGACCTTGCCATACCTAATAAGTGTCTACAATGCCCCACCGTAGTGTTCACCTTTTGACACCTTAATGGTCTCCTTACAACACCGCAACGTTGAATTTGCGATGCCATATAGTTCATCTTTCGACACGCTAATGTTGACCTGTCAATACCCTAGTGTTTACCTTATGCACCATAGTGTTCACTTAGCGACAACCTAGTAGTCATCTTGTGTTCACCATGTAGTGTTCACCCTATGGCACCCTAGTGTTGAACTTACGTCACCCCGAGTGTCCACTTAGAGAGACTATAGCTTTCACCAAGCAACACCCTAGTGTGTGGCTTGCGACACCCTAGTGTTCACCTACTAGCACCCTAGTGTATACCATGCAACATCCTAGGGGACACCTTAGGACACCTTAGTGTTGACCTTGCCATACCTAATAAGTGTCTACAATGCCCCACCGTAGTGTTCACCTTTTGACACCCTAATGGTCTCCTTACAACACCGCAACGTTGAATTTGCGATGCCATATAGTTCATCTTTCGACACCCTAATGTTGACCTGTCAAGACCCTAGTGTTGACCTTATGCACCCTAGTGTTCACTTAGCGACAACCTAGTAGTCATCTTGTGTTCACCATGAAGTGTTCACCCTTTGAAACCCTAGTGTTGAACTTACGTCACCCTGAGTGTTCTCTTACAGAGACTCTAGCTTTTACCAAGCAACACCATAGTGTTGGACTTGCGACACCCTAGTGTTCACATACTAACACCCTAGTGTTCACCATGCAACACCCTATGGGACAGTTTTGGACACCCTAGTGTTGACCTTGCCATACCTAATAAGTGTCTACAATATCCCCCCCTTGTGTTCACCTTTTGACAGCCTAATGGTCTCCTTACAACACCGCATTGTTGAATTTGCGATGCCATATAGTTCATCTTTCGACACCCTAATGTTGACCTCTCAACACCCTAGTGTTGACCTTATGCACCCTAGTGTTCACTTAGCGACATCCTAGTAGTCATCTTGTGTTCACCATGAAGTGTTCACCCTATGACACCCTAGTGTTGAACTTACGTCACCCCGAGTGTCCACTTACAGAGACTCTAGCTTTCACCAAGCAACACCCAAGTGTTGGACTTGAGACACCCTAGTTTTCACATACTAACACCCTAGTGTTTACCATGCAACATCCTAGGGGACAACTTAGGACACCCTAGTGTTGACCTTGCCATACCTAAAAAGTGTCTACAATGACCCACCCTAGTGTTCACTTTTTCACAGCCTAATGGTCTCCTTACAACACCGCATCGTTGAATTTGCGATGCCATATAGTTCATCTTTTGACACCCTAGTGTTGACCTGTCGACACCCTAGTGTTGACCTTATGCACCCTAGTGTTCACTTAGCGGCAACTTAGTAGTCATCTTGTGTTCACCATGAAGTGTTCGCCCTATGACACCATAGATTTCAACTTACCTCAACCCGAGTGACCACTTACAGAGAGTCTAGCGTTCACCAAGACACACCCTAGTGTTGGAATTGCGACACCCTTGTGTTCACCATGCAACACCCTAGGGGACACCTTTGGACACCCTAGTGTTGACCATGCCATACCTAATAAGTGTCTACAATGCCCCACCCTAGTGTTCCCCTTTTGACAGCCTAATGGTCACCTTACAACACCGCATCGTTGAATTTGTGATGCCATATAGTTCATCTTGCGACATCCTAGTGTTCACCTTTCGACACCCTAGTGTTGACCTTTTGCACCCTAGTGTTCACTTTGCGACAACCTAGAAGTCATCTTGTGTTCACCATGAAGTGTCCGCCCTATGACATCATAGATTTGAACTTACCTCAACCCTAGTGTCCACTTTCAGAGGGTCTAGCGTTCACCAACCAACACCCTAGTGTTGAACTTGCGACACCCTAGTGTTCACCATACAACACCCTTGGGGACACCTTTGGACACCCTAGTGTTGACCTTCCCACACCTAATAAGTGTCTACAATGCCCCACCTTAGGGTTCTCCTTTTTACACCCTTATGGTCTCCTTACAACACCGCATCGTTGAATTTGTGATGCCATATAGTTCATCTTCCGACACCCCAGTGTTGACCTTTCGACACCCTAGTGTTGACCTTAGGCAGCCTAGTGTTCACTTTCCGACAACCTAATAGTCATCTTGTGTTCACCATGAAGTGTTCACCCTATGACACCCTAGTGTTGAACTTACATCACCACGTGTGTCCACTTAGAGAGACTCTAGCATTCAACAAACAACACCCTATTGTTGGACTTGTGACACCCTAGTGTTCACCTACTAGAACCCTAGTATATACCATGCAACATCCTAGGGGACACCTTAGGACACCATAGTGTTGACCTTGCCATACCTAATAAGTGTCTACAATGCCCCACCGTAGTGTTCACCTTTTGACACCCTAATGGTCTCCTTACAACACCGCAACGTTGAATTTGCGATGCCATATAGTTCATCTTTCGACACGCTAATGTTGACCTGTCAATACCCTAGTGTTTACCTTATGCACCATAGTGTTCACTTAGCGACAACCTAGTAGTCATCTTGTGTTCACCATGTAGTGTTCACCCTATGGCACCCTAGTGTTGAACTTACGTCACCCCGAGTGTCCACTTAGAGAGACTATAGCTTTCACCAAGCAACACCCTAGTGTGTGACTTGCGACACCCTAGTGTTCACATACTAACACCCTAGTGTTTACCATGCAACATCCTAGGGGACAACTTAGGACACCCTATTGTTGACCTTGCCATACCTAATAAGTGTCTACAATGTCCCACCCTAGTGTTCACCTTTTGACACCCTAATGGTCTCATTACAACACCGCATCGTTGAATTTGCGATGCCATATAGTTCTTCATTCGACACCCTAGTGTTGACCTGTCGACACCCTAGTGTTGACCTTATGCAACCTAGTGTTCTCTTAGCGACATCCTAGTAGTCATCTTGTGTTCACCATGAAGTGTTCACCCTATGACACCCTAGTGTTGAACTTACGTCACCCCGAGTGTCCACTTACAGAGACTCTAGCTTTCACCAAGCAACACCCAAGTGTTGGACTTGAGACACCCTAGTTTTCACATACTAACACCCTAGTGTTTACCATGCAACATCCTAGGGGACAACTTAGGACACCCTAGTGTTGACCTTGCCATACCTAAAAAGTGTCTACAATGACCCACCCTAGTGTTCACTTTTTCACAGCCTAATGGTCTCCTTACAACACCGCATCGTTGAATTTGCGATGCCATATAGTACATCTTTTGACACCCTAGTGTTGACCTGTCGACACCCTAGTGTTGACCTTATGCACCCTAGTGTTCACTTAGCGGCAACTTAGTAGTCATCTTGTGTTCACCATGAAGTGTTCGCCCTATGACACCATAGATTTCAACTTACCTCAACCCGAGTGACCACTTACAGAGAGTCTAGCGTTCACCAAGACACACCCTAGTGTTGGAATTGCGACACCCTTGTGTTCACCATGCAACACCCTAGGGGACACCTTTGGACACCCTAGTGTTGACCATGCCATACCTAATAAGTGTCTACAATGCCCCACCCTAGTGTTCCGCTTTTGACAGCCTAATGGTCACCTTACAACACCGCATCGTTGAATTTGTGATGCCATATAGTTCATCTTGCGACATCCTAGTGTTCACCTTTCGACACCCTAGTGTTGACCTTTTGCACCCTAGTGTTCACTTTGCGACAACCTAGAAGTCATCTTGTGTTCACCATGAAGTGTCCGCCCTATGACACCATAGATTTGAACTTACCTCAACCCTAGTGTCCACTTTCAGAGGGTCTAGCGTTCACCAACCAACACCCTAGTGTTGAACTTGCGACACCCTAGTGTTCACCATACAACACCCTAGGGGACACCTTTGGACACCCTAGTGTTGACCTTCCCATACCTAATAAGTGTCTACAATGCCCCACCCTAGTGTTCTCCTTTTTACACCCTAATGGTCTCCTTACAACACCGCATCGTTGAATTTGTGATGGCATATAGTTCATCTTTCGACACCCCAGTGTTGACCTTTCGACACCCTAGTGTTGACCTTAGGCAGCCTAATGTTCACTTTCCGACAACCTAATAGTCATCTTGTGTTCACCATGAAGTGTTCACCCTATGACACCCTAGTGTTGAACTTACATCACCACGTGTGTCCACTTAGAGAGACTCTAGCATTCAACAAACAACACCCTATTGTTGGACTTGTGACACCCTAGTGTTCACCTACTAGAACCCTAGTGTATACCATGCAACATCCTAGGGGACACCTTAGGACACCCTAGTGTTGACCTTGCCATACCTAATAAGCGTCTACAATGCCCCTCCCTAGTGTTCACCTTTTGACACCCTAATGGTCTCCTTACAACACCACATCGTTGAATTTGCGATGCCATATAGTTCTTCGATCGACACCCTAGTGTTGACCTGTCGACACCCTAGTGTTGACCTTATGCACTCTAGTGTTCACTTAGCGACAATCTAGTAGTCATCTTGTGTTCACCATGTAGTGTTCACCCTATGGCACCCTAGTGTTGAACTTACGTCACCCCGAGTGTCCACTTAGAGAGACTATAGCTTTCACCAAGCAACACCCTAGTGTGTGACTTGCGACACCCTAGTGTTCACATACTAACACCCTAGTGTTTACCATGCAACATCCTAGGGGACAACTTAGGACACCCTATTGTTGACCTTGCCATACCTAATAAGTGTCTACAATGTCCCACCCTAGTGTTCACCTTTTGACACCCTAATGGTCTCATTACAACACCGCATCGTTGAATTTGCGATGCCATATAGTTCTTCGATCGACACCCTAGTGTTGACCTGTCGACACCCTAGTGTTGACCTTATGCACTCTAGTGTTCACTTAGCGACAATCTAGTAGTCATCTTGTGTTCACCATGAAGTGTTCACCCTATGAAACCCTACTGTTGAACTTACGTCACCCCGAGTGTTCTCTTACAGAGACTCTAGCTTTTACCAAGCAACACCCTAGTGTTGACCTTTCGACAACCTAGTGTTGACCTTATGCACCCTACTGTTCACTGTGCGACAACCTAGTAGTCATCTTGTGTTCACCATGAAGTGTCACCGTATGACAACCTAGTGTTGAACTAACGTCACCCCGAGTGTCCACTTACAGAGACTCTAGAATTCACCAAGCAACACCCTAGTGTTGGACTTGCGAAACCCTAGTGTTCACCTACTAACACCCTAGTGTTTACCATGCAACATCCTAGGGGACACCTTAGTACAGCCTAGTGTTGACCATGCCATACATAATAAGTGTCTACAATGCCCCACCCTAGTGTTCACCTTTTGAGACCCTAATGGTCTCCTTACAACACCGCATCATTGAATTTGTGATACCATATAGTTCCTCTTCCGACACCCTAGTGTTGACCTTTCGACACCCTAGTGTTGACCTTATGAACCCTAGTGTTCACTTTGCGACAACCTAATAGTCATCTTGTGTTCACCATGAAGTGTTCCCCCTATGAGACCCTAGTGTTGAACTTACGTCACCCCGAGTGTCCACTTTCAGAGAGTCTAGCGTTCACAAAGCAACACCCTAGTGTTGGACTTGCGACACCCTAGTGTTCACCTACAAACACCCTAGTGTTTACCATTTCACATCCTAGGGGACACCTTTGGACACCCTAGTGTTGACCTTGCCATACCTAATAAGTGTCTACAATATCCCACCCTAGTGTTGACCTTATGCACCGTAGTGTTCACTTAGCGACAACATAGTAGTCATCTTGTGTTCACCCTATGACACCATAGATTAGAACTTACCTCACCCCGAGTGTCCACTTACAGAGAGTCTAGCGTCCACCAAGCAACACCCTAGTGTTAGACTTGCGACACCCTAGTGTTCACCATGCAACACCCTACGGGACACCTTTGGACACCCCAGCGCTGACATTGCCATACCTAATAAGTGTCTACAATACCCACCCTAGTGTTCACCTTTTGAGACCCTAATAGTCTCCTTACAACACCGCATCGTTGAATTTGTGATCCCATATAGTTCATCTTCCGACATCCTAGTGTTGACCATCCGACACCCTAGTGTTGACCTTATGAACCCTAGTGTTCGCTTTGCGACAACCTAATAGTCATCTTGTGTTCACCACAAAGTGTTCACCCTATGACACCCTAGTGTTGAACTTACATCACCCCGAGTGTCCACTTACAGAGACTCTAGCATTCACAAAGCAACACCCTAGTGTTGGACTTGCGACACCCTAGTGTTCACCTACTAACACCCTTGTGTTTACCATGCAACATCCTAGGGGACACCTTAGTACAACCTAGTGTTGACCATGCCATACCTAATAAGTGTCTACAATGCCCCACCCTAGTGTTCACCTTTTGAGACCCTAATGGTCTCCTTACAACACCGCATCATTGAATTTGTGATACCATATAGTTCCTCTTCCGACACCCTAGTGTTGACCTTTCGACACCCTAGTGTTGACCTTATGAACCCTAGTGTTCACTTTGCGACAACCTAATAGTCCTCTTGTGTTCACCATGAAGTGTTCACCCTATGAGACCCTAGTGTTGAACTTACGTCACCCCGAGTGTCCACTTTCAGAGAGTCTAGCGTTCACAAAGCAACACCCTAGTGTTGGACTTGCGAAACCCTAGTGTTCACCTACTAACATCCTAGTGTTTACCATGCAACATCCTAGGGGACACCTTAGTACAGCCTAGTGTTGACCTTGCCATACCTAATAAATGTCTACAATATCCCACCCTAGTGTTGACCTTATGCACCGTAGTGTTCACTTAGCGACAACCTAGTAGTCATCTTGTGTTCACCATGAAGTGTTCACCCTATGACACCATAGATTAGAACTTACCTCACCCCGAGTGTCCACTTACAGAGAGTCTAGCGTCCACCAAGCAACACCCTAGTGTTGGACTTGCGACACCCTAGTGTTCACCATGCAACACCCTTCGGGACACCTTTGGACACCCCAGTGCTGACATTGCCATACCTAATAAGTGTCTACAATACCCACCCTAGTTTTCACCTTTTGAGACCCTAATGGTCTCCTTACAACACCGCATCGTTGAATTTGTGATCCCATATAGTTCATCTTCCGACATCCTAGTGTTGACCATCCGACACCCTAGTGTTGACCTTATGAACCCTAGTGTTCGCTTTGCGACAACCTAATAGTCATCTTGTGTTCACCACAAAGTGTTCACCCTATGACACCCTAGTGTTGAACTTACATCACCCCGAGTGTCCACTGACAGAGACTCTAGCATTCACAAAGCAACACCCTAGTGTTGGACTTCCGACACCCTAGTGTTCACCTACTAACACCCTAGTGTTTACCATGCAACATCCTAGGGGACACCTTAGTACAGCCTAGTGTTGACCATGCCATACCTAATAAGTGTCTACAATGCCCCACTCTAGTGTTCACCTTTTGAGACCCTAATGGTTTCCTTACAACACCGCATCATTGAATTTGTGATACCATATAGTTCCTCTTCCGACACCCTAGTGTTGACCTTTCGACACCCTAGTGTTGACCTTATAAACCCTAATGTTCACTTTGCGACAACCTAATAGTCCTCTTGTGTTCACCATGAAGTGTTCACCCTATGAGACCCTAGTGTTGAACTTACGTCACCCCGAGTGTCCACTTTCAGAGAGTCTAGCGTTCACAAAGCAACACCCTAGTGTTGGACTTGCGAAACCCTAGTGTTCACCTACTAACACCCTAGTGTTTACCATGCAACATCCTAGGGGACACCTTAGTACAGCCTAGTGTTGACCTTGCCATACCTAATAAGTGTCTACAATATCCCACCCTAGTGTTGACCTTATGCACTGTAGTGTTCACTTAGCGACAACCTAGTAGTCATCTTGTGTTCACCATGAAGTGTTTACCCTATGACACCATAGATTAGAACTTACCTCACCCCGAGTGTCCACTTATAGAGAGTCTAGCGTCCACCAAGCAACACCCTAGTGTTGGACTTGCGACACCCTAGTGTTCACCATGCAACACCCTACGGGACACCTTTGGACACCCTAGTGCTGACATTGCCATACCTAATAAGTGTCTACAATACCCACCCTAGTGTTCACCTTTTGAGACCCTAATGGTCTCCTTACAACACCGCATCGTTGAATTTGTGATCCCATATAGTTCATCTTCCGACATCCTAGTGTTGACCATCCGACACCCTAGTGTTGACCTTATGAACCCTAGTGTTCGCTTTGCGACAACCTAATAGTCATCTTGAGTTCACCACAAAGTGTTCACCCTATGACACCCTAGTGTTGAACTTACATCACCCCGAGTGTCCACTTACAGAGACTCTAGCATTCACAAAGCAACACCCTAGTGTTGGACTTGCGACACCCTAGTGTTCACCTACTAACACCCTAGTGTTTACCATGGAACGTACTAGGGGACCCCTTAGGATACCCTAGTGTTGACCTTGCGATACCTAATAATTGTCTACAATGTCCCCCTAGTGTTCACCTTTTGACAGCCTAATTTTCTCCTTACAACACCGCATCGTTGAATTTGTGATTCCATATAGTTCATCTTTCGACACCCTAGTGTTGACCTGTCGACACCCTAGTGTTGACCTTATTCACCCTAGTGTTCTCTTAGCGACAAACTAGTAGTCATTTTGTGTTCACCATGAAGTTGACCCTATGACACAATAGTGTTGAACTTATGTCACCCCGAGTGTCCATTTACAGAGAGTCTAGCGTTCACGAAGCAACACCCTAGTGTTGGACTTGCGATACCCTAGTGTTCACCATGCAACATCCTAGGGGACACCTTTGGACACCTTAGTGTTGGACTTGCGAAACCCTAGTGTTCACCTACTGACACCCTAGTGTTTACCATGCAACATCCTGGGGGACATCTTAAGACAGCCTAGTGTTGACCTTGCCATTCCTAATAAGTGTCTACAATGCCCCACCCTAGTGTTCACCTTTTGAGACCCTAATGGTCTCCTTACAACACCGCATTATTGAATTTGTGATACCATATAGTTCCTCTTCCGACACCCTAGTGTTGACCTTATGAACCCTAGTGTTCACTTTGCAACAACCTAATAGTCATCTTGTGTTCACCATGAAGTGTTCACCCTATGAGACCCTAGTGTTGAACTTTTGTCACCCCGAGTGTCCACTTTCAGAGAGTCTAGCGTTAACGAAGCAACACCCTAGTGTTGGACTTGCGACACCTTAGTGTGCACCTACAAACACCCTAGTGTTTACCATGCAACATCCTAGGGGACACCTTAGGACACCCTAGTGTTGACCTTGCCATACCTAATAAGTGTCTACAATGCCCCACAATAGTGTTCACCTTTTGACACCCAAATGGTCTCCTAACAACACCGCATCGTTGAATTTGCGATGCCATATAGTTCATCTTTTGACACCCTATTGTTGACCTTTCGACACCCTACTATTGACCATATGCTCCCTAGTGTTCACTTAGCGACAACTTAGTAGTCATCTTGTGTTCACCATATGACACCCTAGTGTTGAACTTACGTCACCCCGAGTGTCCACTTTCAGAGAGTCTAGCGTTGACGAAGCAACACCCTAGTGTTGGAATTGCGACACCCTAGTGTATACCATGCAACATCCTAGGGGACAGATTAGGACACCATAGTGTTGACCTTGCCATACCTAATAAGTGTCTACAATGCCCCACCCTAGTGTTTACCTTTTGACACCCTAATGGTCTCCTTACAACACCGCAACGTTGAATTTGCGATGCCATATAGTTCATCTTTCGACACCCTAATGTTGATCTGTCCATACCCTAGTGTTGACCTTATGCACCATAGTGTTCACTTAGCGAAAACCTAGTAGTCATCTTGTGTTCACCATGAAGTGTTCACGCTATGGCACCCTAGTGTTGAACTTATGTCACCCAAAGGGTCAACTTACAGAGACTATAGCTTTCACCAAGCAACACCCTAGTGTTGGACTTGCGAAACCCTAGTGTTCACCTACTGACACCCTAGTGTTTACCATGCAACATCCTAGGGGACAACTTAGGACACCCTAGTGTTGACCTTGCCATACCTAATAAGTGTTTACAATGTCCCACCCTAGTGTTCACCTTTTGACACCCTAATGGTCTCCTTACAACACCGCATCCTTGAATTTGCGATGCCATATAGTTCATCATTCGACACCCTAGTGTTGACTTGTCGACACCCTAGTGTTGACCTTATGCACCCTAGTGTTCACTTAGCGACAACCTAGTAGTCATCTTGTGTTCACCATGAAGTGTTCACCCTATGAAACCCTTGTGTTGAACTTACGTCACCCCGAGTGTTCTCTTACAGAGACTCTAGCTTTTACCAAGCAACACCCTAGTGTTGACCTTTCGACACCCTAGTGTTGACCTTATGCACCCAACTGTTCCCTTTGCGACAACCTAGTAGTCATCTTGTGATCACCAGGAAGTGTTCACCGTATGATACACTAGTGTTGAACTTAAGTCACCCCGAGTGTCCACTTACAGAGACTCTAGCATTCACCAAGCAACATCCTAGTGTTTGACTTGCGAAACCCTAGTGTTCACCTACTAACACCCTAGTGTTTACCATGCAACATCCTAGGGGACATCTTAGGACAGCCTAGTGTTGACCATGCCATACCTAATAAGTGTCTACAATGCCCCACCCTAGTGTTCACCTTTTGAGACCCTAGTGGTCTCCTTACAACACCGCATTATTGAATTTGTGATACCATATAGTTCCTCTTCCGACACCCTAGTGTTGACCTTTCGACACCCTAGTGTTGACCTTATGAACCCTAGTGTTCACTTTGCAACAACCTAATAGTCATCTTGTGTTCACCATGAAGTGTTCACCCTATGAGACCCTAGTGTTGAACTTACGTCACCCTGAGTGTCCACTTTCAGAGAGTCTAGCGTTCACGAAGCAACACCCTAGTGTTGGACTTGCGACACCTTAGTGTTCACCTACAAACACCCTAGTGTTTACCATGCAACATCCTAGGGGACACCTTAGGACACCCTAGTGTTGACCTTGCCATCCTTAATAGGTGTCTACAATGCCCCACAATAGTGTTAACCTTTTGACACCCTAATGGTCTCCTAACAACACCGCATCGTTGAATTTACGATGCCAAATAGTTCATCTTTCGACACCCTATTATTGACCTTTCGACCCCCTACTGTTGACCTTATGCTCCCTAGTGTTCACTTAGCGACAACTTAGTAGTCATCTTGTGTTCACCATGAAGTGTTCACAATATGACACCCTAGTGTTGAACTTACGTCACCCCGAGTGTCCACTTACAGAGACTCTAGCATTCACCAAGCAACACCCTAGTGTTGGACTTGTGACACCCTAGTGTTCACCTACTAACACCCTAGTGTTTACCATGCAACATACTAGGGGACCCCTTAGGATACCCTAGTGTTGACCTTGCGATACCTAATAATTGTCTACAATGTCCCCCTAGTGTTCACCTTTTAACAACCTAATGGTCTCCTTACAACACCGTATCGTTGAATTTGTGATGCCATATAGTTCATCTTTCGACACCCTAGTGTTGACCTGTCGACACCCTAGTGTTGACCTTATGCACCGTAGTGTTCACTTAGCGACAACCTAGTAGTCATCTTGTG
Organism: Mimosa bimucronata; assembly: GCA_037074515.1. Taxonomy (NCBI): domain Eukaryota; kingdom Viridiplantae; phylum Streptophyta; class Magnoliopsida; order Fabales; family Fabaceae; genus Mimosa; species Mimosa bimucronata. The sequence continues at coordinate 4,819,323 of CM073448.1, forward strand.
TTCACCATGAAGTGTTCACCGTATGACACCCTAGTGTTGAACTTACGTCACCCCGAGTGTCCACTTACAGAGACTCTAGCATTCACCAGGCAACACCCTAGTGTTGGACTTGCGAAACCCTAGTGTTCACCTACTAACACCCTAGTGTTCACCATGCAACATTCTAGGGGACATCTTAGGACACCCTAGTGTTGACCTTGCCATACCTAATAAGTGTCTGCAATGCCCCACCCTAGTGTTCACCTTTTAACACCCTAATAGTCTACTTGCAACACCGCATCGTTGAATTTGCGATGCCATATAGTTCATCTTTCGACACCCTAGTGTTGACCTTTCGACACCATACTGTTGACCTTATGCACCCTAGTGTTCAGTTAGCGACAATCTAGTAGTCATCTTGTGCTCACCACGAAGTGTTCACCATATGACACCCTAGTGTTGAACTTACGTCACCCCGAGTGTCAACTTACAGAGACTCTAGCATTCACCAAGCAACACCCTAGTGTTGGACTTGCGACACCCTAGTGTTCACATAATAACACCCTAGTGTTTACCATGCAACAACCTAGGGGACACCTTACGACACCCTAGTGTTGACCTTGCCATACCTAATAAGTGTCTCCAATGCCCCACCGTAGTGTTCACCTTTTGACACCCTAATGGTCTCCTTACAACACCGCATCGTTGAATTTGCGATGCCATATAGTCAATCTTTCGACACGCTAGTGTTGACCTTTCGACACCCTAGTGTTGACCTTATGCACCCTACTGTTCACTTTGCGACAACCTAGTAGTCATCTTGTGCTCACCATGAAGTGTTCACCATATGACACCCTAGTGTTGAACTTACGTCACCCCGAGTGTCCACTTACAGAGAGTCTAGCGTTCACGAAGCAACACCCTAGTGTTGGACTTGCGATACCCTAGTGTTCACCATGCAATATCCTAGGGGACACCTTAGGACACCCTAGTGGTTACCTTTTCATACCTAATAAGTGTCTACAATGCCCCACCCTAGTGTTCACCTTTTGATACCCTAATGGTCTCCTTAAAACACCGCATCGTTGAATTTGCGATGCCATATTGTTCATCTTTCTACACCCTAGTGTTGACCCATCGACACCCTAGTGTTGACCTTATGCACCCTAGTGTTCACTTTGCGACAACCTAGTAGTCATCTTGTGCTCACCACGAAGTGTTCACCGTATGACACCCTAGTGTTGAACTTACGTCACCCCGAGTGTCCACTTACAGAGAGTCTAGCGTTCACTAAGCAACACCCTAGTGTTCGACTTGCGACATCCTAGTGTTCACCATGCAACATCCTTGGGGACATTTTAGGACACCCTAGTGGTTACCTTGTCATACCTAATAAGTGTCTACAATGCCCCACCCTAGTGTTCACCTTTTGACACCCTAATGGTCTCCTTAAAACACCGCATCGTTGAATTTGCGATGCCATATAGTTCATCTTTCTACACCCTAGTGTTGACCCATCGACACCCTAGTGTTGACCTTATGCACCCTAGTGTTAACTTTGCGACAACCTAGTAGTCATCTTGTGCTCACCACGAAGTGTTCACCATAAGACACCCTAGTGTTGAACTTACGTCACCCCGAGTGTCCACTTACAGAGACTCTAGCATTCACCAAGCAACACCCTAGTGTTGGACTTGCGACACCCTAGTGTTCACATAATAACACCCTAGTGTTTACCATGCAACAACCTAGGGGACACCTTACGACACCCTAGTGTTGACCTTGCCATACCTAATAAGTGTCTCCAATGCCCCACCCTAGTGTTCACCTTTTGACACCCTAATGGTCTCCTTGCAACACCGCATCGTTGAATTTGCGATGCCATATAGTTCATCTTTCGACACGCTAGTGTTGACCTTTCGACACCCTAGTGTTGACCTTATGCACCCTAGTGTTCAGTTAGCGACAACCTAGTTGTCATCTTGTGCTCACCATGAAGTGGTCACCATATGATACCCTAGTGTTGAACTTACGTCACCCCGAGTGTCCACTTACAGAGAGTCTAGCGTTCACGAAGCAACACCCTAGTGTTGGACTTGCGACACCCTAGTGTTCACCATGCAACATGCTAGGGGACACCTTAGGACACCCTAGTGGTTACCTTGTCATACCTAATAAGTGTCTACAATGCCCCACCCTAGTGTTCACCTTTTGATACCCTAATGGTCTCCTTAAAACACCGCATCGTTGAATTTGCGATGCCATATTGTTCATCTTTCTACACTCTAGTGTTGACCCATCGACACCCTAGTGTTGACCTTATGCACCCTAGTGTTCACTTTGCGACAACCTAGTAGTCATCTTGTGCTCACCACGAAGTGTTCACCGTATGACACCCTAGTGTTGAACTTACGTCACCCCGAGTGTCCACTTACAGAGAGTCTAGCGTTCGCTAAGCAACACCCTAGTGTTCGGCTTGAGACACCCTAGTGTTCACCATGCAACATCCTAGGGGACATTTTAGGACACCCTAGTGGTTACCTTGTCATACCTAATAAGTGTCTACAATGCCCCACCCTAGTGTTCAACTTTTGATACCCTAATGGTCTCCTTACAACACCGCATCGTTGAATTTGAGATGCCATATAGTTCATATTCCGACACCCTAGTGTTGACCTTTCGACACCCTAGTGTTGACCTTATGAACCCTAGTGTTCACTTTGCGACAACCTAATAATCATCTTGTGTTTACCATGAAGTGTTCACCCTATGTCACCCTAGTGTTGAACTTACGCCACCCCGAGTGTCCACCTACAGAGAGTCTAGCGTTCACCAAGCAACACCCTAGTCTTGGACTTGCGACACCCTAGTGTTCACATACTAACACCCTAGTGTTTACCATGCAACATCCTAGGGGACACCTTAGGACACCCTAGTGTTGACCTTGCCATACCTAATAAGTGTCTGCAATGCCCCACCCTAGTGTTCACCTTTTAACACCCTAATGGTCTCCTTGCAACACCGCATCGTTGAATTTGCGATGCCATATAGTTCATCTTTCGACACGCTAGTGTTGACCTTTCGACACCTTAGTGTTGACCTTATGCACCCTAGTGTTCAGTTAGCGACAACGTAGTTGTCATCTTGTGCTCACCACGAAGTGTTCACCATATGACACCCTAGTGTTGAACTTACGTCACCCCGAGTGTCCACTTACAGAGACTCTAGCATTCACCAAGCAACACCCTAGTGTTGGACTTGCGACACCCTAGTGTTCACATAATAACACCCTAGTGTTTACCATGCAACAACCTAGGGGACACCTTACGACACCCTTGTGTTGACCTTGCCATACCTAATAAGTGTCTCCAATGCCCCACCGTAGTGTTCACCTTTTGACACCCTAATGGTCTCCTTACAACACCGCATCGTTGAATTTGCGATGACATATAGTTAATCTTTCGACACGCTAGTGTTGACCTTATGCACCCTACTGTTCACTTTGCGACAACCTAGTAGTCAACTTGTGCTCACCATGAAGTGTTCACCATATGACACCCTAGGGTTGAACTTACGTCACCCCGAGTGTCCACTTACAGAGAGTCTAGCGTTCACTAAGCAACACCCTAGTGTTGGACTTGCGACACCCTAGTGTTCACCATGCAACATCATAGGGGACACCTTAGGACACCCTAGTGGTTACCTTGTCATACCTAATAAGTGTCTACAATGCCCCACCCTAGTGTTCACCTTTTGACACCCTAATGGTCTCCATAAAAGACCGCATCCTTGAATTTGCGATGCCATATAGTTCATCTTTCTACACCCTAGTGTTGACCCATCGGCACCCTAGTGTTGACCTTATGCACCCTAGTGTTCACTTTGCGACAACCTAGTAGTCATCTTGTGCTCACCACGAAGTGTTCACCGTATGAGAACCTAGTGTTGAACTTACGTCACCCCGAGTGTCCACTTACAGAGAGTCTAGCGTCCACTGAGCAACACCCTAGTGTTCGACTTGCGACACCCTAGTGTTCACCATGCAACACCCTAGGGGACACCTTTGGACACCCTAGTATTGACCTTGCCATTACAAATAAATGTCTACAATGCCCCACCCTAGTGTTCACCTTTTGATAACCTAATGGTCTCCTTACAACCCCGCATCGTTCAATTTGTGATGCAATATAGTTAATCTTTCGACACCCTAGTTTTGACCTTTCGACACCCTACTGTTGACCTTATGCATCCTAGTGTTCACTTAGCGACAACCTAGTAGTCATCTTGTGCTCACCACGAAGTGTTCACCATATGACACCCTAGTGTTGAACTTACGTCACCCCGAGTGTCCACTTACAGCGACTCTAGCATTCACCAAGCAACACCCTAGTGTTGGACTTGCGACACCCTAGAATTCACATACTATCACCATAGTGTTTACCATGCAACAACCTAGGGGACACCTTAGGACACCCTAGTGTTGACCTTGCCATACCTAATAAGTGTCTGCAATGCCCCACCCTAGTGTTCACCTTTTAACACCCTAATGGTCTCCTTACAACACCGCATCGTTGAATTTCCGATGCCATATAGTTCATCTTCCGACACCCTAGTGTTGACCTTTCGACACCCTACTGTTGACCTTATGCATCCTAGTGTTCACTTAGTGACAACCTAGTAGTCATCTTGTGCTCACCACGAAGTGTTCACCATATGACACCCTAGTGTTGAACTTACGTCACCCCGAGTGTCCACTTACAGCGAATCTAGCATTCACCAAGCAACACCCTAGTGTTGGACTTGCGACACCCTAGAATTCACATACTATCACCATAGTGTTTACCATGCAACAACCTAGGGGACACCTTAGGACACCCTAGTGTTGACCTTGCCATACCTAATAAGTGTCTGCAATGCCCCACCCTAGTGTTCACCTTTTAACACCCTAATGGTCTCCTTACAACACCGCATCGTTGAATTTCCGATGCCATATAGTTCATCTTTCGACACCCTAGTGTTGACCTTTCGATACCCTAGTGTTGACCTTATGCACCCTAGTGTTCACTTAGCGACAACCTAGTAGTCATTTTGTGTTCACCATGAAGTGTTCACCATATGACACCCTAGTGTTGAATTTACGTCACCCCGAGTGTCCACTTACAGAGACTCTAGCTTTCACCAAGCAACACGCTAGTGTTGGACTTGCGACACCCTAGTGTTCACCATGCAACACCCTAGGGGACACCTTTGGACACCCTAGTATTGACCTTGCCATTACTAATAAATGTCAACAATGCCCCACCCTAGTGTTCACCTTTGGATAACCTAATCGTCTCCTTACAACACCGCATCGTTCAATTTGTGATGCAATATAATTCATCTTTCGACACCCTAGTGTTGACCTTTCGACACCCTACTGTTGACCTTATGCATCCTAGTGTTGACTTTGCGACAACCTAGTAGTCATCTTGTGCTCACCATGAAGTGTTCACCATATGTAACCCTAGTGTTGAACTTACGTCACCCCGAGTGTCCACTTACAGAGACTCTAGCATTCACCAAGCAACACCCTAGTGTTGGACTTGCGACACCCTAGTGTTCACATAATAACACCCTAGTGTTCACCATGCAACACCCTAGGGGACACCTTTGGACACCCTAGTATTGACCTTGCCATTACTAATAAATGTCTACAATGCCCCACCCTAGTGTTCACCTTTTGATAACCTAATCGTCTCCTTACAACACCGCATCGTTCAATTTGTGATGCAATATAGTTCATCTTTCGACACCCTAGTTTTGAACTTTCGACACCCTACTGTTGACCTTATGCATCCTAGTGTTCACTTAGCGATAACCTAGTAGTCATCTTGTGCTCACCACGAAGTGTTCACCATATGACACCCTAGTGTTGAACTTACGTCACCCCGAGTGTCCACTTACAGAGACTCTAGCATTCACCAAGCAACACCCTAATCTTTAAACTTGCGATACCCTAGTGTTCACATAATAACACCCTAGTGTTTACCATGTAACAACCTAGGGGACACCTTACGACACCCTAGTGTTGACCTTGCCATACCTAATAAGTGTCTCCAATGCCCCACCCTAGTGTTCACCTTTTGACACCCTAATGGTCTCCTTACAACACCGCATCGTTGAATTTGCGATGCCATATAGTTAATCTTTCGACACGCTACTGTTGACCTTTTGACACCCTAGTGTTCACCTTATGCACCCTAGTGTTCACTTTGCGACAACCTAGTAGTCATCTTGTGCTCACCACGAAGTGTTCACCGTATGACACCCTAGTGTTGAACTTACGTCACCCCGAGTGTCCACTTACAGAGACTCTAGCATTCACCAAGCAACACCCTAGTGTTGGATTTGCGACACCCTAGAGTTCACATAATAACACCCTAGTGTTTACAAAGCAACAACCTAGGGGACACCTTACGACACCCTAGTGTTGACCTTGCCATACCTAATAAGTGTCTGCAATGCCCCACCCTAGTGTTCACCTTTTGACACCCTAATGGTCTCCTTACAACACTGCATCGTTGAATTTGAGATGCCATATAGTTCATCTTTCGACTCCCTAGTGTTGACTCATCAACACCCTAGTGTTGACCTTATGCACCCTAGTGTTCACTTTGCGACAACCTAGTAGTCATCTTGTGCTCACCACGAAGTGATCACCATGTGACACCCTAGTGTTGAACTTACGTCACCCCGAGTGTCCACTTACAGAGAGTCTAGAATTCACTAAGCAACACCCTCGTGTTGGACTTGCGACACCCTAGTGTTCACCATGCAACACACTAGGAGAAACCTTTGGACACCCTAGTGCTGACCTTGCCATATCTAACAAGTGTCTACAATGCCCCACCATAGTGTTCAACTTTTGACACCCTAATGGTCTCCTTACAATACCGCAACGTTCAATTTGTGATGCCATATTGTTCATCTTCCGACACCCTAGTGATGACCTTTCGACACCCTAGTGTTGACCTTATGGAACCTAGTGTTCACTTTGCGACAACCTAATAGTCATCTTGTGTTCTCCATTAAGTGTCCACCCTATGACACCCTAGTATTGAACTTACGTCACCCCGAGTGTCTACTTACAGAGACTCTAGCATTCACCAAGCAACACCCTAGTGTTGGACTTGGGACACCCTAGTGTTCACATAATAACACCCTAGTGTTTACAATGCAACAACCTAGGGGACACCTTACGACACCCTAGTGTTGACCTTGCCATACCTAATAAGTGTCTCCAATGCCCCACCCTAGTATTCACCTTTTGACACCCTAATGGTCTCCTTACAACACCGCATCGTTGAATTTGCGATGCCATATAGTTCATCTTTCGTCACCCTAGTGTTGACCCATCGACACCATAGTGTTGACCTTATGCACCCTAGTGTTCACTTTGCGACAACCTAGTAGTCATCTTGTGCTCACCACGAAGTGTTCACCGTATGACACCCTAGTGTTGAACTTACGTCACCCCGAGTGTCCACTTACAGAGACTCTAGCATTCACCAAGCAACACCCTAGTGTTGGACTTGCGACACCCTAGTGTTCACATAATAACACCCTAGTGTTTACCATGCAACAACCTAGGGGACACCTTACGACACCCTAGTGTTGACCTTGCCATACCTAATAAGTGTCTCCAATGCCCCACCCTAGTGTTCACCTTTTGACACCCTAATGGTCTCCTTAAAACACCGCATCGTTGAATTTGCGATGCCATAAAGTTCATCTTTCGACACCCTAGTGTTGACCCATCGACACCCTAATGTTGACCATATGCACCCTAGTGTTCACTTTGCGAGAACCTAGTAGTCATCTTGTGCTCACCAAGAAGTGTTCACCGTATGACACCCTAGTGTTGAATTTACGTCACCCCGAGTGTCCACTTACAGAGAGTCTAGCGTTCACTAAGCAACACCCTAGTGTTCGACTTGCGACACCCTAGTGTTCACCATGCAATATCCTAGTGGACACCTTAGGACACCCAGTGGTTACCTTGTCATACCTAATAAGTGTCTACAATGCCCCACCCTAGTGTTCACCTTTTGACACCCTAATGGTCTCCTTAAAACACCGTATCGTTGAATTTGCGATGCCATATAGTTCATCTTTCTACACCCTAGTGATGAGCCATCGACACCCTAGTGTTGACCTTATGCACCCTAGTGTTGACTTTGCGACAACCTAGTAGTCATCTTGTGCTCACCATGAAGTGTTCACCCTATGACACCCTAGTGTTGAACTTACGTCACCCCGAGTGTCCACTTACAGAGACTCTAGCATTCACCAAGCAACTCCCTAGTCTTGGACTTGCGACACCCTAGTGTTCACAGACTAACACCCTAGTGTTTACCATGCAACATCCTAGGGGACACCATAGGACACCCTAGTGTTGACCTTGTCATACCTAATAAGTGTCTACAATGCCCCACCCTAGTGTTCACCTTTTGACACCCTAATGGTCTCCTTACAACACCGCATCGTTGAATTTGAGATGCCATATAGTTCATCTTTCGACACCCTAGTGTTGACCCATCGACACCCTAGTGTTGACCTTATGCACCTAGTGTTCACTTTGCGACAACCTAGTAGTCATCTTGTGCTCACCACGAAGTGTTCACCATATGACACCCTAGTGTTGAACTTACGTCACCCCGAGTGTCCACTTACAGAGACTATAGCTTTCACCAAGCAACACGCTAGTGTTGGACTTGCGACACCCTAGTGTTCACCATGCAACACCCTAGGGGACACCTTTGGACACCCTAGTATTGACCTTGCCATTACTAATAAATGTCTACAATGCCCCACCCTAGTGTTCACCTTTTGATACCCTAATGGTTTAATTTCAACACCGCATCGTTCAATTTGTGATGCCATATAGTTCATCTTCCGACACCCTAGTGATCACCTTTCGACACTCTAGTGTTGACCTTATGGAACCTAGTGTTCACTTTGCGACAACCTAATAGTCATCTTGTGTTCACCATGAAGTGTTCACCCTATGACACTCTAGTTTTGAACTTACGTCACCCCGAGTATCTACTTACAGAGACTCTAGTATTCACCAAGCAACACCCTAGTGTTGGACTTGGGACACCCTAGTGTTCACATAATAACACCCTAGTGTTTACCATGCAACAACCTAGGGGACACCTTACGACACCCTAGTGTTGACCTTGCCATACCTAATAAGTGTCTCCAATGCCCCACCCTAGTGTTCACCTTTTGACACCCTAATGGTCTCCTTCCAACACCGCATCTTTGAATTTGAGATGCCATATAGTTCATCTTTCGACACCCTAGTGTTGACCCATCGACACCCTAGTGTTGACCTTATGCACCCTAGTGTTCACTTTGCGACAACCTAGTAGTCATCTTGTGCTCACCACGAAGTGTTCACCATGCGACACCCTAGTGTTGAACTTACGTCACCCCGAGTGTCCACTTACAAAGAGTCTAGAATTCACTAAGCGACACCCTAGTGTTCACATACTAATACCCTAGTGTTTACCATGCAACATCCTAGGGGACACCTTAGGACACCCTAGTGTTGACCTTGCCATACCTAATAAGTGTCTGCAATGCCCCACCCTAGTGTTCACCTTTTGACACCCTAATGGTCTCCTTAACCCACCACATCGTTGAATTTGCGATGCCATATAGTTCATCTTTCGACACCCTAGTGTTGAACTTTCTACACCCTACTGTTGACCTTATACACCCTAGTGTTCACTTAGCGACGACCTAGTAGTCATCTTGTGTTCACCATGAAGTGTTCACCATATGACACCCTACTGTTGAACTTACGTCACCCTGAGTGTCCACTTACAGAGAGTCTAGAATTCACTAAGCAACACCCTAGTGTTGGACTTGCGACACCCTAGTGTTCACCATGCAACACACTAGGAGACACCTTTGGACACCCTAGTGTTGGACTTGGGACACCCTAGTGTTCACATACTAACACCCTAGTGTTTACCATGCAACATCCTAGCGGACACCTTACGACACCCTAGTGTTGACCTTGCCATACCTAATAAGTGTCTCCAATGCCCCACCCTAGTGTTCACCTTTTGACACCCTAATGGCCTCCTTACAACACCGCATCGTTGAATTTGCGATGCCATATAGTTCATCTTTCGACACCCTAGTGTTGACCCATCGACACCCTAGTGTTGACCTTATGCACCCTAGTGTTCACTTTGCGACAACCTAGTAGTCATCTTGTGCTCACCACGAAGTGTTCACTATATGACACCCTAGTGTTGAACTTACGTCACCCCGAGTGTCCACTTACAGAGACTCTAGCATTCACCAAGCAACACCCTAGTGTTGGACTTGCGACACCCTAGTATTCACATACTAACACCATAGTGTTTACCATGCAACATCCTAGGGGACACCTTAGGACACCCTAGTGTTGACCTTGCCATACCTAATAAGTGTCTGCAATGCCCCACCCTAGTGTTCACCTTTTAACACCCTAATGGTCTCCTTACAACACCGCATCGTTGAAATTGCGATGCCATATAGTTCATCTTTCGACACCCTAGTGTTGACCTTTCGATACCCTTCTGTTGACATTATGCACCCTAGTGTTCACTTAGCGACAACCTAGTAGTCATCTTGTGTTCACCATGAAGTGTTCACCATATGACACCCTAGTGTTGAACTTACGTCACCCCGAGTGTCCACTTACAGAGACTCTAGCATTCACCAAGCAACACCCTAGTGTTGGACTTGCGACACCCTAGTGTTCACCATGCAACACCCTAAGGGACACCTTTGGACACCCTAGTAATGATCTTGCCATTACTAATAAATGTCTACAATGCCCCACCATAGTGTTCACCTTTTGATACCCTAATGGTCTCCTTACAACACTTCATCGTTGAATTTGTGATGCAAAATAGTTCATCTGCCGACACCCTAGTGTTGACCTTTTTGACACCCTAGTGTTGACCTTATGCACCCTAGTGTTTACTTTGCGACAACCTAATAGTCATCTTGTGTTCACCATGAAGTGTTCACTGTATGACACCCTAGTGTTGAACTTATGTCACCCCGAGTGTCCACTTACAGAGACTCTAGCATTCACCAAGCAACACCCTAGTGTTGGACTTGGGACACCCTATTGTTCAAATAATAACACCCTAGTGTTTACCATGCAACAACCTAGGGGACACCTTACGACACCCTAGTGTTGACCTTGCCATACCTAATAAGTGTCTCCAATGCCCCACCCTAGTGTTCACCTTTTGACATTCTAATGGTCTCCTAACAACACCGCATCGTTGAATTTGCGATGCCATAAAGTTCATCTTTCGACATCCTAGTGTTGACCCATCGACACCCTAGTGTTGACCATATGCACCCTAGTGTTCACTTTGCCACAACCTAGTAGTCATCTTGTGCTCACCAAGAAGTGTTCACCGTATGACACCCTAGTGTTGAACTTACGTCACCCCGAGTGTCCACTTACAGAGAGTCTAGCGTTCGCTAAGCAACACCCTAGTGTTCGACTTGCGACACCCTAGTGTTCACCATGCAACATCCTAGTGGACACCTTAGGACACCCTAGTGGTTACCTTTTCATACCTAATAAGTGTCTACAATGCCCCACCCTAGTGTTCACCTTTTGACACCCTAATGGTTCCTTAAAACACCGCATCGTTGAATTTGCGATGCCATATAGTTCATCTTTCTACACCCTAGTGTTGACCCATCGACACCCTAGTGTTGACCTTATGCACCCTAGTGTTTACTTTGCGACAACCTAATAGTCATCTTGTGCTCACCATGAAGTGTTCACCCTATGACACCCTAGTGTTGAACTTACGTCACCCCGAGTGTCCACTTACAGAGACTCTAGCATTCACCAAGCAACACCCTAGTCTTGGACTTGCGACACCCTAGTGTTCACATACTAACACCCTAGTGTTTACCATGCAACATCCTAGGGGACACCATAGGACACCCTAGTGTTGACCTTGTCATACCTAATAAGTGTCTACAATGCCCCACCCTAGTGTTCACCTTTTGACACCCTAATGGTCTCCTTAAAACACCGAATCGTTGAATTTGAGATGCCATATAGTTCATCTTTCGACACCCTAGTGTTGACCCATCGACACCCTAGGGTTGACCTTATGCACCTAGTGTTCACTTTGCGACAACCTAGCAGTCATCTTGTGCTCACCACGAAGTGTTCACCATATGACACCCTAGTGTTGAACTTACGTCACCCCGAGTGTCCACTTACAGAGACTCTAGTTTTCACCAAGCAACACGCTAGTGTTGGACTTGCGACACCCTAGTGTTCACCATGCAACACCCTAGGGGACACCTTTGGACACCCTAGTATTGACCTTGCCATTACTAATAAATGTCTACAATGCCCCACCCTAGTGTTCACCTTTTGATACCCTAATGGTCTAATTACAACACTGCATCGTTGAATTTTTGATGCCATATAGTTCATCTCCCGACACCCTAGTGTTGACCTTTTTGACACCCTAGTGTGGACCTTATGCACCCTAGTGTTCACTTAGCGACAACCTAGTAGTCATTTTGTGTTCACCATGAAGTGTTCACCATATGAAACCCTAGTGTTGAACTTACGTCACCCCGAGTGTCCACTTACAGAGAGTCTAGCGTTCACTAAGCAACACCCTAGTGTTCGACTTGCGACACCCTAGTGTTCACCATGCAACATCCTAGGGGACACCTTAGGACACCCTAGTGTTCACCTTGTCATACCTAATAAGTGTCTACAATGCCCCACCCTAGTGTTCATCTTTTAACACCCTAATGGTCTCCTTACAACATCGCATCGTTGAATTTGAGATGCCATATAGTTCATCTTTCGACACCCTAGTGTTGACCCATCGACACCCTAGTGTTGACCTTATGCACCTAGTGTTCACTTTGCCACAACCTAGTAGTCATCTTGTGCTCACCACGAAGTGTTCACCATATGACACCCTAGTGTTGAACTTACGTCACCCCGAGTGTCCACTTACAGAGACTCTAGCATTCACCAAGCAACACCCTAGTGTTGGACTTGCGACACCCTAGTGTTCACCACGCAACATCCTAGGGGACACCTTAGGACACCCTAGTGTTGACCTTGGCATACCTAATAAGTGTCTCCAATGCCCCACCCTAGTGTTCACCTTTTGACATCCTAATGGTCTCCTAACAACACCGCATCGTTGAATTTACGATGCCATAAAGTTCATCTTTCGACACCCTAGTGTTGACCCATCAACACCCTAGTGTTGACCATTTGCACCCTAGTGTTCACTTTGCGACAACCTAGTAGTCATCTTGTGCTCACCAAGAAGTGTTCACCGTATGACACCCTAGTGTTGAACTTACGTCACCCCGAGTGTCCACTTACAGAGAGTCTAGCGTTCACTAAGCAACACCCTAGTGTTCGACTTGCGACACCCTAGTGTTCACCATGCAACATCCTAGTGGACACCTTAGGACACCCTAGTGGTTACCTTGTCATACCTAATAAGTGTCTACAATGCCCCACCCTAGTGTTCACCTTTTGACACCCTAATGGTCTCCTTAAAACACCGCATCGTTGAATTTGCAATGCCATATAGTTCATCTTTCTACAACCTAGTGTTGACCCATCGACACCCTAGTGTTGACCATATGCACCCTAGTGTTCAATTTGCGACAACCTAGTAGTCATCTTGTGTTCACCATGAAGTGTTCACCATATGACACCCTAGTGTTGAACTTACGTCACCCCGAGTGTCCACTTACAGAGAATCTAGCTTTCACCAAGCAACACCCTAGTGTTGGACTTGCGACACCCTAGTGTTCACCATGCAACAACCTAGGGGACACCTTTGGACACCCTAGTGTTGACCTTGCCATACATAATAAGTGTCTCCAATGCCCCACCCTAGTGTTCACCTTTTGACACCCTAATGGTCTCCTTACAACACCGCATCGTTGAATTTGAGATGCCATATAGTTCATCTTTAGACACCCTAGTGTTGACCCATTGACACCCTAGTGTTGACCTTATGCACCCAAGTGTTCACTTTGCGACAACCTAGTAGTCATCTTGTGCTCACCACGAAGAGTTCACCATATGACACCCTAGTGTTGAACTTAAGTCACCCCGAGTGTCCACCTACAGAGAGTCTAGCGTTCACCAAGCAACACCCTAGTCTTGGACTTGCGACACCCTAGTGTTCACATACTAACACCCTAGTGTTTACCATGCAACATCCTAGGGGACACCTTTGGACACCCTAGTGTTGACCTTGCCATACCTAATAAGTGTCTGCAATGCCCCACCCTAGTGTTCACCTTTTAACACCCTAATGGTCTCCTTGCAACACCGCATCGTTGAATTTGCGATGCCATATAGTTCATCTTTCGACACCCTAGGGCTGACCTTTCGACACCCTACTGTTGACCTTATGCACCCTAGTGTTCAGTTAGAGACAACCTAGTAGTCATCTTGTGCTCACCACGAAGTGTTCACCATATGACACCCTAGTGTTGAACTTACGTCACCCCGAGTGTCCACTTACAGAGACTCTAGCATTCACCAAGCAACACCCTAGTGTTCACAAAATAACACCCTAGTGTTTAATATGCAACAACCTAGGGGACACCTTACGACACCCTAGTGTTGACCTTGCCATACCTAATAAGTGTCTCCAATGCCCCACCCTAGTGTTCACCTTTTGACACCCTAATGGTCTCCTTACAACACCGCATCGTTGAATTTGCGATGCCATATAGTTAATCTTTCGACACGCTAGTGTTGACCTTTCGACACCCTAGTGTTGACCTTATGCACCCTACTGTTCACTTTGCGACAACCTAGTAGTCATCTTGTGCTCACCACGAAGTGTTCACCATATGACACCCTAGTGTTGAACTTACGTCACCCCGAGTGTCCACTTACAGAGAGTCTAGCGTTCACTAAGCAACACCCTAGTGTTGGACTTGCGACACCCTAGTGTTCACCATGCAACATCCTAGGGGACAACTTAGGACACCCTAGTGTTGACCTTGCCATACCTAATAAGTGTCTGCAATGCCCCACCCTAGTGTTCACCTTTTAACACCATAATGGTCTCCTTGCAACACCGCATCGTTGAATTTGCGATGCCATATAGTTCATCTTTCGACACCCTAGTGTTGACCTTTCGACACCCTACTGTTGACCTTATGCACCCTAGGGTTCAGTTAGAGACAACCTAGTAGTCATCTTGTGCTCACCACGAAGTGTTCACCATATGACACCCTAGTGTTGAACTTACGTCACCCCGAGTGTCCACTTACAGAGACTCTAGCATTCACCAAGCAACACCCTAGTGTTGGACTTGCGACACCCTAGTGTTCACCATGCAACATCCTAGGGGACAACTTAGCACACCCTAGTGTTGACCTTGCCATACCTAATAAGTGTCTGCAATGCCCCACCCTAGTATTCACCTTTTAACACCCTAATGGTCTCCTTGCAACACCGCATCGTTGAATTTGCGATGCCATATAGTTCATCTTTCGACACCCTAGTGTTGACCTTTCGACACCATACTGTTGACCTTATGCACCCTAGTGTTCAGTTAGAGACAACCTAGTAGTCATCTTGTGCTCACCACGAAGTGTTCACCATATGACACCCTAGTGTTGAACTTACGTCACCCCGAGTGTCCACTTACAGAGACTCTAGCATTCACCAAGCAACACCCTAGTGTTCACATAATAACACCCTAGTGTTTACCATGCAACAACCTAGGGGACACCTTAGGACACCCTACTGTTGACCTTGTCATACCTAATAAGTGCCTACAATGCCCCACCCTAGTGTTCACCTTTTGAAACCCTAATGGTATCCTTACAACACTGCATCGTTGAGTTTGTGATGCCATATAGTTCATCTCCCGACACCCTAGTGTTGACCTTTTTGACACCCTAGTGAGGACCTTATGCACCATAGTGTTTACTTTTCGACAACCTAATAGTCATCTTGTGTTCACCATGAAGTGTTCACCGTATGACACCCTGGTGTTGAACTTACGTCACCCCGAGTGTCCACTTACAGAGACTCTAGCATTCACCAAGCAACACCCTAGTGTTGGACTTGCGACACCCTAGTGTTCATATACTAACACCCTAGTGTTTACCATGCAACATCCTAGGGGACACCTTAGGACACCCTACTGTTGACCTTGTCATACCTAATAAGTGTCTCCAATGCCCCACTCTAGTGTTCACCTTTTGACACCCTAATGGTCTCCTTACAACACCGCATCGTTGAATTTGAGATGCCATATAGTTCATCTTTCGACACCCTAGTGTTGACCTTTCGACACCCTAGTGTTGACCTTATGCACCCTACTGTTCACTTTGCGACAACCTAGTAGTCATCTTGTGCTCACCACGAAGTGTTCACCATATGACACCCTAGTGTTGAACTTACGTCACCCCGAGTGTCCACTTACAGAGAGTCTAGCGTTCACTAAGCAACACCCTAGTGTTGGACTTGCGACACCCTAGTGTTCACCATTCAACATCCTAGGGGACAACTTAGGACACCCTAGTGTTGACCTTGCCATACCTAATAAGTGTCTGCAATGCCCCACCCTAGTGTTCACCTTTTAACACCCTAATGGTCTCCTTGCAACACCGCATCGTTGAATTTGCGATGCCATATAGTTCATCTTTCGACACCCTAGTGTTGACCTTTCGACACCCTACTGTTGACCTTATGCACCCTAGGGTTCAGTTAGAGACAACCTAGTAGTCATCTTGTGCTCACCACGAAGTGTTCACCATATGACACCCTAGTGTTGAACTTACGTCACCCCGAGTGTCCACTTACAGAGACTCTAGCATTCACCAAGCAACACCCTAGTGTTGGACTTGCGACACCCTAGTGTTCACCATGCAACATCCTAGGGGACAACTTAGCACACCCTAGTGTTGACCTTGCCATACCTAATAAGTGTCTGCAATGCCCCACCCTAGTGTTCACCTTTTAACACCCTAATGGTCTCCTTGCAACACCGCATCGTTGAATTTGCGATGCCATATAGTTCATCTTTCGACACCCTAGTGTTGACCTTTCGACACCATACTGTTGACCTTATGCACTCTAGTGTTCAGTTAGAGACAACCTAGTAGTCATCTTGTGCTCACCACGAAGTGTTCACCATATGACACCCTAGTGTTGAACTTACGTCACCCCGAGTGTCCACTTACAGAGACTCTAGCATTCACCAAGCAACACCCTAGTGTTCACATAATAACACCCTAGTGTTTACCATGCAACAACCTAGGGGACACCTTAGGACACCCTACTGTTGACCTTGTCATACCTAATAAGTGCCTACAATGCCCCACCCTAGTGTTCACCTTTTGATACCCAAATGGTATCCTTACAACACTGCATCGTTGAGTTTGTGATGCCATATAGTTCATCTCCCGACACCCTAGTGTTGACCGTTTTGCACCCTAGTGAGGACCTTGTGCACCCTAGTGTTTACTTTTCGACAACCTAATAGTCATCTTGTGTTCACCATGAAGTGTTCACCGTATGACACCCTGGTGTTGAACTTACGTCACCCCGAGTGTCCACTTACAGAGACTCTAGCATTCACCAAGCAACACCCTAGTGTTGGACTTGCGACACCCTAGTGTTCATATACTAACACCCTAGTGTTTACCATGCAACATCCTAGGGGACACCTTAGGACACCCTACTACTGTTGACCTTGTCATACCTAATAAGTGCCTACAATGCCCCACCCTAGTGTTCACCATTTGACACCCTAATGGTCTCCTTACAACACCGCATCATTGAATTTGAGATGCCATATAGTTCATCTTTCGACACCCTAGTGTGGACCTGTCAACACCCTAGTGTTGACCTTATGCACCCTTGATATCACTTAGCGACAACCTAGTAGTCATCTTGTGTTCACCAAGAAGTGTTCACCCTATGACACCCTAGTGTTGAACTTACGTCACCCCGAGTGTCCACTTACAGAGACTCTAGCATTCACCAAGCAACACCCTAGTGT
Source organism: Mimosa bimucronata (assembly GCA_037074515.1). NCBI lineage: Eukaryota > Viridiplantae > Streptophyta > Magnoliopsida > Fabales > Fabaceae > Mimosa > Mimosa bimucronata. Next base: position 4,837,415 of record CM073448.1, read on the forward strand.
TGGACTTGCGACGCCCTAGTGTTCATATACTAACACCCTAGTGTTTACAATGCAACATCCTAGGGGATACCTTAGGACACCCTAGTGTTGACCTTGCCATACCTAATAAGTGTCTGCAATGCCCCACCCTAGTGTTCACCTTTTAACACCCTAATGGTCTCCTTGCAACACCGCATCGTTGAATTTGCAATGCCATATAGTTCATATTTCGACACCCTAGTGTTGACCTTTCGACACACTACTGTTGACCTTATGCACCCTAGTGTTCAGTTAGAGACAACCTAGTAGTCATCTTGTGCTCACCACGAAGTGTTCACCATATGACACCCTAGTGTTGAACTTACGTCACCCCGAGTGTCCACTTACAGAGACTCTAGCATTCACCAAGCAACACCCTAGTGTTGGACTTGCGACACCCTAGTGTTCACCATGCAACATCCTAGGGGACAACTTAGGACACCCTAGTGTTGACCTTGCCATACCTAATAAGTGTCTGCAATGCCCCACCCTAGTGTTCACCTTTTAACACCCTAATGGTCTCCTTGCAACACCGCATCGTTGAATTTGCGATGCCATATAGTTCATCTTTCGACACCCTAGTGTTGACCTTTCGACACCCTACTGTTGACCTTATGCACCCTAGGGTTCAGTTAGAGACAACCTAGTAGTCATCTTGTGCTCACCACGAAGTGTTCACCATATGACACCCTAGTGTTGAACTTACGTCACCCCGAGTGTCCACTTACAGACACTCTAGCATTCACCAAGCAACACCCTAGTGTTGGACTTGCGACACCCTAGTGTTCACCATGCAACATCCTAGGGGATAACTTAGCACACCCTAGTGTTGACCTTGCCATACCTAATAAGTGTCTGCAATGCCCCACCCTAGTGTTCACCTTTTAACACCCTAATGGTCTCCTTGCAACACCGCATCGTTGAATTTGCGATGCCATATAGTTCATCTTTCGACACCCTAGTGTTGACCTTTCGACACCATACTGTTGACCTTATGCACCCTAGTGTTCAGTTAGAGACAACCTAGTAGTCATCTTGTGCTCACCACGAAGTGTTCACCATATGACACCCTAGTGTTGAACTTACGTCACCCCGAGTGTCCACTTACAGAAACTCTAGCATTCACCAAGCAACACCCTAGTTTTCACATAATAACACCCTAGTGTTTACCATGCAACAACCTAGGGGACACCTTAGGACACCCTACTGTTGACCTTGTCATACCTAATAAGTGCCTACAATGCCCCACCCTAGTGTTCACCTTTTGACACCCTAATGGTCTCCTTACAACACCGCATCATTGAATTTGAGATGCCATATAGTTCATCTTTCGACACCCTAGTGTGGACCTGTCAACACCCTAGTGTTGACCTTATGCACCCTAGATATCACTTAGCGACAACCTAGTAGTCATCTTGTGTTCACCAAGAAGTGTTCACCCTATGACACCCTAGTGTTGAACTTACGTCACCCCGAGTGTCCACTTACAGCGACTCTAGCATTCACCAAGCAACACCCTATTGTTGGATTTGCGACACCCTAGTGTTCACATAATAACACCCTAGTGTTTACCATGCAACAACCTAGGGGACACCTTACGACACCCTAATGTTGACCTTGCCATACCTAATAAGTGTCTGCAATGCCCCACCCTAGTGTTCACCTTTTCACACCCTAATGGTCTCCTTACAACACCGCATCGTTTAATTTGAGATGCCATATACTTCATCTTTCGACACCCTAGTGTTGACCCATCGACACCCTAGTGTTGACCTTATGCACCCTAGTGTTCACTTTGCGACAACCTAGTAGTCATCTTGTGCTCACCACGAAGTGTTCACCATATGACACCCTAGTGTTGAACTTACGTCACCCCGAGTGTCCACTTACAGAGACTCTAGCATTCACCAAGCAACACCCTAGTGTTGGACTTGCGACACCTTAGTATTCACATACTAACACCATAGTGTTTACCATGCAACATCCTAGGGGACACCTTAGGACACCCTAGTGTTGACCTTGCCATACCTAATAAGTGTCTGCAATGCCCCACCCTAGTGTTCACCTTTTAACACCCTAATGGTCTACTTACAACACCGCATCGTTGAATTTGCGATGCCATATAGTTCATCTTTCGACACCCTAGTGTTGACCTTTCGATACCCTACTGTTGACCTTATGCACCCTAGTGTTCACTTAGCGACAACCTAGTAGTCATCTTGTGTTCACCATGAAGTGTTCACCCTATGACACCCTAGTGTTGAACTTACGTCACCACGAGTGTCCACTTACAGAGACTCTAGCTTTCACCAAGCAACACCCTAGTGTTGGACTTGCGACACCCTAGTGTTCACCATCCAACACCCTAGGGGACACCTTTGGACACCCTAGTATTGACCTTGCCATTACTAAAAAATGTCTACAATGCCCCACCCTAGTGTTCACCTTTTGATACCCTAATGTTCTCCTTACAACACTACATCGTTGAATTTGTGATGCCATATAGTTCATCTCCCGACACCCTAGTGTTGACCTTTTTGACACCCTAGTGTGGACCTTATGCACCCTAGTGTTTACTTTGCGACAACCTAATAGTCATCTTGTGTTCACCATGAAGTGTTCACCGTATGACACAGTGGTGTTGAACTTACGTCACCCCGTGTGTCCACTTACAGAGACTCTAGCATTCACCAAGCAACACCCTAGTGTTGGACTTGCGACACCCTAGTGTACACATACTAACACCCTAGTGTTTACCATGCAACATCCTAGGGTACACCTTAGGACACCTTAGGACACCCTAGTGTTGACCTTGTCATACCTAATAAGTGTCTACAAGGCCCCACCCTAGTGTTCACCTTTTGACACCCTAATGGTCTCCTTACAACAACGCATCGTTGAATTTGAGATGCCATATAGTTCATCTATTGACACCCTACTGTTGACCCATCGACAGCCTAGTGTTGACCTTATGCACCCTAGTGTTCACTTTGCGACAACCTAGTAGTCATCTTGTGCTCACCACGAAGTGTTCACCGTATGACACCCTAGTGTTGAACTTACGTCACCTCGAGTGTCCACTTACAGAGAGTCTAGCGTTCACTAAGCAACACCCTAGTGTTGGACTTGCGATACCCTAGTGTTCACCATGCAACATCCTAGGGGACACCTTAGGACACCCTAGTGGTTACCTTGTCATACCTAATAAGTGTCTACAATGCCCCACCCTAGTGTTCACCTTTTGACACCCTAATGGTCTCCTTAAAACACCGCATCGTTGAATTTGCGATGCCATATAGTTCATATTTCTACACCCTAGTGTTGACCCATCGACACCCTAGTGTTGACCTTATGCACCCTAGTGTTCACTTTGCGACAACCTAGTAGCCATCTTGTGCTCACCACGAAGTGTTCACCATATGACACCCTAGTGTTGAACTTACGTCACCCCGAGTGTCCACTTACAGAGACTCTAGCATTCACCAAGAAACACCCTAGTCTTGGACTTGCGTCACCCTAGTGTTCAAATACTAACACCCTAGTGTTTACCATGCAACATCCTAGGGGACACCTTAGGACACCCTAGTGTTGAACTTGCCATACCTAATAAGTGTCTGCAATGCCCCACCCTAGTTTTCACCTTTTAACACACTAATGGTCTACTTACAACACCGCATCGTTGAATTTGCGATGCCATATAGTTCATCTTTCGACACCCTAGTGTTGACCGCTCGATACCCTACTGTTGACCTTATGCACCCTAGTGTTCACTTAGCGACAACCTAGAAGTCATCTTGTGTTCACCATGAAGTCTTCACCATATGACACCCTAGTGTTGAACTTACGTCACCACGAGTGTCCACTTACAGAGACTCTAGCTTTCACCAAGCAACACCCTAGTGTTAGACTTGCGACACCCTAGTGTTCACCATCCAACACCCTAGGGGACACCTTTGGACACCCTAGTATTGACCTTGCCATTACTAATAAATGTCTACAATGCCCCACCCTAGTGTTCACCTTTTGATACCCTAATGGTCTCCTTACAACACTGCATCGTTGAATTTGTGATGCCATATAGTTCATGTCCCGACACCCTAGTGTTCACCTTTTTGACACCCTAGTGTGGACCTTATGCACCCTAGTGTTTACTTTGCGACAACCTAATAGTCATCTTGTGTTCACCATGAAGTGTTCACCGTATGACACCCTGGTGTTGAACTTACGTCACCCCGAGTGTCCACTTACAGAGACTCTAGCATTCACCAAGCAACACCCTAGTCTTGGACTTGCGACACCCTATTGTTCACATACTAACACCCTAGTGTTTACCATGCAACATCCTAGGGGACACCTTAGGACACCTTAGGACACCCTAGTGTTGACCTTGTCATACCTAATAAGTGTCTACAAGGCCCCACCCTAGTGTTCACCTTTTGACACCCTAATGGTCTCCTTACAACACCGGATCGTTGAATTTGAGATGCCATATAGTTCATCTTTCTACACCGTAGTGTTGACCCATCGACAGCCTAGTGTTGACCTTATGCACCCTAGTGTTCACTTTGCGACAACCTAGTAGTCATCTTGTGCTCACCACGAAGTGTTCACCATATGACACCCTAGTGTTGAACTTACGTCACCCTGAGTGTCCACTTACAGAGACTCTAGCATTCACCAAGAAACACCTTAGTCTTGGACTTGCGTCAATCTAGTGTTCACATACTAACACCCTAGTGTTTACCATGCAACATCCTAGGGGATACCATAGGACACCCTAGTGTTGACATTGCCATACCAAATAAGTGTCTACAATGTCCCACCCTAGTGTTCACCTTTTGACACCCTAATCGTATCCTTACAACACCGCATCGTTGAATTTGCGATGCCATATAGTTCATCTTCCGACACCCTAGTGTGGACCTGTCAACACCCTAGTGTTGACCTTATGCACCCTAGATATCACTTAGCGACAACCTAATAGTCATCTTGTGTTCACCATGAAGTGTTCACCATATGACACCCTACTGTTGAACATACGTCACCCCGAGTGTTGACCTTGCCATACCTAAAAAGTGTCTCCAATGCCCCACCCTAGTGTTCACCTTTTGATACCCTAATGGTCTCCTTACAACACCGCATCGTTGAATTAGAGATGCAATATAGTTCATCTTCCGACACCCTAGTGTTGACCTTTCGACACCCTAGTGTTGACCTTATAATCCCTATTGTTCACTTTGCGACAACCTAATAATCATCATGTCTTCACCATGAAGTGTTCACCCTATGTCACCCTAGTGTTGAACTTACTTCACCCCGAGTGTCCACATACAGAGACTCTAACAATCACCAAGCAACAACCTAGTGTTGGACTTGCGACACCCTAGTGTTCACCTACTAACACCCTAGTGTTTACCATGCAACCTCCTAGTGGACACCTTAGGACACCCTAGTGTTGACTTTGCCATACCTAATAATTGTCTACAATGCCCCACCCTAGAGTTCACCTTTTGACAGCCTAATGGCTCCTTACAACACCGCATCGTTGAATTTGCGATGCCATATAGTTCATCTTTCGACACCCTAGTGTGGACCTGTCAACACCCTAGTGTTGACCTTATGCACCCTAGTTTTCACTTAGCGACAACCTAGTAGTCATCTTGTGTTCACCATGAAGTGTTCACCCTTTGACACCCTAGTGTTGAACTTACGTCACCCCGAGTGTCCACTTACAAAGACTCTAGCATTCACCAAGCAACACCCTAGTGTTGGACTTGCGACACCCTAGTGCTCACATACTAACACCGTAGTGTTTACCATGCAACATCCCAGGGGACACCTTAGGACACCCTAGTGTTGACCTTGCCATACCTAATAAGTGTCTACAATGCCCCATCCTAGTGTTCACCTTTTGACAGCCTAATGGTCTACTTACAACACCGCATCATTGAATTTGCGATGCCATATAGTTCATCTTTCGACACCCTAGTGTTGACCTGTCAACACCCTAGTGTTGACCTTATGCACCCTAGTGTTGACTTAGCGACAACCTAGTAGTCATCTTGTGTTCACCATGAAGTGTTCACCCTATGACTCCCTAGTGTTGAACTTACGTCACCCCGAGTGTCCACTTACAGAGAGTCTACCATTCACCAAGCAACACCCTAGTGTTGGACTTGCGACACCCTAGTGTTCACCATGCAACACCCTAGGGGATACCTTTGGAAACCCTAGTGTTGACCTTGCCATACCTAATAAGTGTCTACAATGCCCCACCCTAGTGTTCCCCTTTTGATACCCTAATGGTCTCCTTACATCACAGCATCGTTGAATTTGCGATGCCATATAGTTCATCTTTCGACACCCTAGTGTTATCCTGTCAACACCCTAGTGTTCACTTTGAGACTCTAACAATCACCTAGCAACAACCTCCTGTTGGACTTGCGACACCCTAGTATTCACCTACTAACACCCTAGTGTTTACCATGCAACATCCTAGGGGACACCATATGACACCCTTGTGTTGACCTTGCCAAACCTAATAAGTGTCTACAATGTCCCACCCTAGTGTTCACCTTTTGACACCCTAATGGTCTCCTTACAACACCGCATCGTTGAATTTGCGATGCCATATAGTTCATCTTTCGCCACCCTAGTGTTATCCTGTCGACACCCTAGTGTTTACCTTGTGCACCCTAGTGTTCACTTAGCGACAACCTAGTAGTCATCTTGTGTTCACCATGGAGTGTTCACCCTATGACACCCTAGTGTTGAACTTACGTCACCCCGAGTGTCCACTTACAGAGACTCTAGCATTCACCAAGCAACACCCTAGTGTTGGAATTGCGACACCCTAGTGTTCACCTACTAACACCCTAGTGTTAACCATGCAACATCCTAGGGGACACCTTAGGACACCCTAGTGTTGACCTTGCCATACCTAATAAGTGTCTACAATGCCCCACCCTAGTGTTCACCTTTTGAGACCCTAATGGTCTCCTTACAACACCGCATCCTTGAATTTGAGATACCATATAGTTCATCTTCCGACACCCTAGTGTTGACCTTATGAACCCCTAGTGTTGACCTTATGAACTCTAGTGTTCACCTTTTGAGACCCTAATGGTCTCCTTGCAACACCGCATCGTTGAATTTGTGATACCATATAGTTCATCTTCCGACACCCTAGTGTTGACCTTTCGACACCCTAGTGTTGACCTTATGAACCCTAGTGTTCACTTTGAGACAACCTAATAGTCATCTTTTGTGCACCATGAAGTGTTCACCTTATGACACCCTAGTGTTGAACTTACGTCACCCCGAGTGTCCAATTAGAGAGACTCTAGCATTCACCAAGCAACACCCTAGTGCTTAACATGCAACATCCTAGGGGACACCTTAGGACACCCTAGTGTTGACCTTGCCATACCTAATAAGTGTCTCCAATGCCCCACCCTAGTGTTCACCTTTTGATACCCTAATGGTCTCCTTACAACACCGCATCGTTGAATTAGAGATGCCATATAGTTATCTTCCGACACCCTAGTGTTGACCTTTCGACACCCTAGTGTTGACCTTATGCACCCTAGTGCTCAGTTAGAGACAACCAAGTAGTCATCTTGTGCTCACCACGAAGTGTTCACCATATGACACCCTAGTGTTGAACTTACGTCACCCCGAGTGTCCACTTAGAGAGAGTCTAGCATTCACCAAGCAACACCCTAGTGTTGGACTTGCGACACCCTAGTGTTCACCATGCAACACCCTAGGGGATACCTTTGGAAACCCTAGTGTTGACCTTGCCATACCTAATAAGTGTCTACAATGCCCCACCCTAGTGTTCCCCTTTTGATACCCTAATGGTCTCCTTACATCACAGCATCGTTGAATTTGCGATGCCATATAGTTCATCTTTCGACACCCTAATGTGGACCTGTCAACACCCTAGTGTTGACCTTATGCACCCTAGTTATCACTTAGCGACAACCTAGTAGTCATATTGTGTTCACCCTATGACACCATAGTGTTGAACTTACTTCACCCCGAGTGTCCACATACAGAGACTCTAACAATCACCAAGCAACAACCTACTGTTGGACTTGCGACACCCTAGTATTCACCTACTAACACCCTAGTGTTTACCATGCACCATCCTAGGGGACACCTTAGGACACCCTAGTGTTGACCTTGCCATACCTAATAATTGTCTACAATGCCCCACCCTAGTGTTCACCTTTTGACAGCCTAATGGTCTCCTTAAAACACCGCATCGTTGAATTTGCGATGCCATATAGTTCATCTTTCGCCACCCTAGTGTTGACCTGTCGACACCCTAGTGTTTACCTTATGCACCCTAGTGTTCACTTAGCGACAACCTAGTAGTCATCTTGTGTTCACCATGGAGTGTTCACCCTATGACACCCTAGTGTTGAACTTACGTCACCCCGAGTGTCCACTTACAGAGACTCTAGCATTCACCAAGCAACACCCTAGTGTTGGACTTGCGACACCCTAGTGTTCATATACTAACACCCTAGTGTTTACCATGCAACATCCTAGGGGAGACCTTAGGACACCCTATTGTTGACCTTGCCATACCTAATAAGTGTCTACAATGCCCCACCCTAGTGTTCACTTTTTGACAGCCTAATGGTCTCCTTACAACACCGTATCGTTGAATTTTCGATGCCATATAAATCATCTTTCGACACCCTAGTGTTGACCTTATGCACCCTAGTGTTCACTTAGCGACAACCTAGTAGTCATCTTGTGTTCACCATGGAGTGTTCACCCTATGACACCCTAGTGTTGAACTGACGTCACCCCGAGTGTCCACTTACAGGGACTCTAGCATTCACCAAGCAACTCCCTAGTGTTGAACTTATGAACCCTAGTGTACACTTTGCGACAACCTAATAGTCATCTTTTGTTCACCATGAAGTGTTCACCTTATGACACCCTAGTGTTGAACTTACGTCACCCCGAGTGTCCACTTACAGGGACTCTAGCATTCTCCAAGCAACACCCTAGTGTTGGACTTGCGACACCCTAGTGTTCACATACTAACACCCTAGTGTTTACCATGCAACATCCTAGGGGACACCTTAGGACACCCTAGTGTTGACCTTGCCATACCTAATAAGTGTCTACAATGCCCCACCCTAGTGTTCAACTTTTGATACCCTTATGGTCTCCCTACAACACCGCATCGTTTAATTAGAGATGCCATATAGTTCATCTTCCGACACCGTAGTGTTGACCTTTCGACACCCTAGTGTTGACCTTATGAACCCTATTGTTCACTTTGCGACAACCTAATAATCATCTTGTGTTCATCATGAAGTGTTCACCCTATGTCACCATAGTGTTGAACTTACTTCACCCCGAGTGTCCACATACAGAGACTCTAACAATCACCAAGCAACAACCTACTGTTGGACTTGCGACACCCTAGTATTCACCTACTAACACCCTAGTGTTTACCATGCAACATCCTAGGGGACACCTTAGGACACCCTAGTGTTGACCTTGCCATACCTAATAATTGTCTACAATGCCCCTCCCTAGTGTTCACCTTTTGACAGCCTAATGGTCTCCTTAAAACACCGCATCGTTGAATTTGCGATGCCATATAGTTCATCTTTCGCCACCCTAGTGTTTACCTTATGCACCCTAGTGTTCACTTAGCGACAACCTAGTAGTCATCTTGTGTTCACCATGGAGTGTTCACCCTATGACACCCTAGTGTTGAACTTACGTCACCCCGAGTGTCCACTTCCAGAGACTCTAGCATTCACCAAGCAACACCCTAGTGTTGGACTTGCGACACCCTAGTGTTCAGATACCAACACCCTAGTGTTTACCATGCAACATCCTAGGCGATACCATAGGATACCCTAGTGTTGACCTTGCCAAACCGAATAAGTGTCTACAATGTCCCACCCTGGTGTTCTTCTTTTGACACCTTAATGGTCTCCTTACAACACCGCATCGTTGAATTTGCGATGCTATATAGTTTATCTTTCGACACCCTAGTGTGGACCTGTCAACACCCTAGTATTGACCTTATGCACCCTAGTGTTCACTAAACGACAACCTAGTAGTCATCTTGTGTTCACCATGAAGTGTTCACCCTATGACACCCTAGTGTTGAACTTACGTCACCCCGAGTGTCCACTTACAGGGACTCTAGCATTCACCAAGCAACTCCCTAGTGTTGAACTTATGAACCCTAGTGTACACTTTGCGACAACCTAATAGTCATCTTTTGTTCACCATGAAGTGTTCACCTTATGACACCCTAGTGTTGAACTTACGTCACCCCGAGTGTCCACTTACAGGGACTCTAGCATTCTCCAAGCAACACCCTAGTGTTGGACTTGCGACACCCTAGTGTTCACATACTAACACCCTAGTGTTTACCATGCAACATCCTAGGGGACACCTTAGGACACCCTAGTGTGGACCTTGCCATACCTAATATGTGTCTACAATGCCCCACCCTAGTGTTCACCTTTTGATACCCTAATGGCCTCCTTGCAACACCGCATCGTTGAATTTGAGATGCCATATAGTTCATCTTCCGACACCCTAGTGTTGACCTTCCGACACCCTAGTGTTGACCTTATGCACCCTAGTGCTCAGTTAGAGACAACCTAGTAGTCATCTTGTGCTCACCACGAAGTGTTCACCATATGACACCCTAGTGTTGAACTTACGTCACCCCGAGTGTCCACTTACAGAGACTCTAGCATTCACCAAGCAACACCCTAGTGTTGGACTTGCGACACCCTAGTGTTCATATACTAACACCCTAGTGTTTACCATGCAACATCCTAGGGGATACCATAGGACACCCTAGTGTTGACCTTGCCATACCTAATACGTGTCTACAATGGCCCACCCTTGTGTTCACCTTTTGACACCCTAATGGTCTCCTTACAACACCGCATCGTTGAATTTGCGATGCCATATAGTTCATCTTTCGACACCCTAGTGTGGACCTGTCAACACCCTAGTGTTGACCTTATGCACCCTAGTGTTCACTTAGCGATAACCTATTGGTCATCTTGTGTTCACCATGAAGAGTTCACCCAATGACACCCTAGTGTTGAACTAACGTCACCCCGAGTGTCCACTTACAGGGACTCTAGCATTCACCAAGCAACACCCTAGTGTTGGACTTGCGACACCCTAGTGCTCACATACTAACACCCTAGTGTTTACCATGCAACATCCTAGGGGACACGTTAGGACACCCTAGTGTTGACCTTGCCATACCTAATAAGTGTCTACAATGCCCCACCCTAGTGTTCACCTTTTGATACCCTAATGGTCTCCTTACAACACCGCATCGTTGAATTTGAGATGCCATATAGTTCATCTTCCGACACCCTAGTGTTGACCTTTCGACACCCTAGTGTTGACCTTATGAACCCTAGTGTTCACTTTGCGACAACCTAATAATCATCTTGTGTTCACCATGAAGTGTTCACCCTATGTCACCCTAGTGTTGAACTTACTTCACCCCGAGTGTCCACATACAGAGACTCTAACAATCACCAAGCAAACAACCTAGTGTTGGACTTGTGACACCCTAGTGTTCACATACTAACTCCCTATTGTTTACCATGCAACATCCTAGGGGACACCTTAGGACACCCTAGTGTTGACCTTGCCATACCTAATAAGTGTGTCCAATGCCCCACCCTAGTGTTCACCTTTTGATACCCTAATGGCCTCCTTGCAACACCGCATTGTTGAATTAGAGATGCCATATAGTTCATCTTCCGACACCCTAGTGTTGACCTTTCGACACCCTAGTGTTGACCTTATGAACCCTACTGTTCACTTTGCGACAACCTAATAATCATCTTGTGTTCACCATGAAGTGTTCACCCTATGTCACCCTAGTGTTGAACTTACTTCACCCCGAGTGTCCACAAACAGAGACTCTAACAATCACCAAGCAACAACCTAGTGTTGGACTTGCGACACCCTAGTGCTCACATACTAACACCCTAGTGTTTACCATGCAACATCCTAGGGGACACGTTAGGACACCCTAGTGTTGACCTTGCCATACCTAATAAGTGTCTACAATGCCCCACCCTAGTGTTCACCTTTTGATACCCTAATGGTCTCCTTACAACACCGCATCGTTGAATTTGAGATGCCATATAGTTCATCTTCCGACACCCTAGTGTTGACCTTTCGACACCCTAGTGTTGACCTTATGAACCCTAGTGTTCACTTTGCGACAACCTAATAATCATCTTGTGTTCACCATGAAGTGTTCACCCTATGTCACCCTAGTGTTGAACTTACTTCACCCCGAGTATCCACATACAGAGACTCTAACAATCACCAAGCAAACAACCTAGTGTTGGACTTGCGACACCCTAGTGTTCACATACTAACTCCCTATTGTTTACCATGCAACATCCTAGGGGACACCTTAGGACACCCTAGTGTTGACCTTGCCATACCTAATAAGTGTGTCCAATGCCCCACCCTAGTGTTCACCTTTTGATACCCTAATGGCCTCCTTGCAACACCGCATTGTTGAATTAGAGATGCCATATAGTTCATCTTCCGACACCCTAGTGTTGACCTTTCGAAACCCTAGTGTTGACCTTATGAACCCTATTGTTCACTTTGCGAGAACCTAATAATCATCTTGTGTTCACCATGAAGTGTTCACCCTATGTCACCATAGTGTTGAACTTACTTCACCCCGAGTGTTCACATACAGAGACTCTAACAATCACCAAGCAACAACCTACTGTTGGACTTGCGACACCCTAGTATTCACCTACTAACACCCTAGTGTTTACCATGCAACAGCCTAGGGGACACCTTAGGACACCCTAGTGTTGACCTTGCCATACCTAATAAGTGTCTGCAATGCCCCACCCTAGTGTTCACCTTTTAACACCCTAATCGTCTCCTTGCAACACCGCATCGTTGAATTTGCGATGCCATATAGTTCATCTTTCGCCACCCTAGTGTTGAGCTTATGCACCCTAGTGTTCACTTAGCGACAACCTAGTAGTCATCTTGTGTTCACCATGGAGTGTTCACCCTATGATACCCTAGTGTTGAACTTACGTCACCCCGAGTGTCCACTTACAGAGACTCTAGCATTCACCAAGCAACACCCTAGTGTTGGACTTGCGACACCCTAGTGTTCATATACTTACACCCTAGTGTTCACCATGCAACATCCTAGGGGACACCATAGGACACCCTAGTGTTGACCTTGCCAAACCTAATGAGTGTCTACAATGTCCTACCCTAGTGTTCACCTTTTGACACCCTAATGGTCTCCTTACAACACCGCATCGTTGAATTTGCGATGCTATATAGTTCATCTTTCGACACCCTAGTGTGGACCTTTCAACACCCTAGTGTTGACCTTATGCACCCTAGTGTTCACTTAGCGACAACCTAGAAGTCATCTTGTGTTCACCATGAAGTGTTCAGCCTTTGACAACATAGTGTTGAACTTACGTCACCCCGAGTGTCCACTTACAGGGACTCTAGCATTCACCACGCAACACCCTAGTGTTGGACTTGCGACACCCTAGTGTTCACATACTAACACCCTAGTGTTTACCATGCAACATCCTAGGGGACACCTTAGGACACCCTAGTGTTGACCTTGCCATACCTAATAAGTGTCTACAATGCCCCACCCTAGTGTTCAACTTTTGATACCCTTATGGTCTCCCTATAACACCGCATCGTTTAATTAGAGATGCCATATAGTTCATCTTCCGACACCCTAGTGTTGACCTTTCGACACCCTAGTGTTGACCTTATGAACCCTATTGTTCACTTTGCGACAACCTAATAATCATCTTGTGTTCACCATGAAGTGTTCACCCTATGTCACCATAGTGTTGAACTTACTTCACCCCGAGTGTCCACATACAGAGACTCTAACAATCACCAAGCAACAACCTACTGTTGGACTTGCGACACCCTAGTATTCACCTACTAACACCCTAGTGTTTACCATGCAACATCCTAGGGGACACCTTAGGACACCCTAGTGTTGACCTTGCCATACCTAATAATTGTCTCCAATGCCCCTCCCTAGTGTTCACCTTTTGACAGCCTAATGGTCTCCTTAAAACACCGCATCGTTGAATTTGCGATGCCATATAGTTCATCTTTCGCCACCCTAGTGTTGACCTGTCGACACCCTAGTGTTGACCTTATGAACCCTATTGTTCACTTTGCGACAACCTAATAATCATCTTGTGTTCACCATGAAGTGTTCACCCTATGTCACCCTAGTGTTGAACTTACTTCACCCCGAGTGTCCACATACAGAGACTCTAACAATCACCAAGCAACAACCTAGTGTTGGACTTGCGACACCCTAGTGTTCACCTACTAACACCCTAGTGTTTACCATGCAACAGCCTAGGGGACACCTAAGGACACCGTAGTGTTGACCTTGCCATACCTAATAAGTGTCTGCAATGCCCCACCCTAGTGTTCACCTTTAACACCCTAATGGTCTCCTTGCAACACCGTATCGTTGAATTAGAGATGCCATATAATTCATCTTCCGACACCCTAGTGTTGACCTTTCGACACCCTAGTGTTGACCTTATGCACCCTAGTGTTCACTTAGCGACAACCTAGTAGTCATCTTGTGTTCACCATGGAGTGTTCACCCTATGATACCCTAGTGTTGAACTTACGTCACCCCGAGTGTCCACTTACAGAGACTCTAGCATTTACCAAGCAACACCCTAGTGTTGGACTTGCGACACCCTAGTGTTCATATACTAACACCCTAGTGTTTACCATGCAACATCCTAGGGGACACCATATGACACCCTTGTGTTGACCTTGCCAAACCTAATAAGTGTCTACAATGTCCCACCCTAGTGTTCACCTTTTGACACCCTAATGGTCTCCTTACAACACCGCATCGTTGAATTTGCGATGCTATATAGTTCATCTTTCGACACCCTAGTGTGGACCTGTCAACACCCTAGTGTTGACCTTATGCACCCTAGTGTTCACTTAGCGACAACCTAGTAATCATGTTGTGTTCACCATGAAGTGTTCACCCTTGACACCCTAGTGTTGAACTTACGTCACCCCGAGTGTCCACTTACAGGGACTCTAGCATTCACCAAGCAACACCCTAGTGTTAGACTTGCGACACCCTAGTGTTCACATACTAACACCCTAGTGTTTACCATGCAACATCCTAGGGGACACCTTAGGACACCCTAGTGTTGACCTTGCCATACCTAATAAGTGGCTACAATGCCCCACCATAGTGTTCAATTTTTGACAGCCTAATGGTCTCCTTACAACACAGCATCGTTGAATTTGCGAAGCCATATAGATCATCTTTCGACACCCTAGTGTTGACCTTATGCACCCTAGTGTTCACTTTGCGACAACCTAGAAGTAATCTTGTGTTCACCATGAAGTGTTCACCCTTTGACAACATAGTGTTGAACTTACGTCACCCCGAGTGTCCACTTACAGAGAGTCTAGCTTTCACCAAGCAACACCCTAGTGTTGGACTTTCGACACCCTAGTGTTAACCATGCAACACCCTAGGGGACACCTTTGGACACCCTAGTGTTGACCTTGCCATACCTAATAAGTGTCTACAATGCCCCACCATAGTGTTCACCTTTTGATAACCTAATGGTCTCCTTACTACACCGCATCGTTGAATTAGAGATGCCATATAGTTCATCTTCCGACACCCTAGTGTTGACCTTTCGACACCCTAGTGTTGACCTTATGAACCCTATTGTTCACTTTGCGACAACCTAATAATCATCTTGTGTTCACCATGAAGTGTTCACCCTATGTCACCCTAGTGTTGAACTTACTTCACCCCGAGTGTCCACATACAGAGACTCTAACAATCACAAAGCAACAACCTAGTGTTGGACTTGCGACACCCTAGTGTTCACCTACTAACACCCTAGTGTTTACCATGCAACAGCCTAGGGGACACCTTAGGACACCCTAGTGTTGACCTTGCCATACCTAATAAGTGTCTGCAATTCCCCACCCTAGTGTTCACCTTTTAACACCCTAATGGCCTCCTTGCAACACCGCATTGTTGAATTAGAGATGCCATATAGTTCATCTTCCGTCACCCTAGTGTTGACCTTTCGACACCCTAGTGTTGACCTTATGAACCCTATTGTTCACTTTGCGACAACCTAATAATCATCTTGTGTTCACCATGAAGTGTTCACCCTATGTCACCCTAGTGTTGAACTTACTTCACCCCGAGTGTCCACATACAGAGACTCTAACAATCACAAAGCAACAACCTAGTGTTGGACTTGCGACACCCTAGTGTTCACCTACTAACACCCTAGTGTTTACCATGCAACAGCCTAGGGGACACCTTAGGACACCCTAGTGTTGACCTTGCCATACCTAATAAGTGTCTGCAATGCCCCACCCTAGTGTTAAGCTTTTAACACCCTAATGGTCTCCTTGCAACACCGCATCGTTGAATTTGAGATGTATAGTTCATCTTTCGACACCCTAGTGTTGACCTTTCGACACCCTACTGTTGACCTTATGCACCCTAGTGCTCAGTTAGAGACAACCTAGTAGTCATCTTGTGCTCACCACGAAGTGTTCACCATATGACACCCTAGTGTTGAACTTACGTCACCCCGAGTGTCCACTTACAGAGACTCTAGCATTCACCAAGCAACACCCTAGTGTTGGACTTGCGACACCCTAGTGTTCATATACTAACACCCTAGTGTTTACCATGCAACATCCTAGGGGAGACCATAGGACACCCTAGTGTTGACCTTGCCATACCTAATAAGTGTCTACAATGTCCCACCCTTGTGTTCACCTTTTGACACCCTAATGGTCTCCTTACAACACCGCATCGTTGAATTTGCGATGCCATATAGTTCATCTTCCGACACCCTAGTGTGGACCTGTCAACACCCTAGTGTTGACCTTATGCACCCAAGTGTTCACTTAGCGACAACCTATTGGTCATCTTGTGTTCACCATGAAGTGTTCACCCTATGACACCCTAGTGTTGAACTTACGTCACCCCGAGTGTCCACTTACAGGGACTCTAGCATTCACCAAGCAACACCCTAGTGTTGGACTTGCGACACCCTAGTGTTCACATACTAACACCCTAGTGTTTACCATGCAACATCCTAGGGGACACCTTAGGACACCCTAGTGTTGACCTTGCCATACCTAATAAGTGTCTACAATGCCCCACCCTAGTGTTCACCTTTTGACAGCCTAATGGTCTCCTTAGAACACCGCATCGTTGAATTTGCGATGCCATATAGTTCATCTTTCGCCACCCTAGTGTTGACCTGTCGACACCCTAATGTTGACCTTATGCACCCTAGTGTTCACTTAGCGACAACCTAGTAGTCATCTTGTGTTCACCATGGAGTGTTCACCCTATGATACCCTAGTGTTGAACTTACGTCACCCCGAGTGTCCACTTACAGAGACTCTAGCATTCACCAAGCAACACCCTAGTGTTCATATACTAACACCCTAGTGTTTACCATGCAACATCCTAGGGGATACCATAGGATACCCTAGTGTTGACCTTGCCAAACCTAATAAGTGTCTACAATGTCCCACCCTAGTGTTCACCTTTTGACACCCTAATGGCCTCCTTACAACACCGCATCGTTGAATTTGCGATGCTATATAGTTCATCTTTCGACACCCTAGTGTGGACCTGTCAACACCCTAGTGTTGACCTTATGCACCCTAGTGTTCACTTAGCGACAACCTAGTAGTCATGTTGGGTTCACCATGAAGTGTTCACCCTATGACACCCTAGTGTTGAACTTACGTCACCCCGAGTGTTCACTTACAGGGACTCTAGCATTCACCAAGCAACACCCTAGTGTTGGACTTGCGACACCCTAGTGTTCACATACTAACACCCTAGTGTTTACCATGCAACATCGTAGGGGACACCTTAGGACACCCTAGTGTTGACCTTGCCATACCTAATAAGTTTCTACAATGCCCCACCTTAGTGTTCACTTTTTGACAGCCTAATGATCTCCTTACAACACAGCATCGTTGAATTTGCGATGCCATATAGATCATCTTTCGACAACCTAATGTTGACCTTATGCACCCTAGTGTTCACTTTGCGACAACCTAGAAGTCATCTTGTGTTCACCATGAAGTGTTCACCCGTTGACAACATAGTGTTGAACTTACGTCACCCCGAGTGTGCACTTACAGAGAGTCTAGCTTTCACCAAGCAACACCCTAGTGTTGGACTTGCGACACCCTAGTGTTAACCATGCAACACCCTAGGGGACACCTTTGGACACCCTAGTGTTGACCTTGCCATACCTAATAAGTGTCTACAATGCCCCACCCTAGTGTTCACCTTTTGATACCCTAATGGTCTCCTTACAACACCGCATCGTTGAATTTGAGATGCCATATAGTTCATCTTCCGACACCCTAGTGTTGACCTTTCGACAATCTAGTGTTGACCTTATGAACCCTAGTATTCACTTTGCGACAACCTAATAATCATCTTGTGTTCACCATGAAGTGTTCACCCTATGTCACCCTAGTGTTGAACTTACTTCACCCCGAGTGTCCACATACAGAGACTCTAACATTCACCAAGCAACAACCTAGTGTTGGACTTGGACACCCTAGTGTTCACCTACTAACACCCTAGTGTTTACCATGTAACACCCTAGGGGACACCTTAGGACACCCTAGTGTTGACCTTGCCATACCTAATAAGTGTCTACAATGCCCCACCCTAGTGTTCACCTTTTGACAGCCTAATGGTCTCCTAAGAACACCGCATCGTTGAATTTGCGATGCCATATAGTTCATCTTTCGCCACCCTAGTGTTGACCTGTCGACACCCTAATGTTGACCTTATGCACCCTAGTGTTCACTTAGCGACAACCTAGTAGTCATCTTGTGTTCACCATGGAGTGTTCACCCTATGATACCCTAGTGTTGAACTTACGTCACCCCGAGTGTCCACTTACAGAGACTCTAGCATTCACCAAGCAACACCCTAGTGTTCATATACTAACACCCTAGTGTTTACCATGCAACATCCTAGGGGATACCATAGGATACCCTAGTGTTGACCTTGCCAAACCTAATAAGTGTCTATATTGTCCCACCCTAGTGTTCACCTTTTGACACCCTAATGGCCTCCTTACAACACCGCATCGTTGAATTTGCGATGCTATATAGTTCATCTTTCGACACCCTAGTGTGGACCTGTCAACACCCTAGTGTTGACCTTATGCACCCTAGTGTTCACTTAGCGACAACCTAGTAGTCATGTTGGGTTCACCATGAAGTGTTCACCCTATGACACCCTAGTGTTGAACTTACGTCACCCCAAGTGTCCACTAACATGGACTCTAGCATTCACCAAGCAACACCCTAGTGTTGGACTTGCGACACCCTAGTGTTCACATACTAACACCCTAGTGTTTACCATGCAACATCCTAGGGGACACCTTAGGACACCCTAGTGTTGACCTTGCCATACCTAATAAGTTTCTACAATGCCCCACCTTAGTGTTCACTTTTTGACAGCCTAATGATCTCCTTACAACACAGCATCGTTGAATTTGCGATGCCATATAGATCATCTTTCGACACCCTAATGTTGACCTTATGCACCCTAGTGTTCACTTTGCGACAACCTAGAAGTCATCTTGTGTTCACCATGAAGTGTTCACCCTTTGACAACATAGTGTTGAACTTACGTCACCCCGAGTGTGCACTTACAGAGAGTCTAGCTTTCACCAAGCAACACCCTAGTGTTGGACTTGCGACACCCTAGTGTTAACCATGCAACACCCTAGGGGACACCTTTGGACACCCTAGTGTTGACCTTGCCATACCTAATAAGTGTCTACAATGCCCCACCCTAGTGTTCACCTTTTGATACCCTAATGGTCTCCTTACAACACCGCATCGTTGAATTTGAGATGCCATATAGTTCATCTTCCGACACCCTAGTGTTGACCTTTCGACACCGTAGTGTTGACCTTATGAACCCTAGTATTCACTTTGCGACAACCTAATAATCATCTTGTGTTCACCATGAAGTGTTCACCCTATGTCACCCTAGTGTTGAACTTACTTCACCCCGAGTGTCCACATACAGAGACTCTAACATTCACCAAGCAACAACCTAGTGTTGGACTTGGACACCCTAGTGTTCACCTACTAACACCCTAGGGGACACCTTAGGACACCCTAGTGTTGACCTTGCCATACCTAATAAGTGTCTACAATGCCCCACCCTAGTGTTCACCTTTTGATACCCTAATGGTCTCCTTACAACACCGCATCGTTGAATTAGAGATGCCATATAGTTCATCTTCCGACATCCTAGTGTTGACCTTTCGACACCCTTGTGTTGACCTTATGAACCCTATCGTTCACTTTGCGACAACCTAGTAGTCATCTTGTGTTCAACATGGAGTGTTCACCCTATGACACCCTAGTGTTGAACTTACGTCACCCCGAGTGTCCACTTACAGAGACTCTAGCATTCACCAAGCAACACCCTAGTGTTAGACTTGCGACACCCTAGTGTTCAAATACTAACACCCTAGTGTTTACCATGCAACATCCTAGGGGACACCTTAGGACACCCTAGTGTTGACCTTGCCATACCTAATAAGTGTCGACAATGTCCCACCCTAGTGTTCACCTTTTGACAACCTAATGGTCTCCTTACAACACCGCATCGTTGAATTTGCGATGCCATATAGTTTATCTTTCGACATCCTAGTGTTGACCTGTCGACACCCTAGTGTTGACCTTATGCACCCTAAAGTTCACTTAGCGACAACCTAGTAGTCATCTTGTGTTCACCATGAAGTGTTCACCCTATGAGACCATAGTGTTGAACTTACGTCACCCTGAGTGTCCACATACAGAGAGTCTAGCGTTCACCAAGCAACACCCTAGTGTTGGACTTGCGACACCCTAGTGTTCACCATATGCACCCTAGTGTTCACTTAGCGACAACCTAGTAGTCATCTTGTGTTCACCATGAAGTGTTCACCCTATGATACCCTAGTGTTGAACTTACTTCACCCCGAGTGTCCACATACAGAGACTCTAACAATCACCAAGCAACAACCTAGTGTTGGACTTGCGACACCCTAGTGTTCACCTACTAACACCCTAGTGTTTACCATGCAACAGCCTAGGGGACACCTTAGGACACCCTAGTGTTGACCTTGCCATACCTAATAAGTGTCTGCAATTCCCCAAGCTAGTGTTCACCTTTTAACACCCTAATGGCCTCCTTGCAACACCGCATTGTTGAATTAGAGATGCCATATAGTTCATCTTCCGTCACCCTAGTGTTGACCTTTCGACACCCTAGTGTTGACCTTATGAACCCTATTGTTCACTTTGCGACAACCTAATAATCATCTTGTGTTCACCATGAAGTGTTCACCCTATGTCACCCTAGTGTTGAACTTACTTCACCCCGAGTGTCCACATACAGAGACTCTAACAATCACAAAGCAACAACCTAGTGTTGGACTTGCGACACCCTAGTGTTCACCTACTAACACCCTAGTGTTTACCATGCAACAGCCTAGGGGACACCTTAGGACACCCTAGTGTTGACCTTGCCATACCTAATAAGTGTCTGCAATGCCCCACCCTAGTGTTAAGCTTTTAACACCCTAATGGTCTCCTTGCAACACCGCATCGTTGAATTTGAGATGTATAGTTCATCTTTCGACACCCTAGTGTTGACCTTTCGACACCCTACTGTTGACCTTATGCACCCTAGTGCTCAGTTAGAGACAACCTAGTAGTCATCTTGTGCTCACCACGAAGTGTTCACCATATGACACCCTAGTGTTGAACTTACGTCACCCCGAGTGTCCACTTACAGAGACTCTAGCATTCACCAAGCAACACCCTAGTGTTGGACTTGCGACACCCTAGTGTTCATATACTAACACCCTAGTGTTTACCATGCAACATCCTAGGGGAGACCATAGGACACCCTAGTGTTGACCTTGCCATAACTAATAAGTGTCTACAATGTCCCACCCTTGTGTTCACCTTTTGACACCCTAATGGTCTCCTTACAACACCGCATCGTTGAATTTGCGATGCCATATAGTTCATCTTCCGACACCCTAGTTTGGACCTGTCAACACCCTAGTGTTGACCTTATGCACCCAAGTGTTCACTTAGCGACAACCTATTGGTCATCTTGTGTTCACCATGAAGTGTTCACCCTATGACACCCTAGTGTTGAACTTACGTCACCCTGAGTGTCCACTTACAGGGACTCTAGCATTCACCAAGCAACACCCTAGTGTTGGACTTGCGACACCCTAGTGTTCACATACTAACACCCTAGTGTTTACCATGCAACATCCTAGGGGACACCTTAGGACACCCTAGTGTTGACCTTGCCATACCTAATAAGTGTCTACAATGCCCCACCCTAGGGTTCACCTTTTGACAGCCTAATGGTCTCCTTAGAACACCGCATCGTTGAATTTGCGATGCCATATAGTTCATCTTTCGCCACCCTAGTGTTGACCTGTCGACACCCTAATGTTGACCTTATGCACCCTAGTGTTCACTTAGCGACAACCTAGTAGTCATCTTGTGTTCACCATGGAGTGTTCACCCTATGATACCCTAGTGTTGAACTTACGTCACCCCGAGTGTCCACTTACAGAGACTCTAGCATTCACCAAGCAACACCCTAGTGTTCATATACTAACACCCTAGTGTTTACCATGCAACATCCTAGGGGATACCATAGGATACCCTAGTGTTGACCTTGCCAAACCTAATAAGTGTCTACAATGTCCCACCCTAGTGTTCACCTTTTGACACCCTAATGGCCTCCTTACAACACCGCATCGTTGAATTTGCGATGCTATATAGTTCATCTTTCGACACCCTAGTGTGGACCTGTCAACACCCTAGTGTTGACCTTATGCACCCTAGTGTTCACTTAGCGACAACCTAGTAGTCATGTTGGGTTCACCATGAAGTGTTCACCCTATGACACCCTAGTGTTGAACTTACGTCACCCCGAGTGTCCACTTACAGGGACTCTAGCATTCACCAAGCAACACCCTAGTGTTGGACTTGCGACACCCTAGTGTTCACATACTAACACCCTAGTGTTTACCATGCAACATCCTAGGGGACACCTTAGGACACCCTAGTGTTGACCTTGCCATACCTAATAAGTTTCTACAATGCCCCACCTTAGTGTTCACTTTTTGACAGCCTAATGATCTCCTTACAACACAGCATCGTTGAATTTGCGATGCCATATAGATCATCTTTCGACAACCTAATGTTGACCTTATGCACCCTAGTGTTCACTTTGCGACAACCTAGAAGTCATCTTGTGTTCACCATGAAGTGTTCACCCGTTGACAACATAGTGTTGAACTTACGTCACCCCGAGTGTGCACTTACAGAGAGTCTAGCTTTCACCAAGCAACACCCTAGTGTTGGACTTGCGACACCCTAGTGTTAACCATGCAACACCCTAGGGGACACCTTTGGACACCCTAGTGTTGACCTTGCCATACCTAATAAGTGTCTACAATGCCCCACCCTAGTGTTCACCTTTTGATACCCTAATGGTCTCCTTACAACACCGCATCGTTGAATTAGAGATGCCATATAGTTCATCTTCCGACACCCTAGTGTTGACCTTTCGACACCCTAGTGTTGACCTTATGAACCCTAGTATTCACTTTGCGACAACCTAATAATCATCTTGTGTTCACCATGAAGTGTTCACCCTATGTCACCCTAGTGTTGAACTTACTTCACCCCGAGTGTCCACATACAGAGACTCTAACATTCACCAAGCAACAACCTAGTGTTGGACTTGGACACCCTAGTGTTCACCTACTAACACCCTAGGGGACACCTTAGGACACCCTAGTGTTGACCTTGCCATACCTAATAAGTGTCTACAATGCCCCACCCTAGTGTTCACCTTTTGATACCCTAATGGTCTCCTTACAACACCGCATCGTTGAATTAGAGATGCCATATAGTTCATCTTCCGACATCCTAGTGTTGACCTTTCGACACCCTTGTGTTGACCTTATGAACCCTATCGTTCACTTTGCGACAACCTAGTAGTCATCTTGTGTTCAACATGGAGTGTTCACCCTATGACACCCTAGTGTTGAACTTACGTCACCCCGAGTGTCCACTTACAGAGACTCTAGCATTCACCAAGCAACACCCTAGTGTTAGACTTGCGACACCCTAGTGTTCAAATACTAACACCCTAGTGTTTACCATGCAACATCCTAGGGGACACCTTAGGACACCCTAGTGTTGACCTTGCCATACCTAATAAGTGTCGACAATGTCCCACCCTAGTGTTCACCTTTTGACAACCTAATGGTCTCCTTACAACACCGCATCGTTGAATTTGCGATGCCATATAGTTTATCTTTCGACATCCTAGTGTTGACCTGTCGACACCCTAGTGTTGACCTTATGCACCATAAAGTTCACTTAGCGACAACCTAGTAGTCATCTTGTGTTCACCATGAAGTGTTCACCCTATGAGACCATAGTGTTGAACTTACGTCACCCTGAGTGTCCACATACAGAGAGTCTAGCGTTCACCAAGCAACAACCTAGTGTTGGACTTGCGACACCCTAGTGTTCACCTACTAACACCCTAGTGTTTACCATGCAACAGCCTAGGGGACACCTTAGGACACCCTAGTGTTGACCTTGCCATACCTAATAAGTGTCTGCAATTCCCCACCCTAGTGTTCACCTTTTAACACCCTAATGGCCTCCTTGCAACACCGCATTGTTGAATTAGAGATGCCATATAGTTCATCTTCCGTCACCCTAGTGTTGACCTTTCGACACCCTAGTGTTGACCTTATGAACCCTATTGTTCACTTTGCGACAACCTAATAATCATCTTGTGTTCACCATGAAGTGTTCACCCTATGTCACCCTAGTGTTGAACTTACTTCACCCCGAGTGTCCACATACAGAGACTCTAACAATCACAAAGCAACAACCTAGTGTTGGACTTGCGACACCCTAGTGTTCACCTACTAACACCCTAGTGTTTACCATGCAACAGCCTAGGGGACACCTTAGGACACCCTAGTGTTGACCTTGCCATACCTAATAAGTGTCTACAATGTCCCACCCTTGTGTTCACCTTTTGACACCCTAATGGTCTCCTTACAACACCGCATCGTTGAATTTGCGATGCCATATAGTTCATCTTCCGACACCCTAGTGTGGACCTGTCAACACCCTAGTGTTGACCTTATGCACCCAAGTGTTCACTTAGCGACAACCTATTGGTCATCTTGTGTTCACCATGAAGTGTTCACCCTATGACACCCTAGTGTTGAACTTACGTCACCCCGAGTGTCCACTTACAGGGACTTTAGCATTCACCAAGCAACACCCTAGTGTTGGACTTACGACACCCTAGTGTTCACATACTAACACCCTAGTGTTTACCATGCAACATCCTAGGGGACACCTTAGGACACCCTAGTGTTGACCTTGCCATACCTAATAAGTGTCTACAATGCCCCACCCTAGTGTTCACCTTTTGACAGCCTAATGGTCTCCTTAGAACACCGCATCGTTGAATTTGCGATGCCATATAGTTCATCTTTCGCCACCCTAGTGTTGACCTGTCGACACCCTAATGTTGACCTTATGCACCCTAGTGTTCACTTAGCGACAACCTAGTAGTCATCTTGTGTTCACCATGGAGTGTTCACCCTATGATACCCTAGTGTTGAACTTACGTCACCCCGAGTGTCCACTTACAGAGACTCTAGCATTCACCAAGCAACACCCTAGTGTTCATATACTAACACCCTAGTGTTTACCATGCAACATCCTAGGGGATACCATAGGATACCCTAGTGTTGACCTTGCCAAACCTAATAAGTGTCTACAATGTCCCACCCTAGTGTTCACCTTTTGACACCCTAATGGCCTCCTTACAACACCGCATCGTTGAATTTGCGATGCTATATAGTTCATCTTTCGACACCCTAGTGTGGACCTGTCAACACCCTAGTGTTGACCTTATGCACCCTAGTGTTCACTTAGCGACAACCTAGTAGTCATGTTGGGTTCACCATGAAGTGTTCACCCTATGACACCCTAGTGTTGAACTTACGTCACCCCGAGTGTCCACTTACAGGGACTCTAGCATTCACCAAGCAACACCCTAGTGTTGGACTTGCGACACCCTAGTGTTCACATACTAACACCCTAGTGTTTACCATGCAACATCCTAGGGGACACCTTAGGACACCCTAGTGTTGACCTTGCCATACCTAATAAGTTTCTACAATGCCCCACCTTAGTGTTCACTTTTTGACAGCCTAATGATCTCCTTACAACACAGCATCGTTGAATTTGCGATGCCATATAGATCATCTTTCGACAACCTAATGTTGACCTTATGCACCCTAGTGTTCACTTTGCGACAACCTAGAAGTCATCTTGTGTTCACCATGAAGTGTTCACCCGTTGACAACATAGTGTTGAACTTACGTCACCCCGAGTGTGCACTTACAGAGAGTCTAGCTTTCACCAAGCAACACCCTAGTGTTAGACTTGCGACACCCTAGTGTTAACCATGCAACACCCTAGGGGACACCTTTGGACACCCTAGTGTTGACCTTGCCATACCTAATAAGTGTCTACAATGCCCCACCCTAGTGTTCACCTTTTGATACCCTAATGGTCTCCTTACAACACCGCATCGTTGAATTTGAGATGCCATATAGTTCATCTTCCGACACCCTAGTGTTGACCTTTCGACACCCTAGTGTTGACCTTATGAACCCTAGTATTCACTTTGCGACAACCTAATAATCATCTTGTGTTCACCATGAAGTGTTCACCCTATGTCACCCTAGTGTTGAACTTACTTCACCCCGAGTGTCCACATACAGAGACTCTAACATTCACCAAGCAACAACCTAGTGTTGGACTTGGACACCCTAGTGTTCACCTACTAACACCCTAGTGTTTACCATGTAACACCCTAGGGGACACCTTAGGACACCCTAGTGTTGACCTTGCCATACCTAATAAGTGTCTACAATGCCCCACCCTAGTGTTCACCTTTTGATACCCTAATGGTCTCCTTACAACACCGCATCGTTGAATTAGAGATGCCATATAGTTCATCTTCCGACATCCTAGTGTTGACCTTTCGACACCCTTGTGTTGACCTTATGAACCCTATCGTTCACTTTGCGACAACCTAGTAGTCATCTTGTGTTCAACATGGAGTGTTCACCCTATGACACCCTAGTGTTGAACTTACGTCACCCCGAGTGTCCACTTACAGAGACTCTAGCATTCACCAAGCAACACCCTAGTGTTAGACTTGCGACACCCTAGTGTTCAAATACTAACACCCTAGTGTTTACCATGCAACATCCTAGGGGACACCTTAGGACACCCTAGTGTTGACCTTGCCATACCTAATAAGTGTCGACAATGTCCCACCCTAGTGTTCACCTTTTGACAACCTAATGGTCTCCTTACAACACCGCATCGTTGAATTTGCGATGCCATATAGTTTATCTTTCGACATCCTAGTGTTGACCTGTCGACACCCTAGTGTTGACCTTATGCACCCTAAAGTTCACTTAGCGACAACCTAGTAGTCATCTTGTGTTCACCATGAAGTGTTCACCCTATGAGACCATAGTGTTGAACATACGTCACCCCGAGTGTCCACATACAGAGAGTCTAGCGTTCACCAAGCAACACCCTAGTGTTGGACTTGCGACACCCTAGTGTTCACCATATGCACCCTAGTGTTCACTTAGCGACAACCTAGTAGTCATCTTGTGTTCACCATGAAGTGTTCACCCTATGATACCCTAGTGTTGAACTTACGTCACCCCGAGTGTCCACTTACAGAGACTCTAGCATTCACCAAGCAACACCCTAGTGTTGGACTTGCGACACCCTAGAGTTCACATACTAACACCCTAGTGTTTACCATGCAACATCCTAGGGGATACCTTAGGACACCCTAGTGTTGACCTTGCCATACCTAATAAGTGTCTACAATGCCCCACCCTAGTGTTCACCTTTTGATACCCTAATGGTCTCCTTACAACACCGCATCGTTGAATTTGAGATGCCATATCGTTCATCTTTCGACACCCTAGTGTTGACCTTATGCACCTTAGTGTTCGGCTAGCGACAACCTAGTAGTCATCTTGTGCTCACCACGAAGTGTTCACCATATGACACCCTAGTGTTGAACTTACGTCACCCCGAGTGTCCACTTACAGAGACTCTAGCATTCACCAAGCAACACCCTAGTGTTGGACTTGCGACACCCTAGTGTTCACCACGCAACATCCTAGGGGACACCTTAGGACACCCTAGTGTTGACCTTGTCATACCTAATAAGTGTCTACAATGCCCCACCCTAGTGGTCACCTTTTGACATCCTAATGGTCTCCTAACAACACCGCATCGTTGAATTTGCGATGCCATAAAGTTCATCTTTCGACACCCTAGTGTTGACCCATCGACACCCTAGTGTTGACCATATGCACCCTAGTGTTCACTTTGCGACAACCTAGTAGTCATCTTGTGCTCAGCACGAAGTGTTCACCGTATGACACCCTAGTGTTGAACTTACGTCACCTCGAGTGTCCACTTACAGAGAGTCTAGCGTTCACTAAGAAACACCCTAGTGTTGGACCTGCGACACCCTAGTGTTCACCATGCAACATCCTAGGGGACACCTTAGGACACCCTAGTGGTTACCTTGTCATACCTAATAAGTGTCTACAATGTCCCACCCTAGTGTTCACCTTTTGACACCCTAATGGTCTCCTTAAAACACCGCATCGTTGAATTTGCGATGCCATATAGTTCATCTTTCTACACCCTAGTGTTGACCCATCGACACCCTAGTGTTGACCTTATGCACCCTAGTGTTCACTTTGCGACAACCTAGTAGTCATCTTGTGCTCACCACGAGGTGTTCACCATATGACACCCTAGTGTTGAACTTACGTCACCCCGAGTGTCCACTTACAGAGACTCTAGCATTCACAAAGCAACACCCTAGTGTTGGACATGCGACACCCTAGTGTTCACATAATAACACCCTAGTGTTTACCATGCAACATCCTAGGGGACACCTTACGACACCCTAGTGTTGACCTTGCCATACCTAATAAGTGTCTCCAATGCCCCACCCTAGTGTTCACCTTTTGACAACCTAATGGTCTCCTTACAACGCAACATCGTTGAATTTGCGATGCCATATAGTTAATCTTTCGACACACTAGTGTTGACCTTTCGACACCCTAGTGTTGACCTTATGCACCCTACTGTTCACTTTGCGACAACCTAGTAGTCATCTTGTGTTCAACAGGAAGTGTTCACCGTATGACACCCTGGTGTTGAACTTACGTCACCCCGAGTGTCCACTTACAGAGAGTCTAGCGTTCACTAAGCAACACCCTAGTGTTGGACTTGCGACACCCTAGTGTTCACCATACAACATCCTAGGGGACACCGTAGGACACCCTAGTGGTTACCTTGTCATACCTAATAAGTGTCTACAATGCCCCACCGTAGTGTTCACCTTTTGACACCCTAATGGTCTCTTTAAAACACCGCATCGTTGAATTTGCGATGCCATATAGTTCATCTTTCTACACCCTAGTGTTGACCCATCGACACCCTAGTGTTGACCTTATGCACCCTAGTGTTCACTTTGCGACAACCTAGTAGTCATCTTGTGCTCACCACGAAGTGTTCACCGTATGACACCCTAGTGTTGAACTTACGTCACCCCGAGTGTCCACTTACAGAGACTCTAGCGTTCACTAAGGAACACCCTAGTGTTCGACTTGCGACACCCTAGTGTTCACCATGCAACACCCTAGGGCACACATTTGGACACCCTAGTATTGACCTTGCCATTACTAATAAATGTCTACAATGCCCCACCCTAGTGTTCACCTTTTGATAACCTAATGGTCTCCTTACAACACCGCATCGTTCAATTTGTGATGCAATATAGTTCATCTTTCGACACCCTAGTGTTGACCTTTCGACACCCTACTGTTGACCTTATGCACCCTAGTGTACACTTTGCGACAACCTAGTAGTCATCTTGTGCTCACCACGAAGTGTTCACCGTTTGACACCCTAGTGTTGAACTTACGTCACCCCGAGTGTCCACTTACAGAGACTCTAGCGTTCACTAAGCAACACCCTAGTGTTCGACTTGCGACACCCTAGTGTTCACCATGCAACACCCTAGGGGACACATTTGGACACCCTAGTATTGACCTTGCCATTACTAATAAATGTCTACAACGCCCCACCCTAGTGTTCACCTTTTGATAACCTAATGGTCTCCTTACAACACCGCATCGTTGAATTTGAGATGCCATATAGTTCATCTTGAGACACCCTAGTGTTGACCTTGCGACGCCCTAGTGTTGACCTTATGAACCCTAGTGTTCACTTTGCGACAACCTAATAATCATCTTGTGTTCACCATGAAGTGTTCATCCTATGACACCCTAGAGTTGAACTTACGTCACCCCGAGTGTCCACTTCCAGAGACTCTAGCATTCACCAAGCAACACCCTAGTGTTGGACTTGCGACACCTAGTGTTCACATACTAACACCCTAGTATTTACCATGCAACATCCTAGGGGATACCATAGGACACCCTAGTGTTGACCTTGCCATACCAAATAAGTATCTACAATGTCCCACCCTAGTGTTCACCTTTTGACACCCTAATCGTCTGCTTACAACACCGCATCGTTGAATTTGCGATGGCATATAGTTCATCTTTCGACACCCTAGTGTGGACCTGTCAACACGCTAGTTTTGACCTTATGCACCCTAGATATCACTTAGCGACAACCTAGTAGTCATCTTGTGTTCACCATGAAGTGTTCACCCTATGACACCCTAGTGTTGAACTTACGTCACCCCGAGTGTCCACTTACAGAGACTCTAGCATTCACCAAGCAACACCCTAGTGTTGGACTTGAGACACCCTAGTGTTCAGATACTAACACCCTAGAGTTTACCATGCAACATCCTAGGGGACACCTTAGGACACCCTAGTGTTGACCTTGCCATTCCTAATAAGTGGCTACAATGCCCCATCCTAGTGTTCACTTTTTGACAGCCTAATGGTCTCCTTACAACACCGCATCGTTGAATTTGCGATGCCATATAGATCATCTTTCGATACCCTAGTGTTGACCTTATGCACCCTAGTGTTCACTTTGCGACAACCTAGAAGTCATCTTGTTTTCACCATGAAGTGTTCACCCTTTGACAACATAGTGTTGAACTTACGTCACCCCGAGTGTCCACTTAGAGAGAGTCTAGCTTTCACCAAGCAACACCCTAGTGTTGGGCTTGCGACACCCCAGTGTTAACCATGCAACACCCTAGGGGACACCTTTGGACACCCTAGTGTTGACCTTGCCATACCTAATAAGTGTCTACAATGCCCCACCCTAGTGTTCACCTTTTGATACCCTAATGGTCTCCTTACAACACCGCATCGTTGAATTTGAGATGCCATATAGTTCATCTTCCGACACCCTAGTGTTGACCTTTCGACACCCTAGTGTTGACCTTTTGAACCTTAGTGTTCACTTTGCGACAACCTAATAATCATCTTGTGTTCACCAGGAAGTGTTCACCCTATGTCACCCTAGTGTTGAACTTACTTCACCCCGAGTGTCCACATACAGAGACTCTAACATTCACCAAGCAACAACCTAGTGTTGGACTTGCGACACCCTAGTGTTCACCTACTAACACCCTAGTGTTTACCATGCAACACCCTAGGGGACACCTTAGGACACCCTAGTGTTGACCTTGCCATACCTAATAATTGTCTACAATGCCCCACCCTAGTGTTCACCTTTTGATACCCTAATGGTCTCCTTACAACACCGCATCGTTGAATTAGAGATGCCATATAGTTCATGTTCCGACATCCTAGTGTTGACCTTTCGACACCCTTGTGTTGACCTTATGAACCCTATTGTTCACTTTGCGACAACCTAGTAGTCATCTTGTTTTCACCATGGAGTGTTCACCCTATGACACCCTAGTGTTGAACTTACGTCACCCCGAGTGTCCACTTACAGAGACTCTAGCATTCACCAAGCAACACCCTAGTGTTAGACTTGCGACACCCTAGTGTTCAAATACTAACACCCTAGTGTTTACCATGCAACATCCTAGGGGACACCTTAGGACACCCTAGTGTTGACCTTGCCATACCTAATAAGTGTCGACAATGTCCCACCCTAGTGTTCACCTTTTGACAACCTAATGGTCTCCTTACAACACCGCATCGTTGAATTTGCGATGCCATATAGTTTATCTTTCGACATCCTAGTGTTGACCTGTTAACACCCTAGTGTTGACCTTATGCCCCCTAGAGTTCACTTAGCGACAACCTAGTAGTCATCTTGTGTTCACCATGAAGTGTTCACCCGATGAGACCATAGTGTTGAACTTACGTCACCCCGAGTGTCCACATACAGAGAGTCTAGTGTAACATCTGAAATTTTACTACTATACTATAACATTTTAATTGAATTATAACCACTTTTTAATGTCAGAAGCCCGAAAATTGGTAAAAATTTAAAACTTTTTTTTTAAAACATACGACCAACCTTCTGTTAGTTGGAATGGGCTTTCAGACAAATTAGAGCTACTTAAATTCTTTATAAAATAAAGTGGTTAATAAAACAATCAAAAGTACGTTAACCCTCTCAGGGTAACTATTCTTAATTCATAATACTTGAGAAATTTAAATCTCTTAATAAATTTATACAATTCTACTTTCCATACTTTCTACTGATAATTTAATTTTACATCATATACAATAATCTTACTTTTCAAATTATAAAACCTAATTTCTTCATCTAGTCTTCTTCTAGCATTCCTGCCTCATCTTAATCCTTTCACTATCTCCCAGCTAAATTCTTTCAAACCTGCGTTACTGAAAATGTTTGGGGATGGGGGTGAGATTGGTAATCCCAATAGCAGTGTCTTTCAAATGAATTCATGCATAATAAATCATAAATCTTCACAATATGAATAATCTTTATCCTTATAACCTCTACTAACCACTACTAACGATATATTCATTAAATAGTGGAGGTACCTCTACCTGCAACAGGATTTCATAACCTCTGGCAAAGGGGGAGCGACCCACCTAAGCCTTGGAGTACTCCCCTCATAACCTCTAAGGAATAAAATTACCATTACTACAGATATTATGAAATTTATGCATATAATGCGCTGTAATTAAATATTGTATGAAATAAACTGCTACCTGATTCTTGAGCTAATCCTTCACTAAACTCCTTTATCTCTTCGTACTCTGGGGATTCAATCCCACTATCTTGTCCTATAAATATTTATGATATAAAATAATACATTAATATCTAATCTTGAATATAATAATTAAACGTCTCTCACATTCCTATCATACTACCCCCTTTCTATTTCTAATACTATTAAATCTAAATTTCTAGTTAAATGATTAATCATATCATTGCCAATCAACATTGCACAAACATAGATTAATATATACACAAATAAAATTAATATACACATAAACACAAAAGTGTCTTAACTACTTTAAATTAACTAACCTTTCTTATCAATCAATTAATACTTTAATGAACTTATATTCATTATAAGTTTTAAAGCTTTAAATTCACTTAGCACTGATTAAATCCCAAGTTACCTATTAAATGCAATAATATCTATTTATAATTCCACTTAAAGCTTTGTCCTAATCCTTGAAAATCCTTAAGCAATGAATTGCCTTCCATCCAAACTTGCAGATTCTTAACTTCATGAACCATAAACACTTAACAATATTGACTTGACACTTCAAGTAATAATCACTAATTAATTTCCTTTTATCTAATATATCTTATCTTAATTCCTAATTCAACTTTAACACTGCTTTAGTTCAATAAAGATCATTCCAAGCCACAATTTCAGCATTTCCCCTCAAAGTATCCTTCAAACCAAAATCCCAAGAATTACTAATTCCCTTCACATTTCCTTATACTTTATTCCTAATAAATTAGTATTATCATTTCCCTTTCTTTTACCAATCAACCAGCCATCTAACATTAATAAGAGCAAAAATCATTGCCATCTCCTTTCTTGTCAACATTATTAGCCATTCCTAATTCTGGTTTAACAAAATATCATAACATTCTTTCCTCCTTACCAACAACCAACAATATTAACTTCCCATTTCCTTCTCCAATTAATCATCACAGCTAACAATCCAGAAATTCCATCCCAACAATACTCAAAATTCTAAAACCTAAGTTTATAACAACACCTACAACCCTTCCCATGGTGCCAATAGCACAATTTCCTCTTTCTTGTTACTAACCAGCAGCTAACAACATCAATAACATCAATCAGAACAACCAAGAATTATACCTTTAAAACTTAGAATTTTCAATCAAACACCCATAACAATCTCCTATTTTCTTATCCAATTAATCATAATGCTATTCCTCTTCACTACCAATAAACTAACAGCCATTTGATTTAATTCAAACAACAATTAGAATTTACAATCTAAAGGCTTGCAACATATCACTAACCATTTCTTAATTATGGTTTAATTAATTACCAAAACATTCTTTCTTCTTTCCCTAATCAATCCCAATCAGCCAAAGCATCAAATAAGCAAGAATTGCACCTTTAAGAACCTAATATTAATCAATCATAAGTAAACAATCTCAATCCATCTCCCAAAAGCAAAACAACATCAATGGCCATATTTTCTTTCCTTCGGCCGAACAGAACAGAAGACAAGAAGAACAAAATTCACACACAATTAGATTTACCATTTCATCACCTTTTTCTTATATCTGAGATGCTAACATACCAGAGGAAAGAACAAAAATCAAACGACCACAGGGAAGTTCTCACTCGGCCAAAGCAGAGGAAGGAGTAGGAAAATGAAACAACAACCAAGGATTCTAGATTTCATCATACCACATATCCAAAGCACCCATTTCGGGTTCCAATTCATACACATATCATTTCAGAAATTTTCCCTTTCTTGGCCGACAAATTTTGCAGAAACAGGGGAGGAAGAAATCAATTAAACAATTCCCTAATCTTCAATAATCCACTTACAACCTATTTCATGAGCTTAAAATTGCTTCTAATTACCATTAATTATGCTCAAAACAACAAATACCCAGAAGCCCTAAATTTGGCCGTCGCATGCACAGTAACAGGGGAGAGGGATTTCGAAAATCTTGAACCTATTTCACTTCTATCCCAAAATCAACACTCAACCAACCAAGAGAAAGGTTCAAGCACCATTTTCATGATTTCAAAGGCTTCAGAAACTACCCGAAATCTCGAAACATTCCCCCCCATTGCACTCAAAATCGCGCCAGAAAGAGAGGAGAATGGAGGGAAATAGCTTACCTGAACTTTTCCCAACCTTCCCTGATTGTTTTCCGCCGTGCGTCGCCGTCTATCGCCGCCGATTCGAGCTGAATCCGTCGCTGGAGGACGAAGAAACGGAGGAAGAATGAGAAAGGAAATTTCGGGAACTGAGGGAGTATATCAGGTGAGGCAGAGGGAGTATATATTTTTTTTCTTTTCTTCAAATATGTGTGTATATACGTGGACAGAGGGAGTGTTTTAGAGTAAATGAGAAGTGTGTAGAATAATTACGGAGACACGTGTGTGGTCCAGAATAAAAGAGGGTGTGATATTTATTTTTAACAGGTATTTTACTATCCTGCCCTTCCCTGTTTAATTGATGATATTTTCAACTAGGGCCAGATATTGTCTTTTTCATTTCCCATTTTCTATTTTCCTCTTAAATCATAATTTTATTTATCATTATCATTCAGAAATAGACTTAAATCTGTCCCCAAAATAATTTTTCTAGATATACTTTAATTTTTAAATTTATTTATAAGACTTTTTAATTAATAAACAATACCTCAAGGTTCTAAATATTCCCTTATCTAAATTAGTTT
This sequence comes from Mimosa bimucronata, assembly GCA_037074515.1. Taxonomy (NCBI): domain Eukaryota; kingdom Viridiplantae; phylum Streptophyta; class Magnoliopsida; order Fabales; family Fabaceae; genus Mimosa; species Mimosa bimucronata. The sequence goes on from CM073448.1 coordinate 4,873,586, forward strand.
TCTAACTATTTTTCCTCACTTAATAAATTAAATAAGTTTTAAAAATTATTAAAAATATACCTGGCCTCATAAATTTATTTATAAGGCTGTTTAATTTATACTTGTCATCCTAAAACTTTAAATAAACCATTATTATCTCTTTTCTCCAAATTAAGTTTTATTTCCTAATTATTTCTCTTTGTTTCTTAAAGAAAATAAGCCTTAAAATTATTAAAAATAATTAAAACATTATAAATTTATTTTTTTAATGCTTTTTAATATTTTAATAATATTTCAATAATATTTCCTAAATCTTAAATAATTCCTTATTTTCTCTTTTCTAAAATTTGGGGTGTTACATCTAGCGTTCACCAAGCAACACCCTAGTGTTGGACTTGCGACACCCTAGTGTTCACCATATGCACCCTAGTGTTCACTTACCGACAAAATAGTAGTCATCTTGTGTTCACCATGAAGTGTTCACCCTATGATACCCTAGTGTTGAACTTACGTCACCCCGAGTGTCCACTTACAGAGAGTCTAGCATTCACCAAGCAACACCCTAGTGTTGGACTTGCGACACCCTAGTGTTCACCATATGCACCCTAGTGTTCACTTAGCGACAACCTAGTAGTCATCTTGTGTTCACCATGAAGTGTTCACCCTATGATACCCTAGTGTTGAACTTACGTCACCCCGAGTGTCCACTTACAGAGACTCTAGCATTCACCAAGCAACACCCTAGTGTTGGACTTGCGACACCCTAGAGTTCACATACTAACACCCTAGTGTTTACCATGCAACATCCTAGGGGATACCTTAGGACACCCTATTGTTGACCTTGCCATACCTAATAAATGTTTACAATGTCCCACCCTAGTGTTCACCTTTTGACACCCTTATGGTCTCCTTACAACACCGCATCGTTGAATTTGCGATGCCATATAGTTCATCTTTCGGCACCCCAGAGTTGACCAGTCGACACCCTAGTGTTGACCTTATGCACCCTACAGTTCACTTAGCGACAACCTAATAGTCATCTTGTGTTCACCATGAAGTGTTCACCCTATGAGACCATAGTGTTGAACTTACGTCACCCCGAGTGTCCACATACAGAGAGTCTAGCGTTCACCAAGCAACACCCTAGTGTTGGACTTGCGACACCCTAGTGTTCACCATATGCACCCTAGTGTTCACTTAGCGACAACCTAGTAGTCATCTTGTGTTCACCATGAAGTGTTCACCCTATGATACCCTAGTGTTGAACTTACGTCACCCCGAGTGTCCACTTACAGAGACTCTAGCATTCACCAAGCAACACCCTAGTGTTGGACTTGCGACACCCTAGAGTTCACATACTAACACCCTAGTGTTTACCATGCAACATCCTAGGGGATACCTTAGGACACCCTAGTGTTGACCTTGCCATACCTAATAAATGTTTACAATGTCCCACCCTAGTGTTCACCTTTTGACACCCTTATGGTCTCCTTACAACACCGCATCGTTGAATTTGCGATGCCATATAGTTCATCTTTCGGCACCCCAGAGTTGACCAGTCGACACCCTAGTGTTGACCTTATGCACCCTACAGTTCACTTAGCGACAACCTAGTAGTCATCTTGTGTTCACCATGAAGTGTTCACCCTATGAGACCATAGGGTTGAACTTACGTCACCCCGAGTGTCCACATACAGAGAGTCTAGCGTTCACCAAGCAACACCCTAGTGTTGGACTTGCGACACCCTAGTGTTCACCATATGCACCCTAGTGTTCACTTAGCGACAACCTAGTAGTCATCTTGTGTTCACCATGAAGTGTTCACCCTATGAGACCCTAGTGTTGAACTTACGTCACCCCGAGTGTCCACTTACAGAGACTCTAGCATTCACCAAGCAACACCCTAGTGTTGGACTTGCGACACCCTAGAGTTCACATACTAACACCCTAGTGTTTACCATGCAACATCCTAGGGGATACCTTAGGACACCCTAGTGTTGACCTTGCCATACCTAATAAATGTTTACAATGTCCCACCCTAGTGTTCACCTTTTGACACCCTTATGGTCTCCTTACAACACCGCATCGTTGAATTTGCGATGCCATATAGTTCATCTTTCGGCACCCCAGAGTTGACCAGTCGACACCCTAGTGTTGACCTTATGCACCCTACAGTTCACTTAGCGACAACCTAGTAGTCATCTTGTGTTCACCATGAAGTGTTCACCCTATGAGACCATAGTGTTGAACATACGTCACCCCGAGTGTCCACATACAGAGAGTCTAGCGTTCACCAAGCAACACCCTAGTGTTGGACTTGCGACACCCTAGTGTTCACCATATGCACCCTAGTGTTCACTTAGCGACAACCTAGTAGTCATCTTGTGTTCACCATGAAGTGTTCACCCTATGATACCCTAGTGTTGAACTTACGTCACCCCGAGTGTCCACTTACAGAGACTCTAGCATTCACCAAGCAACACCCTAGTGTTGGACTTGCGACACCCTAGAGTTCACATACTAACACCCTAGTGTTTACCATGCAACATCCTAGGGGATACCTTAGGACACCCTAGTGTTGACCTTGCCATACCTAATAAATGTTTACAATGTCCCACCCTAGTGTTCACCTTTTGACACCCTTATGGTCTCCTTACAACACCGCATCGTTGAATTTGCGATGCCATATAGTTTATCTTTCGGCACCCCAGAGTTGACCAGTCGACACCCTAGTGTTGACCTTATGCACCCTACAGTTCACTTAGCGACAACCTAGTAGTCATCTTGTGTTCACCATGAAGTGTTCACCCTATGAGTCCATAGTGTTGAACTTACGTCACCCAGAGTGTCCACATATAGAGAGTCTAGCGTTCACCAAGCAACACCCTAGTGTTTGACTTGCGACACCCTAGTGTTCACCATATGCACCCTAGTGTTCACTTAGCGACAACCTAGTAGTCATCTTGTGTTCACCATGAAGTTTTCACCCTATGATACCCTAGTGTTGAACTTACGTCACCCCGAGTGTCCACTTACAGAGACTCTAGCATTCACCAAGCAACACCCTAGTGTTGGACTTGCGACACCCTAGAGTTCACATACTAACACCCTAGTGTTTACCATGCAACATCCTAGGGGATACCTTAGGACACCCTAGTGTTGACCTTGCCATACCTAATAAATGTTTACAATGTCCCACCCTAGTGTTCACCTTTTGAGACCCTTATGGTCTCCTTACAACACCGCATCGTTGAATTTGCGATGCCATATAGTTCATCTTTCGGCACCCCAGAGTTGACCAGTCGACACCCTAGTGTTGTCCTTATGCACCCTACAGTTCACTTAGCGACAACCTAGTAGTCATCTTGTGTTCACCATGAAGTGTTCACCCTATGAGACCATAGTGTTGAACTTTCGTCACCCCGAGTGTCCACATACAGAGAGTCTAGCGTTCACCAAGCAACACCCTAGTGTTGGACTTGCGACACCCTAGTGTTCACCATGCAACACCCTAGGGGATACCTTTGGAAACCCTAGTGTTGACCTTGCCATACCTAATAAGTGTCTACAATTCCCCACCCTAGTGTTCACCTTTTGATTCCCTAATGGTCTCCTTACATCGCCGCATCGTTGAATTTGCGATGCCATATAGTTCATCTTTCGACACCCTAGTGTGGACCTGTCAACACCCTAGTGTTGACCTTATACACCCTAGTTATCACTTAGCGACAACCTAGTAGTCATCTTGTGTTCACCATGAAGTGTTCACCCTATGACACCCTAGTGTTGAACTTACGTCACCCCGAGTGTCCACTTACAGAGACTCTAGCATTCACCAAGCAACACCCTAGTGTTGGACTTGCGACACCCTAGTGTTCACCTACTAAAACCCTAGTGTTTACCATGCAACATCCTAGGGGACACCTTAGGACACCCTAGTGTTGACCTTGCCATACCTAATAAGCGTCTACAATGCCCCTCCCTAGTGTTCACCTTTTGACACCCTAATGGTCTCCTTACAACACCACATCGTTGAATTTGTGATAACATTTAGTTCATCTTCCGACACCCTAGTGTTGACCTTATGAACCCTAGTGTTCACTATGAGACAACTTAATAGTCATCTTTTGTTCACCATAAAGTGTTCACCTTATGACACCCTAGTGTTGAACTTACGTCACCCCGAGTGTCCACTTACAGAGACTCTAGCATTCACCAAGCAACACCCTATTGTTGGACTTGCGACACCCTAGTGTTCACCAACTAACACCCTAGTGTTTACCATGAAACATCCTAGGGGACATCTTAGGACACCCTAGTGTTTACCTTGCCATACCTAATAAGTGTCTACAATGCCCCACCCTAGTGTTTATCTTTTGAGTCCCTAATGATCTCCTTACAACACCGCATCATTTAATTTGTGATACCATATAGTTCATCTTCCGACACCCTAGCGTTGACCTTTCGACACCCTAGTGTTGACCTTATGAACCCTAGTGTTCACTTTGCGACAACCTAATAGTCATCTTTTGTTCACCATGAAGTGTTCACCCTATGACACCTTAGTATTGAACTTACATCACCCCGAGTGTCCACTTACAGAGCCTCTAGCATTCACCAAGCAACACCCTAGTGTTGGACTTGCGACAGCCTAGTGTTCACCTACTAACACCCTAGTGTTTACCATGCAACATCCTAGGGGACACCTTAGGACACCCTAGTGTTGACCTTGTCATACCTAATAAGCGTCTACAATGCCCCACCCTAGTGTTCACCTTTTGAGACCCTAATGGTCTCCATACAACACCGCATCGTTGAATTTGTGATACCATATAGTTCATCTTCCGACACCCTAGCAACACCCTAGTGTTGGAGTTGCGACACCCTAGTGTTCACCTACTAACACCCTAGTGTTTACCATGCAACATCCTAGGGGACACCTTCGGACACCCTAGTGTTGACCTTGCCATACCTAATAAGCGTCTACAATGCCCCACCCTAGTGTTCACCTTTTGAGACCCTAATGGTCTCCATACAACACCGCATCGTTGAATTTGTGATACCATATAGTTCATCTTCCGACACCCTAGTGTTGACCTTATGAACCCTAGTGTTCACTTTGAGACAACCTAATAGTCATATTTTGTTCACCATGAAGTGTTCACCTTATGACACCCTAGTGTTGAACTTACGTCACCCCGAGTGTCCACTTACAAAGACTCTAGCATTCACCAAGCAACACCCTAGTGTTGGAGTTGCGACACCCTAGTGTTCACCTACTAACACCCTAGTGTTTACCATGCAACATCCTAGGGGACACCTTCGGACACCCTAGTGTTGACCTTGCCATACCTAATAAGAGTCTACAATGCCCCACCCTAGTGTTCACCTTTTGAGTCCCTAATGGTCTCCTTACAACACCGCATCGTTGAATTTGTGATACCATATAGTTCATCTTCCGACACCCTAGCGTTGACCTTTCGACACCCTAGTGTTGACCTTATGAACCCTAGTGTTCACTTTGCGACAACCTAATAGTCATCTTTTGTTCACCATGAAGTGTTCACCCTATGACACCTTAGTATTGATCTTACATCACCCCGAGTGTCCACTTACAGAGCCTCTAGCATTCACCAAGCAACACGCTAGTGTTGGACTTGCGACAGCCTAGTGTTCACCTACTAACACCCAAGTGTTTACCATGCAACATCCTAGGGGACACCTTAGGACACCCTAGTGTTGACCTTGACATACCTAATAAGCGTCTACAATGCCCCACCCTAGTGTTCACCTTTTGAGACCCTAATGGTCTCCATACAACACCGCATCGTTGAATTTGTGATACCAAATAGTTCATCTTCCGACACCCTAGTGTTGACCTTATGAACCCTAGTGTTCACTTTGAGACAACCTAACAGTCATATTTTGTTCACCATGAAGTGTTCACCTTATGACACCCTAGTGTTGTACTTACGTCACCACGAGTGTCCACTTACAAAGACTCTAGCATTCACCAAGCAACACCCTAGTGTTGGAGTTGCGACACCCTAGTGTTCACCTACTAACACCCTAGTGTTTACCATGCAACATCCTAGGGGACACCTTCGGACACCCTAGTGTTGACCTTGCCATACCTAATAAGAGTCTACAATGCCCCACCCTAGTGTTCACCTTTTGAGACCCTAATGGTCTCCTTACAACACCGCATCGTTGAAATTGTGATACCATATAGTTCATATTCCGACACCCTAGTGTTGACCTTTCGACACCTTAGTGTTGACCTTATGAACCCTAGTGTTCACTTTGCGACAACCTAATTGTCAACTTTTGTTCACCATGAAGTGTTCACCTTATGACACCTTAGTGTTGAACTTACGTCACCCCGAGTGTCCACTTACAGAGACTCTAGCATTCACCAAGCAACACCCTATTGTTGGACTTGCGACACCCTAGTGTTCACCTACTAACACCCTAGTGTTTACCATGAAACATCCTAGGGGAAATCTTAGGACACCCTAGTGTTGACCTTGCCATACCTAATAAGTGTCTACAATGCCCCACCCTAGTGTTTATCTTTTGAGTCCCTAATGGTCTCCTTACAACACCGCATCATTTAATTTGTGCTACCATATAGTTCATCTTCCGACACCCTAGTGTTGACCTTTCGACACCCTAGTGTTGACCTTATGAACCGTAGTGTTCACTTTGCGACAACCTAATAGTCATCTTTTGTTCACCATGAAGTGTTCACCCTATGACACCTTAGTGTTGAACTTACATCACCCCGAGTGTCCACTTACAAAGACTCTAACATTCACCAAGCAACACCCTAGTGTTGAACTTGCGACAGCCTAGTGTTCACCTACTAACACCTTAGTGTTTACCATGCAACATCCTAGGGGACACCTTAGGACACCCTAGTGTTGACCTTGCCATACCTAATAAGCGTCTACATTGCCCCACCCTAGTGTTCACCTTTTGAGACCGTAATGGTCTCCTTACAACACCGCATCATTGAATTTGTGATACAAAATAGTTCATCTTCCGACACCCTAGTGTTGACCTTATGAACCCTAGTGTTCACTTTGAGGCAACCTAATAGTCATCTTTTATTCACCATGAAGTGTTTTCGACACACTAGTGTTGACCTTATGAACCCTAGTGTTCACTTTGCGACAACCTAATAGTCATCTTTTGTTCACCATGAAGTGTTCACCTTATGACACCCTAGTGTTGAAATTACGTCACCCGGAGTGTCCAATTACAGAGACTCTAGCATTCACCAAGCAACACCCTAGTGTTGGACTTGCGACACCCTAGTGTTCACCTACTAACACCCTAGTGTTTACCATGCAATATCCTAGGGGACACCTTTGGACACCCTAGTGTTGACCTTGCCATACCTAATAAGTGTCTACAATGCCCACCCTTGTGTTCACCTTTTGAGACCCTAATGGTCTCCTTGCAACACCGCATCGTTGAATTTGTGATACCATATAGTTCATCTTCCGACACCCAAGTGTTGACCTTTCCACACCCTAGTGTTGACCTTATCAACCCTAGTGTTCACTTTGAGACAACCTAATAGTCATCTTTTGTTCACCATGAAGTGTTCACCTTATGACACCCTAGTGTTGAACTTACGTAACCCCGAGTGTCCAATTACAGAGACTCTAGCATTCACCAAGCAACACCCTAGTGTTGGACTTGCGACACCTTAGTGTTCACCTACTCACACCCTAGTGCTTACCATGCAACATCCTAGGGGACACCTTAGGACACCCTAGTGTTGACCTTGCCATACCTAATAAGTGTCTACAATGCCCCACCCTAGTGTTCACCTTTTAACAGCCTAATGGTCTCCTTGCAACACCGCATCGTTGAATTTGCGATGCCATAAAGTTCAACTTTCGACACCCTAGTGTTGACCTTATGCACACTAGTGTTCACTTAGCGACAGCCTAGTAGTCATCTTGTGTTCACCATGAAGTGTTCACCCTATGACACCATAGTGTTGAACTTACGTCACCCAGAGTGTCCACTCACAAAGACTCTAGCATTCAACAAGCAACATCCTAGTGTTGGACTTGCGACACCCTAGTGTTCACCTACTAACACCCTAGTGTTTACCATGCAACATCCTAGGGGACACCCTAGTGTTGACCTTGCCATACCTAATAAGTGTCTACAATGCCCCACCCTAGTGTTCACCTTTTGAGACCCTAATGGTCTCCTTACAACACCGCATCGTTGAATTTGTCATACCATATAGTTCATCTTCCGACACCCTAGTGTTGACCTTTCGACACACTAGTGTTGACCTTATGAACCCTAGTGTTCACTTTGCGACAACCTAATAGTCAGCTTTTGTTCACCATGAAGTGTTCACCTTATGACACCCTAGTGTTGAAATTATGTCACCCGGAGTGTCCAATTACAGAGACTCAAGCATTCACCAAGCAACACCCTAGTGTTGGACTTGCGACACCCTAGTGTTCACCTACTAACACCCTAGTGTTTACCAAGCAAAATCCTAGGGGACACCTTAGGACACCCTTGTGTTGACCTTGCAATACCTAATAAGTGTCTACAATGCCCCACCCTAGTGTTCACCTTTTGAGACCCTAATGGTCTCCTTGCAACACCGCATCTTTGAATTTGTGATACCATATAGTTCATCTTCTGACACCCTATTGTTGACCTTTCGACACCCTAGTGTTGACCTTATGAACCCTAGTGTTCACTTTGAGACAACCTAATAGTCATCTTTTGTTCACCATGAAGTGTTCACCTTATGACACCCTAGTGTTGAACTTACGTCACCCCGAGTGTCCACTTACAGAGACTCTAGCATTCACCAAGCAACACCCTAGTGTTGGACTTGCGACACCCTAGTGTTCACCTTTTGAGACCCTAATGGTCTCCTTACAACACCGCATCGTTGAATTTGTGATACCATATAGTTCATCTTCCGACACCCTAGTGTTGACCTTTCGACACACTAGTGTTGACCTTATGAACCCTAGTGTTCACTTTGCGACAACCTAATAGTCATATTTTGTTCACCATGAAGTGTTCACCTTATGACACCCTAGTGTTGAAATTACGTCACCCGGAGTGTCCAATTACAGAGACTCTAGCATTCACCAAGCAACACCCTAGTGTTGGACTTGCGACACCCTAGTGTTCACCTACTAACACCCTAGTGTTTACCATGCAAAATCCTAGGGGACACCTTTGGACACCATAGTGTTGACCTTGCCATACCTAATAAGTGTCTACAATGCCCACCCTTGTGTTCACCTTTTGAGACCCTAATGGTCGCCTTGCAACAACGCATCGTTGAATTTGTGATACCATATATTTCATCTTCCGACACCCTAGTGTTGACCTTTCCACACCCTAGTGTTGACCTTATGAACCCTAGTGTTCACTTTGAGACAACCTAATAGTCATCTTTCGTTCACCATGAAGTGTTCACCTTATGACACCCTAGTGTTGAACTTACGTAACCCCGAGTGTCCAATTACAGAGACTCTAGCATTCACCAAGCAACACCCTAGTGTTGGACTTGCGACACCCTAGTGTTCACCTACTAACACCCTAGTGTTTACCATGCAAAATCCTAGGGGACACCTTAGGACACCCTAGTGTTGACCTTGCAATACCTAATAAGTGTCTACATTGCCCCACCCTAGTGTTCACCTTTTGAGACCCTAATGGTCTCCTTGCAACACCGCATCGTTGAATTATTGATACCATATAGTTCATCTTCCGACACCCTAGTGTTGACCTTTCGACACCCTAGTGTTGACCTTATGAACCCTAGTGTTCACTTTGAGACAACCTAATAGTCATCTTTTGTTCACCATGACGTGTTCACCTTATGACACCCTAGTGTTGAACTTACGTCACCCCGAGTGTCCACTTACAGAGACTCTAGCATTCACCAAGCAACACCCTAGTGTTGGACTTGCGACACCCTAGTGTTCACCTTTTGAGACCCTAATGGTCTCCTTACAACACCGCATCGTTGAATTTGTGATACCATATAGTTCATCTTCCGACACCCTAGTGTTGACCTTTCGACACACTAGTGTTGACCTTATCAACCCTAGTGTTCACTTTGCGACAACCTAATAGTCATATTTTGTTCACCATGAAGTGTTCACCTTATGACACCCTAGTGTTGAAATTACGTCACCCGGAGTGTCCAATTACAGAGACTCTAGCATTCACCAAGCAACACCCTAGTGTTGGACTTGCGACACCCTAGTGTTAACCTACTAATACCCTAGTGTTTACCATGCAAAATCCTAGGGGACACCTTTGGTCACCATAGTGTTGACCTTGCCATACCTAATAAGTGTCTACAATGCCCACCCTAGTGTTCACCTTTTGAGACCCTAATGGTCTCCTTGCAACACCGCATCGTTCAATTTGTGATACCATATAGTTCATCTTCCGACACCCTAGTGTTGACCTTTCCACACCCTAGTGTTGACCTTATGAACCCTAGTGTTCACTTTGAGACAACCTAATAGTCATCTTTTGTTCACCATGAAGTGTTCACCTTATGACACCCTAGTTTTGAAATTACGTCACCCGGAGTGTCCAATTACAGAGACTATAGCATTCACCAAGCAACACCCTAGTGTTGGACTTGCGACACCCTAGTGTTCACCTACTAACACCCTAGTGTTTACCATGCAATATCCTAGGGGACACCTTTGGACACCCTAGTGTTGACCTTGCCATACCTAATAAGTGTCTACAATGCCCACCCTTGTGTTCACCTTTTGAGACCCTAATGGTCTCCTTGCAACACCGCATCGTTGAATTTGTGATACCATATAGTTCATCTTCCGACACCCTAGTGTTGACCTTTCCACACCCTAGTGTTGACCTTATGAACCCTAGTGTTCACTTTGAGACAACCTAATAGTCATCTTTTGTTCACCATGAAGTGTTCACCCTATGACACCGTAGTGTTGAACTTACATCACCCCGAGTGTCCACTTACAGAGACTCTATCATTCACCAAGCAACACCCTATTGTTGGACTTGCGACACCCTAGTGTTCACCTACTAACACCCTAGTGTTTACCATGCAACATCCTAGGGGACCCCTTAGGACACCCTAGTGTTAACCTTGCCATACCTAATAAGTGTCTACAATGCCCACCCTAGTGTTCACCTTTTGAGACCCTAATGGTCTCCTTGCAACACCGCATCGTTGAATTTGTGATACCATATAGTTCATCTTCCGACACCCTAGTGTTGACCTTTCCACACCCTAGTGTTGACCTTATGAACCCTAGTGTTCACTTTGAGACAACCTAATAGTCATCTTTTGTTCACCATGAAGTGTTCACCTTATGACACCCTAGTTTTGAAATTACGTCACCCGGAGTGTCCAATTACAGAGACTATAGCATTCACCAAGCAACACGCTAGTGTTGGACTTGCGACACCCTAGTGTTCACCTACTAACACCCTAGTGTTTACCATGCAATATCCTAGGGGACACCTTTGGACACCCTAGTGTTGACCATGCCATACCTAATAAGTGTCTACAATGCCCACCCTTGTGTTCACCTTTTGAGACCCTAATGGTCTCCTTGCAACACCGCATCGTTGAATTTGTGATACCATATAGTTCATCTTCCGACACCCTAGTGTTGACCTTTCGACACCCTAGTGTTGACCTTATGAACCCTAGTGTTCACTTTGAGACAACCTAATAGTCATCTTTTGTTCACCATGAAGTGTTCACCTTATGACACCCTAGTGTTGAACTTACGTCACCCCGAGTGTCCAATTACAGAGACTCTAGCATTCACCAAGCAACACCCTAGTGTTGGACTTGCGACACCCTAGTGTTCACCTACTCACACCCTAGTGCTTACCATGCAACATCCTAGGGGACACCTTAGGACACCCTAGTGTTGACCTTGCCATACCTAAAAAGTGTCTACAATGCCCCACCCTAGTGTTCACCTTTTAACAGCCTAATGGTCTCCTTGCAAAACCGCATCGTTGAATTTGCGATGCCATATAGTTCAACTTTCGACACCCTAGTGTTGACCTTATGCACACTAGTGTTCACTTAGCGACAGCCTAGTAGTAATCTTGTGTTCACCATGAAGTGTTCACCCTACGACACCATAGTGTTGAACTTACGTCACCCAGAGTGTCCACTCACAAAGACTCTAGCATTCAACAAGCAACATCCTAGTGTTGGACTTGCGACACCCTAGTGTTCACCTACTAACACCCTAGTGTTTACCATGCAACATCCTAGGGGACACCCTAGTGTTGACCTTGGCATACCTCATAAGTGTCTACAATGCCCCACCCTAGTGTTCACCTTTTGAGACCCTAATGGTCTCCTTACAACACCGCATCGTTGAATTTGTAATACCATATAGTTCATCTTCCGACACCCTAGTGTTGACCTTTCGACACACTAGTGTTGACCTTATGAACCCTAGTGTTCACTTTGCGACAACCTAATAGTCATCTTTTGTTCACCATGAAGTGTTCACCCTATGACACCCTAGTGTTGAACTTACGTCACCCCGAGTGTCCACTTACAGAGACTCTAGCATTCACCAAGCAACACCCTAGTGTTGGACTTGCGACACCCTAGTGTTCACCTACTAACACCCTAGTGTTTACCATGCAAAATCCTAGGGGACACCTTAGGACACCCTAGTGTTGACCTTGCAATACCTAATAAGTGTCTACAATGCCCCACCCTAGTGTTCACCTTTTGAGACCCTAATGGTCTCCTTGCAACACCGCATCTTTGAATTTGTGATACCATATAGTTCATCTTCCGACACCCTATTGTTGACCTTTCGACACCCTAGTGTTGACCTTATGAACCCTAGTGTTCACTTTGAGACAACCTAATAGTCATCTTTTGTTCACCATGAAGTGTTCAACTTATGACACCCTAGTGTTGAACTTACGTCACCCCGAGTGTCCACTTACAGAGACTCTAGCATTCACCAAGCAACACCCTAGTGTTGGACTTGCGACACCCTAGTGTTTACCTTTTGAGACCCTAATGGTCTCCTTACAACACCGCATCGTTGAATTTGTGATACCATATAGTTCATCTTCCGACACCCTAGTGTTGACCTTTCGACACACTAGTGTTGACCTTATGAACCCTAGTGTTCACTTTGCGACAACCTAATAGTCATATTTTGTTCACCATGAAGTGTTCACCTTATGACACCCTAGTGTTGAAATTACGTCACCCGGAGTGTCCAATTACAGAGACTCTAGCATTCACCAATCAACACCCTAGTGTTGGACTTGCGACACCCTAGTGTTCACCTACTAACACCCTAGTGTTTACCATGCAAAATCCTAGGGGACACCTTTGGACACCATAGTGTTGACCTTGCCATACCTAATAAGTGTCTACAATGCCCACCCTTGTGTTCACCTTTTGAGACCCTAATGGTCGCCTTGCAACAACGCATCGTTGAATTTGTGATACCATATATTTCATCTTCCGACACCCTAGTGTTGACCTTTCCACACCCTAGTGTTGACCTTATCAACCCTAGTGTTCACTTTGAGACAACCTAATAGTCATCTTTTGTTCACCATGAAGTGTTCACCTTATGACACCCTAGTGTTGAACTTACGTAACCCCGAGTGTCCAATTACAGAGACTCTAGCATTCACCAAGCAACACCCTAGCGTTGGACTTGCGACACCCTAGTGTTCACCTACTAACACCCTAGTGTTTACCATGCAACATCCTAGGGGACACCCTAGTGTTGACCTTGCCACACCTAATAAGTGTCTACAATGCCCTACCCTAGTGTTCACCTTTTGAGACCCTAATGGTCTCCTTACAACACCGCATCGTTGAATTTGTAATACCATATAGTTCATCTTCCGACACCCTAGTGTTGACCTTTCGACACACTAGTGTTGACCTTATGAATCCTAGTGTTCACTTTGCACAACCTAATAGTCATCTTTTGTTCACCATGAAGTTTTCACCTTATGACACCCTAGTGTTGAAATTATGTCACCCGGAGTGTCCAATTACAGAGACTCAAGCATTCACCAAGCAACACCCTAGTGTTGGACTTGCGACACCCTAGTGTTCACCTACTAACACCCAAGTGTTTACCATGCAAAATCCTAGGGGACACCTTAGGACACCCTAGTGTTGACCTTGCAATACCTAATAAGTGTCTACAATGCCCCACCCTAGTGTTCACCTTTTGAGACCCTAATGGTCTCCTTGCAACACCGCATCGTTGAATTTGTGATACCATATAGTTCATCTTCCGACACCCTAGTGTTGACCTTATGAACCCTAGTGTTCACTTTGAGACAACCTAATAGTCATCTTTTGTTCACCATGAAGTGTTCACCTTATGACACCCTAGTGTTGAACTTACGTCACCCCGAGTGTCCACTTACAGAGACTCTAGCATTCACCAAGCAACACCCTAGTGTTGGACTTGCGACACCCTAGTGTTCACCTTTTGAGACCCTAATGGTCTCCTTACAACACCGCATTGTTGAATTTGTGATACCATATAGTTCATCTTCCGACACCCTAGTGTTGACCTTTCGACACACTAGTGTTGACCTTATGAACCCTAGTGTTCACTTTGCGACAACCTAATAGTCATCTTTTGTTCACCATGAAGTATTCACCTTATGACACCCTAGTGTTGAAATTACGTCACCCAGAGTGTCCAATTACAGAGACTCTAGCATTCACCAAGCAACACCCTAGTGTTGGACTTGCGACACCCTAGTGTTCACCTACTAACACCCTAGTGTTTACCATGCAAAATCCTAGGGGACACCTTTGGACACCCTAGTGTTGACCTTGCCATACCTAATAAGTGTCTACAATGCCCACCCTAGTGTTCACCTTTTGAGACCCTAATGGTCTCCTTGCAACACCGCATCGTTGAATTTGTGATACCATATAGTTCATCTTCCGACACCCTAGTGTTGACCTTTCGACACACTAGTGTTGACCTTATGAACCCTAGTGTTCACTTTGCGACAACCTAATAGTCATCTTTTGTTCACCATGAAGTATTCACCTTATGACACCCTAGTGTTGAAATTACGTCACCCGGAGTGTCCAATTACAGAGACTCTAGCATTCAACAAGCAACACCCTAGTGTTGGACTTGCGACACCCTAGTGTTCACCTACTAACACCCTAGTGTTTACCATGCAAAATCCTAGGGGGCACCTTTGGACACCATAGTGTTGACCTTGCCATACCTAATAAGTGTCTACAATGCCCACCCTAGTGTTCACCTTTTGAGACCCTAATGGTCTCCTTGCAACACCGCATCGTTGAATTTGTGATACCATATAGTTCATCTTCCGACACCCTAGTGTTGACCTTTCGACACCCTAGTGTTGACCTTATGAACCCTAGTGTTCACTTTGAGACAACCTAATAGTCATCTTTTGATCACCATGAAGTGTTCACCTTATGACACCCTAGTGTTGAACTTACGTCACCCCGAGTGTCCACTTACAGAGACTCTAGCATTCACCAAGCAACACCCTAGTGTTGGACTTGCGACACCCTAGTGTTCACCTACTAACACCCTAGTGTTTACCATGCAAAATCCTAGGGGACACCTTTGGACACCATAGTGTTGACCTTGCCATACCTAATAAGTGTCTACAATGCCCACCCTTGTGTTCACCTTTTGAGACCCTAATGGTCGCCTTGCAACAACGCATCGTTGAATTTGTGATACCATATATTTCATCTTCCGACACCCTAGTGTTGACCTTTCCACACCCTAGTGTTGACCTTATGAACCCTAGTGTTCACTTTGCGACAACCTAATAGTCATATTTTGTTCACCATGAAGTGTTCACCTTATGACACCCTAGTGTTGAAATTACGTCACCCGGAGTGTCCAATTACAGAGACTCTAGCATTCACCAAGCAACACCCTAGTGTTGGACTTGCGACACCCTAGTGTTCACCTACTAACACCCTAGTGTTTACCATGCAAAATCCTAGGGGACACCTTTGGACACCATAGTGTTGACCTTGCCATACCTAATAAGTGTCTACAATGCCCACCCTTGTGTTCACCTTTTGAGACCCTAATGGTCGCCTTGCAACAACGCATCGTTGAATTTGTGATACCATATATTTCATCTTCCGACACCCTAGTGTTGACCTTTCCACACCCTAGTGTTGACCTTATCAACCCTAGTGTTCACTTTGAGACAACCTAATAGTCATCTTTTGTTCACCATGAAGTGTTCACCTTATGACACCCTAGTGTTGAACTTACGTCACCCCGAGTGTCCACTTAAAGAGACTCTAGCATTCACCAAGCAACACCCTAGTGTTGGACTTGCGACACCCTAGTGTTCACCTTTTGAGACCCTAATGGTCTCCTTACAACACCGCATCGTTGAATTTGTGATACCATATAGTTCATCTTCCGACACCCTAGTGTTGACCTTTCGACACACTAGTGTTGACCTTATGAACCCTAGTGTTCACTTTGCGACAACCTAATAGTCATCTTTTGTTCACCATGAAGTATTCACCTTATGACACCCTAGTGTTGAAATTACGTCACCCAGAGTGTCCAATTACAGAGACTCTAGCATTCACCAAGCAACACCCTAGTGTTGGACTTGCGACACCCTAGTGTTCACCTACTAACACCCTAGTGTTTACCATGCAAAATCCTAGGGGACACCTTTGGACACCCTAGTGTTGACCTTGCCATACCTAATAAGTGTCTACAATGCCCACCCTAGTGTTCACCTTTTGAGACCCTAATGGTCTCCTTGCAACACCGCATCGTTGAATTTGTGATACCATATAGTTCATCTTCCGACACCCTAGTGTTGACCTTTCGACACACTAGTGTTGACCTTATGAACCCTAGTGTTCACTTTGCGACAACCTAATAGTCATCTTTTGTTCACCATGAAGTATTCACCTTATGACACCCTAGTGTTGAAATTACGTCACCCGGAGTGTCCAATTACAGAGACTCTAGCAT
The DNA here is from genome assembly GCA_037074515.1 of Mimosa bimucronata. Lineage (NCBI taxonomy): Eukaryota > Viridiplantae > Streptophyta > Magnoliopsida > Fabales > Fabaceae > Mimosa > Mimosa bimucronata. The sequence continues at coordinate 4,890,622 of CM073448.1, forward strand.
TCAACAAGCAACACCCTAGTGTTGGACTTGCGACACCCTAGTGTTCACCTACTAACACCCTAGTGTTTACCATGCAAAATCCTAGGGGGCACCTTTGGACACCATAGTGTTGACCTTGCCATACCTAATAAGTGTCTACAATGCCCACCCTAGTGTTCACCTTTTGAGACCCTAATGGTCTCCTTGCAACACCGCATCGTTGAATTTGTGATACCATATAGTTCATCTTCCGACACCCTAGTGTTGACCTTTCGACACCCTAGTGTTGACCTTATGAACCCTAGTGTTCACTTTGAGACAACCTAATAGTCATCTTTTGATCACCATGAAGTGTTCACCTTATGACACCCTAGTGTTGAACTTACGTCACCCCGAGTGTCCACTTACAGAGACTCTAGCATTCACCAAGCAACACCCTAGTGTTGGACTTGCGACACCCTAGTGTTCACCTTTTGAGACCCTAATGGTCTCCTTACAACACCGCATCGTTGAATTTGTGATACCATATAGTTCATCTTCCGACACCCTAGTGTTGACCTTTCGACACACTAGTGTTGACCTTATGAACCCTAGTGTTCACTTTGCGACAACCTAATAGTCATATTTTGTTCACCATGAAGTGTTCACCTTATGACACCCTAGTGTTGAAATTACGTCACCCGGAGTGTCCAATTACAGAGACTCTAGCATTCACCAAGCAACACCCTAGTGTTGGACTTGCGACACCCTAGTGTTCACCTACTAACACCCTAGTGTTTACCATGCAAAATCCTAGGGGACACCTTTGGACACCATAGTGTTGACCTTGCCATACCTAATAAGTGTCTACAATGCCCACCCTTGTGTTCACCTTTTGAGACCCTAATGGTCGCCTTGCAACAACGCATCGTTGAATTTGTGATACCATATATTTCATCTTCCGACACCCTAGTGTTGACCTTTCCACACCCTAGTGTTGACCTTATCAACCCTAGTGTTCACTTTGAGACAACCTAATAGTCATCTTTTGTTCACCATGAAGTGTTCACCTTATGACACCCTAGTGTTGAACTTACGTAACCCCGAGTGTCCAATTACAGAGACTCTAGCATTCACCAAGCAACACCCTAGTGTTGGACTTGCGACACCCTAGTGTTCACCTACTAACACCCTAGTGTTTACCATGCAAAATCCTAGGGGACACCTTAGGACACCCTAGTGTTGACCTTGCAATACCTAATAAGTGTCTACAATGCCCCACCCTAGTGTTCACCTTTTGAGACCCTAATGGTCTCCTTGCAACACCGCATCGTTGAATTATTGATACCATATAGTTCATCTTCCGACACCCTAGTGTTGACCTTTCGACACCCTAGTGTTGACCTTATGAACCCTAGTGTTCACTTTGAGACAACCTAATAGTCATCTTTTGTTCACCATGAAGTGTTCACCTTATGACACCCTAGTGTTGAACTTACGTCACCCGGAGTGTCCAATTACAGAGACTCTTGCATTCACCAAGCAACACCCTAGTGTTGGACTTGCGACACCCTAGTGTTCACCTACTAACACCCTAGTGTTTACCATGCAAAATCCTAGGGGACACCTTTGGACACCATAGTGTTGACCTTGCCATACCTAATAAGTGTCTACAATGCACACCCTAGTGTTCACCTTTTGAGACCCTAATGGTCTCCTTGCAACACCGCATCGTTGAATTTGTGATACCATATAGTTCATCTTCCGACACCCTAGTGTTGACCTTTCCACACCCTAGTGTTGACCTTATGAACCCTAGTGTTCACTTTGAGACAACCTAATAGTCATCTTTTGTTCACCATGAAGTGTTCACCTTATGACACCCTAGTTTTGAAATTACGTCACCCGGAGTGTCCAATTACAGAGACTCTAGCATTCACCAAGCAACACCCTAGTGTTGGACTTGCGACACCCTAGTGTTCACCTACTAACACCCTAGTGTTTACCATGCAATATCCTAGGGGACACCTTTGGACACCCTAGTGTTGACCTTGCCATACCTAATAAGTGTCTACAATGCACACCCTTGTGTTCACCTTTTGAGACCCTAATGGTCTCCTTGCAACACCGCATCGTTGAATTTGTGATACCATATAGTTCATCTTCCGACACCCTAGTGTTGACCTTTCCACACCCTAGTGTTGACCTTATGAACCCTAGTGTTCACTTTGAGACAACCTAATAGTCATCTTTTGTTCACCATGAAGTGTTCACCTTATGACACCCTAGTGTTGAACTTACGTCACCCCGAGTGTCCAATTACAGAGACTCTAGCATTCACCAAGCAACAACCTAGTGTTGGACTTGCGACACCCTAGTGTTCACCTACTCACACCCTAGTGCTTACCATGCAACATCCTAGGGGACACCTTAGGACACCCTAGTGTTGACCTTGCCATACCTAATAAGTGTCTACAATGCCCCACCCAAGTGTTCACCTTTTAACAGCCTAATGGTCTCCTTGCAACACCGCATCGTTGAATTTGCGATGCCATATAGTTAAACTTTCGACACCCTAGTGTTGACCTTATGCACACTAGTGCTCACTTAGCGACAGCCTAGTAGTCATCTTGTGTTCACCATGAAGTGTTCACCCTATGACACCATAGTGTTGAACTTACGTCACCCAGAGTGTCCACTCACAAAGACTCTAGCATTCAACAAGCAACATCCTAGTGTTGGACTTGCGACACCCTAGTGTTCACCTACTAACACCCTAGTGTTTACCATGCAACATCCTAGGGGACACCCTAGTGTTGACCTTGGCATACCTCATAAGTGTCTACAATGCCCCACCCTAGTGTTCACCTTTTGAGACCCTAATGGTCTCCTTGCAACACCGCATCGTTGAATTATTGATACCATATAGTTCATCTTCCGACACCCTAGTGTTGACCTTTCGACACCCTAGTGTTGACCTTATGAACCCTAGTGTTCACTTTGAGACAACCTAATAGTCATCTTTTGTTCACCATGACGTGTTCACCTTATGACACCCTAGTGTTGAACTTACGTAACCCCGAGTGTCCAATTACAGAGACTCTAGCATTCACCAAGCAACACCCTAGTGTTGGACTTGCGACACCCTAGTGTTCACCTACTAACACCCTAGTGTTTACCATGCAAAATCCTAGGGGACACCTTAGGACACCCTAGTGTTGACCTTGCAATACCTAATAAGTGTCTACAATGCCCCACCCTAGTGTTCACCTTTTGAGACCCTAATGGTCTCCTTGCAACACCGCATCGTTGAATTATTGATACCATATAGGTCATCTTCCGACACCCTAGTGTTGACCTTTCGACACCCTAGTGTTGACCTTATGAACCCTAGTGTTCACTTTGAGACAACCTAATAGTCATCTTTTGTTCACCATGACGTGTTCACCTTATGACACCCTAGTGTTGAACTTACGTCACCCCGAGTGTCCACTTACAGAGACTCTAGCATTCACCAAGCAACACCCTAGTGTTGGACTTGCGACACCCTAGTGTTCACCTTTTGAGACCCTAATGGTCTCCTTACAACACCGCATCGTTGAATTTGTGATACCATATAGTTCATCTTCCGACACCCTAGTGTTGACCTTTCGACACACTAGTGTTGACCTTATGAACCCTAGTGTTCACTTTGCGACAACCTAATAGTCATATTTTGTTCACCATGAAGTGTTCACCTTATGACACCCTAGTGTTGAAATTACGTCACCCGGAGTGTCCAATTACAGAGACTATAGCATTCACCAATCAACACCCTAGTGTTGGACTTGCGACACCCTAGTGTTCACCTACTAACACCCTAGTGTTTACCATGCAAAATCCTAGGGGACACCTTTGGACACCATAGTGTTGACCTTGCCATACCTAATAAGTGTCTACAATGCCCACCCTAGTGTTCACCTTTTGAGACCCTAATGGTCTCCTTGCAACACCGCATCGTTGAATTTGTGATACCATATAGTTCATCTTCCGACACCCTAGTGTTGACCTTTCCACACCCTAGTGTTGACCTTATGAACCCTAGTGTTCACTTTGAGACAACCTAATAGTCATCTTTTGTTCACCATGAAGTGTTCACCTTATGACACCCTAGTTTTGAAATTACGTCACCCGGAGTGTCCAATTACATAGACTATAGCATTCACCAAGCAACACCCTAGTGTTGGACTTGCGACACCCTAGTGTTCACCTACTAACACCCTAGTGTTTACCATGCAATATCCTAGGGGACACCTTTGGACACCCTAGTGTTGACCTTGCCATACCTAATAAGTGTCTACAATGCCCACCCTTGTGTTCACCTTTTGAGACCCTAATGGTCTCCTTGCAACACCGCATCGTTGAATTTGTGATACCATATAGTTCATCTTCCGACACCCTAGTGTTGACCTTTCGACACCCTAGTGTTGACCTTATGAACCCTAGTGTTCACTTTGAGACAACCTAATAGTCATCTTTTGTTCACCATGAAGTGTTCACCTTATGACACCCTAGTGTTGAACTTACGTCACCCCGAGTGTCCAATTACAGAGACTCTAGCATTCACCAAGCAACACCCTAGTGTTGGACTTGCGACACCCTAGTGTTCACCTACTCACACCCTAGTGCTTACCATGCAACATCCTAGGGGACACCTTAGGACACCCTAGTGTTGACCTTGCCATACCTAATAAGTGTCTACAATGCCCCACCCTAGTGTTCACCTTTTAACAGCCTAATGGTCTCCTTGCAACCCCGCATCGTTGAATTTGCGATGCCATATAGTTCAACTTTCGACACCCTAGTGTTGACCTTATGCACACTAGTGTTCACTTAGCGACAGCCTAGTAGTAATCTTGTGTTCACCATGAAGTGTTCACCCTATGACACCATAGTGTTGAACTTACGTCACCCAGAGTGTCCACTCACAAAGACTCTAGCATTCAACAAGCAACATCCTAGTGTTGGACTTGCGACACCCTAGTGTTCACCTACTAACACCCTAGTGTTTACCATGCAACATCCTAGGGGACACCCTAGTGTTGACCTTGGCATACCTCATAAGTGTCTACAATGCCCCACCCTAGTGTTCACCTTTTGAGACCCTAATGGTCTCCTTACAACACCGCATCGTTGAATTTGTAATACCATATAGTTCATCTTCCGACACCCTAGTGTTGACCTTTCGACACACTGGTGTTGACCTTATGAACCCTAGTGTTCACTTTGCGACAACCTAATAGTCATCTTTTGTTCACCATGAGGTGTTCACCCTATGACACCCTAGTGTTGAACTTACGTCACCCCGAGTGTCCACTTACAGAGACTCTAGCATTCACCAAGCAACACCCTAGTGTTGGACTTGCGACACCCTAGTGTTCACCTACTAACACCCTAGTGTTTACCATGCAAAATCCTAGGGGACACCTTAGGACACCCTAGTGTTGACATTGCAATACCTAATAAGTGTCTACAATGCCCCACCCTAGTGTTCACCTTTTGAGACCCTAATGGTCTCCTTGCAACACCGCATCTTTGAATTTGTGATACCATATAGTTCATCTTCCGACACCCTATTGTTGACCTTTCGACACCCTAGTGTTGACCTTATGAACCCTAGTGTTCACTTTGAGACAACCTAATAGTCATCTTTTGTTCACCATGAAGTGTTCAACTTATGACACCCTAGTGTTGAACTTACGTCACCCCGAGTGTCCACTTACAGAGAGTCTAGCATTCACCAAGCAACACCCTAGTGTTGGACTTGCGACACCCTAGCGTTTACCTTTTGAGACCCTAATGGTCTCCTTACAACACCGCATCGTTGAATTTGTGATACCATATAGTTCATCTTCCGACACCCTAGTGTTGACCTTTCCACACTCTAGTGTTGACCTTATCAACCCTAGTGTTCACTTTGAGACAACCTAATAGTCATCTTTTGTTCACCATGAAGTGTTCACCTTATGACACCCTAGTGTTGAACTTACGTAACCCCGAGTGTCCAATTACAGAGACTCTAGCATTCACCAAGCAACACCCTAGGGTTGGACTTGCGACACCCTAGTGTTCACCTACTAACACCCTAGTGTTTACCATGCAACATCCTAGGGGACACCCTAGTGTTGACCTTGCCACACATAATAAGTGTCTACAATGCCCTACCCTAGTGTTCACCTTTTGAGACCCTAATGGTCTCCTTACAACACCGCATCGTTGAATTTGTAATACCATATAGTTCATCTTCCGACACCCTAGTGTTGACCTTTCGACACACTAGTGTTGACCTTATGAATCCTAGTGTTCACTTTGCACAACCTAATAGTCATCTTTTGTTCACCATGAAGTTTTCACCTTATGACACCCTAGTGTTGAAATTATGTCACCCGGAGTGTCCAATTACAGAGACTCAAGCATTCACCAAGCAACACCCTAGTGTTGGACTTGCGACACCCTAGTGTTCACCTACTAACACCCTAGTGTTTACCATGCAAAATCCTAGGGGACACCTTAGGACACCCTAGTGTTGACCTTGCAATATATAATAAGTGCCTACAATGCCCCACCCTAGTGTTCACCTTTTGAGACCCTAATGGTCTCCTTGCAACACCGCATCGTTGAATTTGTGATACCATATAGTTCATCTTCCGACACCCTAGTGTTGACCTTATGAACCCTAGTGTTCACTTTGAGACAACCTAATAGTCATCTTTTGTTCACCATGAAGTGTTCACCTTATGACACCCTAGTGTTGAACTTACGTCACCCCGAGTGTCCACTTACAGAGACTCTAGCATTCACCAAGCAACACCCTAGTGTTGGACTTGCGACACCCTAGTGTTCACCTTTTGAGACCCTAATGGTCTCCTTACAACACCGCATCGTTGAATTTGTGATACCATATAGTTCATCTTCCGACACCCTAGTGTTGACCTTTCGACACACTAGTGTTGACCTTATGAACCCTAGTGTTCACTTTGCGACAACCTAATAGTCATCTTTTGTTCACCATGAAGTTTTCACCTTATGACACCCTAGTGTTGAAATTACGTCACCCAGAGTGTCCAATTACAGAGACTCTAGCATTCACCAAGCAACACCCTAGTGTTGGACTTGCGACACCCTAGCGTTTACCTTTTGAGACCCTAATGGTCTCCTTACAACACCGCATCGTTGAATTTGTGATACCATATAGTTCATCTTCCGACACCCTAGTGTTGACCTTTCGACACACTAGTGTTGACCTTATGAACCCTAGTGTTCACTTTGAGACAACCTAATAGTCATCTTTTGTTCACCATGAAGTGTTCAACTTATGACACCCTAGTGTTGAACTTACGTCACCCCGAGTGTCCACTTACAGAGACTCTAGCATTCACCAAGCAACACCCTAGTGTTGGACTTGCGACACCCTAGCGTTTACCTTTTGAGACCCTAATGGTCTCCTTACAACACCGCATCGTTGAATTTGTGATACCATATAGTTCATCTTCCGACACCCTAGTGTTGACCTTTCGACACACTAGTGTTGACCTTATGAACCCTAGTGTTCACTTTGCGACAACCTAATAGTCATATTTTGTTCACCATGAAGTGTTCACCTTATGACACCCTAGTGTTGAAATTACGTCACCCGTAGTGTCCAATTACAGAGACTCTAGCATTCACCAAGCAACACCCTAGGGTTGTTTTTGCGACACCCTAGTGTTCACCTACTAACACCCTAGTGTTTACCATGCAAAATCCTAGGGGACACCTTTGGACACCATAGTGTTGACCTTGCCATACCTAATAAGTGTCTACAATGCCCACCCTTGTGTTCACCTTTTGAGACCCTAATGGTCTCCTTGCAACAACGCATCGTTGAATTTGTGATACCATATATTTCATCTTCCGACACCCTAGTGTTGACCTTTCCACACTCTAGTGTTGACCTTATCAACCCTAGTGTTCACTTTGAGACAACCTAATAGTCATCTTTTGTTCACCATGAAGTGTTCACCTTATGACACCCTAGTGTTGAACTTACGTAACCCCGAGTGTCCAATTACAGAGACTCTAGCATTCACCAAGCAACACCCTAGGGTTGGACTTGCGACACCCTAGTGTTCACCTACTAACACCCTAGTGTTTACCATGCAACATCCTAGGGGACACCCTAGTGTTGACCTTGCCACACATAATAAGTGTCTACAATGCCCTACCCTAGTGTTCACCTTTTGAGACCCTAATGGTCTCCTTACAACACCGCATCGTTGAATTTGTAATACCATATAGTTCATCTTCCGACACCCTAGTGTTGACCTTTCGACACACTAGTGTTGACCTTATGAATCCTAGTGTTCACTTTGCACAACCTAATAGTCATCTTTTGTTCACCATGAAGTTTTCACCTTATGACACCCTAGTGTTGAAATTATGTCACCCGGAGTGTCCAATTACAGAGACTCAAGCATTCACCAAGCAACACCCTAGTGTTGGACTTGCGACACCCTAGTGTTCACCTACTAACACCCTAGTGTTTACCATGCAAAATCCTAGGGGACACCTTAGGACACCCTAGTGTTGACCTTGCAATACCTAATAAGTGCCTACAATGCCCCACCCTAGTGTTCACCTTTTGAGACCCTAATGGTCTCCTTGCAACACCGCATCGTTGAATTTGTGATACCATATAGTTCATCTTCCGACACCCTAGTGTTGACCTTATGAACCCTAGTGTTCACTTTGAGACAACCTAATAGTCATCTTTTGTTCACCATGAAGTGTTCACCTTATGACACCCTAGTGTTGAACTTACGTCACCCCGAGTGTCCACTTACAGAGACTCTAGCATTCACCAAGCAACACCCTAGTGTTGGACTTGCGACACCCTAGTGTTCACCTTTTGAGACCCTAATGGTCTCCTTACAACACCGCATCGTTGAATTTGTGATACCATATAGTTCATCTTCCGACACCCTAGTGTTGACCTTTCGACACACTAGTGTTGACCTTATGAACCCTAGTGTTCACTTTGCGACAACCTAATAGTCATCTTTTGTTCACCATGAAGTATTCACCTTATGACACCCTAGTGTTGAAATTACGTCACCCAGAGTGTCCAATTACAGAGACTCTAGCATTCACCAAGCAACACCCTAGTGTTGGACTTGCGACACCCTAGTGTTCACCTACTAACACCCTAGTGTTTACCATGCAAAATCCTAGGGGACACCTTTGGACACCCTAGTGTTGACCTTGCCATACCTAATAAGTGTCTACAATGCCCACCCTAGTGTTCACCTTTTGAGACCCTAATGGTCTCCTTGCAACACCGCATCGTTGAATTTGTGATACCATATAGTTCATCTTCCGACACCCTAGTGTTGACCTTTCGACACACTAGTGTTGACCTTATGAACCCTAGTGTTCACTTTGCGACAACCTAATAGTCATCTTTTGTTCACCATGAAGTATTCACCTTATGACACCCTAGTGTTGAAATTACGTCACCCGGAGTGTCCAATTACAGAGACTCTAGCATTCACCAAGCAACACCCTAGTGTTGGACTTGCGACACCCTAGTGTTCACCTACTAACACCCTAGTGTTTACCATGCAAAATCCTAGGGGGCACCTTTGGACACCATAGTGTTGACCTTGCCATACCTAATAAGTGTCTACAATGCCCACCCTAGTGTTCACCTTTTGAGACCCTAATGGTCTCCTTGCAACACCGCATCGTTGAATTTGTGATACCATATAGTTCATCTTCCGACACCCTAGTGTTGACCTTTCGACACCCTAGTGTTGACCTTATGAACGCTAGTGTTCACTTTGAGACAACCTAATAGTCATCTTTTGTTCACCATGAAGTGTTCACCTTATGACACCCTAATGTTGAACTTACGTCACCCCGAGTGTCCACTTACAGAGACTCTAGCATTCACCAAGCAACACCCTAGTGTTGGACTTGCGACACCCTAGTGTTCACCTTTTGAGACCCTAATGGTCTCCTTACAACACCGCATCGTTGAATTTGTGATACCATATAGTTCATCTTCCGACACCCTAGTGTTGACCTTTCGACACACTAGTGTTGACCTTATGAACCCTAGTGTTCACTTTGCGACAACCTAATAGTCATATTTTGTTCACCATGAAGTGTTCACCTTATGACACCCTAGTGTTGAAATTACGTCACCCGGAGTGTCCAATTACAGAGACTCTAGCATTCACCAAGCAACACCCTAGTGTTGGACTTGCGACACCCTAGTGTTCACCTACTAACACCCTAGTGTTTACCATGCAAAATCCTAGGGGACACCTTTGGACACCATAGTGTTGACCTTGCCATACCTAATAAGTGTCTACAATGCCCACCCTTGTGTTCACCTTTTGAGACCCTAATGGTCGCCTTGCAACAACGCATCGTTGAATTTGTGATACCATATATTTCATCTTCCGACACCCTAGTGTTGACCTTTCGACACCCTAGTGTTGACCTTATGAACCCTAGTGTTCACTTTGAGACAACCTAATAGTCATCTTTTGTTCACCATGAAGTGTTCACCTTATGACACCCTAGTGTTGAACTTACGTAACCCCGAGTGTCCAATTACAGAGACTCTAGCATTCACCAAGCAACACCCTAGTGTTGGACTTGCGACACCCTAGTGTTCACCTACTAACACCCTAGTGTTTACCATGCAAAATCCTAGGGGACACCTTAGGACACCCTAGTGTTGACCTTGCAATACCTAATAAGTGTCTACAATGCCCCACCCTAGTGTTCACCTTTTGAGACCCTAATGGTCTCCTTGCAACACCGCATCGTTGAATTATTGATACCATATAGTTCATCTTTCGACACCCTAGTGTTGACCTTTCGACACCCTAGTGTTGACCTTATGAACCCTAGTGTTCACTTTGAGACAACCTAATAGTCATCTTTTGTTCACCATGAAGTGTTCACCTTATGACACCCTAGTGTTGAACTTACGTCACCCCGAGTGTCCACTTACAGAGACTCTAGCATTCACCAAGCAACACCCTAGTGTTGGACTTGCGACACCCTAGTGTTCACCTTTTGAGACCCTAATGGTCTCCTTACAACACCGGATCGTTGAATTTGTGATACCATATAGTTCATCTTCCGACACCCTAGTGTTGACCTTTCGACACACTAGTGTTGACCTTATGAACCCTAGTGTTCACTTTGCGACAACCTAATAGTCATATTTTGTTCACCATGAAGTGTTCACCTTATGACACCCTAGTGTTGAAATTACGTCACCCGGAGTGTCCAATTACGGAGACTCTTGCATTCACCAAGCAACACCCTAGTGTTGGACTTGCGACACCCTAGTGTTCACCTACTAACACCCTAGTGTTTACCATGCAATATCCTGGGGGACACCTTTGGACACCCTAGTGTTGACCTTGCCATACCTAATAAGTGTCTACAATGCCCACCCTAGTGTTCACCTTTTGAGACCCTAATGGTCTCCTAGCAACACCGCATCGTTGAATTTGTGATACCATATAGTTCATCTTCCGACACCCTAGTGTTGACCTTTCCACACCCTAGTGTTGACCATATGAACCCTAGTGTTCACTTTGAGACAACCTAATAGTCATCTTTTGTTCACCATGAAGTGTTCACCTTATGACACCCTAGTTTTGAAATTACGTCACCCGGAGTGTCCAATTACAGAGACTCTAGCATTCACCAAGCAACACCCTAGTGTTGGACTTGCGACACCCTAGTGTTCACCTACTAACACCCTAGTGTTTACCATGCAATAACCTGGGGGACACCTTTGGACACCCTAGTGTTGACCTTGCCATACCTAATAAGTGTCTACAATGCACACCCTTGTGTTCACCTTTTGAGACCCTAATGGTCTCCTTGCAACACCGCATCGTTGAATTTGTGATACCATATAGTTCATCTTCCGACACCCTAGTGTTGACCTTTCGACACCCTAGTGTTGACCTTATGAACCCTAGTGTTCACTTTGAGACAACCTAATAGTCATCTTTTGTTCACCATGAAGTGTTCACCTTATGACACCCTAGTGTTGAACTTACGTCACCCCGAGTGTCCAATTACAGAGACTCTAGCATTCACCAAGCAACACCCTAGTGTTGGACTTGCGACACCCTAGTGTTCACCTACTCACACCCTAGTGCTTGCCATGCAACATCCTAGGGGACACCTTAGGACACCCTAGTGTTGACCTTGCCATACCTAATAAGTGTCTACAATGCCCCACCCTAGTGTTCACCTTTTAACAGCCTAATGGTCTCCTTGCAACACCGCATCGTTGAATTTGCGATGCCATATAGTTCAACTTTCGACACCCTAGTGTTGACCTTATGCACACTAGTGTTCACTTAGCGACAGCCTAGTAGTCATCTTGTGTTCACCATGAAGTGTTCACCCTATGACACCATAGTGTTGAACTTACGTCACCCAGAGTGTCCACTCACAAAGACTCTAGCATTCAACAAGCAACATCCTAGTGTTGGACTTGCGACACCCTAGTGTTCACCTACTAACACCCTAGTGTTTACCATGCAACATCCTAGGGGACACCCTAGTGTTGACCTTGGCATACCTCATAAGTGTCTACAATGCCCCACCCTAGTGTTCACCTTTTGAGACCCTAATGGTCTCCTTACAACACCGCATCGTTGAATTTGTAATACCATATAGTTCATCTTCCGACACCCTAGTGTTGACCTTTCGACACACTAGTGTTGACCTTATGAACCCTAGTGTTCACTTTGCGACAACCTAATAGTCATCTTTTTTTCACCATGAAGTGTTCACCCTATGACACCCTAGTGTTGAACTTACGTCACCCCGAGTGTCCACTTACAGAGACTCTAGCATTCACCAAGCAACACCCTAGTGTTGGACTTGCGACACCCTAGTGTTCACCTACTAACACCCTAGTGTTTACCATGCAAAATCCTAGGGGACACCTTAGGACACCCTAGTGTTGACCTTGCAATACCTAATAAGTGTCTACAATGCCCCACCCTAGTGTTCACCTTTTGAGACCCTAATGGTCTCCTTGCAACACCGCATCTTTGAATTTGTGATACCATATAGTTCATCTTCCGACACCCTATTGTTGACCTTTCGACACCCTAGTGTTGACCTTATGAACCCTAGTGTTCACTTTGAGACAACCTAATAGTCATCTTTTGTTCACCATGAAGTGTTCAACTTATGACACCCTAGTGTTGAACTTACGTCACCCCGAGTGTCCACTTACAGAGACTCTAGCATTCACCAAGCAACACCCTAGTGTTGGACTTGCGACACCCTAGTGTTCACCTTTTGAGACCCTAATGGTCTCCTTACAACACCGCATCGTTGAATTTGTGATACCATATAGTTCATCTTCCGACACCCTAGTGTTGACCTTTCGACACACTAGTGTTGACCTTATGAACCCTAGTGTTCACTTTGCGACAACCTAATAGTCATATTTTGTTCACCATGAAGTGTTCACCTTATGACACCCTAGTGTTGAAATTACGTCACCCGGAGTGTCCAATTACAGAGACTCTAGCATTCACCAAGCAACACCCTAGTGTTGGACTTGCGACACCCTAGTGTTCACCTACTAACACCCTAGTGTTTACCATCCAAAATCCTAGGGGACACCTTTGGACACCATAGTGTTGACCTTGCCATACCTAATAAGTGTCTACAATGCCCACCCTTGTGTTCACCTTTTGAGACCCTAATGGTCGCCTTGCAACAACGCATCGATGAATTTGTGATACCATATATTTCATCTTCCGACACCCTAGTGTTGACCTTTCCACACCCTAGTGTTGACCTTATGAACGCTAGTGTTCACTTTGAGACAACCTAATAGTCATCTTTTGTTCACCATGAAGTGTTCACCTTATGACACCCTAGTGTTGAACTTACGTAACCCCGAGTGTCCAATTACAGAGACTCTAGCATTCACCAAGCAACACCCTAGCGTTGGACTTGCGACACCCTAGTGTTCACCTACTAACACCCTAGTGTTTACCATGCAACATCCTAGGGGACACCCTAGTGTTGACCTTGCCACACCTAATAAGTGTCTACAATGCCCTACCCTAGTGTTCACCTTTTGAGACCCTAATGGTCTCCTTACAACACCGCATCGTTGAATTTGTAATACCATATAGTTCATCTTCCGACACCCTAGTGTTGACCTTTCGACACACTAGTGTTGACCTTATGAATCCTAGTGTTCACTTTGCACAACCTAATAGTCATCTTTTGTTCACCATGAAGTTTTCACCTTATGACACCCTAGTGTTGAAATTATGTCACCCGGAGTGTCCAATTACAGAGACTCAAGCATTCACCAAGCAACACCCTAGTGTTGGACTTGCGACACCCTAGTGTTCACCTACTAACACCCTAGTGTTTACCATGCAAAATCCTAGGGGACACCTTAGGACACCCTAGTGTTGACCTTGCAATACCTAATAAGTGTCTACAATGCCCCACCCTAGTGTTCACTTTTTGAGACCCTAATGGTCTCCTTGCAACACCGCATCGTTGAATTTGTGATACCATATAGTTCATCTTCCGACACCCTAGTGTTGACCTTATGAACCCTAGTGTTCACTTTGAGACAACCTAATAGTCATCTTTTGTTCACCATGAAGTGTTCACCTTATGACACCCTAGTGTTGAACTTACGTCACCCCGAGTGTCCACTTACAGAGACTCTAGCATTCACCAAGCAACACCCTAGTGTTGGACTTGCGACACCCTAGTGTTCACCTTTTGAGACCCTAATGGTCTCCTTACAACACCGCATCGTTGAATTTGTGATACCATATAGTTCATCTTCCGACACCCTAGTGTTGACCTTTCGACACACTAGTGTTGACCTTATGAACCCTAGTGTTCACTTTGCGACAACCTAATAGTCATCTTTTGTTCACCATGAAGTATTCACCTTATGACACCCTAGTGTTGAAATTACGTCACCCAGAGTGTCCAATTACAGAGACTCTAGAATTCACCAAGCAACACCCTAGTGTTGGACTTGCGACACCCTAGTGTTCACCTACTAACACCCTAGTGTTTACCATGCAAAATCCTAGGGGACACCTTTGGACACCCTAGTGTTGACCTTGCCATACCTAATAAGTGTCTACAATGCCCACCGTAGTGTTCACCTTTTGAGACCCTAATGGTCTCCTTGCAACACCACATCGTTGAATTTGTGATACCATATAGTTCATCTTCCGACACCCTAGTGTTGACCTTTCCACACCCTAGTGTTGACCTTATGAACCCTAGTGTTCACTTTGAGACAACCTAATAGTCATCTTTTGTTCACCATAAAGTGTTCACCTTATGACACCCTAGTGTTGAACTTACGTCACCCCGAGTGTCCAATTACAGAGACTCTAGCATTCACCAAGCAACACCCTAGTGTTGGACTTGCGACACCCTAGTGTTCACCTACTAACACCCTAGTGCTTACCATGCAACATCCTAGGGGACACCTTAGGACACCCTAGTGTTGACCTTGCCATACCTAATAAGTGTCTACAATGCCCCACCCTAGTGTTCACCTTTTAACAGCCTAATGGTCTCCTTGCAACACCGCATCGTTGAATTTGCGATGCCATATAGTTCAACTTTCGACACCCTAGTGTTGACCTTATGCACACTAGTGTTCACTTAGCGACAGCCTAGTAGTCATCTTGTGTTCACCATGAAGTGTTCACCCTATGAAACCATAGTGTTGAACTTACGTCACCCAGAGTGTCCACTCACAAAGACTCTTGCATTCAACAAGCAACATCCTAGTATTGGACTTGCGACACCCTAGTGTTCACCTACTAACACCGTAGTGTTTACCATGCAACATCCTAGGGGACACCTTAGGACACCCTAGTGTTGACCTTGCCATACCTAATAAGTGTCTACAATGCCCCACCCTAGTGTTCACCTTTTGAGACCCTAATGGTCTCCTTGCAACACCGCATCGTTGAATTTGCGATGCCATATAGTTCAACTTTCGACACCCTAGTGTTGACCTTATGCACACTAGTGTTCACTTAGCGACAGCCTAGTAGTCATCTTGTGTTCACCATGAAGTGTTCACCCTATGAAACCATAGTGTTGAACTTACGTCACCTAGAGTGTCCACTCACAAAGACTCTTGCATTCAACATGCAACATCCTAGTGTTGGACTTGCGACACCCTAGTGTTCACCTACTAACACCGTAGTGTTTACCATGCAACATCCTAGGGGACACCCTAGTGTTGACCTTGCCATACCTAATAAGTGTCTACAATGCCCCACCCTAGTGTTCACCTTTTGAGACCCTAATGGTCTCCTTACAACACCGCATCGTTGAATTTGTAATACCATATAGTTCATCTTCCGACACCCTAGTGTTGACCTTTCGACACACTAGTGTTGACCTTATGAACCCTAGTGTTCACTTTGCGACAACCTAATAGTCATCTTTTGTTCACCTTGAAGTGTTCACCTTATGACACCCTAGTGTTAAAATTATGTCACCCGGAGTGTCGAATTACAGAGACTCAAGCATTCACCAAGCAACACCCTAGTGTTGGACTTGCGACACCCTAGTGTTCACCTACTAACACCCTAGTGTTTACCATGCAAAATCCTAGGGGACACCTTAGGACACCCTAGTGTTGACCTTGCAATACTTAATAAGTGTCTACAATGCCCCACCCTAGTGTTCACCTTTTGAGACCCTAATGGTCTCCTTGCAACACCGCATCGTTGAATTTGTGATACCATATAGTTCATCTTCCGACACCCTAGTGTTGAACTTTCGACACCCTAGTGTTGACCTTATGAACCCTAGTGTTCACTTTAAGACAACCTAATAGTCATCTTTTGTTCACCATGAAGTGTTCACCTTATGACACCCTAGTGTTGAACTTACGTCACCCCGAGTGTCCACTTACAGAGACTCTAGCATTCACCAAGCAACACCCTAGTGTTGGACTTGCGACACCCTAGTGTTCACCTTTTGAGACCCTAATGGTCTCCTTACAACACCGCATCGTTGAATTTGTGATACCATATACTTCATCTTCCGACACCCTAGTGTTGACCTTTCGACACACTAGTGTTGACCTTATGAACCCTAGTGTCCACTTTGCGACAACCTAATAGTCATGTTTTGTTCACCATGAAGTGTTCACCTTATGACACCCTAGTGTTGAAATTACGTCACCCGGAGTGTCCAATTACAGAGACTCTAGCATTCACCAAGCAACACCCTAGTGTTGGACTTGCGACACCCTAGTGTTCACCTACTAACACCCTAGTGTTTACCATGCAAAATCCTAGGGGACACCTTTGGACACCATAGTGTTGACCTTGCCATACCTAATAAGTGTCTACAATGCCCACCCTTGTGTTCACCTTTTGAGACCCTAATGGTCGCCTTGCAACAACGCATCGTTGAATTTGTGATACCATATATTTCATCTTCCGACACCCTAGTGTTGACCTTTCCACACCCTAGTGTTGACCTTATGAACCCTAGTGTTCACTTTGAGACAACCTAATAGTCATCTTTTGTTCACCATGAAGTGTTCACCTTATGACACCCTAGTGTTGAACTTACGTAACCCCGTGTGTCCAATTACAGAGACTCAAGCATTCACCAAGCAACACCCTAGTGTTGGACTTGCGACACCCTAGTGTTCACCTACTAATACCCTAGTGTTTACCATGCAAAATCCTAGGGGACACCTTAGGACACCCTAGTGTTGACCTTGCAATACCTAATAAGTGTCTACAATGCCCCACCCTAGTGTTCACCTTTTGAGACCCTAATGGTCTCCTTGCAACACCGCATCTTTGAATTTGTGATACCATATAGTTCATCTTCCGACACCCTATTGTTGACCTTTCGACACCCTAGTGTTGACCTTATGAACCCTAGTGTTCACTTTGAGACAACCTAATAGTCATCTTTTGTTCACCATGAAGTGTTCAACTTATGACACCCTAGTGTTGAACTTACGTCCCCCCGAGTGTCCACTTACAGAGACTCTAGCATTCACCAAGCAACACCCTAGTGTTGGACTTGCGACACCCTAGTGTTTACCTTTTGAGACCCTAATGGTCTCCTTACAACACCGCATCGTTGAATTTGTGATACCAGATAGTTCATCTTCCGACACCCTAGTGTTGACCTTTCGACACACTAGTGTTGACCTTATGAACCCTAGTGTTCACTTTGCGACAACCTAATAGTCATATTTTGTTCACCATGAAGTGTTCACCTTATGACACCCTAGTGTTGAAATTACGTCACCCGGAGTGTCCAATTACAGAGACTCTAGCATTCACCAAGCAACACCCTAGTGTTGGACTTGCGACACCCTAGTGTTCACCTACTAACACCCTAGTGTTTACCATGCAAAATCCTAGGGGACACCTTTGGACACCATAGTGTTGACCTTGCCATACCTAATAAGTGTCTACAATGCCCACCCTTGTGTTCACCTTTTGAGACCCTAATGGTCGCCTTGCAACAACGCATCGATGAATTTGTGATACCATATATTTCATCTTCCGACACCCTAGTGTTGACCTTTCCACACCCTAGTGTTGACCTTATCAACCCTAGTGTTCACTTTGAGACAACCTAATAGTCATCTTTTGTTCACCATGAAGTGTTCACCTTATGACACCCTAGTGTTGAACTTACGTAACCCCGAGTGTCCAATTACAGAGACTCTAGCATTCACCAAGCAACACCCTAGCGTTGAACTTGCGACACCCTAGTGTTCACCTACTAACACCCTTGTGTTTACCATGCAACATCCTAGGGGATACCTTAGGACACCCTAGTGTTGACCTTGCCATACCTAATAAGTGTCTACAATGCCCACCCTAGTGTTCACCTTTTAACAGCCTAATGGTCTCCTTGCAACACCGCATCGTTGAATTTGCGATGCCATATAGTTCAACTTTCGACACCCTAGTGTTGACCTTATGCACACTAGTGTTCACTTAGCGACAGCCTAGTAGTCATCTTGTGTTCACCATGAAGTGTTCACCCTATGAAACCATAGTGTTGAACTTACGTCACCCAGAGTGTCCACTCACAAAGACTCTTGCATTCAACAAGCAACATCCTAGTATTGGACTTGCGACACCCTAGTGTTCACCTACTAACACCGTAGTGTTTACCATGCAACATCCTAGGGGACACCTTAGGACACCCTAGTGTTGACCTTGCCATACCTAATAAGTGTCTACAATGCCCCACCCTAGTGTTCACCTTTTGAGACCCTAATGGTCTCCTTGCAACACCGCATCGTTGAATTTGCGATGCCATATAGTTCAACTTTCGACACCCTAGTGTTGACCTTATGCACACTAGTGTTCACTTAGCGACAGCCTAGTAGTCATCTTGTGTTCACCATGAAGTGTTCACCCTATGAAACCATAGTGTTGAACTTACGTCACCTAGAGTGTCCACTCACAAAGACTCTTGCATTCAACATGCAACATCCTAGTGTTGGACTTGCGACACCCTAGTGTTCACCTACTAACACCGTAGTGTTTACCATGCAACATCCTAGGGGACACCCTAGTGTTGACCTTGCCATACCTAATAAGTGTCTACAATGCCCCACCCTAGTGTTCACCTTTTGAGACCCTAATGGTCTCCTTACAACACCGCATCGTTGAATTTGTAATACCATATAGTTCATCTTCCGACACCCTAGTGTTGACCTTTCGACACACTAGTGTTGACCTTATGAACCCTAGTGTTCACTTTGCGACAACCTAATAGTCATCTTTTGTTCACCTTGAAGTGTTCACCTTATGACACCCTAGTGTTAAAATTATGTCACCCGGAGTGTCGAATTACAGAGACTCAAGCATTCACCAAGCAACACCCTAGTGTTGGACTTGCGACACCCTAGTGTTCACCTACTAACACCCTAGTGTTTACCATGCAAAATCCTAGGGGACACCTTAGGACACCCTAGTGTTGACCTTGCAATACTTAATAAGTGTCTACAATGCCCCACCCTAGTGTTCACCTTTTGGGACCCTAATGGTCTCCTTGCAACACCGCATCGTTGAATTTGTGATACCATATAGTTCATCTTCCGACACCCTAGTGTTGAACTTTCGACACCCTAGTGTTGACCTTATGAACCCTAGTGTTCACTTTAAGACAACCTAATAGTCATCTTTTGTTCACCATGAAGTGTTCACCTTATGACACCCTAGTGTTGAACTTACGTCACCCCGAGTGTCCACTTACAGAGACTCTAGCATTCACCAAGCAACACCCTAGTGTTGGACTTGCGACACCCTAGTGTTCACCTTTTGAGACCCTAATGGTCTCCTTACAACACCGCATCGTTGAATTTGTGATACCATATACTTCATCTTCCGACACCCTAGTGTTGACCTTTCGACACACTAGTGTTGACCTTATGAACCCTAGTGTCCACTTTGCGACAACCTAATAGTCATGTTTTGTTCACCATGAAGTGTTCACCTTATGACACCCTAGTGTTGAAATTACGTCACCCGGAGTGTCCAATTACAGAGACTCTAGCATTCACCAAGCAACACCCTAGTGTTGGACTTGCGACACCCTAGTGTTCACCTACTAACACCCTAGTGTTTACCATGCAAAATCCTAGGGGACACCTTTGGACACCATAGTGTTGACCTTGCCATACCTAATAAGTGTCTACAATGCCCACCCTTGTGTTCACCTTTTGAGACCCTAATGGTCGCCTTGCAACAACGCATCGTTGAATTTGTGATACCATATATTTCATCTTCCGACACCCTAGTGTTGACCTTTCCACACCCTAGTGTTGACCTTATGAACCCTAGTGTTCACTTTGAGACAACCTAATAGTCATCTTTTGTTCACCATGAAGTGTTCACCTTATGACACCCTAGTGTTGAACTTACGTAACCCCGTGTGTCCAATTACAGAGACTCAAGCATTCACCAAGCAACACCCTAGTGTTGGACTTGCGACACCCTAGTGTTCACCTACTAATACCCTAGTGTTTACCATGCAAAATCCTAGGGGACACCTTAGGACACCCTAGTGTTGACCTTGCAATACCTAATAAGTGTCTACAATGCCCCACCCTAGTGTTCACCTTTTGAGACCCTAATGGTCTCCTTGCAACACCGCATCTTTGAATTTGTGATACCATATAGTTCATCTTCCGACACCCTATTGTTGACCTTTCGACACCCTAGTGTTGACCTTATGAACCCTAGTGTTCACTTTGAGACAACCTAATAGTCATCTTTTGTTCACCATGAAGTGTTCAACTTATGACACCCTAGTGTTGAACTTACGTCCCCCCGAGTGTCCACTTACAGAGACTCTAGCATTCACCAAGCAACACCCTAGTGTTGGACTTGCGACACCCTAGTGTTTACCTTTTGAGACCCTAATGGTCTCCTTACAACACCGCATCGTTGAATTTGTGATACCAGATAGTTCATCTTCCGACACCCTAGTGTTGACCTTTCGACACACTAGTGTTGACCTTATGAACCCTAGTGTTCACTTTGCGACAACCTAATAGTCATATTTTGTTCACCATGAAGTGTTCACCTTATGACACCCTAGTGTTGAAATTACGTCACCCGGAGTGTCCAATTACAGAGACTCTAGCATTCACCAAGCAACACCCTAGTGTTGGACTTGCGACACCCTAGTGTTCACCTACTAACACCCTAGTGTTTACCATGCAAAATCCTAGGGGACACCTTTGGACACCATAGTGTTGACCTTGCCATACCTAATAAGTGTCTACAATGCCCACCCTTGTGTTCACCTTTTGAGACCCTAATGGTCGCCTTGCAACAACGCATCGATGAATTTGTGATACCATATATTTCATCTTCCGACACCCTAGTGTTGACCTTTCCACACCCTAGTGTTGACCTTATCAACCCTAGTGTTCACTTTGAGACAACCTAATAGTCATCTTTTGTTCACCATGAAGTGTTCACCTTATGACACCCTAGTGTTGAACTTACGTAACCCCGAGTGTCCAATTACAGAGACTCTAGCATTCACCAAGCAACACCCTAGCGTTGAACTTGCGACACCCTAGTGTTCACCTACTAACACCCTAGTGTTTACCATGCAACATCCTAGGGGTCACCTTAGGACACCCTAGTGTTGACCTTGCAATACCTAATAAGTGTCTACAATGCCCCACCCTAGTGTTCACCTTTTGAGACCCTAATGGTCTCCTTGCAACACCGCATCGTTGAATTTGTGATACCATATAGTTCATCTTCCGACACCCTAGTGTTGACCTTTCGACACCCTAGTGTTGACCTTATGAACCTTAGTGTTCACTTTGAGACAACCTAATAGTCATCTTTTGTTCACCATGAAGTGTTCACCTTATGACACCCTAGTGTTGAACTTACGTCACCCCGAGTGTCCACTTACAGAGACTCTAGCATTCACCAAGCAACACCCTAGTGTTGGACTTGCGACACCCTAGGGTTCACCTTTTGAGACCCTAATGGTCTCCTTACAACACCGCATCGTTGAATTTGTGATACCATATAGTTCATCTTCCGACACCCTAGTGTTGACCTTTCGACAAACTAATGTTGACCTTATGAACCCTAGTGTTCACTTTGCGACAACCTAATAGTCATATTTTGTTCACCATGAAGTGTTCACCTTATGACACCCTAGTGTTGAAATTACGTCACCCGGAGTGTCCAATTACAGAGACTCTAGCATTCACCAAGCAACACCCTAGTGTTGGACTTGCGACACCCTAGTGTTCACCTTTTGAGACCATAATGGTCTCCTTACAACACCGCATCGTTGAATTTGTGATACCATATACTTCATCTTCCGACACCCTAGTGTTGACCTTTCGACACACTAGTGTTGACCTTATGAACCCTAGTGTTCACTTTGCGACAACCTAATAGTCATGTTTTGTTCACCATGAAGTGTTCACCTTATGACACCCTAGTGTTGAAATTACGTCACCCGGAGTGTCCAATTACAGAGACTCTAGCATTCACCAAGCAACACCCTAGTGTTGGACTTGCGACACCCTAGTGTTCACCTACTAACACCCTAGTGTTTACCATGCAAAATCCTAGGGGACACCTTTGGACACCATAGTGTTGACCTTGCCATACCTAATAAGTGTCTACAATGCCCACCCTTGTGTTCACCTTTTGAGACCCTAATGGTCGCCTTGCAACAACGCATCGTTGAATTTGTGATACCATATATTTCATCTTCCGACACCCTAGTGTTGACCTTTCCACACCCTAGTGTTGACCTTATGAACCCTAGTGTTCACTTTGAGACAACCTAATAGTCATCTTTTGTTCACCATGAAGTGTTCACCTTATGACACCCTAGTGTTGAACTTACGTAACCCGGTGTGTCCAATTACAGAGACTCAAGCATTCACCAAGCAACACCCTAGTGTTGGACTTGCGACACCCTAGTGTTCACCTACTAACACCCTAGTGTTTACCATGCAAAATCCTAGGGGACACCTTAGGACACCCTAGTGTTGACCTTGCAATACCTAATAAGTGTCTACAATGCCCCACCCTAGTGTTCACCTTTTGAGACCCTAATGGTCTCCTTGCAACACCGCATCGTTGAATTTGTGATACCATATAGTTCATCTTCCGACACCCTAGTGTTGACCTTATGAACCCTAGTGTTCACTTTGAGACAACCTAATAGTCATCTTTTGTTCACCATGAAGTGTTCACCTTATGACACCCTAGTGTTGAACTTACGTCACCCCGAGTGTCCACTTACAGAGACTCTAGCATTCACCAAGCAACACCCTAGTGTTGGACTTGCGACACCCTAGGGTTCACCTTTTGAGACCCTAATGGTCTCCTTACAACACCGCATCGTTGAATTTGTGATACCATATACTTCATCTTCCGACACCCTAGTGTTGACCTTTCGACAAACTAATGTTGACCTTATGAACCCTAGTGTTCACTTTGCGACAACCTAATAGTCATATTTTGTTCACCATGAAGTGTTCACCTTATGACACCCTAGTGTTGAAATTACGTCACCCGGAGTGTCCAATTACAGAGACTCTAGCATTCACCAAGCAACACCCTAGTGTTGGACTTGCGACACCCTAGTGTTCACCTACTAACACCCTAGTGTTTACCATGCAAAATCCTAGGGGACACCTTTGGACACCATAGTGTTGACCTTGCCATACCTAAAAAGTGTCTACAATGCCCACCCTTGTGTTCACCTTTTGAGACCCTAATTGTCGCCTTGCAACAACGCATCGTTGAATTTGTGATACCATATATTTCATCTTCCGACACCCTAGTGTTGACCTTTCCACACCCTAGTGTTGACCTTATGAACCCTAGTGTTCACTTTGAGACAACCTAATAGTCATCTTTTGTTCACCATGAAGTGTTCACCTTATGACACCCTAGTGTTGAACTTACGTAACCCCGAGTGTCCAATTACAGAGACTCTAGCATTCACCAAGCAACACCCTAGTGTTGGACTTGCGACTCCCTAGTGTTCACCTACTAACACCCTAGTGTTTACCATGCAAAATCCTAGGGGACACCTTAGGACACCCTAGTGTTGACCTTGCAATACCTAATAAGTGTCTACAATGCCCCTCCCTAGTGTTCACCTTTTGAGACCCTAATGGTCTCCTTGCAACACCGCATCGTTGAATTTGTGATACCATATAGTTCATCTTCCGACACTCTAGTGTTGACCTTATGAACCCTAGTGTTCACTTTGAGACAACCTAATAGTCATCTTTTGTTCACCATGAAGTGTTCACCTTATGACACACTAGTGGTTAACTTACGTCACCCCGAGTGTCCACTTACAGAGACTCTAGCATTCACCAAGCAACACCCTAGTGTTGGACTTGCGACACCCTAGTGTTCACCTTTTGAGACCCTAATGGTCTCCTTACAACACCGCATCGTTGAATTTGTGATACCATATAGTTCATCTTCCGACACCCTAGTGTTGACCTTTCGACACACTAGTGTTGACCTTATGAACCCTAGTGTTCACTTTGCGACAACCTAATAGTCATCTTTTGTTCACCATGAAGTATTCACCTTATGACACCCTAGTGTTGAAATTACGTCACCCAGAGTGTCCAATTACAGAGACTCTAGAATTCACCAAGCAACACCCTAGTGTTGGACTTGCGACACCCTAGTGTTCACCTACTAACACCCTAGTGTTTACCATGCAAAATCCTAGGGGACACCTTTGGACACCCTAGTGTTGACCTTGCCATACCTAATAAGTGTCTACAATGCCCACCGTAGTGTTCACCTTTTGAGACCCTAATGGTCTCCTTGCAACACCGCATCGTTGAATTTGTGATACCATATAGTTCATCTTCCGACACCCTAGTGTTGACCTTTCCACACCCTAGTGTTGACCTTATGAACCCTAGTGTTCACTTTGAGACAACCTAATAGTCATCTTTTGTTCACCATAAAGTGTTCACCTTATGACACCCTAGTGTTGAACTTACGTCACCCTGAGTGTCCAATTACAGAGACTCTAGCATTCACCAAGCAACACCCTAGTGTTGGACTTGCGACACCCTAGTGTTCACCTACTAACACCCTAGTGCTTACCATGCAACATCCTAGGGGACACCTTAGGACACCCTAGTGTTGACCTTGCCATACCTAATAAGTGTCTACAATGCCCCACCCTAGTGTTCACCTTTTAACAGCCTAATGGTCTCCTTGCAACACCGCATCCTTGAATTTGCGATGCCATATAGTTCAACTTTCGACACCCTAGTGTTGACCTTATGCACACTAGTGTTCACTTAGCGACAGCCTAGTAGTCATCTTGTGTTCACCATGAAGTGTTCACCCTATGAAACCATAGTGTTGAACTTACGTCACCCAGAGTGTCCACTCACAAAGACTCTTGCATTCAACAAGCAACATCCTAGTGTTGGACTTGCGACACCCTAGTGTTCACCTACTAACACCGTAGTGTTTACCATGCAACATCCTAGGGGACACCCTAGTGTTGACCTTGCCATACCTAATAAGTGTCTACAATGCCCCACCCTAGTGTTCACCTTTTGAGACCCTAATGGTCTCCTTACAACACCGCATCGTTGAATTTGTAATACCATATAGTTCATCTTCCGACACCCTAGTGTTGACCTTTCGACACACTAGTGTTGACCTTCTGAACCCTAGTGTTCACTTTGCGACAACCTAATAGTCATCTTTTGTTCACCTTGAAGTGTTCACCTTATGACACCCTAGTGTTGAAATTATGTCACCCGGAGTGTCCAATTACAGAGACTCAAGCATTCACCAAGCAACACCCTAGTGTTGGACTTGCGACACCCTAGTGTTCACCTACTAACACCCTAGTGTTTACCATGCAAAATCCTAGGGGACACCTTAGGACACCCTAGTGTTGACCTTGCAATACTTAATAAGTGTCTACAATGCCCCACCCTAGTGTTCACCTTTTGAGACCCTAATGGTCTCCTTGCAACACCGCATCGTTGAATTTGTGATACCATATAGTTCATCTTCCGACACCCTAGTGTTGACCTTTCGACACCCTAGTGTTGACCTTATGAACCCTAGTGTTCACTTTAAGACAACCTAATAGTCATCTTTTGTTCACCATGAAGTGTTCACCTTATGACACCCTAGTGTTGAACTTACGTCACCCCGAGTGTCCACTTACAGAGACTCTAGCATTCACCAAGCAACACCCTAGTGTTGGACTTGCGACACCCTAGTGTTCACCTTTTGAGACCCTAATGGTCTCCTTACAACACCGCATCGTTGAATTTGTGATACCATATACTTCATCTTCCGACACCCTAGTGTTGACCTTTCGACACACTAGTGTTGACCTTATGAACCCTAGTGTTCACTTTGCGACAACCTAATAGTCATGTTTTGTTCACCATGAAGTGTTCACCTTATGACACCCTAGTGTTGAAATTACGTCACCCGGAGTGTCCAATTACAGAGACTCTAGCATTCACCAAGCAACACCCTAGTGTTGGACTTGCGACACCCTAGTGTTCACCTACTAACACCCTAGTGTTTACCATGCAAAATCCTAGGGGACACCTTTGGACACCATAGTGTTGACCTTGCCATACCTAATAAGTGTCTACAATGCCCACCCTTGTGTTCACCTTTTGAGACCCTAATGGTCGCCTTGCAACAACGCATCGTTGAATTTGTGATACCATATATTTCATCTTCCGACACCCTAGTGTTGACCTTTCCACACCCTAGTGTTGACCTTATGAACCCTAGTGTTCACTTTGAGACAACCTAATAGTCATCTTTTGTTCACCATGAAGTGTTCACCTTATGACACCCTAGTGTTGAACTTACGTAACCCCGTGTGTCCAATTACAGAGACTCAAGCATTCACCAAGCAACACCCTAGTGTTGGACTTGCGACACCCTAGTGTTCACCTACTAACACCCTAGTGTTTACCATGCAAAATCCTAGGGGACATCTTAGGACACCCTAGTGTTGACCTTGCAATACCTAATAAGTGTCTACAATGCCCCACCCTAGTGTTCACCTTTTGAGACCCTAATGGTCTCCTTGCAACACCGCATCGTTGAATTTGTGATACCATATAGTTCATCTTCCGACACCCTAGTGTTGACCTTTCGACACACTAGTGTTGACCTTATGAACCCTAGTGTTCACTTTGCGACAACCTAATAGTCATATTTTGTTCACCATGAAGTGTTCACCTTATGACACCCTAGTGTTGAAATTACGTCACCCGGAGTGTCCAATTACAGAGACTCTAGCATTCACCAAGCAACACCCTAGTGTTGGACTTGCGACACCCTAGTGTTCACCTACTAACACCCTAGTGTTTACCATGCAAAATCCTAGGGGACACCTTTGGACACCATAGTGTTGACCTTGCCATACCTAAAAAGTGTCTACAATGCCCACCCTTGTGTTCACCTTTTGAGACCCTAATGGTCGCCTTGCAACAACGCATCGTTGAATTTGTGATACCATATATTTCATCTTCCGACACCCTAGTGTTGACCTTTCCACACCCTAGTGTTGACCTTATGAACCCTAGTGTTCACTTTGAGATAACCTAATAGTCATCTTGTGTTCACCATGAAGTGTTCACCCTATGACACCATAGTGTTGAACTTACGTCACCCAGAGTGTCCACTCACAAAGACTCTAGCATTCAACAAGCAACATCCTAGTGTTGGACTTGCGACACCCTAGTGTTCACCTACTAACACCCTAGTGTTTACCATGCAACATCCTAGGGGACACCCTAGTGTTGACCTTGCCATACCTAATAAGTGTCTACAATGCCCCACCCTAGTGTTCACCTTTTGAGACCCTAATGGTCTCCTTACAACACCGCATCGTTGAATTTGTAATACCATATAGTTCATCTTCCGACAACCTAGTGTTGACCTTTCGACACACTAGTGTTGACCTTATGAACCCTAGTGTTCACTTTGCGACAACCTAATAGTCATCTTTTGTTCACCATGAAGTGTTCACCTTATGACACCCTAGTGTTGAAATTATGTCACCCGGAGTGTCCAATTACAGAGACTCAAGCATTCACCAAGCAACACCCTAGTGTTGGACTTGCGACACCCTAGTGTTCACCTACTAACACCCTAGTGTTTACCATGCAAAATCCTAGGGGACACCTTAGGACACCCTAGTGTTGACCTTGCAATACCTAATAAGTGTCTACAATGCCCCACCCTAGTGTTCACCTTTTGAGACCCTAATGGTCTCCTTGCAACACCGCATCGTTGAATTTGTGATACCATATAGTTCATCTTCCGACACCCTAGTGTTGACCTTTCGACACCCTAGTGTTGACCTTATGAACCCTAGTGTTCACTTTGAGACAACCTAATAGTCATCTTTTGTTCACCATGAAGTGTTCACCTTATGACACCCTAGTGTTGAACTTACGTCACCCCGAGTGTCCACTTACAGAGACTCTAACATTCACCAAGCAACACCCTAGTGTTGGACTTGCGACACCCTAGTGTTTACCTTTTGAGACCCTAATGGTCTCCTTACAACACCGCATCGTTGAATTTGTGATACCATATAGTTCATCTTCCGAC
Source organism: Mimosa bimucronata (assembly GCA_037074515.1). NCBI lineage: Eukaryota > Viridiplantae > Streptophyta > Magnoliopsida > Fabales > Fabaceae > Mimosa > Mimosa bimucronata. The sequence continues at coordinate 4,919,829 of CM073448.1, forward strand.
ACCCTAGTGTTGACCTTTCGACACACTAGTGTTGACCTTATGAACCCTAGTGTTCACTTTGCGACAACCTAATAGTCATATTTTGTTCACCATGAAGTGTTCACCTTATGACACCCTAGTGTTGAAATTACGTCACCCGGAGTGTCCAATTACAGAGACTCTAGCATTCACCAAGCAACACCCTAGTGTTGGACTTGCGACACCCTAGTGTTCACCTACTAACACCCTAGTGTTTACCATGCAAAATCCTAGGGGACACCTTTGGACACCATAGTGTTGACCTTGCCATACCTAAAAAGTGTCTACAATGCCCACCCTTGTGTTCACCTTTTGAGACCCTAATGGTCGCCTTGCAACAACGCATCGTTGAATTTGTGATACCATATATTTCATCTTCCGACACCCTAGTGTTGACCTTTCCACACCCTAGTGTTGACCTTATGAACCCTAGTGTTCACTTTGAGACAACCTAATAGTCATCTTTTGTTCACCATGAAGTGTTCACCTTATGACACCCTAGTGTTGAACTTACGTAACCCCGAGTGTCCAATTACAGAGACTCTAGCATTCACCAAGCAACACCCTAGTGTTGGACTTGCGACACCCTAGTGTTCACCTACTAACACCCTAGTGTTTACCATGCAACATCCTAGGGGACACCTTAGGACACCCTAGTGTTGACCTTGCCATACCTAATAAGTGTCTACAATGCCCCACCCTAGTGTTCACCTTTTAACAGCCTAATGGTCTCCTTGCAACACCGCATCGTTGAATTTGCGATGCCATATAGTTCAACTTTCGACACCCTAATGTTGACCTTATGCACACTAGTGTTCACTTAGCGACAGCCTAGTAGTCATCTTGTGTTCACCATGAAGTGTTCACCCTATGACACCATAGTGTTGAACTTACGTCACCCAGAGTGTCCACTCACAAAGACTCTAGCATTCAACAAGCAACATCCTAGTGTTGGACTTGCGACACCCTAGTGTTCACCTACTAACACCCTAGTGTTTACCATGCAACATCCTAGGGGACACCCTAGTGTTGACCTTGCCATACCTAATAAGTGTCTACAATGCCCCACCCTAGTGTTCACCTTTTGAGACCCTAATGGTCTCCTTACAACACCGCATCGTTGAATTTGTAATACCATATAGTTCATCTTCCGACAACCTAGTGTTGACCTTTCGACACACTAGTGTTGACCTTATGAACCCTAGTGTTCACTTTGCGACAACCTAATAGTCATCTTTTGTTCACCATGAAGTGTTCACCTTATGACACCCTAGTGTTGAAATTATGTCACCCGGAGTGTCCAATTACAGAGACTCAAGCATTCACCAAGCAACACCCTAGTGTTGGACTTGCGACACCCTAGTGTTCACCTACTAACACCCTAGTGTTTACCATGCAAAATCCTAGGGGACACCTTAGGACACCCTAGTGTTGACCTTGCAATACCTAATAAGTGTCTACAATGCCCCACCCTAGTGTTCACCTTTTGAGACCCTAATGGTCTCCTTGCAACACCGCATCGTTGAATTTGTGATACCATATAGTTCATCTTCCGACACCCTAGTGTTGACCTTTCGACACCCTAGTGTTGACCTTATGAACCCTAGTGTTCACTTTGAGACAACCTAATAGTCATCTTTTGTTCACCATGAAGTGTTCACCTTATGACACCCTAGTGTTGAACTTACGTCACCCCGAGTGTCCACTTACAGAGACTCTAACATTCACCAAGCAACACCCTAGTGTTGGACTTGCGACACCCTAGTGTTCACCTTTTGAGACCCTAATGGTCTCCTTACAACACCGCATCGTTGAATTTGTGATACCATATAGTTCATCTTCCGACACCCTAGTGTTGACCTTTCGACACACTAGTGTTGACCTTATGAACCCTAGTGTTCACTTTGCGACAACCTAATAGTCATATTTTGTTCACCATGAAGTGTTCACCTTATGACACCCTAGTGTTGAAATTACGTCACCCGGAGTGTCCAATTACAGAGACTCTAGCATTCACCAAGCAACACCCTAGTGTTGGACTTGCGACACCCTAGTGTTCACCTACTAACACCCTAGTGTTTACCATGCAAAATCCTAGGGGACACCTTTGGACACCATAGTGTTGACCTTGCCATACCTAAAAAGTGTCTACAATGCCCACCCTTGTGTTCACCTTTTGAGACCCTAATGGTCGCCTTGCAACAACGCATCGTTGAATTTGTGATACCATATATTTCATCTTCCGACACCCTAGTGTTGACCTTTCCACACCCTAGTGTTGACCTTATGAACCCTAGTGTTCACTTTGAGACAACCTAATAGTCATCTTTTGTTCACCATGAAGTGTTCACCTTATGACACCCTAGTGTTGAACTTACGTAACCCCGAGTGTCCAATTACAGAGACTCTAGCATTCACCAAGCAACACCCTAGTGTTGGACTTGCGACACCCTAGTGTTCACCTACTAACACCCTAGTGTTTACCATGCAACATCCTAGGGGACACCCTAGTGTTGACCTTGCCACACCTAATAAGTGTCTACAATGCCCTACCCTAGTGTTCACCTTTTGAGACCCTAATGGTCTCCTTACAACACCGCATCGTTGAATTTGTAATACCATATAGTTCATCTTCCGACATCCTAGTGTTGACCTTTCGACACACTAGTGTTGACCTTATGAACCCTAGTGTTCACTTTGCACAACCTAATAGTCATCTTTTTTTCACCATGAAGTGTTCACCTTATGACACCCTAGTGTTGAAATTATGTCACCCGGAGTGTCCAATTACAGAGACTCAAGCATTCACCAAGCAACACCCTAGTGTTGGACTTGCGACACCCTAGTGTTCACCTTTTGAGACCCTAATTGTCTCCTTGCTACACCGCATCGTTGAATTTGTGATACCATATAGTTCATCTTCCGACACCCTAGTGTTGACCTTATGAACCCTAGTGTTCTCTTTGAGACAACCTAATAGTCATCTTTTGTTCACCATGAAGTGTTCACCTTATGACACCCTAGTGTTGAACTTACGTCACCCCGAGTGTCCACTTACAGAGACTCTAGCATTCACCAAGCAACACCCTAGTGTTGGACTTGCGACACCCTAGTGTTCACCTTTTGAGACCCTAATGGTCTCCTTACAACACCGCATCGTTGAATTTGTGATACCATATAGTTCATCTTCCGACACCCTAGTGTTGACCTTTCGACACACTAGTGTTGACCTTATGAACCCTAGTGTTCACTTTGCGACAACCTAATAGTCATCTTTTGTTCACCATGAAGTATTCACCTTATGACACCCTAGTGTTGAAATTACGTCACCCAGAGTGTCCAATTACAGAGACTCTAGTATTCACCAAGCAACACCCTAGTGTTGGACTTGCGACACCCTAGTGTTCACCTACTAACACCCTAGTGCTTACCATGCAACATCCTAGGGGACACCTTTGGACACCCTAGTGTTGACCTTGCCATACCTAATAAGTGTCTACAATGCCCCACCCTAGTGTTCACCTTTTAACAGCCTAATGGTCTCCTTGCAACACAGCATCGTTGAATTTGCGATGCCATATAGTTCAACTTTCGACACCCTAGTGTTGACCTTATGCACACTAGTGTTCACTTAGCGACAGCCTAGTAGTCATCTTGTGTTCACCATGAAGTGTTCACCCTATGACACCATAGTGTTGAACTTACGTCACCCAGAGTGTCCACTCACAAAGACTCTAGCATTCACCAAGCAACATCCTAGTGTTGGACTTGCGACACCCTAGTGTTCACCTACTAACACCCTAATGTTTACCATGCAACATCCTAGGGGACACCCTAGTGTTGACCTTGCCATACCTAATAAGTGTCTACAATACCCCACCCTAGTGTTCACCTTTTGAGACCCTAATGGTCTCCTTACAACACCGCATCGTTGAATTTGTGATACCATATAGTTCATCTTCCGACACCCTAGTGTTGACCTTTCGACACACTAGTGTTGACCTTATGAACCCTAGTGTTCACTTTGCGACAACCTAATAGTCATCTTTTGTTCACCATGAAGTGTTCACCTTATGACACCCTAGTGTTGAACTTGCCATACCTAATAAGTGTCTACAATGCCCACCCTAGTGTTCACCTTTTGAGACCCTAATGGTCTCCTTGCAACAACGCATCGTTGAATTTCTGATAACATATAGTTCAACTTCCGACGCCCTAGTGTTGACCTTTCCACACCCTAGTGTTGACCTTATGAACCCTAGTGTTCACTTTGAGACAACCTAATAGTCATCTTTTGTTCACCATGAAGTGTTCACCTTATGACACCCTAGTGTTGAACTTACGTAACCTCGAGTGTCCAATTTCAGAGACTCTAGCATTCACCAAGCAACACCCTAGTGTTGGACTTGCGACACCCTAGTGTTCACCTACTAACACCCTAGTGTTTACCATGCAACATCCTAGGGGACACCCTAGTGTTGACCTTGCCATACCTAATAAGTGTCTACAATGCCCCACCCTAGTGTTCACCTTTTGAGACCCTAATGGTCTCCTTACAACACCGCATCGTTGAATTTGTAATACCATATAGTTCATCTTCCGCCACCCTAGTGTTGACCTTTCGACACACTAGTGTTGACCTTTTGAACCCTAGTGTTCACTTTGCGACAACCTAATAGTCATCTTTTGTTCACCATGAAGTGTTCACCTTATGACACACTAGTGTTGAAATTATGTCACCCGGAGTGTCCAATTACAGAGACTCAAGCATTCACCAAGCAACACCCAAGTGATGGACTTGCGACACCCTAGTGTTCACCTTTTGAGACCCTAATGGTCTCCTTACAACACCGCATCGTTGAATTTGTGATACCATATAGTTCATCTTCCGACACCCTAGTGTTGACCTTTCGACACACTAGTGTTGACCTTATGAACCCTAGTGTTCACTTTGCGACAACCTAATAGTCATCTTTTGTTCACCATGAAGTGTTCACCTTATGACACCCTAGTGTTGAAATTACGTCACCCAGAGTGTCCAATTACAGAGACTCTAGCATTCACCAAGCAACACCCTAGTGTTGGACTTGCGACACCCTAGTGTTCACCTACTAACACCCTAGTGTTTACCATGCAAAATCCTAGGGGACAATTTTGGACACCCTAGTGTTGACCTTGCCATACCTAATAAGTGTCTACAATGCCCACCCTAGTGTTCACCTTTTGAGACCCTAATGGTCTCCTTACAACACCGCATCGTTGAATATGTGATACCATATAGTTCATCTTCCGACACCCTAGTTTTGACCTTTCCACACCCTAGTGTTGACCTTATGAACCCTAGTGTTCACTTTGAGACAACCTAATAGTCATCTTTTGTTCACCATGAAGTGTTCACCTTATGACACCCTAGTGTTGAACTTACGTCACCCCGAGTGTCCAATTACAGAGACTCTAGCATTCACCAAGCAACACCCTAATGTTGGACTTACGACACCCTAGTGTTCACCTACTAACACCCTAGGGCTTACCATGCAACATCCTAGGGGACACCTTAGGACACCCTAGTGTTGACCTTGCCATACCTAATAAGTGTCTACAATGCCCCACCCTAGTGTTCACCTTTTAACAGCCTAATGGTCTCCTTGCAACCCCGCATCGTTGAATTTGCGATGCCATATAGTTGAACTTTCGACACCCTAGTGTTGACCTTATGCACACTAGTGTTCACTTAGCGACAGCCTAGTAGTCATCTTGTGTTCACCATGAAGTGTTCACCCTATGACACCATAGTGTTGAACTTACGTCACCCAGAGTGTCCACTCACAAAGACTCTAGCATTCACCAAGCAACATCCTAGTGTTGGACTTGCGACACCCTAGTGTTCACCTACTAACACCCTAGTGTTTACCATGCAACATCATAGGGGACACCCTAGTGTTGACCTTGCCATACCTAATAAGTGTCTACAATGCCCCACCCTAGTGTTCACCTTTTGAGACCCTAATGGTCTCCTTACAACACCGCATCGTTGAATTTGTGATACCATATAGTTCATCTTCCGACACCCTAGTGTTGACCTTTCGACACACTAGTGTTGAACTTATGAACCCTAGTCTTCACTTTGCGACAACCTAATAGTCATCTTTGTTCACCATGAAGTGTTCACCTTATGACACCCTAGTGTTGAACTTGCCATACCTAATAAGTGTCTACAATGCCCACGCTAGTGTTCACCTTTTGAGACCCTAATGGTCTCCTTGCAACAACGCATCGTTGAATTTGTGATACCATATAGTTAATCTTCCGACACCCTAGTGTTGACCTTTCCACACCCTAGTGTTGACCTTATGAACCCTAGTGTTCACTTTGAGACAACCTAATAGTCATCTTTTGTTCACCATGAAGTGTTCACCTTATGACACCCTAGTGTTGAACTTACGTAACCCCGAGTGTCCAATTTCAGAGACTCTAGCATTCACCAAGCAACACCCTAGTGTTGGACTTGCGACACCCTAGTGTTCACCTACTAACACCCTAGTGTTTACCATGCAACATCCTAGGGGACACCCTAGTGTTGACCTTGCCATACCTAATAAGTGTCTACAATGCCCCACCCTAGTGTTCACCTTTTGAGACCCTAATGGTCTCCTTACAACACCGCATCGTTGAATTTGTAATACCATATAGTTCATCTTCCGACACCCTAGTGTTGACCTTTCGACACACTAGTGTTGACCTTTTGAACCCTAGTGTTCACTTTGCGACAACCTAATAGTCATCTTTTGTTCACCATGAAGTGTTCACCTTATGACACCCTAGTGTTGAAATTATGTCACCCGGAGTGTCCAATTACAGAGACTCAAGCATTCACCAAGCAACACCCTAGTGTTGGACTTGCGACACCCTAGTGTTCACCTACTAACACCATAGTGCTTACCATGCAACATCCTAGGGGACACCTTAGGACACCCTAGTGTTGACCTTGCCATACCTAATAAGTGTCAACAATGCCCAACCTTAGTGTTCACCTTTTAACAGCCTAATGGTCTCCTTGCAACCCCGCATCGTTGAATTTGCGATGCCATATAGTTCAACTTTCGACACCCTAGTGTTGACTTTATGCACACTAGTGTTCACTTAGCGACAGCCTAGTAGTCATCTTGTGTTCACCATGAAGTGTTCACCCTATGACACCATAGTGTTGAACTTACGTCACCCAGAGTGTCCACTCACAAAGACTCTAGCATTCACCAAGCAACATCCTAGTGTTGGACTTGCGACACCCTAGTGTTCACCTACTAACACCCTAGTGTTTACCATGCAACATCCTAGGGGACACCCTAGTGTTGACCTTGCCATACCTAATAAGTGTCTACAATTCCGACACCCTAGTGTTGACCTTATGAACCCTAGTGTTCACTTTGAGACAACCTAATAGTCATCTTTTGTTCACCATGAAGTGTTCACCTTATGACACCCTAGTGTTGAACTTACGTCACCCCGAGTGTCCACTTACAGAGACTCTAGCATTCACCAAGCAACACCCTAGTGTTGGACTTGCGACACCCTAGTGTTCACCTTTTGAGACCCTAATGGTCTCCTTACAACACCGCATCGTTGAATTTGTGATACAATATAGTTCATCTTCCGACACCCTAGTGTTGACCTTTCGACACCCTAGTGTTGACCTTTTGAACCCTAGTGTTCACTTTGCGACAACCTAATAGTCATCTTTTGTTCACCATGAAGTCTTCACCTTATGACACCCTAGTGTTGAAATTACGTCACCAAGAGTGTCCAATTACAGAGACTCTAGCATTCACCAAGCAACACCCTAGTGTTGGACTTGCGACACCCTAGTGTTCACCTACTAACACCCTAGTGTTTACCATGCAAAATCCTAGGGGACACCTTTGGACACCCTAGTGTTGACCTTGCCATACCTAATAAGTGTCTACAATGCCCACCCTAGTGTTCACCTTTTGAGACCCTAATGGTCCCCTTGCAACACCGCATCGTTGAATTTGTGATACCATATAGTTCATCTTCCGACACCCTAGTGTTGACCTTTCCACACCCTAGTGTTGACCTTATGAACCCTAGTGATCACTTTGAGACAACCTAATAGTCATCTTTTGTTCACCATGAAGTGTTCACCTTATGACACCCTAGTGTTGAACTTACGTCACCCCGAGTGTCCAATTACAGAGACTCTAGCATTCACCAAGCAACACCCTAATGTTGGACTTGCGACACCCTAGTGTTCACCTTTTGAGACCCTAATGGTCTTCTTACAACACCGCATCGTTGAATTTGTGATACAATATAGTTCATCTTCCGACACCCTAGTGTTGACCTTTCGACACAGTAGTGTTGACCTTATGAACCCTAGTGTTCACTTTGCGACAACCTAATAGTCATCTTTTGTTCACCATGAAGTATTCACCTTATGACACCCTAGTGTTGAAATTACGTCACCCAGAGTGTCCAATTAAAGAGACTCTAGCATTCACCAAGCAACACCCTAGTGTTGGACTTGCGACACCCTAGTGTTCACCTACTAACACCCTAGTGGTTACCATGCAAAATCCTAGGGGACACCTTTGGACACCCTAGTGTTGACCATGCCATACCTAATAAGTGTCTACAATGCCCACCCTAGTGTTCACCTTTTGAGACCCTAATGGTCTCCTTGCAACACCGCATCGTTGAATTTGTGATACCATATAGTTCATCTTCCGACACCCTAGTGTTGACCTTTCCACACCCTAGTGTTGACCTTATGAACCCTAGTGATCACTTTGAGACAACCTAATAGTCATCTTTTGTTCACCATGAAGTGTTCACCTTATGACACCCTAGTGTTGAACTTACGTCACCCCGAGTGTCCAATTACAGAGACTCTAGCATTCACCAAGCAACACACTAATGTTGGACTTGCGACACCCTAGTGTTCACCTACTAACACCCTAGTGCTTACCATGCAACATCCTAGGGGACACCTTAGGAAACCCTAGTGTTGACCTTGCCATACCTAATAAGTGTCTACAATGCCCCACCCTAGTGTTCACCTTTTAACAGCCTAATGGTCTCCTTGCAACCCCGCATCGTTGAATTTGCGATGCCATATAGTTCAACTTTCGACACCCTAGTGTTGACTTTATGCACACTAGTGTTCACTTAGCGACAGCCTAGTAGTCATCTTGTGTTCACCATGAAGTGTTCACCCTATGACACCATAGTGTTGAACTTACGTCACCCAGAGTGTCCACTCACAAAGACTCTAGCATTCAACAAGCAACATCCTAGTGTTGGACTTGCGACACCCTAGTGTTCACCTACAAACACCCTAGTGTTTACCATGCAACATCCTAGGGGACACCCTAGTGTTGACCTTGCCATACCTAATAAGTGTCTACAATTCCGACACCCTAGTGTTGACCTTATGAACCCTAGTGTTCACTTTGAGACAACCTAATAGTCATCTTTTGTTCACCATGAAGTGTTCACCTTATGACACCCTAGTGTTGAACTTACGTCACCCCGAGTGTCCACTTACAGAGACTCTAGCATTCACCAAGCAACACCCTAGTGTTGGACTTGCGACACCCTAGTGTTCACCTTTTGAGACCCTAATGGTCTCCTTACAACACCGCATCGTTGAATTTGTGATACAATATAGTTCATCTTCCGACACCCTAGTGTTGACCTTTCGACACCCTAGTGTTGACCTTTTGAACCCTAGTGTTCACTTTGCGACAACCTAATAGTCATCTTTTGTTCACCATGAAGTCTTCACCTTATGACACCCTAGTGTTGAAATTACGTCACCAAGAGTGTCCAATTACAGAGACTCTAGCATTCACCAAGCAACACCCTAGTGTTGGACTTGCGACACCCTAGTGTTCACCTACTAACACCCTAGTGTTTACCATGCAAAATCCTAGGGGACACCTTTGGACACCCTAGTGTTGACCTTGCCATACCTAATAAGTGTCTACAATGCCCACCCTAGTGTTCACCTTTTGAGACCCTAATGGTCCCCTTGCAACACCGCATCGTTGAATTTGTGATACCATATAGTTCATCTTCCGACACCCTAGTGTTGACCTTTCCACACCCTAGTGTTGACCTTATGAACCCTAGTGATCACTTTGAGACAACCTAATAGTCATCTTTTGTTCACCATGAAGTGTTCACCTTATGACACCCTAGTGTTGAACTTACGTCACCCCGAGTGTCCAATTACAGAGACTCTAGCATTCACCAAGCAACACCCTAATGTTGGACTTGCGACACCCTAGTGTTCACCTTTTGAGACCCTAATGGTCTCCTTACAACACCGCATCGTTGAATTTGTGATACAATATAGTTCATCTTCCGACACCCTAGTGTTGACCTTTCGACACAGTAGTGTTGACCTTATGAACCCTAGTGTTCACTTTGCGACAACCTAATAGTCATCTTTTGTTCACCATGAAGTATTCACCTTATGACACCCTAGTGTTGAAATTACGTCACCCAGAGTGTCCAATTAAAGAGACTCTAGCATTCACCAAGCAACACCCTAGTGTTGGACTTGCGACACCCTAGTGTTCACCTACTAACACCCTAGTGGTTACCATGCAAAATCCTAGGGGACACCTTTGGACACCCTAGTGTTGACCATGCCATACCTAATAAGTGTCTACAATGCCCACCCTAGTGTTCACCTTTTGAGACCCTAATGGTCTCCTTGCAACACCGCATCGTTGAATTTGTGATACCATATAGTTCATCTTCCGACACCCTAGTGTTGACCTTTCCACACCCTAGTGTTGACCTTATGAACCCTAGTGATCACTTTGAGACAACCTAATAGTCATCTTTTGTTCACCATGAAGTGTTCACCTTATGACACCCTAGTGTTGAACTTACGTCACCCCGAGTGTCCAATTACAGAGACTCTAGCATTCACCAAGCAACACACTAATGTTGGACTTGCGACACCCTAGTGTTCACCTACTAACACCCTAGTGCTTACCATGCAACATCCTAGGGGACACCTTAGGAAACCCTAGTGTTGACCTTGCCATACCTAATAAGTGTCTACAATGCCCCACCCTAGTGTTCACCTTTTAACAGCCTAATGGTCTCCTTGCAACCCCGCATCGTTGAATTTGCGATGCCATATAGTTCAACTTTCGACACCCTAGTGTTGACTTTATGCACACTAGTGTTCACTTAGCGACAGCCTAGTAGTCATCTTGTGTTCACCATGAAGTGTTCACCCTATGACACCATAGTGTTGAACTTACGTCACCCAGAGTGTCCACTCACAAAGACTCTAGCATTCACCAAGCAACATCCTAGTGTTGGACTTGCGACACCCTAGTGTTCACCTACTAACACCCTAGTGTTTACCATGCAACATCCTAGGGGACACCCTAGTGTTGACCTTGCCATACCTAATAAGTGTCTACAATGCCCCACCCTAGTGTTCACCTTTTGAGACCCTAATGGTCTCCTTACAACACCGCATCGTTGAATTTGTGATACCATATAGTTCATCTTCCGACACCCTAGTGTTGACCTTTCGACACACTAGTGTTGACCTTATGAACCCTAGTCTTCACTTTGCGACAACCTAATAGTCATCTTTTGTTCACCATGAAGTGTTCACCTTATGACACCCTAGTGTTGAAATTATGTCACCCGGAGTGTCCAATTACAGAGACTCAAGCATTCACCAAGCAACACCGTAGTGTTGGACTTGCGACACCCTAGTGTTCACCTACTAACACCCTAGTGTTTACCATGCAAAATCCTAGGGGACACCTTAGGACACCCTAGTGTTGACCTTGCAATACCTAATAAGTGTCTACAATGCCCCACCCTAGTGTTCACCTTTTGAGACCCTAATGGTCTCCTTACAACACCGCATCGTTGAATTTGTGATACAATATAGTTCATCTTCCGACACCCTAGTGTTGACCTTTCGACACCCTAGTGTTGACCTTATGAACCCTAGTGTTCACTTTGAGACAACCTAATAGTCATCTTTTGTTCACCATGAAGTGTTCACCTTATGACACCCTAGTGTTGAACTTAAGTCACCCCGAGTGTCCACTTACAAAGACTCTAGCATTCACCAAGCAACACCCTAGTGTTGGACTTGCGACACCCTAGTGTTCACCTACTAACACCATAGTGCTTACCATGCAACATCCTAGGGGACACCTTAGGACACCCTAGTGTTGACCTTGCCATACCTAATAAGTGTCAACAATGCCCAACCCTAGTGTTCACCTTTTAACAGCCTAATGGTCTCCTTGCAACACCGCATCGTTGAATTTGCGATGCCATATAGTTCAACTTTCGACACCCTAGTGTTGACCTTATGCACACTAGTGTTCACTTAGCGGCAGCCTAGTAGTCATCTTGTGTTCACCATGAAGTGTTCACCCTATGACACCATAGTGTTGAACTTACGTCACCCAGAGTGTCCACTCACAAAGACTCTAGCATTCACCAAGCAACATCCTAGTGTTGGACTTGCGACACCCTAGTGTTCACCTACTAACACCCTAGTGTTTACCATGCAACATCCTAGGGGACACCCTAGTGTTGACCTTGCCATACCTAATAAGTGTCTACAATGCCCCACCCTAGCGTTCACCTTTTGAGACCCTAATGGTCTCCTTACAACACCGCATCGTTGAATTTGTGATACCATATAGTTCATCTTCCGACACCCTAGTGTTGACCTTTCGACACACTAGTGTTGACCTTATGAACCCTAGTGTTCACTTTGCGACAACCTAATAGTCATCTTTTGTTCACCATGAAGTGTTCACCTTATGACACCCTAGTGTTGAAATTATGTCACCCGGAGTGTCCAATTACAGAGACTCAAGCATTCACCAAGCAACACCCTAGTGTTGTACTTGCGACACCCTAGTGTTCACCTACTAACACCCTAGTGTTTACCATGCAAAATCCTAGGGGACACCTTAGGACACCCTAGTGTTGACCTTGCCATACCTAATAAGTGTCTACAATGCCCCACCCTAGTGTTCACCTTTTGAGACCCTAATGGTCTCCTTGCAACACCGCATCGTTGAATTTGTGATACCATATAGTTCATCTTCCGACACCCTGGTGTTGACTTTTCGACACCCTAGTGTTGACCTTATGAACCCTAACGTTCACTTTGAGACAACCTAATAGTCATCTTTTGTTCTCCATGAAGTGTTCACCTTATGACACCCTAGTGTTGAACTTACGTCACCCCGAGTGTCCACTTACAGAGACTCTAGCATTCACCAAGCAACACCCTAGTGTTGGACTTGCGACACCCTAGTGTTGGACTTGCGACACCCTAGTGTTCACCTTTTGAGACCCTAATGGTCTCCTTACAACACCGCATCGTTGAATTTGTGATACCATATAGTTCATCTTCCGTCACCCTAGTGTTGACCTTTCGACACAGTAGTTTTGACATTATGAACCCTAGTCTTCACTTTGCGACAACCTAATAGTCATCTTTTGTTCACCATGAAGTGTTCACCTTATGATACCCTAGTGTTGAAATTACGTCACCCGGAGTGTCCAATTACAGAGACTCTAGCATTCAGCAAGCAACACCCTAGTGTTGGACTTGCGACACCCTAGTGTTCACCTCCTAACACCCTAGTGCTTACCATGCAACATCCAAGGGGACACCTTAGGACACCCTAGTGTTGACCTTGCCATACCTAATAAGTGTCTACAATGCCCCACCCTAGTGTTCACCTTTTAACAGCCTAATGGTCTCCTTGCAACACCGCATCGTTGAATTTGCGATGCCATATAGTTCAACTTTCGACACCCTAGTGTTGACCTTATGCACACTAGTGTTCACTTAGCGACAGCCTAGTAGTCATCTTGTGTTCACCATGAAGTGTTCACCCTATGACACCATAGTGTTGAACTTACGTCACCCAGAGTGTCCACTCACAAAGACTCTAGCATTCACCAAGCAACATCCTAGTGTTGGACTTGCGACACCCTAGTGTTCACCTACTAACACCCTAGTGTTTACCATGCAACATCCTAGGGGACACCCTAGTGTTGACCTTGCCATACCTAATAAGTGTCTACAATGCCCCACCCTAGTGTTCACCTTTTGAGACCCTAATGGTCTCCTTACCACACCGCATCGTTGAATTTGTGATACCATATAGTTCATCTTCCGACACCCTAGTGTTGACATTTCGACACACTAGTGTTGACCTTATGAACCCTAGTGTTCACTTTGCGACAACCTAATAGTCATCTTTTGTTCACCATGAAGTGTTCACCTTATGACACCCTAGTGTTGAAATTATGTCACCCGGAGTGTCCAATTACAGAGACTCAAGCATTCACCAAGCAAAACCCTAGTGTTGGACTTGCGACACCCTAGTGTTCACCTACTAACACCTTAGTGTTTACCATGCAAAATCCTAGGGGACACCTTAGGACACCCTAGTGTTGACCTTGCAATACCTAATAAGTGTCTACAATGCCCCACCCTAGTGTTCACCTTTTGAGACCCTAATGGTCTCCTTGCAACACCGCATCGTTGAATTTGTGATACCATATAGTTCATCTTCCGACACCCTAGTGTTGACCTTTTGACACCCTAGTGTTGACCTTATGAACCCTAGTGTTCACATTGAGACAACCTAATAGTCATCTTTTGTTCACCATGAAGTGTTCACCTTATGACACCCTAGTGTTGAACTTACATCACCCCGAGTGTCCACTTACAGAGACTCTAGCATTCACCAAGCAACACCCTAGTGTTGGACTTGCGACACCCTAGTGTTCACCTTTTGAGACCCTAATGGTCTCCTTACAACACCGCATCGTTGAATTCGTGATACCATATAGTTCATCTTCCGTCACCCTAGTGTTGACCTTTCGACACACTAGTTTTGACCTTATGAACCTTAGTGTTCACTTTGTGACAACCTAATAGTCATCTTTTGTTCACCATGAAGTGTTCACCTTATGATACCCTAGTGTTGAAATTACGTCACCCGGAGTGTCCAATTACAGAGACTCTAGCATTCACCAAGCAACACCCTAGTGTTGGACTTGCGACACCCTAGTGTTCACCTCCTAACACCCTAGTGCTTACCATGCAACATCCAAGGGGACACCTTAGGACACCCTAGTGTTGACCTTGCCATACCTAATAAGTGTCTACAATGCCCCACCCTAGTGTTCACCTTTTAACAGCCTAATGGTCTCCTTGCAACACCGCATCGTTGAATTTGCGATGCCATATAGTTCAACTTTCGACACCCTAGTGTTGACCTTATGCACACTAGTGTTCACTTAGCGACAGCCTAGTAGTCATCTTGTGTTCACCATGAAGTCTTCACCCTATGACACCATAGTATTGAACTTACGTCACCCAGAGTGTCCACTCACAAAGACTCTAGCATTCACCAAGCAACATCCTAGTGTTGGACTTGCGACACCCTAGTGTTCACCTACTAACACCCTAGTGTTTACCATGCAACATCCTAGGGGACACCCTAGTGTTGACCTTGCCATACCTAATAAGTGTCTACAATGCCCCACCCTAGCGTTCACCTTTTGAGACCCTAATGGTCTCCTTACAACACCGCATCGTTGAATTTGTGATACCATATAGTTCATCTTCCGACACCCTAGTGTTGACCTTTCGACACACTAGTGTTGACCTTATGAACCCTAGTGTTCACTTTGCGACAACCTAATAGTCATCTTTTGTTCACCATGAAGTGTTCACCTTATGACACCCTAGTGTTGAAATTATGTCACCCGGAGTGTCCAATTACAGAGACTCAAGCATTCACCAAGCAACACCCTAGTGTTGTACTTGCGACACCCTAGTGTTCACCTACTAACACCCTAGTGTTTACCATGCAAAATCCTAGGGGACACCTTAGGACACCCTAGTGTTGACCTTGCCATACCTAATAAGTGTCTACAATGCCCCACCCTAGTGTTCACCTTTTGAGACCCTAATGGTCTCCTTGCAACACCGCATCGTTGAATTTGTGATACCATATAGTTCATCTTCCGACACCCTGGTGTTGACTTTTCGACACCCTAGTGTTGACCTTATGAACCCTAACGTTCACTTTGAGACAACCTAATAGTCATCTTTTGTTCTCCATGAAGTGTTCACCTTATGACACCCTAGTGTTGAACTTACGTCACCCCGAGTGTCCACTTACAGAGACTCTAGCATTCACCAAGCAACACCCTAGTGTTGGACTTGCGACACCCTAGTGTTGGACTTGCGACACCCTAGTGTTCACCTTTTGAGACCCTAATGGTCTCCTTACAACACCGCATCGTTGAATTTGTGATACCATATAGTTCATCTTCCGTCACCCTAGTGTTGACCTTTCGACACAGTAGTTTTGACATTATGAACCCTAGTCTTCACTTTGCGACAACCTAATAGTCATCTTTTGTTCACCATGAAGTGTTCACCTTATGATACCCTAGTGTTGAAATTACGTCACCCGGAGTGTCCAATTACAGAGACTCTAGCATTCAGCAAGCAACACCCTAGTGTTGGACTTGCGACACCCTAGTGTTCACCTCCTAACACCCTAGTGCTTACCATGCAACATCCAAGGGGACACCTTAGGACACCCTAGTGTTGACCTTGCCATACCTAATAAGTGTCTACAATGCCCCACCCTAGTGTTCACCTTTTAACAGCCTAATGGTCTCCTTGCAACACCGCATCGTTGAATTTGCGATGCCATATAGTTCAACTTTCGACACCCTAGTGTTGACCTTATGCACACTAGTGTTCACTTAGCGACAGCCTAGTAGTCATCTTGTGTTCACCATGAAGTGTTCACCCTATGACACCATAGTGTTGAACTTACGTCACCCAGAGTGTCCACTCACAAAGACTCTAGCATTCACCAAGCAACATCCTAGTGTTGGACTTGCGACACCCTAGTGTTCACCTACTAACACCCTAGTGTTTACCATGCAACATCCTAGGGGACACCCTAGTGTTGACCTTGCCATACCTAATAAGTGTCTACAATGCCCCACCCTAGTGTTCACCTTTTGAGACCCTAATGGTCTCCTTACCACACCGCATCGTTGAATTTGTGATACCATATAGTTCATCTTCCGACACCCTAGTGTTGACATTTTGACACACTAGTGTTGACCTTATGAACCCTAGTGTTCACTTTGCGACAACCTAATAGTCATCTTTTGTTCACCATGAAGTGTTCACCTTATGACACCCTAGTGTTGAAATTATGTCACCCGGAGTGTCCAATTACAGAGACTCAAGCATTCACCAAGCAAAACCCTAGTGTTGGACTTGCGACACCCTAGTGTTCACCTACTAACACCTTAGTGTTTACCATGCAAAATCCTAGGGGACACCTTAGGACACCCTAGTGTTGACCTTGCAATACCTAATAAGTGTCTACAATGCCCCACCCTAGTGTTCACCTTTTGAGACCCTAATGGTCTCCTTGCAACACCGCATCGTTGAATTTGTGATACCATATAGTTCATCTTCCGACACCCTAGTGTTGACCTTTTGACACCCTAGTGTTGACCTTATGAACCCTAGTGTTCACATTGAGACAACCTAATAGTCATCTTTTGTTCACCATGAAGTGTTCACCTTATGACACCCTAGTGTTGAACTTACATCACCCCGAGTGTCCACTTACAGAGACTCTAGCATTCACCAAGCAACACCCTAGTGTTGGACTTGCGACACCCTAGTGTTCACCTTTTGAGACCCTAATGCTCTCCTTACAACACCGCATCGTTGAATTTGTGATACCATATAGTTCATCTTCCGTCACCCTAGTGTTGACCTTTCGACACACTAGTTTTGACCTTATGAACCTTAGTGTTCACTTTGTGACAACCTAATAGTCATCTTTTGTTCACCATGAAGTGTTCACCTTATGATACCCTAGTGTTGAAATTACGTCACCCAGAGTGTCCAATTACAGAGACTCTAGCATTCACCAAGCAACACCCTAGTGTTGGACTTGCGACACCCTAGTGTTCACCTACTAACACATTAGTGCTTACCATGCAACATCCTAGGGGACACCTTAGGACACCCTAGTGTTGACCTTGCCATACCTAATAAGTGTCTACAATGCCCCACCCTAGTGTTCACCTTTTAACAGCCTAATGGTCTCCTTGCAACACCGCATCGTTGAATTTGCGATGCCATATAGTTCAACTTTCGACACCCTAGTGTTGACCTTATGCACACTAGTGTTCACTTAGCGACAGCCTAGTAGTCATCTTGTGTTCACCTTGAAGTGTTCACCCTATGAAACCATAGTGTTGAACTTACGTCACCCAGAGTGTCCACTCACAAAGACTCTAGCATTCACCAAGCAACATCCTAGTGTTGGACTTGCGACACCCTAGTGTTCACCTACTAACACCCTAGTGTTTACCATGCAACATCCTAGGGGACACCCTAGTGTTGACCTTGCCATACCTAATAAGTGTCTACAATGCCCCACCCTAGTGTTCACCTTTTGAGACCCTAATGGTCTCCTTACAACACCGCATCGTTGAATTTGTGATACCATATAGTTCATCTTCCGACACCCTAGTGTTGACCTTTCGACACACTAGTGTTGACCTTATGAACCCTAGTGTTCACATTGCGACAAACTAATAGTCATCTTTTGTTCACCATGAAGTGTTCACCTTATGACACCCTAGTGTTGAAATTATGTCACCCGGAGTGTCCAATTACAGAGACTCAAGCATTCACCAAGCAACACCCTAGTGTTGGACTTGCGACACCCTAGTGTTCACCTACTAACACCCTAGTGTTTACCATGCAAAATCCTAGGGGACACCTTAGGACACCCTAGTGTTGACCTTGCAATACCTAATAAGTGTCTACAATGCCCCACCCTAGTGTTCACCTTTTGAGACCCTAATGGTCTCCTTGCAACACCGCATCGTTGAATTTGTGATACCATATAGTTCATCTTCCGACACCCTAGTGTTGACCTTTCGACACCCTAGTGTTGACCTTATGAACCCTAGTGTTCACTTTGAGACAACCTAATAGACATCTTTTGTTCACCATGAAGTGTTCACCTTATGACACCCTAGTGTTGAACTTACGTCACCCCGAGTGTCCACTTACAGAGACTCTAGCATTCACCAAGCAACACCCTAGTGTTGGACTTGCGACACCCTAGTGTTCACCTTTTGAGACCCTAATGGTCTCCTTACAACACCGCATCGTTGAATTTGTGATACCATATAGTTCATCTTCCGTCACCCTAGTGTTGACCTTTCGACACACTAGTTTTGACCTTATGAACCTTAGTGTTCACTTTGTGACAACCTAATAGTCATCTTTTGTTCACCATGAAGTGTTCACCTTATGATACCCTAGTGTTGAAATTACGTCACCCAGAGTGTCCAATTACAGAGACTCTAGCATTCACCAAGCAACACCCTAGTGTTGGACTTGCGACACCCTAGTGTTCCCCTACTAACACATTAGTGCTTACCATGCAACATCCTAGGGGACACCTTAGGACACCCTAGTGTTGACCTTGCCATACCTAATAAGTGTCTACAATGCCCCACCCTAGTGTCCACCTTTTAACAGCCTAATGGTCTCCTTGCAACACCGCATCGTTGAATTTGCGATGCCATATAGTTCAACTTTCGACACCCTAGTGTTGACCTTATGCACACTAGTGTTCACTTAGCGACAGCCTAGTAGTCATCTGGTGTTCACCTTGAAGTGTTCACCCTATGAAACCATAGTGTTGAACTTACGTCACCCAGAGTGTCCACTCACAAAGACTCTAGCATTCACCAAGCAACATCCTAGTGTTGGACTTGCGACACCCTAGTGTTCACCTACTAACACCCTAGTGTTTACCATGCAACATCCTAGGGGACACCCTAGTGTTGACCTTGCCATACCTAATAAGTGTCTACAATGCCCCACCCTAGTGTTCACCTTTTGAGACCCTAATGGTCTCCTTACAACACCGCATCGTTGAATTTGTGATACCATATAGTTCATCTTCCGACACCCTAGTGTTGACCTTTCGACACACTAGTGTTGACCTTATGAACCCTAGTGTTCACATTGCGACAAACTAATAGTCATCTTTTGTTCACCATGAAGTGTTCACCTTATGACACCCTAGTGTTGAAATTATGTCACCCGGAGTGTCCAATTACAGAGACTCAAGCATTCACCAAGCAACACCCTAGTGTTGGACTTGCGACACCCTAGTGTTCACCTACTAACACCCTAGTGTTTACCATGCAAAATCCTAGGGGACACCTTAGGACACCCTAGTGTTGACCTTGTAATACCTAATAAGTGTCTACAATGCCCCACCCTAGTGTTCACCTTTTGAGACCCTAATGGTCTCCTTGCAACACCGCATCGTTGAATTTGTGATACCATATAGTTCATCTTCCGACACCCTAGTGTTGACCTTTCGACACCCTAGTGTTGACCTTATGAACCCTAGTGTTCACTTTGAGACAACCTAATAGACATCTTTTGTTCACCATGAAGTGTTCACCTTATGACACCCTAGTGTTGAACTTACGTCACCCCGAGTGTCCACTTACAGAGACTCTAGCATTCACCAAGCAACACCCTAGTGTTGGACTTGCGACACCCTAGTGTTCACCTTTTGAGACCCTAATGGTCTCCTTACAACACCGCATCGTTGAATTTGTGATACAATATAGTTCATCTTCCGACACCCTAGTGTTGACCTTTCGACACCCTAGTGTTGACCTTATGAACCCTAGTGTTCACTTTGAGACAACCTAATAGTCATCTTTTGTTCACCATGAAGTGTTCACCTTATGACACCCTAGTGTTGAACTTAAGTCACCCCGAGTGTCCACTTACAAAGACTCTAGCATTCACCAAGCAACACCCTAGTGTTGGACTTGCGACACCCTAGTGTTCACCTACTAACACCCTAGTGTTTACCATGCAAAATCCTAGGGGACACCTTAGGACACCCTAGTGTTGACCTTGTAATACCTAATAAGTGTCTACAATGCCCCACCCTAGTGTTCACCTTTTGAGACCCTAATGGTCTCCTTGCAACACCGCATCGTTGAATTTGTGATACCATATAGTTCATCTTCCGACACCCTAGTGTTGACCTTTCGACACCCTAGTGTTGACCTTATGAACCCTAGTGTTCACTTTGAGACAACCTAATAGACATCTTTTGTTCACCATGAAGTGTTCACCTTATGACACCCTAGTGTTGAACTTACGTCACCCCGAGTGTCCACTTACAGAGACTCTAGCATTCACCAAGCAACACCCTAGTGTTGGACTTGCGACACCCTAGTGTTCACCTTTTGAGACCCTAATGGTCTCCTTACAACACCGCATCGTTGAATTTGTGATACAATATAGTTCATCTTCCGACACCCTAGTGTTGACCTTTCGACACCCTAGTGTTGACCTTATGAACCCTAGTGTTCACTTTGAGACAACCTAATAGTCATCTTTTGTTCACCATGAAGTGTTCACCTTATGACACCCTAGTGTTGAACTTACGTCACCCCGAGTGTCCACTTACAGAGACTCTAGCATTCACCAAGCAACACCCTAGTGTTGGACTTGCGACACCCTAGTGTTCACCTTTTGAGACCCTAATGGTCTCCTTACAACACCGCATCGTTGAATTTGTGATACAATATAGTTCATCTTCCGACACCCTAGTGTTGACCTTTCGACACCCTAGTGTTGACCTTATGAACCCTAGTGTTCACTTTGAGACAACCTAATAGTCATCTTTTGTTCACCATGAAGTGTTCACCTTATGACACCCTAGTGTTGAACTTAAGTCACCCCGAGTGTCCACTTACAAAGACTCTAGCATTCACCAAGCAACACCCTAGTGTTGGACTTGCGACACCCTAGTGTTCACCTACTAACACCATAGTGCTTACCATGCAACATCCTAGGGGACACCTTAGGACACCCTAGTGTTGACCTTGCCATACCTAATAAGTGTCAACAATGCCAAACCCTAGTGTTCACCTTTTAACAGCCTAATGGTCTCCTTGCAACACCGCATCGTTGAATTTGCGATGCCATATAGTTCAACTTGCGACACCCTAGTGTTGACCTTATGCACACTAGTGTTCACTTAACGGCAGCCTAGTAGTCATCTTGTGTTCACCATGAAGTGTTCACCCTATGACACCATAGTGTTGAACTTACGTCACCCAGAGTGTCCACTCACAAAGACTCTAGCATTCACCAAGCAACATCCTAGTGTTGGACTTGCGACACCCTAGTGTTCACCTACTAACACCCTAGTGTTTACCATGCAACATCCTAGGGGACACCCTAGTGTTGACCTTGCCATACCTAATAAGTGTCTACAATGCCCTACCCTAGTGTTCACCTTTTGAGACCCTAATGGTCTCCTTACAACACCGCATCGTTGAATTTGTGATACCATATAGTTCATCTTCCGACACCCTAGTGTTGACCTTTCGACACACTAGTGTTGACCTTATGAACCCTAGTGTTCACTTTGCGACAACCTAATAGTCATCTTTTGTTCACCATGAAGTGTTCACCTTATGACACCCTAGTGTTGAAATTATGTCACCCGGAGTGTCCAATTAAAGAGACTCAAGCATTCACCAAGCAACACCCTAGTGTTGTACTTGCGACACCCTAGTGTTCACCTACTAACACCCTTGTGTTTACCATGCAAAATCCTAGGGGACACCTTAGGACACCCTAGTGTTGACCTTGCCATACCTAATAAGTGTCTACAATGCCCCACCCTAGTGTTCACCTTTTGAGACCCTAATGGTCTCCTTGCAACACCGCATCGTTGAATTTGTGATACCATATAGTTCATCTTCCGACACCCTGGTGTTGACTTTTCGACACCCTAGTGTTGACCTTATGAACCCTAACGTTCACTTTGAGACAACCTAATAGTCATCTTTTGTTCTCCATGAAGTGTTCACCTTATGACACCCTAGTGTTGAACTTACGTCACCCCGAGTGTCCACTTACAGAGACTCTAGCATTCACCAAGCAACACCCTAGTGTTGGACTTGCGACACCCTAGTGTTGGACTTGCGACACCCTAGTGTTCACCTTTTGAGACCCTAATGGTCTCCTTACAACACCGCATCGTTGAATTTGTGATACCATATAGTTCATCTTCCGTCACCCTAGTGTTGACCTTTCGACACAGTAGTTTTGACATTATGAACCCTAGTCTTCACTTTGCGACAACCTAATAGTCATCTTTTGTTCACCATGAAGTGTTCACCTTATGATACCCTAGTGTTGAAATTACGTCACCCGGAGTGTCCAATTACAGAGACTCTAGCATTCACCAAGCAACACCCTAGTTTGGACTTGCGACACCCTAGTGTTCACCTACTAACACATTAGTGCTTACCATGCAACATCCTAGGGGACACCTTAGGACACCCTAGTGTTGACCTTGCCATACCTAATAAGTGTCTACAATGCCCCACCCTAGTGTTCACCTTTTAACAGCCTAATGGTCTCCTTGCAACACCGCATCGTTGAATTTGCGATGCCATATAGTTCAACTTTCGACACCCTAGTGTTGACCTTATGCACACTAGTGTTCACTTAGCGACAGCCTAGTAGTCATCTTGTGTTCACCTTGAAGTGTTCACCCTATGATACCATAGTGTTGAACTTACGTCACCCAGAGTGTCCACTCACAAAGACTCTAGCATTCACCAAGCAACATCCTAGTGTTGGACTTGCGACACCCTAGTGTTCACCTACTAACACCCTAGTGTTTACCATGCAACATCCTAGGGGACACCCTAGTGTTGACCTTGCCATACCTAATAAGTGTCTACAATGCCCCACCCTAGTGTTCACCTTTTGAGACCCTAATGGTCTCCTTACAACACCGCATCGTTGAATTTGTGATACCATATAGTTCATCTTCCGACACCCTAGTGTTGACCTTTCGACACACTAGTGTTGACCTTATGAACCCTAGTGTTCACATTGCGACAAACTAATAGTCATCTTTTGTTCACCATGAAGTGTTCACCTTATGACACCCTAGTGTTGAAATTATGTCACCCGGAGTGTCCAATTACAGAGACTCAAGCATTCACCAAGCAACACCCTAGTGTTGGACTTGCGACACCCTAGTCTTCACCTACTAACACCCTAGTGTTTACCATGCAAAATCCTAGGGGACACCTTAGGACACCCTAGTGTTGACCTTGCAATACCTAATAAGTGTCTACAATGCCCCACCCTAGTGTTCACCTTTTGAGACCCTAATGGTCTCCTTGCAACACCGCATCGTTGAATTTGTGATACCATATAGTTCATCTTCCGACACCCTAGTGTTGACCTTTCCACACCCTAGTGTTGACCTTATGAACCCTAGTGTTCACTTTGAGACAACCTAATAGACATCTTTTGTTCACCATGAAGTGTTCACCTTATGACACCCTAGTGTTGAACTTACGTCACCCCGAGTGTCCACTTACAGAGACTCTAGCATTCACCAAGCAACACCCTAGTGTTGGACTTGCGACACCCTAGTGTTCACCTTTTGAGACCCTAATGGTCTCCTTACAACACCGCATCGTTGAATTTGTGATACCATATAGTTCATCTTCCGACACCCTAGTGTTGACCTTTCGACACACTAGTGTTGACCTTATGAACCCTAGTGTTCACTTTGCGACAACCTAATAGTCATCTTTTGTTCACCATGAAGTGTTCACCTTATGATACCCTAGTGTTGAAATTACGTCACCCAGAGTGTCCAATTACAGAGACTCTAGCATTCACCAAGCAACACCCTAGTGTTGGACTTGCGACACCCTAGTGTTCACCTACTAACACCCTAGTGCTTACCATGCAACATCCTAGGGGACACCTTAGGACACCCTAGTGTTGACCTTGCCATACCTAATAAGTGTCTACAATGCCCCACCCTAGTGTTCACCTTTCAACAGCCTAATGGTCTCCTTGCAACACCGCATCGTTGAATTTGCGATGCCATATAGTTCAACTTTCGACACCCTAGTGTTGACCTTATGCACACTAGTGTTCACTTAGCGACAGCCTAGTAGTCATCTTGTGTTCACCATGAAGTGTTCACCCTATGACACCATAGTGTTGAACTTACGTCACCCAGAGTGTCCACTCACAAAGACTCTAGCATTCACCAAGCAACATCCTAGTGTTGGACTTGCGACACCCTAGTGTTCACCTACTAACACCCTAGTGTTTACCATGCAACATCCTAGGGGACACCCTAGTGTTGACCTTGCCATACCTAATAAGTGTCTACAATGCCCCACCCTAGTGTTCACCTACTAACACCCTAGTGTTCACCTACTAACACCCTAGTGTTTACCATGCAAAATCCTAGGGGACACCTTAGGACACCCTAGTGTTGACCTTGCAATACCTAATAAGTGTCTACAATGCCCCACCCTAGTGTTCACCTTTTGAGACCCTAATGGTCTCCTTGCAACACCGCATCGTTGAATTTGTGATACCATATAGTTCATCTTCCGACACCCTAGTGTTGACCTTTCGACACCCTAGTGTTGACCTTATGAACCCTAGTGTTCACTTTGAGACAACCTAATAGTCATCTTTTGTTCACCATGAAGTGTTCACCTTATGACACCCTAGTGTTGAACTTACGTCACCCCGAGTGTCCACTTACAGAGACTCTAGCATTCACCAAGCAACACCCTAATGTTTGACTTGCGACACCCTAGTGTTCACCTTTTGAGACCCTAATGGTCTCCTTACAACACCGCATCGTTGAATTTGTTATACCATATAGTTCATCTTCCGTCACCCTAGTGTTGACCTTTCGACACACTTGTTTTGACCTTATGAACCCTAGTGTTCACTTTGCGACAACCTAATAGTCATCTTTTGTTCGCCATGAAGTGTTCACCTTATGACACCCTAGTGTTGAAATTACGTCACCCGGAGTGTCCAATTACAGAGACTCTAGCATTCACCAAGCAACACCCTAGTGTTGGACTTGCGACACCCTAGTGTTCACCTACTAACAACCTAGTGCTTACCATGCAACATCCTAGGGGACACCTTAGGACACCCTAGTGTTGACCTTGCCATACCTAATAAGTGTCTACAATGCCCCACCCTAGTGTTCACCTTTTAACAGCCTAATGGTCTCCTTGCAACACCGCATCGTTGAATTTGCGATGCCATATAGTTCAACTTTCGACACCCTAGTGTTGACCTTTCGACACACTAGTGTTGACCTTATGAACCCTAGTGTTCACTTTGCGACAACCTAATAGTCATCTTTTGTTCACCATGATGTGTTCACCTTATGACACCCTAGTGTTGAAATTATGTCACCCGGAGTGTCCAATTACAGAGACTCAAGCATTCACCAAGCAACACCCTAGTGTTGGACTTGCGACACCCTAGTGTTCACCTACTAACACCCTAGTGTTTACCATGCAAAATCCTAGGGGACACCTTAGGACACCCTAGTATTGACCTTGCAATACCTAATAAGTGTCTACAATGCCCCACCCTAGTGTTCACCTTTTGAGACCCTAATGGTCTCCATGCAACACCGCATCGTTGAATTTGTGATACCATATAGTTCATCTTCTGACACCCTAGTGTTGACCTTTCGACACCCTAGTGTTGACCTTATGAACCCTAGTGTTCACTTTGAGACAACCTAATAGTCATCTTTTGTTCACCATGAAGTGTTCACCTTATGACACCCTAGTGTTGAACTTACGTCACCCCGAGTGTCCACTTACAGAGACTCTAGCATTCACCAAGTAACACCCTAGTGTTGGACTTGCGACACCCTAGTGTTCACCTACTAACACCCTAGTGCTTACCATGCAACATCCTAGGGGACACCTTAGGACACCCTAGTGTTGACCTTGCCATACCTAATAAGTGTCTACAATGCCCACCCTAGTGTTCACCTTTTGAGACCCTAATGGTCTCCTTGCAACACCGCATCGTTGAATTTGTGATACCATATAATTCATCTTCTGACACCCTAGTGTTGACCTTTCTACACCCTAGTGTTGACCTTATGAACCCTACTGCTCACTTTGCGACAACCTAATAGTCATCTTTTGTTCACCATGAAGTGTTCACCTTATGACACCCTAGTGTTGAACTTACATCACCACGAGTGTCCACTTACAGAGACTCTAGCTTTCGCCAAGCAACACCCTATTGTTGTACTTGCGAAACCCTAGTGTTCACCTAGTAACACCCTAGTGTTTACCATCCAACATCCTAGGGGTCACCTTAGGACACCCTAGTGTTGACCTTGCCATACCTAATAAGTGTCTACAATGCACCACCCTAGTGTTCACCTTTTGAGACCCTCATGGTAACCTTACAACACCGCCATCGTTGAATTTGTGATACCATATAGTTCATCTTCCGTCACCCTAGTGTTGACCTTTCGACACACTAGTTTTGACCTTATGAACCCTAGTGT
Source organism: Mimosa bimucronata (assembly GCA_037074515.1). NCBI lineage: Eukaryota > Viridiplantae > Streptophyta > Magnoliopsida > Fabales > Fabaceae > Mimosa > Mimosa bimucronata. The sequence continues at coordinate 4,947,416 of CM073448.1, forward strand.
TCACTTTGCGACAACCTAATAGTCATCTTTTGTTCACCATGAAGTGTTCACCTTATGACACCCTAGTGTTGAAATTACGTCACCCGGAGTGTCCAATTACAGAGTCTCTAGCATTCACCAAGCAACACCCTAGTGTTGGACTTGCGACACCCTAGTGTTCACCTACTAACACCCTAGTGCTTACCATGCAACATCCTAGGGGACACCTTAGGACACCCTAGTGTTGACCTTGCCATACCTAATAAGTGTCTACAATGCCCCACCCTAGTGTTCACCTTTTAACAGCCTAATGGTCTCCTTGCAACACCGCATCGTTGAATTTGCGATGCCATATAGTTCAACTTTCGACACCCTAGTGTTGACCTTTCGACACACTAGTGTTGACCTTATGAACCCTAGTGTTCACTTTGCGACAAACTAATAGTGAAATTTTGTTCACCATGAAGTGTTCACCTTATGACACCCTAGTGTTGAAATTATGTCACCCGGAGTGTCGAATTACAGAGACTCACGCATTCACCAAGCAACACCCTAGTGTTGGACTTGCGACACCCTAGTGTTCACCTACTAACACCCTAGTGTTTACCATGCAAAATCCTAGGGGACACCTTAGGACACCCTAGTGTTGACCTTGCAATACCTAATAAGTGTCTACAATGCCCCACCCTAGTGTTCACCTTTTGAGACCCTAATGGTCTCCATGCAACACCGCATCGTTGAATTTGTGATACCATATAGTTCATCTTCCGACACCCTAGTGTTGACCTTTCGACACCCTAGTGTTGACCTTATGAACCCTAGTGTTCACTTTGAGACAACCTAATAGTCATCTTTTGTTCACCATGAAGTGTTCACCTTATGACACCCTAGTGTTGAACTTACGTCACCCCGAGTGTCGACTTACAGAGACTCTAGCATTCACCAAGCAACACCCTAGTGTTGGACTTGCGACACCCTAGTGTTCACCTACTAACACCCTAGTGTTTACCATGCAACATCCTAGGGGTCACCTTAGGACACCCTAGTGTTGACCTTGCCATACCTAATAAGTGTCTACAATGCCCCACCCTAGTGTTCACCTTTTGAGACCCTAATGGTCTCCATGCAACACCGCATCGTTGAATTTGTGATTCCATATAGTTCATCTTCCGACACCCTAGTGTTCACCTTTCGACACCCTAGTGTTGACCTTATGAACCCTAGTGTTCAATTAGCGACAACCTAATAGTCATATTGTGTTCACCATGAAGTGTTCACCCTATGACACCCTAGTGTTGAACTTACATCACCCCGAGTGTCCACTTATAGAGACTCTAGCATTCACCAAGCAACACCCTAGAGATGGACTTGCGACACCCTAGTGTTCACCTACTAACACCCTAGTGCTTACCATGCAACATCCTAGGGGACACCTTAGGACACCCTAGTGTTGACCTTGCCATACCTAATAAGTGTCTACAATGCCCACCCAAGTGTTCACCTTTTGAGACCCTAATGGTCTCCTTGCAACACCGCATCGTTGAATTTTTGATACCATATAATTCATCTTCTCACACCCTAGTGTTGACCTTTCGACACCCTAGTGTTGACCTTATGAACCCTACTACTCACTTTGCGACAACCTAATAGTCATCTTTTGTTCACCATGAAGTGTTCACCTTATGACGCCCTAGTGTTGAACTTACCTCACCACGAGTGTCCACTTACAGAGACTCTAGCTTTCAACAAGCAACACCCTATTGTTGTACTTGCGAAACCCTAGTGTTCACCTACTAACACCCTAGTGTTTACCATCCAACATCCTAGGGGTCACCTTAGGACACCCTAGTGTTGACCTTGCCATACCTAATAAGTGTCTACAATGCACCACCCTAGTGTTCACCTTTTGAGACCCTCATGGTAACCTTACAACACCGCATCGTTGAATTTGTGATACCATATAGTTCATCTTCCGACACCCTAGTGTTGACCTTTCGACACACTAGTGTTGACCTTATGAACCCTAGTGTTCACTTTGCGACAACCTAATAGTCATCTTTTGTTCACCATGAAGTGTTCACCTTATGACACCCTAGTGTTGAACTTACGTCACCCCGAGTGTCCACTTACAGAGACTCTAGCATTCACCAAGCAACACCCTAGTGTTGGACTTGCGACACCCTAGTGTTCACCTACTAACACCGTAGTGCTTACCATGCAACATCCTAGGGGACACCTTAAGACACCCTAGTGTTGACCTTGCCATACCTAATAAGTGTCTACAATGCCCACCCTAGTGTTCACCTTTTGAGACCCTAATGGTCTCCTTGCAACACCGCATCGTTGAATTTGTGATACCATATAGTTCATCTTCCGACACCCTAGTGTTGACCTTTCGACACCCAAGTGTTGACCTTATGAACCCTAGTGTTCACTTTGAGACAACCTAATAGTCATCTTTTGTTCACCATAAAGTGTTCACCTTATGACACCCTAGTGTTGAACTTACGTCACCCCGAGTGTCCATTTACAGAGACTCTAGCATTCACCAAGCAACACCCTAGTTTGGACTTGCGACACCCTAGTGTTCACCTACTAACACCGTAGTGCTTACCATGCAACATCCTAGGGGACACCTTAGGACACCCTAGTGTTGACCTTGCCATACCTAATAAGTGTCTACAATGCCCCACCCTAGTGTTCACCTTTTAACAGCCTAATGGTCTCCTTGCAACACCGCATCGTTGAATTTGCGATGCCATATAGTTCAACTTTCGACACCTTAGTGTTGACCATATGCACACTAGTGTTCACTTAGCGACAGCCTAGTAGTCATCTTGTGTTCACCATGAAGTGTTCACCCTATGACACCATAGTGTTGAACTTACGTCACCCAGAGTGTCCACTCAAAAAGACTCTAGCATTCACCAAGCAACATCCTAGTGTTGGACTTGCGACACCCTAGTGTTCACCTACTAACACCCTAGTGTTTACCATGCAACATCCTAGGGGACACCCTAGTGTTGACCTTGCCATACCTAATAAGTGTCTACAATGCCCCACCCTAGTGTTCACCTTTTGAGACCCTAATGGTCTCCTTACAACACCGCATCTTTGAATTTGTGATACCATATAGTTCATCTTCCGACACCCTAGTGTTGACCTTTCGACACACTAGTGTTGACCTTATGAACCCTAGTGTTCACTTAGCCACAACCTAATAGTCATATTGTGTTCACCATGAAGTGTTCACCCTATGACACCCTAGTGTTGAACTTACATCACCCCGAGTGTCCACTTAGAGAGACTCTAGCATTCACCAAGCAACACCCTAGAGATGGACTTGCGACACCCTAGTGTTCACCTACTAACACCCTAGTGCTTACCATGCAACATCCTAGGGGACACCTTAGGACACCCTAGTGTTGACCTTGCCATACCTAATAAGTGTCTACAATGCCCACCCTAGTGTTCACCTTTTGAGACCCTAATGGTCTCCTTGCAACACCGCATCGTTGAATTTGTGATACCATATAGTTCATCTTCCGACACCCTAGTGTTGACCTTTCGACACCCTAGTGTTGACCTTATGAACCCTAGTGTTCACTTTGAGACAACCTAATAGTCATCTTTTGTTCACCATGAAGTGTTCACCTTATGACACCCTAGTGTTGAACTTACGTCACCCCGAGTGTTCACTTACAGAGACTCTAGCATTCACCAAGCAACACCCTAGTGTTGGACTTCCGACACCCTAGTGTTCACCTACTAACACCCTAGTGTTTACCATGCAACATCCTAGGGGTCACCTTAGGACACCCTAGTGTTGACCTGCCATACCTAATAAGTGTCTACAATGCCCCACCCTAGTGTTCTCCTTTTGAGACCCTAATGGTAACCTTACAACACCGCATCGTTGAATTTGTGATACCATATAGTTCATCTTCCGACACCCTAGTGTTCACCTTTCGATACCCTAGTGTTGACCTTATGAACCCTAGTGTTCAATTAGCGACAACCTAATAGTCATATTGTGTTCACCATGAAGTGTTCACCCTATGACACCCTAGTGTTGAACTTACATCACCCCGAGTGTCCACTTATAGAGACTCTAGCATTCACCAAGCAACACCCTAGAGATGGACTTGCGACACCCTAGTGTTCACCTACTAACACCCTAGTGCTTACCATGCAACATCCTAGGGGACACCTTAGGACACCCTAGTGTTGACCTTGCCATACCTAATAAGTGTCTACAATGCCCACCCTAGTGTTCACCTTTTGAGACCCTAATGGTCTCCTTGCAACACCGCATCGTTGAATTTTTGATACCATATAATTCATCTTCTCACACCCTAGTGTTGACCTTTCGACACCCTAGTGTTGACCTTATGAACCCTACTACTCACTTTGCGACAACCTAATAGTCATCTTTTGTTCACCATGAAGTGTTCACCTTATGACGCCCTAGTGTTGAACTTACATCACCACGAGTGTCCACTTACAGAGACTCTAGCTTTCAACAAGCAACACCCTATTGTTGTACTTGCGAAACCCTAGTGTTCACCTACTAACACCCTAGTGTTTACCATCCAACATCCTAGGGGTCACCTTAGGACACCCTAGTGTTGACCTTGCCATACCTAATAAGTGTCTACAATGCACCACCCTAGTGTTCACCTTTTGAGACCCTCATGGTAACCTTACAACACCGCATCGTTGAATTTGTGATACCATATAGTTCATCTTCCGACACCCTAGTGTTGACCTTTCGACACACTAGTGTTGACCTTATGAACCCTAGTGTTCACTTTGCGACAACCTAATAGTCATCTTTTGTTCACCATGAAGTGTTCACCTTATGACACCCTAGTGTTGAACTTACGTCACCCCGAGTGTCCACTTACAGAGACTCTAGCATTCACCAAGCAACACCCTAGTGTTGGACTTGCGACACCCTAGTGTTCACCTACTAACACCGTAGTGCTTACCATGCAACATCCTAGGGGACACCTTAAGACACCCTAGTGTTGACCTTGCCATACCTAATAAGTGTCTACAATGCCCACCCTAGTGTTCACCTTTTGAGACCCTAATGGTCTCCTTGCAACACCGCATCGTTGAATTTGTGATACCATATAGTTCATCTTCCGACACCCTAGTGTTGACCTTTCGACACCCAAGTGTTGACCTTATGAACCCTAGTGTTCACTTTGAGACAACCTAATAGTCATCTTTTGTTCACCATAAAGTGTTCACCTTATGACACCCTAGTGTTGAACTTACGTCACCCCGAGTGTCCATTTACAGAGACTCTAGCATTCACCAAGCAACACCCTAGTTTGGACTTGCGACACCCTAGTGTTCACCTACTAACACCGTAGTGCTTACCATGCAACATCCTAGGGGACACCTTAGGACACCCTAGTGTTGACCTTGCCATACCTAATAAGTGTCTACAATGCCCCACCCTAGTGTTCACCTTTTAACAGCCTAATGGTCTCCTTGCAACACCGCATCGTTGAATTTGCGATGCCATATAGTTCAACTTTCGACACCTTAGTGTTGACCATATGCACACTAGTGTTCACTTAGCGACAGCCTAGTAGTCATCTTGTGTTCACCATGAAGTGTTCACCCTATGACACCATAGTGTTGAACTTACGTCACCCAGAGTGTCCACTCAAAAAGACTCTAGCATTCACCAAGCAACATCCTAGTGTTGGACTTGCGACACCCTAGTGTTCACCTACTAACACCCTAGTGTTTACCATGCAACATCCTAGGGGACACCCTAGTGTTGACCTTGCCATACCTAATAAGTGTCTACAATGCCCCACCCTAGTGTTCACCTTTTGAGACCCTAATGGTCTCCTTACAACACCGCATCTTTGAATTTGTGATACCATATAGTTCATCTTCCGACACCCTAGTGTTGACCTTTCGACACACTAGTGTTGACCTTATGAACCCTAGTGTTCACTTAGCCACAACCTAATAGTCATATTGTGTTCACCATGAAGTGTTCACCCTATGACACCCTAGTGTTGAACTTACATCACCCTGAGTGTCCACTTACAAAGACTCTAGCATTCACCAAGCAACACCCTAGTGTTGGACTTGCGACACCCTAGTGTTCACATACTAACACCCTAGTGTTTACCATGCAACATCCTAGGGGACACCTTAGGACACCCTAGTGTTGACCTTGCAATACCTAATAAGTGTCTACAATGCCCCACCCTAGAATTCACCTTTTGTGACCCTAATGGTCTCCTTGCAACACCGCATCGTTGAATTTGTGATACCATATAGTTCATCTTCCGACACCCTAGTGTTGACCTTTCGACACCCTAGTGTTGACCTTATGAACCCTAGTGTTCACTTTGAGACAACCTAATAGTCATCTTTTGTTCACCATGAAGTGTTCACCTTATGACACCCTAGTGTTGAACTTACGTCACCCCGAGTGTCCACTTACAGAGACTCTAGCATTCACCAAGCAACACCCTAGTGTTGGACTTCCGACACCCTAGTGTTCACCTACTAACACCCTAGTGTTTACCATGCAACATCCTAGGGGTCACCTTAGGACACCCTAGTGTTGACCTTATGAACCCTAGTGTTCACTTAGCGACAACCTTATAGTCATATTGTGTTCACCATGAAGTGTTCACCCTATGACACCCTAGTGTTGAACTTACATCACCCCGAGTGTCCACTTAGAGAGACTCTAGCATTCACCAAGCAACACCCTGGAGATGGACTTGCAACACCCTAGTGTTCACCTACTAACACCCTAGTGCTTACCATGCAACATCCTAGGGGACACCTTAGGACACCCTAGTGTTGACCTTGCCATACCTAATAAGTGTCTACAATGCCCACCCTAGTGTTCACCTTTTGAGACCCTAATGGTCTCCTTGCAACACCGCATCGTTGAATTTGTGATACCATATAGTTCATCTTCTGACACCCTAGTGTTGACCTTTCGACACCCTAGTGTTGACCTTATGAACCCTACTGCTCACTTTGCGACAACCTAATAGTCATCTTTTGTTCACCATGAAGTGTTCACCTTATGACACCCTAGTGTTGAACTAACATTACCACGAGTGTCCACTTACAGAGACTCCAGCTTTCGCCAAGCAACACCCTATTGTTGTACTTGCGAAACCCTAGTGTTCACCTACTAACACCCTAATGTTTACCATGCAACATCCTAGGGGTCACCTTAGGACACCCTAGTGTTGACCTTGCCATACCTAATAAGTGTCTACAAAGCCCCACCCTAGTGTTCACCTTTTGAGACCCTAATGGTAACCTTACAACACCGCATCGTTGAATTTGTGATCCCATATAGTTCATCTTCCGACACCCTAGTGTTCACCTTTCGACACCCTAGTGTTGACCTTATGAACCCTAGTGTTCACTTACCGACAACCTTATAGTCATATTGTGTTCACCATGAAGTGTTCACCCTATGACACCCTAGTGTTGAACTTACATCACCCCGAGTGTCCACTTAGAGAGACTCTAGCATTCACCAAGCAACACCCTGGAGATGGACTTGCAACACCCTAGTGTTCACCTACTAACACCCTAGTGCTTACCATGCAACATCCTAGGGGACACCTTAGGACACCCTAGTGTTGACCTTGCCATACCTAATAAGTGTCTACAATGCCCACCCTAGTGTTCACCTTTTGAGACCCTAATGGTCTCCTTGCAACACCGCATCGTTGATTTTGTGATACCATATAGTTCATCTTCTGACACCCTAGTGTTGACCTTTCGACACCCTAGTGTTGACCTTATGAACCCTACTGCTCACTTTGCGACAACCTAATAGTCATCTTTTGTTCACCATGAAGTGTTCACCTTATGACACCCTAGTGTTGAACTAACATTACCACGAGTGTCCACTTACAGAGACTCCAGCTTTCGCCAAGCAACACCCTATTGTTGTACTTGCGAAACCCTAGTGTTCACCTACTAACACCCTAATGTTTACCATGCAACATCCTAGGGGTCACCTTAGGACACCCTAGTGTTGACCTTGCCATACCTAATAAGTGTCTACAAAGCCCCACCCTAGTGTTCACCTTTTGAGACCCTAATGGTCACCTTACAACACCGCATCGTTGAATTTGTGATCCCATATAGTTCATCTTCCGACACCCTAGTGTTCACCTTTCGACACCCTAGTGTTGACCTTATGAACCCTAGTGTTCCCTTAGCGACAACCTAATAGTCATATTGTGGTCACCATGAAGTGTTCACCCTATGACACCCTAGTGTTGAACTTACATCACCCCGAGTGTCCACTTATAGAGACTCTAGCATTCACCAAGCAACACCCTAGAGATGGACTTGCGACACCCTAGTGTTCACCTACTAACACCCTAGTGCTTACCATGCAACATCCTAGGGGACACCTTAGGACACCCTAGTGTTTACCTTGCCATACCTAATAAGTGTCTACAATGCCCACCCTAGTGTTCACCTTTTGAGACCCTAATGGTCTCCTTGCAACACCGCATCGTTGAATTTGTGATACCATATAGTTCATCTTCCGACACCCTAGTGTTGACCTTTCGACACCCTAGTGTTGACCTTATGAACCCTAGTGTTCACTTAGCGACAACCTTATAGTCATATTGTGGTCACCATGAAGTGTTCACCTTATGACACCCTACTGTTGAACTTACATCACCCCGAGTGTCCACTTACAGATACTCTAGCATTCACCAAGCAACACCCTGGAGATGGACTTGCGACACCCTAGTGTTCACCTACTAACACCCTAGTGCTTACCATGCAACATCCTAGGGGACACCTTAGGACACCCTAGTGTTGACCTTGCCATACCTAATAAGTGTCTACAATGCCCACCCTAGTGTTCAACTTTTGAGACCCTAATGGTCTCCTTGCAACACCGCATCGTTGAATTTGTGATACCATATAGTTCATCTTCTGACACCCTAGTGTTGACCTTTCGACACCCTAGTGTTGACCTTATGAACCCTACTGCTCACTTTGCGACAACCTAATAGTCATATTGTGTTCACCATGAAGTGTTCACCTTATGACACCCTACTGTTGAACTAACATCACCCCGAGTGTCCACTTACAGAGACTCCAGCATTCGCCAAGCAACACCCTATTGTTGTACTTGCGAAACCCTAGTGTTCACCTACTAACACCCTAATGTTTACCATGCAACATCCTAGGGGTCACCTTAGGACACCCTAGTGTTGACCTTGCCATACCTAATAAGTGTCTACAAAGCCCCACCCTAGTGTTCACCTTTTGAGACCCTAATGGTAACCTTACAACACCGCATCGTTGAATTTGTGATCCCATATAGTTCATCTTCCGACACCCTAGTGTTCACCTTTCGACACCCTAGTGTTGACCTTATGAACCCTAGTGTTCACTTACCGACAACCTTATAGTCATATTGTGTTCACCATGAAGTGTTCACCCTATGACACCCTAGTGTTGAACTTACATCACCCCGAGTGTCCACTTAGAGAGACTCTAGCATTCACCAAGCAACACCCTGGAGATGGACTTGCAACACCCTAGTGTTCACCTACTAACACCCTAGTGCTTACCATGCAACATCCTAGGGGACACCTTAGGACACCCTAGTGTTGACCTTGCCATACCTAATAAGTGTCTACAATGCCCACCCTAGTGTTCACCTTTTGAGACCCTAATGGTCTCCTTGCAACACCGCATCGTTGATTTTGTGATACCATATAGTTCATCTTCTGACACCCTAGTGTTGACCTTTCGACACCCTAGTGTTGACCTTATGAACCCTACTGCTCACTTTGCGACAACCTAATAGTCATCTTTTGTTCACCATGAAGTGTTCACCTTATGACACCCTAGTGTTGAACTAACATTACCACGAGTGTCCACTTACAGAGACTCCAGCTTTCGCCAAGCAACACCCTATTGTTGTACTTGCGAAACCCTAGTGTTCACCTACTAACACCCTAATGTTTACCATGCAACATCCTAGGGGTCACCTTAGGACACCCTAGTGTTGACCTTGCCATACCTAATAAGTGTCTACAAAGCCCCACCCTAGTGTTCACCTTTTGAGACCCTAATGGTCACCTTACAACACCGCATCGTTGAATTTGTGATCCCATATAGTTCATCTTCCGACACCCTAGTGTCCACCTTTCGACACCCTAGTGTTGACCTTATGAACCCTAGTGTTCACTTAGCGACAACCTAATAGTCATATTGTGGTCACCATGAAGTGTTCACCCTATGACACCCTAGTGTTGAACTTACATCACCCCGAGTGTCCACTTATAGAGACTCTAGCATTCACCAAGCAACACCCTAGAGATGGACTTGCGACACCCTAGTGTTCACCTACTAACACCCTAGTGCTTACCATGCAACATCCTAGGGGACACCTTAGGACACCCTAGTGTTTACCTTGCCATACCTAATAAGTGTCTACAATGCCCACCCTAGTGTTCACCTTTTGAGACCCTAATGGTCTCCTTGCAACACCGCATCGTTGAATTTGTGATACCATATAGTTCATCTTCCGACACCCTAGTGTTGACCTTTCGACACCCTAGTGTTGACCTTATGAACCCTAGTGTTCACTTTGAGACAACCTAATAGTCATCTTTTGTTCACCATGAAGTGTTCACCTTATGACACCCTAGTGTTGAACTTACGTCACCCCGAGTGTTCACTTACAGAGACTCTAGCATTCACCAAGCAACACCCTAGTGTTGGACTTCCGACACCCTAGTGTTCACCTACTAACACCCTAGTGTTTACCATGCAACATCCTAGGGGTCACCTTAGGACACCCTAGTGTTGACCTGCCATACCTAATAAGTGTCTACAATGCCCCAACCTAGTGTTCTCCTTTTGAGACCCTAATGGTAACCTTACAACACCGCATCGTTGAATTTGTGATACCATATAGTTCATCTTCCGACACCCTAGTGTTCACCTTTCGATACCCTAGTGTTGACCTTATGAACCCTAGTGTTCACTTAGCGACAACCTAATAGTCATATTGTGTTCACCATGAAGTGTTCACCCTATGACACCCTAGTGTTGAACTTACATCACCCCGAGTGTCCACTTATAGAGACTCTAGCATTCACCAAGCAACACCCTAGAGATGGACTTGCAACACCCTAGTGTTCACCTACTAACACCCTAGTGCTTACCATGCAACATCCTAGGGGACACCTTAAGACACCCTAGTGTTGACCTTGCCATACCTAATAAGTGTCTACAATGCCCACCCTAGTGTTCACCTTTTGAGACCCTAATGGTCTCCTTGCAACACCGCATCGTTGAATTTGTGATACCATATAGTTCATCTTCTGACACCCTAGTGTTGAAATTTCGACACCCTAGTGTTGACCTTATGAACCCTACTGCTCACTTTGCGACAACCTAATAGTCATCTTTTGTTCACCATGAAGTGTTCACCTTATGACACCCTAGTGTTGAACTAACATTACCACGAGTGTCCACTTACAGAGACTCCAGCTTTCGCCAAGCAACACCCTATTGTTGTACTTGCGAAACCCTAGTGTTCACCTACTAACACCCTAATGTTTACCATGCAACATCCTAGGGGTCACCTTAGGACACCCTAGTGTTGACATTGCCATACCTAATAAGTGTCTACAAAGCCCCACCCTAGTGTTCACCTTTTGAGACCCTAATGGTAACCTTACAACACCGCATCGTTGAATTTGTGATCCCATATAGTTCATCTTCCGACACCCTAGTGTCCACCTTTCGACACCCTAGTGTTGACCTTATGAACCCTAGTGTTCACTTAGCGACAACCTAATAGTCATATTGTGGTCACCATGAAGTGTTCACCCTATGACACCCTAGTGTTGAACTTACATCACCCCGAGTGTCCACTTATAGAGACTCTAGCATTCACCAAGCAACACCCTAGAGATGGACTTGCGACACCCTAGTGTTCACCTACTAACACCCTAGTGCTTACCATGCAACATCCTAGGGGACACCTTAGGACACCCTAGTGTTGACCTTGCCATACCTAATAAGTGTCTACAATGCCCACCCTAGTGTTCACCTTTTGAGACCCTAATGGTCTCCTTGCAACACCGCATCGTTGAATTTGTGATACCATATAGTTCATCTTCCGACACCCTAGTGTTGACCTTTCGACACCCTAGTGTTGACCTTATGAACCCTAGTGTTCACTTTGAGACAACCTAATAGTCATCTTTTGTTCACCATGAAGTGTCCACCTTATGACACCCTAGTGTTGAACTTACGTCACCCCGAGTGTCCACTTACAGAGACTCTAGCATTCACCAAGCAACACCCTAGTGTTGGACTTCCGACACCCTAGTGTTCACCTACTAACACCCTAGTGCTTACCATGCAACATCCTAGGGGACACCTTAGGACACCCTAGTGTGGACCTTGCCATACCTAATAAGTGTCTACAATGCCCCACCCTAGTGTTCTCCTTTTGAGACCCTAATGGTAACCTTACAACACCGCATCGTTGAATTTGTGATACCATATAGTTCATCTTCCGACACCCTAGTGTTGACCTTTCGACACCCTAGTGTTGACCTTATGAACCCTAGTGTTCACTTAGCGACAAACTTATAGTCATATTGTGTTCACCATGAAGTGTTCACCCTATGACACCCTAGTGTTGAACTTACATCACCCCGAGTGTCCACTTAGAGAGACTCTAGCATTCACCAAGCAACACCCTGGAGATGGACTTGCAACACCCTAGTGTTCACCTACTAACACCCTAGTGCTTACCATGCAACATCCTAGGGGACACCTTAGGACACCCTAGTGTTGACCTTGCCATACCTAATAAGTGTCTACAATGCCCACCCTAGTGTTCACCTTTTGAGACCCTAATGGTCTCCTTGCAACACCGCATCGTTGAATTTGTGATACCATATAGTTCATCTTCTGACACCCTAGTGTTGACCTTTCGACACCCTAGTGTTGACCTTATGAACCCTACTGCTCACTTTGCGACAACCTAATAGTCATCTTTTGTTCACCATGAAGTGTTCACCTTATGACACCCTAGTGTTGAACTAACATTACCACGAGTGTCCACTTACAGAGACTCCAGCTTTCGCCAAGCAACACCCTATTGTTGTACTTGCGAAACCCTAGTGTTCACCTACTAACACCCTAATGTTTACCATGCAACATCCTAGGGGTCACCTTAGGACACCCTAGTGTTGACCTTGCCATACCTAATAAGTGTCTACAAAGCCCCACCCTAGTGTTCACCTTTTGAGACCCTAATGGTAACCTTACAACACCGCATCGTTGAATTTGTGATCCCATATAGTTCATCTTCCGACACCCTAGTGTTCACCTTTCGACACCCTAGTGTTGACCTTATGAACCCTAGTGTTCACTTACCGACAACCTTATAGTCATATTGTGTTCACCATGAAGTGTTCACCCTATGACACCCTAGTGTTGAACTTACATCACCCCGAGTGTCCACTTAGAGAGACTCTAGCATTCACCAAGCAACACCCTGGAGATGGACTTGCAACACCCTAGTGTTCACCTACTAACACCCTAGTGCTTACCATGCAACATCCTAGGGGACACCTTAGGACACCCTAGTGTTGACCTTGCCATACCTAATAAGTGTCTACAATGCCCACCCTAGTGTTCACCTTTTGAGACCCTAATGGTCTCCTTGCAACACCGCATCGTTGATTTTGTGATACCATATAGTTCATCTTCTGACACCCTAGTGTTGACCTTTCGACACCCTAGTGTTGACCTTATGAACCCTACTGCTCACTTTGCGACAACCTAATAGTCATCTTTTGTTCACCATGAAGTGTTCACCTTATGACACCCTAGTGTTGAACTAACATTACCACGAGTGTCCACTTACAGAGACTCCAGCTTTCGCCAAGCAACACCCTATTGTTGTACTTGCGAAACCCTAGTGTTCACCTACTAACACCCTAATGTTTACCATGCAACATCCTAGGGGTCACCTTAGGACACCCTAGTGTTGACCTTGCCATACCTAATAAGTGTCTACAAAGCCCCACCCTAGTGTTCACCTTTTGAGACCCTAATGGTAACCTTACAACACCGCATCGTTGAATTTGTGATCCCATATAGTTCATCTTCCGACACCCTAGTGTTCACCTTTCGACACCCTAGTGTTGACCTTATGAACCCTAGTGTTCACTTAGCGACAACCTAATAGTCATATTGTGGTCACCATGAAGTGTTCACCCTATGACACCCTAGTGTTGAACTTACATCACCCCGAGTGTCCACTTATAGAGACTCTAGCATTCACCAAGCAACACCCTAGAGATGGACTTGCGACACCCTAGTGTTCACCTACTAACACCCTAGTGCTTACCATGCAACATCCTAGGGGACACCTTAGGACACCCTAGTGTTTACCTTGCCATACCTAATAAGTGTCTACAATGCCCACCCTAGTGTTCACCTTTTGAGACCCTAATGGTCTCCTTGCAACACCGCATCGTTGAATTTGTGATACCATATAGTTCATCTTCCGACACCCTAGTGTTGACCTTTCGACACCCTAGTGTTGACCTTATGAACCCTAGTGTTCACTTTGAGACAACCTAATAGTCATCTTTTGTTCACCATGAAGTGTTCACCTTATGACACCCTAGTGTTGAACTTACGTCACCCCGAGTGTTCACTTACAGAGACTCTAGCATTCACCAAGCAACACCCTAGTGTTGGACTTCCGACACCCTAGTGTTCACCTACTAACACCCTAGTGTTTACCATGCAACATCCTAGGGGTCACCTTAGGACACCCTAGTGTTGACCTGCCATACCTAATAAGTGTCTACAATGCCCCACCCTAGTGTTCTCCTTTTGAGACCCTAATGGTAACCTTACAACACCGCATCGTTGAATTTGTGATACCATATAGTTCATCTTCCGACACCCTAGTGTTCACCTTTCGATACCCTAGTGTTGACCTTATGAACCCTAGTGTTCACTTAGCGACAACCTAATAGTCATATTGTGTTCACCATGAAGTGTTCACCCTATGACACCCTAGTGTTGAACTTACATCACCCCGAGTGTCCACTTATAGAGACTCTAGCATTCACCAAGCAACACCCTAGAGATGGACTTGCAACACCCTAGTGTTCACCTACTAACACCCTAGTGCTTACCATGCAACATCCTAGGGGACACCTTAAGACACCCTAGTGTTGACCTTGCCATACCTAATAAGTGTCTACAATGCCCACCCTAGTGTTCACCTTTTGAGACCCTAATGGTCTCCTTGCAACACCGCATCGTTGAATTTGTGATACCATATAGTTCATCTTCTGACACCCTAGTGTTGAAATTTCGACACCCTAGTGTTGACCTTATGAACCCTACTGCTCACTTTGCGACAACCTAATAGTCATCTTTTGTTCACCATGAAGTGTTCACCTTATGACACCCTAGTGTTGAACTAACATTACCACGAGTGTCCACTTACAGAGACTCCAGCTTTCGCCAAGCAACACCCTATTGTTGTACTTGCGAAACCCTAGTGTTCACCTACTAACACCCTAATGTTTACCATGCAACATCCTAGGGGTCACCTTAGGACACCCTAGTGTTGACATTGCCATACCTAATAAGTGTCTACAAAGCCCCACCCTAGTGTTCACCTTTTGAGACCCTAATGGTAACCTTACAACACCGCATCGTTGAATTTGTGATCCCATATAGTTCATCTTCCGACACCCTAGTGTTCACCTTTCGACACCCTAGTGTTGACCTTATGAACCCTAGTGTTCACTTAGCGACAACCTAATAGTCATATTGTGGTCACCATGAAGTGTTCACCCTATGACACCCTAGTGTTGAACTTACATCACCCCGAGTGTCCACTTATAGAGACTCTAGCATTCACCAAGCAACACCCTAGAGATGGACTTGCGACACCCTAGTGTTCACCTACTAACACCCTAGTGCTTACCATGCAACATCCTAGGGGACACCTTAGGACACCCTAGTGTTGACCTTGCCATACCTAATAAGTGTCTACAATGCCCACCCTAGTGTTCACCTTTTGAGACCCTAATGGTCTCCTTGCAACACCGCATCGTTGAATTTGTGATACCATATAGTTCATCTTCCGACACCCTAGTGTTGACCTTTCGACACCCTAGTGTTGACCTTATGAACCCTAGTGTTCACTTTGAGACAACCTAATAGTCATCTTTTGTTCACCATGAAGTGTCCACCTTATGACACCCTAGTGTTGAACTTACGTCACCCCGAGTGTCCACTTACAGAGACTCTAGCATTCACCAAGCAACACCCTAGTGTTGGACTTCCGACACCCTAGTGTTCACCTACTAACACCCTAGTGCTTACCATGCAACATCCTAGGGGACACCTTAGGACACCCTAGTGTGGACCTTGCCATACCTAATAAGTGTCTACAATGCCCCACCCTAGTGTTCTCCTTTTGAGACCCTAATGGTAACCTTACAACACCGCATCGTTGAATTTGTGATACCATATAGTTCATCTTCCGACACCCTAGTGTTCACCTTTCGACACCCTAGTGTTGACCTTATGAACCCTAGTGTTCACTTAGCGACAACCTAATAGTCATATTGTGTTCACCATGAAGTGTTCACCCTATGACACCCAAGTGTTGAACTTACATCACCCCGAGTGTCCACTTATAGAGACTCTAGCATTCACCAAGCAACACCCTAGAGATGGACTTGCAACACCCTAGTGTTCACCTACTAGCACCCTAGTGCTTACCATGCAACATCCTAGGGGACACCTTAGGACACCCTAGTGTTGACCTTGCCATACCTAATAAGTGTCTACAATGCCCACCCTAGTTTTCACCTTTTGAGACCCTAATGGTCTCCTTGCAACACCGCATCGTTGAATTTGTGATACCATATAGTTCATCTTCTGACACCCTAGTGTTGACCTTTCGACACCCTAGTGTTGACCTTATGAACCCTACTGTTCACTTTGCGACAACCTAATAGTCATCTTTTGTTCACCATGAAGTGTTCACCTTATGACACCCTAGTGTTGAACTAACATTACCACGAGTGTCCACTTACAGAGACTCCAGCTTTCGCCAAGCAACACCCTATTGTTGTACTTGCGAAACCCTAGTGTTCACCTACTAACACCCTAATGTTTACCATGCAACATCCTAGGGGTCACCTTAGGACACCCTAGTGTTGACATTGCCATACCTAATAAGTGTCTACAAAGCCCCACCCTAGTGTTCACCTTTTGAGACCCTAATGGTAACCTTACAACACCGCATCGTTGAATTTGTGATCCCATATAGTTCATCTTCCGACACCCTAGTGTTCACCTTTCGACACCCTAGTGTTGACCTTATGAACCCTAGTGTTCACTTAGCGACAACCTAATAGTCATATTGTGGTCACCATGAAGTGTTCACCCTATGACACCCTAGTGTTGAACTTACATCACCCCGAGTGTCCACTTATAGAGACTCTAGCATTCACCAAGCAACACCCTAGATATGGACTTGCGACACCCTAGTGTTCACCTACTAACACCCTAGTGCTTACCATGCAACATCCTAGGGGACACCTTAGGACACCCTAGTGTTGACCTTGCCATACCTAATAAGTGTCTACAATGCCCACCCTAGTATTCACCTTTTGAGACCCTAATGGTCTCCTTGCAACACCGCATCGTTGAATTTGTGATACCATATAGTTCATCTTCCGACACCTTAGTGTTGACCTTTCGACACCCTAGTGTTGACCATATGAACCCTAGTGTTCACTTTGAGACAACCTAATAGTCATCTTTTGTTCACCATGAAGTGTCCACCTTATGACACCCTAGTGTTGAACTTACGTCACACCGAGTGTCCACTTACAGAGACTCTAGCATTCACCAAGCAAGACCCTAGTGTTGGACTTGCGACAACCTAGTGTTCACCTACTAACACCCTAGTGCTTACGAAGCAACATCCTAGGGGACACCTTAGGACACCCTAGTGTGGACCTTGCCATACCTAATAAGTGTCTACAATGCCCCCCTAGTGTTCACCTTTTTAGACCCTAATGGTCTCCTTACAACACCGCATCGTTGAATTTGTGATACCATATAGTTCATCTTCCGACACCCTAGTGTTGACCTTTCGACACACTAGTGTTGACCTTATGAACCCTAGTGTTCACTTAGCCACAACCTAATAGTCATATTGTGTTCACCATGAAGTGTTCACCCTATGACACCCTAGTGTTGAACTTACATCACCCCGAGTGTCCACTTACAGAGACTATTGCTTTCACCAAGCAACACCCTATTGTTGGACTTGCGACACCCTAGTGTTCACCTACTAACACCCTAGAGTTTAACATGAAACATCCTAGGGGACATCTTAGGACACCCTAGTGTTGACCTTGCCATACCTAATAAGTGTCTACAATGCCCCACCCTAGTGTTTATCTTTTGAGTCCCTAATGGTCTCCTTACAACACCGCATCATTTAATTTGTGATACCATATAGTTCATCTTCCGACACCCTAGTGTTGACCTTTCGACACCCTAGTGTTGACCTTATGAACCCTACTGTTCACTTTGTGACAACCTAATAGTCATCTTTTGTTCACCATGAAGTGTTCACCTTATGACACCCTAGTGTTGAACTTACGTCACCCCGAGTGTCCACTTACAGAGACTCTAGCATTCACCAAGCAACACCCTAGTGTTGGACTTGCGACACCCTAGTGTTCACCTACTAACACCCTAGTGTTTACCATGGAACATCCTAGGGGACACCTTAGGACACCCTAGTGTTGACCTTGCCATACCTAATAAGTGTCTACAATGCCCACCCTAGTGTTCACCTTTTGAGACCCTAATGGTCTCCTTGCAACACCGCATCGTTGAATTTGTGATACCATATAGTTCATCTTCCGACACCCTAGTGTTGACCTTTCGACACCCTAGTGTTGACCTCATGAACCCTACTGTTCACTTTGCGACAACCTCATAGTCATCTTTTGTTCACCATGAAGTGTTCACCTTATGACACCCTAGTGTTGAACTTACATCACCACGAGTGTCCACTTACAGAGACTCTAGCTTTCGCCAAGCAACACCCTATTGTTGTACTTGCGAAACCCTAGTGTTCACCTACTAACACCCTAGTGTTTACCATGCAAAATCCTAGGGTACACCTTAGGACACCCTAGTGTTCACCTTGCCATTCCTAATAAGTGTCTACAATGCCCCCCCTAGTGTTCACCTTTTGAGACCCTAATGGTCTCCTTACAACACCGCATCGTTGAATTTGTGATACCATATAGTTCATCTTCCGACACCCTAGTGTTGACCTTTCGACACACTAGTGTTGACCTTATGAACCCTAGTGTTCACTTAGCCACAACCTAATAGTCATATTGTGTTCACCATGAAGTGTTCACCCTATGACACCCTAGTGTTGAACTTACATCACCACGAGTGTCCACTTACAGAGACTCTAGCTTTCGCCAAGCAACACCCTATTGTTGTACTTGCGAAACCCTAGTGTTCACCTACTAACACCCTAGTGTTTACCAAGAAACATCCTAGGGGACATCTTAGGACACCCTAGTGTCGACCTTGCCATACCTAATAAGTGTCTCCAATGCCCCACCCTAGTGTTTATCTTTTGAGTCCCTAATGGTCTCCTTACAACACCGCATCAATTAATTTGTGATACCATATAGTTCATCTTCCGACACCCTAGTGTTGACCTTTCGACACCCTAGTGTTGACCTTATGAACCCTAGTGTTCACTTTGCGACAGTCTAATAGTCATATTTTGTTCACCATGAAGTGTTCTCCCTATGACACCGTAGTGTTGAACTTACCTCACCCCGAGTGTCCACTTACAGACACTCTATCATTCACCAAGCAACACCCTAGTGTTGGACTTGCGACACCCTAGTGTTCACCTACTAACACCCTAGTGTTTACCATGCAAAATCCTAGGGGACACCTTTGGACACCCTAGTGTTGACCTTGCCATACCTAATAAGTGTCTACAATGCCCACCCTAGTGTTCACCTTTTGAGACCCTAATGGTCTCCTTGCAACACCGCATCGTTGAATTTGTGATACCATATAGTTCATCTTTCGACACCCTAGTGTTGACCTTATGAACCCTAGTGTTCATTTTGAGACAACCTAATAGTCATCTTTTGTTCACCATGAAGTGTTCACCTTATGACACCCTAGTGTTGAACTTACGTCACCCCGAGTGTCCACTTACAGAGACTCTAGCATTCATCAAGCAACACCCTAGTGTTGGACTTGCGACACCCTAGTGTTCACATACTAACACCCTAGTGCTTACCATGCAACATCCTAGGGGACACCTTAGGAAGCCCTAGTGTTGACCTTGCCATACCTAATAAGTGTCTACAATGCCCCACCCTAGTGTTCACCTTTTAACAGCCTAATGGTCTCCTTGCAACACCGCATCGTTGAATTTGCGATGCCATATAGTTCAACTTTCGACACCCTAGTGTTGACCTTATGCACACTAGTGTTCACTTAGCGACAGCCTAGTAGTCATCTTGTGTTCACCATGAAGTGTTCACCCTATGACACCATAGTGTTGAACTTACGTCACCCAGAGTGTCCACTCACAAAGACTCTAGCATTCACCAAGCAACATCCTAGTGTTGGACTTGCGACACCCTAGTGTTCACCTACTAACACCCTAGTGTTTACCAAGCAACATCCTAGGGGACACCCTAGTGTTGACCTTGCCATACCTAATAAGTGTCTACAATGCCCCACCCTAGTGTTCACCTTTTGAGACCCTAATGGTAACCTTACAACACCGCATCGTTGAATTTGTGATACCATATAGTTCATCTTCCGACACCCTAGTGTTCACCTTTCGACACCCTAGTGTTGACCTTATAAACCCTAGTGTTCACTTAGCGACAACCTAATAGTCATATTGTGTTCACCATGAAGTGTTCACCCTATGACACCCTAGTGTTGAACTTACATCACCCCGAGTGTCCACTTAGAGAGACTCTAGCATTCACCAAGCAACACCCTAGAGATGGACTTGCGACACCCTAGTGTTCACCTACTAACACCCTAGTGCTTACCATGAAGCATCCTAGGGGACACCTTAGGACACCCTAGTGTTGACCTTGCCATACCTAATAAGTGTCTACAACGCCCACCCTAGTGTTCACCTTTTGAGACCCTAATGGTCTCCTTGCAACACCGCATCGTTGAATTTGCGATACCATATAGTTCATCTTCCGACACCCTAGTGTTGACCTTTCGACACCCTAGTGTTGACCTTATGAACCCTAGTGTTCACTTTGCGACAACCTAATAGTCATCTTTTGTTCACCATGAAGTGTTCACCTTATGACACCCTAGTGTTGAACTTACATCACCCCGAGTGTCCACTTACAGAGACTCTCGCTTTCACCAAGCAACACCCTATTGTTGGACTTGCGACACCCTTGTGTTCACCTACTAACACCCTAGAGTTTAACATGAAACATCCTAGGGGACATCTTAGGACACCCTAGTGTTGACCTTGCCATACCTAATAAGTGTCTACAATGCCCCACCCTAGTGTTTATCTTTTGAGTCCCTAATGGTCCCCTTACAACACCGCATCATTTAATTTGTGATACCATATAGTTCATCTTCCGACACCCTAGTGTTGACCTTTCGACACCCTAGTGTTGACCTTATGAACCCTAGTGTTCACTTTGCGACAACCTAATAGTCATCTTTTGTTCACCATGAAGTGTTCACCTTATGACACCCTAGTGTTGAACTTACATCACCCCGAGTGTCCACTTACAGAGACTCTAGCATTCACCAAGCAACACCCTAGTGTTAGACTTGCGACACCCTAGTGTTCACCTACTAACACCCTAGTGTTTACCATGAAACATCCTAGGGGACACCTTAGGACAGCCTAGTGTTGACCTTGCCATACCTAATAAGTGTCTACAATGCCCACCCTAGTGTTCACCTTTTGAGACCCTAATGGTCTCCTTGCAACACCGCATCTATGAATTTGTGATACCATATAGTTCATCTTCCGACACCCTAGTGTTGACCTTTCGACACCCTAGTGTTGACCTTATGAACCCTAGTGTTCACTTTGCGACAACCTAATAGTCATCTTTTGTTCACCATGAAGTGTTCACCTTATGACACCCTAGTGTTGAACTTACATCACCCCGAGTGTCCACTTACAGAGACTCTAGCATTCACCAAGCAACACCCTAGTGTTGGACTTGCGACACCCTAGTGTTCACCTACTAACACCCTAGTGTTTACCATGAAACATCCTAGGGGACACCTTAGGACACCCTAGTGTTGACCTTGCCATACCTAATAAGTGTCTACAATGCCCACCCTAGTGTTCACCTTTTGAGACCCTAATGGTCTCCTTGCAACACCGCATCGTTGAATTTGTGATACCATATAGTTCATCTTCCGACACCCTAGTGTTGACCTTTCGACACCCTAGTGTTGACCTTATGAACCCTACTGCTCACTTTGCGACAACCTAATAGTCAACTTTTGTTCACCATGAAGTGTTCACCTTATGACACCCTAGTGTTGAACTTACATCACCACGAGTGTCCACTTACAGAGACTCTAGCTTTCGCCAAGCAACACCCTATTGTTGTACTTGCGAAACCCTAGTGTTCACCTACTAACACCCTAGTGTTTACCATGCAACATCCTAGGGGTCACCTTAGGACACCCTAGTGTTGACCTTGCCATACATAATAAGTGTCTACAATGCCCCACCCTAGTGTTCACCTTTTGAGACCCTAATGGTAACCTTACAACACCGCATCGTTGAATTTGTGATACCATATAGTTCATCTTCCGACACCCTAGTGTTCACCTTTCGACACCCTAGTGTTGACCTTATGAACCCTAGTGTTCACTTAGCGACAACCTAATAGTCATATTGTGTTCACCATGAAGTGTTCACCCTATGACACCCTAGTGTTGAACTTACCTCACCCCGAGTGTCCACTTACAGAGACTCTAGCATTCACCAAGCAACACCCTAGTGTTGGACTTGCGACACCCTAGTGTTCACCTACTAACACCCTAGTGTTTACCATGGAACATCCTAGGGGACACCTTAGGACACCCTAGTGTTGACCTTGCCATACCTAATAAGTGTCTACAATGCCCACCCTAGTGTTCACCTTTTGAGACTGTAATGGTCTCCTTGCAACACCGCATCGTTGAATTTGTGATACCATATGGTTCATCTTCGGACACCCTAATGTTGACCTTTCAACACCCTAGTGTTGACCTTATGAACCCTAGTGTTCACTTTGAGACAACCTAATAGTCATCTTTTGTTCACCATGAAGTGTCCACCTTATGACACCCTAGTGTTGAACTTACGTCACCCCGAGTGTCCACTTACAAAGACTCTAGCATTTACCAAGCAAGACCCTAGTGTTGGACTTGCGACAACCTAGTGTTCACCTACTAACACCCTAGTGCTTACCAAGCAACATCCTAGGGGACACCTTAGGACACCCTAGTGTGGACCTTGCCATACCTAATAAGTGTCTACAATGCCCACCCTAGTGTTCACCTTTTGAGACCCTAATGGTCTCCTTGCAACACCGCATCGTTGAATTTGTGATACCATATAGTTCATCTTCTGACACCCTAATGTTGACCTTTCAAGACCCTAGTGTTGACCTTATGAACCCTAGTGTTCACTTTGAGACAACCTAATAGTCATCTTTTGTTCACCATGAAGTGTCCACCTTATGACACCCTAGTGTTGAACTTACGTCACCCCGAGTGTCCACTTACAGAGACTCTAGCATTTACCAAGCAAGACCCTAGTGTTGGACTTGCGACAACCTAGTGTTCACCTACTAACACCCTAGTGCTTACCAAGCAACATCCTAGGGGACACCTTAGGACACCCTAGTGTGGACCTTGCCATACCTAATAAGTGTCTACAATGCCCCACCCTAGTGTTCACCTTTTGACAGCCATATGGTCTCCTTGCAACACCGCATCGTTGAATTTGCGATGCCATATAGTTCATCTTTCGACACCCTAGTGTTGACCTTATGCACACTAGTGTTCACTTAGCGACAACCTAGTAGTCATCTTGTGTTCACCATGAAGTGTTCACCCTATGATACCATAGTGTTGAACTAACGTCACCCAGAGTATCCACTCACATGGACTCTAGCATTCACCAAGCAACATCCTAGTGTTGGACTTGCGACACCCTAGTGTTCACCTACTAACACCCTAGTGTTTACCATGCAACATCCTAGGGGACACCCTACTGTTGACCTTGCCATACCTAATAAGTGTCTACAATGCCCCACCCTAGTGTTCACCTTTTGAGACCCTAATGGTCTCCTTACAACACCGCATCGTTGAATTTGTGATACCATATAGTTCATCTTCCGACACCCTAGTGTTGATCTTTCGACACACTAGTGTTGACCTTATGAACCCTAGTGTTCACTTTGCGACAACCTAATAGTCATCTTTTGTTCACCATGAAGTGTTCACCTTATGACACCCTAGTATTGAACTTACATCACCCCGAGTGTCCAATTACCGAGATTCTAGCATTCACGAAGCAACACCCTAGTGTTGGACTTGCGACACCCTAGTGTTCACCTACTGACACCCTAGTGTTTACCATGCAAAATCCTAGGGTACACCTTAGGACACCCTAGTGTTGACCTTGCCATACCTAATAAGTGTCTACAATGCCCCCCCTAGTGTTCACCTTTTGAGACCCTAATGGTCTCCTTACAACACCGCATCGTTGAATTTGTGATACCATATAGTTCATCTTCCGACACCATAGTGTTGACCTTTCGACACACTAGTGTTGACCTTATGAACCCTAGTGTTCACTTAGCCACAACTTAATAGTCATATTGTGTTCACCATGAAGTGTTCAACCTATGACACCCTAGTGTTGAACTTACATCACCACGAGTGTCCACTTACAGAGACTCTAGCTTTCACCAAGCAACACCCTATTGTTGTACTTGCGAAACCCTAGTGTTCACCTACTAACACCCTAGTGTTTACCATGCAACATCCTAGGGGTCACCTTAGGACACCCTAGTGTTGACCTTGCCATACCTAATAAGTGTCTACAATGCCCCCCCTAGTGTTCACCTTTTGAGACCCTAATGGTCTCCTTGCAACACCGCATCGTTGAATTTGTGATACCATATAGTTCATCTTCCGACACCCTAGTGTTGACCTTTCGACACCCTAGTGTTGACCTTATGAACCCTACTGTTCACTTTGCGACAACCTAATATTCATCTTTTGTTCACCATGAAGTGTTCACCTTATGACACCCTAGTGTTGAACTTACATCACCACGAGTGTCCACTTACAGAGACTCTAGCTTTCGCCAAGCAACACCCTATTGTTGTACTTGCGAAACCCTAGTGTTCACCTACTAACACCCTAGTGTTTACCATGAAACATCCTAGGGGACACCTTACGACACCCTAGTGTTGACCTTGCCATACCTAATAAGTGTCTACAATGCCCACCCTAGTGTTCACCTTTTGAGACCCTAATGGTCTCCTTGCAACACCGCATCGTTGAATTTGTGATACCATATAGTTCATCTTCCGACACCCTAGTGTTGACCTTTCGACACCCTAGTGTTGACCTTTCGACACCCTACTGCTCACTTTGCGACAACCTAATAGTCAACTTTTGTTCACCATGAAGTGTTCACCTTATGACACCCTAGTGTTGAACTTACATCACACGAGTGTCCACTTACAGAGACTCTAGCTTTCGCCAAGCAACACCCTATTGTTGTACTTGCGAAACCCTAGTGTTCACCTACTAACACCCTAGTGTTTACCATGCAACATCCTAGGGGTCACCTTAGGACACCCTAGTGTTGACCTTGCCATACATAATAAGTGTCTACAATGCCCCACCCTAGTGTTCACCTTTTGAGACCCTAATGGTAACCTTACAACACCGCATCGTTGAATTTGTGATACCATATAGTTCATCTTCCGACACCCTAGTGTTGACCTTTCGACACCCTAGTGTTGACCTTATGAACCCTAGTGTTCACTTAGCGACAACCTAATAGTCATATTGTGTTCACCCTATGACACCCTAGTGTTGAACTTACATCACCCCGAGTGTCCACTTACAGAGACTCTAGCATTCACCAAGCAACACCCTAGTGTTGGACTTGCGACACCCTAGTGTTCACCTACTAACACCCTAGTGTTTACCATGGAACATCCTAGGGGACACCTTAGGACACCCTAGTGTTGACCTTGCCATACCTAATAAGTGTCTACAATGCCCCCCCTAGTGTTCACCTTTTGAGACCCTAATGGTCTCCTTACAACACCGCATCGTTGAATTTGTGATACCATATAGTTCATCTTCCGACACCATAGTGTTGACCTTTCGACACACTAGTGTTGACCTTATGAACCCTAGTGTTCACTTAGCCACAACCTAATAGTCATATTGTGTTCACCATGAAGTGTTCAACCTATGACACCCTAGTGTTGAACTTACATCACCACGAGTGTCCACTTACAGAGACTCTAGCTTTCACCAAGCAACACCCTATTGTTGTACTTGCGAAACCCTAGTGTTCACCTACTAACACCCTAGTGTTTACCATGCAACATCCTAGGGGTCACCTTAGGACACCCTAGTGTTGACCTTGCCATACCTAATAAGTGTCTACAATGCCCCCCCTAGTGTTCACCTTTTGAGACCCTAATGGTCTCCTTGCAACACCGCATCGTTGAATTTGTGATACCATATAGTTCATCTTCCGACACCCTAGTGTTGACCTTTCGACACCCTAGTGTTGACCTTATGAACCCTACTGTTCACTTTGCGACAACCTAATATTCATCTTTTGTTCACCATGAAGTGTTCACCTTATGACACCCTAGTGTTGAACTTACATCACCACGAGTGTCCACTTACAGAGACTCTAGCTTTCGCCAAGCAACACCCTATTGTTGTACTTGCGAAACCCTAGTGTTCACCTACTAACACCCTAGTGTTTACCATGAAACATCCTAGGGGACACCTTACGACACCCTAGTGTTGACCTTGCCATACCTAATAAGTGTCTACAATGCCCACCCTAGTGTTCACCTTTTGAGACCCTAATGGTCTCCTTGCAACACCGCATCGTTGAATTTGTGATACCATATAGTTCATCTTCCGACACCCTAGTGTTGACCTTTCGACACCCTAGTGTTGACCTTTCGACACCCTACTGCTCACTTTGCGACAACCTAATAGTCAACTTTTGTTCACCATGAAGTGTTCACCTTATGACACCCTAGTGTTGAACTTACATCACACGAGTGTCCACTTACAGAGACTCTAGCTTTCGCCAAGCAACACCCTATTGTTGTACTTGCGAAACCCTAGTGTTCACCTACTAACACCCTAGTGTTTACCATGCAACATCCTAGGGGTCACCTTAGGACACCCTAGTGTTGACCTTGCCATACATAATAAGTGTCTACAATGCCCCACCCTAGTGTTCACCTTTTGAGACCCTAATGGTCTCCTTACAACACCGCATCGTTGAATTTGTGATACCATATAGTTCATCTTCCGACACCCTAGTGTTGATCTTTCGACACACTAGTGTTGACCTTATGAACCCTAGTGTTCACTTTGCGACAACCTAATAGTCATCTTTTGTTCACCATGAAGTGTTCACCTTATGACACCCTAGTATTGAACTTACGTCACCCCGAGTGTCCAATTACAGAGATTCTAGCATTCATGAAGCAACACCCTAGTGTTGGACTTGCGACACCCTAGTGTTCACCTACTAACACCCTAGTGTTTACCATGCAAAATCCTAGGGTACACCTTAGGACACCCTAGTGTTGACCTTGCCATACCTAATAAGTGTCTACAATGCCCCCCCTAGTGTTAACCTTTTGAGACCCTAATGGTCTCCTTACAACACCGCATCGTTGAATTTGTGATACCATATAGTTCATCTTCCGACACCCTAGTGTTGACCTTTCGACACACTAGTGTTGACCTTATGAACCCTAGTGTTCACTTAGCCACAACCTAATAGTCATATTGTGTTCACCATGAAGTGTTCACCCTATGACACCCTAGTGTTGAACTTACATCACCACGAGTGTCCACTTACAGAGACTCTAGCTTTCACCAAGCAACACCCTATTGTTGTACTTGCGAAACCCTAGTGTTCACCTACTAACACCCTAGTGTTTACCATGCAACATCCTAGGGGTCACCTTAGGACACCCTAGTGTTGACCTTGCCATACCAAATAAGTGTCTACAATGCCCCCCCTAGTGTTCACCTTTTGAGACACTAATGGTCTCCTTGCAACACCGCATCGTTGAATTTGTGATACCATATAGTTCATCTTCCGACACCCTAGTGTTGACCTTTCGACACACTAGTGTTGACCTTATGAACCCTAGTGTTCACTTAGCCACAACCTAATAGTCATATTGTGTTCACCATGAAGTGTTCACCTTATGACACCCTAGTGTTGAACTTACATCACCACGAGTGTCCACTTACAGAGACTCTAGCTTTCGCCAAGCAACACCCTATTGTTGTACTTGCGAAACCCTAGTGTTCACCTGCTAACACCCTAGTGTTTACCATGAAACATCATAGGGGACATCTTAGGACACCCTAGTGTCGACCTTGCCATACCTAATAAGTGTCTACAATGCCCCACCCTAGTGTTTATCTTTTGAGTCCCTAATGGTCTCCTTACAACACCGCATCCTTTAATTTGTGATACCATATAGTTCATCTTCCGACACCCTAGTGTTGACCTTTCGACACCCTAGTGTTGACCTTATGAACCCTAGTGTTCACTTTGCGACAGTCTAATAGTCATCTTTTGTTCACCATGAAGTGTTCACCCTATGACACCGTAGTGTTGAACTTACATCACCCCGAGTGTCCACTTACAGAGACTCTATCATTCACCAAGCAACACCCTATTGTTGGACTTGCGACACCCTAGTGTTCACCTACTAACACCCTAGTGTTTACCATGCAACATCCTAGGGGACACCTTAGGACACCCTAGTGTTGACCTTGCCATACCTAAGAAGCGTCTACAATGCCCCACCCTAGTGTTCACCTTTTGAGACCCTAATGGTCTCCTTCCAACACCGCATCGTTGAATTTGTGATACCATATAGTTCATCTTCCGACACCCTAGTGTTGACCTTTCGACACCCTAGTGTTGACCTTTTGAACCCTAGTGTTCACTTTGCGACAATCTAATAGTCATCTTTTGTTCACCATAAAGTGTTCACCCTATGACACCCTAGTGTTGAACTTACATCACCCCGAGTGTCCACTTACAGAAACTCTAGCATTCACCAAGCAACACCTTAGTGTTGGACTTCCGACACCCTAGTGTTCACCTACTAACACCCTAGTGTTTACCATGCAACATCCTAGGGGACACCTTAGGACACCCTAGTGTTGACCTTGCCATACCTAATAAGTGTCTACAATGCCCCCCTAGTGTTCACCTTTTGAGACCCTAATGGTCTCCTTACAACACCGCATCATTTAATTTGTGATACCATATAGTTCATCTTCCGACACCCTAGTGTTGACCTTTCGACACCCTAGTGTTGACCTTATGAACCCTAGTGTTCACTTTGAGACAACCTAATAGTCATCTTTTGTTCACCATGAAGTGTTCACCTTACGACACCCTAGTGTTGAACTTACATCACCACGAGTGTCCACTTACAGAGACTCTAGCTTTCGCCAAGCAACACCCTATTGTTGTACTTGCGAAACCCTAGTGTTCACCTACTAACACCCTAGTGTTTACCATGCAACATCCTAGGGGTCACCTTAGGACACCCTAGTGTTGACCTTGCCATACCTAATAAGTGTCTACAATGACCCCCCTAGTGTTCACCTTTTGAGACCCTAATGGTCTCCTTGCAACACCGCATCGTTGAATTTGTGATACCATATAGTTCATCTTCCGACACCCTAGTGTTGACCTTTCGACACCCTAGTGTTGACCTTATGAACCCTACTGTTCACTTTGCGACAACCTAATAGTCATCTTTTGTTCACCATGAAGTGTTCACCTTATGACACCCTAGTGTTGAACTTACATCACCACGAGTGTCCACTTACAGAGACTCTAGCTTTCGCCAAGCAACACCCTATTGTTGTACTTGCGAAACCCTAGTGTTCACCTACTAACACCCTAGTGTTTACCATGAAACATCCTAGGGGACATCATAGGACACCCTAGTGTCGACCTTGCCATACCTAATAAGTGTCTACAATGCCCCACCCTAGTGTTTATCTTTTGAGTCCCTAATGGTCTCCTTACAACACCGCATCCTTTAATTTGTGATACCATATAGTTCATCTTCCGACACCCTAGTGTTGACCTTTCGACACCCTAGTGTTGACCTTATGAAACCTAGTGTTCACTTTGCGACAGTCTAATAGTCATCTTTTGTTCACCATGAAGTGTTCACCCTATGACACCGTAGTGTTGAACTTAAATCACCCCGAGTGTCCACTTACAGAGACTCTATCATTCACCAAGCAACACCTTATTGTTGGACTTGCGACACCCTAGTGTTCACCTACTAACACCCTAGTGTTTACCATGCAACATCCTAGGGGACACCTTAGGACACCCTAGTGTTGACCTTGCCATACCTAAGAAGCGTCTACAATGCCCCACCCTAGTGTTCACCTTTTGAGACCCTAATGGTCTCCTTACAACACCGCATCGTTGAATTTGTGATACCATATAGTTCATCTTTCGACACCCTAGTGTTGACCTTTCGACACCCTAGTGTTGACCTTATGAACCCTAGTTTTCACTTTGCGACAATCTAATAGTCATCTTTTGTTCACCATGAAGTGTTCACCCTATGACACCCTAGTGTTGAACTTACATCACCCCGAGTGTCCACTTACAGAAACTCTAGCATTCACCAAGCAACACCTTAGTGTTGGACTTCCGACACCCTAGTGTTCACCTACTAACACCCTAGTGTTTACCATGCAACATCCTAGGGGACACCTTAGGACACCCTAGTGTTGACCTTGCCATACCTAATAAGTGTCTACAATGCCCCCCCTAGTGTTCACCTTTTGAGACCCTAATGGTCTCCTTACAACACCGCATCGTTGAATTTGTGATACCATATAGTTCATCTTCCGACACCCTAGTGTTCACCTTTCGACACCCTAGTGTTGACCTTCTGAACCCTAGTGTTCACTTAGCGACAACCTAATAGTCATATTGTGTTCACCATGAAGTGTTCACCCTATGACACCCTAGTGTTGAACTTACATCACCCCGAGTGTCCACTTACAGAGACTCTATCATTCACCAAGCAACACCCTAGAGATGGACTTGCGACACCCTAGTGTTCACCTACTAACACCCTAGTGTTTACCATGCAACATCCTAGGGGACACCTTAGGACACCCTAGTGTTGACCTTGCCATACCTAATAAGTGTCTACAATGCCCCCCCTTGTGTTCACCTTTTGAGACCCTAATGGTCTCCTTACAACACCGCATCGTTGAATTTGTGATACCATATAGTTCATCTTCCGACACCCTAGTGTTGACCTTTCGACACCCTAGTGTTGACCTTATGAACCCTAGTGTTCACTTTGAGACAACCTAATAGTCATCTTTTGTTCACCATGAAGTGTTCACCTTATGACACCCTAGTGTTGAACTTACATCACCACAAGTGTCCACTTACAGAGACTCTAGCTTTCGCCAAGCAACACCCTATTGTTGTACTTGCGAAACCCTAGTGTTCACCTACTAACACCCTAGTGTTTACCATGCAACATCCTAGGGGTCACCTTAGGACACCCTAGTGTTGACCTTGCCATACCTAATAAGTGTCTACAATGCCCCACCCTAGTGTTCACCTTTTGAGACCCTAATGGTAACCTTACAACACCGCATCGTTGAATTTTTGATACCATATAGTTCATCTTCCGACACCCTAGTGTTCACCTTTCGACACCCTAGTGTTGACCTTATGAACCCTAGTGTTCACTTAGCGACAACCTAATAGTCATATTGTATTCACCATGAAGTGTTCACCCTATGACACCCTAGTGTTGAACTTACATCACCCCGAGTGTCCACTTTTAGAGACTCTAGCATTCACCAAGCAACACCCTAGAGATGGAGTTGCGACACCCTAGTGTTCACCTACTAACACCCTAGTGCTTACCATGCAACATCCTAGGGGACACCTTAGGACACCCTAGTGTTGACCTTGCCATACCTAATAAGTGTCTACAATGCCCACCCTAGTGTTCACCTTTTGAGACCCTAATGGTCTCCTTGCAACACCGCATCGTTGAATTTGTGATACCATATAGTTCATCTTCCGACACCCTAGTGTTGACATTTCGACACCCTAGTGTTGGCCTTATGAACCCTAGTGTTCACTTTGAGACAAACTAATAGTCATCTTTTGTTCACCATGAAGTGTCCACCTTATGACACCTTAGTGTTGAACTTACGTCACCCCGAGTGTCCACTTACAGAGACTCTAGCATTCACCAAGCAAGACCCTAGTGTTGGACTTGCGACAACCTAGTGTTCACCTACTAACACCGTAGTGCATACCAAGCAACATCCTAGGGGACACCTTAGGACACCATAGTGTGGACCTTGCCATACCTAATAAGTGTCTACAATGCCCCAACCAAGTGTTGACCTTTCGACACCCTAGTGTTGACCTTATGAACCCTAATGTTCACTTTGCGACAATCTAATAGTCATCTTTTGTTCACCATGAATTGTTCACCCTATGACACCGTAGTGTTGAACTTACATCACCCCGAGTGTCCACTTACAGAGACTCTATCATTCACCAAGCAACACCCTATTGTTGGACTTGCGACACCCTAGTGTTCACCTACTAACACCCTAGTGTTTACCATGCAACATCCTAGGGGACACCTTAGGACACGCTAGTGTTGACCTTGCCATACCTAATAAGCGTCTACAATGCCCCACCCTAGTGTTCACCTTTTGAGACCCTAATGGTCTCCTAACATCACCGCATCGTTGAATTTGTGATACCATATAGTTCATCTTCCGACACCCTAGTGTTGACCTTTCGACACCCTAGTGTTGACCTTATGAACCCTAGTGTTCACTTTGCGACAATCTAATAGTCATCTTTTGTTCACCATGAAGTGTTCACCCTATGACACCCTAGTGTTGAACTTACATCACCCCGAGTGTCCACTTACAGAGACTCTAGCATTCACCAAGCAACACCTTAGTGTTGGACTTCCGACACCCTAGTGTTCACCTACTAACACCCTAGTGTTTACCATGCAACATCCTAGGGGACACCTTAGGACACCCTAGTGTTGACCTTGCCATACCTAATCAGTTTCTACAATGCCCCCCCTAGTGTTCACCTTTTGAGACCCTAATGGTCTCCTTACAACACCGCATCGTTGAATTTGTGATACCATATAGTTCATCTTCCGACACCCTAGTGTTGACCTTTCGATACCCTAGTGTTGACCTTGTGAACCCTAGTGTTCACTTTGAGACAACCTAATAGTCATCTTTTGTTCACCATGAAGTGTTCAGCTTATGACACCCTAGTGTTGAACTTACGTCACCCCGAGTGTCCACTTACAGAGACTCTAGCATTCACCAAGCAACACCCTAGTGTTGGCCTTGCGACACCCTAGTGTTCACCTACTCACACCCTAGTGTTTACCATGCAACATCCTAGGGGTCACCTTAGGACACCCTAGTGTTGACCTTGCCATACCTAATAAGTGTCTACAATGCCCCACCCTAGTGTTCACCTTTTGAGACCCTAATGGTAACCTTACAACACCGCATCGTTGAATTTTTGATACCATATAGTTCATCTTCCGACACCCTAGTGTTCACCTTTCGACACCCTAGTGTTGACCTTCTGAACCCTAGTGTTCACTTAGCGACAACCTAATAGTCATATTGTGTTCACCATGAAGTGTTCACCCTATGACACCCTAGTGTTGAACTTACATCACCCCGAGTGTCCACTTTTAGAGACACTAGCATTCACCAAGCAACACCCTAGAGATGGACTTGCGACACCCTAGTGTTCACCTACTAACACCCTAGTGCTTACCATGCAACATCCTAGGGGACACCTTAGGACACCCTAGTGTTGACCTTGCCATACCTAATAAGTGTCTACAATGCCCACCCTAGTGTTCACCTTTTGAGACCCTAATGGTCTCCTTGCAACACCGCATCGTTGAATTTGTGATACCATATAGTTCATCTTCCGACACCCTAGTGTTGACCTTTCGACACCCTAGTGTTGACCATATGAATCCTAGTGTTCACTTTGAGACAACCTAATAGTCATCTTTTGTTCACCATGAAGTGTCCACCTTATGACACCCTAGTGTTGAACTTACGTCACCCCGAGTGTCCACTTACAGAGACTCTAGCATTCACCAAGCAAGACCCTAGTGTTGGACTTGCGACAACCTAGTGTTCACCTACTAACACCCTAGTGCATACCAAGCAACATCCTAGGGGACACCTTAGGACACCATAGTGTGGACCTTGCCATACCTAATAAGTGTCTACAATGCCCCAACCAAGTGTTGACCTTTCGACACCCTAGTGTTGACCTTATGAACCCTAATGTTCACTTTGCGACAATCTAATAGTCATCTTTTGTTCACCATGAATTGTTCACCCTATGACACCGTAGTGTTGAACTTACATCACCCCGAGTGTCCACTTACAGAGACTCTATCATTCACCAAGCAACACCCTATTGTTGGACTTGCGACACCCTAGTGTTCACCTACTAACACCCTAGTGTTTAACATGCAACATCCTAGGGGACACCTTAGGACACGCTAGTGTTGACCTTGCCATACCTAATAAGCGTCTACAATGCCCCACCCTAGTGTTCACCTTTTGAGACCCTAATGGTCTCCTAACATCACCGCATCGTTGAATTTGTGATACCATATAGTTCATCTTCCGACACCCTAGTGTTGACCTTTCGACACCCTAGTGTTGACCTTATGAACCCTAGTGTTCACTTTGCGACAATCTAATAGTCATCTTTTGTTCACCATGAAGTGTTCACCCTATGACACCCTAGTGTTGAACTTACATCACCCCGAGTGTCCACTTACAGAGACTCTAGCATTCACCAAGCAACACCTTAGTGTTGGACTTCCGACACCCTAGTGTTCACCTACTAACACCCTAGTGTTTACCATGCAACATCCTAGGGGACACCTTAGGACACCCTAGTGTTGACCTTGCCATACCTAATCAGTTTCTACAATGCCCCCCCTAGTGTTCACCTTTTGAGACCCTAATGGTCTCCTTACAACACCGCATCGTTGAATTTGTGATACCATATAGTTCATCTTCCGACACCCTAGTGTTGACCTTTCGATACCCTAGTGTTGACCTTGTGAACCCTAGTGTTCACTTTGAGACAACCTAATAGTCATCTTTTGTTCACCATGAAGTGTTCAGCTTATGACACCCTAGTGTTGAACTTACGTCACCCCGAGTGTCCACTTACAGAGACTCTAGCATTCACCAAGCAACACCCTAGTGTTGGCGTTGCGACACCCTAGTGTTCACCTACTCACACCCTAGTGTTTACCATGCAACATCCTAGGGGTCACCTTAGGACACCCTAGTGTTGACCTTGCCATACCTAATAAGTGTCTACAATGCCCCACCCTAGTGTTCACCTTTTGAGACCCTAATGGTAACCTTACAATACCGCATCGTTGAATTTGTGATACCATATAGTTCATCTTCCGACACCCTAGTGTTCACCTTTCGACACCCTAGTGTTGACCTTATGAACCCTAGTGTTCACTTAGCGACAACCTAATAGTCATATTGTGTTCACCATGAAGTGTTCACCCTATGACACCCTAGTGTTGAACTTACATCACCCCGAGTGTCCACTTTTAGAGACTCTAGCATTCACCAAGCAACACCCTAGAGATGAACTTGCAACACCCTAGTGTTCACCTACTAACACCCTAGTGCTTACCATGCAACATCCTAGGGGACACCTTAGGACACCCTAGTGTTGACCTTGCCATACCTAATAAGTGTCTACAATGCCCACCCTAGTGTTCACCTTTTGAGACCCTAATGGTCTCCTTGCAACACCGCATCGTTGAATTTGTGATACCATATAGTTCATCTTCCGACACCCTAGTGTTGACCTTTCGACACCCTAGTGTTGACCTTATGAAACCTAGTGTTCACTTTGAGACAACCTAATAGTCATCTTTTGTTCACCATGAAGTGTCCACCTTATGACACCCTAGTGTTGAACTTACGTCACCCTGAGTGTCCACTTACAGAGACTCAAGCATTCACCAAGCAAGACCCTAGTGTTGGACTTGCGACAACCTAGTGTTCACCTACTAACAACCTAGTGCTTACCAAGCAACATCCTAGGGGACACCCTAGTGTGGACCTTGCCATACCTAATAAGTGTCTACAATGCCCCACCCTAGTGTTCACCATTTGACAGCCTAATGGTCTCCTTGCAACACCGCATCGTTGAATTTGCGATGCAATATATTTCATCTTTCGACACCCTAGTGTTGACCTTATGCACACTAGTGTTCAATTAGCGACACCCTAGTAGTCATCTTGTGTTCACCATGAAGTGTTCACCCTATGCCACCATAGTGTTGAACTAACGTCACCCAGAGTGTCCACTCACATGGACTCTAGCATTCACCAAGCACCATCCTAGGGGACACCTTAGGACACCCTAGTGTTGACCTTTGCCATACCTAATAAGTGTCTACAATGCCCCACCATAGTGTTCATCTTTTGAGAACCTAATGGTCTCCTTACAACACCGCATCGTTGAATTTGTGATACAATATAGTTCATCTTCCGACACCCTAGTGTTGACCTTTCGACACCCTAGTGTTGACCTTATGAACCCTTGTGTTCACTTTGCGACAATCTAATAGTCATCTTTTGTTCACCATGAAGTGTTCACCCTATGACACCCTAGTGTTGAACTTACATCACCCCGAGTGTCCACTTACAGAGACTATAGCATTCACCAAGCAACACCTTAGTGTTGGACTTCCGACACCCTAGTGTTCACCTAATAACACCCTAGTGTTTACTATGCAACATCCTAGGGGACACCTTAGGACACCCTAGTGTTGTCCTTGCCATACCTAATAAGCGTCTACAATGCCCCACCCTAGTGTTCACCTTTTGAGACCCTAATGGTCTCCTTACAACCCCGCATCGTTGAATTTATGATACCATATATTTCATCTTCCGAAACCCTAGTGTTGACCTTTCGACACCCTAGTGTTGACCTTATGAACCCTAGTGTTCACTTTGAGACAACCTAATAGTCATCTTTTGTTCACCATGAAGTGTTCACCTTATGACACCCAAGTGTTGAACTTACGTCACCCCGAGTGTCCACTTACAGAGACTCTAGCATTCACCATGCAACACCCTATTGTTGGACTTGCGACACCCTAGTGTTCACCTACTAACACCCCTAGTGTTTACCATGAAACATCCTAGGGGACATCTTAGGACACCCTAGTGTTGACCTTGCCATACCTAATAAGTGTCTACAATGCCCCACCCTAGTGTTCACCTTTTGAGACCCTAATGGTCTCCTTACAACACCGCATCGTTGAATTTGTGATACCATATAGTTCATCTTCCGACACCCTAGTGTTGACCTTTCGACACCCTAGTGTTGACCTTATGAACCCTAGTGTTCACTTTGCGACAACCTAATAGTCATCTTTTGTTCACCATGAAGTGTTCACCCTATGACACCTTAGTGTTGAACTTACATCACCCCGAGTGTCCACTTACAGAGACTCTATCATTCACCAAGCAACACCCTAGTGTTGGACTTGCGACAGCCTAGTGTTCACCTACTAACACCCTAGTGTTTACCATGCAACATCCTAGGGGACACCTTAGGACACCCTAGTGTTGACCTTGCCATACCTAAAAAGTGTCTACAATGCCCCACCCTAGTGTTCACCTTTTGAGACCCTAATGGTCTCCTTACAACACCGCATCGTTGAATTTGTGATACCATATAGTTCATCTTCCAACACCCTAGTGTTGACCTTTCGACACACTAGTGTTGACCTTATGAACCCTAGTGTTCACTTAGCGACAACCTAATAGTCATATTGTGTTCACCATGATGTGTTCACCCTATGACACCCTAGTGTTGAACTTACATCACCCCGAGTGTCCACTTACAGAGACTCTAGCATTCACCAAGCAACACCCTAGTGTTCACCTACTAACACCCTAGTGTTTACCATGCAACATCCTGGTGGACACCTTAGGACACCCTAGTGTTGACCTTGCCATACCTAATAAGTGTCCAAAATGCCCACCCTAGTGTTCACCTTTTGAGACCCTAATGGTCTCCTTGCAACACCGCAACGTTGAAGTTGTGATACCATATAGTTCATCTTCCGACACCCTAGTGTTGACCTTTCGACACCCTAGTGTTGACCTTATGAACCATACTATTCACTTTGCGACAACCTAATAGTCATCTTTTGTTCACCATGAAGTGTTCACCCTATGACACCTTAGTGTTGAACTTACTTCACCCCGAGTGTCCACTTACAGAGACTCTAGCATTCACCAAGCAACGCCCTAGTGTTGGCCTTGCGACACCCTAGTGTTCACCTACTAACACCCTAGTGTTTACCTTGCAACATCCTAAGGGACACCTTAGGACACCCTAGTGTTGACCTTGCCATACAGAATAAGCGTCTACAATGCCCCACCCTAGTGTTCACCTTTTGAGACCCTAATGGTAACCTTACAACACCGCATCGTTGAATTTGTGATACCATATAGTTCATCTTCCGACACCCTAGTGTTGACCTTTAGACACACTAGTTTTGACCTTATGAACCCTAGTGTTCACTTTGAGACAACCTAATAGTCATCTTTTTTTCACCATGAAGTGTTCACCTTATGACACCCTAGTGTTGAACTTACGTCACCCCGAGTGTCCACTTACAGAGACTCTAGCATTCACCAAACAACACCCTATTGTTGTACTTGCGACACCCTAGTGTTCACCTACTAACACCCTAGTGTTTACCATGAAACATCCTAGGGGACATCTTAGGACACCCTAGTGTTGACCTTGCCAGACCTAATAAGTGTCTACAATGCCCCACCCTAGTGTTCACCTTTTGAGACCCTAATGGTCTCCTTACAACACTGCATCGTTGAATTTGTGATACCATATAGTTCATCTTCCCACACCCTAGTGTTGACCTTTCGACACCCTAGTGTTGACCTTAGGAACCCTAGTGTTCACTTAGCGACAACCTAATAGTAATATTGTGTTCACCATGATGTGTTCACCCTATGACACCCTAGTGTTGAACTTACATCACCCCGAGTGTCCACTTACAGAGACGCTAGCATTCACCAAACAAAACCCTAGTGTTGGACTTGCGACACCCTATTGTTCACCTACTAACACCCTAGTGTTTACCATGGAACATCCTAGGGGACATCTTAGGACACCCTAGTGTTGACCTTGCCATACCAAATAAGTGTCTACAATGCCCCACCCAAGTGTTCACCTTTTGAGATCCTAATGGTCTCCTTACAACACCGCATCGTTGAATTTGTGATACCATATAGTTCATCTTCCGACACCCTAGTGTTGACCTTTCGACACCCTAGTGTTGACCTTATGAACCCTACTGCTCACTTTGCGACAACCTAATAGTCAACTTTTGTTCACCATGAAGTGTTCACCTTATGACACCCTAGTGTTGAACTTACATCACCACGAGTGTCCACTTACAGAGACTCTAGCTTTCGCCAAGCAACACCCTATTGTTGTACTTACAAAACCCTAGTGTTCACCTACTAACACCCTAGTGTTTACCATGCAACATCCTAGGGGTCACCTTAGGACACCCTAGTGTTGACCTTGCCATACATAATAAGTGTCTACAATGCCCCACCCTAGTGTTCACCTTTTGAGACCCTAATGGTAACCTTACAACACCGCATCGTTGAATTTGTGATACCATATAGTTCATCTTCCGACACCCTAGTGTTCGCCTTTCGACACCCTAGTGTTGACCTTATGAACCCTAGTGTTCACTTAGCGACAACCTAATAGTCATATTGTGTTCACCATGAAGTGTTCACCCTATGACACCCTAGTGTTGAACTTACATCACCCCGAGTGTCCACTTACAGAGACTCTAGCATTCACCAAGCAACACCCTAGTGTTCACCTACTAACACCCTAGTGTTTACCATGGAACATCCTAGGGGACACCTTAGGACACCCTAGTGTTGACCTTACCATACCTAATAAGTGTCTACAATGCCCACCCTAGTGGTCACCTTTTGAGACCCTAATGGTCTCCTTGCAACACCGCATCGTTGAATTTGTGATACCATATAGTTCATCTTCTGACACCCTATTGTTGACCTTTCGACACCCTAGTGTTGACCTTATGAACCCTAGTGTTCACTTTGAGACAACCTAATAGTCATCTTTTGTTCACCATGAAGTGTCCACCTTATGACACCCTAGTGTTGAACTTACGTAACCCCGAGTGTCCACTTACAGAGACTCTAGCATTCACCAAACAAGACCCTAGTGTTGGACTTGCGACAACCTAGTGTTCACCTACTAACACCCTAGTGCTTACCAAGCAACATCCTAGGGGACACCTTAGGACACCCTAGTGTGGACCTTGCCATACCTAATAAGTGTCTACAATGCCCCACCCTAGTGTTCACCTTTTGACAGCCTAATGGTCTCCTTGCAACACCGCATCGTTGAATTTGCGATGCCATATAATTCATCTTTCGACACCCTAGTGTTGACCTTATGCACACTAGTGTTCACTTAGCGACAACCTAGTAGTCATCTTGTGTTCACCATGAAGTGTTCACCCTATGACACCATAGTGTTGAACTAACGTCACCCAGAGTATCCACTCACATGGACTCTAGCATTCACCAAGCAACATCCTAGTGTTGGACTTGCGACACCCTAGTGTTCACCTACTAACACCCTAGTGTTTACCATGCAACATCCTAGGGGACACCCTAGTGTTGACCTTGCCATACCTAATAAGTCTCTACAATGCCCCACCCTAGTGTTCACCTTTTGAGACCCTAATTGTCTCCTTACAACACCGCATCGTTGAATTTGTGATACCATATAGTTCATCTTCCGACACCCTAGTGTTGATCTTTCGACACACTAGTGTTGACCTTATGAACCCTAGTGTTCACTTTGCGACAACCTAATAGTCATCTTTTGTTCACCATGAAGTGTTCACCTTATGACACCCTAGTATTGAACTTACGTCACCCCGAGTGTCCAATTACAGAGACTCTAGCATTCACCAAGCAACACCCTAGTGTTGTACTTGCGACACCCTAGTGTTCACCTACTAACACCCTAGTGTTTACCATGCAAAATCCTATGGTACACCTTAGGACACCCTAGTGTTGACCTTGCCATACCTAATAAGTGTCTACAATGCCCCCCCTAGTGTTCACCTTTTGAGACCCTAATGGTCCCCTTACAACACCGCATCGTTAAATTTCTGATACCATATAGTTCATCTTCCGACACCTTAGTGTTGACCTTTCGACACCCTAGTGTTGACCTTATGAACCCTAGTGTTCACTTAGCCACAACCTAATAGTCATATTGTGTTCACCATGAAGTGTTCACCCTATGACACCCTAGTGTTGAACTTACATCACCACGAGTGTCCACTTACAGAGACTCTTGCTTTCACCAAGCAACACCCTATTGTTGTACTTGCGAAACCCTAGTGTTCACCTACTAACACCCTAGTGTTTACCATGCAACATCCTAGGGGTCACCTTAGGACACCCTAGTGTTGACCTTGCCATACCTAATAAGTGTCTTCAATGCCCCACCCTTGTGTTCACGTTTTGAGACCCTAATGGTCTCCTTACAACACCGCGTCGTTGAATTTCTGATACCACATAGTTCATCTTCTGACACCCTAGTGTTGAACTTACATCACCACGAGTATCCAGTTACAGAGACTCTAGCTTTCGCCAAGCAACACCCTATTGTTGTACTTGCGAAACCCTAGTGTTTACCTACTAACACCCTAGTGTTTACCATGAAACATCCTAGGGGACATCTTAGGACACCCTAGTGTCGACCTTGCCATACCTAATAAGTGTCTACAATGCCCCACCCTAGTGTTTATCTTTTGAGTCCCTAATGGTCTCCTTACAACACCGCATCCTTTAATTTGTGATACCATATAGTTCATCTTCCGACACCCTAGTGTTGACCTTTCGACACCCTAGTGTTGACCTTATCAAACCTAGTGTTCACTTTGCGACAGTCTAATAGTCATCTTTTGTTCACCATGAAGTGTTCACCCTTTGACACCGTAGTGTTGAACTTACATCACCCCGAGTGTCCACTTACAGAGACTCTATCATTCACCAAGCAACACCCTATTGTTGGACTTGCGACACCCTAGTGTTCACCTACTAACACCCTAGTGCATACCAAGCAACATCCTAGGGGACACCTTAGGACACCCTAGTGTGGACCTTGCCATACCTAATAAGTGTCAACAATGCCCCACCCTAGTGTTCACCTTTTGACAGCCTAATGGTCTCCTTGCAACACCGCATCGTTGAATTTGCGATGCCATATAGTTCATCTTTCGACACCCTAGTGTTGACCTTATGCACACTAGTGTTCACTTAGCGACAACCTAGTAGTCATCTTGTGTTCACCATGAAGTGTTCACCCTATGACACCCTAGTGTTGAACTTACATCACCCCGAGTGTCCACTTTTAGAGACTCTAGCATTCACCAAGCAACACCCTAGAGATGGACTTGCGACACCCTAGTGTTCACCTACTAACACCCTAGTGTTTACCATGCAACATCCTAGGGGACACCTTAGGACACCCTAGTGTTGACCTTGCCATACCTAATAAGTGTCTACAATGCCCCCCCTAGTGTTCACCTTTTGAGACCCTAATGGTCTCCTTACAACACCGCATCGTTGAATTTGTGATACCATATAGTTCATCTTCCGACACCCTAGTGTTGACCTTTCGACACCCTAGTGTTGACCTTATGAACCCTAGTGTTCACTTTGAGACAACCTAATAGTCATCTTTTGTTCACCATGAAGTGTTCACCTTATGACACCCTAGTGTTGAACTTACATCACCACAAGTGTCCACTTACAGAGACTCTAGCTTTCGCCAAGCAACACCCTATTGTTGTACTTGCGAAACCCTAGTGTTCACCTACTAACACCCTAGTGTTTACCATGCAACATCCTAGGGGTCACCTTAGGACACCCTAGTGTTGACCTTGCCATACCTAATAAGTGTCTACAATGCCCCACCCTAGTGTTCACCTTTTGAGACCCTAATGGTAACCTTACAACACCGCATCGTTGAATTTGTGATACCATATAGTTCATCTTCCGACACCCTAGTGTTGACCTTTCGACACCCTAGTGTTGACCTTATGAACCC
Source organism: Mimosa bimucronata (assembly GCA_037074515.1). NCBI lineage: Eukaryota > Viridiplantae > Streptophyta > Magnoliopsida > Fabales > Fabaceae > Mimosa > Mimosa bimucronata. The sequence goes on from CM073448.1 coordinate 4,991,172, forward strand.
TAGTGTTCACTTAGCGACAACCTAATAGTCATATTGTGTTCACCATGAAGTGTTCACCCTATGACACCCTAGTGTTGAACTTACATCACCACAAGTGTCCACTTACAAAGACTCTAGCTTTCGCCAAGCAACACCCTATTGTTGTACTTGCGAAACCCTAGTGTTCACCTACTAACACCCTAGTGTTTACCATGCAACATCCTAGGGGTCACCTTAGGACACCCTAGTGTTGACCTTGCCATACCTAATAAGTGTCTACAATGCCCCACCCTAGTGTTCACCTTTTGAGACCCTAATGGTAACCTTACAACACCGCATCGTTGAATTTGTGATACAATATAGTTCATCTTCCGACACCCTAGTGTTGACCTTTCGACACCCTAGTGTTGACCTTATGAACCCTAGTGTTCACTTAGCGACAACCTAATAGTCATATTGTGTTCACCATGAAGTGTTCACCCTATGACACCCTAGTGTTGAACTTACATCACCCCGAGTGTCCACTTTTAGAGACTCTAGCATTCACCAAGCAACACCCTAGAGATGGACTTGCGACACCCTAGTGTTCACCTACTAACACCCTAGTGCTTACCATGCAACATCCTAGGGGACACCTTAGGACACCCTAGTGTTGACCTTGCCATACCTAATAAGTGTCTACAATGCCCACCCTAGTGTTCACCTTTTGAGACCCTAATGGTCTCCTTGCAACACCGCATCGTTTAATTTGTGATACCATATAGTTCATCTTCCGACACCCTAGTGTTGACATTTCGACACCCTAGTGTTGACCTTATGAACCCTAATGTTCACTTTGAGACAACCTAATAGTCATCTTTTGTTCACCATGAAGTGTCCACCTTATGACACCTTAGTGTTGAACTTACGTCACCCCGAGTGTCCACTTACAGAGACTCTAGCATTCACCAAGCAAGACCCTAGTGTTGGACTTGCGACAACCTAGTGTTCACCTACTAACACCCTAGTGCATACCAAGCAACATCCTAGGGGACACCTTAGGACACCCTAGTGTGGACCTTGCCATACCTAATAAGTGTCTACAATGCCCCAACCTAGTGTTGACCTTTCGACACCCTAGTGTTGACCTTATGAACCCTAGTGTTCACTTTGCAACAATCTAATAGTCATCTTTTGTTCACCATGAAGTGTTCACCCTATGACACCGTAGTGTTGAACTTACATCACCCCGAGTGTCCACTTACAGAGACTCTATCATTCACCAAGCAACACCCTATTGTTGGACTTGCGACACCCTAGTGTTCACCTACTAACACCCTAGTGTTTACCATGCAACATCCTAGGGGACACCTTAGGACACGCTAGTTTTGACCTTGCCATACCTAATAAGCGTCTACAATGCCCCACCCTAGTGTTCACCTTTTGAGACCCTAATGGTATCCTAACATCACCGCATCGTTGAATTTGTGATACCATATAGTTCATCTTCCGACACCCTAGTGTTGACCTTTCGACACCCTAGTGTTGACCTTATGAACCCTAGTGTTCACTTTGCGACAATCTAATATTCATCTTTTGTTCACCATGAAGTGTTCACCCTATGACACCCTAGTGTTGAACTTACATCACCCCGAGTGTCCACTTACAGAGACTCTAGCATTCACCAAGCAACACCTTAGTGTTGGACTTCCGACACCCTAGTGTTCACCTACTAACACCCTAGTGTTTACCATGCAACATCCTAGGGGACACCTTAGGACACCCTAGTGTTGACCTTGCCATACCTAATAAGTTTCTACAATGCCCCCCCTAGTGTTCACCTTTTGAGACCCTAATGGTCTCCTTACAACACCGCATCGTTGAATTTGTGATACCATATAGTTCATCTTCCGACACCCTAGTGTTGACCTTTTGACACCCTAGTGTTGACCTTATGAACCCTACTGTTCACTTTGAGACAACCTAATAGTCATCTTTTGTTCACCATGAAGTGTTCACCTTATGACACCCTAGTGTTGAACTTACGTCACCCCGAGTGTCCACTTACAGAGACTCTAGCATTCACCAAGCAACACCCTAGTGTTGGACTTGCGACACCCTAGTGTTCACCTACTCACACCCTAGTGTTTACCATGCAACATCCTAGGGGTCACCTTAGGACACCCTAGTGTTGACCTTGCCATACCTAATAAGTGTCTACAATGCCCTACCCTAGTGTTCACCTTTTGAGACCCTAATGGTAACCTTACAACACCGCATCGTTGAATTTGTGATACCATATAGTTCATATTCCGACACCCTAGTGTTCACCTTTCGACACCCTAGTGTTGACCTTATGAACCCTAGTGTTCACTTAGCGACAACCTAATAGTCATATTGTGTTCACCATGAAGTGTTCACCCTATGACACCCTAGTGTTGAACTTACATCACCCCGAGTGTCCACTTTTAGAGACTCTAGCATTCACCAAGCAACACCCTAGAGATGGACTTGCGACACCCTAGTGTTCACCTACTAACACCCTAGTGCTTACCATGCAACATCCTAGGGGACACCTTAGGACACCCTAGTGTTGACCTTGCCATACCTAATAAGTGTCTACAATGCCCACCCTAGTGTTCACCTTTTGAGACCCTAATGGTCTCCTTGCAACACCGCATCGTTGAATTTGTGTTACCATATAGTTCATCTTCCGACACCCTAGTGTTGACCTTTCGACACCCTAGTGTTGACCTTATGAATCCTAGTGTTCACTTTGAGACAACCTAATAGTCATCTTTTGTTCACCATGAAGTGTCCACCTTATGACACCCTAGTGTTGAACTTACGTCACCCCGAGTGTCCACTTACAGAGACTCTAGCATTCACCAAGCAAGACCCTAGTGTTGGACTTGCGACAACCTAGTGTTCACCTACTAACACCCTAGTGCTTACCAAGCAACATCCTAGGGGACACCTTAGGACACCCTAGTGTGGACCTTGCCATACCTAATAAGTGTCAACAATGCCCCACCCTAGTGTTCACCTTTTGACAGCCTAATGGTCTCCTTGCAACACCGCATCGTTGAATTTGCGATGCCATATAGTTCATCTTTCGACAACCTAGTGTTGACCTTATGCACACTAGTGTTCACTTAGCGACAACCTAGTAGTCATCTTGTGTTCACCATGAAGTGTTCACCCTATGACACCATAGTGTTGAACTAACGTCACCCAGAGTGTCCACTCACATGGACTCTAGCATTCACCAAGCAACATCCTAGTGTTGGACTTGCGACACCCTAGTGTTCACCTACTAACACCCTAGTGTTTACCATGCAACATCCTAGGGGACACCCTAGTGTTGACCTTGCCATACCTAATAAGTGTCTACAATGCCCCACCCTAGTGTTCACCTTTTGAGACCCTAATGGTCTCCTTACAACACCGCATCGTTGAATTTGTGATACCATATAGTTCATCTTCCGACACCCTAGTGTTGACCTTTCGACACCCTAGTGTTGACCTTATGAACCCTCCTGTTCACTTTGCGACAACCTAATAGTCATCTTTTGTTCACCATGAAGTGTTCACCTTATGACACCCTAGTGTTGAACTTACATCACCACAAGTGTCCACTTACAGAGACTCTAGCTTTCGCCAAGCAACACCCTATTGTTGTACTTGCGAAACCCTAGTGTTCACCTACTAACACCCTAGTGTTTACCATGCAACATCCTAGGGCTCACCTTAGGACACCCTAGTGTTGACCTTGCCATACCTAATAAGTGTCTACAATGCCCCACCCTAGTGTTCACCTTTTGAGACCCTAATCGTAACCTTACAACACCGCATCGTTGAATTTGTGATACCATATAGTTCATCTTCCGACACCCTAGTGTTCACCTTTCGACACCCTAGTGTTGACCTTATGAACCCTAGTGTTCACTTAGCGACAACCTAATAGTCATATTGTGTTCACAATGAAGTGTTCACCCTATGACACCCTAGTGTTGAACTTACATCACCCCGAGTGTCCACTTTGAGAGACTCTAGCATTAACCAAGCAACACCCTAGAGATGAACTTGCGACACCCTAGTGTTCACCTACTAACACCCTAGTGCTTACCATGCAACATCCTAGGGGACACCTTAGGACACCCTAGTGTTGACCTTGCCATACCTAATAAGTGTCTACAATGCCCACCCTAGTGTTCACCTTTTGAGACCCTAATGGTCTCCTTGCAACACCGCATCGTTGAATTTGTGATACCATATAGTTCATCTTCCGACACCCTAGTGTTGACCTTTCGACACCCTAGTGTTGACCTTATGAATCCTAGTGTTCACTTTGAGACAACCTAATAGTCATCTTTTGTTCACCATGAAGTGTCCACCTTATGACACCCTAGTGTTGAACTTACGTCACCCCGAGTGTCCACTTACAGAGACTCAAGCATTCACCAAGCAAGACCCTAGTGTTGGACTTGCGACAACCTAGTGTTCACCTACTAACACCCTAGTGCTTACCAAGCAACATCCTAGGGGACACCTTAGGACACCCTAGTGTGGACCTTGCCATACCTAATAAGTGTCAACAATGCCCCACCCTAGTGTTCACCTTTTGACAGCCTAATGGTCTCCTTGCAACACCGCATCGTTGAATTTGCGATGCCATATAGTTCATCTTTCGACACCCTAGTGTTGACCTTATGCACACTAGTGTTCACTTAGCGACAACCTAGTAGTCATCTTGTGTTCACCATGAAGTGTTCACCCTATGACACCATAGTGTTGAACTAACGTCACCCAGAGTGTCCACTCACATGGACTCTAGCATTCACCAAGCAACATCCTAGTGTTGGACTTGCGACACCCTAGTGTTCACCTACTAACACCCTAGTGTTTACCATGCAACATCCTAGGGGACACCCTAGTGTTGACCTTGCCATACCTAATAAGTGTCTACAATGCCCCACCCTAGTGTTCACCTTTTGAGACCCTAATGGTCTCCTTACAACACCGCATCGTTGAATTTGTGATACCATATAGTTCATCTTCCGACACCCTAGTGTTGACCTTATGAACCCTCATGTTCACTTTGCGACAACCTAATAGTCATCTTTTGTTCACCATGAAATGTTCACCTTATGACACCCTATTGTTGAACTTACATCACCACAAGTGTCCACTTACAGAGACTCTATCTTTCGCCAAGCAACACCCTATTGTTGTACTTGCGAAACCCTAGTGTTCACCTACTAACACCCTAGTGTTAACCATGCAACATCCTAGGGCTCACCTTAGGACACCCTAGTGTTGACCTTGCCATACCTAATAAGTGTCTACAATGCCCCACCCTAGTGTTCACCTTTTGAGACCCTAATGGTAACCTTACAACACCGCATCGTTGAATTTGTGATACCATATAATTCATCTTCCGACACCCTAGTGTTCACCTTTCGACACCCTAGTGTTGACCTTATGAACCCTAGTGTTCACTTAGCGACAACCTAATAGTCATATTGTGTTCACCATGAAGTGTTCACCCTATGACACCCTAGTGTTGAACTTACATCACCCCGAGTGTCCACTTTTAGAGACTCTATCATTCACCAAGCAACACCCTAGAGATGAACTTGCGACACCCTAGTGTTCACCTAATAACACCCTAGTGTTTACTATGTAACATCCTAGGGGACACCTTAGGACACCCTAGTGTTGACCTTGCCATACCTAATAAGCGTCTACAATGCCCCACCCTAGTGTTCACCTTTTGAGACCCTAATGGTCTCCTTACAACCCCGCATCGTTGAATTTATGATACCATATAGTTCATCTTCCGAAACCCTAGTGTTGACCTTTCGACACCCTAGTGTTGACCTTATGAACCCTAGTGTTCACTTTGAGACAACCTAATAGTCATCTTTTGTTCACCATGAAGTGTGCACCTTATGACACCTTACTGTTGAACTTACGTCACCCCGAGTGTCCACTTACAGAGACTCTAGCATTCACCATGCAACACCCTATTGTTGGACTTGCGACACCCTAGTGTTCACCTACTAACACCCTAGTGTTTACCATGCAACATCCTAGGGGACACCTTAGGACACCCTAGTGTTGACCTTGCCATACCTAATAAGTGTCTACAATGCCCACCCTAGTGTTCACCTTTTGAGACCCTAATGGTCTCCTTGCAACACCGCATCGTTGAATTTGTGATACCATATAGTTCATCTTCCGACACCCTGGTGTTGACCTTTCGACACCCTAGTGTTGACCTTATGAAACCTAGTGTTCACTTTGAGACAACCTAATAGTCATCTTTTGTTCACGATGAAGTGTCCACCTTATGACACCCTAGTGTTGAACTTACGTCACCCTGAGTGTCCACTTACAGAGACTCAAGCATTCACCAAGCAAGACCCTAGTGTTGGACTTGCGACAACCTAGTGTTCACCTACTAACACCCTAGTGCTTACCAAGCAACATCCTAGGGGACACCCTAGTGTGTACCTTGCCATACCTAATAAGTGTCTACAATGCCCCACCCTAGTGTTCACCATTTGACAGCCTAATGGTCCCCTTGCAACACCGCATCGTTGAATTTGCGATGCAATATAGTTCATCTTTCGACACCCTAGTGTTGACCTTATGCACACTAGTGTTCACTTAGCGACAACCTAGTAGTCATCTTGTGTTCACCATGAAGTGTTCACCCTATGCCACCATAGTGTTGAACTAACGTCACCCAGAGTGTCCACTCACATGGACTCTAGCATTCACCAAGCACCATCCTAGGGGACACCTTAGGACACCCTAGTGTTGACCTTGCCATACCTAATAAGTGTCTACAATGCCCACCCTAGTGTTTACCTTTTGAGACCCTAATGGTCTCCTTGCAACACCGCATCGTTGAATTTGTGATACAATATAGTTCTTCTTCTGACACCCTAGTGTTGACCTTTCGACACCCTAGTGTTGACCTTATGAACCCTACAGTTCACTTTGCGACAACCTAATAGTCATCTTTTGTTCACCATGAAGTGTTCACCTTATGACACCCTAGTGTTGAACTTACATCACCCTGAGTGTCCACTTACAGAGACTCTTGCTTTCACCAAGCAACACCCTATTGTTGGACTTGCGACACCCTAGTGTTCACCTACTAACACCCTAGAGTTTAACATGAAACATCCTAGGGGACATCGTAGGACACACTAGTGTTGACCTTGCCATACCTAATAAGTGTCTACAATGCCCCACCCTAGTGTTCACCTTTTGAGAACCTAATGGTCTCCTTACAACACCGCATCGTTGAATTTGTGATACCATATAGTTCATCTTCCGACACCCTAGTGTTGACCTTTCGACACCCTAGTGTTGACCTTATGAACCCTTGTGTTCACTTTGCGACAATCTAATAGTCATCTTTTGTTCACCATGAAGTGTTCACCCTATGACACCCTAGTGTTGAACTTACATCACCCCGAGTGTCCACTTACAGAGACTATAGCATTCACCAAGCAACACCTTAGTGTTGGACTTCCGACACCCTAGTGTTCACCTAATAACACCCTAGTGTTTACAATGCAACATCCTAGGGGACACCTTAGGACACCCTAGTGTTGACCTTGCCATACCTAATAAGCGTCTACAATGCCCCACCCTAGTGTTCACCTTTTGAGACCCTAATGGTCTCCTTACAACCCCGCAATTTTGAATTTATGATACCATATAGTTCATCTTCCGAAACCCTAGTGTTGACCTTTCGACACCCTAGTGTTGACCTTATGAACCCTAGTGTTCACTTTGAGACAACCTAATAGTCATCTTTTGTTCACCATGAAGTGTTCACCTTATGACACCCTACTGTTGAACTTACGTCACCCCGAGTGTCCACTTATAGAGACTCTAGCATTCACCATGCAACACCCTATTGTTGGACTTGCGACACCCTAGTGTTCACCTACTAACACCCTAGTGTTTACCATGCAACATCCTAGGGGACACCTTAGGACACCCTAGTGTTGACCTTGCCATACCTAATAAGTGTCTACAATGCCCACCCTAGTGTTCACCTTTTGAGACCCTAATGGTCTCCTTGCAACACCGCATCGTTGAATTTGTGATACCATATAGTTCATCTTCCGACACCCTAGTGTTGACATTTCGACACCCTAGTGTTGACCTTATGAACCCTAGTGTTCACTTTGAGACAACCTAATAGTCATCTTTTGTTCACCATGAAGTGTCCACCTTATGACACCCTAGTGTTGAACTTACGTCACCCCGAGTGTCCACTTACAGAGACTCTAGCATTCACCAAGCAAGACCCTAGTGTTGGACTTGCGACAACCTAGTGTTCACCTACTAACACCCTAGTGCTTACCAAGCAACATCCTAGGGGACACCTTAGGACACCATAGTGTGGACCTTGCCATACCTAATAAGTGTCTACAATGCCCCAACCTTGTGTTGACCTTTCGACACCCTAGTGTTGACCTTATGAACCCTAGTGTTCACTTTGCGACAATCTAATAGTCATCTTTTGTTCACCATGAAGTGTTCACCCTATGACACCGTAGTGTTGAACTTACATCACCCCGAGTGTCCACTTACAGAGACTCTATCATTCACCAAGCAACACCCTATTGTTGGACTTGCGACACCCTAGTGTTCACCTACTAACACCCTAGTGTTTACCATGCAACATCCTAGGGGACACCTTAGGACACGCTAGTGTTGACCTTGCCATACCTAATAAGCGTCTACAATGCCCCACCCTAGTGTTCACCTTTTGAGACCCTAATGGTCTCCTAACATCACCGCATCGTTGAATTTGTGATACCATATAGTTCATCTTCC